>JAKSZU010000004.1:110767488-111967488 GCA_026018925.1 Tupaia tana | reverse complement strand
ATGCCCAGCATGAGTTTAAGCCACCGGGTCCGGGACCCGAACCGTGGTCAACTGTATGGGAGTTCAGCGACGTAGCCATTATGCCAACTGCTGGTCCCACTGGTGTTACTCTTTAATAAATCTTTGTACTGCAGCCTCATCTCAGGGTCTACCTCCTGGGGAGCACACCGTGAGATCATTAGTGTCCCCATTTCACAGCTGAGAAAAGAGATGCAGAGAGGGAAGTAATTCACCCAAAGTAACACAGCTAACAGAAGCAGAGACCGGAATCTGGGAACAGTCAAGGCAACCTTACTCTTAACCACCATGTGATATTTCCTCCCTTTACAAAAGAAAGAGAAGTGAAGGGCACAGTAGGTGGTATAGTGATTACAACACTGGAATTCCACACGGCTGACTGCAGTTGAGTCCTGGATCCAGTGACTTGAAAATCATGCCAGGCGTAGAATGGAGGAGGATGGAGGAGAGGGGATTGCAATGTGGCCATTCCCCCCAGGAAGGTGATTTCTCACTTTTCCTCTCACTGTCTCTCTCTGTCTCCCTCTGGTGAGAGCATGTGCCCTATGTCAAAAACCTTTAAAAAAAAAAAGTTAAAAAGACACCTCCACTCTCCAATACATATAAGCAAACTATTTTGCATATAATTTCAGGGCCCACTTTCAAAATATTAAAACCTAATACTTGGGGCCAGCAGGCGGAGTGGTGGTTAAGACACTGGACACTCCCGCATGGCCAACCATGGACCTGGTGGCTTGCTTTCTCATTCTCCCTCTCTCTCTCTCTCTCTCGTCAAATTAAAATGAATAAATGAATAAATAAAATTAATTAAATAATTATTTTTAAAAAGTACTTGAAAAAGAAAATCTAATACTTTTGGGGCAGCAGATGGTGTAATGGTTACATTGCTGGACTCCCATGTAGTCTACAGTAGTTCAAGTCCCAAACACAGCAGCTGAAAATTCACACTGGGCACACGTGCGTACATGCACAAAATCCCAAGAGGAGAATAGAGGAGAAGGGATTGTGGCATGGCCATCCCCCCGAGGGATGATTTCTCATTTTCTGTCTCTCTCTGCTTCTCTTTGTCTCTCTAGTGAGCACATGTGCCCTATAGCAAAACTCCCTTAAAAAAAAAAAAAAAAAAAAAACACCTAACATTTTCCCTAACACTCAGCAGGGGACACATATATCAACTGCTAACAACTCAAATCCCACTCGTTTTTTGCATCATCAAATAATACAGGACATTTATTCGCAAGCTCACAAAAAGTACCCATTCCAAGAAATTCTAGGAGTCCCCAAAGCTGGTTTATAGCTGCCCCTCCTGACCCTTCAGGTTCCATTCAAGCCTTCTCCCCTACCCACTGTTTCTTCAGCTAGACTCATGGCTCAAGTATGCTCAGACACTTGAGTCAGGCCTCAAACCTGTAAAAATTAACTGGGAACTGAGTCTCACAAGACCAACTGGGCTTTCATAAATGTCTTGAAGACTGAAAAGTAACCCTGTGTGTTACAATCCCAATCCTTCAAACTAAGGATGACCAGGGAAGGCACACACACCACATACTGGCTTAGAGAGGCCGTTGGCCCAGGCCAGGCCGAATGCAGAATGCAGTCCTTGCTTAAGGGACTCATGTGCTAAGTTATTCATTAACACAACAGAAGACACTTTGACACAAGAAGTGCTAAGATAATCTTATGATGCCTCAAACAAATAACTAGCAGTTGCAGGTAGAGCATTTCTTGTATTTACTACGCAGCTGCGGAGAGCTGACGGGCAGCACCTCCCACACACCAGAAGGGTGCCACCAACTCCGAATCTGGAGAATCCCAGCACCCGGGGTGTCACACTACCCGATCAATTCAACACGGACACTCAGCTCCAGAGTAAGAAACAGCTTTATTTTAAACTTTTTTTTTTTTAATTTACTAAGAGAAAAAGACAAGCACCCTCAAGAGTCTCATACTGCGACCCCAGGATCAGGGCACGCACACACAGGTCAACCCCAAACCAAATCCTGGCCCCCTGTGGCTTACAGCATAACAGCGTGCCGTCTTAGCACTGGGCCACTACAGTAGTGGAGTCGATTGTAAATTTTTTTTTTTCAGTTTTTGCTATAAGGCATGTGCTCCTACCCGAGAGAAATGCGGTGGAGGTGAAAATATCCTCCAGGTGAATGGCCACCCACAGTCCCTTCACCTCCGCTCCTCGAGATCTTGGGCACACACATACACGTGCCGGCACATTTCATAAGCCTCCAGGGCCAGGCCTTGAATCAGAGTCAGCCATACGGGATAACTGCCTTAACCTCATGCAGCCAGCAGCCCCTGCATTTATTAACTGTCAGAGGGTGTGTGCACTCACCAGAGAGAGAGAGAGAGAACCCCACACACACGCCCTCAACGGGGCATAGTCATGCCGCAATCCTTTTCCTCCACGTCTCCACCTAGTCAGGATTTGGGGCATACATGCGCACACACCCCGTGTATTTTAGCCGCTAGGGACAAGGTTCAAACCCCGGTCAGTCATGTGGGAGCTGACTCCCAGAGCACAGCACTTAGCCACTGCGTTACAGGCAGGCCATAAACAGCTTCATTCCGACAGAGCTATCATAGTACCTATACTAACTGGGAGCTTACCTTTGGTTGAGGTGGGGGGAAGAAATGCTACTAAAAGATGAGGTCTTGAGACAGCTGGTGGCAGGGGGTGAGTGAGGCTGGATCCGCATGACCAACTACGCAATCTGAGTCCTGGACCTAGCAGCTTGAAAAACACCTGGGCGCACACGCATGTGCGCCCGAAATCTTTTTTTTTTTTTTTTTGAGAGGTTTTTGCTATAGGGCGCGTGCGCTCGCCAGACAGACACAGAGAGACATAGAGACAGAAAGTGAGAAATCACCCCCCAGAGGGGATGGTCACGCCGCAATCCCTTCTCCTCCATTCTCCTCTCGGGGTCTTGGGCATGCACGCACACGCGCCGGCATGAGTTTTAAGCCACCGGGTCCGGGACGCGAACCACTGTCGACTATGTGGGAGTCCAGCGACATAGCCATTACGATAACTGCTGGTTCCCTGCGCCCGAAATCCTGAGAGGAGAATGAAGGCAAAAGGACTGTGACATGGCCATCCCCCCAGAGAGTGCTTTCTCACTTCCCCTCTCTCTCTCTGTCTGGTGAGTGCATGCAACCTGTAGCAAATTAAAAAAAAAAAAAAAAAAAAAAAAAAAAAAAAAAAAAAAAAGGCCCTTGGGACCAGCAGTTGGTGTAGTGGCTATGTCGCTGGACTCCCATGTATCAACCACAGTTCAAGTCCTGACCCAGTGGCTTAAACTCATGCTGGGCGCATATGCGTACGTGCCCAAGATCCCGGGAAGAGAATGGAAGAGAAAGGATTGAGGCGTGGCTGCTTTCTGTCTCTCTGTCTCTCTCTTGGTCTTTCTGGTAAGCGCACGTGCCCTATAGCAGAAACCTCTCAAAAACAAACAAACAAACAAAAAAAAAAAACAGAGGTTGGGGTGGCAGGTGGCACAGTGGTTAAGGGCCCTGGACTCCCACATGGCGGACTGCAGTTCAAGTCCTGGACCTGGCAGCTTAGCTTCTCACTTTCCCTCTCTCTCACACACACTCTCACTCTGTCCTTTTCTGGTCAAATTTAAATAAACAAATAAAATTAAATTTAAAAAAAATAGGCCTGGGACCAGCAGTTGGCGTAATGGCTATGTCGCTGTACTCCCATGTAGTCGACCGCGGTTCGAGTGCCAGACCCAGTGGCTTAAACTCATGCCGGGCACGTATGCATGCGTGCCCAAGATCCTGAGAAGAGGAGAAAGGATTGCGCCGTGACCATCCCCCCGAGAGGTGATTCCTCGCTTTCTGTCTCTCTGTCTCTCTCCGTCTGTCTGGCGAGTGCACGCACCCTATATCAAAAACCTCTCCAAAAAAAATAGGCCTTTACTATGTAGACTGTCACAGGGGCTGGGGCAATGGCACAGAGGTAAAACACGGTCCTCTGTGAAGAGTAACACGTGGGAAGGTTCCTAGTTAACCCCGACAACCTCTCAGATACGCTGGGCATGTCTGAGGCTGGGGTGCACAATGGCATGGAGGCCCGGCTGGGGATATTGTTTCTCTGTCTCTCTTACTCATGGAGGAAATAAATAAAATTAAACCTTTTCTAAAAATTGCCATAGAACATTTAATGAAAAATGTTAAACACACTTACCTTTAAATTTTGACCTAATGTTTGCCAATTCTTTGTTTATCCTCTTTATTTCTGCTTCTTTACTTTTACCTAAAAATTAAAAGAGGAGAGTATAAAAGCATTGTTACTTTCACTGATTTCTAAAGAAACACGCATCTCTGCTAAGACCCACACCCCTAAGCCAAGGTGCAATCCCTGCTCTGAGGAGTGGAGAGCAGCCCTGGAGTCTGACTCGCCTGCTGTTTTCAGGCAGAAGAGCCAAGGAGAGAAGCACCTGCCTCCAACCCAGCACCAGCAGGAGGAGGCTGTGTCCCTGAGGACACAGGGCAGGCAGTCCCACCCAGACCCCGGAATTCACAAATCCCCAAGACACTGGGCTCATCCTTGGCCTCCTCAGCTTGGAAGGGCCTAACTCAACCACCGCCACCTTCTAAAACTTCTCTCACCTTGTAGAACAAGACCGACCCTCTGCAGCACTCCCAGGGCCACTGCTCTGACCGCACGTCTGCCAATACACAGCGCCTCACTCTGACCGAACTGAAAGAGCACTCCAGATGGGACAGCAAGGACCTGTGAAGTGCTCCCTCACCCAGGCACTGAGCCAGTCCTGCTGAGAGCTGTTAAGACCACAGCTCCCAAGGCCAACAGGCAGCATGGTGGTTAAGGCTCTGGACTCCCACATGGCCAACTGCAGTTCAAGACCCAGACCTGATGACTTTAAAATCACACTGGGTATGTATGTGTGCGTGCCCAAAATCTCAGGAGAAGAATTGAAGAGAAGGGATTGTAGGATGGCCATTCCCTGAGGGTACTGTCTCACTTTCCCCTCTCACTGTCTCTCTCTCTCTCTCCAGCAAGCACATACACCCTATGGGGGGTAGGGGAACACAGTTTCTGCCCCCAGAAAACTCCCACAAGGCAGAAACACCTAGCGCCTTCCCCCACTCTCCCCAGGCCTGCCCTCAGTGCCCAGACTCCTCTCTGCAAATGCTGGCCAGCTGCAGGTTCCCAGGAAGCAGAGCAGCCGGCAGAGGGCTGCTGAGGGTGACACCACCCTCTGATGCCCCAGAGTAACAGCTTAAGGCAAACGTTCTTTCTGAAATTTTTCTTAGTAGTACTATCTTGGGGCCAGCAGGTAGCATGGTGGGGAAGGTACTGGACTCCCACCTGACCAAGGTCTGGGACAAGAACCACGATCTGCCATGTGTGAGTCCAGCGCCCTTAACCACCACGCCACCTGCCAGCCCCCCTATAACAAATTTTTAAAATAATAATAAAATTAAATAATTCTCTTTTTTGTTTTAAAGAGAGATTTTTGCTAGAGGGCATGTGCACTCACCAGAGAGATTGAGACAGAAAGCAAGAAATCACCCCATGGAGGGATGGCCACGCTGCGATCCCTTCTCCATGCTCCTCTCAGGATTCTGGACACACATGCACATGCGCCCAGGGTGAGTTTTAAGCCACTGGGGTTCCAGGACTCAAACCACGGTCAACTATGTGGGAGCCCAGTGACATAACCATTACACCATCTGCTGGTCCCCAAGGAGAGTAATTCTTTAAAAAATAAATAATAATAATAATACTATGTTTGTGGAAGTAGGATTTTGGACCTAGCTGAAAGAGCCACAGGAACAATGTCTTGGGAGCTTTTGCCACGTGACTACAAAGACTCCACGTGGCCTGGACCGAGCATGGCCGGCCCCCTCTGCACAGAGAGCTGCAGGGCTGCGTGTGCCTGCACATGTGTGTCTACGTGTACCTGTGTGCACACGCCTGCATGTGTGTGCCGGTGAGCCTGCGAGCACCTGTGCAGGCCTCTGTGTGCACCAGGGTGTCTGTGTGCATATGTGCTTCTGGCAAAGGTATACACAGACCCGCTGACGAGCTGTCAGAGGGAACCCTGCACTTCTCTCTGGGAACACACCCCGACTGGCTTCCCAAACCCCAGGAAAGAGACCCTCTGAGTGCAGAAACAGGCCGTCTGGAGTCAAGAGGGCCACGTCTGGAGTAGAAAGAGTTAAAAGGCTGGGAGGCGGTGGAAAGAGGAAATGTAAGTCAAATCAACTTTTTTTTTTGGAGAGGTTTTTTGCTATATGGCACGTGTGCTCGTCAGAAAGAGAGAGAGAGAGACAGAGAGACAGAAAGTGAGAAATCACCCTCCAGGGGGGATGGCCACGCCGTAATCCCTTCTCCTCCATTCTCCTCTCGGGATCTTGGGCACGCACGCACACGTGCCCAGCGTGAGTTTTAAGCCACCAGGTCCGGGACGCGAACCGCGGTCGACTACGTGGGAGTCCAGCGACATAGCCATTACGCTAACTGCTGGTTCCCATGATTTTCTTTTCTTTTTTTTTTTCTTAATTTGCTACAGGGCACATATGCTCACCAGAGAGAGAGAGAAGGTGAGAAAACAAGCTACCAGGTGTGGGACTCAAACAAGGGTCAGCCATGTGCGAGTGCAGTGCCTTAACCACCATGCCACCTGCTGGCCCCAGCATCATTTTCATGGTTTTCGATGCAGACCACGGAGTTAGCTATGTGGGAGTCCAGTGCCTCAACACCACCCCACCTGCTAGCCTCTAGAAGGTTCTCTTTATAAAAACAGTTCAACAGGAAAATTGCGGAATTAGGACATGACCATTGTGTACCCTCAAATGAATTAAAGAACCAGGTAGAGGACAAGACAGCTGCTAAACTCACAAAAAGAGCCGGCCAGACATACAGGCTCTGCCTGCAATCACAGAGCACCACCTGAGTAGCCAGGTGTCAGCCATCCTGACCTGGCCTCTGGTCCCAGCTGCCCAACAGCAGGAGAGGATGACTGACAGCAGCCAGACGCCTACAGCTGGCATGTAAATGCCCCATCTTCACAGACAGTGTAAGGAAAAGAAAAGAAGACAGATTTGAGGGGGTGGCAGGTGGTGTGATGGTAAGGCACTGGGCTCTCACATGGCCAAGCACGGCTCAAGTCCCAGACCTGGAGGCTTGCTTTCTCACTCCCCCCGCCCGATCAAACTGGAAAATAATAATAATAATAATAAATAAAGTTAAATTTTAAAAATTCTTTTAAAAAAATGATAATAAAAATAAATATTGTTTTAAAAATACAGATTGAAAGAGGATTAACAAACGAGATGTTTAGAAATGGACAAAACTGAACCACAGCGTTCAGATTATGCCCTGGGTGAGAAAGCAGGAAAAGACACAAACTCTGTGAGGTGCGAAGACATTGTGTTGCCAGGGTGAGGAGGCACTGGGACTGGGCTCAGGAAAGACTTTCTGGAATGGTGAGCTAGGTGGCAGTTACAAGTGTGTTTGCCTTGTAACAACTCACTAGTCACTAAAAACGTGTTCTATTTAACAATAAAAAAAAAAAAAGACTGCCTTATGACTCAATGGATGCCCAAGACTGTAGATGTTCAGGTTGAGGCTTCGATCCATCTAACCATACCTTCCCAGCACAAAACACAAGTCTCGGGACCAGCAGTTAGCGTAATGGCTATGTCGCTGGGACTCCCACGTAGTCGACCGCGATTCGAGTCTCAGACCCGGTGGCTTAAACTCACACCGGGGGCGTGTGCATGCGTGCCCAAGATCCCAAGAGGAGAATGGAGGAGAAGGGACTGCGGTGTGACCAACTCCCCAGGGGGTGATTTCTCGCTTTCTGTCTCTCTGTCTCTCTCTGTCTTTCTAGCAAGTGCACGCGCCCTATAGCAAAAACCTCTCCAAAAAAAGAAAAATAAACACACCCCAAGTGTCTCCAAGTTCAGAGGGATGACATCAGTGGCCTCCGGTGTGGCTGAGTATGAGCACGTGTCGGGGCCTGCCCCCTGCTCACTACCCCGGGCTCAGAGAGGTGACGCGGAGGTGCCACATACCCTGCTCGCCCTGACTTAGTTCTGGGCACCTCCTACCTCCGCCTGTGGTCTTCCTTTCCACCCTGCAACTGGCCAGTGAGGAAGCACCCTACCCTCACAGGTGTCCCCTGCTGCTGCCAACCAACACAGACAGGCACGGGAGCCGCAGGACGGAGAGGGGATGCCTGAGAACACGCAGCCTGAGGGAAATCACGAGATGGGCACAGGAACACAGACTCGGAGGGCAGAGCGCACAGGGAGGACACTGAGCTGCCCCCCACGGCACGGACTGGGAGCCCAGCCTCGCCGGGGGTGGGGACGGCACTGGCCCGCGTTAGTACGTGAGTGCTCAGAACAGTTCTGGCACAGATAGAGCCCTGCGCGTGACTGCTGTCTGCTTACTCCACTGTGTAAGGCCACCACTGAGCGCCAACTGAACCCTGAAAATGCTAAAGGGGAAATGCCACTGCCCACAGGAAGGTTCCAAAGGCTGCTCCGCGAGACTGCAGACGCCAGGCGACCTGGACACAGACCAGCACATCCAAACCCACAGCTGCGTCCCCAACACTGACCACCAGTGCTCTGGCAGGAGGCACGTTCTACCACTGTCATCACGAGTTGTTCTCTGCAGCAGTGACAGGCACGGAATTTGATTATCTGCACACGCCAAAGCCCGGAGGAAGCTCTCACTGGAGGAATCCAGCCCTTCCCGGCCAACCACCGGTCCACACTCACTGGAGCCGCACCCCACCCACAGGCAGAAGGCATCCCTGAGAGCTTCAACACCCTACCCAGTTGGGGACAGACGAGCAAAACACTGTATCTTTTTAGATAAAGAATTAGCTTTAGGGAAAGAAGAAGGGCGTACTGGCCTGCCTGACTTCACAAACTATTTAAAAGAGTAAAGTGTCAGCCAGAGAAACTGACCCGCAGGACATGCCTCAGCATGCACGTAGCCAGATTTCTGTTCCACACGGTAGAGACCCTGGTCTAAGCCACCCCGCAGGCCCCATCTGAAATGCAGCAGGTCCCCCACACAGTAGAGACACTGGTCTAAGCCACCCCGCAGGCCCCATCTGAAGTGCGGCAGGTCTCCAGCCGCTGCAGATACCGTACTTACACAAGATAATTCCCACAGTGGACTTGGGAGCGCCAGTGGCTAATGAGTAACAGCCCCGCCACAGCCACAACGCTGACCAAAAGCAAGTTACAATCTGCACGCGGCAAGAAGCAAAGAACGCACCACTCTGTGGGGGGGCTTCTTGGATTTGTGGCATTGCTGCCCCTGGTCATTCTTTTTTTTCTTGAGAGGTTTTTGCTTTGGGTGCGTGTGCTCGTCAGACAGACAGAGAGACAGAAAGCGAGAAATCACCTCCCAGGGGGGATGACCACACCGCAATCTCTTCTCCTCCATTCTCCTCTCGGGATCTTGGACACACACACACATGCACCTGGCGTGAGTTTTAGGTCAACGGGTCCTGGACTTGAACCGCGGTTGACTACGTGGGAGTCCAGCAACATAGCCATTACGCCAACTGCTGGTCGCCACCACCACCACCACCTTCCCCCCCGCCGCCCCCCGGGTCATTCTTCAAGAACAACATGCTAGTTAATGATTTCTTTCTGTGTGCAGGCTGAACTAATCAACCCACAGCATTAGTATTCCGGGAACAGCTCAAATTCCAAAACTAACAGTACAGAAGCCTATGACAGATTATTATAAAATATCAAACTCCCCAGATCTGAAGTCTGAAAAGTTCAATAAAACTTGGTCTAAACAAAGCATTTTAGTCTTTGTGTGAAGCTCCTTCAGGAAGCCAGAAACCCATAACTGACAAAGCAAGTCTACTCTTAAAAATGTTTTCCTTCCTTTTTGTAAGGATAGGGTGCATGCTCTTGCAGAGTGAAACAGTGAGAGGTCACCCCTTCCCCCCTGGGGAGGGATGACCATGCCACAATCCCTTCTCCTCCACTCTCCTCTCCAGATCTTGGGCACACACATATGTAAGCTAGAAGTGGTTTGTAAGCCGCAGGGTCCAGGACTCAAACTGTAGACCTGATCATGAGGGATCCAGCTGCCTTAACCCCCACACCCCCTGCTGGCCCGCAAATGTCTACTTTTGAAAGATGTTATCACTAAAACCATGCCGAAGTGGTTAGCATGGTGGGCAACCCAGCAAACCTGGCACCAGTCTCAACTGGAAGCCGGTCCACATCGCCGCAGCTATGCGACTGTGCGCTATCAAACCAACCCCTCCACCTCAAGTCCTCTGTCCTCAAACTAAGTACTCGTACTGGAGGACCACGTGGGACACTTGGGAGGCACAGGGCCTGGCCTGGTAAGCTGTCAGGGTCACCACCGGGAGTCTCTGTAGGTTCTCGTTACTAATGTACAGACAAGATGGCCCTGGAAACAGAAATCATCCTCAACAATAAACTGGAACAAGAGTCTTTTTTTTTAAGAATTATTTATTAGGGACCAGCAGGTGGTGTGGTGGCTAAGGGCGCTGGACTCCCACACGGCCAACCCTGCTTCGAGTCCTGGATCTAGCGGCTTGCTTTCTTGCTTTCGCTTGCTCTCTCTCTCTCTCTCTCTACCCCTCTCTGGTCAAATTGGAATGAGTGAATAAATAAATAAAGTTAAATAAAAAATAATTATTTAAAAAAAAATAATTTTTTTGAGAGGTTTTTGCTATAAGGGCGCGTGTGCTCGCCAGAAAGAGAGAGATGGAAAGAGAGAAATCACCCCCCAGGAGGAATGGCCACGCCGCAATCCCTTCTCCTCCATTCTCCTCTCGGGATCTTGGGCACACGCACACACACACGCGTGTGTCATGAGTCCAAGCCACTGGGTCCAGAACTCGAACCAAAGTCAACTACACGGGAGTTTAGCGACAGCCATTACGCCAACTGCTGGTCCCATATTGTTATTATTTTTTAATATGACCAGAAAGAGACAGAGAGAGGGAAAGCGAGAGCGGTCTTAACCCCAGGTCGGCCATGTGGGAGTCCTGCGCCTTAACCACCATGCCACCTGTCAGCCCCTGGAACTGAAGAGTTCTAAAAACACTCAAACTCATTGTGCTGACATGCCACAGGAGATATACCTTATTTTTACCCTGACATCGTTTTTTTAACAGCTATAAAGGGATAAAGGTCTCACTCACTCATTTAAAGCATGTAATACGGTGGCTTTTAGTATGTTCAGAGTTGTCCATCCATCCCCACAATCTAATTTCAGAAAAATTTAACTCCGCAAAAAGGAACCCCGTATCTTTCAGCACTCACAAACCTCGCCCCCTCTCCCCCAGCTCCTGGTAAGCACAGATCGACTTGCCATGAACAGATTTACATCCTCTAAACACTTCATATAAACGTTACCATAAACTGCAGTCTTCTGTGACTGGCCTCTTTCAGCTATAATGTCCTAAAGATAGCGTTAATCAATACTGCATTCCTTTGCCTTTGCTTTTTCTTGCTAAATATTATTCCACTGTCTGGGTGGCCCATATTTGATATCCATTCATCACTTGACAGATTTGACAGTTGTTTCGACGTTCAGGCTATTATAAATAACGTCACTAAGAACATCTACGTAGGGTCCGCAGATGGCATGGAGGTTAAGGTGGCTGGATCCCACAGGGTCGGCTGCGCAATTCAAGTCCTGGACCCAGTGGCTTGAAAAACACTACAGGCTTGGGAACCAGCAGTTGGCGTAATGGCTATGTCGCTGGATTCCCACGTAGTCGACCGCGGTTCGCGTCCTGGACCCGGTGGCTTAAAACTCACACCGGGCGTGTGTGTGCATGCGTGCCCAAGATCCCGAGAGGAGAATGGAGGAGAAGGGATTGCGGCGACTATCCCCCCTGGGGGGTGATTTCTCGCTTTCTGTCTCTCTGTCTCTCTCTGTCTGTCTGGCGAGTGAACGCGCCCTATAGCAAAAACCTCTCCAAAAAAAAAAAAAAGAAAGAAAAACACTCCAGGCTCAGGGACAGCAGATGGCGTGATGGTTAAGGGCGCTGGACTCCCACATGGCTGACTATGGTTTGAGGCCCAGACCTGGCAGCTTGCTCTCGCACTTTTCCTCGTTCTCTCTCTCTTGCTCTGTCCCTCTCTGGTCAAATTAAAATAAATAAATAAAATAATTCTTTAAAAAAAAAGAGCAAGAAAGAAAGTCACACCAGGCCCGTGTGTGTGTGTGTGTGTGTGTGTGTGTGTATGTGTGTCCCAAATCCCAGAATAGAGAAGGCTCAGGCACAGCCACCTCCCCTGGGGGGGGGGGGTGGGGGGGGTGATTTTTCACTTTCCCTCTGTCTCTTTCTCTTCTCTCTCTGGCAAGCACACATGTCCCCTACACCGATAACTTTAAAAACGGGGGTGAGGAGCCAGCAGGTGATGTAGTGGTTAAAGCAATGGATTCCCACATGGTCGACCACAGTTCGAGTCCTGGACCTGGCAGCTTGCTTCCTCTCTATCGCTCATCAAATTGAATAGTGATAAATAAACAAAGTTAAATGAGTAATTCTTAAAAACAAAAAAAGGGGGAGGGAAGGGTGCAGCAGGTGGTACGGTGGTTAAGGCACTGGACACCCACATGGCTGACCATGGTTTGGGTCCCAGACCTGGCTGCTTGCTTTCTCATCATCCCTTTATCTCTGTCTCTCTCTCTCTCTCGTTTTTTGTTTTTGTTTTTGTTTTTTTCCCCAGAGAGGTTTTTGCTATAGGGTGTGTACGCTCGCCAGAAAGACAGAGACAGACAGAGAGACAGAAAGTGAGAAATCACCCCCGGGGGGATGGGCACGCTATAATCCCTTCTCCTCCATTCTCCTCTCGGGATCTTGGGCACACGCACACACACGCCCCTGGTGTGAGTTTAAGCCACCGGGTCCGGGACTTGAACCACGGTCAACTACATGGGAGTCCAGCAACATAGCCATTACGCTAACTGCTGCGCTCTCTCTCTCTCTCGTGAGCACGTGTGCTCTATAGCAAATTTAAAATAATAATAATAATGATAAATAAATTTAAATAATTATTCTTAAAAATATTCGTGTATGGGACCAGCAGTTAGCGTAATGGCTATGTCGCTGGACTCCCACGTAGTCGACCACGGTTCGCGTCCTCCTGGGGGATGGTTTCTCACGTTTCCTCTCTGTGTCTCTCCAGCAAGCACTCATGCCCTGTGGCAAAAATCTAAAACAATATACAACCCTTCAGTGGCCCCATGTCACAGTCATCTAAGGATCTGGTTTAGCTTGCCCTCCAACCCTGCCTGCAGCCACACCCCCAACCCACTAGGTTCATGCCAGGAATCACTCCAACTCCCTGACCGCGTCCTGTGGCCACTCAGGCTCCCTGCAGTGTGGCATACGGTTTCCCCTTTCCTGGACCGCCCCCCATCCTGTCTGGCAGAACCCACTCTAGCACTGCCCTGCGTTTCCACGTCTGACCCTCTCCGAGGCTGCCCGTCATCCATTTGCACTGTTCCTCTCGGCCACTCGGTCTGTATCACTGAGACTCGGGCTACCAAAAGACGCTCAGTGTCCGGTATGGAGAAAAGAGCCCCGAGGGCTGGGAGAGCACAGTGGGGCAGAAGCTCTGCAAGGCTGACCCACAGGAAGGTCCTCACTCAAATCTGGAGGCCTCCCTGAGTACACCGAACACAAAGTTGTCCAGGATCCGGGGCTAGTTGAAGGCTACAGGTGGATCACAGCAGGGAGACCCTGCGGGGGCTACAGTGCCTCACTGTCTCTCTTACTCACCCTGCGGGGGCTTACAGTGCCTCACTGTCTCTCTTACTCACCCTCCGGGGCCACAGTGCCTCACTGTCTCTCTTACTCACCCTGCGGGGGCTTACAGTGCCTCACTGTCTCTCTTACTCACCCTCCGGGGCTACAGTGTCTCACTGTCTCTCTTACTCACCCTCCGGGGCTACAGTGTCTCACTGTCTCTCTTACTCACCCTGCGGGGGCTTACAGTGCCTCACTGTCTCTCTTACTCACCCTCCGGGGCTACAGTGTCTCACTGTCTCTCTTACTCACCCTCCGGGGCCACAGTGCCTCACTGTCTCTCTTACTCACCCTCCGGGGCTACAGTGTCTCACTGTCTCTCTTACTCACCCTCCGGGGCTACAGTGTCTCACTGTACAGTGTCTCACTGTACTCACCCTCCGGGGCTACAGTGTCTCACTGTCTCTCTTACTCACCCTCCAGGGTTACAGTGTCTCACTGTCTCTCTTACTCACTCTCCGGGGCTACAGTGTCTCACTGTCTCTCTTATTCATTTATGGAAAATAAATTAACATTTAAAAAAAAGGGTTGGTCCATAGCCCGTTAGTTAAAGAAGCTAGATCTCATATGGCGGCCAGGCAATTCAAATCCTAACCCTGACAGCTTGAAAAACACATGGGGTACATGGCATACATGTCCAAAATCCCAACGGAGTGGAGGAATGACCCGACCCCACCCCACAGCGGGGAGCTTCCTCACCGCACCTCTGTCTGTTTCTCTCGAGCAAGCAGAGAGGCTCCAGTAAATTTAAAAAATAAAAAATAAAATTTTAGGGACCAGCAATTGGTGTAATGGCTGTCACTGGACTCCCATGTAGTCGACCGCGGTTCGAGTCCCAGACCCAGTAGTTTAAACTCATGCCAGGCGTGTGTGAGTGCATGTCCAAGATCTGGGAAGAGAATGGAAGAGAAGGGATTGCAGTGTGGCCATCCCCCCGGGGGGTGATTTCTCGCTTTCTGTCTCTCTGTCTCTCTCTGTCTTTCAGGTGAGTGCACACGCCCTATAGGAAAAACCTCTCAAAAAAAAAAAGAAAAGAAAAGAAAAGAAAAGAAAAGAAAAGAAAAGAAAGAAAAATTTTAAGAGAGAAGAAAAATGACACATCGTATTTTTTTTAGTTTATGGGGGGGGTTAGCAGCAGGTGACGTGGTGGTTAAAGCATTGGACTCCCACAAGGCCAAGTGCAGTTTAAATCCCGAACCTGGCAGCTTGTTTTCTTACTTTCCCTGTCTCTCTCTGGTGAGTGCATGTGCCCTACAGCAAATTTTTAAAAAATGATAATAATAAATAGAAATATTTTTAAGTTCACTTACTGGGGCCAGCAGGTGGCATGGTGGGTAATGTGCTGGGTTCCACAGGGTCAACCACAGTTCAAGTCCTGGACCCTGCAGCCTAAAAATCACAACAAACTTTAAAATAAATAAATGAAACTTTAAAAAAAAATGCGGGACCAGCAGTTGACGTAATGGCTACGTCGCTGGACTCCCATGTAGTCAGTCACCCACAGTTCAAGTTCCAGACCCAGTGGCTTAAACTCATGCCAGGCGCGTGTGTGTGCATGCCCAAGATCCCAAGAGGAGAATGGAGGAGACGGGATTGCAGCGTGGCCATCCCCCCTGGGGGGGGGGGGGGGGTGATTTCTCACTTTCTGTCTCTCTTTCTGGTAAGTGCATGTGCCCCATAGCAAAAACCTCTCAAAAAAAAAAAAAGTGTGTTTGTCCTTGTAGAGAAACAGACAGGGAAAAGCACTCTTTCCGTGCCTCACGTCCCGGCATAGCCAGCCAAGGTGCAGACCCCTATAGGCACGCCCAGAGTGCTCGTCCCGGCATAGCCAGCCAAGGTGCAGACCCCTACAGGCACGCCCAGAGTGCTCGTCCCCGCATAGCCAGCCAAGGTGCAGACCCCTACAGGCACGCCCAGAGTGCTCGTCCCGGCATAGCCAGCCAAGGTGCAGACCCCTACAGGCACGCCCAGAGTGCTCGTCCCCGCATAGCCAGCCAAGGTGCAGACCCCTACAGGCACGCCCAGAGTGCTCGTCCCCGCATAGCCAGCCAAGGTGCAGACCCCTACAGGCACGCCCAGAGTGCTCGTCCCGGCATAGCCAGCCAAGGTGCAGACCCCTACAGGCACGGCCAGAGTGCTCGTCCCGGCATAGCCAGCCAAGGTGCAGACCCCCTACAGGCACGGCCAGAGTGCTCGTCCCGGCATAGCCAGCCAAGGTGCAGACCCCTATAGGCACGCCCAGAGTGCTCGTCCCGGCATAGCCAGCCAAGGTGCAGACCCCTACAGGCACGCCCAGAGTGCTCGTCCCGGCATAGCCAGCCAAGGTACAGACCCCTACAGGCACGGCCAGAGTGCTCGTCCCCGCATAGCCAGCCAAGGTGCAGACCCCTACAGGCACGCCCAGAGTGCTCGTCCCCGCATAGCCAGCCAAGGTGCAGACCCCTACAGGCACGCCCAGAGTGCTCGTCCCCGCATAGCCAGCCAAGGTGCAGACCCCTACAGGCACGCCCAGAGTGCTCGTCCCCGCATAGCCAGCCAAGGTGCAGACCCCTACAGGCACGCCCAGAGTGCTCGTCCCCGCATAGCCAGCCAAGGTGCAGACCCCTACAGGCACGGCCAGAGTGCTCGTCCCGGCATAGCCAGCCAAGGTGCAGACCCCTACAGGCACGCCCAGAGTACTCGGTAGACCCTGGCAGCAATCCAGAGCCTTCCCACCGCCCTCCAGCACCGCACAGCAGCGCCCTACTGGCTGCAGCAGCACAGCTCAACGACACTCTGCAAAAGGCACAGCCAGCAGCCCACCTCCCTTCCCCTCTGATCTCACCCCACCTACCTTCCTGCAGCTCACAGACCTGCCTTTCCACAGGCAGCCCCCTTCCCCACAGGAAGGCCTTTGCACCGGCCCTTCCCTCCAAGACACCCTACCCCCTTCACTTCGGCCTGGCCCAGTGTTTCACTCAGTCAAGTCTTTGATCAACTCATTTAAAAATGAGAACATGGGCCGGCTCCATGGCTGACAGCGCAGTATGAATCCCAGCCAAGGCAGCGTGAAAACACACTGGGTGCACATGTGTGCCCAAAATCCCAACAGGGAGAAGAAATCGGGAAGAGAGGATTGTGGTGTGACCACACCCTGTTGGGGGTGCTTTCTCCCTCTCTCTTTCTCTCTCCTGTCTCTCTGGCAAGCACATGCACCCTTCTAGCAAACTCTTTTTAAAATTATTTCTTTCTTTGTTTTTTGTTGTTGTTTTAATTTGACCAAAGAGAGAAAGCGAGAGAAGAGGTAAGTGAGAAAGCAAGCCACCTGGTCCAGGACTCAAACGGCGGTTGGTCATGTGGGAGTCCAGAACCTTAACAACCACAGCACTTGCGGGCCCTCTAGCAAACTTTTTTAAAAAATAAAAATCATGTACCCTCTTTTACCTGATCATTTTCCCTCCCTAAATTTTCCCTGATGAATTTGTCTTCTAACATGGGACAAAATTTTCTTTTTCACTTTCATTTCTACCAACTAGAATGTAAGGTTCATACAAACATGAAGTTTTATCTGTTTTATTCACTGCTATTGAACCAGAAAAGAGGATAGGGCCTGGCATTGCAGTAGGCCTTCAATAAATACCAAGTGAGGGTGGGCTGGCCCCATGGCCTATCGATGAAGAGAGCTGGATCCTACATGGCTGACCATGCCATTCAAACCCCAGCCCTAGGAACTTGGAAAACACCAGGTGCATGTGTGTGCATGCCCCAAATCCCAAAATGATGGAAGAGAAGGGATTGTGGCATGACCATGCCCCATTGGGGGATGCTTTCTCCCCCTCTCTCACGCTCTGGAGAGCACACATGCCCTCTGGCACATAACAGAAACAATCTAGTAAGGATGAATGTCCAGCCTACTTACGATGGGGCTCAGTAACAGCACCATGTATCTGTGTGCTTATACAGGCTCTCCTCGCTTAACGCCTGTCTGCAAGTAAATCGTTAACAGGCACGGTCAGGACTAGCAGATGCTGTCGTGGTTATGCCGCTGGACTCCCACTTAGTTGACCATGGTTCCAGTCCCAGACCTGGCAACTTGAACTCACACCAACTGCATGTGCGTGCATGCCCCAAAATCCAAGAGGAGAACTACACCGTGGCCATATCCTGAGGGGTGATTTCTCGCTTTCTGTCTCTTTGTCTCTGTCTCTTCAATGAGCACACGTGCCCTATAGCAAATCTCTCTCTAAAAAAATAAATAAAAAGAGGAATGGTCAATAAGCAAGGAGCCCAAAGGCAGACAGATGTCTTGTGGTGTCACGGCACTGGAGGGTGTGTGTTCTCCAACAGGAGTCATGTGACATCACACTAGAATGCCAGCCCTATCCATATACAAAACTTAGATTAAATAAGTACCAGAAAGCAACAAGTCACCCCAAAACACACTGATAAATCCAGCATAATCGTTTTTATCTATTCCGAATACCATTATGAGTACAACAAAGTACAAATTTACAAACAAAATACACATTCCTGTGTGACTGTGAATGCTCCGTGTGGTGAATACTAACTGGCTGGGGGAACAAGGCAGAGACTGAGAGCGCGGTCCCTGAGACATACAGGCTGAGAGGGGGCTCCCTGTGCTGAGTGTAAGTGGCCGCTAAGTGTGAAGTGGCTGTACTTGCTAAAATGCTGTCCCAGGAGCTTCTGGGCAAGAGCTAGAACATGCTCGCATTCAGGGAGCAGTGGGCTGCAGCCTAGCAGCGGTGCGGAGTGCACGTCCCCATGGAAACTTCCCGAGGTCCCCCTCCGCCCCACAGCCCTCCTGCCATGTGAATCTCTCCACTTTACTTCCGGACACTCTGGTCTCGCCATCTCCATGGCGACTCCCAGTGCCCGCCCACCTACTAAGCAGGGAGAGGCCAAGGTAATCTTCTCAGCATAATCAGACCTGTCCTCTACTCGCTCTCTGAGCAGTGGCCTTCAAGGTCCAGCCCACGGGGCCGCCAGCCCGGCCTCATCCCTCCCACTCCCCCTGCACCCCCTGAGCCCCACGCTGCCTTTCAGCTCGGGACCACCGCCCTCGCACGCACGCACGCACGCACGCACGCATGCACGCAAGCTCTCCATTCTCACAAAGCTGGTCCCAGGCAGCTCCAGGACCCCACCTAAATGTCGCTTCTTCACAAAGGCTGTCCATCAACACCCGCCCTAATGCAGTGCCGGTTTACCCTCCACCTAGTAACTGTCCTAAGAATGTTCCTCCTTCTGCTGATTATTTTTGTTTGTTAGGTTTATGTCATAGGGAGCACGCTCGCCAGAGAAGGAAGAGACAGAGAGGGAAAGAGAGGGAAAGTGAGAAACCACCCGCGGGGGGATGGCCACCTCAGAGTCCCTTTCCCTCCCTTCTCTTGGGGCTTGGGGCATGCATGCACATGGACCTGGGTGATTTTGCAGTGCTATGTCTGGGACTCAAACCATGGTCGGCCACGTGGGAATCCAGAGCCTTAACCCCCATGCTACTTGCTGGCTTTTCTGCTGATCTCCTTTCTTTTTTCGGGCAGAGGACATGTGCCCTTGTTGAATGAAGAGAGAGTGAAAAAGCACCCTCCATGGGGAACGGTCACCACAGCCCCTTCTCCTCTACCTCCTTTTTGGGATTTTGGGCGTGCACGCGTGCGCATGCACACACACACTCCTAATGTGTTTCTCAAGCCGCCAGGCCCAGGTCTCAAACCACCAGGTCAGCTATGTGAGACCCAGCTGCCTTAACCACTATGCCACAGACTGGTCCCTAAAATATATTTCTACTTTTAAAAGTCTGAGTTCAGGGACTAGTAGGTGGACTGGTGGTTAGGGCGCTAGACTCTTAGATGGCCGAAACACAAGTTGACTCCCAGACCTAGCAGCTTGAAATTTACATTGGATACATGTTTGCATGTGCCCAAAATCCCAGGAGAAGAATGAAGGGGAAGGGACAGCAGCATGGCCATCTCCCCGCCCCCCAGGGAGTTATTTTTCTCTTTCCCTCTGTCTGTCTGTCCCTCTCTCTCTGGCAAGCACTGTACCCTAGGCAAACACCTAAAACACCAAGTGTGAATTCAGAGGACTGGCCCCAGCCTACTGGTAAAAGAAGCTGGAGCACACATGGCTAAGCGTGTTCAAACTCTGACCCCCGAGGCTGGAAAAACACGGTAGGCTCATGTGCACACCTCCCGTATCACAACAGGATGGAGAAATGGAGACAGCCTGCAGTGTGCCCACGCTCCATGGGGTGTGTTCTCGGTCTCTTATCTAGTGAGCACACATACTTTCTGGCAATTAAAAAAAATTTTTTTTGAGTTCAGGGTTTAAATAAAACTCTAGAAAATTCAGGGACAGGAGGTGACACAGTGGTAATGCAACTAAACTCACATATTAGAGGCCCCAGGTGCGCATCCCAGGACGGCCCCGAGCACACTAGGCATGTGTGCACCCACGGTCCAGACAGCTGAAGCTGGGGGTAGACTGTAGCATAAGGACCTTGTCAGGGGTGCCTGTCTCTCTCTCTCTCTCTCTCATGAAAAAAATAAATTAATTAAAAAAAGAAAGAAGAAAGTGCAGATACTTAAACTCCTCTGAATTCCATCATTACCAATAATGGGATCTACTAACAAACTACAAAGAGAACTTTCCGTTCACTGTATTCCACGACCTGCTCGTCCACTCAAGCCTGACGCAGCAGCCGACCCGATGCCCGGCCCGGCTCTGGGTGTGCATTCTGGAGCACTGCAAGCTGAGCCCGCGAGAAGTGGGTATGAACAGTACACGCTGGGCTGCTTTGCTCGGTCCAGACTGAGGCCCTCCCTACTTGCTTACTTTCGGGAAGAAACAAATGCCACAGAGGCACACATTCTCCTTAAAAGTCCGTTTAGAAACACATGCCAAACAAGCTTTATAATAAGAACCACCAGTCAAATTTGATTTAATAATAAAGGACAGACATTATTACTTCATTTAAGAATAAGAAAGTTGGGGGGTCAGCAGGTGGCGTAGTGGTTTAGGCGCTAAACTCTCACGTGGCCGACTGCAGTTCGAGTCCCAGACCCAGCGGCTTGAAATTCACACTGAGCACATGTGAGTGCATGCCCAAAATCCCAAGAAGAAAATAGAGAAGGGACTGCAGTGTGGCCATCCCCTTAGGGGGTGATTTCTCACTTTCTCTCTCTCAGTCTCTCTGTCTCTCTGGCAAGCACACATGCCCTAAAGCAAAAACCTCTCCAGAAGAAGAATAAGAAAGTAGGGGCCAGTAGGTAGTGTGGTTAAGGTGCTGGATTCCTACACAGCCTACCACAACTAAGATCACTGGACTAGGCAGCCTAAAAATAATGCTGGGCATGTATGTGTATGTGCCCAAAATCCCAGGAGGAAAATGGAGGCGTGGCCATTCCCCTGGGAGGTGACTTCTCACTTTCTTTCTCTGTCTCTCTCTAGTGAATACACACACCCTGTGACAAAAGCCTTAAAAGGAGAAAAAAAAAAAAAAAAAAAAAGGACCAGCAGATGGTGTAATGGTTACATAGCTAGACTCCCCCACGTAGTCAACTGTGGTTCGAGTCCTGGGCCCGGCAACTTAAAAAATCACACCAGGCACATGTGCATGCATGCCCAAGATCCTAAGAGGAGAATGGAGAAGAGATTGCAGCACGGCCAACCCCCCTGGGGGTGATTTCTCATTTTCCCTCTCATTGTCTCTGTGTCTCTCTCCCCCAAGTGCACGCACTCTAAGGCAAAAACTTCTTGAAAAATAAAAGGTATTAAAAGTTGAATTAGGGACCAGAAGGTGGCATGGTGGTTAAAAGCAGTAGAGTCCCACATGGCCAACTGCAGTTCAAATCGCAGACCTGGCGGCTTGCTTTCTCACTTTCCCTTTCTCTCTCTCTCTCTCTCTCTCTCTCTCTCTCTCTCTCTCTCTAGTTAAATTAAAAAAAAAAAAACTAATAACAACAAATGTAATTAAATAACTTTTTGTTTTTAAAAAAATCTAATTATTCTTCTACAAGATTGTTTCTCAAGGAGTAATAAGAGTATAAAATATAAAAGGTCATGGGGCCGGCAGGTGGTGTTGTTAAGGGCACTGGACTCCCACGTGGCCAACCACAGTTCAAGTCTAGGACCTGGCAGTTTGCTTTCTCACTTTCACTTTCTCTTTCTCTCTCTCTCTCTCTCTCTCTCTCTCTCTCTCTCTCTCTCTCTCTCTCCCCCCTCTCTCCCTCTCCCTCTCCCCCTTTCCCTCCCTCCCTCCCTCTCTCCCTCCCTCCCTCTCTCCCTCTCTCCCTCTCTCCCTCTCTCACTGTGTCCCTCTCTGGTCAAATTAAAATAAATAGGGGCCGGTAGGTGGCATAGTAGTTAAGGGTGCTGGACTTCCACATGCCTGACTATGGTTCGAGTCCTGGACCTAGCAGCTTTCTCTCTCTCTCTCTCTCTCTCTCTCTCTCTCTCTCTGCCCCTCTCTCTGGTCCAAGAAAAATAAATTAAAAAGTTAAATAAAATAATACTTTTTAAAAATTAAATAAAGTTCAATAAAATAATTTTTAAAAAAGAAGAGAGAATAAGAGGTCATAATGGGGGGACCAGCAGTTAGCGTAATGGCTATGTCGCTGGACTCCCATGTAATCGACCGCAGTTCGAGTCCCGGACCCGGCGGCTTAAACTCACGCCGGGCGCGTGTGCGTGCGTGCCCAAGATCCCGAGAGGAGAATGGAGGAGAAGGGATTGCGGCGTGGCCATCCCCCCTGGGGGGTGATTTCCTGCTTTCTATCTCTCTGTCTCTCTCTGTCTGTCTGGCGAGCGCACACGCCCTATAGCAAAAACCTCTCCAAAAAAAGAAAAAAAGAAAAAAAAAAAAAGAGGTCATAATGGGGCCATGCAGTGGCATGTGGTGAAGGCGGCAGGATCCCACATGGACGACTTTGCGGTTCAAGTCCTGGACCTGGCATACTGAAACTCACGCCAGGCGCATATGTGTGCGTGCCCCCAAGATCCCAGGAGAAGAATGGAGGAGAAGGGATTACAGCATGGCCATCCCCCACAGGGATTAATTTCTAGCTTTCTATCTCTCCAGCATGCACACGTACCCTATAGCAAAAATCATAAATCAATAGATAGATGAATGAATGAATGAATGAATGAATAGATAGATAGATAGAGTAAAAAAATAATAAAGTCCTAAAGATGTGTGTGGAGAGAATGTACAGGTGGCCCCTGCAGTTATGTCCCAATAAACCAATTACAAGTTGAAAATACAAGTCAACAATACATTCAGACACCTAACCTGTTGAACTTCATAGCTTAGCTTAACGTTAACTACTTTAAATACGCTCAGAACACTTACAGCAGCCTACAGTTGGGGAAAATAATCCAACCAAAGACCCATTTTAAAATTAAGTGTTCAGGGGAACCAGCAGTTAGCGTAATGGCTATGTCGCTGGACTCCCATGTAGTCGACCACGGTTTGAGTCCCGGACCCGGTGGCTTAAAACTCAACGTCTGGCGCGTGTGTGTGCGTGCCCAAGATCCTGAGAGGAGAATGGAGAAGGGATTGCGGCATGGCCATCCCCCCTGGGGGGTGATTTCTTGCTTTCTGTCTCTCTGTCTCTCTCTGGCAAGCACACGCGCCCTATAGCAAAAACCTCTCCCCCCCAAAAAAAATGAAGTGTTAACTGGGGCCAGCAGGTGGCGTGGTTAAAGGCGCTGGACTCCCACATGGCCAACTGCGGTTCAAGCCCCAGACCTGGTACTTGCTTTCTTGCTTTCCCTATCTATCTCTGTCTCTAGCTCATCAAACTGGAAAATAATAATAATAATAAATAAAGTTAAATAAAACAATTCTTTAAAAAATAATACAGTGTTGACTTTCTCATGCAGCTTGTTGACTCCTGTAATGACAGTGAAGAGCAACACCTGGCACTGACACTGGCCAGCATCCTGAACACCATACCTGGGACACTGCTAGTCCAGAAAAGACCAGAAATCCCAAGTTGGAAGTACGGTTTCTATTGAATGTGTTTTCACTTTTGCATCATCATTAGGCAGAACCACCATCAAACCATATAACAGATCACTATAACCATGGTAACTAACTGAGCCTTGCAAAGCTAACTGGCCCTAGCTGCCTGCAGGAGGCAAGTAAAAAGCAAACCTTCAGGGGAACCAGCAGTTAGCGTAGTGGCTATGTCGCTGGACTCCCACGTAGTCGACCGCGGTTCGCGTCTCGGACCCGGTGGCTTACAACTCACGCCGGGCGCGTGTGCGTGCGTGCCCAGGATCCCGAGAGGAGAATGGAGGAGAAGGGATTGCGGCGTGACCATCCCCCCTGCGGGGTGATTTCTCGCTTTCTGTCTCTATGTCTCTCTCTGTCTGTCTGGCGAGCGCACGCGCCCTATAGCAAAAAACCTCTCAAAAAAAAAAAAAAAAAAAAAAAAAGCAGACCTTCAGGGGTCAGCAGGTGGCGTGGTGATTAAGCTGCTGGACTCCCACATGGCTGAATGCAATTGAGTCCCAGACCTTGCTTTCTCCCTCCCCATCCCCCGTCTGTCTGTCCGTCTCTCTGGTGAGTGCACATGTCCTATAGCAAATTAAAAAATAATAATAATAGGGACTGGTAGGTGGCACGGTGGTTAAGGGCACTGGACTCTGACATGGCCGACTACAGTTCAAGTCCAGACCTGGTAGCTTGCTTTCTCACTTCCCCTCTCTTTCTTTGTTACTCTCTGGCCAAATTAAAACAAACAAACTAATTAATTAATTAATTAATCCTTTAAAAATAATAAAATGAAATGAATAATTACTTTTATTTTTTAATTTATTTATTTATTTTAATTTGACCAGAAAGAGATAGAAAAAGAGAAAGTGAAATCAAGAGAAAGCAAGCCACCCAGTCCGGGACTCAAACTGCAGTCAGCCACATGGGAGTCCAGCACCTTACCTACCACACCATCTGCCAGCCCCTGAAATGAATAATTCTGTCAAAAGAAAAAAGGCAAGCCTTTTGGGGGGCCAACAGGTGGCCTACTGGTTAAGGCACTGGACTCCTACATGGGCAAGCACAGTTCAAGTCCCAGGCCTGGGGGCTTGAAAATCACACCAGGTGTGTATGCCTGCCTGCTCAAAATCCCGAGCCTAATGGAGAAGAAGGGATCAGGGCATGGCTATCCCCCCGAGGGTGATCTCTCACTTCCCCACTCACTGCCTATCTCCTCTCCAGCAAGCTCACACTCCTTATAGCTAAAACCCTTTTTTTGTTTTTTTGAGGGAAAAAAAAAAAAAAAGCAAAGCTTTCCATATTAGAGAACCTGGGCACGGGCTAGAAGTGTGCATAAAGGGCGCAGAGCCCTCCACCGACCACGCGGCCACGCGGCTCCCGCCGCCCCCACCGACCACGTGGCCACGTGGCTCCCGCCGCCCCCACCGACCACGTGGCCACGTGGCTCCCGCCGCCCCCACCAACCACGGGACCACGCGGCCACGCAGGTCCCGCCGCCCATGCAGCACCGAGGCAAGCTGTCCAGAAAAGCCAGAACATCGAAGGCTGGGGCTGCACTGGGTGCTGTGCGGGGGCCACAGTCAGAGCAAGAACAGCACAACTGAGTGCCCACTGAGGGACAGACACCCCAAATATGCATGCCCTTCCCCCCTGCTGGAGAGTTCTCAGAAGAACTGAGTGGCTCCTGAAAGATGACTGGCACTTAGGCTCGCTCAGGGAAACAGGCAGCCCCCCCACCGCCCGTCCCGCAGTGAGGCCCCGGCTGAGACCCTGCTGGTAAATGTGCGGACAGACACCAGCCACCATGCACAGATGGAGGCATCACAGAGTAAGCAGAGACCAACCCACAGGAAGGAGTTCAAAGCAAAGAGACAATGCACTGAAGGAAACTGCAAAGGTAAAGTGCGACTAAGAAGCAGAGGCCAGCGTGACGTACGGGGCGAGGACAACTGCACTCGCCGGCTGGGGCCACTCGGGAGGCCCAGGCTGCTCCCTGGCCCAACCTGAAGAACAGTAAAAGCAGGGTCACTCGTTCACAAGGAGCCGAGGCGACAGAGTGAGAACCTGTTTTGTGACCCTAAATAATTTTAATTTAGTTTTAGTAATTATTATCATTTTTTTTTTAATTTGCTATAGGGCACGTGTGCTCACCAGAGAGAGAGAAAGAGAGAAAGACGCCAGGCCCAGAGCTCAAACCGCAATCAGCCATGTGGAAGACCAGTCCTTAACTACCACCTGCTGGCTCCCAGAACCTGTCTTTTTTTTTCTTTTAATTTACCAGAGGTCACTCACTAGGAAGAGGGGGAAAGAAGTGGAGAAAGCACCCCCATGGGGCATGGGCATGGTCGCTCTGAAGTCCTTTCTCCTCCATTTCCCCCTTTCGGAATCTTGATTATACATACACACACACACGCACGTTTTTCAAGCTTCCTGGTCTGGGACTGGAACCACAGTCGGCCATGTGGGATCCAGCTGCCTTAACCACCACACCACTGGCTAGCCTGTCATAGCCCTAACTTTAGTTTTTTGGGTTTTTTTCTTTTTTTAGTTTTGCTATAGGGCGTGTGCATTCACCAGAGAGAGATAGGGAAAATAAGAAATCAGCCCCCAGGGGGTGGCCACACCGCAGTCCCTTCTACCCTAGTCTCCTCTCGGGATTTTGGGCACACATGCTTACACACCCAACATGCTCTTCAAGCCACCAGGTCCGGGACTTGATCCGCACGGTCAGCCATGTGGGATTAAGCCACTTCAATCACCACAACACTGGCTAGCCCACCACATCCTTAATTTTAATTTTTTTTTTCAAGTTTTGCTGTAAGGTATGTGAGCTCACCAGAGACAGCGAGAATGAGAGAGAGCGAGAACGTGAGAAATCACCCACCAGGGCATGGTAATGCTGCAAACCCTCCTCCTCCACTCTCTTCTCAGGATTTTGGGCTCGCATACACATATCCAATGTGTTTTTCACGCTGCCAGGTCCAGACCTTGAACTACACAGTCAGTCATGTGGGATCATCCACCTCTTCCTCCATGCCATTCGCTATATTTTAAAACATTTAAGGACAAGACTACGCAAACATATATATAAATTAATGATATTGGGAAGACCTGCCCAATCACTATAAAACTGAAAATGAACAAATCAGTGTTTTCATAGAACAGACTAAAAAGCATAAAAAGAGCCTGTAAAACAAACAATTCGAAAATGCGTTAAAGTGGTATCACAAATAGAGAAAGTACTGAATACTCTGGTGAGCAACGGAGGGGACGGATGCTGGGTCCTGGGCAAACAAGAAAACACACTCTACAGGAGACTAACAGGATACAAGATAATCAAGCATTAAAATCCAGGTGTTTTCCAGATGGATGGCGGGGAGCACAGCAGTGGGAGAAGCCCCCCCAGGAGGGTCTACGCAGCAAAGCCAGCACCGACCAGGAAAGGGGACACGGGAGGGTCTACGCAGCAAAGCCAGCACCGACCAGAAAAGGGGACCGGCTCGGACAGAGGCCCTACAGAGTTTCAGGCCAACGGCCACCAACTCGTTGAAACAAAGGGCTACAGCTGAGTGCCAGAGAGACACGGGTGACCCATAATCACGTGGCTTCTTGTTGGGCAGTGGGACCCCTCTCTCTGGGCAGGAGCATAAACTTGCACCCGGTATGATGGCGCTGCCCCCGGCGGCCACGAGCACAGCTCAGACCCCAGCTGTGCCTCACAAGAGCTCAATGATGAGGCCAACTTATGGCTTCTCCTGCCTTAGTTCCTCATCTGTAGATAAGCATTTACCTTACGGAGTGCTGGATATTCTTTATGATATACTTACACTAAGCAAAACTAAACACAGTTAAACGTCCAACAACAGAAGAACCATTAAGTGAACTGTGGCATGCCCACCTACACACCGGTTGGTGACAGAGTACTCCCAGTACCTGGGGGCCAGGCTAGGGTGCTCACCTAGTGAGAATGCACACAGGGCCCTGTCTGCAAGGGAAAAGAAATGAGGACGGATACCTGGGTGTTCTGTGGCCACAGCACTGCGCAGACGGAGGGTCGGGCGGCAGTGAGACGCTGGCCACCAGCAGGCGTTGAGTAGACAGGGACCACTCAGGACAGACGCAAAGGGCACCGGAGTCGAGCGTAAAGCCCGGGTAAGGGGCGAATCGGGAAGAGGGCTCCTGGCGTTTGGGATGGCAAGTGCAGAAGCTCGGTGGAAAAACAAGTACAGCACTGACAACGGAACTTCTCAGACTGCATTTGGAGACAGACCGGGCGGGCGAGTGCACCTGACACCCACCACACCAGGAGGGCAGCAGGGAGAGAGCCAGACAGCTCCAGGGCCATGACGAAGTCCCTCCGATCTACCACTGGTCTTCCTGAGAACTACACTTCACTCCAATGAGGTCAGTGGGTCTAAGACGAAACTAACCAGTGCCTACAGACAAGGCCTCGCTCGCCATCTGTCAGCCACCAGCTCTTTCGGCCCCAGCCTGCACACCCCAGGCTGGTCCTGCTTACGCGGTTGCTGTGAATTACAGAGCCGGGCTGACCTCTGGCACACAGGCCACAAGGCCATGCAGTTGTACTAAGGAATGACAGAGACCCGAGTCAGACCCACTGGGAGATGAAAAACACGCGATGCGGAAGAACGTCTGCACTTTGTAGATCCTACACTTTCATGCTACTTTTTCTGTGAAAATAAAAATAAGAAAATGCACATGTATCTGCTCATTTGTGCAAAGAGAAACAAGAAAGAAAACTAAGAACTAATCGGATCGTTCATCTGTAAGAGTGGGTGGAACGTGGCAAAAAGGGGGCAGGGAAGAGGCAGAGGGTTGGGAGTGACTTCCACCCTTCTGTATAATTCTGGTTTTAGAACCATGTTCCACAGCATTGAAGTAACCAAGCAAGAGACGAGGAGCAAACTGCCCACAGGGGCAGGCTGTGGGACAGAGGATGGCCACAGGCTGCACGGAACAGACAGCGCGTGGCTCAGACTCAGGGCTCCCGGACTTGAAGCAGGCATGATGCTGGGAGTGAGGGACAAAGGGGGCTCTACGTGGCAGGCTCAGGGACTGGAAAATCAATCGGAAACACACACTGTTGGGGTTGTGGGGGATCACTTGAAAATTTACCCATCAAACCAGTGATCCACCTCTTAAACAGAACCCCCAAGAAGGGAGGAGGCATGGTGGTTAAGGCTTTGGACTCCCACGGGGCTGACCACGGTTCAACTCCCAGACCTGGCGGCTTGATTGCTCACTTTCTCACTCTCTCTCTCTACCTCTCTGTGTCTCACTCTGGTGAGCGCACAAGCCCTACAGTAATTTTTTTAAAGAATTATTTATTTATTATTATGATTGTTAGTATTACTTTTCACATGAGTTTTGCCAGAGATAGACAGAGAGAGAGAAAGAGAGGGGGAGTGAGAAAGCAAGCCGCTAGGTCCAGGACTCAAACCATGGCCGGCCATGTGGGAATTCCAGCAACTTAACCACCATGCCACCTGCTGGCCCGCCCTGTAGCAATTTTAAAATGAAAATAAGGAAAATAAAATTAAATCAATAATTTTTAAAAAAGAAAAAGAGAAATCCCCAAAAGTAAAAAAGTTGTTATCCCTGGCCCAGCCGGTAGTGTGGTGATTAAAGCAACTGGATCCCACATGACCAACTGAGCAGTTCGAGTCTCACACTTGGAGGCTTGAAAATCATGCCTGCTGCATATGCACGTGTGCCCAAAATCCTAAAAGGAGAATGGAAGAGAATGGACTGCAGTGTGGCCATTCCCCTCTGGGGGTGATTTCTCATCTTCTTGCTCTATGGCTCTCTGTCTTTCTTTGTCTCTCTGGTGTGCGTGCACGCCCTATAGCAAAAATCTCTCAAAATAAAAAGAAGAAATAATAATGATAAAGATAAATAATTTTTAAAAGATTATTGTGGGGCCGGCAGGTGGTGTGGTGATTAAAGGCATTGGATTCCCTCATAACTGACCACAGTTCATGTCCCAGACCTGGAGGGTTGTTTTCTTACTTTCCCTTTCTCTCTCTCTCTTTCTCTCTCTCTCTCTGTCTGTCTCTCTCTCTGGTCAAATTAAAAATAATAACAAATGAAATTAAATAATTTAAAAAAAAAGATTTTTGCTATAGGGAACATGCTTTAGCTAGAGAGACAGACAAAAAAACGAGAAATCACTCCCCAGGGGGAATAGGCACACCCCAGTCCCTTCTCCATTCTCCTCTCAGGATTTTGGGCACCCACATACACGTCCCCAACATGAGTTTCAAGCTACCAGGTCCAGGTCTCGAACCTAAATAGGCCACATGGGAGTCCAGCACCTTGCCACTACACCACTTTCTGGCCCAAATAAACAATTCTTAAAAAAGAAAAAAGAAGGGACCAGCAGATGGCATAATGCTTATGTCACTGGACTCCCACATAGTTGACCATGGTTTGAGTCTCAGACCTGGCAGCATAAACTCATGTCTGGTGTGTGTGCCCAAGACTGTAAGAGGAAAATGGAGGAAAAGGGATTGCGGCAGGGCCACACACGCCTGGGGGGGGGGGGGGGGGGGGGGGGGGGGGGGGGGGGGATGATTTCTCACTTTCTGTCTCTCTATCTTTCCAGCAAGTACATGAACCCTATGGCAAAAATCTCCCCATTAAAAAAAAGAAAAAAGAAAAACACACTGGGCACATGAGCATGCATTCCCAGAACCCTGAGAGGAGAATGGAGGAGAAGGGATGATTTTCACGTTCTCTCCTTCTGAACACATGTGCCCTAAGGCAGAAACCTTAAATAAAAGGGGTGGGGAGCGCAGCAGGTGGCGTGGTGACTGGGATGCTGTACTCCCACATGGCTGACCACAGTTCAAGTCCCGGACCTGGTGGCTTGCTTTTTCACTTTCCCTTTCTCTTTCTGACTCTCTCTGGTCAAATTAAAATAATAATAATAATTTAATTTAATTAATAATTCTTTTTTAAAAAAGAATAAGAGGGACCAGCAGATGGCATAATGCTTATGTCACTGTACTCCCACGTACAGTGGTTCGAGTTCTGGACCCAGCAACTTAAAACTCATGCCAGGAATGTGTGCATGCGTGCCCAAGATTCCAAGAGGAGATGGAGGAGAAGGGACTGTGGTATGGCCATCCCCCTGGGGGATGATTTCTCTCTTTCTGTCTTTCTGGCGAGTGCACGAACCCTATAGCAAAAAAAAAAAAAAAAAAACTCTCAAAAAACAAAAAAGAAGAAAAGCACGCTTGGGCACATTCGCTTCAAGCCCAAAATCCTGAAAGGAAACTGGGATTGCAGTGTGGCCATTGTCCTTGGGGGCAATGAGTTCTCACCTTCCCTCTCCCTCTGCAAAGCCCTCACTCCCTATGACAAAAGCTAAAAAAATAAAATAAGAAATAAAGTGTGGTTTGGGTAGATGGCAAAGACTGACAGCAGCTTGCACACTGACTGAAGGCTTCCTCCCTCCACGCTGCGGCCAACGGGTCATGAACACAGGTCTCAGGCCCACGCCAACCGGCTCAGGAAGGGACTTACTCCTCCTGCTCAAGAACACACAGGCGGGGAACCAGCAGTTAGCGTAATGGCTATGTCGCTGGACTCCCACGTAGTCGACCATGGTTCGCGTCCCAGACCCGGTGGTTTAAAACTCACGCCAGGCGCGTGTGCGTGCGTGCCCAAGATCCCGAGAGGAGAATGGAGGAGAAGGGATTGCGGCGTGGCCATCCCCCCTGGGGGGTAATTTCTCACTTTCTGTCTCTTTGTCTCTCTGTCTGCCTGGTGAGCGCACGCACCCTATAGCAAAAACCTCTTCAAAAAAAAAAAAAAAACCTCACTCCACAGGATCACGGCCTGGGCAGAGGACTCCTGGGGCGTGAGGGTGACTGCACTCACCACTGCTCGCTGTCCCTCTGCACCGTGCTCTGACATCTACCGCCGGACTTCAGCAAGCCCCCACCTCAGCTTCTCCAGTTCTCTCCACCTTCTTCCCCGGAGGGCCGGAGGTGGAGGAGGTCCTGACCGCACCTGGACTTTCTCCTTCCCCTCCCTACAAAGCTCAGAGCTGAGCACTAGCAGACAGGAGGCTCCTCCCCACTCCCTGAAGCGTCCAGCTTCGTGATGCGGGACCAAGCTCCCGTGTTCTGCTGCTCGTGTCCCACCAGCGCCCACCCTCAGCTCACCCACTAAATAAGAAACGCTCCACACCCTCCGCGCTCCCCGGACCTACGGCCCCGCCCACGTCCTCACCCCCCCAGCCTAGCTGCAGTCCCGTCACGTAACACAACCCTCACAGCGTCCCTCAGGTGATCTCAAGCCAGTCCTCTCCCCGTGCGCTTGCCCCACTGTCACCCCAAAGCCAACACTGGCCAACCAGCAGCCAAGCTCATGGGGCTGAGTGCGCCTGTGCCCGCCATGCCCAGCTGCGGGCCACACGCAGAAAACACAGGCAGGCCCTGCTGCCTCTTCTCACGGCTCTCACTGGCAGCTGGTGGGCCCGCCCCCGCGTCGAGGCCACGTAGGCCATCACTGGCAGTGTAGTTGCTGCCCCGCTGCCCACTGGCTCTGCTTCTCAGAGTCCCCCCTTCTCCAGACCCTCTAGGTCTTTCCCATCAGCACACAAACATACTCCCATGGCCAGGAGTCACCCATCACCCAACCAACCACCTCCTCCTCCCTGGCCTCCAGGACTGCACTCTACCTCAGCTAAGGACGCAGAGCTCCCTGACCGCTGGCTGCACTCTCTGGAACTCCCTCGGTGACAGTTACCTGACTCTGAGCCTCCTAACTCAGCAGGTCTGCCCTCTTCCCTACACAGCACCCAGAGTAAGTCTTTCAAAATGTAAACCCCTTCTCTGCTCACTGGCCACTGGCTCCACATTCCTCCACTGGGTAAAGGGGAGCTGACAGAACGTCCTACAAGCCCCTCCAACTTATGCAGAAAAACGATGACGCCAAGAAGCTGGGGTGCGCGGACCCAACACCCAATGCAGGAACAGCAGGGAACCGATTCTTTGTCTCCCACTCACAAAGAACTAGAGACACGGACACAGAGAAGGAGCAGTGACGTGGAGGACTGGTTAAGAGAGGGAGGGAAGATCTGAGCTCCCAGCAGGGAGTGGGCCCCAGGGAATGGGTTACCAATGAAAAACTGAGGCGAGGGGTACAGACTAGGGTCAGAGGGGCTCCGGGCTTCTTGCTTTCATCTAGGCTCGTCAAGTCTCTGAGGAGCTATGTGAGAAGGAGAACCGGCCTGCAGGACGACTGGCTAGCACACTGGGGAGCTGACCATGTGAGAAGGAGAACCGGCCTGCAGGACGACTGGCTAGCATACAGGGGAGCTGACCATGTGAGGAGGAGAACCGGCCTGCAGGACGACTGGCTAGCATACAGGGGAGCTGACCATGTGAGGAGGAGAACCGGCCTGCAGGACGACTGGCTAGCATACAGGGGAGCTGACCATGTGAGGAGAACCGGCCTGCAGGACGACTGGCTAGCATACAGGGGAGCTGACCATGTGAGGAGGAGAACCGGCCTGCAGGACGACTGGCTAGCATACAGGGGAGCGGACCATGTGAGGAGGAGAACCGGCCTGCAGGACGACTGGCTAGCACACTGGGGAGCTGACCATGTGAGAAGGAGAACCGGCCTGCAGGACGACTGGCTAGCATACAGGGGAGCTGACCATGTGAGGAGGAGAACCGGCCTGCAGGACGACTGGCTAGCATACAGGGGAGCTGACCATGTGAGGAGGAGAACCGGCCTGCAGGACGACTGGCTAGCATACAGGGGAGCTGACCATGTGAGGAGAACCGGCCTGCAGGACGACTGGCTAGCATACAGGGGAGCTGACCATGTGAGGAGGAGAACCGGCCTGCAGGACGACTGGCTAGCATACAGGGGAGCGGACCATGTGAGGAGGAGAACCGGCCTGCAGGACGACTGGCTAGCACACTGGGGAGCTGACCATGTGAGGAGGAGAACCGGCCTGCAGGACGACTGGCTAGCATACAGGGGAGCGGACCATGTGAGGAGGAGAACCGGCCTGCAGGACGACTGGCTAGCACACTGGGGAGCTGACCATGTGAGGAGGAGAACAGGCCTGCAGGACGACTGGCTAGCACACTGGGGAGCTGACCATGTGAGGAGGAGAACCGGCCTGCAGGACGACTGGCTAGCATACAGGGGAGCTGACCATGTGAGGAGGAGAACCGGCCTGCAGGACGACTGGCTAGCATACAGGGGAGCTGACCATGTGAGGAGGAGAACCGGCCTGCAGGACGACTGGCTAGCACACTGGGGAGCTGACCATGTGAGGAGGAGAACTGGCCTGCAGGACGACTGGCTAGCACACTGGGGAGCTGACCATGTGAGGAGGAGAACCGGCCTGCAGGACGACTGGCTAGCATACAGGGGAGCGGACCATGTGAGGAGGAGAACCGGCCTGCAGGACGACTGGCTAGCATACAGGGGAGCTGACCATGTGAGGAGGAGAACCGGCCTGCAGGACGACTGGCTAGCATACAGGGGAGCTGACCATGTGAGGAGGAGAACCGGCCTGCAGGACGACTGGCTAGCATACAGGGGAGCTGACCATGTGAGGAGGAGAACCGGCCTGCAGGACGACTGGCTAGCACACTGGGGAGCTGACCATGTGAGGAGGAGAACCGGCCTGCAGGACGACTGGCTAGCACACTGGGGAGCTGACCATGTGAGGAGGAGAACCGGCCTGCAGGACGACTGGCTAGCATACAGGGGAGCTGACCATGTGAGGAGAACCGGCCTGCAGGACGACTGGCTAGCATACAGGGGAGCTGACCATGTGAGGAGAACCGGCCTGCAGGACGACTGGCTAGCATACAGGGGAGCTGACCATGTGAGGAGGAGAACCGGCCTGCAGGACGACTGGCTAGCACACTGGGGAGCTGACCATGTGAGGAGGAGAACCGGCCTGCAGGACGACTGGCTAGCATACAGGGGAGCTGACCATGTGAGGAGGAGAACCGGCCTGCAGGACGACTGGCTAGCACACTGGGGAGCTGACCATGTGAGGAGGAGAACCGGCCTGCAGGACGACTGGCTAGCACACTGGGGAGCTGACCATGTGAGCAGGAGAACCGGCCTGCAGGACGACTGGCTAGCATACAGGGGAGCTGACCATGTGAGGAGAACCGGCCTGCAGGACGACTGGCTAGCATACAGGGGAGCTGACCATGTGAGGAGAACCGGCCTGCAGGACGACTGGCTAGCATACAGGGGAGCGGACCATGTGAGGAGGAGAACCGGCCTGCAGGACGACTGGCTAGCACACTGGGGAGCTGACCATGTGAGGAGGAGAACCGGCCTGCAGGACGACTGGCTAGCATACAGGGGAGCTGACCATGTGAGGAAGAGAACCGGCCTGCAGGACGACTGGCTAGCATACAGGGGAGCTGACCATGTGAGGAGAACCGGCCTGCAGGACGACTGGCTAGCATACAGGGGAGCTGACCATGTCAGAAGGAGAACCGGCCTGCAGGACGACTGGCTAGCACACTGGGGAGCTGACCATGTGAGAAGGAGAACCGGCCTGCAGGACGACTGGCTAGCATACAGGGGAGCTGACCGTGTGAGGAGGAGAACCGGCCTGCAGGACGACTGGCTAGCACACTGGGGAGCTGACCATGTGAGGAGGAGAACCGGCCTGCAGGACGACTGGCTAGCACACTGGGGAGCTGACCATGTGAGGAGGAGAACCGGCCTGCAGGACGACTGGCTAGCATACAGGGGAGCTGACCATGTGAGGAGAACCGGCCTGCAGGACGACTGGCTAGCATACAGGGGAGCTGACCATGTGAGGAGAACCGGCCTGCAGGACGACTGGCTAGCATACAGGGGAGCGGACCATGTGAGGAGGAGAACCGGCCTGCAGGACGACTGGCTAGCACACTGGGGAGCTGACCATGTGAGGAGGAGAACCGGCCTGCAGGACGACTGGCTAGCATACAGGGGAGCTGACCATGTGAGGAGGAGAACCGGCCTGCAGGACGACTGGCTAGCATACAGGGGAGCTGACCATGTGAGGAAGAGAACCGGCCTGCAGGACGACTGGCTAGCATACAGGGGAGCTGACCATGTGAGGAGAACCGGCCTGCAGGACGACTGGCTAGCATACAGGGGAGCTGACCATGTCAGAAGGAGAACCGGCCTGCAGGACGACTGGCTAGCACACTGGGGAGCTGACCATGTGAGAAGGAGAACCGGCCTGCAGGACGACTGGCTAGCATACAGGGGAGCTGACCATGTGAGGAGGAGAACCGGCCTGCAGGACGACTGGCTAGCACACTGGGGAGCTGACCATGTGAGGAGGAGAACCGGCCTGCAGGACGACTGGCTAGCACACTGGGGAGCTGACCATGTGAGGAGGAGAACCGGCCTGCAGGACGACTGGCTAGCACGCTGGGGAGCTGACCATGTGAGGAGAACCGGCCTGCAGGACGACTGGCTAGCATACAGGGGAGCGGACCATGTGAGGAGGAGAACCGGCCTGCAGGACGACTGGCTAGCACACTGGGGAGCTGACCATGTGAGGAGGAGAACCGGCCTGCAGGACGACTGGCTAGCACACTGGGGAGCTGACCATGTGAGGAGGAGAACCGGCCTGCAGGACGACTGGCTAGCATACAGGGGAGCTGACCATGTGAGGAGGAGAACCGGCCTGCAGGACGACTGGCTAGCATACAGGGGAGCTGACCATGTGAGGAGGAGAACCGGCCTGCAGGACGACTGGCTAGCACACTGGGGAGCTGACCATGTGAGGAGAACCGGCCTGCAGGACGACTGGCTAGCACACTGGGGAGCTGACCATGTGAGGAGGAGAACCGGCCTGCAGGACGACTGGCTAGCACACAGGGGAGCTGACCATGTGAGGAGGAGAACCGGCCTGCAGGACGACTGGCTAGCACACTGGGGAGCTGACCATGTGAGGAGAACCGGCCTGCAGGACGACTGGCTAGCATACAGGGGAGCTGACCATGTGAGGAGAACCGGCCTGCAGGACGACTGGCTAGCATACAGGGGAGCTGACCATGTGAGGAGGAGAACCGGCCTGCAGGACGACTGGCTAGCACACTGGGGAGCTGACCATGTGAGGAGGAGAACCGGCCTGCAGGACGACTGGCTAGCACACTGGGGAGCTGACCATGTGAGGAGGAGAACCGGCCTGCAGGACGACTGGCTAGCATACAGGGGAGCTGACCATGTGAGGAGGAGAACCGGCCTGCAGGACGACTGGCTAGCACACTGGGGAGCTGACCATGTGAGGAGGAGAACCGGCCTGCAGGACGACTGGCTAGCATACAGGGGAGCTGACCATGTGAGGAGGAGAACCGGCCTGCAGGACGACTGGCTAGCACACTGGGGAGAAATGCCGGTTCTTTGACAAGCTCAGTGCTACTCAAGGAGCAGGGAGTGAGTGGCCTACAGGAGCGTAGCTACAGGATCAGGGAGCTGACGAGTTAGAGACCTGCTCTGAGATGCAGAAAGAAAAAACAAACACATGTAAAATAGGAAAAGAGACGTTTGCTTTGTTTTGTTCTTTTCTTTTTAGAGATTTTTGCTATAGGGAGCATGTGCTCACTGGAAGGACAGAGGGAGACAGAAAGTGAGAAATCAAGCCCCAGTGGGGGGGTGGGTGGCCACGCCGCAATCCCACCTCCTCTTGGGATTTTGGGCACGCATGAACACGCACCCAACGTGAGTTTTAAGCCCCCAGGTCCAGGACTCAAACCACCGTTGACTACGTGGGAGTCCAGCAACGTAACCATTATGCCATCTGCTGGTCTCCCAGAAAAGAGAAGTTTTAATAGGAAAGTAAAGATTTCCGGGGCTGGCAGGTGGCATGGTGCTTAAAAGTACTGGACTCCCACATGGTCAACTATGGTTCGAGTCCTGGACCTGGTGGTTTGTTTTCTCTTTCTTCTCTCTCTTTTTCTCTGGTCAAAATTGAAAAATAATGATAATAAATAAATAATTCTTTTTTTAAAAAGAAATCTTTACTTTTTTTTTAAGATAGTGATTTTTGCTATAGGGCATGCACCCTTGCTGCAGACAGAGACAGACAGACAGACAGAAAGCGAGAAATCCTAGTGAGGATGGCCATGCCACAATCCGCCCTCCATCCTCCTCTCGAGATTTTGGGCACACACCAGCACATCCAATGTGAGTCTTAAGCCTCCAGGTCCAAACTCAAACTGCGATCGACTACATGAGAGTCCAGCAACATAATTGTTACGCCATATGCTGGTCCCAAAAGGTGAAGATTTCTAATAGAAAGGAACTACAACCCCACGCCTGAAAGGTATGCAGAGGGGTAGCTGCCCGAGGAGGACGACTGTAGTGGGCAAGAAGTTAGGCATTACTTCTATCCTGGGTACTGGTAATGAGTATTTGGCAGGAGGCGGTCACAGTGTCAGTACCTGGCTTCTCTGTTTGGTTTCCTGGGCTTCTGGCACATGCTGCATCTCTCTCAGGAGAGGACTTTCACCAGCTCATCACACATGCCCAGGAATCAGCCTCCATCTCTGGATGCACCGATGTCGACTTAGAGTCCCACCCAGTGATGAGTCTCTGTGTGCATATCTGGCAGAGCAGAAGGAAGATGATAACCTTCCTGGTGCCAAGAGCCAGGCGGGGAGGGCGGGAGGAAGGAATCTTCGAGGAGCGTCTGGTCGCATTTCCTGATAGGCTGCGAACAATCACTGTAAAATGAGTGTGGTGGCAAGAAACTCCCTGCGTGAGCAACTGTCAGAGCTAATACCTGATCCCTAGAGAGAACAGTGACCGACCCTTCTCAAAAGCTTGACCCGAGTGACTCCATTTTATAAGCTGGCTCCATTTCCTGTCATAGTGACTCCTCCAGAGGGGTGCCTGTCCTACTTACCTACTCGCTGAGTCTGAGTCCTGTCTCAGAACCTCTGCTACCAGGCCGTGGTGCTCCAAGCTCACCCTGGCATCTTCCCCGCGGCACACCAGCACTCCAGGGCAGATCTGATCCCAACTAAACTGCAAACTCCTCAGCCCTTCTCTGCTGTGTTTTCCACTTCATACAGTAAGTAATGTATTATATGTACTTATTTTACATCTACCTGGCTCGAATGTCAGCCACAGGTATGCAGATATTTCTGTTTGTTCTGTTTATTGCACAAAATAGGCACTCTGTAAATTTGTTGAACATACAAATTAACCTTAAAAAATAAATAAATAAACAAGGCTGGTCCCATAATGCAGCACAGAAGCTGGATCTCACAGCTGGTCAGGGTTCAAGCTTGAAAAACATGCTGGGGGGGAACCGGCAGATGGCGTATGGTTATGTCACTAGACTCCCACAGAGTCGATCATGGTTCAAGCCCCAGACTCCACACCCAACTCAAGGCGGGTGTGTGTGCGCGTGCCCAAAATCCTGAGAGGAGACTGGAGCGGAAGGGACTGCAGTGTGGCCATGCCCCCCCCCACCACCACCACCACCGTGGTGTGAGTGCACATACCCTATAGCAAAAATCTCTCTCAAAAGAAAAAAAAATGAAAAATAAAAAAACCTAAAACATGCGCGACACGTGCACACATACCCAAATCCTGACAGGATGGAGAACTGGAGAAAAAAGGATTGCAGTGCGACTGGGCCCCGGTGGGGGTGCTTCCCCTCCACTGTGCATGCAGGCACCTTCCGACAGAAAAACAAACCAGCAAACACTCTCTGGACTCCACTGCAGAAAGGCATGATGCCCGAGACATCCACACCCTAGTACCTCCCAAGGTAAAAGGCACTTTGCAGAGGTAATCACAGTGGGGAGTGAGCCTAGATTATCCAGGTGGCCCATCTACTCACAGAAGCCTTTACATGCAGGCTTTCTCCGCCTGCGGGCAGATCGGCCGCCGATTTCACAAAGTCCCAATCTCAACAGGGGTCACCAGAGCACTGAAAGCAGAGGAGGAATGTGGGCAGCTTCTAGAACCCCAGGCTGCCCCAGGCTCACAGCAGACAAGGAGGGGGAACCTCAGCCCCTCCAAGGAGCATAACTGACATAACTGAGCTGGGAAGGGCTTCAACCCCACAGGCTACAGACAGCTTGCAGCCCACACCTTGATTCCGGACTAGCAAGCAGATGCAGAGGACCTGCTGTGCCAGTCTGTGCTGTCGTCCGATCCGCTGAGCTGTGCGACAATACAGGGTGAGAACGCGGCTAAGTCTGCCTTAAGTTGCTGCTGGAGGGGCGGGAAGCTCATACGCACGCCCTGTGCCCTCGCATGCCCTGTGCCCTGGGCGCGCACTGTCTCCTTACAGCAGATCTCCGGGAGCTGAGCCTCGCACTTCCTTAGGAAGTGTTCTCCCTGAACCACCCTACTGAGCTCACCTTGGTTTAGTCCTCTCACACCAACCTTACCAACTGCTCGCTCTTTGCTGGCCTCCAGGTCTGCACTCTGGCCCATGCTCCTACCCCTTGGCTAATTGCACAGACCCATGTGTGAAGTGCACTGGACTGGCACGAGACTGGCGCTGCAGCCCGGCAGCCTCCGTCCAAACACTGGGTCCTAGTCTGAGCAGGCGGGCGCGTGGCCTGGGGCTCCTGTGCCTTGCTTCCTCCTCCACAGCACAGGGACAATCACGGCACTGCTGTCAATGACAGCAAGCCCAGGAGCATGCCCACCGAGGTGTGACGGCTCCCACTGGCACCCCAAGTGGGCTCCCTATTCTCAAGGCTCTGGACAGCATCTAGAAGCAATGCCCACGTCTTTATGCCAGCCCAGACCCCTTCTCTGAACTCCAGGCTTACATACCTAACTGCAGGCTCAACCGCTCTCCCCAAAGCCTGCTAGCCATAAGCAGGGACCGAATGTACCCTCACCTTAAACAACTAACAACCTGGATGAAACGAGAGTTGTCAGACACTGGACAACAAAGCACGGAAGACGATGGTCACTGAGAGATCAGAAAGCAAACGAGATGAGCCTGACACTGCTTCGGCTCACCGCGGGCAAGCTGAGAGACAAGACCTCAGCCAGTCAGGAGCGGCTTCTGCAGGCAGAGCAGGGCAGGGCAGGGAGTGGAGGAGCCACGGGGAGGACCCACAGGTCTTGGTTGATCACTCATCTGTCTGCAGAACAGAAGGCCCTCAGGCCAAGGGCAGAGCCACCAGAAAGACCAGGAGGGAAAGCCACTGCTGCTGGCACTGGGCCCAACATGCCGGAGGGGGGAACCTCATCAAACTCAGCAAGAAGAGTTCTGAGAAGAGGGAAGCCAGCTCTGGACTAGTTTCCTCCAGTCCTTCCTTGCAGCGATCAAACTATTCCCCAATCACTTACCTTCATCCCAGAGCAAGGCAAGGCCCAAGAATGTAAAGAAATACAAAAATATTCCCCACCAAGGTGAAATTCACCATGTGTTACTGCCTCTAGTAAAAAATGGCCATAATGCTGAGATGAGCCAGACCCCGCACGGCTGACCACAGTTCGAGTCCAAGCCCCCGAGCTGAGAAGACACACTGGGCCTCTGTGTGTGCCCAGGGTCCCGACCACATGGAAAATGGAAGAGAAGGGATTGGCCTTCACGGTGCCCCACTGGGGGATCTTTTTCCTCTCCCTCTCTTTGTCTCTCTGCTTCTCTCTGGCACATGTGCCCTCTGGCAAAAAAAGCAAACAAACAAAAAGAATGTGACCAGGTGGGACCAGCAGGTGGCATGGTGGTTAAGGTGTTAGATCCCACATGTTCAACTGCAATTCAAGTTCCAGACCTGGCCGCTTGAAAATCATGCTTGAGGTGGTATCCAGCAGGTGGTATGGTGGTTAAGGCGCTGAACACTCCCACATGGCCGACCACAGTTCTAGTCCCAGACCTGGTGGCTTGCCGTCTCACTTTATCTCTCTCTCTCTCTCTCTCTCTCTCTCTCCTAATTAAAAAGAATAAATGAATGAATAAATTTTTTTTAAAAAAAGAAAGAAAATCATGCCCAGTACGTGTGAATTGTGTGCCCACATTTCTGAGGGGAAAATGGAGGAGAAGGGATTGCAATGCCAGCCCCGTAGGGGGAGATTTCTCACTTTCCCTCTCATGTGCCCTATGGCAAAAATAAATTTTAAAAAAATTTTTAAAAGACTGTGACTGCTTCTTACCATCTCTCTCTGGTCCATGTCAACATGATCTTCCGACTGGTAAGGAAATGACACCCAAACTGTCTCCTTCACACCTTTCCCCTACCACCACTTATCCTCAAAGTTGACACCGGAGTGATCTCGTAAAAGCTAAAATAATTCATCAGAAAACTCCTATGCTCGATACCTCCGAGGTACTCCTATAAAGCCACACACACCCACCTGTCCCCAGCTCCTGCTTCCCACTCCCTGGCTCTGACCCACACACCTGCTGCCCCGAGGACTCTGCCCCTCCATCTGCAGAGCTCTTCTCATCTGCCCACAGCTTACTTCGATCTCTCTTACCTTCACATCTATCTTCCTAAGGGGCCAGGAGGTGGCGTGGTGGTTAAAGGTGCTGGGCTCCCACAGGGCCGACTGTGGTTCGAGTCCCGGACATGACGGCTTGCTTTCTCACTTTCTGTCTCTCTGTTCATTCTCTGGGTAAATTAAAATAAATACATAAATAAAATTAAATAAAATGATTCTCTTTTTTAAAAAAAAAAGTAAATGGTGTAATGGCTGTGTTGCTGGACTCCCATGTAGTCGACCGCAGTTCGAGTCCCCGGGAGGAAAATGAAAGAGAAGGGATTGCGACACGGCCATACCTCCTGGGGGTGATTTCTCACTTTCTGTCTCTCTGTCTTTCTGGCGAGTGCATACGCCCTATAGCAAAAACCTCTCACAAACAAAAAATTATTTATTTAATTTTATTTACTTACTTATTTATTTTAATTTAACTAGAGAATGACAGAGAGAGAGGAAAAGTGAGAAAGCAAGCCGCCAGGTCCAGGAACTGAACCACAGTCACCCATGTGGGAGTCCAGTGCCCCTAACCACTATACCACCTGCCCCCCTTTTTTGAAAGAATTATTTTATTTAACTTTATTTATTTATTTTAATTTGACCAGAGAGGGACAGAGTGTGTGTGTATGAGAGAGAGAGAGAAGGAAATTGAAAAAGCAAGCCACCAGGTCCAAGACTCAAACCATAGTCGACCATGTGAGAGTGCAGTGCCCTTAACCACCACACCACCCGCCAGCCTTCGTAATCACTTTCTTTATAGTTGGAATCCCTCCCCCCCATTCTGCTTCCCTACGTTGTTTTTCTCCATGACAGATGAGTATATAGTCAGATATAAGTGTGTATGTCTCTCTCACTTAGTCTGTCTGTTCTTGTAAGAACTGAAGTTCTTTTTTTTTGTTGTTTTTGGAGAGGTTTTTGCTATAGGGCGTGTGTGCTCGCCAGACAGACAGAGAGAGACATAGAGACAGAAAGTGAGAAATCACCCCCCGGGGGGATGGTCACGCCGCAATCCCTTCTCCTCCATTCTCCCCTCGGGATCTTGGGCACGCATGCACCCGCGCCCGGCGTGAGTTTTAAGCCACATGGGAGTCCAGCGACATAGCCATTACGCTAACTGCTGGTTCCCAAGAACTGAAGTTCTGAAAGTAGAAAGATTCTGTCCGTCTGGTTGATCACTGAGTACCCTCCACTTATAACATCCGACACGCAGCAGATGCTCAGATTTGTCGAGTGGCTAAAGAAATTATGTCAGAAAACAGAACCTAGAAAAATGAAGTAAAATGAGTTCCGTGGGCCAGCCCCACAGCCTGTATGTGAAGGGAGCTGGATCCCACACGCCAAACGCAGTTGGAATCCTGGTACTGGAAGCTTAAACCACACACAGGACACAAGCCATGTATGCAAAACTGCCAGAACAGATGAATGAAGACAGGATGCAGCAAGACCACACCCCTTCTGAGGGACACTTTCTCCCTCCCCTCCCCCTCTCTCCGTCTGCCCTGTGGCAAAGTGAAAAAAAAGAAGAATAGCGTCCATATTCAACAGAGCCCAATATTCCTGTCCCTCCGTACCACATACAGGGGTCTCACATCCTCAATCTGTGGAGAACAACCTCAAAAATGCCAAGCCTCAGAAACAACTCAGTCACAGGCTTCACCCACCCATCTCCCTCCGCCTTCACATTCTCAGCTCTTAGGAGAGCTGGACATGCTACTCTATGTAAGGATAATTCGAACTGTGGCTAAATAGTAAGGCCACAAAGTTTAGCATGGAGGTCAAGGTGCTAGACTCCACAGTTCAAGTCCCAGACCCAGCAGCTTGCTTTCTCACTTTCCCTCTCTTTCTAATGAGCGCACATACCCTTTAACAAATTTTAAATAATAAATAAAAACAACAATAATAAATAAAATTAAATAATTTTTAAAAAAACAGAATTAACAAGAGATACAAGTTAATTAAAAGAAGTAATAGGTTCTGGGGAATGTATGAGGGAAAGAAGACTTGCCAAAGGTTACTTGTAGATAGGGCGAGCGTGACGCTTCCACAGAACCGGCACATGGACTTCACCACACTTTCCAACTCTTACAAGAAGAATGGGGTTCAAAATAACCTTCTGGGGACCAGCAGTTAGCGTAATGGCTATGTCCCTGGACTCCCACGTAGTCGACAGTGGTTTGTGTCCCGGACTCGGTGGCTTAAACTCACGCCGGGCGCGTGTGCGTGCGTGCCCAAGATCCTGAGAAGAGAATGGAGGAGAAGGGATTGTGGCATGGCCATTCCCCCTGGGGGGTGATTTCTCACTTTCTGTCTCTCTGTCTCTCTCTGTCTGGCGAGCGCACGCGCCCTATAGCAAAAACCTCTTAAAAAAATAATTAAAAAATAACCTTCTGATCAGGTTGTACTATACATGACCTCCCCCAAACATGCTATAGAACTGTGTTTTATTCTTTTTAAGTTTTTGCCATGGGCATGTGCGCTCACCAGAGAGAGGGGAATTGAGAAACCAATCCCCAAAAGGATGACCACACTGTAATCCCTTCGCCTCCATTTCCCTCTTGGGATTTTCGGCATGCACGCATAAGCGCCTGGTGTAACTTTCCAGCTGCCAGGTTTGGGATTCAAACTGCAGTCAGCCACATGGGAGTCTAGCACCTTAACCACCATTCCACCTGGTGGCCCTCAGATCTGTATTTTTCAATCACGATAAATGCAACCCAAAAGTGTTCTGAAATATTCATTTATGTATTTTCTACCAGTTATTTATTAAAAGAATTATTTTATTGAACTTTATTTTTTTATCCATTTATTTATTTTAATTTGACCAGAGAGGGACAGAGTGAGAAAGAGAGAGAAAGTGAGAAAGCAAGCCACCGGGTCCAGGACTTGAACTATGGTCAGCCATGTGGGAGTCCAGCACTCCTAACCAACAGGCCACTTTCCGGCCCTCCTCCAGAGTTATTTAAAAAACCTCCTAAACACTGACTTTTGGATGCTTTTAAAAATGTAACAGAGGGAACCAGCAGTTAGCGTAATGGCTATGTCGCTGGACTCCCACGTAGTCGACCGCGGTTCGCGTCCCAGACCCGGTGGCTTAAAACTCACGCTGGGCGCGTGTGCGTGAGTGCCCAAGATCCCGAGAGGAGAATGGAGGAGAAGGGATTGCGGCGTGACCATCCCCCCCCAGGGGGTGATTTCTCGCTTTCTGTCTCTCTGTCTCTCTCTGTCTGGTGAGCACACGCGCCCTATAGCGAAAATCTCTCCAAAAAATGAAAAAAAAAAATGCAACAGAGACATGTACATTCTTGCTACGTCATCTGCAGCACGTGAAAGGAGGGCACCCGCAGAAAAAGTAACACATAAATCCCCGTGCAGCACTGCCCTAAGGAGCTCAAGTGCTTCAGACACTGAATAATCCTCACTACGCCTTATGTTGCCATCAGAAGGGATTTTAAAGGGAAGATAAACACTCATAAGGCAAAACAAAACCATGCTACCCAACTTGGATGTGGTCTCTACACTTGCAAGTAATCCCAGGGGCAGACACAAATCTTGGGGCAGGTGGGAAAACGGTAAACGGGAAGCGCCTGGAACACAAGGAAAGGTATGAATGCAAAACCACCTCCATTCTCACCGGGCTTAAACGTCAGCCAAAATGAAGACTCTCTGCTCTCAAAAAAGCCACAATTTGCAATGGTGGGAAAGAAAGGAGAACAGAGTCAGAATCTGATCCAAACTAGCCAGAAATGTTTTTTGCTAAATGCCCATCCAGTCACTCAGTCCAGTCTCCTGAGTGCTCAGGAGGAGAAGTGAACTGCACAGGGCCCAGAGAACTGAGCTCGGGAGGACTGCCCTCTCCTTCCGGGCCCCAGGGCAGACACAGGAGGTGGCTGAGCCCTGAGGATCCCGCAGCACCCAACAGCGCTGCCATCCCCTCTGCACGCTGTACCCTCAGCATTCCCGGCCCTTCGGGTCCCACTTCCCACACTCTCACCACTAGCTGAACAAGGGTCCCGGTCTTGTTCCTCTGCCCACGTGTTGAAGGAACACGAGTGAGGAGCCTGCAAGCCTTACAGCGGGTAAGCTTAGTAACCGATGGCCAGAAATACTGCCCTGAGGCTGGCCCTCCCCTCCTAGGCGTCCCACACTCTCCCACGCTCTTCCAGGCCCTCTGACCAACTCGAGGCCGCGAGGCACTAGTTCAGGATGAGGCTGCGTCCTCCCAGGAGCTCTACCCCCGGCACCGTGACCTCCCCTGCCTCAGCCACCCAGTGCATCCTATGCGACAGCTCCCGCCTCTACATGGCAGCAGCACTGGACCTACCACCCTGAGCTCTCAGGGCAGAGCTGCACCCTGCTTTTCAAGACACTTCAGCCACTTTAACCTTCATGCCGAAGCCAGGAAGATTTTAAAGGCCAATGCTGCCTGGATCAGTACATACAGCGTTTGAATCTAAGTCTGACACATCACATGACCTAATAAAACTATGCGTCTCCATATTTTTTTGAGAGATTTCTGCTATTTCAGGGTGCACGCACTAACTGAAGAGACAGAAACAGAGAGACAGAAAGCGAGAAATCACCACCACCCCTGTATGGCCACGCCGCAATCCCTTCTCCATTCTCCTCTCATGATTTTGGGTACACATGCTCACGCACCTGGCATTAGTTTTAAGCCACCTGGTCCAGGACTCGAACTGCAGTCAACTATGTGGGAGTCCAGCAATGTAACCACTGTATCATCTGCCGCTCATTTTTATACATATATATTTTTTTTTTTTTGAGAGGCTTTTGCTAGGGCACGTGCATTCACCAGAAAGACAGAGAGACAGAGAGACAGAAAGCAAGAAATCACCCCCAGGGGGGATGGCCACACCGCAATCCCTTCTCCTCCATTCTCCTCTCGGGACCTTAGACACGCATGCTCATGCGCCCAGTATGACTTTAAGCCACCGGGTCCGGGACTCAAACTGCAACGGACTACATGGGAGTCCAGTGACACAGCCATTACGCCAACTGCTGGCTCCTCAAGTTATATTTTTTTAACTGTGAAAAAAATCATTTAAGTTATTCTACAACATCACTTGAAGCTGACAGGATCCACCCAACTTTCTAGCTCCCACACTTGTAGTTTCAGTATTAGACCTCAGTGTTGCTTAAAACAAGCCAGATTTGAGACCAGCAGATGGTGTAATAATTACATCGCTGGACTCCCACATAGTCAACCACAGTTCGAGTCCCAGACCCACTGACTTACGCCGGACGCGCGCGCACGCGTGTGTGTGTGTGTGTGTGTGTGCCCAAGATCCTGAGAGCAGAATGGAGAAGGGATTGCAGAGTGGCCATCCCCTGGGGGTGGGAGGCGATTTCTCACTTTCTATGTCTGTCTCTATCTCTCCAGCAGGTGCATGCACCCTATAGCAAAAATCTCTATCAAAAAAAGGGAGGGGGGAGTGGGTTAGCAAGTGGCATGGTGGCTGAGGGCACTGGACTCCCACATGGTCGACTCTGGTTCAGGTCCCAAATCTGGCAGCTTGCTTTCTCACTTTCCCTCCCTGCCTCTCTCTACTCTCTCTGGTCAAATTAAAAATAAATAAATATGGGACCAGCAGTTAGCATAATGGCTATGTCGCTGGACTCCCACGTAGTCGACCGCGGTTCGCGTCCCGGACCCGGTGGCTTAAACTCACGCCGGGCGCGTGTGCGTGCGTGCCCAAGATCCCGAGAGGAGAAAGGAGGAGAAGGGATTGCGGCGTGGCCATCCCCTCTGGGGGGTGATTTCTCGCTTTCTATCTCTCTGTCTGTCTCTGTCTGTCTGGCGAGCGCACGCGCCCTATAGCAAAAACCTCTCCAAAAAATAAATAAATAAATAAATAAATAAATAAAGTTAAAGAAGAAATAATTCTTAAAAAAAAAAAAAAAAAAAAACCACAGACTTAGTGCTGGCCAATGGTGTGAGAGGGTGAGGTAAAAGAGGATTTTTCAGGGAACCAGCAGTTAGCGTAATGGCTATGTCACTGGACTCCCATGTAGTCGACCGCAGTTCGCGTCCTGGACCCTGTGGCTTAAAACTCACGCCGGGTGCGTGTGCATGCGTGCCCAAGATCCCGAGAGGAGAATGGAGGAGAAGGGATTGCGGTGTGACCATCACCCCGGGGGGGTGATTTTTCGCTTTCTGTCTCTATGTCTCTCTCTGTCTGTCTGGCGAGCACACGCGCCCTATAGCAGAAAAAAAAAAAAAGAAAAAAAGAGGATTTTTCAGCCCAGCAGGTGGTGCAGTGGCTAAAGGCCCTGGACTCCCACAGAACCGACCACAGCTGGAGACCCAGTCTTGGTCTGGGTCTCACTTTCTCTCCCTCTCTCTCTGACTCCCTCTGGTCAAATTGGAAAATAATGATAATAAATAATAGTAAATAAATAGTTAATTAAAAAAAAAGGACATTTCTATTCACCCTAGGCTCGATTTATCTCACTACAGCAGAGGAGGGGTGGACAGGACCAGATGCGCTCTGACAGAAAGAAGAGCGCTTGCCACGCCCAGACGTGAAGTCCAAGCAAGACACACACCACACACACAGACACACACACACACACACACACACACACAACCCCCGTGGAAGTTGCCACGCGCAGATGTGAAGTCCAAGCAAGACACACACCACACACAGACACACACACCCATGGAAGTCTCCACGCCCAGACATGAAGTCCGAGCAAGACACACACCACACACACACACACACACACACACACGTGGAAGTTGCCGCGCCCAGATGTGAAGTACAAGCAAGCCCCCACGGAAGTCGTTGGAAGTCCTCTCCCGTCAGGGTCCAGACAGGGTGAGCACTAGTAGTCCTCTCTGCCTTGCCCGCGACTGACCCAACCCAAATCACAGAGCCCTGCAGAGTGAAGACAGCCTGGGGCTCCTACTCCCCACAGCAGTCCTGCATACAGGGCGCTCAGTAAAGCCTGTCTCAGCTCCACGGAGAGGCAGAGCTGTCTTCTGTTCTCTGAACCCCATAACATTCCACACAGCTGGCCCAGATCTATCCCTTATCAGAATCTGAGGCCAAACCTGTCCCAGAATCCAGACCTTCTCAGACTCCAGGAACGCGTGGCCCACGTCCGTCCCACTCTTAGTGCCCTGCAAGCACAGGAGAGTCCGCAGGGCGCTCATGCACACCACCCACGAGGGGAAGGAGGCCACGCAGCCTCAGTACAGTGCCTGGCCAGCCCTCTGCCAAAGGAGTTTACTAGACTTACAAAAAACTTGGGTTTTGGAACCTTATAAATTTTGAAGGTTGAGTTAAGGAGGAGTAGTCCCATTCTCAAGAACTCCAAAGCAGACAGGTGAGGTTTGCATGTCTTCACACCGCATATTCAAACTATTCATAGTAGTACAAAATCTCCCTAAAATAGCATCTTTTATATCAGTCTCTAATTGTCTCCTCTGGTCTGACTCTGTTTGATTTTTTTTTAAAGAATTATTTTTATTTAATATTTTTTTTTTTAATTCAACCAGTGAGAGACAGAGAGAGAAAAGGAAAGTGAGAAAGCAAGCCACCAGGTCCGGGACTCAAACCATGGTCAGCCATGTAGAAGTCCAGCACCTTAATCACCACACCACCTACCAGTCCCATCTGCTTGATTGTTTTTTTTTAAAGAGTCAAAGAAGTACCGGGGCCAGCAGGTGACTTGGTAGTTAAGGACACTGGACTCCCATGTGGCTCACGAGTCCTGGACTTGGTGGCTTGCTTTCTCACTTTCCCTTTCTCTCTCTCTCTCTCTCTCTCTCTCGCTCACTCTCTCGCTTTCACTCTCGCTTTGTCCCTCTCTGGTCAAATCTGAATAAATAAAGCTAAATAAAGTAATTCTTTAAGAAGTGTCATTTAATCCCACAAAGACAGTCTTTCCAATAACTCTCTGACTACAACACCCTGACACGTACTGTTGCCAAAGCAAGCGCCAGAATTGTTTACACGGCGATATGCTCATCACTGGGACAGTTCACCTTGTCATAAATGACACCATGACCCTTGGGACCACGGGTGGCGTAGCAGTAAGACGCTGGACTCCCACGTGGCTGTCTGAAGTTGGTATCCCAGGCCCAGCGGCTGGAAAACCACGTCAGACACGTGTGCATGCACGCCTAAAATTCCGAGAGGAGACTGCAGTGTGGCCGTCCTCCCTGCGGCAGTGTCTCACTTTCCCTCTCTCTGTCTCTCTGGCAAAAAAAAGAAAAAAAAAAAAGAAGACACGTCCACTGCACACTGTGAGCAACCACCGACTTGGGCAGGAAAACGCAACCTGGGGCAAAGGCTTCCTCCCCACCGGCCGTGGCTCCTCCCTCTCCTCACCCTCAGCAGACCCGCGGACTTCCTACACCAGCTTCTCAGGAATATGAATTACGCATCGGCGCGCAAAAGAAACGCAGGAAGCGCGTTGTTTTTAAAAAGCCAGCATTTTTTAAATGTTCAGTCAAAAAGACAAAGTGAACTTTCATCTTTGATGGTTCTTTTGAAATAATTAAAAGCAGACTGACAAACTGATTCTTGTCTTTACTACTCTGCAGGAAAATCAAGTACACTTTATGTTTAATTTGAACACTGAGGTTGAAGCAGAATTTAAATTTTTATGTTTGAGTTTCTCCAACTTGTGACTCATAAGTGGAATTGTCTGAACAATTTTTTTTTACTTTAGTCATACTATAAAGTATAATTCAAAGAAGTATCCAATTTCAACAAAGTTAACAGAAATGGAAGGGCCCGACTTTTGCGCCAAACACACTGAGCACCGTGCTGATAATCATTCCACTAGTTTATCATCATACCTGTGGCAAAACCACAAGGCTCTCCTCAAAAACGAGGAAAAGTGTTCATTTTGTCAACTTGCTAAGTGCATCTTTCTGCTAGGTCCCCTGCACCTGAGCACCTGGAGGTATTAAATAAAGTATCCCCAAGCAGTGGAAGTACCTAGCTTCATCCCAATGGCCCACCCTGGCACTCCCTGCAGAGGGGTGAAAGACAATTTCCCGCCCGCCAGCAATGTGGCTTGAAACAGCAACCGTCACTGCTGCCCTTTTGTTCAAGTCCCGATTACTCCGCAGTCAATTCCCTGAGTCTGACGACATTTTCAGCAGTGTTTTACATTCCCACTAATACTCTAGTGACCAGCAGATGTAATGGCTATGTTGCTGGACTCGCACATAGGCAACCTCAGTTCTAGTCCCAGACCCAGTGGCTTAAACTCACACTGGGCACGTGAGCGTGTATGCCAAGATCCCGAGAAGAGAATGGAGGAGAAGGGACTGCAGTGTGGCCAATTCCCCTGGGAGTGATTTCTCACTTTCTGTCTCTCTGTCTCTCTGTCTTTCCAGTGAGTGCATGCACCCTATAGCAAAAATCTCTCTAAATGTGTGTGTGTGTGTGTATAGGCCAACAGGTGGCACACACAGGCACACACGGGCATGCACATCAACAGCAACACATAAAACACGTGTTATGTATGGCTCTCCTTTGAGGATATATTACTTGAATATAAGTAAACAAACACTCCAAAATAACTTGAACGAATACTAAGTGACAGTTTTCTTACATTCCCAGCAGTTTTGTTTTCTTGGAATCTTCTGCTTGAATAGAACACCAGTGAATGCCAAGAGCCTCGATGGTTCATGACAGGATCACACTGAGTGGAAAGAAAGCACCCTGAAGGCGAGGCGTGACAGGACTCCTTTACGTGACATTATGAGATCACAAATCGGGGGTCACAGACTGGAGAACAGAGTGCTGTGGAGCGTGGGCACGAGTGTGTCCATAAGGGAAAGCACAGGGGAGCTGGGTGACAGAACAGGTATGTACTTGACTGAGGGGGGGTTACACATGCTCCGCACGCTAGACCCACCGAGAACCACACACACGAGTCCGTGTAAAGCCGACAAAACCTTAATGCGCCTGCTGGGTTCTTAGCTTCCTGGTGCTGAAACTGTCCTCCTTCGGCAAGGGGTGAGAAGGGAGGCCAGGAAGCTCCTTTTCCATTTCTTGTGATTTCTTGTGAATCTCTAATGACCTCAGATTTTTGCTATAGAGCATGTGTGCTTGCCAGAGAGACAGAGAGACAGAAAGTGAGAAACCACCCTCCCCCCGGGTGGATGGCCACACCACATTCCCTTCTCCATTCTCCTCTCAGAACCTTGGGCACACATGCACACGTACCTGGAGTGAGTTTCAAGCCACCAGGTCTGAGACTTGAACTGCGGCTGACTACGTGGGAGTCCAGCAATCCCACCATTATGCCATTATGCCGTCTACTGGCCCCTGATCAAGTTCATCTGTAAGACACTAAATCAGTTCACTACCTATGCACAAAAAGCTATAGGTCTGTGTGGCACAGAGTGATATGGGACAACTTTTCAAATTGTGGAGCCAGCCAGCCACAGTGGCACAGCACAGCAGTAATGCAACCCTCCACAGTATTGCGACCATGTGGGAAGGTCCCAAGTTCACGTCCTGAGGTCTCCCTGCACACAGCAGGCACATGTATGCCCTGGGTCCTGTCTGGCTGAGACTGGGGGGCAGTATAAACTGTGGCACAAAGACCTGATGGGGTTGTCCCCCTTTTTCTAAGAAATAAACTTTGAGGGGCCAGCAGGTAGTGTGGTGGTTAAGGGCACTGGACTCCCACATGGCCAACCACAGTGTGAGTCCCAGACCTGGCGGTTTTCTGTCTCATTTTCTCTCTCTCGCTCGCTCTCACTCTGGTCAAATTAAAATAAGTAAATAAATAAAAGTTAAAAGAAAAATAATTCTTTAAAAATAATAATAAAATCAAGTTTAAATAATTATTTTAAAAATAAATAAATAAATGAAAAAACTTTCAAAAGACTTGGAGCACTTTCACTGCTGCCTATGCTAAGAGAACTGACATTCCCAGCCGTGGGCTAGGAGGCTACTAACTGGAAGTGCAACCAGATGCGCATCATACTTGACTCCTATTCTACTAGGTCCTTTCCTACTGCCCTTGGACAGTCAGGACCTCTGTACTTTTTTAGAGGCTTTTGCCTTAGGGCACATGCGCTCACAGGGTGGAACAGAGACAGCGAGAGAAAAAGTGAGAAATCACCGCCCAGGAGAATGGCTATGCCGCCATCCCTTCTCCTCCACTCTCCTCCCGGGATCTTGGGCGTGCATGCAGACACCTGACACAATTTTCAAGCCAGTAGGTCCAGGACTTAAAGCACAATCGGCCATGTGGGAGTCCAGTGATATAACTGCTACACCATCTGCTGGTCCCAACACTCAGGGTCTTAAATGGAGAAAACTTGGGGCCAGCAGGTGGCATGGTGCTTAAGGCACTTGACTCCCACGTGGCCTACTGCAGTCTGAGCCCCAGACCTGACAGCCTGAAACTCACACCAGCCACATGTGCATAATCTCAGGAGGAGAATGGAGAAGGAATTGCAGCATGGTCATCCCCCCCGGGGGGGGGGGGGGGGGGTGATTACTCACTTTCCCTCTCACTGTCCATTTCTCACTCCCTCTCCAGTGAGCATATGCGCCCTATGACTAAAAAACAAAAAATAAAAAAATAAGGGCTGGCAGATGGCATAGCGGTTATGTTACTGGACTCCCACATGGTTGACTGCAGCACAAGTCCCAGATCGAGTGGCTTGAAAATCACGCTGGGTGCGTGTGCATGCATAAGATCCTGGGAGGAGAACGGAGAAGGATTGTGCAGCACAGCCATCCCCTGGTGGGTGGTTTCTCACTTTCTTTCTGTCTCTCTCTCTCTCTCTGACTCTAGGGAGTACACACACTCTACAGCAAAACTGAAATAAAAAAAGAAAGAAGCAAGCAAGCAGTCAGAACGGCAGAAGGGCGCTCGTGTGGAGCGGGGACAGCCTTCGTGGCGCCTCGCCTCTTGACTGACCTACCCTTCACCTGCCCGCTGAGAAGACTGAAGCTCAGCGGGTGGCTTCTGGCCATGGAGCTGGTAAGAGGCAGAGTCAGGGCCAGGCCCCTCTCCCCACAGCCTGGCTACCCTTATCACTCATCCTCACAATGACAGAACAGTCAGCATACAAAATTGGAACCAGGTACAAGAAGGGAAACAGGGAACCCTCTCCCTGTGACAACAGGCCAGGTTTAGGCCAGCTCTTAGCCCGTCACCTGGGCTCACTCTCTAATCCCATCCCAAGGCACCAGCCTGCACTCTGTTCATAACATTCATTCCCTGGGCCAGAAAGTGGCATGGTGGTTAAGGTGGCTGGATCTTACATGGCCAACTGCACAGTTCAAGCTCCAGACCTGGTGGCTTGAGAAACATGCCAGGCACAGGTGCATGTGAGTCCAAAATCCCAAAGGGAGGGAGAGATGGAGAAAGGACTGCAGCGTGGCTTTCCCACTGGGGACATGGGAGCACATGTCCCCCTGGGAAATTCTTTCTTTAAGGTTTTTGCCATAAGATTCATGCACTCTGTCAGAGAGACAATAAAAGGGAATGTGAGAAGAAATCACCCCCCCAGGATGGCCTCACCACAATCCTTTTTCCTCTATTCTCCTCTGGGATTTAAGCATGCATGCCCACATGCCCAGCATGACTTTCAAGCCGCCAGGTCCAGACTCAAACTGTGGGTGGCCATGTGACAGTCCAGTGCCTTAACCAGCATGCTACCAGCTAGCAACCTCCTCTGGCTAATTTTAAATAAACAGAAAAAAAGAAAAGTATTAATTCCCTGCTATTTCCTTGCACATCATGGTCTTCCACCTAAAGTGCCCTTAGGACAAATCTAGCCAAGAACTACCTCCTAGGTGAGGTTCTCTACCTTGTCTATTCTCTCCCGAGCACACACTGCTCACGAGAAGCTGTGAGAGGAGAAGGGGGAATGCTGTAATGAGTAAGACAGACAGGGTCCCCACCTAGTAAAGCTGACAGCACAATGGGGGACACAGTCACACGGAAAGCAACGGCAGCACAAACTGACAACATTTCTTGGAAACAGAACAGTGCAACAGGGCCAGTTTGGAGGTGTGGCCATATCACACTGCTTAAGTGGAGCTGCAGCCACATCCGAGATCACGGGTTCTGTTCCCCAGGCAGCCTGACATGCCATGATCCTGGGTGGCTGGGAAGGCAGAGGAGGGGGGAGACACCGTGGCAGAAGACCCGATTGAGAGTGCTTTGAGAGTGCTTGTCTTTCTGTCTCTTAATTCTCATAAAAAAAAATAATAATAATAATGCAGGGCCAGCAGGCAGCGTGTTGGTTAAGACGGCTGGACTCCCACACGGCTGACTGTGGTTTGAGTTCCGGACCTTGCAGCTTACTTTCTCACTTTCCTTCTCCCTCTCTCTGGTCAACTTTAAAACAATAAAAAATAAAATAATGACAATGAATAAAATTAAACAATAAATAATTCTTTAAAAAAAAAAAAAGAACAGTGCAACAGCCTAATAAAAAATAAAATAATGACAATGAATAAAATTAAACAATAAATAATTCTTTAAAAAAAAAAAAAAGAACAGTGCAACAGCCTAATACCAAGGATAGAAATGTGTTCTAAGGAAAGAGCCACATTAAACAGACATATAGCTCCCCAGGAAAGACTGGGCACTCCTTTTCCTAATAGCTCTTCTGGGGGAAGACTTTTTTTTTTTTTGAAAGAGAAATTTTTGCTATAGGGAGCATGCACTTGCTGGAGAGAGAAAGTGAAAAACCACTGGCACTAGCCAGGGAGAAGAGCCACAACATAATCCCTCCTCCTCCATTCTCCTCTTGGGATTTTGGGCATGCATGCACACAAGCCTGGTGTGAATTTCAAGCCTCCAGGTCCTGGACTCAAACCACAGTCAGCCACAGGGGAGTCCAGCGCCTTAACCACTATGCTACCCGCTGGCCCCAGGAGGGCTGTCTTACTCACTGGTCTACACAAGTAGTTCTCAACTGGGGACAACTTTGCCCCTTAGGGGACATCTGTCAATGATCTTCCTGAAATGTCAGCTGGGCCAACGTGGACAAAGTCTGGTCTACACAGTACTCAGGTCTTTGGTGTGTGCTCCCTATCTGGTAGACACCGTCCAGCAAATGCAGGACCCAGCACAGAACATAGGTCCAATAAGTGGATGACTAGTCATTTGGGAAAATGGTCTCCAATCTCAAGGTCCTACCCAATGCAATTTTCTTCAGAAACGGAAAGACAGACGTCATAGCTAATCTAATCTAAGGACTTTGTCCAAGGGATCTCTGTTACTAATACACACACTGCATTTTACAAAATGCATTACGGTTATGAATATCATTGTCTTGGAAATTCATTACGTAGCAAAGGAAGAGGAGAAAAGATAGTGCTGTTATACTTGTAGAAGCACTAATCTGAGGGCTCATTTCCAGGGAAACAGACAGACCAGCCTCCCAGAATCTGCAGAAAAGTCTAGCATCCTGGGTCTCCAGTCTCAGGAAGTGAGGGTAAGAGGGAAGGTTCGGTACAACAGCATTTACCAATAGATGAGGTCGCAAAAAGTTCTCAAAATACTCATTAGACCTAAGGTAATAAAAATTACTAAGTAAACTATTTGCTGCACAACAATGAAAAAATAAACACACCACACAGGAAACTGGCTTTTTTTCCACTTAAACAAGAGGACCATCTCTGATAGTCAACAGGAATTTTTGCAAACCCAAGTCAAGAGATTGCTGGACGGAACACCCCACCTGCAGGGCCTTTCTAACCGGGCTCAGTTATCAGGCTCAATTTTTCCCACCCTGAGGGGACACAGGAGTCCTCTGTGCTTGGAGACAGCAGCAGAGTAAGCCATCCCACACCCTGACTGCTCGCCCCGATTCCCTCTGGGAATGAGTCATTTTAATCATAGTGGGTGAGATCTAATCAGAGCATAAGGCACCAAAACGCAGGTCAGAGAGCTGTTCCCCGAGAAGACATGGGTTTGGAGACTTCCACCCCCGAAAATCCACGCAACTGTGGAAAACGCTGGGTTAAACGCTCCATTACTAGAAAGACAGAGATGACATCATGCTGGGGAGGGGCGTCTGGGCCGGAACCCCCTCGACAGTGCCACAGCCTCCAGCGCGGGAAGGCGACCAGGAGCGGGCGGAGGACACCGCCCTGCACCCTGCTCGGCACTCCCAGACCCAGGACATGGCCCACGGCCGGCACCCCGCACCTCCGCCTGAGCCCCCGCACCCAGTATTCCGAGCTCCCCACCCCAGACCAGGGGCCTGCACCCTCTCCACTCTCCAAGTCCGCGCCTTTGGACACCCGCACCTCCCCCCAGCCTGTATCTCCATGGCCAGGTCTGCACACCCCCCCCACCCCCCGGGACCCTAGCTCCGCACCCCAGCTTGAGCCCCCAGCCCAGGTCAGCAACCTCACACCCCAGCCACGTACTGCGGCCTGAGTCCCTATCTCCGCCTGCACCCCCACCGCCAGACACCCCAGGACCCCAGTCCCACACCCCGGCCTGAGCCCCTACCCCGACCTGCGCCCCCACCGCCAGGTCCGCACCCCGGGGCCCTTGCACCCCAGCCTGCACTCCCATCGCCAGGTCCACATCCCCAGAACCCCACCAGCACCTGAGCCTGAGCCCCAGCCCCGCCGCCGCCGCCCGCCCCCCGCCCGCAGGCCCGGTCCAGCGCCCGGGGCCACTCACAGTTGCGGATGTCCGAGATGAAGACCGCCAGGCCCCGCATCCCGTCTCCCTTGGACACGGCCGGCATCTTCGGTTCCCGGGAGCGGCCTCACCTGGCGGGTCGGAGAGGAGGAGTGCGGAGAGCTCGGGTCTCGTCACCGCCGCGGACTGGCTGACCAGCTGCCCAGCGCAGCCGCCTCGGACTCTGAGCGCCGCTCTCTGAGCCGTCGCGCGCGCGCACGCACGACGCTCGCGCCAGCACGCACGCGCACGCACGCCTCGACGGACCGCGGCCCGGGCCGGCGCCGCGGGAGGCAGCGGGCGCGTCCGCGGCGCAGGGGCGGGCACGTCGAGGCGTGCGCCGGGGCGCCCCCTGGAGGCAGAGCCGCGTTGGGGCGGCGATGGAGCGGCCTGGGAGACCGCGATTCGGATCTGGGCGTTTGCCTGAGGGCGGTGCTGCCAGTTTGCCCCGTAGGAAGGGCGTGGGTCTGGGATGGGATGACGCGGGGACGCGCGTGCCGAGTGTGGGCTGTCTTCAGTGTTGTCATTACCGCGGGCAGCAAGGTTCAAGAATTGTCCGCGATGGTCCCTGCAAAAGGGACAGACACCTTGTTTCAGGCTGGATCTTATTCTCCAGATCTCCATTCTTCTAGCTGGGATAAGTAAAGGACTTGTAAATGCTGCACAACCAGTGGGCATCAGTCTGAGTCCCCAGCGGTCACCAAATTCGCGGGACCAGGCCACTGGGAGCCGCAGGGAGGACGGTGCCAAGAGAAATCTGGGGTCCACGAGGCAAAGGGGGGACGATGGCCGTGGGGACAATGTTTGGTTGTTCCTGGCTCCGCAAGGATATCCTCCCCAGCCCAGGATCCTGAGAGTACAGAACTAGCCTGCCTGCTGCCTGGCCTTAAAGGGAGAGGGCCTGCAGGCTCTGGAGCCGACGAAGGGCGGTATGGTCGTTGACCTAGGCCGGGATTTGCGCCGGGCACTCAGGGCCTGCTCCACATCACCTGGACAGTCGGCCAGCTCCTTCCTTTACAAACGGAAAATGACATGGCTGTCACCTCGCCCTACTGACAGCAGCTGGTGGCTGCTACTAAGTCTAGAATCCAGTCCTTCAACACTCAGCTGGGACCTGGCTGTTGTTACCAACACCTGCTTCTGCTTCTGGGCCCTCTCTGCACCCCGATGAGGCAGGGGCATCGTACCACCCTGTGGATCCACTCGAGGGAGGACATGGCGTGGCCATGCTGTGCTGGAAGGCCCTTGGCTAGACACAGACCTCTAGGGAGTCTTTGGAAGGCAGATGGCCCTGTTGAGCTCTTCTTTATGAGGCCAGATGGCTTTGAAGAGGCAGCTCCCTCCTCACCAGGAGTTATCTGGGCCCTGCACCAGAACTGGCCGGATCCTCCAGCAAACCTTCGCCCCCTGCCTGGCTCACTTCGCAGTCCCTGGTTAGAGGTTAGACCTGGATAGACCTGGCCGGGAGGAGGAAGGCACAGGACCCCCGCCCTCACCGTGGACCGGACCCTGAGGCCCTGGGCCTTCCCTACTTGTAGAAGCCAAGACCTGACAGGGACAAATCCTCTAAGACCGCCAAGTTCACCCCCTTCTGAGACAGGCAAGCCGGGTGGCAGAGGGCTTCCTGGAAGAGGAGAAAACCCTGGAGTCCTCCTCCCTCCCACCAATGAGAACCTCCCACAGCCACCTCCCGGCAGAGAAGGTGGCCCAGGTACACTTCCCCTTTATCCTGTCCCCTCCTGTGTGAAGGCTTCCCTCTCCTGACCCTGAAGTCATGCAAGGTCAATTCCAGGCACAAAAAGGCGCCGGGGCCATCTGGAGTGTCCTGAGCTGCGTTCAATGGACAGCCCTAGGCATCCAGGGGTCATCCTGTGCCACCCATGGACACTGACCAGGGCACCAGGACTGGGGTACCTGTGCTAAGGTGCAGAGGACTCGGAGGGGCACCCCGAGCCGAGAGTGAGCAGGTGATTTGATGTGGCCGGACCCCGGACCCCGTGAGTGAGGAGCGAGGTGCTGGGACTCCTGGCTGCTCTCACGCAGGGTGGCCTTGCGCGTCCGTGACCATGCACAGCCACGGAAGTTCAGGCGCCCGAGGCTGCACACAGCTGTGAGATAACCACCAAAGTTGGAAGTGCAGCCTCCCCAACGTCTGACTGGAAAGCTGAGCACTGGGGGGCCACATGGGACCCAAGAACCGATAACCAGAGTACTCCGACCCCGACTTCCCTAGAGCCCACAGCCCAGCCCAGGCCCATGAGTCCTAGGAGTCCCCTCTGAAGGGGGAGGCTCCGCACCTCCAGAACTGCAGGCAGTTGGGTTTATGGCAGTCAGACTGCAGAGTCAGTGTAGGAAGCGTCCTGCCAGAGCAGGCCGGGACAGCAGCCCCATCCCACAGGGCACTCACCGGTAGCCAAGGGCCAAAGGTGACCGGGCCCACTCAGGCAGCCAGGGCCCCTCTCATGGCTGCTGGGCCGACTGACTGGACGCTACGGTAGGGTGGCCCGTGATAAAACGCGGTTAGGGGGTCAGCAGATGGCGAAGCAGAAGCAGTTACATCGCCAGACTCCCACATGGCCAACCGTGGCGCGAGTCACAGACTCGGTGGCCTGAAACTACCCAGACCCAGTGGCGGTGGCTTGAAACTACCCCGGCACTACCACTGCGTGTGTGTGCCCACGATCCTGGGGGAATTGAGCAAGGGTGTGGAGTGGCCATCCCCCCTGGGAAATGGTTTCTACTTTCCCTCTCACTGTCTCTGTCCCCCAACCCTGTTCCTCCCACTCTCAAGGCACATTCCCAAAGGCAAAAATCTCTTTAAAAAAAAGTTGTTAAGATGCCAGAAATTCCTGCATATAATGCAGAGAAAGGAATTCAGAGGCCTGAAGGATTGAACCTGCCCAGCCACCCTAAGGAGTCCCATCCCCCACCAAGGCCTGGAAACCGCAGGTTACTGAGAACCAGTATCTTAGGTTCCTTCCGGGTTGTCCTCTGAGGCAAGCAGGGGTGTGACAGGAAAAGGACTCACTGTTTGTTTGGAGTTTTTTAAGAATTATTTTATTTAACTTTATTCATTTGTTTACTTATTTATGATGTATTTTAATTTGATCAGAAAGGGACAGAGGGCAAGAAAGTAAGAAAGCAAATCACCAGGTCTGGGACTCGAACCTTGATTGGCAGTGTAGGAGTACAACACCCTTAACCACCACACCACCTGCTGGCCAGAACTCACTGCTTTCAAGAATAGCCTGAGATGGGGCTGGCAGGTGGCGGGGTGGTTAAGGCACTGGACACTCCCACATTGCTGACCACAGCTCAAGTCCCAAACCTGGTGGCTTGCTTTCTCACTTTCCTCCACTCTGTGTGTCTTTCTCTGGTCAAATTAAAATAAGTGCATGAATTAATAAAATTAATAAATAATTCTAAAAAAAAACACTTAATAAAAAGAATAGCCTGAGATGACAAAGGTGGAGGGGGGCAGGACACTATCAAGTTGTAGAGTTGGAGTGTTATCGGTCCCTCCAGCAGCAGCCTCCCATGGGGGCTCCTTGCTCAAGGAACACTTGGGTCCACAAATGGGCAGCCCTCTGGGTTCCTGCTTGAGGTTATGGTGGTGAAAATTCCTGGCCTGGTGAACAAAGGCTTGATTTGAGCCATGAGCCCCTCCCCTGGTTCCCGGAGGCTGGGCAGGACACAGATCAGGCGCCTTCCAAAAGGGGAACCAGGCAGGGCTGGCCAAGAGCAGCAGCGGAGACCTTGCGATCACATCAACCATGCACTGCAAGTCTTCCTTCCCAGCGATCTAGCAGCAGGACGGGGAGAGAGCTACGTTGTCCAGGGTTATGGGTCGCCAAGTGGGCCTCACTGGTTCCGGGACCTACGGTGCCATGGCAGTCCCCTGCTCAGAGGCAGGCGATAAATGCTCAGGCCTGGGTCTGTGCTCAGATAGACCCTTCCTGAGGGCATACCTGCAATTGACACCCTGGGCAGAGGCAGAAACCACACTGGTTCACTGGGGTACAAAGGGCAAAGTACAAGGAGCTTCCTCTTTTTTTTTTTTTTTTTTTTTTTTGAGAGTGAGATTCTTGCTATAGGGTGCGTGCACTCTCTGGAGAGACAGAAAGCAAGCAGCCCCCTCAGGGAGGATGGCCACACTGCAATCCCTTCTCTATCCTCCTCTCTCAGGATTTTGGGCACACACACACACCTGGCGTGAGTTTTAAGCTGCTGGGTCCTGAACTAGAACCGTGGTCAGCTATGGGGAGTCCACCGACATAACCGTTACACCATCCGCTGACCCCACAAGGAGCCTCCTCTTAACCTAGCGGTAGACCAGTGGTGTTGCTGATGCTGGTCCCCCTCGGGGTGCCTATAGAGCAGTATGGTATATGGCCATGGTGTGGGGTTCTCAAAAACACCCAGGCGGTTCTAATTGTGACCCATGGATCAGCCCCTGGCTAGCCCAGAGCCAAGTGGCCATAGACACCTGCGTGGGGTGGATTTGTCCCATATTGCTGGTTAGCTCCTCTGCTCGGACAGCTCAGCAGAGGAAGGGGACCTGGGAGTGTCCTTGATCACTGTGGCTCCCTCCCTGGTGACTCCAGGAGCAGCTGCTCCTCGGCCATTTCTCCTACCGCAGCAGATCTTTCCAGCCCGGCCCATGTACGTGGCTGTCCATCTGCTGAAGGCTTATTCCTCTTTCTCAAACATAGGAGGGTGGAGGCCTAGTTGCTTAACAAGGGAACCTCAAAATATAGTCACTTCAGTGGAGAGGATTTTATTTCCTCCTTTTGGGACACCCAAAAGAGCAGGGCAGCTCTGTGTGCCTCAGCACATGGCATCTGTCTCTAGGTTCAAGCTGACCTACCCGTCCCCACTGCAGGAGGCAGGAAGGGGACAAACATAGAGACACCCGTCTCCTTACACACATTCAATCCAGAGGTTGCCCAGTCGCTTCTACTCACAACACGTTGCCACATGGACAGATCTAGTCACAAGGAGAGATGGGGAATGTGATTTTCAGTTGGTAGCCACGTGGTCCCTAAAACCCAGGGAGTCCTAATGTTAAAAGGAAGAATTATGAGGGCAGCAGATGGCATGGTGGTTACATCGCTGGACTTCCATATGGCTGACTGTGGATCAAGTCCTGGACCCTGGTGGCCGGGCATATGTGCATGCATGCTCAAGATCCCTGGAAAAGAATGGAGGACAAGGGATTGTGGCATGGTCATACCCTCTGGGGGTGATGACTTCTCACTTTCCCTCTCACTCTCCCTTTCTCTGGTGAGTGCATGCATCCTGAGGCAAAAATCTTAAAAAGAAGGAGGAAGAGGAGGAGGAGAAGGAGGAGGAGGAGGAGGAGAAGTAGTAGTAGTGGTGTTGGTGTTGGTATGGTAGTTGGTGTGATGGTTAAAGCTCTGGGCTCCCACATGACTGACTGTGGTTCAAGTCCAGACCTGGTGGTTTGCTTTCTCGCTCTGTCACTCTCCAGTCAAATTGAATAAGAAGAAGAAATTAAATTATTTTAAGAATTACTTTATTTAGGGAGCAGCAGGTGACATGGTGGTTAAAGTACTGGACATTCCCACATGGCTGACCATGGTTCAAGTCCCAGACTTGGTGGCTTGTTTTCTCACTCTCCTTCTCCCTCTCTCTGTGTATCTCTCCCTGGTCAAATTAAAATAAATGAATGAATAAATAATAAAATAAAATAAAATAATTATTTTTAAAAAGAATTACTTTATTTAGCTTTATTTATTTATTTATTTTAAATTTGACCAGAGAGGGACAAAGTAAGAGAGAGAAAGTGAGAAAGCAAGCCGTCAGGTCTGGGACTCAAACCATAGTTGGCCATGTGGGAGTTCAGCTCCCTTAACCATCACACCACCTACTAGTTCCAAAATACATATTAAATAAAAGAAAAGGGAAAGGAGAAATGGAGGGCCGACAGGTGGCATAAAGGTTGAGACACTAGATCCCTCATGACTGACTGCGTGATTTGAGTTTTAGACCCGAAGACTTGATCATCACTCTGGGCACGTGTATATGCATGCCCAAAATCTCAGGAGGAGAATGGAAGAGAAGGAATTGCAGCATGGCTATCCCCTCTAGGGGATCATTTTTCACTTTCCCTCTCTGTTTCTCTCTGGTGAGCTCATACACACTCTGGCAAAACCTAAAAAAAAAAAAAAAAAAAAAAAAAAAAAAAAAAAAAAAGGGGGGGGGCAATCAAATTAAAATTGAAATTAAAGGAATAATGAATAATGTAGGGCCAGCGGATGAGTTGGAGGTTAAGGCATCGGATCCCATAGCTGGCTACATGGTTTGAATCCTAGACTTGGTGGCTTGAAAATCACACCAGAGGGACCAGCAGTTAGCATAATGGCTATGTCGCTGGGCTCCCATGTAGTTGACCACAGTTCGAGTCCTGGACCTAGTGGCTTAAACTCACACTGGGCACATGTGCAGGAGTGCCCAAGATCCCAAGAGGAGAATGGAGGAGAAAGGATTGCGGTGTGGCCATCCCCCCTGGGGGGTGATTTCTCCCTTGCTGTTTCTCTCTCTCTGTCTTTCTGGTGAGCATATGCACCCTATAGCAAAAACCTCTAAAAAAAAAATCACACCTTTTGGACACTTGTACAGGTGTGTCCAAAAGTCAAAGAAGAGACTAAAGAAGGCATTGCAGTGTGGTCATCCCCCCAGGGTGGGGTACTTTCTCTCTCTTTCTCTTGCACACACATATGTGCAAGCACACATGCCCTATAGCAAAAAATAAAAAATAAAAAAGGAGGGGCCAGAGGGTGGAGTAGTGGTTGGGGCAACTGGACTCCCACATGGCTGACTGCAGTTCGAGTCCCAAACCTGGCAGCTTGCTTTCTCACTTTCTCTCTCTCTCTCTTTCTCTCTCTCTCTCTCTCTCTCTTTCTCTCCCTCTCTGGTCAACTTTAAAAAACAGTAGTAATAAAATAATGACAATGAATACAATAAAAATAAAATAAAATAAAAAAATGAAAAAGGAAGGAAGACTGTGGGGACCGCAGGTGGCATGGTAGTTAAAGCACCAGATTCCCTCGTGGCCAACTGTGGTTCCAATCCTGGACCTGGTGGTTTGTAAATCACACTCGGCATGTGTGTGTGCATGTCCCAAATCCCAAGAACAGAATGGAGGATAAGGGATTGCAGCGTGGCCACCCCCTGGGGAGTGGTTTCTCACATTCCCTCTCTCTGTCTCTGTTTCTCACTCTGGCAAGTGCATGCAGCCTATGGCCAAAAAAAAAAAAAAAAAAAAAAAAAAAAAAAGAAAAGAAAAGAAAAGAAGAAGAAGAATGTAAACTAAGAAAACAAGCAGCAGCCTGTGCTACAGCAAATATGCAGAGAATACGAAGAACTCTGCTTTCTCTAGACCATGGCAGCAGGACACCTTCACAACCTCCTTGCAAACTACACAGAACTCTCTGCCCTTCTGCCATGGCTTACTTCCTGAGGACATGGGTCCTCACATTAGCCCATAGTCACTGCATGTGTCCCCCTGCTAAGGGGCCTGATGAGCAGGAAGCAGCACACGCCCTGGATGCTTTGGGGAGGGAGATATTCGCACACCGACAGCAGAGCTTGCTAACAGATGCCTGGTAGTGACTCTTCCCTCCTGCAGCGATCAGACCCCTTCCTTAGTGGGCATGGGGCCACCCATTCCCCAGCCTGCATTGCAGCTAGACATTGCCTAGGAAAACCGGCCGTGAAGGGAAGCTGTGTTAGGTCCTGGGCTGCTGTACCAAAGCAGCACTCCGACAGCTTCAACGGCAGTTTCTCCTTGCCGTCCAGAATGCTGCAAGGCTGAGACGGGGGACCACAGGGCAGTTCCTTCCAAGGCCTCTACTCTTGGCTTATGGACAGAGTCTTCTTAAGCCCTCACATGCTCGTCCTCTCTGTGTCTGCATCCCAATGGCCTCTTCTTTTTTTCCTTTTCTTAAAATTTTGCTATAGGGTGCATGTGCTCACCAGAGAGAGAGAAAGGGAGAGAGCACCCCTCAGGGAGACTGGTCATGCCGCAGTCCCTTCATTCTCCTCTCTGGATGTTGGGCATTTATGCACACACACCTGGTGTGTTTCTCAAACCGCCAAGGGCCTCAAACCGCGTCAGTGGCCATGTGGAATCCAACCACCTCAACCACCATGCCACCTGCTGCTCCTAAGCTCCTCTTCTTATAATATGGTATTAGGGCCACAATATAATATATAATATGGGATTAGAGTCATGGAGCTGCCGCTGTCGGGAAGAGCCCAGCCTACGCAAACTCTGCAAATGAGCAACAGCCAGGGCCTCTTGTGAGGCTCGGGACCCCACAGCTCCTAGGCACCGCCAAGGACGGCGTGCTCCTGGGGTGTTTGGCTGTATGTCTAGGCTTCCCGAAGCAACTTAGGAACGCCCTGGAGACCATGTTCATGTGAACAAATTGCATGTGTCATGACCCTACCTCCAAATCAGGTGTCCTTCTGAGACTGAGGTTGGGACTCAACCCCTGAGTTTAGGACACACGGTTCAGCCTGTAAGAGGTGATGTGTGCACAGCTGGTGACATGATTTGGAACCCCTGCCCCCTTTTCCATCTACCTACTTGGAACATGGGTTTGATAGCTGGAGCTGCATCTTAGACCAAAAGGACTGTCTGCTGCCACACTAGCCCTGAACAGCCCACACTTACATCGCTGCTGTCAGGGGTTGGTAACACCCTGTTGAACCTCAATCCTATTTAATACCTGTTACCGTCCCTGAGGGTGCCGATGAACTCCAAGAATGATTCAGGAGAGTGTGTCATAGATGTGTCTGGGGTTCCAGGGACCTGGGGTATGTCAGGGTGTCCCCATCCTGTCCTACACGTCATCATCAGTACCAACCCACATCCACTCACACAGGTCTTGAGGGGGCTTAATGACACCATCACGCATCAGAAAATAGCCACCCACTCCTTCCCCAAAAGTCCAAAGCCACAGGAGAAACTGCAGCTGGTGACTCAAGCACGGGAGGGGTGAGGGTGCCACTCTAGGCCTCCTGATCACCCCCAGACCAGGGACTCAGGCGCTCCAGCCTTCCTGAGTGGCCTATCTAGAAACACTCCCCTCGGCACTGAGGCCAGACCAGCCATGCTGGCCGCCAGCTGTCCAGCATTTAACAGGCCTCCCTGGCTTGGGCTGTTTTGTCTTCTGTCTGAACCAGTGACTAGCCCCCACCCACCTGGCACCCAGCCATGGCTCCTTCCTCGTGGGCCCAGGGTGAGCTGATAAAATGTGCTTTAAAAATACGTTAATTTGGGGGACCAGCAGTTAGCGTAATGGCTATGTTGCTGGACTCCCACGTAGTCGACCGTGGTTCGAGTCCCGGACCCGGTGGCTTAAACTCACGCCAGGCGCGTGTGCGTGCGTGCCCAAGATCCCAAGAGGAGAATGGAGGAGAAGGAAGTGCGGCGTGGCCATCCCCCCTGGGGGGTGATTTCCTGCTTTCTGTCTCTCTGTCTCTCTCTGTCTGTCTGGCGAGCGCACGCGCCCTATAGCAAAAACCTCTCCAAAAAAAAAAAAAAAAAAAAAATACGTTAATTTGGGACCAGTGGGTGCCATGGTGGTTAAGGTGCTGGACAGTCCCACATGGCTGACCACGGTTTGAGTCCCGGACCTGGCAGCTTGCTTTCTTACTCTTTGTCTCTCTCTGGTCAAATTAAAATAAATGAATGAATAAATAAAATAAAATAAAATAAATAATTACATTAAAAAATATGCTAATTTGTTTTGTTTCGTTTAGGTTTTTGCCGTAGGGCACCTGTGCTTGCCAGGGAGAGACAGGGAGAGGGAAATTGAGAAATCATCCTCCAGGGGACCAGCAGGTGGCATGGTGGTTAAGGCGCTGGACACTCCCACATGGCTGACCATGGTTCAAGTCCTGGATCTGGTGGCTTGCTTTCTCAAATTCTTTCTTTCTCTCTTTCTCTCTCTCTCTCTCTCTCTCTCTCTCTCTCTCTCTCTCTTTGGTCAAATTAAAATAAATGAATGAATAAATAAAAAATTTTTTAAAAAAGAAATCATCCTCCAGGGGGATGGCCGTGCCACAAACCCTTCTCCAATTCTCCTCTTGGGATTTTGGGCATGCGTGCAAACATGCCCAGAGTATTTTTCAAACTGCTGAGTCCAGGACTTAAACCATGCAGTCGGCTCTTTGGGGCTTTTGGGATCCAGTGTCTTCACCTCCACGCCACTTAGGTGGTGTTGCTTTCAACCATTTCAAGTTAGTTGTGGGATACTGAGAAGTGCGAAGCCCATGCTGTAAGGCACACAGCCTTTTGTAAAGTGTGAAGACATCACGTGCAGGACCCTGTGCCCCCCCGATGCCTGCCTGGGAGCCCAGCGCCTGCCCAGACACCTACGCCATCACCCTAGCCAAGGCAAAGGCCGGCAGGGACAGCTACTGGGGCAGACAGAGAATGTGCTGTGCTGGCCCTGGAGCTATAACGGGATGCTTCCGCTGCACGTGAGCGTCCTCTTCCTGCTTCCTCCTCACCCTCCTAGATTTGCTTATCCCAGCTCCAGCTCTGGGAGGATGTCTCTGTCCACAGCGGGGGAGGGCTCAGCACCAGGGATTCCTGGAGTGGACCCCCTCCTGGGCTTCTGGCCTCTACATCGGAATGTGTGGAGCCCCAGGAGAACAGGACGCAGTCAGCACAGTGGCCTGCCCTCCAGTGCTCAGGCCAAGGTCTCCTGCTGAAATGGGACAGAGTCATGGGGCTGCCACTGTCGGGAAGAGCCCGGCCTACGCTGACTCTGCAAATGAGGAACAGCCAGGGCCTCTTGTCAGGCCAGGGACCCCACCCTGCCCCACCCAGAGGTTCCACAACTCCTAGGCACCTCCAAGGACTGAGTGCTCCCGGGGTGGGGTGTTGGCCCTATGCCTAGGCTCCGGGAGTGCCCTCGGGCTATGTCCAAGCCCTTAGGCTGGGACCCTCAGCTGGCAAAGTATACCTGGGAGTAGGGTGTCCTGGGCCTGAGGGAGTCACCAGAGGAGAAGCAGGGTGTCCAGTTGGCGGCAGAAAGGCTCATCTTTGCAGGCCCCTGCATCCACACAGACTGCCTTTTCTGTCCTCCAGTGCAGCCTCAGGGTGGGCCCAACTCAGAGCCAGCTCAGAGTCCAGACCTGGGTCAGGGCACCCCACACCCAGCTCCGGTAGGGAGGGCTGGTTTAGTGCCTAGGGAAGCGGGTTATACTCAAATTTACACTATATTCAAATAATTAGATTCAATCTACTGAAGTTATAAACTTCAAAACCCATTTTTAAAAGAATTATTTATTTTATTTAACTTATTATTATTGTTATTAAAATTTGCTAGAAGGGGGACCAGCAGTTAGCGTAATGGCTATGTCACTGGACTCCCATGTAGTCGACCGCGGTTCAAGTCCTGGACCCGGTGGCTTAAACTCACACCGGGCACGTGTGCATGCGTGCCCAAGACCCCAAGAAGAGAATGGAGGAGAAGGGATTGCGGCGTGGTCATCCCCCCTGGGGGGTGATTTCTCGCTTTCTGTCTCTCTGTCTCTCTCTGTCTGTCTGGCGAGCACACACGTCCTATAGCAAAAACCTCTTACAAAAAAAAAAAAAATTGTTAGAAGGTACGCATATTCACCAGAGAAAGACAGGGAGGGAAAGTAAGAACGCAAACCATCAGGTCTGGTACTCAAACCTCAGCCGGCCATGTGGGAATCCAGTGTGTTAACTACTATGCCACCCGCTGGTCCCCAAAACCCAATTTCTTTCTTTTTATAGAATTATTTATTTAATTTTGGGACCACTAGATGATGTAATGGTTATGTCGCTGGACTCCCAAGTAGTAGACTGCAGTTCAAGTCCCAGATCAGGAGGCTTAAAAACTCATGCCAAGGGGCCGGCAGGTGGCTTGGTGGTTAAAGGTGCTGGACTCCCACATGGCTGACTGCAGTTCGAGTCCCAGACCTGGCAGCTTGCTTTCTCTCTCTCTCTCTCCTCACTCTATCCTTCTTTGGTCAAACTGAAATAAATAAATGAATGAATAAATAAAGTTAAATAAAATAATTAAAAAAAAAAAAAAAAAAACCTCACGCCAATGGGGCCGGCAGGTGGCATGGTGGTTAAGGGCTCTGGACTCCCACATGGCCAACTGTGGTTTGAGTCCTGGACCTGGCAGCTTGCGTTCTCACTTTCTCTCTCTCTCTCTCACTGGTCAAATTAAAAATAAATACATAAATAAAGTTAAATAAAAAATGATTCTTAAAAAAAAAAAAAAAGCCAAAAGACTCACGTCAACTACATGTGCATGTGTGTTCAAGATCCCGAGAGGGGAAGGAAGAGAAGGAATTGTGGCCTGGCCATCGCTGCTGGGGGTGGTTCCCTCGCTTTCTGTCTCTCTGTCTGTCTCTCCAGGGAGTGCATGAGCCCTATAGTAAAAATCTCTCCCGGACTTGGTGGTGACTTTCTTTCTCACTTTCCCTCTCTCTCTTTCACACGCTATCCCTGGCTGGTCAAAAATTAAAACAAATAAGTAAATAAGAATAAATAAAGTTAGATAAAAAAAATTCTTAAAGATCATTTTATTTTGGGACCAGCAGTTGGCGTAATGGCTATGTCACTGGACTCCCATGTAGTCGATCACGGTTCGAGTCCCAGACCTGGTGGCTTAAACTCACGCCGGGCACGTGTGCGTGCATGCCCAGGATCCCAAGAGGAGAATGGAGGAGAAGGGATTGCGGCGTGGCCATGCCCCTGGGGGGTGATTTCTCGCTGTCTCTCTGACTCTCTGTCTTTCTGGCAAGCGCAAGCGCCCTATAGCAAAAAACTCTCAAAAATTATTTTATTTTATTTATTATTATTATTTTTAAATTTGCTATAGGGTATGTGCAGTCACTAGAGAAAGACAGGGAGAGAAAGTGAGAAAGCAAGCCACTAGGTCCAGGACTCAGACTGCAGTTGGCCATGTGGGAGTCCAGCGCCTTAACCACCACACCCTCTGTTGGTCCCCAAACCCAATTTCTTTCTTTTCTTTCTTTAAAGAGTTATTTATTTAAGTTTATTTATCTTTTTTAAAATTTGCTACAGGGCACATGCACTCACCAGAGAGAGACACAGGGAGAAGAGCGAGAAAACGAGAAAGCAGGGTGCCAGGTCCGGGACTTGAACTGCAATCGGCCATGTGGAAGTCCAGCACCTCAATCACCATACCACCTGCCAGCCCCTAGAACCCAATTTATTTTTTAAGAATTATTTATTTAATTTTATTTATTCATTCATTTATTTTAATTTGATCAAAGAAAGACACACACAGAGAGAAGGAAAATGAGAGAGCAAGCCACCACATCCGGGACTTAAACTGTGTTTGGCCATGTGGGAGTGTCCGCGCCTTAACTACCACACCACCTGCTGGCCCCAAAACCCAATCTCTTTTTTTTTTTTTTTTTTTTTCTTTTTTTGGAGAGGTTTTTGCTATAGGGCACGTGCATTCGCCAGAAAGACAGAGAGAGACAGAGACAGAAATCGAGAAATCACCCCCCAGGGGGGATGGTCACGCTGCAATCCCTGCTCTCTTCCATTCTCCTCTCCGGATCTTGGGCACGCACGCACGTGTACCCAGCATGAGTGTAAGCCGCCAGGTCCGGGACTCGAACTGCGGTCGACTATGTCAGAGTCCAGTGACATAGCCATTTCTTAACCTGTGTGGAAGGAAAGCAGTCCAGAGAATCTGTGGAATGCAGGTGTGTTTAAATCTCAAAGGCCTCCGGAAAGCCCAGCCTGGGATGTCGGTCACACAGGACAGCCATGAGGGTTACACCCAGAGGCGGGTTTTAGCTTACTGTGATGCCACACAAGCATTAGGGTTCACAGTGGGGCCCGACTCTTCTTCCCACTGTTTTTTTTTTTTTTTTTTTTTTTTTTGAGAGACAGAAAACGAGAAATCACCCCCCCCAACTCTCCCCACCTCCCATACCCCCCACCCCACTCCGTGGAGGCCATGCCTCAATCCTTTATCCATTCTCCTCCCGGGATCTTGGGCATGCACACTTGCCGGGCATGAGTTTGAAGCCACCAGGTCAGGAACTTGAATCCTGGTCAGCCCCCTGGGAGGAGTCCAGCCCCCATGGAAGCCCTGCACAGTAACTGCCGCACCATCTGCTGGCCCCGTCTTCCCAATGTTCTTAAATTCATGGTGTGAAGAAGAGATGCAGCCAGTCGGTTCATTTTTTTGGTTTGTTTTTTATTGGCAGAGAGCATGTGTGCTTGCCAGAAAGAGGCAGAGAGACACAGAGAGAGGAAGAGGGAGAAAGCGTCTCCCCTTCAATGGAGCGAGGTCAGGTCATAATCCCTACTCTCCCATTTCTCCATCCTGTTGGGACTTGGGGCATGTACACACATCCAGCACATTTTCCCAGTCACCGGAGCTGGGATTCAAACTGTGGCCAGCCACGTGGGATTCAGCTCCCTTAACCACTAGGCCACAGGACTGACCAGCTCCCCATACAATTTTTTTTTTTAAGAATAATTTATGAAGAGATCAGCAATTAGCGTAATGGCTATGTCGCCAGACTCCCACGTAGTCGACCGCGGTTCGCGTCCCGGACCCGGCGGCTTAAACTCACACCGGGCACGTGTGCATATGTGCCCAAGATCCTGAGAGGAGAATGGAGGAGAAGGGATTGCGGCGTGACCATCCCCCCTGGGGGGTGATTTCTCGCTTTCTGTCTCTCTGTCTCTCTCTGTCTGTCTGGCGAGCGCACGTGCCCTATAGCAAAAACCTCTCCAAAAAAAAAAAAAGGAATTATTTATTTTAGGGGTCAGCAGGTGGTATGGTGGTTAAGGACTCCGGATTCCCACATGGCTAACCACGGTTCGAGTCCCAGACCTGGCGGCTTGCTCTCTCACTCCCCACCTTCTCTCTCTCTGTCTCTCTCTCTCTCTCTTTCTCTCACTCTCACTCTGTCCCTCTCTGGTCAAATTAAAAAAATAAGAAGAAGAATAAATAAAATTAAAATAAACACGTCTTTTTTTAAAGAATTATTTTGTTATTATTTTAGTGTACTTTATTTTTAAAAAAGACGTATTTATTTTAATTTTATTTATTCTTCTTATTTTTTCAATTTGACCAGAGAAAGACAGACAGAGGGAAAGTGAGAAAGTAAGCCACTAGGTCCAGGACTTGAATCAAAAACCATGTGGGAGTCCAACACCTTAACAGCTATGCCACCTGCTGGCCCAGGGTAGGGTGGGATTTCTTACTTTCCCTCTCACTGTCTCGTCTCTCTCCACAGGCCCAACTATTGTTTGAGTCCTGGAGTCAGTGACTTGAAAATCATGCCAGGTGTATGTGTGTGTGTGCTCAAAATCCTGGAAAGAGAGTAGAGAAGGGATTGCAGTGTGGCCATCCCCCCAGGGGGTCATTTCTCACTTTCTCTCCATTTCTCTCTGTCTCTCCAGCAAGCACACGTGCCCTATAACAAAAATCTCTTAAAAAAAAAAAGTAATAATAATTAATGTAAAATCTTTTTTTAAAAAAAGAATTATTTATTTATCTAATTGTATTTGTTATTAATTTTTATTTTTAAATTTTACCAGAGAGAGGGAAAGGGAAAGTGAGAAAGCAAACCCCAAGCCGAGGACTCTAACTGAGCATGGTCAACCATGTGTCCAGTGCCCCAGGCACCACACCACCTGCCGATCCCCCAGTGTAAACTTTATTTATTTATTTATTTGTTTATTTAATTTATTTTTTGGAGAGGTTTTTGCTATAGGGCAGATGCGCTCGCCAGACAGGCAGAGAGAGACAGAGAGACAGAAAGCGAGAAATCACCCCCCAGGGAGGATGGCCACGCCGCAATCCCTTCTCCTCCATTCTCCTCTCGGGATCTTGGGCACGCACGCACACACGCCCAGTGTGAGTTTTAAGCCACCGGGTTCGGGACGCGAACCGTGGTCGATTACGTGGGAGTCCAGCAACATAGCCATTACGCTAACTGCTGGTCCCTAAACTTTATTTATTTTTAAAGAGGTTTTTTTTTTGCCTTAAGGTACATGTGGAGGAGGGTGGGGGTGAGACAGACAGACGTGGAAGAAAAGTGAGAAATCACATTGGGTGCAGCAGGGGTAGGGGCTGGGGGGATGACCACACTGCAATCCCTTCTCCGCTCAGGTTCTTGCCCGCACACTCGTGGTGCCAGATGCGAGTTTCAAGCCATGACTCCCGCTGAGGTTGGTCATGTAGGTGTCCCGCAATGTAACCACTCCGCCATCTGCTGGCCCTGTGATGTAAATTAACAAATGACTTGAAACCGCCCCTCTGCCTTTTCTCTTCCTTACATGAGCTAGGGTTTGCGGCCAGCTCCATGGAGCAGTGGCGATTGGCTGCTCAAGAGAAGCCAGATACCACGTGGTAACTGTGTCCAAATCCTGGACCTGTCGGTTTGAAACCACCTGGCACGCACATGTGTCCCCGGGACCCCTCCACCTGGAGGACTGAAGGGAAGGGATTGCCTCATGACCAGACCCAATGCTGTGGAGGGTGCTCATCTCTCTCACTCAGATGTGCCTGTACGTTCTCTATCATGAAGAAACGTTTTTAAAGAATTATTTTATTTAACTTTATTTATTTATTTTAATTTGACCAAAGAGGGACAGAGTGAGAGAGAGAGAGAGAAAGTGAGAAAACAAGCCACCAGGTCCAGGACTGGAACTGTGGTTGGCCATGTAGGAACCCAGTACTCTTAACTACTATGCCACCTGCCAGCCCCATTCTCATAAATAATTTTTTTTAAAGTACACACACACACATACATATATACCCAGCTTTATCAGTCACCATTTAAAAAAAAAATGGCGAGAGGGCAAGCGTGCTTGCCAGAGAGAGAGAGAGAGAGAGAGAAAGTGACAAAGCACCCCCCATGGGGATTGGTCATGCCACAGTCCTCTCTCCACTTCTCTCTCCTCTCAGAATGTCGGGCATGCACACACAGGCACCCAGCATGTTTCTCAAGCCGCAGGATCTGGGACCAAAACAGTGAGGTCGGCCATGTGGGACCGAGCTGCCTTAACCACCATGCCACCGGCTGGCCCTCAGTCATCACTGTTTTCTAAAGAATTACTTGGGACCAGCAGGTAGTGTAGTGATTACATCGCTAGACTTCCACGTAGTCAATCGGGGTTCGAGTCCCAACCCAATGGCTTAAACCTCATGCTGGGCACATGTACGTGCATGCCCAAGATCCCAAGAGGAGAAGGAATTGCAGTATGGCCATCCTCCCTGGGGGGTGATTTCCCTTTCTTTCTTTCTTTCTTTCTTTCTTTCTTTCTTTCTTTCTTTTTTTTTTTTTTTTTTTTTGGAGAGGCTTTTGCCATAGGACATGTGCGATCGCGAGAAAGAGAGAAACAGAGAGACAGAAAGCAAGAAATCATCCCCCGGGGGGATGGCCATGCCGCAATCCCTTCTCCTCCATTCTCCTCTCAGGATCTTGGGCACGCATGCACATGCGCCCGGCATGAGTTTAAGCCACCGGGTCTGGGACTTGAACCACAGTCAACTACATGGGAGTCTAGCAACAAAGCCATTATGCTAACTGCTGGTCCCTTGGGGGTGATTTCTTGCTTTCTGTCTCTCTGTCTCTCTCTGTCTCTCTAGTGAGTGCACACGCCCTGTAGGAAAAATCTCTCTCAAAAAAAAAAAAGGGGGGGGGACCAACAGATGGCGTGCTGGTTAAGGGTGCTGAACTCCCACATGGCCAGTGGTGGTTTGCGTCCTGGACCTGGTGGCTTGCTTTCTCACTGTCTCTCTCTGTCTCTCTGGTCAAATTAAATTAAATAAATGAATAAATAAAATTAAATAAATTATTATTTTTACAAAGAAAGAAATAATTACTTTATTGGGACCAACAGATGGCATAATATTGCTGGACTCCCACATGACTGAGCACAGTTCAAGACCCGGATCTGGTGACTTAAAATTCATGCTGGGTGTGTGTGTGTGTGTGTGCCCAAGACCCCGAGAGGAGAACGAAGGAGGAGCAGTGGCCTCATGGAGCGTGGCCATCCCCCCGGGGGGTGATTTCTCGCTTTCTGTCTCTCTGTCTCTCTGGCTAGTGTACACACCCTATAGCAAAAATCTCTCTCAAAAATTAAAAAATAGGGGCTGGCTCTGTAGCACAGTGGTTAGGAGCTGAGCTTTAGGAGCAGACCCCATGTGGATGGCTGCGGTTTACATTCTGGCACCAGCAGCTTAGGGAATGTGCTGGACGTGTGGGTGCAGCTCGAGGCCTGGACCTGGCGGCTTGCTTTCTCACTTTCCCTCTCTCTCTCCAGTCAAATAAAAAAAAAAAAAAAAATAGGGGCTGGCAGGAGGCAGAGTGGGTAAGAGCACTGGACTCCCATATGGCCGACCGCAGTTCAAGTCCCAGACGTGGCAGCTTTCTCTCTCTCTCTCTCTCTCTCTCTCTCTCTCTCTCTCTCTCTCTCCCTCTCTAGTCAAATTAAAATAAATAAATTAAATAAATAAAGTTCAATAAAATAATTCTTTTTTTTTTTTTTGAGAGAGGTTTTCACTATAGGGTGCGTGCGCTCGCCAGACAGACAGAGAGAGACAGAGAGATAGAAAGCGAGAAATCACCCCCCAGGGGGGATGGTCACGCCGCAATCCCTTCTCCTCCATTCTCCTCTTGGGATCTTGGGCACGCACGCACACGCGCCCGGCGTGAGTTCTAAGCCACCGGGTCCAGGACGCAAACCGCGGTCAACTACGTGGGAGTCCAGCGACATAGCCATTACGCTAACTGCTGGTTCCCAAAACAATTCTTTTAAAAAAAAGAAACGATGGGGACCAGCAAGTGGCGTGGTGGTTAAAGTGCTGGACACTCCCACATGGCCAACCATGGTTCAAGTCCTAGACCTGGAGGCTTGCTTTCTCACTTTCCCTCTCTCTTTCTCTCTCTCTGTCTCTCTGTGTCTCTCTCTGGTCAATTTAAAATAAATGAATAAAGGGCCAGGTAAGTGGCATGGTGGTGGGGTGCTGGACTCCCACATGGCAGACCGCAGTTCATGTCCCAGAACTGGCGGCTGCTTTCTCACTATTACTATCTTTTCTCATTATCACTCTCCCTCTCTCTCTGGTAAAACTGAATACTACTACTACTAAATAAAATTAAATAAATAATTCTTAAATAATAAAATAAAATAAATTAATAAATTAAATAAAATAAATCATTCTTTTTTTTAAGAGATTTTTGCTATAGGGCACATGCACTCGCCAGAAAGACAGAGAGACAGAGAGAGAGAAAGCAAGAAATCACCCCTCGGGGGGATTGCCATGCCTCAATCCCTTCTCCTCCATTCTCTTCTTGGGATCCTGGGCACGCACGCACACATGCCTGGCGTGAGTTTAAGCCACCAAGTCTGGGACTCGAACCACAGTCGACTACATGGGAGTCCAGTGACATAGCCATTATGTCAACTGCTGGTTGGTCCTAAATAAATAATTCTTTTTTTTTTTTTTGGAGAGGTTTTTTTGCTATAGGGCGCATGCGCTTGCCAGACAGAGAGAGACTGAAAGATAGAAAGTGAGAAATCACCCCCCAGGGGGGACGGCCACACCGCAATCCCTTCTCCATTCTCCTCTCGGGATCTTGGGCACACACGCACACGCACCTGGCATGAGTTTTAAGCCACCAGGTCCGGGACTCAAACTGCAGTCGACTATGTGGGAGTCCAGCGACATAGCCATTATGCTAACTGCTGGTCCCCAATAAATAACTCTTAAAAAAAGAATCTTTTATTTCCTGTGTACACCTAGAAGATATTACAGTCATGTTTAAGAAACCTCTGCATACTATTGGATCCCATTCACAAACTCAGTCCTTTAAACACTTTTTAAAAAATAATTATTTGATTTAACTTTATTGATTTATTTTAATTTGACCAGAGAAGGATAGAGTGAGAGAGAAAGAGAGAGAGAAAGTGAGAAAGGAAGCTGTCAGGTCCAAGACTCGAACGGTAGTCAGCCATGTGGGAATCCAGCACCCTTAACCACCATGCCACCTGCCGGCCCCCTTTAAACATTTTTTGAAAAGAATTACTCTATTGAATTTAATTAATTAATTTATTAATTAATTTATCCACTTCAATTTTACCAGAAAAGGGGGAGGGAGAAAGTGAGAGAGCAGCTGGAAACCAGCAGTTAGCATAATGGCTATGTCGTTGGACTCCCACGTAGTCGACCGCGGTTCGTGTCCTGGACCCGGTGGCTTAAAACTCATGCCGGGCGCGTGTGCGTGCGTGCCCAAGATCCCGAGAGGAGAAGGGAGGAGAAGGGATTGCGGCATGGCCATCCCCCCGGGGGAGTGATTTCTCGCTTTCTGTCTCTATGTCTCACTCTATCTGTCTGGCAAGCGCACGCACCCTATAGAGAAAACCTCTCCAAAAAAAAAGAAAAAAGAAAGTGAGAGAGCGGCAAGTCACAGGTTCAGGACTCAAATTGCAGTCGGCCATGTGGGAGTCCAGCACCCTTAACCACCACGCCACCTGCCGGCCCCCTTTAAACATTTTTTTAAAGAATTATTTATTTTTTGGGGGGCCGGCAGGTGGCATGGTGATTAAGGGCGCTGGACTCCCACATGGCCAACCACTGTTCAAGTCCTGGGCCTGGTGGCTTGCTTTCTTTCTTTTCTTTCTTTTTTTTTTTTTTTTTGAGAGGTTTTTTTCACTATAGGGCGCATGTGCTCGCCAGACAGATCGAGAGAGACATAGAGACAGAAAGCGAGAAATCACCCCCCAGGGGGGATGGTCACCCGCAATCCCTTCTCCTCCATTCTCCTCTCGGGATCTTGGGCACGCACGCACACACACCCAGCGTGAGTTTTAAGCCACCGGGTCCAGGACGCAAACCACGGTCGACTACGTGGAAGTCCAGCAACATAGCCATTACGCTAACTGCTGGTTCCCGTGGCTTGCTTTCTCACTTTCCATCTCTTTCTCACTCTGTTCCTGTCTGGTCAAATTTAAATAAAATAAATAAGGTTAAATAAAATAATTCTTAAAAGAAGAATTATTTACTTTTGTTTTTTCTTTCATTAATTTTCATTTGACCAGGGAAAGACAGACACACAGAAAGAAATGAGAAAGCAAGCCACCAGGTCCAGGACTAAAACCATGGTCGACCACGTAGTAGCAGCTAGCACCTTAACCACCACATCGCCTGCTGGCCCCTATATATTTTTAATATTACAAACTGAACTCTTTTTTTTTTTTTTTTTTTGAGAGGTTTTTGCTATAGGGTGCATGCGCTCGCCAGAAAGAGAGAGAGACAGAGAGACAGAAAGCGAGAAATCACCCCCCATGGGGGATGGCCACGCCGCAGTCCCTTCTCCTCCGTTCTCCTCTCAGGATCTTGGGCATGCATGCACGCACACGCACCCGGGGTGAGTTTAAGCCACCGGGTCCGGGACTTGAACCGCAGTCAGCTGCATGGGAGTCCAGCGACACAGCCATTATGCCAACTGCTGGTCCCTACAAACTGAGTAATTAAAGTAATTTTTTTAGAGAGACTTTGCTATAGGGTGGATGTGCTCATTAGAGAGACAAGAAGTGAGAGCTCACTCCCTGGGGAATGTCCATAACCGCAATCCCTTCTCTGTTCTCCTCTCGGGATTCCAGGCATACACACGCACACATACCTGGCCTGAGTTTTAAGTCACTGGTACGGGACTCAAATTGTGGTCGACTATGTAGAAGTCTAGTAATGTAACCATTCTGCCATCTGCCGGTCCCAATAAATTAAAATGTTATAATGTTCTAGAAACATGAAATGTTTCACTTCGTATGTAAATGGTAATGCTTTGGTTCTGATTTTCTTAAACATTTATTTTTTAAATTTTTGCTAGAGGACACATATGCCCATCAGATAAAGGATATGGGGTGTGGGGGAGTAAGAAAAGAACCCCCAAGGCAGATAGTCACACCACAATACCTTCTCCTTTATTTTTCCTTTTTGTGCATGCACACACGTGCACCCTGTGTGTTTCTCAAGCCGCCAGGTCCAGAACATCGGCCATGTGGGATCCGGCTGCCTTAGCCACCACACCACCAGCTGATCCCTCTTTTTTTTTTTTAAGAGTTATTTTATTGGGACCAGCAGTTAGCGTAATGGCTATGTCGCTGGACTCCCACGTAGTCGATCGACTGCGGTTCACGTCCCGGACCCGGTGGCTTAGAACTCACGCCGGGTGCGTGTGCGTGCGTGCCCAAGATCCCGAGAGGAGAATGGAGGAGAAGGGATTGCGGTGTGGCCATCCCCCCTGGGGGGTGATTTCTTGCTTTCTGTCTCTCTGTTTCTCCCTGTCTATCTGGCGAGCGCATGCGCCCTATAGCAAAAAAAAAGCCTCTTCAAAAAAAAAAAAAATTGTTTTATTTAACTTTATTTCTTTTAACTTGATCAGAGAGGGACAGAGTGAGAGAAAGAGGGAAAGCAAGAAAGCGAGCCACCAGGTCCGGGACTTGAGCCACGGTCGGCCACGTGGGAGTCCAGCACCCCCAACTACCATGCCACCTGCCAGCCCCAGCTGGCCCCTCTTAACCATTTCTGTGCCTCACTCTACATCTTCCCATGGCTAAAAGAAATCTGTTTTTAATCTATGTACCAGGGATTCCTTGGTACCAGCTAATCTAGCTGGGGAGGTTGACAGCTTTGTGTTGGCAAGGACAGGACCCCTGCCCAGCGGGGGCTCTGTGGAAAGCACTGGCCTGCGACTTCCTGTTCCTCCTCCCCTTCTGCTCTTGCGGTCTGCAAGGCCACAGAGTGACCCTGCAGTGGATTTTGCTATTCTTTAGCTCCAAAGACCTCTGGCCTCACTGAAGTCCTAAGGTGGCTCGTTACCTTCCCTGCTCAAGAGACCTTTGATCTTGCTGTGACTTCCCTAGTATTGCACAACTGCAAAACCCTCAAGATAGCCGCACAGCTTACCGGGGCCTCTCCAGGCTCTTCCTGACCTGAGGTCACCACCACTTACTGAGCATAGGATGCTGGGCTGCTGGATACCAGGAAAGACAGTTGGTGCCCCATGTTCCTTCCGCATCCCCAGCCCTAAACCCTCAGCCCCCAGCCCCCTGTGGAAATACTTGGGGGTCAATTGGCAGAAAATTGGAGAAGAGGAAGAAGGAAATGTAACCAGAAAGAAAGAGAACAAAACTCAGTTCAGGGAGAATCTTCTCAAGCAGCAGAAATGGGGAAACAGCTGTGCAGTGTGGTGTGCCTGGCCAAGGCAGCTGGAGGGCAGGGCAGGGTGGGGACAGGCTGTGCGGCTTTCTGCAGGAAACTGCTGGGAACAGCTAGGGAAGGGGGCAGGGATCTGTCTGCTGTGCTGAGTGTAAAATGTCTGTGATTAAATGCGGGCCCCATGTGCATTCAGTCCATCCCAGGGGCATCCTGATCCCTCTTGCCAGGGTTAAGATAGAGACCTGTCTGCCTTTGGAGGTTACAGCTTGTGAAATCTGCAAGAATAAGTGAGTTCAGATAATTTACTGGAATTTTAAAAAATAATTATTTTATTTATTCATTCATTCATTTTAATTTGACCAGAGAGAGAGACACACACGCACACAGATAGAAAGAGCGGGAAAGTGAGAAAGCAAGCCCCCAGGTCCAGGACTTGGACTGTGGCTTCAGCCATGTGGGCATGTCCAGCACCTTAACCACCATGCCACCTGCTGGTACTCGAGTGCCCTGGATTTTTAAGTAGGTGGGATTTTCCATGCAAAAGGTCGTCCAGAGGTCTGTGGTTACACTGCCTGGAGCTCAGGTTGTCCTGCTGCGGACGGGCGAGTGGTCCATTGACCTGTGGATGGCGCATCACTGTGAATGAGATGCCTTACCCAAGGAAGGGTTGGAGTGGCGGTCTCAGGATCCCCACGGGGCTAGGGCTGGGGGCAGCTACCAGAGGGTAAGGAGGAAGCCTGAGCTTCCTCTTGTCTCTTCAAGGTTTCTACACTCAAGAGAGAGAATGCAGGAAGTGGAGGAGGTCAGTCTGGTTGGTCTCCCGCGGTGCGACTGACTGCATGGTCCCTTCAGCCACCGCCCTAGCTGCAAAGGTCCTGGAGCGGAGGCCGCGCGCCTGAAGCCGAGGTCGCTCTCTGGTGGTCGGTCATCCAGGAGCCTCTGCAGGCGCCACGCGGGACTTGAAGCTTTACAAACAGCCCCTGAGCGACAGGCACCGCAGTGCTCTCCAGGTCCCCCGAACGCCAACCGCCGCGCAGCGCCCCGAGCGGGATCCTAAGCGAGCACCCGGGCAGTGATCAGCCTGAATGTGCACTTGGATCACAGGACCCCGCTCAAAGACCAGTCAGTCTCTCCTGTCCGAGAACAGAACCAAGGACCTAGGTCCGGGTCCTGCCGGGTCGGCTAGGCCCCGCCCCGCCCGCGAAGCCCCTCCCCGCCCACGAGGTCCAGCCCGGGTCTACCAGGCCCCGCCCGGCCCGCTAGGCCCCGCCCACCAGGCTAGCGAGACCCCGCCCCGTCCTCCAGGCCCCGCCCCTCCCCAGCGTGCAGTGCGCGGCGGCAGGCGGCACGGAAGCTGGCGTGGCACAGCTGGAGGCCTGTGGGCGGGATTTCCGGCGAGCTCGGAGCGTTTTCCGGCTGTCCGGGAGGGTGGTCCGGCCGGCCTCCCTGACATGAAGGTGAGCCACGCGGCGGCCGGCGCCGGCTCCTCCTCGCACGGCCTCAGTGTCCCCTTGGCGAAGTGGGAGCGCCAGGCAGCCAGGCTCTGTCTGCGGTGGAACTGGCGCGGGGGGCGCGGACCACGCCGGGCGGGCTTCTGTGGAAGCAAGAGGGACAGCCAGCGCGTGCGGGTGCAGGGGCAGCGTGTGTACGTGTGTGAGAGCGAGTGTCAGCTAGCGTGTGAGGGGGGCGGAAGCGAGTGCGTGGGGTGAGCGTGGACAAGACCCAGTGCGCACGGCAGTGTGGACGAGAGCGCGAAGTGGGAGGCAGAGAGGGTGAGACGGGCTGTGTGCCAGCGGTGTGCACCAGAGTGAGTGAGAACGAGAATGAGGGCTTCTGAGTGGGAGGTGGGTGTGGAGCGCGTGAGCACACCTTAAGTGGGCCCCAGGATCCGCAGGCCTGGCCTTGCACGCTGGGCAGGAGGGCTAGCACGGAGGTGGGCCGTCCTGAGTGAAGGGCCAGAGGCCCTCATGCCTGGTGCACGAGGCCTGGCCATGGTCTGCCCAGCTCCAGGACTGTAGGATCTCCAGATGGACCAAGCGAGGGTGACGCCCACTCCCCACGTCACAGGCCATTACACCCAGGCCCGGAGAGGTCAAGGGATAGCCAGTTGTCAACGTCTGGTGCAGTCCTGTGCCCATTGTACTGTGGAATTGGGGTAGCGGTGGCCACATGCCCAAGGCTGCCCTCCTAGGTGGGTCTCCTCATCTGTGAAGAGGGATGACAGTGGTGCCCGTGTCCAGGGGTTGTGGAGAGACCTCATGAGCAACACACAGGACCTGGCATCCAACACATGGTCAATAAATGTCACCCAGGGTGCTGATCATCTCGCTTTTTAAGCCACTTTCATTTCTGGAGTGTACACTCGACCCTCACTGTAGAACACACTTGGCTCCAGTACTTGTGCTAAAAGGTGAAAACGTGGGGAGCCAGCAGGTGGCGGGTGGTTAAGGGCACTGGACTCCCACGTTGCTGGCTGCTGTTACAATCCCAAACCTGGCAGCTTGCTTTCTCACTTTCCCTTTCTCTCTCTCTCTCTCTCATTTTGTTCCTCTCTGGTCAAACTTAAACAAATAAAGTTTTAAAAAATTTTATTTTGGGACCAGCAGTTAGCATAATGGCTATGTCGCTGGACTCCCACGTAGTCGACTGCGGTTCAAGTCCTGGACCCGGTGGCTTAAACTCACGCTGGGCGCATGTGCGTGCGTGCCCAAAATCCCGAGAGGAGAATGGAGGAGAAGGGATTGCGGCGTGGCCATCCTCCCTGGGGGGTGATTTCTCGCTTTCTGTCTCTCTGTCTCTCTCTGGCGAGCACACACGCCCTGTAGCAAAAACCTCTCCAAAAAAAAAAAATTATTTTAAAGGTGAAACTTGGAATAACCACTGTGCTTGGTGTAAGGGCAGCACCATTATTTATTTATTTATTTATTTTTAAATAATTAATTTTATTTATTCATTCATTTATTTTTTTAGTCTGACCAGAGAGAGACACAGAGAGAAAGAGACGGAAAGTGAGGAAGCAAGCCACCAGGTCCGGGACTCAAACCATGATCAGCCATTTGGGAGTGTCCAGCACTTAACCACCATGCCACCCGCTGGCCCCACCATTTTTTATTTTTAAGAATTATTTTATTTAACTTTCTTCCTTTCCTTACTTCTTTCCCTTTTTTTTTGAAAATTACTTTTATTCAGTGTCATTATTTTATTTTTTAAAAGTTGACTAGAGAGAAAGGGAAAGAGAAATCAAGTTGCTAGGTCCAGGACTAGAACTGTGGTCAGCCATGTGGAAGTCCAGCCACCTTAACCACCACGCCACCTACTGGCCTTTCCTTTCTTTCTTTCCTTCCTTTCCTTCCTTTCCTTCCTTCCTTCCTTCCTTCCTTTTTTATTTGACATGTGCATGCATGCCCAAAATCCTAAGAGGAGAATGGAGAAGGGATTGTCTTCTTCCCTTTGAGGTGATTTCTCGCTTTCTGTCTCTCTGGCAGGCGCGTGCTATAACAAAAATTTCTCAAATAAATAAATAAAAATACTAATAGTAACAAATGGAATTAAATAAATAAATCTTTTTAAAAAATAATTATTGGGGCCAGCAGATGGCACTGGACTCCCACGTGGCAGACCACAGTTCAAGTCCCAGACCTGGTGGCTTGCTTTCTCACTTTCCTTCTTTCTCTCTCTCTGTCTGCCTCTCTCTTGTGAATGCTCGTGCACTATAGTAAACAAAATAATAATAATAATAAAATTAAATCATATTTTTAAATTATTGTTTTAATTTGCTACAGGATGTGTGCGCTCACCAGAGAGAGACAGAGAGAGAATGTGAGAAAGCAACCCACCAGGTCCAGAATGTATACTTCGGTTGGCCCTGGGAGAGTCTAGCACCCGAACCACCATGCCACCTGCTGACCCTAAAACCCAGTTCTTTTTTTTTTTCTTAAAGATTTATTTATTTAATTCCGTTTGTTATTATCTTTTTTTCTTTAAAGAGAGATTTTTTGCTATGGGGCACATGTACTTGCCAGAGAGACAGAGACAGAAAATGAGAAATCACCCCCCATAGGGGATGGCTATGCCACAGTCCCTTCTCCTTCACTGTTCTATTGGGATCTTGGGCACGAATGCACACTCACCCAGCTTGAATTTTAAGCCACGGGGTCGGGGACCCAAACCACAGTCAAGTCCAGTGATGTAACCATTGTGCCATCTGCTAGTCCCCTGTCATTATCATTTTCTAATTTGACCAGAGAGAGACAGAAAGAGAAGGAAAGTGAGAAAGCAAGTCACCAGGTCCAGGACTTGAACCGCGGTCGGCCATGTGGGAATCTAGTGCTTTTAACCACCACACCATCTGCCAGCCCCTACCTAAAACCCAATTCTTAAAAACTAAAGGGGGGAAAGGGAGGCAGGTGGCATGGTGATTAAAGTGCTGGATACTCCCACATAGCCAACTGCAGTTCAATTCCTGGACCTGGTGGCTTGTTTTCTCACTTCCTCTGGTCAGATTAAAATAAATGAATGAATTAAATAAAATTAAATATTTCTTTAAAACAAAAGCAGAAACTGAACAGAATAGAAGCTGTCAGGGTAAATCACAGAGTATAGTTAGCTCTGATAGGCTTCTCTCTTTCTTTTTTTGTTATAGGGTGTTTGCACTTGCTGGGGAGAAACAGAGAGAAAGTGATAAAGCACTTTCCCAAGTGTTTGGCCATGCTGCAAATCCCTTCACCTCCATTCTTTCAGGATTTTGGACTCACACAGGTATACACATGTGTCCAGCATGTTTTTCTGTATTTTCTTTTTTTAAGAAAGATTCTTGCTATAGGGCACGTGCACTCACCAGAGAGAAAGAAAGCGAGAAATCACCCCCCGCCCCCAGGATGGCCACACTGCAATTCCTTCTCCATTCTCCTCTTGGGATTTTGGGAATGCACACACTCACCCAGTATGAGTTTTTGTTGTTTGTTTGCTTTGTGTTTTAAAATAATTATTTTTATTTAACTTTATCCATTTATCTTAATTTGACTAGAGAGGGATAGAGTGAAAGAGAAAGTAAGAAAGCAAGCTGCCAGATCCAGGACTCGAACCATGGTTGGCCATGTGGGAATCCAGTACCCTTAACCACCACACCACCTGCCAGCCCCGCATCCAGTATGAGTTTTAAGCCCCCAGTCCAGGACTTGAACTACTGTCAACTACATGGGAGTTCAGTGACATAGCCGTTACACCACCTGCTGGCCCCACCCCGTATATTTTTCAAGCCACCAGTTCTGGGACTTGAACCGGGCAATCAGCCACACAGTGGGATCTAGCTGTCTTTTTTTGGGGGGGGGAGGGGGTTGGATTTTTTCATTTATTTATTTTTACATTTTTCCACAAACATTTACTTTACATAACAAAAAATTTTTGTTCATACTCCGTAGTTGTTGACAGTTAATAAACAACTTTCAAAGTTTCAAAATACTGGATTTTAAAGATAATGTTCAAAATATTTCTTATAATTTTGTGTATTTTTGTTTGTGACTCTATAACAACAGAGACGGTATGGTTTTAAATATTTTTGAGAAAATATTTACACGTCAACTACTCAAATTGTTGAAAAGCAAATGCCCAGCACACTAGTCACACGTAAACCTTCTCAATTCAGCCCTGCCTACCTAGTATTCTGTGATAAACCACCTGCTAGCAAAGATCAGCCTGTTTTTCTTCCTTCAAAGCCTTTCCCAAGATAATCCGCTGGCGTGATTGCTCTTTTGCAATCTCTGCTAATTACAGTGCTGGGCTGGAAAAGCCCAGGTTATTTTATGTTATAAATTCTTTCATATATCTTCTCTAATCCTCTCTGCCAGGCAGAACTATTTATGGGGACAGGCCATGTTTCTAAGAGCTTCTGTTGGCTTACTTGAGATCCACCTTAGTTCCATAGTGTTCTGATTAATCTTCAGGTATGACATTCCAGTCAAAGCCCTGTCCAACAATGAGTATTTCCGATTTCTGATTCAATGCAACAAGCATTATTGAACTTATACAAATAACCCTTCTGCCACAAAGTAAGAATACTCCCAGATATTTCTAATTCAAGAGGGGTCAGGAAGGAAGAAATGTTTGTTTCCATTTAAAGAAACAAACAAAAATATTTTAACAAATTGCTGAACCGGTCAACACCTTGAAAGAAAGTAAAAAGCTTAAATTGGGAAAACAAAGCCTAGTTATTAAAAAAAAAATTGTTTTACTCAAAAGTCATAAAATTCTGTTTCGCTAGTTCAGTCTTATGTTCAAACTCTCTTCTGTTGAATATGCAGTATTGCTGTGGTCTAATCTTTCTGTTTAAATCCTGGAAGTTAATATTCTACATTGTTACTGATATTTCTCATCCCTAGCATTAAATTGGTTGTTTTCTTGGTTGCCTTTTGTTCTCTCATTTCTGTATGTGTCTTTAGTTTTCCTGGTCGAGCACTCTTTTCAGAACTTCTTGAAGAGTGGGTCTGCTATTGGCAAATTCTTTCAGGTCTTGTTTATCTGAGAATGTTTTTATCCTTTCTTTCCATATAAAAGATAATCTTGCGGGGTATAGTATTCTTGGTTGAAATTGTTTTTCACTTAACACTTTGAATATATTTTCCCATTCTTTCCTTGCTCACATCGTTTCTGATGAGAGATCTGAGGTTAGTCTGACTGGATAACCTTTATAAGTAACCTGACATTTCTCTCTTGCCAATTTTAGTATCTTGTCTTTGTCTGTAGATTTGGCCAGTCTGGCTATGATGTGCCTTGGAGAAGATCTTCTTGGGTTGATTCTATTAGGGGTCCTTTGTATTTCTTGGGCCTGGGTGTTTGAATGCCTCTCTAGGTCTGGAAAGTTTTCTTCCAGGATTTCATGGAATAGATTATCAATGCCTTTATTAGTTTCCTCACCTTCTGAGATACTGATTACCTGGATGTTTGGGCGCTTAATACTGTCTAGTATTTCTCGTATAATATTCTCTTTTGGGGGAGGTTATTTTCTCAGTCTTTTTGGTTGTTTTTTCTAGATCAGAGGTTTTGCCTTCAATATCTGAGATTTGATCTTCTGCATGGACTAATCTGCTTTTAATACTTTGGAGGGAGGTTTTGATTTCCTGAATGGCAGCTTTCATCTCTAACAGCTCCATTTGACTCTTATTTATGGTGTGTATCTCCTCTTTCAGATGATGCAAGAACTTCCTCACCTCCTGGAACTCATCGTCTCTTTTCTCCTGCATCTTCTGGAGTTCATTGTCTCTCAGTTCTTGTATCTTGTTTAGTTTTGTCATTATGAATATTCTGAATTCTCTATCAGACATTTCCACAAGTTCCACTGTACTGTCTGTGGATGATATGGGATTGTTCTTTTCCCTTAGGGGAGAGATACTTTCTTGGTTTCTCGTGTGTCTTGTGCCTCTGCAGTGGTTTCTGGTCATTCTATGACAAAATCTCTCTTCCACTTGTCTGAATATTTTGGAAGTCTAGAAGATGGAGTTTAGAGCATAGCTTTCCACAGGATCTAGCTTTCTTAGCCACTATGCCACTAGCAGACCCTGAGCAGCAGCTTTGACTATGTGCACGTGCACACGTGTGTGTGCTCCGTGATGTCAAGTGTTTTTCTTACTGTGGGTCTCCATGAACATTTAAAAACCCCTGCTGTGACTCCCATCCTTTCAACACCACTGAGATAGGCCCTAGACCTGTGAGACTCAGAGTCCTAGAACAGTGGGAACAGGGGGCTCAACAGCAGCAGCTTGTGGTAACAGATTCTGAGACACTTGGGGACCAGGGTCAGGCTCTATGCCCCATCATAACACACCACATCCTCTCCGCAGCCATTGGACACAGCCGGCAGCTCTGCCTCTCCTCCATGTCTAGATCAGCCCCTCTCTCCGCCCTTGCCTCTTTTTCTCCAGAGAGAAACGCACAGGTTAGGGAGGTCCTAGGCAGAGCAGCCTCCGTGTGGGTGGTACTGTTGGAGGTCCCCATGATGAGCGAGAGCGGAGAGCCAGCCCCTTGTAGGTGGTTAGGCACTTTGAAACCCTCTCCCAGGTCACTTCCCCAGAGGACCATGGCCATGTTTGGTTTCTCATCCCTTCTTCTGTGACCCAGATCATCCAGGAGGGAAAGAAAGAACCTGAGGTCATGGAAGGGACTGGGTCAAAACCAAGGTGCCCGGAAGTCAGGGCAGTACAGTCTCGGCTTGGCCAGGCAAGCCCTGGGTGATTGTGGACTGCCAGCCCAGTGCCACAGCCACAACAGCTCCGGCCCACCCAACCATTACGTCACAGCTGCGGCAGCAAGATAGTGGGCCTGGGGTGAGGTGACGTAGTAGGAGGCTGCTTTGCCTTGAGGATTTTATTCATAATAGCACGCACATGCATGTGAGAGGAGCACCTTCCACAGGGTCTGACACACCACGATCCCCTCCCCTCCCCCTCCCTCCCCCATCCCATCGGAGCTTGGGCTCTCCTGTGCTTCCCGTGTTTCAGGCTGGGGGTCTGAACTGTAGCTGCCCTGTGGGATCTAGCTTCTCCTAAGTGGTATGTTGGCATTGCCTCCTGCCCTTGGTCCTGACGCTGGAACGTGTCACTGCAGAGAGGGGCCACTGGGGCCCGGGTCTTATCCCCCGTAGCTCTGCCATGGCTGTTTGAGCAGTCACTGCCTGCCATGCGCCAGGTGCTGTTCCCTTCCTGACTCCTCAGGAGCCACTGCCAGGCTGTCTTGTGGCCTCCCAGGTGGAGGAACTGACTGGTCCGCCTTGTCCCACACAGGCATATCGTAGGTGTATGGAGGACACTTACTGCCAAGGGGTAGCCACCGTCCCCTCAGCTTGCCCGTCACGTCAGTGAGCAGGCCGTGAAAAGCTTCTTGCTAGCAGGTCGTTAGACTGGGCGAGTAGGCAGTGGAGGGGGTCTGGCTTTGGTAGCTCCTGACGGCACACTGCCCAGCCGGAGGTACTGGAGTATCTCACGCCCACTTGCCGGTCTTCTCTACCTGTGCTGTGTGGGCCCCTCTGCCACGCATAAGGCTAGGCAGATGTGTGTCTTCACGCCTGATGTCTTGAAGCTTCGTGAGGGATTAGCCGTTGCCATGCTTGTTGCCCAGCAGCTCTCCTAGTGAAAGATGGGAAGGCAGAACCCCTCAAGGGGGAGAGGGCTAGATCTTAGAAACAAAATACATGGGAACCAGCAGGTGGCGTGGTGGCTAAGGCACTGAACACTCCCACATGGCCCACCACAGTTCGAGTCCCAGACCTGATAGCTTGCTTTCTCACTTTCCCTCCCTCTCTCTCTGTGTGTATCTCTCTCTGGTCAAAATAAAATAAATGAATGAATAAACTTTTTTAAATAAATAATTCTTAAAAAGAAAGTTCAGGGGCCAGCAGTTAGCATAATAGCTATGTCACTGGACTCCCATGTAGTCGACCGCGGTTTGAGTCCTGGATCCGGTGGCTTAAAACTCACGCCGGGTGCATGTGCGTGCGTGCCGAAGTGCCCAAGATCCCGAGAGGAGAATGGAGGAGAAGGGATTGCGGTGTGGACAATTTCAAGTCCCAGCCCAGTCAGCTTGAAGAATGTGCCAGGCACGTGTGCACATGCCCAGGATGGAGAACTAGAAGGAAAAGTACTGCAGTTACCAGGTCCCACTGCTGAGTGCTCTCTCCCTCTCTCCTCATGGCATTTAAACCCCAAAACAGGGACCAGCAGTTAGCGTAATGGCTATGACGCTGGACTCCCATGTAGTGATTTCTCGCTTTCTGTCTCTCTGACTTTCTCTGTCTGTCTGGCAAGTGCACGCGCCCTATAGCAAAAACCTCTCCAAAAAAAAAAAAAAGAAAGAAAGTTCAGTGCAGAAAATACAGATAAAGCAAAAGAGAAGAAATAAAGACCAGTACATGGAGCCAGCAGGTGACGGAGTGGTTAAGGTGCTGGACTTCCATGTGCCCAACTGCAGTTTGAGTGCCAGACCTGGAGGCTTGCTTTCTCACTTCTCTCTCTCTGTCTTTTTCTGGTGAGCACATGTGCCCTATAACAAATTAAAAAACAGGGCTGGACAGTGGCACAGTGGTTAAGGGCAGTGAACTCCCACATAGCTGACCGTGGTTCAAGTCCCGGTCCTGGTGGCTTGCTTTCTGTCTCGCTCTCCCCCTGCTCCTCTCTGGCTCTCCACTCTTACCCATCATGCAGACCTGCAGCAGTACCACCCACCGAGAGGGCCCTCTGCCTAGGACCTTTGTTTATTTATAAAGGAAGAAAGAAAAGTGATTCTTCTAAAAAAATAATGAGAGAATGAGAGGCCAGCAGGTAGCATGATGAAGGCATGGGACTCCCACGTGGCCAACTGCAGTTCGAGTCCTGGACCTGGCAGCTTGCTTTCTCACTTTCCCTCTCTGTCTTTAGTGAGCACACGTGCCTGATAGCAAATTAAATATATATATATATATATATATATATATATATGTGTGTGTGTGTGTGTGTGTGTGTGTATGTAATTAACAATAAAATTAATTGTTTTTTAAAAATGACCAGTAATTATAGACTGCTAATTTACCGTTTGTTTTGGGGTTTTAACTTTTTTTTAAAGAAGTTTTTGCTATAGGGTGCGTGTGCTCGCCCGAAAGAGAGAGAGAGAGTGACAGAAAGCAAGAAATCACCCCCTGGGGGGATGGCCATGCCGCTATCACTTCTCTATTCTCCTTTCAGGATCTTGGGCACGTACGCACATGTGCCCAGCACGAGTTTAAGCCACCGGGTCTGGGACTCAAACCACGGTTGACTACATGGGAGTCCAGCGTCATAGCTATTACGCTAACTGCTGGTCCCTGTTTTGGGGTTTAAATGCCATGAGGAGAGAGGGAGAGAGCACTCAGCAGTGGGACCTGGTAACTGCAGTACTTTTCCTTCTGGTTCTCCATCCTGGGCATGTGCACACGTGCCTGGCACATTCTTCAAGCTGACTGGGCTGGGACTTGAACTCTGGTGGGGCATGTGGGATCTGGCTTCTGCCTAGTGCCTTACCACTGCACTATGGAGCCAGCCCTCATTTGCCTTTTAGAGTGTCTCCTTATATAAATTCTTCTGTGGATATTCACAGAAAAATGGGGCCAACAGGTGGTGTGATGGTTAAGGTACTAGATTCCCACATGGCTGACAGTTCAAGTCTTGGATCTGGCAGCTTGGAAATCACACCGAACACGTGTGCATGCATGCCCAAAATCCTGACAGGAGAATGAAGAAGGGATTGCAGTTGGCCAACCCCCCTGAGGGATGCTTTCTCTGTCTCCTGCTACTGCATGCACCGTATAGCAGAAACCTAAAAAAAGAGTAGGACTATACTTTTTTTTTTTTTTTTTTTTGGAGAGGTTTTTTTCGCTATAGGGCGCGTGCGCTCGCCAGACAGACAGAGAGAGACATAGAGACAGAAAGCGAGAAATCATCCCCCAGGGGGGATGGTCACGCCACAATCCCTTCTCCTCCATTCTCCTCTCGGGATCTTGGGCACGCACGCACACGCGCCCGACGTGAATTGTAAGCCACCGGGTCCGAGACGCGAACCGCGGTCGACTACGTGGGAGTCCAGCGACATAGCCATTACGCTAACTGCTGGTTCCCTGGACTATACTTTCTTTTATTATTTTTTTTTTTATTATTCCATTTGACAAGATAGCAAAAGCAAGCTGTCAAGTCCAGGACTCGCAATGTAGTCGGCAATGTGGGAGTCCAGTGCCTTAACCATCACACCACCTGCCGGCCCCCGGAGCATACTTTTTGGATGCAGTTTTGCGATGTGCTTGCATCAGTCAGCATGTCGAGCATTGCAGTACCTGTCCATCCCAGTCTGGAAGTACCACATCCATAAGCATCCTTGGGTTTTTCTACCTGTGTGGGGAATCCCCTGAGGAGGAATTCGTGAAAGAAAGGAAATACATTTTAGGAAGTGGATATCTTTTTTAAGTCTTTTTGTGTGTGTGTGTGTGTATTTATTTATTTATTTTAATTTGACCAGAGAGGGACAGAGTGAGAGAGAGAAAGAGAACATGAGAAAGCCAGCCCCCGGGTCTGGGACTTGAACTGCAGTCAGCAGGAGTCCGGCATCTCAACCACCATGTCACTTGCCAGTCCCCATATTATTTTTATAGTGTGACTTTTAAAAAAATTATTTAACTTTATTTGTTTGTTTATTTTTTATTTTACCAGAGAGTGACAGTGAGAGAAAGAGAGGGAAAGTGAGAGAGAAAGCCATCAAGACTCAAACCGTAGTCGGCCATGTGGGAGTCCAGTGCCCTTAACCACCACGCCACCTGCGGGCCCCAGGTGTGAAAACTCCGCACAGTCACCGCAGGTAGTCACTGCAGAATCTTTCCTCCTTCAACTCTGCCAGCACCAGCACTGGCCTGTGCAGTCCCCTGGCTGTCTTCACTCTGTCCTCACGCTCCTCTCGCTGTGTCCTTGACGCCTTTTTCTTCTCATAAAGGCCATGTCTTGCAAGTCTATGTTTGGGTTCATTTTTCTTCGCATAATCCAAAGAATCGTAAATCATGCCAAAGCCAGCTGTCCTGCCACCACCAAAATGGGTTCTGAACCAAACACAAAGATGCCATCTGGTGTGGGCTTGTACATCTTTGCCAGTTTCTCCCGAATCTCTGTCTTAGGTACTGTTGCCTTCCCGGGGTGAAGGACATCAGTGACCGTTTGTTTCCTCTGAAGTAGTCGGTGGTCATGAAGTTCCTGGTCAGACAGTTACTGCGTCACTCATGATGGCGGATATATATCCTCAGGCAGCCAGGCAGGGAAAGAGCAGGTGTGACTTTTAAAGAGGTTTTTGCCTTAGGGCACATCTACTCACTGGAGAGAGACAGAGACAAAGGGCAAGTGAGAAATCCCTCCCCACGGGGGATGGCCACGCCTCTGTCCTGTTTCCTCCATTCTCCTCCTGGGATCTTGGGCATACCTGCACACAAGTCCAGCGTGATTGTCAAGCCACCAGGTCTGGGACTTAAACCACAGGTCACCGTGTGAGAGTTCAGTGATGTGATCGCTACACCATCCGCTGGCCCCTGGCGTGACTGTTTTTTTTTTAGAGGGAGATTTTTGCTGCGTATGTGCTTGCAGGAAAGATGGCGGGTGGGGGCTGGAGACAGCGAGAAATCACCCGTCACGGGGGATGGCCACACAGCAATCCCTTCTCCATTCTCATCTCGGGAGTTGGTTGTGCACCCGCACACACATACACACTCGCATGCCCAGCATGAGTTTCAAGTAGATGGTTTCAGGACTTGAACCACAATCAACTACGCGGGAGCCCAGCAATGTAACCATTATGCCATCTACTGGACCCATGGTGTGACATTTTTATTAGAGAACATTTTTTTTTTTAAATTATTTCACTTTATTTATTATTTTTAATATTTCCAGAAAGAGAGAAAGTGAGAAAGCAATCCTCCAGGTTCAGGACTCGAACTATGTTTGGCCTTGTGGGAGTTCAGCACCCTTAACCACCATGCCACCTGCCAGCCACATAGAGAACATTTTTGTTCTTGATTTTTATGGTTTCTTTGCATGTTATGTGTAGATCATGAGTAGAAATTTATCGTCAAATAGGCTTGTTTTTAATGATAGAGAGCACACTCATGTGCTTGTACTTGCATGTGAGCAAGAGAACCCTTGACAGGGACAGGGTCTAATCGTGCACAGCCTCCTTTTTCCCTCCTTTCCCTCCAGCTCTTCAAGATCTTGGGCACCCATGCATGTGCTTGATGTGTTTTCAGACCCACCGCTGTTGGCCACGTGGTTCCCAGCAGTGGTCCAGTATGCTGCCTGCCGCGCCATCTAGGCTGGGCCGCGCTTGCATTTTTACGTACTAAAGTCTAGTATTTTCCTTCATAATCTCTCCTGTTTCTGACCTAGTTGGAAAAGCCTTCTCCACCCTGAGATTACATAAATAGGTATTCATCTTTTCTTCTTTTTTTTTTTTTTAACTTTTAAAGGTTTTTTGTTTTTGTTTTTAAGAGTGATTTTATTTAACTTTATTTATTTTAATTTGAGCAGAGAGGAATAGAGGGAGAGAGAGAAAGAAAGTGAGAGAGCAAGCCGCCAGGTCCAGGATTCAAACTGTGGTTGGCCATGTGGGAGTCCAGCATCCTTAACCACCATGCCACCTGCTGGGCCCTATTTTTAAAGGTTTTTGCCATAGGACGATTGTCCTCATTAGAGAAAGACAGAGCAAAACAATGAGAGAGAGAGTGAGAAATCACCGCCTGGGGGGGATGGCCATGCCACAGTCCCTTCTCCATTCTTCTCCTGGGATTTTGGCTGTGCACGCACATGTGATTTTTCTTTCTTTCTTTTCTTTCTTTTTTTTTTTTTTTTTTGATTTGTACAAACATTTATTGAGCACTTCTGATGGGTGCAAGGCACTGGGATATAACAATGATTACGACAAAGTCCCTAAGGAGCTCACAGTCTAATGGTAAACTTCTGAGTAAATTGAGGCACAGAGTGGTAAATGACTTACCCAATGAGGTAGAGATAGCTAGGTATGTGGAAATGTGGAACCGGGCTGGAGAGAAGGCAGGCTGCCAGGCCCAAGACTCAAACCGTGGCCTAGCCATGTGGGAGTCCAGTGCCTTAAAAACCACACCACCAGCCAGTCCCTCATATTTCCTTCTAATACCTTCTGCATCTCCAATATTTTACACTGAAGCCCTGTCAAGGCTGAGATTTCTTTGGGTTCGGGGGTGGCGGGAGGCAGGAGCCAGTTTTTCTGGATGGCTGGTGGGCAGAAAGTCTATGTCCTGTGAGGAAGCTCCTTTCTGGATGTCTCAGAGGGACTGGTGGCCCAGCCAGGCAGCCCAGAAATATTGCAGATTTGACTCGGGCTGGCCCAGGGCAGGGCTCTGACCTTGGGCCCAAGGGCCGGCCAGGACCAGCGCCCTCCTCAGTAGAGGTGTGACCTCGGGGCCAAGGCCGGGCTTGGACCAGCGCCCCCCTCAGTAGAGGTGTCCCCAACGCGTGCTGCCCTGCCAGTTCTCTCCACGTGCTGTGCTCTCTCTGCAGCCCCCAGGACCCCAAGGGCGGACCCCACCGTGACACGCCCACCATGCAGATGCTCCTCAAGCTCCTCTGCCTTGCTCTGGCTTGTGCTGCTGCTCAGGCCACTCTGTCCAAGTCAGACGCCAAAAAAGCTGCCTCGAAGACGCTGCTGGAGAAGGTGAGTGACCTGGGGGCCAGGGGTGACTGCACGGGCTGAGCTGACCCACACTGCTTTCTCCTACGTGCCTGAGGCCTGCAAGCCAGGAGGCTGGAGGGGCTTGGCTTCTCGTGCAGTGGGGCAGCCCGTGTGGTTGTAGGCTCTGGCTGGTTAAGCCCTGTGTGCAAGCAGCCTGTAGAGCTGGGCTCTGCAAGGGGTTGGCTAATTCTGTCCCTTCCCTCCTGCCTTCCTTGGGGCCCATCTCTTGTGATAATTTCCAGCTTCTACCTCCTTCCAGCACCTACACCTCATCCTCGTGTTCTTTAATATGGCCATGAGCTGCGTTTGTGGCATGGCCTTTGTACTATTCTAAAACGGTCCCAGGGATTATAAGCTCCAGGGTGGATCCCCCGTCAAATTTACCCCTGAGCCCCAGCAGGCCACAAGCCAGGCCCACCGACCCAGGCCTGGACTCATGAACGTTCTCCACCCTGCTCTAGGGCAGAGAGCCCACACAGTGAGTATCTCAGGGCTGAGACGAGGGTGTGGCAATGTCCAGGGGGAAGCTGAGGCAGGCCCTGGAGTGTAGACAAAACATGCAAGTTGAGAACTTGCTGGAGGGCTTCCAGGAGTGGAGGCAGGGTGAGGGCAGGTGTGTATACAGAGCGCGTGGGGGTGAGGGCAGGTGAGAGTGGCCAGTGGAATATCGCGGGCCTGGCATGCTCTCATCAGCCCAGAGACCCATGGCCCCAGGCTACCCAGACGGGTGTGCATGCTCCCTGCCTGACCTCCAGCCCAGAGCAAGGGGGACTAGCCCTTCGGGGGCCACCGTCTGCTTCCTGACAGCGGGCCTTTCTGACCCACACTGCTCACCATAGCCCTGGCCCTATACCTGCAGGACCCCTGGGCGGGCTGTGTCAAGGTGATCCGAGACTGCCCTGGAAGGACGGGAGGGCCTGCGGTGCTGCTGCGCGGGCCGCGTCCGCACTGTCCGGTGTGATCTCTTTACTTCCCCTTTGTTGCAGACTCAGTTTTCGGATAAGCCTGTCCAGGATCGGGGGCTAGTGGTGACGGACCTCAAAGCTGAGGATGTCGTTCTTGAGCATCGCAGCTATTGCTCGTCCAGGGCCCGGGACAGACATTTCAGCGGGGAAGTCCTGGGCTACGTCACTCCAGTACGTCGGGCCCCTCAGTGCAGAGGGGGGTTTCAAGGCTTAGATGGGCTACCCCAGCCCCCAGGATAAGGCGTTCTCCTGGCCAGGTGGTGGCAGGGTTCTGTGTGCTGACTTCTCTGGGCTACTGCGCCAGCACCCTGCAGCGGGAGACACGCTGCCCTGGAGTCGGCAGAGTGAAGGGTTCTGGGAGGTTCACCAGGATTTTCTCCTTACGGCCACCCACAGATGACCCGGTGGTGCTCCCCGAGGCGAGCTGTGGGCAGTGGTCCCAGCAGCCCACAGTGGGAGAAGGGCTCCTGGGCGGAGGCTGAAGTCTCGGGCAGCCAGAGTGAGCCCGGGGTGAGGCCAGCGTATGCTCACCGGGGCTCTGTCTGCCCTCTCCTTCCTCCGCCAGTGGAACAGCCATGGCTATGACATCGCCAAAGTCTTTGGGGGCAAGTTCACACAGATCTCCCCGGTGTGGCTGCAGCTGAAGAGGCGTGGCCGCGAGATGTTTGAGATCACGGGCCTTCACGATGTGGACCAAGGTTCTCGCTCTTCCTGCTAGTCTGTGCTTGTCCTGAAGGCTGAGAAGAGTGTGCAGGAGCGCGTCTGTGTGAGTGTGACGGGATATAACTAAGAGTGCGTGAGAGTGAGGGTGTTTGGTGTGACTGGATGTGGGTAAGTGTGTGCGTGAGTGTGAGCCTGAGTGCAGTGAACTTGTGGCCTGCCCCTTATACGCATGGCTGGGCCCTGAGAGCAGGCCTGGGAGGCAGGGCAGAAAGAGTGAGGGTGGTCTCTGAGTGGTGACCACTGTGGGACCCTCTGTGAGGCTGAGTGAGTGCCTCAGAGCTGTCCACCCCACAGCGCAGCAGTCCCGGCGACCGTGGAGGAGGCCTTCCCTTGCTCTTCCAAGCTAGGCACGAGTGTGTGCAGGACAGGCTGTGAGATGGCTCAGGCAGCCCCTGGGCAAGGACAGGCTGTGGGCTCCCCGTCCACTGTCAGTCCCAGGAGGTAGGTGGGGCTCGGGCAGGGCCTAGCCTCCCACAGCACATCTCTCAGTTCATGTGGCTGAGCCACGTGTATGGGCCCCAGAGCGGGGTGGTATAGCCAGTTCTGGAGTTTGCAGGCCAGGAGTGGATTTCCCTGATGCTGCGTGGACTGTGCAGGTGACCGTGTGTCAGATGTCAGTGAGTGGAGGGCTCTGGCCACCCTGCAGCCCAGGGGAGCAGCCCTGATACTCCAGGGCTGCTGAGGGCACAGGCTTGGAAGCAGCCACCTGGCCTCCTGGATGACCACAGGCTCTGAGCCTCTAGCCCAGGGAGATGAGCTCAGAGCTGCTCTTTAGCATCTGGAGGATTAGGGACCAGGACAGGAGAGGGCGACAGCCAGGGGAGGGTGGTGCAGGGCTACTCCAGGGGTGTTGCCTGTTGCATGGCTGCTGTGCTTTCCTCCAGGGGAGCTGGGTCTTTGTGCCTGTCCCCTTTGCCGATGGCTCTGTCCTCATCCCACAGGGTGGATGCGAGCCATCAGGAAGCATGCCAAGGGCCTGCGCATAGGTGAGTCCAGCAGGCCTGGAAGCAGTCGGGACTTGCCCCTCATACAGCATGGAGCCCTCGATGATGTGACCTCCCTGTGAGAGGACCAGGGGACCCAGGGTCTTTTCCTATTTCTGGTGCCTTAGGCATAGCTTTCTCCCCCTCCCCACTGCTCAGACAAGACAGGCCCTCACCTGACTCACAGCACACGGTCCATCTCGAATCCTGGGCTGTCCCGCCATCCAGGCGTGGCCCACCAAGGCCTTTCTCCTCGCTTGGTGGCTTTGTGCCCGTCTTTTAGCCGGTGAGGGACACGTGCCCCAACCTGTGGTGAGAGCCTGGGGTAGCAGGGTAAGAGCGTAGGGAGCAGGCTGAGGAGAGGTGCTGCAGGGAGGCTCAGGAGCTGGTGACAGGGCTGAGCAGAAGGTGCGGGGCGGGTGGGTGGGCCGACAGGGCATCAGGGCCTATCCATCCACCCCTGTCTGCGGTCCGACTCTGCTCTGGAGAACAAGGGAATGCCCTTTTGGGGGAACAGGCATAGGGGGGTTATTCCGTGTCCCTAGTCACAGCCTCTGTGTGTTTGTCATCCCTCTCCCCCAGTGCCTCGGCTCCTGTTTGAGGACTGGACTTACGACGATTTCCGGAATGTCTTAGACAGTGAGGATGAGATAGAAGAGCTCAGCAAAACCATGGTCCAGGTGGCAAAGGTGAGGCCTCTGGGCACGGCACGGCTTGGCCGGCACAGGTGCCAGGTGCTGCCTCCAGCCCTCCCACCAGCCCGCTGCTGGGCTCATCCAAGGCCAGCCCTTACCTCCTCTTGCCTGCTTCCTTCGGGCCCCAGGCTGGGAGACGCGCTTGCTGGGCTGGGGAGCTTCCCTGAGGCCAAGCCCAGCTGCCACTGTCCTTCTGGGAGGGAAGCCCTCCCTGCTGGCTGCTGGTATTTCTTTTCTTTTTATTTTTTTGGAGAGGTTTTCTGGGTGTATGTGCTTGCTGGAGAGAGAGAGACAGTAAGAGGGAAAGTGAGAAATCACCTCCCGGGGGGACGCCCACACCGCATTCCCTTCTCCATTCTCCTTCCGGGATTTTGGGCACATACACACATGCCCAGCATGAGTTTCAAGCCACTGGGTCTGGGACTTGAGCCACAGTCGACCATGTGGGAGTCCTGCAACATAACCATTACACCGTCTGCTGGCCCCTGGCTGCTGGTATTCCTAAGCTGTAAGCTTGGGATTAGGGAAGCAGATGCGGGGCAAGGTGCATGGAAGCCCCAGCCCTCTGCCCTCTTTTCCTATGGGAAACCCACCCTTCAGAAAAGGGCTTCTGGGCATGTGACACAGGCTTGGGTCTCACCTCATGAGCGACTGGGTCATAATCTTACAAGCTGGGTAAAGGCAGGAGCCTCTGTATCTGACCCCCCTGGGTCCTTGGGCCTCCTCACCTGCTCTGATTTCTTCCAGAACCAGCATTTTGATGGCTTTGTAGTGGAGGTCTGGAGCCAGCTGCTGAGCCAGAAGCACGTGTGAGTAGCTGTGGGGGCGGCTGCCTGGCAGAGGCAGGAGCAAGGGCAGAGGAGCCCCACCTGAGAGGCCTTCCTCCCACAGTCTCTGCACCTGTGCATGGGGGGGACCTCAGGGAAGGTGGAGTCTGCTCAGAGACGCCAGGAGTTGCCACGGGTCAGGTAGCCGATTTCAACCGCATTGCCATGCCGGCCCTGACGCCTCTTGTGGGTGGTAAAGAGAACGTGAAGACTCGGTGAGATAATGGTGCCCAGGTGGTGGTGACGTAGATGGAGTTTGGACACAGAGCACATGTCCCCACTGGACATGGCTGGCCCAGCACAGCCGGGACTGTGGTGTGGCCCACATGGCATCCCCTGTGAACAGCCTCTGCAGCAGTGACTCAAGGCCCCGGCCGTGGCCAAGGTACCACCTCTCCTTTCCACACTGCCTCCAATCCCATGGGAGGAGGGGGGCTTCCCCCTTCCCCAGAGGACTCTGGTGGAGGCACAGGGAACCAGAGGCCTGGCAGGGTCTGTGTCACAGGGACCAGGGAGACGAGTGGTGGGCAGAGGGGACAGGTGAGGACAGGCAATTGAGTGCCTGGCTGGCAGCCTGACGTCTCCATCCGCACGAGCCTGGCCTCTCCCATGGCAGGCTGTGGGGGGCCCTCAGCCAGGGTCCCCCCGGCCCACTCCCTAGTGGGTGTTCCTCTTCTGTCAACTTCCATGCTGGGTGGGCCAGCAGTGGCCAGGAGGAAGTTAGAGACAGGCGAGTTGAAGGAGACCACAAGGGGGCACACCATGGGGGAGGGATGAGGTTTCCCCGAATCTGGGGGAGCCTGCTAGGCTCTGGCCTAGAGTGAGGTGCCCCGTGAATTCCTCCCAGGACTGCCAAGGCTGACCTTCCAGCACTCTGAGTGAGGGGATCCTTCTGAGCTGGAGAGAGACTCCGCCAGCCCTAGCCTTCCCACTAACCCTGGGAGGAAGGATCTGTTCATCAGAGATTTGCCGTCATTCATTTCCATATCCGAGTTAAGTAGGCAGAGCTGCAAAAGGGCAGCCCTTGCTGGGACCAGCAGTTAGCGTAACGGCTGTGTCACTGGACTCCCATGTAGTCGACCGTATTCAAGTCCCGGACCCGGTGGCTTAAACTCACGCCGGGTGTGTGTGCGTGCGTGCCCAAGATCCCGAGAGGAGAATGGAGGAGAAGGGATTGCGGCGTGGCCATCCCCCTAGGGGGTGATTTCTTGCTTTCTCTCTCTCTGTCTCTCTCTGTCTTTCTGGTAAGCGCATGAGCCCTATAGCAAAAAAAAAAAACCTCTCCAAATAAATAAATAAAGGGGGCAGCCCTTCCCTGAGATGGCCAAGATTCTTTTCTTTTTTTTTTTTTTTTAAAGAATTACTTTATTTAACTTTATTTATTTATTTATTTTTAATTTGACCACAGAGGGCCAGAGCACATGCTCACACACACCAGAGAGAGAGAGAAAGCAGCCAGCCAGGGTGCCCAGACCTTTTATTTTTTTAAATAACTATTTTATTTAACTTTATTTATTTATTTAATTTGACCAGAGAGGAACAGAGAGAGAGAGAGAAAATGAGAAATAAGCCACCAGGTCTGGGACTTGAACCATGGTTGGCCATGTGGGAGTCCAGCACCTTTTTTTTATTTGAGAGGTTTTTGCTATAGGGCGCGTGCGCTCGCCAGACAGACAGAGAGAGAGAGACAGAAAGCAGGAAATCACCCCCCAGGGGGGATGGCCACGCCTCAATCCCTTCTCCTCCATTCTCCTCTCGGGATTCTGGGCACGCACGCACACGCGCCCGGCGTGAGTTTAAGCCACCGGGTCCGGGACGCGAACCGCGGTCGACTACGTGGGAGTCCAGTGGCATAGCCATGACGCTAACTGCTGGTCCCAGAGTCCAGCACCTTTTAACCACCAGACCTCCTACTGGCCCCAAATGTGCCCAGACTCCTGATAGGTCATTACTGTCGGGCTGGAGGGCCATGGTGGGGCCATTGACCCGAATGAGAGGCTGCAGCAGGGAGGGGAGGTGGGAGCCTCAAGTGGACAGGCTCCCGAGCAGACAAGGCCAGCTTTTTCACAGATTCCTTTGGGCATTCTGCTGCCTGGGCACCTCCCAGAACAACCTGGCCACGGGACACACATTGGGGATATTTTTTATTTTTAAACAGTTGTTTATTTAATAAATAATTAATGACTTAATTTTTATTTGTTATTTAATTTGACCAGAGAGAGACAGAAAGGCAAAGTGAGAAAGCAAGCTGCCAGGTCCAGGACTTGAACTGTGGTCAGCCATGTGGGAGTTCAGTACCTTACCCACCACGCCACCTGCCGGCCCCACACACTGGGAATGTTTAATAAGACTGTTGTTCTAGTCACGTCTCCCTGCCCCCTCCCATCACCCTCTGGGCATCTAGCCTGGATTTCTGAGGCTCCTGTGGCCTTCCACAAGTGCCAGTTTGTCTTAGAAAGGCAGTAGCTAATCAACAGGCAGGCATGCGAGTGCTTAACCTCGGCCAGCTGGGGTGGTGGCCTGGCGTCTCCGTAACGGGACGGGGCGGTGCCCACAGGCTGCCTGCTCCAGCTCAGAGGTCTTCTCTTCGTAGCACTGTCTGGCCAGCGTGGCCACTCCCAGACAGAGGCTGCGGGCCTCACTGTGGAGTTAGCCATGCCCCCACTTTCCTGCCTGAAGGAGTCCAGAGCTCCCCCCAGTGCTGTGCAGGTGGTCCTCAGGGGCCTCTAGTCTCCATGGTCCCTGTGACACAGACCCTGACAGGCTTCTAGGTCCCCCATGCCTCCACCAGAGTCCTCTGTGGAAGGGTGGCTCCCTCCTCCCCGAGGGATTGCAGGTGGTGTCGACAGACAGGAGAGGGTGGCACTGAGACTTCAGCCAGCAGCCCTGATCCTCCCCTCACAGTGCTGAGAGCCCAGGCTGCCACAAGGCAGCTGCAGGTCTGATCCCAGCAGACACCGAAAGTCCCTACAGTCCCTCTATTTAAAAAAAAAACAAACCAGGTTTTGTCTTATAGCTTGTGTGCTCACCAAAGAGAGAGAGACAGTGAGAGAGAAAGTGAGAAATCCCCACCCCGGGAGGATGGCCACTCTCCTCCTGGAATGTTGGCACGCATGCACACATGCCCTGCATGAGTTTCAAGCCACCAAGTCCAGGATTTGAATCCCAGCTGGCCACGTGGGAGTCCAGCAGTGTATCCACTATGCCATCTGCTGGACCCAGTTGCTTTCTTTTCATTAAGTATGGTCTTAGGGCACTTTCCAAACCAGAAGGTGTAAACCAGTGGCAGATATGGGCAGTTGCTAAGGGAGCAGGCAGCGGCTCCTTGGGGGCACCGGCAGCTTCCGGTGGGTGTGTTGGCTCCATCGTGAACCCCCCACATCCTGCCCAGGGGAGGCCAGGCTCTCGAGACAGAGGTCAGGGTGCTAGCCAGGCACCCCATCGCCCATCCTCACCTGCCCCTCTGCCCCCCACTTAGACGCCCACCCCCGTGTGCCAGCCCAGGACCGAGCTCAGTGGGTTCTGGTCCCTCACACTGCCTCTGGACCCAGGCTCAGTCAGGTTTACCTGCAGGGTCTGCTGGCAACACCGTTGGCAGGGAAATTGCTGCTGCAGGTCCCACCAGAGCCCTGGAGTGGCTCCTGACGTTGTCCCCATGCCCATAGCAACTGGCAGTAAGAACACTCGGTGTGACACCAGCACTCACCACAGCTGGGGCCCTGGTAGACTTGACTCCCACCTGCCCTCTGCTTTTGGCCACTCCATGAACTCTAAATGCTTGGGGTAGATGTCCAGTACTGGCCATGGGCCTGGTGTGGCCCCAGAGAAGGTCACCCCATCACTGTCCTGGGGACAGTCACGGACACCTCAGGCAGTGCAAGGCCCACAGGCATGGGGCTAAGGAGTCCCCTCCTGGCAGGGACCAGCTTCTGAGCCCCTTGGACTTGGACACACCTTGTGCTCTGGTGTTTGCAGTATGGGCAACAGTCTCCACAACTACCACCTCTAAGTGGTGCTCCCGGAGAACTCCAGCCGTGGGGCCAGCACAGAGGCACGAGGGCAGGCTGCCCGAGGCCTGCTCCTGACTGTGCTGGTATTGCTGTTCCCAGGAAGGGCAGCTGGGCGGTGCGTGCCCTGACCGTCTAGGGCCAAGGGTTCTCCCATGGATGCCACTGGCGCTCAGCTGGGAAAGTGGCAGCCCAATTTGGGCCACATCAGGGAGACTGTGAGTCACCACTCCCATCCAGCAGTCAGATGTGGCTGGCCCCGATCGTGGTGTTACCCAGGGGACCATGGCCAAAGACCTGCCCCAGAGACTCACACTGGAGCACAGTGGGGCCTGCCTGGCCTCGTTCTTTCCAGTGTCCATGAGGGTGGGACCTGTCATCCCTCCAGACAGAGCTGGCCCTGAGGGTGCTGTAGTGAACAGTGAGAGGGTCTCCCAGACACGGTGACAGCAGGGCTGCCATGCTGACACCTGGCCTTGCAGCCACATGTACTCCAGATGGGGTTTCTGCACAGCTGGCCACCAGGGCAGAGCTCACAGGCTCCCGCTCAAGCTGGCGCACTGGTTACGGTCTGCATGCTGTCCGTGCTGGTCAGGGCGGGCAGGGCAGGGCAGGGGGTCCTGATGGGCGCATCTGGCCCATGCTGGGAGAGGGCAGGGTCTGTCCCTCAGGGCACCCTGTGGCCTGTGCACTCACTGCAGCCCTTGCTTCTTCTCTTTGTTCATCCCAATCTGGGAGCCCCTTGCCCACATGTGTAGGTGCTAGTGAAAGGGCACACACGCTTTCCTGTCCTGAGCCTGACCTGACGCAGCCCTGAGGAGGTGCTGAGGCTGGCCAGCCCCGCGTGCTCAGTGCCCTGGGCCTAGCAGCCTTCCTCCCTGCTGTTTCTTCAGGGGAGCTGGGTGTTTGGGGCTCTACCCTTCCTGGGTGTCTCCTGGGCACTTCACAGACCCCATGTAAGAGAGCCCAAGTGCGAGGAGGGACGGGCTCAGCCGGATTCCGAGTGGGGCCCAGGTTGGTTGAGGGCAGCCTTTGTCCTCTACCCATGTACTGGTCTGCGGGGCTCCTCCGGTGCACGTGCCCTGTCATTTGGGACCACACCCAGAAGTAGGGTGGGAAGTAAAGGGGCTTTCCACTTGCCCTGCATCAGGGTTTCGGGCTGGGGACCAGCCCACCCATTTCCAAGGCCGTGGGTGTCAGGGAGCCCCCACAGGTGCCCAGGTGGGGCCTTGGTGCCAGCACTGCTGACCTCACTCTTGTTCCCTCACAGGGGCCTCATCCACATGCTCACCCACGTGGCTGAGGCGCTGCACCAGGCCCGGCTGCTGGCCATCCTGGTCATCCCACCTGCTGTCACTCCTGGGTAAGTGCAGAGGTCCCGGGAGGTACAGGGAGGCCAGCCCCGGCCCTCTGAGCCTCAGCTGTACCCGGCCCGCATCACAGGGCCGTGACCCCGGGGCGGGCGCTCTTCCCTGTGGCCTGCACGCTGTGGCCTGCTAGTGGTTGATGACTGCTGAGAAACCCCGTACCTTGAGAACCGACATGGCTTGCTTCTGTTGCTCTCAGGTGCTGGGACGCCCAGCGTTGGGTGATTCGTGCAGAACCTGTACCTCCTGTGCCTAGGGGAGGTCAGGGCAGGACAAGTGCTCCTTTCCCCTTCTCAGCCCCACACAGTGTTCCTGTGGAACCCCGGGGACAGGGAAGAAGAGTGACTGGCACTGGCTGTAGGAGCCAGGCGGTCTGACTCCTGTGTCCACTCTACCCGGGGAGCCTCGCCCTGGGCTAGGCACAGAGAAGCTCCAAATCATGATGCAGGGGCCAAGGGTAGACTGGGGCGAGGCTGTGTGGACAGGAGCAGACCAGGTGGAGCGCCCCAGGGCCATTGGGATGGAGGCCTGGGGCGCTGCCCCGCATCCTCCAGCTTCCAGGGTGGTCCTGTCCACTCGGCCATTCGGCCCTCGGCAGACACTGGGCTCCCCAGCTCGCCCTATGGAAGGAAGCAGCTAGCCTGTCTGGTCACCTCTGCAGGCAGACTGGTGAATCTGGGCCTCGAAGGGTGTCAGCCCCAATTAGTGGAATGTAGTTGGACATATCTCCAGGGCTTGAGGGTGGCAAGTGGGCCGAGCCACTGTTCCCAGGCTGAGTTCCTAGACACACAAAAGAGCCCACTTGTGCTCAGGCCATGGTTCAGGCAGTGAGACAGACACCTGGTCCCTCCCCAGGGCTATGCTCACCTGGCTGGCTGCCCAGTTCATAGCCTGCAGTGCCATGTGTCACGTAGGCCTGGGGCTGTGCAGGCAACGGGGAGCTGAGCACCTGCCGTTCAAGGGGGTTTCCTGCCCTAGCCACCAGCGTTCTGAGGGCCCCTTGCAGAACACGGGCATCAGCCTCCCCTCAACTCTTCTCACCAGACGTGCCAGGGCTCTCAGTCTGTCCGTATGGGCTGCGGCTAGGCAAGGCAGTGCCAAGACAGACAGCCTCATCCCCCGCAGTCCCACACCTGTTCCTAGGTCCTGCCGCAGGTCGGGGCGGCTCTCTTCTGGAGCTGGGTGGTTGGTACTTAGACCCTCTGGGGTGCCAGCGTGATGTCGGCATCTGCTCCTGCTAGATTCCAGCTCACCCCTCGGCAGTGACAGCAAACTGGCAAGTGGGAAGCAGGAGTGAGCCCTGAGCCCCCGCCCACTACCTGTATCCTGAGCTCCCTCCGTGAGCTCATACATGTTTGTGGGTGGTACATGCATATGCACATGGGACGTGTGTGGTGGGGCTTCGTATTCTCTTTGTCCCTAGCTTTTCTTTTTCTTTCTTTTTTTCTTCTATAAGACAGAAGATGCATGCATTTGGCACAGAGAAGCACAGAGAGGCGGAGAGGGAGAAAGCACCTCTGTGGGATGTGATCACTCTGCCGTCCCTTCTCCATTTCTCCCCCTCAGAGGTTTTGGATGTGCACGCACACGTGCCCAGCATGTTTTTCATGCACTAGGGCCAGGCCTCGATTCACGCAGGGTCCTGGCTCCCTTAACCACTGGGCGAAGGGACCAGCCCTGTCTCTGGTTTCTCTCTTGGCATTGTGCACTGTGACTTCCTGTGCCAAGTGTCAGGGCGTCCCCCCTCAGGTAGAGCCCAGGGCCCCTCCCAGCCATGAGCAGCGGCCCTCAGTGCTTGTGAGTACCACTGCCCGTCTACACCCCCACCCGCTCCTCCTCTACTCTTCAGGTGGTCAGGCCATCGGCTCTACCTTGGTTCTTGGGCTTGTCTTCAGCCAGCAACCTGCCCTTGCCAGTGAGGGGCCCACGCGTGGGGCTCAGGGCTTGTGTCCTCTCTCTCACTGTCTTTTTCCTCGGCGTGAGACGGTTATGACATCCGACCCAAGTGCCCAGGGTTTGCCCCGAGCTGGCCTCTACCCCACCCGAAGGCACACAGCACACACAGCTCCTCAGTCTGCCTGTCTGGGGCCCTGTGAGGTGGGACGCCTGGAGGGAGGGGGCCGTGGGCAGGGTGACAGGTGGGAGCGGAGCCAAGGCCTGCGGGAGCGTCTGGCACTGCTGTTGTGCGTGTGCTGGCCCGGTGCATTTGGCCTGAGCCCTGGCAGCTAGCAGGGGCCAGCGAGGAGGCCCCGGGGCTCCTCCCAGCAGGAGGCCTGGCTGGCGCTGCTCCCGGGGAATGATTTATCGTGTGTGCTCCTCCTCCCTCCCCTGCTGTAGAGCAGCTGGTGTGAAGGAACGCGGTGCGCCTCTCCCCGGCGTTCTGCAGTGGGACATAACCATGCTCGTCATCCCCCTCACAAAGACTGTGGCACTGCTAATCCCAGGTCCCCTGGGCACCGCCGGCGGGTGGAGGGGCCTGTAGGTGTCTCCCCGTCACCAGATGCAAATTCAGCGTGTCCTTGGCCGGCACACAGGCAGCCTCAGCTCAGACTGTTGGGGAAGGGGCTCAGCCCCAGGGACTGCTACAGCTCGGTAGACCCCGGGGCTCTGGCCCTGACAGCATTTCTGACCTCGAGGTCACAGCCTCCATCCACAGCAGGTGCTGTCCACAAGGGCTGACTCCGAGGTGGAGCCGCAGTGTCAGCTGCTATAACTGGAACCCCAGGCCTGCAGGGTGGACAGGGCAGCCTGTGCTCAGTGTCCATGAGGTAGTGCCCATCTTTGCCTGGGAGCAGAGCCCTTGAGCCCATCGCAAGTCAGTCCTTGGCATTGTTTTCAGCGACTGAGCCCACCTCGGATTCAGGGAGCTGACCACAGAGACCAAGAAAAGGGCTGATCTCCTTCCTGGAGCCATTGTGGTGTCCTCCCTGCAGTGGGTGGGACTGTGTCCAGCTGGAGGTTTGGGGCAGGCCATCAGCCCTACTCAGAGCCTGACCCATCAGTCAGGGGAAGGTCTTCATCTGAGGGTGTCTCTGCTGGACCTAGCACCTTGGCACAAGGGCCCCACTCACACTGCCTGTCTGCCCCTTACCTGCAGCCTAGGTGCCCAGGCAGTTGGGATTCAGCAGCGTGTGCTGAGGCCCCCGTGGGGACAGTGAGTGCACCGTGCAGTGTGGACAGCCAAGGTTCAGCGGGGTTTGGCTACAGAGTGCTAAGGGGCAGCTGTGGGTGTGAAATGGTGGGTTGGTGGGCCCACACCTTAGAGAACTCGGCGTCCTCCCTGCATAGCAGCCATCACAGGAGGAGGAGGAGGATGTCGAGGGCTGAGCGGGCAAGAGGTGACAGCAGTGGGCAGGGGCCTAGGCAACCCCGGCAGCAGGGTTTGGAAATCTCCTGGATGTGTCGGGGGGTGGAGAGGTGGAGAGGAGCTGTCAGGACACCTGCTGAGGGCCAGGGTCAGACCTGGGAATAGGGTGCCACTTCCGAGACCACAGGCAGCAGGCCCCGCCGGGGGCTGGCCCAGGGGGCATCCACCACATGGGACCGAGGGCCGGCAGGGAAGAGAGGCGCTGCCGCTGGGTTGGAGAGCAGGAGGCCCACGTAGCGTAGCTGCCGCACTACCACCTGTGCGAGCACGCGGGGCTGTGCTCGGTGTCTGGGAGGACACCTGAGAGCCTGGCCCGGGAGGGGCAGCTGAGCGCCATGTTCGTTTCCTGTGGTCCTCCCTCCACCCCGGTTTCCTGTCACTGCTCTGGGTGTGAGCAGTAATCGTGTATCTGGGGAGCGTAGTGGTTAAACACTGGACTCTCATGTGGCAGGCCATGGTTCGAGTCCTGGACCTGGAGGCTTGAAACTCACACGCGGCGCACATGCGTACACACTCAAAATCCCAAGAGGAGAACAAAAGGGAAGGGACTGTGGCATGGCCATCCCCCCCAGGGACTGACTACTGACTTCCTCCCTCTCTCTGTCTCTGTCTCTTCGGTGACACACACACTATAGCGAAAGCCTCTTTTTAAAAATGTGTATCTGAAGTCTGCTGCATCTAGCATGTTGACGTGCCGTTCTCGTGCCTCCCAACCCTTGTGCCTTCTTGTCCTGAGGCCACGGGTCACAGAGACCCAGACCAAGGCTGGGCTGCCAGGCTCTTGGGGGCGTCTGAAGGAGGGGTCTGCAGTGTGGGGAGCATGGGCTGGGGGGGCACAGTCCTGGCAGCAGCCTCTGTGCAGACAGAATGAGGGACTCCACATCCCCGGGGAGGGGCCCTGGGGACAGACCTGGTGACATACTCCCCCAGCCCTGACCAACACGCCAGGAGACTGTTTCCATCTCTGGACAGTGCGTGCCATGCCCGTCTGCACCAACCCAAAGGCCGTTCCTACCTGCGGGCTGCAGTCAGCACCCATGGCTTGAGGAGTGCGGCCATCTGTGTTGGCGGGCTGGGCGGGGCCAAGGCCAAGCCACACCACATGCCTGCCCCACGCCTTCGTGCTGTGCTGGGGGCGCAGTGGACACACACCTGCCTGCTGGGCCAGCCCCCCCCCCCCCCCCCGGTGGTACTGCACGGAGGTGTGCCTTCGTGGAGCTGTCAGAAACGTCCTGCTGTTTCTGTGCCACGTTCTGTGGAAGTTGGACATGGCCCGAGGCCACACCTGCCCAAGCCCCGCAGGATGAAATCTGCTCTGCTATCTTCCGTGGTGTGGACCCTGCCATGAGGTGGCAGGAACGTGTGGAGTAGCCATACCGTGCACCCCTGAGAGGGGATGGGGTTGAGGTAGTGCCGTGGGCAGGGCTAGGGTTTTAGGGCCTGGTGCATGGTGGGAGGCTGCACGTCTGACGATAGCAGGTGAGGTGGGAGACACCCAGGAAGGGCCTGAGGGGCACGAGGAGGCGTCGGTCACGGGACAGGCCCCGAGTGGAACTGCCGCTGAGACTGGCAGAGAGGTGGGAGGCATCCAGGGCACAGTGAGGACCGTGTCAGGAAGGCGCCGTACCGTGAGTGGGTAGGGAGGGCGTCTCATCAGACAGAACTCCAACTAGAACGCCCTTGCTGCCCTGGAGGATGACATAGGAGCCAAAGACGAGCGTCCCCCTGGGGCAGGTGCTGCAACCCACGCTGCCCACCAAGAGCTCGCATCTGGTTGAGAGGAGAGACAGAGACGCTCGAGTGTTGGTGCGGAAGTGACGAGGTGGGTAGAAGACTGGGACTCAGCTCACAAGGAGCCGGAGTGTGTGTGTGTGAGCAGACGGACGGACAGGAGGACGGGCTCACCTCGATGTCGGGGGCACAAGTGAAAGGCACAGAGTGGCTGCTCACACATGGCCAGGCCGGCCACAGTGCTGTTGAGTGTGGACGAGGCCTTGTGCAGGCTCAGTGGGGGCCTGCCTGAGAAATCGCTGGGCATGCCCCAGCCAGCGGCAGGCGTGGCGGCGGGCCTCCGCAGTTCACCGGGCGGCTCTGCTGTGTCCCGTTCCTAGACTTGCAGGGCCCTCGAGGGGCTGGTTCTCCCTGAGAGGAGCTCGGGGTGCATCAGAATGCTGTGGGCTTGGCTGACCCGTGCAGAGCCTGACATCCGCCAGGTGAGTTAGACCCGGCTGGGGCCACCATAGCTGCGTAGGACAGACGTGTGGCTTAAACTGCAGGCATCTGCTTTCTCCCCGCACTGGGAGTCTGAGGTCACGGTGCCAGCAGAGTCAGGTCCTGGGGAGGACCCTTTCCTGGATGTGGCCTCCTTTCTGTGTCCTCAGTGTCAGAGAGCCCTCCAGTGTCTCTCTCTGTCTCTCTTTTTAAGAATTAGTTTAGGGACCAGCAGTTAGCGTAATGGCTATGTCGCTGGACTCCCACATAGTCGACCGCGGTTCGAGTCCCGGACCCGGCGGCTTAAACTCACGCCGGGCGCGTGTGCGTGCGTGCCCAAGACCCCGAGAGGAGAATGGAGGAGAAGGGATTGCGGCGTGGCCATCCCCCCTGGGGGGTGATTTCCTGCTTTCTATCTCTCTGTCTCTCTCTGTCTGTCTGGCGAGCGCACGCGCCCTATAGCAAAAACCTCTCCAAAAAAAAAAAAAAAGAAAGAAAAAAAAAAAAAAAGAATTAGTTTATCAGGGCTGGCAGGTGGATGGTAGTTAAGGGCGCTGGATTACCCCAGACCTGGCGGCTTGCCTTCTCACTTTCCCTTTCTCTTTCTTTTTCTTTCTCTGTATGGTCAGATTTTAAAAAATAACAAATGGAAAAAGTAAATAAATAAATCTAAAAAAAGAATTATTTTATCTATTTAATTTTTTAATTATTTAAAAAAAAAATTTTTTAGAGGTTTTTACTATAGGGCGTGTGCGCTCACCAGACAGACAGAGACAGAAAGCGAGAAATCACCCCCCGGGGGGATGGCCACGCCGCAATCCCTTCTCCTCCATTCTCCTCTTGGGATCTTGGGCACGCATGCACACACGCCCGACGTGGGTTTTAAGCCACCAGGTCCGGGACATGAACCGCGGTCGACTACGTGGGAGTCCAGCAACATAGCCATTACACTAACTGCTGGTCCCATTATTTTTTAAAATTTGACCTGAGACAAACAACGGGAAAGTGAGAAAGCAAGCCGCCAGGTCCAGGACTCAAACCACGGTCAGCCATGCGGGAGTCCAGCACCTTAACCGCCACGCCATCTGCTGGCCCCTCTCCACTGTCTCTTCCAAGGGCACTGATCCATCATGGAGCCCACCCTCGTGACCTCATCTAACTGTGTCAGCTCCGCGTACTGTCACTTCGGAGGTTAAAGCCTCACCATAGGAACGGGGCCGGGGCACAGGGACCCAGTTACAGCTGTATTTAGAACAAGCAGTTAAGAACGGCCGAGAGGCCTCTGTGTGCAGGGGGGAACCCCCAGAGCCAGCCCTGACGAGCCCTGTCGCTTGCCAGGAGGTCTGGCGAGGCTGCCTGCTTGTGTACCTGATGGTGCAGTGCGATTCTCAGTCCCTGGGCTGTGCCACAGTGCCATGGCAGTGAGGGGGCAGTGGCCGCGCTGCGTATGCCCCTTGGAGCCCCCCTCCCAGTCTGCCCCGTTCTGGAGGGTGGCAGTCTGGCTCCCGCTGACAGGCCTTTCTCCTGCTGTCCTGCCCACCTGAGTGTGGAGCCCCAGCCTGGCATGGGGCGCTGCTGTCCCCAGGGAGGCAGCCCTCATTCCAGGTGGGGACAGCGTGCGGCCAGAGGCCAGGCTCAGGCAGCCACCGTGGGTCAAAGGAGAGGGAGGGCCTTTCCTGGCCGAAGCCACCTTTGGCCTTTGGTCCCTGCAGAGCCAGAACCCCCCCGGGAGCCCCTCAGCAGAGTCCACAACCCCGCTGCTCTGGCTGTTTCCTCTGTGCCTCCCACACTGGGGACAGACTCAGACCCTCTCATCCCTGCTCTTCCTGGGCTCCTTACACCCCTGCCCTCCGCCCTTTCTCTCTTTCCCTCCTCCCACCTGTACCTTGCTAGCCCCTGCTTAGGTTCCAGTGACTGGTGAGGGGATAGCCGTGGCCCAAGGCCTGCCCGGAGAGCCATGGGTGACAGCAGGGTTGGGCCAAGCCTGGATGTGCTCTGGAGAGGAGTGAGATCGAAGGGGTTGGCCCAGCTAGGTGGCAGTGGACATTGCTGGAACTGGCCACCCTGGGCGGGAGCATGCTGCCTTCTAGGGCCGGCCCACCCTGCAGGGGGCCGTAGGCCTGACCTGAGCTTGGCAGCGGGGATCAGTCCTGCCAGGTTCCTGGCCTGGAGAGCACACCTGGTGGGGGGCTGCTCCAGGGGCATTCAGAGGTGAGACACTGCGCAGGGCCTGAGTCTTTCGAAGGGCAGCAGTGCCCAGCCCAGGCGTGCTGCCCAGTCGTCCGTTGGTAGCTTCCTGCCGGCTCCTGGCCTGGGGGGTGGGGCGCCTGCAGCCTGAGGAGAGGGGGCTTTTCTGGGAGCTGTCAGGAAGGATTCCTGCCGCTTCCCTGGGCCAGGCGGAAATGTCACTGCAGATTTGTCCTCCTGCTGGGAGAGGGCTCTACAATGGGTGCCTGGGGCAGGTGATGCGGCAGAGGGCCACAGGATGTGAGAGTCCTTCCCCTCTGCAGGGCTGTCCTCAGTGTCATCCTGACCCTCGATGGGGCATCGTTAGGTGCAGCCCTCTACTCGGTACCTAGCAGGCCCTAAGCCATGCCTGCCTGCCTCAGTCTCAGGGTTACTCCCATTCCAACAGCAGGGAGACTCAAATGGGATGGGAGTCCTTCTGAGGTAGGGAGACCCTGGGGTCTGTGGGGTGGTGGGCTGAGAAACAGCTCCAAGGGCCTAGCAGGGTTCTAGTAAGGCTGTGAGCAGCAGGCTGTACCCTCACAGTCAGGCCAGTGGTAGAGGAGGCGTCTCACTCTCTTGGGGTTATTGCCCCAGTGAGGGCCCTGGTGGAGGATCTGGCCAGACATGTGGACCCTCTTCTGGTCCTGAAGGCAACTCCCCCTCCTGGCCTCTGATCAGCCTCCAGGTACTCACTGAGGGCCTGTAGGAAGGGGCACCTCCCCAGTGTGCAGAAGCCCTTTTTATTTCAGCAAAATAAAAGAGATATAAAGGAACAGGAAACACCATTATCCCTACCTACCGAAACTAGTACGTGGCACTGTTTGTTATATTTGTGTGTGTGTGTGTGTGTGTGTGTGTGTGTTTTTTAATTTCTATTTTTATTTTTATTTATTTATTTTTATTTTTATTCTTTTTTAGCTTGCTATAGGGTGTGCCCGCTCACCAGAGAGAGAGAATGAGAAAGCACCCTCGGGGTGGGTGGCCACACCACCATCCCTTCTCCACTCTCCTCCATTGTCCTTTGGGATCTGGGGCGTGCATGCACATGTCCCCGGCATGATTTTCAGGCACTCAGACTGTTGGCCATGTGGGATCCAGCTGCCTTATCTGTATACCTGCTGGCCCTCCAGATCTTTGTTTAGTTTTGTTTTTAGGTTTTTGCCATAGGACATGTGTGCTAGCCAGAGAGAGACAGAGAGAGGGAGAGGGAGAAATCGCTCCCCCACACTCCACCCCCAGGGGATGGCCACGTTGCAATCCCTTCTCCATTTTCCTGGGATCCTGGGCACACATGCACACCTGCCTGGCGTGATTTTCAAGCCACTAGGTCTGGAACTCAAACTGGTTGGCCATGTGGGAATCCAGCACCTCAACCACTATGCCACCTGCTGGCTTTCAGATCTGTTTTTGGTTTTGTTGTTTGAGGTTTTTGCTTTAGGGCATGTGTGCTTGCTGGAGAGAGGGAGACAGACACAGTGAGAGGGAAATTGAGAAATCACCCTCCAGAGGAGATGGCCACATCGCAATCCCTTCTCCTTCATTCTCCACCTGTGGTCTTGGGCACACACGCACACATGCCTGGTGTGATTTTCAAGCTACCAAATCTGGGACTTGAACTGCGGTTGGCCTTGTGGGAGTCTAGGGACATAACTGCTATGCCACCTGCTGGTCCTCAGATCTGTTTTTGTGGCCATAGGGTGTATACACATACCAGGGAGGGAGGGAGAAGGAAGATGGCCCCAGTGGGTAGTTGCGATCATCCCACCATGGTCTCTTCCCCACATCTCTATAGGCATTTGGGCACGTCTGGTGTGTTTTTCAGGCTACAGGGCCAGGATTTGAATCATGGAGTAGGCTGTATTCGTGGAGGGAAGGGGGCTGGTTAAGGGATCTGGCTTCTTTAACCACGAGGCCTAAATGATGAGCTCTTAAGGGGAAGCTGAGTCCCTGTGCTGCCCTCTGGTCCCTGACCTTGCCTAGGCCTGTGCTTCTTCTCATAACACAGGATCATTTTGTGGAGTTACGATGTGAGTTTCACGCTGCAGCCTGGTCTCCACTTGATGCTGGTTGTGGGCTGGTATTCGGTTAGCACCGACAGCACAGAGCTGTAACCAGGCAGGCAGCACCGAGGCTCCGTCTGCACAGGGGTTGGAGACAGCATGGACACTGAGTGAGAGGTGTCCATGGGCAGTTGGATGTGTGAGTCCAGAGCTCAGGTGTGGCCCGAGAGATGACCTTGGTGTCTTGGCATACGTATAGGAGAGGAGTGGACCAAGGACCCCTGCCTGGGGGGGGAGGAGCCTGCGGACAACTGGAATGGAGGCTTGGGGACAGATGGCTACAGAAGAGGTGGCCATGAGGAACTGATGGGAACAACACTGTCCTTACTGGGCAGGCAGGGGGGCTGACCATGGCAGGGGTGGGGGGACAGGGATACTAAGAGAAGAGGTCAAGGCCAGGGGGACAGTGCAGGATGCCCATGTGCCCAGTGGGCCTGCAAAGCCAGCATCTGGTGGACCAGCAGAGGCAGGAGGACAGCTGGAACCTTTGCCTTGGGGGCCTGAGGTAGGGGTCTTGGTCGCTCAAGCCCCTGGCAGAAGCACCAGCCCCCTCCACCCTGCAGCACAGCACCCTTAGTGTGGTCCAGGTCAGGAGCCCCAAGACCTAGCTCAGTCCTCAGTGGAGGAGAGGGTCACAGACCACCATCCCACAGGGACCCCATTTACCCCGGCTTTCACAAACATTGCTCTGTCCCCCACCAGCCCCCTTCCCTTCTCCTCACAGGCCCGGCCCAGATTCCAATGTCCTGCGCCCATCCTGTGTCCTGCCATGGGCATCATTGTCCTCCCAGCATCGTGTGTCGTCATTGCCAGTCGGGCTGTGCCCTGCCAGGTGGTCCCAGCCCTGTCGTGTGCATCCTTTCACCCAGGCTGCATGACCGTGCCCCTTGCTACGGTCTGTCTGTGTCCTCAAGACTCTAGTTTGAAATATTCCAGAGGTTAGAGGCCCTTTGGGAGGTGACTGGTCATAGCGTAGTCCTTATCAGGGGGTTAGCGCCCTTATAAGGGAGGCCCAGAGAGCTCCGTCACCCTTCCCACGGGAGGACACAAGGAGGTTCCATCTACACACCAGGACGCAGGTGCTCACCAGGCACCAAATCTACCTCTGCCCTGGTGCTGGACTTCCAGCCTCAACCCTATTACAAATAAGTGGCCATTGGGGCAGGCAGATGGCATGGTGGCTAAGGTGCTGGACTCCCACGTGGCTGACCGTGGTTCAAGTCCTGAACCTGGTGACTTGCTTTCTCACTTTCTCTGTCTCTGGTCAAATTAAAATAATAATAAATAAAAATAATTCTTTATAATAAATAAACAAACAACTGTCATTGATAAGCCACCCAGTTTATTTTGTTAACAGCACTCCAGGTTGACTAAGACACCCGCTCACCTTCCCGACATCTAGTGTCTCCCTAAGACCGTTGGCCCTGTTCATCGTCCCCAGGGCCGGTCAGTGTCCTCGAGACTGCGTGTCTGGCTGTCGAGTGTGCTATGTACAGAGCTGCCGGTGGAGAGCGTGGTGCAGGCATCAGGCAGGGGAAGCGCAGGCGCTGGCTGGCCTGGGGTAGACAGAGGCTAGGCTGGGCAGGCCGTGATGTGTTCCGAGGTGCTGTGTCCCAGAGAAGGGGTGTGGCCGCTGCTGCCCTTCCTGGAGATGGGCCTGCTCTGAAGACCTGATAGCCGGGAGTGGGGAGGGACTGCCCGCTTTTCCCTCAGGCCCTGCCCTGTGGTAATTTGCCCTGAGGCCAGGCTCCATGTCCGAGGCGTGGGCTGTGGCTGTGGTGCCATCGCCAGGGCCCAGGCCTGTCTGTTGGAGACGCGGTTCCAGGTGGGGCGTCAGGCAGTAGCAAGCACCTTCAGCTATGGAAACTGCTCACTGCTGCCCCACCTGTCCACACTCCACATGCAGGGTCAAGGGGAGAGGGGCCTCCTAAAACCCATCCCTCACCCTCAGCCATCACCAGGAGTGTCTGTTGTCTGTGATATTCCATTCAGAATAGTGAGGTCTGCTGCTGCTCCTCAACAGCTTTGAACTGGAGCTCTGCACCGGAGAGGCCCTCCCGCCGGGATTCCCGCCTGGATCCTAGCACCCCCACCCCACGGAGTCTCCTGTGCAGTTCCTGGTGCTGTGTAGCTGTTTTGGGCTGGTTACTGGCTGGCCACTCCGTCAGAGCTGGGTGCCTATGCTGCCAGAACCTCCTAGGGGGCTCCCGCAAAGCTGTCTCTCTCCTCTTCTAGCCACCTACAAGCCCCGGTGCTTTGGTGCTGAAAGACAGGACTGGGAGGGGCTGCCCCTTTGCTGGCCACCGTGAGCTGGCAGCTCAAGGCCCCTGCCTCCCCTCAGCCACCAAATCCAGAAACAGCAGTGCCTGGGCAGGGGTAGGAGCAGTGGACATGGATGGGTCCCTGAGTGCGTGTTCCACCTGGGGACAGGTGAGTCTTTGCGACGTGGCTCCCCTGGGGCTGAGACCTAGAGAGTTCCAGGGAGTCTGTCCAGCCTGCTGCAGCTCGTCTTTGTCTATAGGGGTGGGGGTGGGGCGCCTGTGTCATCTGCTAGGGTGGTGTGGCCCCAGGGAGCATGGCTGTCACTGCCCAGAGCAGCTGCTCTCCAGGCATGTCCGTCCATCTCCCTGCTTGGCCACGCCTGCCTGGGAAAGACCTGGGGTCATGGAGTCCCTTTAAACTGGTGCTGGGTGGCCCCAGGTCCTGCAGCTGCCCCACGTCCTTGAAGGCAGGTCCCTGAGCAGGCTCTGCTCTGGACTGAGACTGCCTTAAGATGGGACATCTTGGGACCAGCAGATGGCATAATGGTTACGTCACTAGACTCCCACGTAGTCAACCACAGTTTGAATCCTGGATCTGGTGGCTTAAACTCACGCCGGGCGCGTGTGCGTGCGTGCCCAAGATCCTAAGAGGAGACTGGAGGAGAAGGGATTGCGGCGTGGCTAGCCTCCTGGGGGATGATTTCTTGCTTTCTCTCACTCTGTCTCTCTGTCTCCAGCAAGCACATTTGCCCTATAGCAAACATCTCTAAAAAATGAAAAGATGGGACATCTCAGATCACTCAAGTGCTATCCTCCATGCCACTCCCTGACCCATCCTGGCACTCTGGGTTGACCGTATCTGAGACCCCTGCAGGGGAATCTGGGCTCAGAAGTCCTTGAGACATTGGCCAGCCTGGTCCTAGGGTACCCGGGAATGCTGAGCAGTCCAGGGTTCTCAACTGAGAAGAGGGGCTCTGTCTCCATTCTCACTGTGGGGTGGGGCACGCAGAGAGCCCCCAGAGACCATGGCTGAGTTTTTGATGCCTCTGTGGGTGGAGCAGATGGGCTGCCCTGGGCCTTTCAGGATTGGAGCTGCTGCCAACTGTGGGGCAAAGTGGGTTGCACTTACAGAGGCCTGAGGCCCTAGGGAGAAGGGTAAGTGCCTGGTGTTCCTTGGGGCCCGCTGGCATCAGGGCCTCTGTGAGGTGGCCAGGCCCACATGTGATCACTCCATGGGACCACCCTGGAGCTGAACTGAGTCATAGAGTTCCCTGCACAGCTCACTGTCCGTTCTGCCTCAGGCCACCCGCACCCGTGAGGAGGGGAGAGCTTCTGCTTTGCTCTCCACTGGCAGTCTCAGCCCTGCGGGCCGTTATACCTCAGCCTAGCTGCTAGCTGTCCCTGTCCCTAGGGAAGGTGCGGGAGGTATGGGCTGGAGCCCCCACAGCCAGCGCTGACCCCAGCCAGACTGTACCTGACAGCCTGAGGTAGCCATGCCGTCTCGTTGCAGGTCGGACCAGCTGGGCATGTTCACGCACAAGGAGTTTGAGCAGCTGGCCCCCGTGCTGGATGGCTTCAGCCTCATGACCTACGACTACTCCTCAGCACAGCAGTGAGTGGGCTGGTGGGCTCGCAGGGTGTGTGCGTCCCATGAGGATGCAGGCCTGCACCCCGGCCTCCAGGCAGATGTCCTCCTGCCCGTGGGCTCTGGCTCAGTGCGGTCACTTCCTCCTGGCTTGGACACCCTGGAAGCTGGGGGTGCTGTGCTTGTCCACGCTCCAGAGAAAGTGGAACGTGGTCCTGTGGACAGGACCCCAGGCTCGGGTGGAGCTGCGTCGTCAGGAACACAGGCATGGTCATGCCACCACTTCTGTCTTCAGGCTACTGAGCAAGCTGCTCTCAGAAAGCTACCTGCAGCAGAAGGCCACGTGTCTGCCGACCCTTCTAGCACTCGGGCTGGGGATACTGCATAGTCTCCTGCCCTGGGTATGAGGCTCCCGTAGGTCTCAGCAGAAGGTGCAGGGGGGCTAGTCTGTTTTGCCAATGCCCCTTTACAAAGGATCGTTTCTGGTTCTGGATCCTGTGCTGAATGACTGAGGAATGAGTTAGGTGCAGGGCTTCCTGCTTGCCACCAAAACGGGCTCGCTTTCTTCTCCCCCACAGGCCCGGTCCTAACGCACCACTGTCCTGGGTTAGAGCCTGTGTCCAGGTCCTAGACCCCAAGTCCAAGTGGCGGAGCAAGATCCTCCTGGGGCTTAACTTCTATGGCATGGACTATTCAGCCTCCAAGGATGCCCGTGAGCCTGTTGTTGGGGCCAGGTAAGACCAGGGCTCTCCCTACCATGCTTGGGGTGTCCCCGATCAAGAGTTTGTGTGGGTCTGTCACACTTCAAGAAAGGGGAGAAGAGGCAGGGACCTGGGTCCCCTTGGGCTCATGAATTTCAGGATTGGAGATGTGGACTGGGTGGGAAGCCCTGGGTCCGTTGTTGATGTGTGCCCCCACTTGAGGTTGCCCCTCCGGCAGCACCAGTGCATTAGCCAAGGGTACGGCCATGGCCCTGTCCCCAGGCATAATCCACCTGTCATTGGTTTTGGGGGGGTGTGCATGAGATCTGGACGTGGCTGCTGGGTGTGGGGACACTTGCCTCTGCACTTGTGCACGGCTGGGTTCCATGTGTTACCCAACCATTGCCCCTGCTGTGGCACACGGACCCAGGCCCTGGCCACCCTGTTGCTGTGCTTCGCTGAAGGATTTCTTTAACATTTCTTGCTGGTGGTTTTGCTGGTGTGAATTCCTTACGAGTCTGTTTTACTTTGATTCTAGAGGGACTTTTGTATTCTCAGGCTTCAGCTGTTTCATGAGTGCTTTGTAGCTGTGGTCTCATTGTCTTCTCCCTTACATTTTTCCCATGAGAAAGACATATGCTATTGTTCTTTGTACATATTGCTCCCACCCCTGCTTTCAGAATTTTCTGTCACTGGTTTTGAGCAACTTAATGATGACATGGCTTTACATTTTCTTGTGCTTGATGTTTGTTAAGCTGCTTGACTGCTTTATACATTTTAGCAAATTTGGAAACATTTTGGCCAGTTTCTTCAAATATTTTTGCTGTTCCTCCCCCTCTTCTCTTTCAGGGACTATAAATACATTTGTATTTGGTCAGCTGAATTTGTCCCACATCTCAACTGACATGCTTTTTTTTATTTATTCTTTTTAGTTTTTGCTATAGGGCATGTGTGTTCACTGGAGAGAGTATGGAGGAGGGAGAAAGAGAAAGTTAGAAATCACCCCTCAGGAGAGATGGCCATGCCACAAGCCCTTCTCCATTCTCTTCTCAGGATTTGGAGCACATATGTGCCAGGCATGTCTTTAAAGCCTCAGGGCCAGGACTCAAACTGCTGAACTGCACAAGTTAGCAGTTAACCACCTGCCTTAACCACTCTACCACCTGCTGGCCCATTTTTAATTTTTTTGATTTTTAAAAATATTTTTTAAATTTGCCAGAGAGCATATGTAGTCGCCAGAGAAAGCAAGAGAGAGAGAGAGGAGTGAGAAAGCATCCCCACTGTGAAGAATGGTTGCATCACACTACAGTTTTTTGTTTTGTTTTGTTTTGTTTTTTTGAGAGGTTTTTGCTATAGGGCGTGTGTGCTTGCCAGACAGAGACAGAAAGCGAGAAATCACCCCCCAGGGGGGATGGCCACGCTGTAATCCCTTCTCCTCCATTCTCCTCTTGGGATCTTGGGCATGCACGCACACGTGCCCGGCATGAGTTTTAAGCCACCAGGTGCTGGACGTGAACCGCGGTTGACTACATGGGAGTCCAACAACATAGCCATTACACCAACTGCTGGTCCCACACTACAGTTTCTTGTTGGCATTTTGGGCTCGCACACACACAGGCCCAGCATGTTTCAAGCTGCCAAGTCCAAGACTTGAACTACTCAGTTGGCCACTCAGTGGGATCCAGCTGCCTTCACCACCATCCTGCAGGCTGGCCGTTAGACTCTTTTTCTGTCTGCTTCTTTTTCATTGGTTTGCTTGCTGTCTTCAGGGCTCACTGATCCTTCCCTTTATCGTCTCTAACCTGCCGCTAATTCTACCTGGAGCATTTTCCCATCTCACATGTTATAATTCTCATGTCTGGAGGTTTGTTTTAGGTCTTATTTACAATATTTACAAAATCTTCCATGTCTCTTTCTTGAACATATTAGGAGTCAGTTGTAATAACTGCTTAGTGTCCTTATCTGCTAGTTCTAAGTTCTAGGCTTTTTTTTTTTTTTTTTTTTTTTTTGGCCATAGAGCACATGAACTCGCCAGAGAGAGGAGAAAATGAGAAATTATCCCCCTTGGGGAATGGCCACGTGGCCACCCTTTCTCCTTCATTCTCCCCTCTGGATTTTTGAGCACACACACACATGCGCCTGGCATGATTTGGGAGTTGCTGGGTCCAGAACTAGAACCAGGGTTGGCCCTGTGGAATCCAGTGCCTTAACCACCCACCACACCACCTGCTGGCCCCCTTCTGAGTCTTCTTTTTTTTTTCCTTTTTAAGCTTTTTGCCATAGGATGATTGTATTTGCCTGAGAGAGAGACAGAGAGAAGGGAAGTGGGGGATGGCAATGCTATAGTGCTATAGTTTCTTCTCCATTCTCCTCCTGGGATTATGGGCAACCATGCACATTCTTCCACATGAATTCAAGCCACTGGGTCTGGGACTTGAATTGCATTTGGCCATGTGGGAGTCCAGTGCTGTAACTCACGCCACTTGCTGGCCCCCTGGGCCATTTTTGGTTTTGGAGAGGTTTTTGCTATAGGTGCACGCACTTGTCAGAAAGACAGAGAGAGACAGAAAGTGAGAAATCACCCCCCAGGGGGAATGGCCACGCTAGAATCCCTTCTTCTCCATTCTCCTCTGGGGATCTTGGGCATGCACACACACATGCCTGGTGTGAGTTTAAGCCACCGGATCTGGGACTCGAACCGCAGTTGACTACGTGGGAAGTCCAGTGACATAGCCATTACGCCAACTGCTGGTCCCACCTAGTGTGCCTTTTAACTTGCCCTGTCTGGGACTTGAACTGGGCAGTCAGCTTTGTGGGATCCAGCCACCTTGACCGCTGCGCCACCTGGCTGGCCGCAGACATCACAAATTTTACCTTGTTGGGAGCTGCATGTTTTAGCATTCCTATAGGTCTTGGTCTTTATTATGGGGGCATTTAAATTGCTTGGAAATAGTTTAAACTGCCTACTTTGGGGAGGACCTGGTCCTTCAAAAAGAAGGCTAAGACCAAGATCTGAGCACTGCCTGCTTGCCGAGCTCAGCTGTTGTTTTACGGGCATTTCTGTGGACCCCCCGGGCCTGCTCTCTCAGGGCTGGAGGTCTGTGGGGTTGCTGTGTGGGTGAGAGCCCCTCCACACCAGGTCCCTGAGTCCCTACAGCACTGTGAGGTCCTCAGCACCTGGCTCAGCATTCCACCACAGTCGTTCTCTGACCTGAGGTTTCTGGGAAGACTCTGGACTCTCATGTGCCGCCCTTCTTCCACATCGCGACGTGGTGCCAGGCTCGGAGCCACACCAGAGCTTGGGCTCCCAGCACAGGGCCCGGCACCTTCAGGAAGCCTGGCTCTGTCACCTGCTGCCCCGTCAGCCAGGAGCAGAAGGGAGCTGCTGTGAGGAGCTCCACAGACCAGGCCGCCCAGACAGCGGGCACTTGCTTACTGTCGCACAGCTCTGAGGCCGGAGGCCCAAGGTCGAGGTGCCACATGGTGGCTCCGTCTGAGGCCTCTCTCCCTGGCTCGTACTCGCATCTTCTCCCTGTCCTCACAGGTCTGTGTCCTGATCTCATCTTTTTAAAAGTGTATTTATTTAGGGGGCCAGCAGGTAGCATGGTAGTTAAGATGCTGGACTCCCACGTGGCTCACCACAGTTCAAATCCTGGACTTGGCAGCTTGAAAAGCATGCTGGGTGTACGTGCATGCAGGCCCAAAATCCTGAGAGGAGGAGAGAAGAGAAGGGATTACAGCATGGCCATCCCCCATAGGGGGTGATTTCTCACTTTCCCTCTCTGTCTCCAGCAAGCACATGTGCCCAATGGCAAAAAATTATATTTTACATGAACAAGAGAGAGAAAGAAACAACAAGAGTAAGCAATGCCTCCCTGTCTCCAACCCCAGCTGAGAAAGCCCCTCCTGACCCAATGGGGTCTTCATGCCCCACTGCACCCCCAGCTCCAGCCAGCTGTGCACACCTGTGACTGGAGTACTCAGGGAGTACTCCAGGCAGAACCCGGGCCCTCCAGTGTGAACCAGCCTTGCAGAGTGTGGTGCTTTACAGCTGCCCCACATCTGGCGTACGGACTGGGCCTCCAAGCAGCTCAGTTCTCACCACAGGCTCTCAGCCCGACCGGTCCTGTCCTAGCCCATCACGTCCTCATGCACACTTAGAGGGTGTCCCTTCTTAAAGGGCGTCAGTCAGATCGGATCAGGACACCGTAGTGCCCGCGCTGTAACTAATCCCTCTGTAAAGACTGTCTCCAGATGTGGTCATACTCAGGTCCCTGAGTCAGGGTGCCGCCTGTGACCTTAACACCGAGGGGCTCAGCAGGAGCTGGCCCTGGTTACAGCCGGCACTCCCCAGCTGGTGCTGTCAGGTCAGAGGTGCGTCAGCAGCCTACCTGGGCAGTCAGCACCACCGTGACTGTTCTGGGAGGGGCTGGGGTTTGAGTGTTCAGCAATTCAGGTTATCCAGGTGTGTGCATGACTCGGGGTGCACATGTCTGTGCAAATGCATGCTTCCGCATGCACATACATGCACAGAGCCTGCCTTCAGGCCTCCTGGGCTTTTATGTGCATTGGGATTCAGGGCAGGTAAACAGTGCCTCTCTATCCCCGACCCCAGCTGAGAAAGCCCTCCTGCCCTGCTCTTCTCCCCGACTGTTAATGACCTCTGGGCCTGGTGGGCACCAGGCATGCTCTGGCCTGGCCCCTGGGGCCTGGCCTAGATGTCTGGCAGCTCCTGCCATGCCCGGCCCTGCTGGAGGACAGTACCTGCCCTGCCTCACCGTGGTCAGCATAGGTACCAACTCAGCACGCCGCCTCCCAAGCAGCCAGAATAAATAACCAGGGCTGAGACACTCACGCATCTGTCCTCGTGGCCGTGGAGCCCGACAGAAAGTGCTGATGCAGCAAGGCTGTGGTGCCTGCCTCAGCAGCGCTACAGCGAGAGCACTTTGGTCCTGATGCTGGGTCTGCCCTGCAGAGGAAAAGGGGTTCAGGCTGACAGGCACAGGCACCACTGCCTCCCGGAGCCCGGTAGCTGCGTCTTCCTGGGAAATCCCCCGGCTGGCAGCCATGCCAGCGTCCCCGCTAGGAGTGGACAGTGCGCCTGCTGCCACTGGGATGTCTGAGATAGGGGAGGGCTCTGTCCCCAGGGCCCTCGCGTGTCCCCAGGCCGGTCCTTAGAACATTCTGCAGTTCTGGCTCGGACCCAGTGATGTGCATGCCCACCCTTCAGACCTCCCCCTCACCCACCTCCGTCCATCGGCCCACGTGGCTCCACTCTGGCTGGGTGGGCCCCCTCTCTGCCCAGAGCTTAGCCTAAGGGCTCACTGCCCCCACAGTGCCTGGGGTCGGATGGACCACCCAGCCCCTGAGGCAGATGACTACTCCCTGGTTTTTTCTGGAGACTGGTGTGTCCATGCACCTGTCTGAGCTGTGGTGACATCAGTGATATTAGTGTCCCTCTGCCATGCCTTTTGCTGTTGGTCCCACATGTCTGTCTCTCACTGAGATCTCTCTCGTTAGCATGCCCGCCCCGTGGCCCAGAGAGCAGCCTGCTCCCCTGGCCTGTCCCCACCCACACACCACATGAGTTACCTCTTTAGTTGGGCCCTCTCCTGAGCCACACCTGTCACCTCCGCCGCTCATCCTTCCTGGCCCCCTCCTGGCCTCCTCTCCAGCCCGCTCCATCCTCCCTTTGTCCTGTCCCCTCCCTGGAAATGTCTGCAAGGTGGATGGCAGGAGGGACGTGGCCCTTGTCACACGAATGTCCTGCCACCATGAGTCGCTGAAGAGGCGTTCTCTGCACTCCCTTCCTTGTTGAAGCTCACAGGCAAGCACCCCCCACCCCCGCCTGGGCCTGCGCAGCTTGAGTTTCTGCAACCTCAGCCCCAGCTCTACACCTCATACTTGCCCCATCCTCCCAGTGTTCCTGGTGCCATCTGATGGTGATGTGGGGTTTGGCGTCCCCCACTCCCACATCCCCTCAGTCTACAACATGACTGAACCCTGGGCGCAATGTGACGTTTGATGATCGGCTCCAAGACCACGTCACGCCCCCACCGGCCAGAACAGGTGGTGGGTCAGGTGGTCTGTGTGCACCTGACCTTTGTGCACCTCAGCCTTTCTGTGGAGGGGACAGTGACTACAGGGTCTCAGCTGGAGCAGTGGTGTGCCACACACTTTGGACGTGACCACCACAGGGAAGGCTGAGCATGTCTGCCGGGGACAGCTGTCAGGGACCTCGGGCTTTTAAACCAGGGAGCCCTGAACATCTGGCCCAAGGTTTCTCCATCTACACAGCAGACTGTGGAGTGGCCCTGCCATTAGCTCTGTTCCACCAGCCAGCAGAAGGCCTGAGCCTCAAAGTGAGGGTGGGGTCTCACTGATGCCTGCCAGCAGCCTCAGCTCTGGCCAGAGCCTGTAGGCCTCCCCTGCCTACTGGCCAGACCAGGCCTTGGGCCGACTTCAGAGCCTAGTGGGGAGCTACTGAGGGGTGGGCAGGGCCGCTCTCCACGAAGACCCTGGAACATGGGCTCCGGCACACGGGCCTCTGCAGCTGGATTCTCATCACAGGTCACCCACAGAGCGCCAGTCCCCACTCAGCATGTCCTTATGCACGCCCAGAGGTCTCCAGTGCCGCCCTTGGTCACAGTGTGGGTAGCGTTCAGCTCGTCCCCGTTACTGAGAGAGGGCCCAGTGGTGTGTCCTGCCCGGTGGCTTTGCGGGGCCAAGGTGGTGCTGCTGCGGTGTCAGCCCATCTGAGTGGGAGCCGAGCAGGGCAGTGGCCATGGGCACAGAGGTGCTGTGCATATGGTGGGAGCCACCCCTGCCTCCGCACCTGCACCTGGCTTTGCCTCGGTGGCCTGCAGCCCCAGCCTGCCCAGTGCTCCCCTGGCCACTGCAAGCCTCCCAGCAGTGACCCCTGTCCTCTGTCACCCTAGGGCCCTGCCTGTTTGCACCTGCCCAGGGTCTCCCTGGGGTGGGGAGCCCAGCGTACACAGGCCCTGGCCAGCCCTCTTGGGTTTTTTTGGCCTTCCTTTCCCGCAGCCTGATTTCTTCCAGGCTGTCCTGCCAGCTTGCAAAGCAGAGTTGACTCATACTCTGAGGACACGCCAAGGCCTAGAGACCTGGGGAGCCTGGGGCCATGGGTCAGTGGACAGCAGGCCTTCCACATCAAGGCCAACCCCTCTGATGGAGGCAAATCCAGGCGGATGTTAGCTGCAGGGAGCAGGGTCCCCGCGCGGGAAGGGCCCTGGGGGAGAAGGCTGCCTCTGCTGGAGTGTGGAGGGCAAGGCAGGGAAACGTTTGCTCAGGGTCCAGCCCCCAGGAACTTGCTTACCAGGATACAGCCTGTGCATGTGGCCGGTCGCCATGGGTACTGCTGCCAGTGACCCTTCCTCCGTGCAGGTGAGGGGCCTGGGTGAGTTGCAGGTAAACTCTGTGAACACTCCAGCTCTCTCAAAATAAAATTGCTCTTTGGGGACCAGCAGTTGGCATAATGGCTGTGTCGCTGGACTCCCATGTAGTCGACCATGGTTCAAGTCCCAGACCTGGTAGCTTAGACTCACGCCGGGCGCGTGTGCGTGCGTGCCCAAGATCCCGAGAGGAGAATGGAGGAGAAGGGATTGCAGCCTGGCCATCCCCTGTGGGGGGTGATTTCTCACTCTCTGTCTCTGTCTTTCTGGCGAGCGTACACGCCCTATAGCAAAAACCTCTCCAAAAAAAAAAAATTGCTCTTTTGTGAGTACAGGCAGCCTGTCACAAGATTATCTGCTGTCCCCATCTCGGCCTCCAACACTGGGACCTGCGCACTTTATGGCAGCTGTTCTGGCCCCTCGGAGCGCATGTTAGGGGGAGCAGGTGGCAGCTCCGGCTGGCACCTGTGTGTCCTACAGCCAGGCTGGCTTTCTGTGCCAGTGTAGAGTCCGCAGGGGCCGCTGGCGGAGTAATGTCCATCGTGACCATGGCGAGGGCTCCTGTAGGCTAGATCTGGTCACTCCCCCATCTTTAAAGGAGTCTGGGCAACCGTGGAACGCCAGGGAGTGGACCAAGCCTAGCCCAGTCAGCGGCCAGAACCCCTTGGCCCCGAGGGTACGTGTCTCCTATAGTGAATCTGGCTGCTAATCTGTGGGTCCCTATGGCTTCCAAGCTCTCTCACAAAACTGGGAGTCCCCTGCTGCCCAGAGGCTCTGACCTGGCCTTGGACCCAGGCTAGGAACAAAGCGGAGACAGAGCTGGCCACAGGAGAGCCTGTGGCTTCAGGCTGGTGGCTGCCTTTCTGCTATTTGCGGCCTGCTGAGAGCCAACCCAGCCTAGCCCAGAAACGTGGCTAGATGGATCCCCAAAGAGTGACCACAGCACCCCTGGTGGGATGAGGCTGAACAGGGCAGCTCCCCCAGAGGCAGCCCCTGTCCTGTGTAACCACTCCGGTGTGCCCCCAAACATGATATGTTTGGGCAACACATGCCAACCCGTCTGAGAAAGCAGGTCAGAGCTCTGGCCTTGCCAGGCCCCCTGTGACCTCCAGCCACTCAAAGCCCAGCTGGCCGTGAGGACCCCCTCCCCCTCAGCTTCCTGCGGACAGCCACCCTCTGCCTGGCCCGTGCCCTGGCTGGCCGGGTGGTTCCCTCCAGGACTCCGCCTCTGCCCTGCCTCCTGCACTGCCTGAGGGCCTTCGCACCCGTGTTCCTGGGCTTCCTGGGCTGGCCTTTCTGTCGGGCTTATCTTCCTCCCTTTCTGTGGCATTTTACCATTCTGTCATCCTGACTCCAACACTTCCTGCTCTCATTTTATGGGGCCCAGCCTTGAAGGACACTCTGGAGAGGACTTTGGTTTCCTTTGTTTTTTTCTTTCTTTTTTATTTTTTAATTTGCTAAAGGGTGCATGTGCACATGGAGAGACGGGTGGAGAGAACAAGCAAGCATTCCCCGGGGGATGGCCACACCGGGGAGGCTCCCGTCCATGCTCCTCTCAGACTTCAGGCACGCATGCACACACTGGTTTTTAGCTTTCCTCTGTCCCTGCGCTGTTTCTCTGGTGTGGTTTTCCACTGTTACTGAGGTCTCTCCTGTGTCAGAGGCTTTTCTCAAATCCCACTTCACTGGTGGCGGGAGGCCGGGGTGCCAGGAGTGCCCTGGGTCAGCCTGACTGTGGATGGGACCCAGACTGCCCACCTCTCCCACCCGAGCCTCTGGGAGACTGGCCCATCCTCGTGAGCCTCCCCAGCTTCCGCTGTAGTCTCTCTGACCTGCTGGTCCCCGCCCCTCTGCCTGCCTCCCTTTCCTCCTCTCCTGCCCCTGCTCATCTTCCCTGCCCCCGCTGGCCCCGCCTCCCCCACCCTCTGCATTGCTGTTGTCCAGCCACTTTGATCAGAGAGGCTGCCCTCCCCCCTGCTCTGCAGGGCCCCTTGTTCACAGGCCAAGGGCAGTGGGTGCAGGTCTTGATGGCTCTCTAGAGCTCTCACCAGACCCCACTGTGGCCTCTGCCCAGCTGGCTGGTGTCCAAAGGAAGGTCAAGGTGAGCCAACCCCTTTGGAGCAGGAGGGGAGGTGCACGGCAGCGGGGGACCATCCTGGGTCTGTCTGCAGGTTCTGTGCACCGGGGGAGCAGGGCCTCAGGCTGGAGGTCAGGACAGGTACTTAGGGGAAGCTCGGTCAGTGGGTGGGGCAGGGCATACAGAGGCTGCAGCGCACCACCCCCCACCTCCAGGGCCTTCTGATGCCCATGCAGCCCTCACTGGCAGCTCGGGGTGGGGGTGTCCTGTCTGACCCACTGGATTCGGCAGCATCCCTGCCCTCCTGACCACGTGGCCTATCACACAGGCTCTTTGCACTGCTCATCAGAGGCGGTGCAAGCGAGATCCAAGCACACAGAGCTGCCACCCCACTGCATGGGCCGGGCTGAGGCAGGAAGGGTGAGAAAGGGAGTCGTGCATCGCAGGCCATGCTGACGCCCAGGGTCCTCGTGATAGCCCCAAGGTGAGAGTGGCAGCACTCCTCGTGCAAGGAATAGCTGAGGCCAGCACCAGCCGCTTCGCAGCCACGCCAGGCAGCACCTGGGCCTGGGCTCCGGCACACACCTTTCCAGGCGCTCCACTCGCTCTCCCTCGCTCCCGTGGAAGCTCAGCCTGGTGGGCTGTATCTCCCCTGCCCACACTGCCTCCAAGACTCGGAGTCATTCCCTGAGGACAAGTGGGGCTACCTTAGTCACCAGAGTGACCAATTGCAGCAAGGCTTGTTGGCCGGAAGGCGTATTGGGCCCGCCAGGCCCAGGGTGACGGGCGCTCGTCTCAGAGCGCAGTCGCGATACATTCGGAAGCCAGAATGGCCGGCCTGCCTGTTCGGAGCTGTGGTCAGCATGTCTAACTATTCGCATTCTCTGGTGGAAGGCTAGAACAAGGAGCAGGTGCCACACCTGGAGGCAGGAGAGATGCAGGTGCTGGCTGACTCCCTGCCCCGGCCACACGTGTGCCCTGGGGAGTCTTCAGATTTTGAGCCCTGAAACCCCGGGCCACCTCTCCAGCCCCTCCTTGCTCAGTCCAAGCTGCATGGGAGGCCAGATGCTCTGGAACACTGCTTCTTTTTGGAGACCGAACCCACGGAGAAAGGCTGTCTGCTGCCTGCCCGTTCCACGTGGGCAGCCTCTGACACTGGCCTTGCCTGAGCTGGCGCTTAGATCAGGTGCCAAGTGACCAGGGCTCCCACCTGCTGTGGGGCTGAAGCTGTAGGCTTGGACGTAGGCAAGTCAGTGTAGGAGATGCTTCAGGGCCAGCCCTATGGAATGGAGGTTAAGGCACTGGGCCCCACATGGGCACCTGTGCAGTTTGAGTCCTAGACCTGGTGGCTTGAGGGACACACTAGGTGCGAGTGTTTGCCCAAGACCCCGAGAGAATGGAGGAGGGGTTGTGACGTGATCCTCCCACCCCTGGGGTTGGGGCTGCTTTCCCTCTCTCTTGCCCTGATGAGCACACACCTTTTAGCAAATTTGAAAACTTTCCTTTACAAGGTGCATGCCGGCGGCAGCACCTGTTGGTGCCATCCTGGAGGCGCATCTCGATGTAGTGGAGCGGGGCTGCTCAGATGGCTCGACCCAGAAGGGTAGGGCACCGCCACTGGAGCAGAGCCAGGTTGTCACCGCCCCGCCCCGACTTGGTGTCTCTGTTCTGCCCCTCAGAACATGGTGAGCTCCCCAACCTCTGGCCTGCACCCCACGTTCCCGCCTTTCTCTGTGCATGCTGGAGCCCTTCCCAGCAGTGTCTACACTGGTCGCCATGGGGCAGCCCTGCCTGATGGGGAGGCCCCCAGACATCTTTCTCACACTCGATCTGCCCTTTCTCCCTAGAAATGTGTAACCCCTGGTACCCCTCAATTTTTTGTGGTATGCTTTTTTTTTTTTAACTTACTATTTTAATTTGACCAGAGAGGGACAGAGTGGGAGAACGAGAGAGAGAAAGCAAGCCACCAGGTCCGGGACTCAAACTGTGGTCAGCCATGTGGGAATCCAGCGCTTTTAACTGCCACACCACTCGCCAGCCCCCTCTGTGGTATGCATTTATGTGTGTGTGTGTGCGTGTTGTTAGGGGGCACTTGCCAAAGAGAAATGGAGGGAGAAGAGAAAGCACTGCCTATGGGGTATGGTCATATGATAATCTTTGCCTTCCTTTGGGATTCTGGCCATGCACACACGTGCACCTGGCATGTTTGTCCGGCCACCAGGACTGGGATTCAAACAGTACAGTGAGCCATGTGGGAACTGGCCACCTTACCCACCAGGCACAGCGCCAGACCACGCATGTGCGTGAGTGTGTATGCGTGTGTTGCTAGAGGGCTTATATGCTAGCCAGGACTGAGAGGGAGAGGAGAGAGAGAAAGCACCCCTCAGTGGGGCACGGTCACACCACAGTCCCTTCTGTGTCTCCATCCTGTCAAGATTTGGGCATGTGTGCTGTGTGTTTTTCAAGCCATCAGGGTCAAGATTCAAAGTGCTTGGTCAGCCGTGTGGACTCCAGTTTTCAGCCACTGGGCCACAGGGCCTGCCCTACTATATATATATATTCTACTGTCATTCGCTTCTTTGCTTTTTCCATCCGAGACCTGGTAACTGTGGGAGGGAAATGATTCACATATGTAAAAGTCATTTAAGAGGGGCCAGTGTAGTGGCACGTGACCCCCGGCTGTCTCCCTAGGGCTTTGCTTGTTGTGGACATTTCATGTGAATAGAATTATACAACATGCTGGGGCTTTTTTTTTTTTTTTTTTTCTTTTTTTGGAGAGGTTTTTGCTATAGGGCGCGTGCGCTCGCCAGACAGACAGAGAGAGACAGAGAGACAGAAAGCAAGAAATCACCCCCCCAGGGGGGATGGTCACGCCGCAATCCCTTCTCCTCCATTCTCCTCTCAGGATCTTGGGCACGCACACACACGCGCCCGGCGTGAGTTTTAAGCCACCGGGTCCGGGACGCAAACTGCGGTTGACTACGTGGGAGTCCAGCGACATAGCCATTACGCTAACTGCTGGTCCCAACATGCTGGGGCTTTTATGTCTTGAACATTGAATCTATTCTGTGAGCAACAGAGCTGAGGCAGCACCCAGCAGGGTCTCCGTGCTGTGCTCGTGTCACCCAGCCCTGGACGTGTGCGTCCCGGCATACAGGGAGGCCCTGGACGCGGGCCTGGAACTCTCCACGTGGATCAGCCTCACATTATACCACTGCACCCCAAAGAGCCGCCGATTTTCATTTAGGGGAGCAGTTCTTATTTCTTTTTTTAAAAAATATTATTTTATTTGTTATTATTATTTTAATTTGACCAGAGATAGGAGAGAGAAAGGGAAAGTGAGAAAGCAAGCTGCCAGGGGGGCCAGCAGGTGGCATGTTGGTTAAGGGCACTGGACTCCCACATGGCTGACCAAGGTTTGAGTCCCAGACCGTGGCAGCTTGCTTTCTTACTTTCTCTCTCTCTCTCTCTCTATCTCTCTATCTCATTCATTCATTCATTCATTCTGTTCCTCTCGCATCAAATTAAAAAAATAAAGTTAAATAAAATAATTCTTTTTTTTAAAAAGCTTAAATAAATAAATAAAAATTTAAAAATAAAACAAGAAAGCAAGCCTCCAGGTCTGGGACTTGAAGTACAGTTAGCCATGTGGGAGTCCAGCACCATAACCACACTACCTGCTGGCCCCACAGTTCTTATTTCTTAAATATTTCCCATCCATCCATTTTTCCTTTCTCTGACAGCGTCAGCAGTTTTCCTCCCTCCTTGTCCTCTGGGCTTTTCCTTTCCTGGCTTCCTCTGTACCCCGCCTTTGTCCTAGGCAGCCCCACCCATGCCAACTGCATGTTTTCCACTCCACTTTTTTTTTTTTTCAAGTTTTTGTTACAGGGTGCATGCACTCACCAGAGACAGGCAGAGACTAGCAAAAATTGAAAAAACACCCCCAACCTTCCATAGGGATGGCCACACTGCAATCCCTTTCTCCATTCTCCTCTCAGGATTTTGAGCACAGATGCACATGCACCTAGAGTGATTCTTTTTTTTTTTTCCTTTTTTTTTTTTAATTTCACTGCAGGGCACATGTGAGCCCTGAGAAGAGACACACAGAAAGAGAGAGAGGGAAAGTGAGAAATCATCCCCTAGGGATGACCATCTGGTCACACCGCAATCTCTTCTCCAGTCTCCTTTCAGGATTTAGGGCATGCACTCACTCACACCTGGTGTGATTTTCAAGCTGTGGGTCTGGGATTTGTGGGATCCAGCACCTTACTCTTTCTTTTTTCTTTAATTATTTAATTTCGTTATTATTATCTAATTTGACCATAGAGAGAAAGGGAAAGTGAGAAAAGAAGCCGTCAGATCTCGGACTTCAACCATTGTTGTCTACGTGGGAGTCCAGCAGCCCAACCACCAGCCACCTGCCTACCCTATAACCTAATGGTTACATTGCCAAACTCCCATGTAGTCGCCTGTGGTTTGAGTCCCAGACCTGGTGGCTTCAGATTCTGGCCAGGAACATGTACACGCATGCCCAAAATGCCAAGAGGAGAACAGAGAAGGGATTGTGGTGTGGCCATTCCCCAAGGGGCTGATTTCTCACTTTCTCTCTCTCTGGCAAGCACATACACCCTATAGCAAAAATCTAAGGATAAAACCTTAACACCACCTGCTGGTCCTATCCTGTGTATTTTTCTTTCTTTCTTTTTTTTTTTTTTCTTTTTTTTTTTTTCTTTTTTTGGAGAGGTTTTTGCTATAGGGCGCGTGCGCTCGCCAGACAGACAGAGAGAGACAGAGAGACAGAAAGCAGGAAATCACCCCCCAGGGGGGATGGCCACGCCGCAATCCCTTCTCCTCCATTCTCCTCTCGGGATCTTGGGCACGCACGCACGCGCACCCGGCGTGAGTTTAAGCCGCCGGGTCCGGGACTCGAACCGCGGTCGACTACGTGGGAGTCCAGCGACATAGCCATTACACTAACTGCTGGTCCCTTTCTTTTTTTTCATGGAAAGATTTTTTTTTTGCTATAGGGTGCAGTCACTTGAGAGACAGAGAGAGAACATGAGAAATCACCCCCCAGGGGATGACCATGCCGCAATCCCTTCTCCATTCTCCTCTCAGGATTTTGGGCGCACATGCACATACACCCTGCATGAGTTTCAAGGTGCTGGGTCCAAGACTCGAACAGCTCAGTCGGCCATGTGGGATCCAGCTGCCTTAACCACCATGGCACCTACTGGCCCCCACTCCGTGTTTTAGACTGTGGCTCTTATGTTCCTCCTAGGAGCCTGGCCTGCCTGGGAGGGGGTGCTGGTCTTTCACGCCGGCCATGCTGCTCAAGGGGCTGCACACGAGCCTGAGTCAAAGCCCCCGAGCCTAGGCCTTGGCTGGTGGGGTACTTGGGACGGGTCCCCCAGGGCAGGAGCCGTGGGTGGCCCCAGGGCCCAGCTGCTCCAGGTGCGCGTACCTGCCTTGCTTACTGCCCTCCTCTCACAGCAGCTGCTCCTGGGCGGGAAGGGGAAGTGCAGGGCTGCTGTCTGTGGTCCCCACACCACAGTGTGGCTGCACCTCCTTCCTCAGGGGGCTACAGCCCACACTGAGCACCAGCTCTCACCTGTTCATCCTGCCTGGGGGAGCAACCCCTGTTCTGCCCTCAAGAGAAACTTAGGGCCCCCCTGGCATGGCAGGTACCAGCCTCCCAGACCTGCCAGGCCTGGGCCTTTGGGGAACCCATGGCTCAGAGGGTCCTGGCTAAGACCCCCACGCCCAGCCTCACTTTCTCCAGCAGGTAGCAGATTTGGTGGGTGGGAGCAGCGTGTGTTATGGCTGGTGCTCCCCTAGGCCCAAGCACCCATGACCCCCTACCTTCTGTATTTTCAGAGTCACTTAGCAGACTTTGGTCGAAAGCTGCAAATTACATTAACAACTCGCGTGTGTTCATGGGTAGCCCATTATCCTCGGATGATTGGTGCTCAGGGACGGGGCTGGGATCATGACTGGGCCTGCAGAGTCCTGGGGAGCAGACCCTGACAAGCCCTTGGCGGTTCACTGCACATTGGCAGGAGCCCACTGCACCAGGAGGACCAGACAGGCCTGGCACACACACAGGGAACAGCCTGTGACCGGGGCTTAAGGGAGCCAGGTCCCACGTGGCTGACTACATAGTGCAAATCCCAGCCCTGGTGGCTTGGAGAACATGCCAGGTGTGTACACGTGCCCCAAACCCCAACAGGATGAGAGAGAAGGGACTGCGGTGTGACCACACCACGTGTGGGTGCTTCCTCTGGTTCTCTGTCTCTGGCAAGTTTTAAAGAAAAACAAATCTACAAGCAGAGTAGCAGGTGTCAGGGCCACAGAGAAAGTGCTCACAGGGCCATGGTGCACAGCAGTCGGGAGGGAGGGGTCTGCAATGGCCCAGGGGACTCTCGCACTCGAGTGTGACGGCCTGTCCTGGCACTGGGCAGCATGGTGTCCTGCTGTGTTCCAGCCTGGGCCACCTCAGGCAGCTGCTGTGAGCTATGAAGGGGGCAGCTCCCAGGGTCCTGCATTAATCCCTCGAGGTGTGGGTACCACTTGCCCCACCTCCCCAGGTCTCCAGTCCCTCACCCGCCCACCCTCTGCAGGCCATCAGGACCCCCGTGTAGACCAGATGGCTAGCCATCGTTTGCCTGTGGCCACTGGGTGGCACAGCCCAGCTCGAGGAGGGCGGAGCCCGTCAGACACCCCGAGGTACCAGCTGCAGGCTCTGTCTCCTCGTGGGCATCCAGAGAAGTTTGGTTTGGGTCTGGGAGGCTGCTGTACACTTTGCTGTTTGTTAGGGGTGTGTTCTCACCTGGAAGCCATCCCTGCACTCTGCCATGCTTGTCCTGGAGCCTGAGAAGCCCTGATGCCCACAGAGCAGCCCTCACACACACGGCCAGGCTGCTCCTCAGGGCCTGGCATTCTCTCAAACACTGCTGGACAGGATGACGGCGGCTGTGGTCTCGAAGAGGTCACTTGGGCCTCCAGCTCGCTCCTGTCTGGGTCTTCAGAAACACTGCATGCCTCAGGGTCCTGCCGACGTCCAGGCTGTGCAGCCCCGCAGACACCCACCTTTCTTCTGTCCTTGGGGCCCAGGCCGGGCCTCCTCCCTTGTGCTGGGGCCATGTCCAGCCACCAGCTGCCTGCCAGGGGAGAAGCACTCCATCTGCAGACTCGCATCTACAGAGAACCAAGAAGCTTCTGGACTCGCCAGTGGACGAGGCCAGTGTTGAGAGATGGAATGTGCTTTCCAAGCGCCTCCGCGAGCCCCTGGAAACCTCAGCCCTGGCCCAGCACCATGGGGACAAGCCTGTCCTCTATGGGATCAGGGTGTCAAACCACCGATGCTCAGGACGGGCCTGGGGTGGGCGTTGTCTACAGTGCAGGAGGGAGACCCAGGAGGACCCACCACTGCCCTGGGCCTGCAGCTGGGCCTGGGCAGCCAAAGGGGCAGCACAGCCATGCCTCGGTCTCCACAGCAGCGTCAGGAGGATGCAGGTGGGCTTCTCCCAGGAAACCCTTGGGGAGGCATGCGTGTGTCGTGTCCTCAAATGCAGGCCTTGTGTGCAGCGGGGCCCAGGGCTCCACTGGGCTAGCGCTCCGTAGGGAAGTGAGCCTGTGGCCTGCTGCCCCAGGTGGCCAGCACATGCTGTGAAGGCTCTGGGGTTGGGCAGGGGCTCCCACACCCACCCTGGCCTCCCCAGGTACATCCAGACGCTGAAGGACCACAGGCCTCGGATGGTGTGGGACAGCCAGGCGGCAGAGCACGTCTTCGAGTACAAGAAGTGAGTGTCGGGATGAGGGCTCACCTCGGGGCAGGAGGGGTCCAGGGGCGAGGGGCGGGGTGGGAAGGGCGGGCAGACAGCTTGCTTGTCTTGCAGAAGCCGCGGCGGCAGGCATGTTGTCTTCTACCCGACTCTGAAGGTACGTGCGCACGGGCCGAGGCGTGCTCCGCGGGGTGGCGGTTTCAGTCAAGGTCGGCCGTGCGGCAGGCACCGGCCCCTCCCCACGGCAATCCATGCCCTCTGTGGTGAGGGAGTCAGCTGGGGTCCTGCAGGGTGCTCCGGCAAGCACCCACACCTCGTCGGTCCCACAGTCCCTACAGGTGCGGCTGGAGCTGGCCAGGGAGCTGGGCGTCGGGGTCTCCATCTGGGAGCTGGGCCAAGGCCTGGACTACTTCTATGACCTGCTGTAGGCCGCAGCGCAGCCCAGAGCAGGCGTGGACTGTTCTATGCCGTGGACGGCGGCGCTGTGAAATACAGGCTTGTGCCGTCTGCTGGGGTGTGTCTGCTGCGGTCCTTGGCACACTGCGTGTCCCTGCACAGGAGACGGTCTGAACAAGGACTCGGGTCCTCCCGCCCAGGCGCTTGCTGGCCCCACACAGCCCCACAGCCTCCCCACCAGGGCAGCCCCTGGGCTGCTTCTCACGGCCCAGGCTGGGGTGGGTGTTTGGGAGCCCCAGAGCAATCCCAGACTCACCCACACCTGGACTCCAGGGCCTGGCAGTGGCAGAGCTGAGGCCCCCATGACCATGATGGGCACATGTACACAGCTGCCTGACACCTGCAGCGTCACATACATCCCACCCAGGGATGGCTAGAGTATGGGAGCCATGTCAAATTGGGGCTCAGATCAGCCAGTGTCACCCCTTTGAAATTCTGGTCCTGGCTTCCAGCTCATCTTTGCCACTTTGGGTAATATGACCGCCCCCAGCTGGCCTGGTCACAGGGACAGGTCCTCCTCCCGGGTAGGGCAGGACCAGGTCAGTGACATGCCCAGGCCCACAGGCTGAGAAGACCAGAATTCTGAGGCACCATGGCCAAGGGGTGGCCTGCTCCTCATCCCCACCCCTCGGCCAGGTGGCCATGGGAACTACTCACCCCACTACCAAGCAGAGTCTGTCGGGTGCTCATCCCCTGGCTCCAAGCAGGTGAGTCCCTCTGCAGCCTGCTGGCCTGGCCTCGCACTGTGCCTGGCCAGACTCCCTGACCAGAAGGGTGCTGCTTTGTGAACAGCCATGACCCTGGGCTTTGTAGCCCTTATGAAGCCCTCGAGGTGCAGGACTGGAGGTCCTGAGGGGTGCAGATCATGGCCCCATCACTGGGGCCGGGATAGGGGAGGGCTCTAGGAGGTAGATGTTTGTCCTTGGGGCCAGGGACCAGCCCCATTCTCCATAAGGCCCCACTGCTTGACCCAAGGAAGCTGCCCATGGTGTGGGAGGTTCTGCCTGGCCACCAGGGCTGTAGGCAGCAGCTCAGGACACCTGCCAGCTAGCTGTCCATTTCTGCCAATGGAGAGGAGGACAGGGTCAGCCACCTGCCCACATCCCAGCCCCCAGAAACACCCTCAGGGGCTGCCGTGACCCTGCTGGTCTGGGAGACAGTCCTGCAGATCCAGGTGAGGGCGGGGCTGGGCCCGAGCAGGTCCTATCAGTGTGCTCCGGTACTGTGGGGCAGGAGTGCACCTGCGCATGGGGCGGGGGCTGGCACTGCGTCACACGTGAACTCCGTGGGCTAGCCCAGCTCCCTGAGGCCTTAGCTACACACTGCCAGTCACTGTGGCTGTGGACCAGAGCCCCTCACATCCATCAGCAACACCCAGTGGGGGACATAAGTGGGTCCGAGGCAGCAAAGTGACACCCAGCCCTGTGGGCAGCATGGGGAGGCACCTGATCAGAGACCCCAGGAGATCTACCCTCATTGGATGACCCAAGCAGAGTCCCACATTGGGGCTGCATGCAGGCCAGAAATGTGTCAGGTGGGAGTGGGCGGGGGCCCTGGGAACTGCCTTGGAGGGACATCATGTGCTGGTTTAGTTGGTCGTTAGGAGTGAGGGACACGGGGTGCTGGCAGCGAGCTGGTGGCCTGGTAGACAGGACAGTCTGGGGCGAGCCAGCTGGTGATGCCCAGTGGGGAGGCTCCTCAGCTTGGAGTTGCAGAGGCGCAGAGCCGAGAACAGTCCTGGGTCAGACCTCTGGGCACATGCCTCCTCTAGAAGGCGGGTGGGGAACAGGACTGGAGCGCAGGGGCCTGGCCGAGGGCTGGCCTAAGGTGGCGGGTTTACCCCGTCCCTGCTTCGCTATGGTTTGGAGCCCTGACCACGTGTCCCAGGCCCACTGGCTCCACACTAGCTTCTGGTGGCTTCTTGGGGTCCTGGGGCTTCCACTGGAGTGAGGATGTGGGAACACAGGAATCAAGCTGAGGCTGAACGGGGGCTGGGTCCACCTATGGTGCCCCAGGATGAGGTCACCTAGGGGATGCATAGCTGAGGGGTGTCCCCGGGCAGTGACAGAGGGTGGGGCCCTGGAGGTAGAGACTGTGAGGTACGGTTCCGTGACTGGACACCCCACAGCGAGTGAGGAGCCTGGGCGTGCCAGTCCCCAGCCTGTCGCCTTCAAGCTGTGGTGGGTGGTCCACCCCAGGCCCACGTGGTGTTTGAGGTGTCTGTCACACCGTCCCAGTGGCCCGTTCTGTGTGAGGCTACTGTGCTGACAGCCCACAGCATGGGCCACACAGCCACACCAAGGGCCAATTCCAGGAACAAGGGACGGGAAAGCGGAGCTGAGGACACCCCAGAGGTGAGGGTGGGGTGTGGGGGACAGCCTCGCCCACTAGGTCCTGTCAGTGCACTCGGGTGCTGTGGGGCCAGAGCACCTGGCACTGGGCCACACGGGGACGGTGGAGGGTGGAGGAGTGGGGGTGCTGCACTGCCGCCTGCAGCTAATATAAGGGTTCCCCCAGGCGGCCGGGCCACACTAGGGGGCAGTCTGCAGCCAGCATGGGGTCTGCCTGCGCTGCCTGCTGCAGAGGCTGCCCTGGCGGGAGAGGCAGGGCTGTCAGACGCGGGCTGCTGCTCACACGCTTTATTAAGATGCACCTGGGGCTACAGCCCCGCTGTGGAATGTGGGTGAGGGGCCTGCAGCCCCGCCTGGAGCACCAGGACCAGTGGGTGGGCCCTGAGGAAGCTGAGGCTGGCCCTGCCTCCCAGGGTCCCCAAGAGGCTGGGGAGCTGAGCTCCAGCCCAGCCCCATGTGAGCACTGCTGTGGAGAGTACACGGGTATAAAAGGTGCCCGAAGCCCCAGCTTCGCGGCCAGCGCTCTGCCACCCCCCTTCCGCCTGGGCCAGGGCCTTCCAGGGACAGGGCTCCAGGGCACTCTGGGCACCCGCTGCTCCCCTCCCCTGCACCCGCCAGGAGCAGAGCACCAAGTCCTGTGACAGGAGGCACGGGTGTAGACGGCGGTGTCCTTTGGCAGAGAAGCGGGGTGGCTGGTGGCCTACGCACAGTAGGTGTCTGCCTTTACCACCTGGCAGTACATGGTCATGGCGAAGGTCAGGCCCAGAATCTGTGGGAACAGGAGAGTTGGACAGGGGAGCCACAGACCATGAGCCACAGGGGGCCCTGGCAAGCCTGCCCGGGCACGGGACACAGCAGGCAAGCCCTGCTTCTTGGGGACCTGGTGTACCCCACCATGCAGTGGCCTTCCTCTGATCCCCAGGGCAGGGCTGGCCAGCACAGGCACCGAGGCCCCAGGGTATCAAGGCTGGCCCCACATGCTCATCTTTCTGCAGAGGTGGCCACCCTGAGTGCCATTAGCAGCTCTGGGGCCTGTGTCTTGGGCCCTGGGTCACACACTCCCCACCAGCCCTGAGGTGCCCACTGTGCCCACCTGTGACCTGGCCACCCCCCTGGCCCCACTAGGTCTCATGCTGATACTTAGGGTTTCCACAGCAGGCTGTGGGGCCTTGTGCAGGGAAGCAGGGCCCACATGCTGCCCTGCTCTGAACTGGGCAGTCCTGTGCCCACCGGCCAGCAGCGCTGCCTCAGCCTCCCCACGCCTGGGGCCACTCCCACTCCCTTCCACAGGAGACAGCCACACTCTGCACTGGGAAGTGGGGCCACCTCCCTCGATTAACCCCAGTGAGCCCTACCTCTGGGCACTCACGCATGGACTGCCCGCCCTCCCTGAGCTGTACCTGCACCAGCGCCGTGCACAGCCCGAAGACGCCCACAGCCAGCAGGTTCTCTTGAAGCCACATCTTCACGGTCTCATAACACGGCTGCAGGAGAGCCAGGTCACTGTGCAGGCCGGGCCCCCTCCAGGCTCCACCCAAGCCCCCTCCAGGCCCTGCGCATGCTCACCGCCTTCCACCAGGTGCCAGGCGCGTGCAGCCCGCAGCTCTCACTGAACTCCAGGCAGCAGGAGTCGGGCACTCGCGTGGCGTTGTACACCTCGAACCAGTCGGTATAGTTGGAGACGCCACAGCAGCGAAACTGGTGAGAGCACAGGCCTGGCTCCCACCTCCGCGCTGGCGTCCACCCACCACACCTCCCAAGCTGAGCCGCCCCACCCCCAGCCCCGGCCCGCTCCTCACATCAGTCTGGATGATGCTCCAGGCGTTGGTGAGGCCCACGTTGCCCTGCGTCCCGTACAGGTGCAGGCCCTTCTTCAGGTCCCGCTGGGCATACCTGTCAATCTGGGGGTGTGGCGGGCTCAGCAGGCTTGCCCGGTGTGTCCTGCAGCCAGGACACACACCCCAGGCACCGCCTACCCTGCGCAGTCCTTTCTGGGGTCACTCAGCCACTGCAGCCCACCAAGCCTGAGGACACAACCCAGCCTCACACCCTCATCTCCCTGGGTGTCCTCCACAGCTGGAGGGGACCGTGGGGTCCCAGGTTAGGGCAGGGGGAGAGGTGCATGTCCAGCACTCCGTACAAACACGTGGTCACACGAGCCCCGGCCAGGAGCTGTGACAGCGCATAGCAGTGAGCACCGCCGGTCCCTAGATCGTGGTCTTGCACCTCCTCCAGTGAAGGAGAAAGGGCCGATTCGGGGCTGAGGCAGCGCGTGCTCAGGGGGAGCCTGGAGCTTCCTGTGGTGCCAGGAAAGAAGTGCCAGAGATGCCCACATGGTGGTGGGGCACGTCGGAGGGCACAGAGCCAGCTGAGGAGCGCCCTGGCCAGAGACAGCCATGGGTAGAAAGTAACGCCACTGTGCTGCAGCCCACGGTGGGGCAGACACGTATGGTAGCCCATCCGGAAATACACGATCAAGCAACGGGAGATGGGGGAGATCTCCCGTTGAAGGTTCCAGACAGTGCCATCAGGGACAGCACGGGCTGGGAGGGCACTCGGGGCCGGCAGGTGGCGTGGTGGTTACAGTCTGGACTCCCACGTGGCCAGCCAAGACAGTCACACCAGGCCCAGGAACAGAATGGAGAAGGGACTGCATGTGGCCATGCCCTCCGGGGGATGATTTCTCACTTCCCCTCTGTCCTTCTCGCTCGCTCTCTGGAGAGCGCACGCACTCTGGCAAAAACCTCTTTAAAGAAAGAGAAGTGCTCGCCGGAAGCCTGGGCCGGCCTGAGAGCCCTCCAGGCTGGGGGAAGGGCCCTGGTGCCGTGGATGACACAGAGCCCTGAATGCAGCCTGCGGGACCACTGTCGGTCCCTGGAGACTGGCCTCAGGTCCCGGCCTCAGGCCCTGGTCCCCAACAGCCATGGGTGTGGGGGCTGCTGCCCATCGACACCTCGTCGGGGGTCCACAGCACCATTCGCAGCCCCACCTGCTCCCTTGTTGGCCACAGGGACCCGGTCCCTCACTGGGGCAGCAGGGGGTCCACGGCGCTGTACCTGGTCAGTGTAGGCGAAGAACAGCACGGCGATGGTGGCCTCCAGCAGGAAGACGAGCAGCAGCAGCACAAAGAACTGTGGGAGGACGGCGGGCTAGGGACACGGACACGGCCGGCCGCGGCCCTCGCCCTCACGGCCGCACCCTGACGGCAGGCCAAGGCCAAGGCCGCAGCCCTCGGAAGCCTGGTGCTGATGGGAAGCCCAGCCAGGTGCCCACCCTGCAGACCCCTGCCCGTCCACGGAACCCTTGGCTTCCATCCCAGGCCCAAGGACTGTGGCCACGCCATGTCACCCGGCCTCTGGGCACGTGGGCCCCAGCCTGCCTAGGCCCCGTCTTCCTCCAGCTGCTGGGGGCAACACAAATGCCACCCAGCTGGGTCCCCGTTCCTGAGGCTCCAAGCTCCAGCCAGCCCTTCAGCTGCCTCGAGGACACTTCCACTGGGACATTTGAAATGGATTCCGAACGTCCCCTCCCGGACCGGGAGCATGTCTGCAGCCTCATGCAGTGCCTGTGCTAGGGAGGGGCCCTAGCAGGAAGGTCCCCAACCCCTAATCCACACCCTTCGGGGAAGCCAGGGGGGGCTGACAGCCTTTGGCCCCTGCCTCTGACCACGCAAAGCCCCAACACCAAGTGCCCTGGAAACACGGCCCTAACCCAGGGTGCCCCGGCACACGTTCCTAGCCACACTGCGCCTCCCTGTGGACCACAGATGCCCCAAAGGACAGCACTCGGGGAGCAGACCCAGGAGCCCCCCACAGGACGGCAGTGAGTGGGGCAGGGCCAGGGGAGGGCTGCCATGACCGAGGACCCCCCACCCCTCTGCTTAGTCTGCACTCAGTATGAGGCTGTGCTGCCCCCAGGAAGCACCCACAGGGACTGGGTCAGGCGTCCGTCCCTGAGGCCAGGGGCCCACACACTGCCGTCCCACGGCCTGAGGAGCCTGAGCCCCAGCAGGGCTGCCGTGCCCCCCCCCCACTCCCTGGGGGTTCTACATCCTAACTGGGAAAGGCTTCCTAAACAGGGTAGACACCTGGAGGGGGGACACACCCCTGGGAAGGGGCGTGGAGGGAGCGGGTCAGCTCCACGGCGCAGGGAGACCCGAGGGCGGCCTGCCTGGCCGGGCTCCACAGACAAAGGCACGTCTGAACGAACCCCGTGATTTCGGACTTGGGCTGAGCGGTCCTGGACATGCTCGGGTGAGGCGCTGCTCAGGAACCCTGTTCCTTTTTAATTACCTGTGACTAACGTTTCCAAGGGTGCGAAACACTCCTGCCATAACCCATCCCTGAGGCTGCAGGGGGCTGTGAGGGTCTCGACAGGGCCAGGGCCTGACAAAAAGCTGGGGAGGGGGCCACGGGGCGGAGGGGCGTCAGAGATGAGCCCGGAGATGATAGGCCCAATAAAGGCGGCACATGTGTGCACACACACGTCCACATGCATGCGTGCACGTGTGTGGGTGTGCCCATGCACAAGTGTCTATGTCTGACCAAGTGCCAGTGCATCCTCTTAAGGGATCAGCCTCCAGCCCCTGAGCCCTGCAACCCCAGGTGGCCTGGAAGGCCCGCAGAGGCCCCGCAGGCTGCGCCTGGTCACGCTCGCTGGTCCACAGCTCGGGGCCAGGCCCCTCCGTGGAGCTGCGCCTGGGCTCTGTGGCCGAGGCTCAGGGCCCAGACTTACGGTGAGCAGGAGGCACTTGTTCTCCTTGATGGCCCCGATGCAGCCCACGAAGCCGATAGCCATGACGAAGGTGCCGGTGACGATGAGCAGGTTGGCCGCCGACAGGGACGGGAAGGAGGAGGACAGAGTGGCAAAGTTCCCCTGTGTGGCAGCCAGCCAAATGCCAACACCCAGAACACCACAGCCTCCCAGCTGGGACCGTGGCCGTGGGGAGAGAAAGGGGCAGCGTGAGGTGCTGAACAAGCTTCCGGCTCCTGGGAGATCCCAGCCTGAGCTGGGACCACCCCAGAGAAATCCCCGCTGCAGCCCGAGGACATCCAGGGCAGCCCCTGCCCTCACTGCCTCCTGGAGGCAGGAATCTGGGAGTCACCAGGGCCAAGTGCCCCTCCCCACAACCACACTCTGTTGGCAGAGAAGGGGCTCCTCCCTGCCCAGGATGACAGGCTACAGAAGCGGCCTGAGCAGGGAGCCCAGAGCCTCCGCACGCCCCCAGGGAAGCACCCCCCACACCTCCCTGCCGGGGGGCAGCAGAAGGGACCGGGCCTCCTGGCCCAGGCTGGGTCTGCATCCTCCCACACTGCCCTCCACCGCCCTGGCTGGCCAGCCTCGCTAGGAGCCCCAGGGCACAGGGCTACCCACGCACGCTCTCAAACCAGGCCTTTTAGGCACTGGGCCGGAGGGGCCCCACGAGGCCACCATTCTCGTGGGCCTCTGTGATGTCCCCAGCTGTCCCTCCCCCATCCTCGACAGCCCTGAGCAGGGGATGCCCAACTGCCTCACCCTTCTGTGCACAAGTAAGCTACAACGCATCACAGCCACCCAGCCCCGGCAGGAGCAGAGCTAGGGGCTAGTGTGGGCACCGCCTGCCGGGCACCGCCTGCCTGCCACCTCGCTGCCTCCCTGCCAGCATCCCCAACGACTGGAGCGTTACCAGATTGGGTAATTGTTCATTATTACCCAAGCCAATTAAAACAAAAGGAGGTGGACCAGCAGTTAGCGTAATGGCTATGTCACTGGACTCCCATGTAGTCGACCGTGGTTCACGTCCCAGACCCGGTGGCTTAAAACTCATGCAAAGCATGCCCAAGATCCCGAGAGGAGAACTGAGAAGGGATTGCGGCGTGGCCATTCCGTCCAGGGGGTGATTTCTCGCTTTCTATCTCTCTGTCTCTCTCTGTCTGTCTGGCGAGCGCACGCACCCTACAGCAAAAAACAAACCTCTCAAAAAAAGAGGCATGGGAAAGCGAGGCAGTGGTGAACCCCGAGAGGACTCAGCCTGGCTTGGTGACAGAGTCACCGGCTCGGGGGAGCAGAGCTGCCTGGGCTGGCCAGCGGCGGGCTGCAGATCCAGCCCCAGCCTTCGGATTCCGAGGCCTGGGACCCGCAGTCATTTCAGAGCAGGGACAGGTGGCCCTGGTAAGTCCTGAGCAGCACCAGTCCCGGCCGGGTCCCTGGATGGTAGCATAGACATCAGGGGCTCCAATGGCTGACAGGCTCTGGGGGAGAGCCGGCAGCCCCGAGAGCCACCGCCCTGCTCAGGACTGGACGTGGCAAAGCTGCCCCTCAACCCTGTGGAGCCCCTCGGAACATTCAGACCTCCTGACCCAGCACAGGCCTGAACTCCAGACCTGAGGGGTGAACAGAAGGGTCTGCGAGGACACGGTGTCCACTCAGGGCCAGCATGAGCCTTAGTTCACCCCTAAAAAGCCTCCCTGGCTCTAATGGCCAGACTTGCCCCTCTGTCTTCCAATAAGGAAACCGAGGCTGAGCACTAGGCTGCCCAGCCTGCAGCCCTCCACCCCCTGCCACAGCGGCTGGCGCCAGGCCAGGCCAGGGGCCGTGACCCTGCCAGGGACTCCAGACTCAGGGCCCAAGACTCCTGCCCCAGGAGGCCTGGAAGTCAGGCCCTGGCTGCATTCTCACCAGCCGGTGGGCACACGAACTGTGCCAGGTGACAGGGACACAGCTCCTGGCCCGGGGCGCCAGCCCACCTCTGCCAGAACCCCGGTCCCTCTGCCCAAGCCTGCAGAGCCTGTGCCCCCCACCGTCCAGCCCACTGCGAGTGAGCACCGCCCATTCTCCGGCCCTCCACTCTGCCCTGTCCTTTCCGCAGGAAGCAGGACCTCTGCCTCACGCCCACGCCACGCCACGTTTCCCGCACGCCAGCTCAGGGCCTGCCCCGAGGCTTCGCTCCCGGCCAGGCACAAGGAGAAGGAGATGTAGGAAGAGGCATCGCCCTGTCCTCGGGGCACCAGGTTGGGGACTCTCTGCTGACCTGCCCCCCACTCTGACCCCACAGCCACTAGTGCTTCCCAGACGGGCTGACAGGAGCCCTCGGCCCACGGCCCAGCACAGGTGTGGTTCCTGAGCAAACCCACCCCTGGGGGCGAGGGCGGGGGAAGGGGCCAGCCCAGAGGGAGAGCCTGAGGACCTGGAAAGGGCTGAGGTGGGGTGAGCACAGTCCTGTGGGGACAGCCCAGGACCTGCAGGGTGGGCGTGTGCGAAGCCAGGGCTGGTGGGAGGTGCAGGTGCAGAGCTGGGCTTGGGCTGTGCCCCAGGACAGGGCAGGATGCTGCCAGTCCTGACCCTCTGCCAGCAGAGACGCCCAGCCCATGGGACAGAGCAGGGCCGCCCCTGCGTGGGGGTGCTATCCGCGGTGCTGACTGCAGGAGGGCAGGCTGCAGGGGAGGCGGCGGGCCTTCAGCACACGCACGGGCACGGGCACAGGCACAGGCACAGGCACAGGCACAGGCGCAGAGGAAGCCTGGGCAGGCGTGGCTCACCTGGTCCCCCCAGCCCCAGCACCGGGCGCAACATTGCCGCACGTCCAGGTGAGCCCCAGGGAGCTGGGGGCTCTGCCAGCACCCCACTGCAAGCACGCCCAACCTGCTGTGGGGCTTCCCAGGTCTCCTGGGGTGACGGGGCGGTGGGGACTGGAGGGGCAGGTGGAGCACTCTAGGCCCCATGCAGAGTAACGGCAAGTGGGCGCACACGGCCTTGAGTGCTGGGGCTGGGGCAGGACAAAGGGCAGCATGCCCACCCCCAGCTCTGTGTAGGCCCCATGGACGAGGCTATAGGAGACCCCAGGAGACAGGGACCTGCCAGGCTGACCGCGGTCCAACACCCAGCTCAGAACATCCCCTTCCTGGGTGGTGACAGTCCCTGAGGGCTGGCACACGGGATTCACTGTGTGTGCACGATGGGGGGCGGGCTGTGTCGCGGTCCCCCGCCTCGACCTCCTGAGTGGCTGGCGTTCTAGGCCAGGCCAGCACTCAAGCCCAGGTCTCCCATGTGGTCCCAACCTGCCGAGTAGCAGTGTCCAGCAGGCACCGCCACGGCGGGACCAGGAAAACAGTCACTTAAAACTCACTGTGCTGCCTCTGCCTTCCAAGGACAGCGGCCACTCCTGTCAGCAGGAAAACGAGCCGTTCTGAGCTCCCCTCGCCCCAAGGGGACGCCTGGAAGGGCGCAAGGAGGACGCCGTGCGCGGGGCCTGGCGCCATGCCATGGGCAGGCCTTTCAGGAAGAGCAGCAGGAAGCGGATCCCTGAGACAGGCCCGGCCGGAAGGAAGCCTCACTCCCAGCCCCACCCCCAGCCCCAGTGGGAACTTCTGTCCTTCACACTCCATGCAACAACCTCACCTCCACCCAGACAGGCACTGTCACCCACACCGTGACACAGACACCTCCCCATGCTGTCGCACGGTGCCCCACGTGCTCACGCACAACCCCTGGGGGCTTTGCAACATCAGACACACGCGTGCACGTGGCTAAGAAGTACCTGTAATTTTGAAAATGTTTCTGAGCATGCAGCTTTTAAAACATTTTGGCAGGAAAATTATAGCCTCAAACTGCAGGAGGAAAATGGGCCCCATTAGACAGGTACGAGCATCAAAGGCAAGAGAAGCAGCAAGTGGGGGGCAGAGCACCGGCTCCTCCGGGTTAGATGCAGCAGGGCGGCTGCAGCCGGAGGGCCTGCCCCAGTGACACAGGCCGCCTCCCCAACGCTAGCCACTGTCAGGGGCACTGCGGGCCCTCCCCTGCCCCTCAGGCCAGACAGAAGTACAGGTGGGAAGCGGACACCGCCCCCACGACAGCCAGAGAGGGCCGTGGGGGTCCTGGGGATGTGAGCTGGGGGCACCGCCTGTCCCCAGCACCTGCAGAAGGCCATCCGTTAGCCGATGTCCGTCCTGAACGCTGGGCCCAGGCACAGCCCCCCCGGCTCACCCGACCACCGGCCACGCCTCTTCTGAAAACTCAAGCCCTGACAGCTCCAGAGGCTCAGCGGATGTCACCCCGCGCAGCCGGCGTGCAGTCACGCAGCCCAGGCACCATCCACCTCACCCTCCTCTGCGGTTTGTCTCCCACCTATGGATTTTGGGGCTGGCCTCGGCCAGGTAAGTGGGGACCACACAGTGCCTGGCATCCATCAAATATGCCCCCCTTCAGGCCCAAGGGGGACGGTGCCAGCTGGCCCACTGCCCGTTGGCCACATGGCTTGGGGTGACAGATGGCCAGCCAGCTGGCCTGTCCTTGGGAGGCGGTGGAGGGCCGGGTCCCCGCAGGGGAAGCTGCTTTCCTGTCTGGCAGGGAAGCCCACGCCGGCAGCCTGGGGACCTTCTGGACTGGTGGACACGTCCCCACCTTGGCTGGGATTGGGCTACCAGGTATGGTGAATGTGCCCACCTCAAACAGACCATAAGCCACCTCCCTGACGTCAGCAGCCCGGAGCACCTGGGTATGCAGGAACAGCCACCCATCTCACCTTCATCCTCGGTCACTCGTCCCCAAACCCAGAAATCCCCCAGGTCCCCTACAGTCAGGGACAAGGAGACCTACCCCCCCCCCCCCCACTGACAAGGACCCAGCCTGAGGCCGCTGGGCAGTGAGGGGAGGTTCACCACTCCAGGGGCACCAGAACAGGGTCTTGCAGGGTGAGTAGGAGTTTGCTAAAGCAGGGGATGTTCAGAAGAGGGACCGTGAGCACGGCAGGGTAGGGGAATGGCAGAGATGCTTGGGAGTAGAGAGGAAGTGGCCACTGCCAACCGGAGACACAGACAGGACCAGGGCCTCACACCAAGGGGTGCCACTGGGCCCCAGGCCCACCACGCTTGCCTCCCCACCCCCGCCCCCCGCAGCCCTCACCCGCCAAGGCCAATCTCTGCCCAGACAGCCTTACTTCACCTCTGTGCCATGTCTGGAAGGTTCTGGCTGTCACCACCACCCTCTCCTGGCGGCATGGCACACCTGCCCCGCCATCAGGCCAGACCCTGGGGACCTGCAAAGCCAGGTTGTATGGGCCCAGTGGAGCTGCATCAGCATCATGGGTCAGGCCACCGAGGATGGCGCCAGGGCCAGCAGGGGCCCACGGCCGGCAGGTCCCCTCATGGCCAGACCGTCCAGAGAGCCACAACACCCCCTTCCCAGGGACAGACCTGACTGGCGGCGGCCTTTCATCCAGAAATGGATCGGCCCCAGGGGCTGGACATGGAGCTCCCTGCCACCTGCAGGGTCCCCTCTTCCACCAAGCCTCCAGAGGCCAGCGACAGGCAGCCCAAGTGTCTGCTAGACGTCGCCCCAGCTCACCAAAGGGGACAAAAAGCCAAAGACCCAGCCCACACCTCTCCCGGAGAGTCACTACTGGGGACAAGGCCCAAGACAGAGGGCAGGCAGCGAGGCTGTGGAGCCCGCCTGTGCCAGGGCTGACGGTGCAGACGGGGCAGGGTTCTCTTCCACCCAGAAGCCCACCTGGGTTAGGGTTACCTGGGGCGAGAGGTTAAGGAGCCCCCATGTCTCTGCTCACCTTCGGGCAGGCCAGTGTGCTGTGCCCGCCCATACATCATGTGGCTTGCCCTGCAGTCTCGTGCGGTGCAGAGGGAGAAACTGAGGCCTCAGGGGGCAGAACTGGCCCTGGGTCCAAGCCCACCCCTGACCACACTACAGGGTAGCGTGGACCATTCCACTGAGGTCAGGGTGGGGGAGGCACACAGCATCGACAGGGGCTCTCAGCCTGGCCAAGTCCGGCCTGGAAGGAGCGAGGCTCTGTGGCTGAGGCCCAGGCGGGCAGGTGGACGGCCCTCACGTGGCTGGCATGTGGCCACAAGAAGCCACGGAAATATCGCTTAGGAGCTCAGCCCGCCTCCATCCCTGTACTGCCCCCACCAGGACTACCCCTTGGGGTGTAGCCCCGAGCCCAGGGCTGAGGAGGGTCAGGAAGAGCGAGGCTCCGACCGCTCCTCTCCACCCCAGGGACCTCGGCAGCTTCCATTAGGGGAAAAGCTTTGCTGGCAGAGACTGAGCTGACGCTGCTGCAGAGGCCTGAACGCGGGGCCCGGGGGACTGCACAGGCCCCCTCGCTCACTGCCCTGGCCCCGTGCCCAGCACCACCTGCATCCTGCCCACCTTGCCCACAGGCCCTGCCCTCTGCCATGAGGACGGGGCTGCAGGAGACACCCTGTACATCTGATCTGCCAGCAGCCCACGTGTACCTGTCAGGAAGGCTCGGCCACTGTGCCCAGCAAGGGCAGGCTTGTCCTCGAGCGTCCTGGGGCTCTGGACGGGAGCACCTTCCAGGCTGCATGTCTGTTACCCCCCACCAGGACACATTAACCCCACAACAGGTGACAGACACGCCCACCTGTCCTAGCCCCTCCAGGACTCCGCTCCACTGGCCCCGAGGCTGGGTCTCTCTGTGCAGAGCCCAGGGAGGAAGCCCCAGAGAGACAACATCAAATGCAGAACAGAAGCGAAGGCCAGCTGAGCTTCCGGAACCTGCCCCTCCCTTCCCCACTCCCTTCCCCTGACTCCCTCGAGCAGGACCCTGAAGCTTCCCAGGCCCAGTCAGGGACTTGGTCTCAGCCACGGACACCCAGAGTCAGGGGCCCGGTCCTGGGAAAGGAGGGGTGAGGGCGTAAGGCCTCGGCCCAGGAATAGACCTCAAGAAACCCCCCTTCTGGGACCAGCAGTTAGTGTAATGGCTATGTCGCTGGACTCCCATGTAGTCGACCGCGGTTCAAGTCCCGGACCCAGTGGCTTAAACTCACGCCAGGCGCATGTGCATGCGTGTCCAAGATCCCGAGAGGAGAATGGAGGAGAAGGGATTGCGGCGTGACTATCCCCCCTGGGGGGTGATTTCTTGCTTTCTGTCTCTCTGTCTGTCTGTTGAGCGCACGCACCCTTTAGCAAAAACCTCTCCAAAAAGAACAAAAAAAAAAAAAGAAACCCCCCTTCTGGGGCCCTGGGAGGGGGCTATCTTTGGGAGGACGGAGGGCTTTGAGATGAGCCCTGGGATAAAGGCAGAAGTGGTGCCAGGCTAAGGGGAGACAGGAAAGCAAAGACGAGAGGAACCCAGCCGGGCCAGTGAGCAGCAAGGCCGCAGAGAGGGCACTGCATCCTGGCCTGCTGCGGGCCCCCACTCCCAGCCCACCATCTGGGGCTGCACTCACCCTGCTGACAGCCTCCACTCCAGCCTGGGCCCCAGGCACCCACCCACTCTAGACCCACACCCAGGACACAACCGCCACCCCTCAGCCCCAACCACTGCCTGGCAGGCAGCTCCGGCCATCCATCGCTGGTGCCCCAGCTGGCCAGTGCGTGGAACAGTGGGGCGGGCCCAGGCAGACAGGCCAGCAGTCCGGCCCACAGGTGCCCGCACTGCCTCCGGGGGCCGCTGGAGGCAATAACACTCCGGGAGTTCTGCTCTTGGGTCTCCCAGGGTGAGTGGGAAATGGAAGAGTGGCAAGACCCTTTCCTGGGGGGCACTGGTACCAGACAGTAAAGGAACCATGGAGGGTTGCTCAGCCCCTGCTCCTCCCACCACAGTCCCTCTCACTAGCAGGAGGGGCTCAGGGACGGGGGGGGGGGGGGGGGGGCTTCACACCGACCCCTCCTCTGGCTCTCAGACCCCACTGGGCACCAGGCAGGGTGGGGAGGGGCCGAGGCTGGAGCCAGAGGCCCGCGGCAGGGGTGCCAGTTTGCGGGACGGGGTGTAACTGGGTAATAAAGGCGAGCTGGATTTTCCAGCCTGGGGGGCCGCGGGGGCTCCTAAGGAGTTCTCTTCTGGGCTGAGATGAACATCGCCCACCGCAGGCCCAGTGGGGCACATTGTCCTGCAGCTGGGAGGGTAGTAGAGAACTACTGGGGACCCCGTGGGGGCAGGCCGCTCAGAGGCCGGTGTCCAGGTCAGCACCAGTCACATCCCTGCCCCCTGGTCACTCTGCCACCTACCCTGTCTGCCACCATCACAGCAACACCTACGACTTCAGCTCTAGTCACACAGCCACCTGCAGCCACACCTGGGGCATGCTGACCCCACCAACCATGTGGCGCTAACCACTCCGGGGCCTAGGCAGCTGACCAACCCACTGCCCCACGTACAGGCACCCACCTCTTGGAGGGCCCAGCTGCAGCTCCAGCCTGTACCGCCTCTGCTGCCCACCTCCTGGGCCTCCAGGGTAACCCTCAGCCCGGGCCCTCACCCCTACAAGGAACCCCCACTGAAGAACAAACCTCTGGGGTGAACCTTTCTGGAGGGGGGTATCCAGAGCAGGTGCCTCCTCGGGTCACACCGCACAGGCAGCCAGGTCTGGCCGGGCCATCCCTCCCAGTGACCCTCCCCTAGCCCCTGCCCCAAGGAAGGAGAGAAAGGGCAGGGCCTGGGAGGGAGAAGAGGAGCGGAACGGTGAGCCAGGTTTCTGGGCACTGGCCGTCACTGCGCTCCTACAGATGAGCACCCCATCCTGAAGTTGGCGCCCAGGCCAGGGCTGTGAAGGGCTTGGCTCAGGAACTAGGACAGACCATGAATGACCTTGGGCAGCCTTTCCCACCAAGTATCCCCTGACCAGCCAGTGAGGCCTCAGCGGGGGACCCCCACTGCCAGCCTTCTCCTCACAGGTTCCAGGGACAGAACCGGGTCCAGGCCTGGCAAGGACTGCTCTGACCTGGCCAGTTGTGAGACCTGCAGAGCCCTAGCCCAGCCTGCTCCCTACTCCCACAGGTAAAAACTCAGTCCTTCCGCGTGCGCTGGACGGGCCGCCCTCAGCCCTGCTCCACGCAGCATGGAAGCCCCACATGGACCCTGCTCTCCACTCAGCAAACTGAACTCACTGTGGCAGACGTGAAGGAAGTGGGGCAGCAGGGAGACCAGGAGCCACCAAGGCCCAGAGCCTTGCCCAACCCCAGGCACCCTCCCTGGACACCACCAGAGCCCTGGGTGGGTGCTCACAACCTTCCCCTCCCTCAGACAGCGCGGCTGCCCTAGAAGCAGAGTCCCTGAGGCCCCCTGCTCGGTTGGGCTAGGTGGGGGCGAGTCTCCAGGAGGGAACACTTGGTGACGGAAGCCCTCCTCGACCCGCCACCACCACCAAGACCCACACTCAAACCCAGACCTCCAAGGGCCTCAGAGCCGAACCCCTGTCAGGAGGGTGCACCTGCGCCACACTTCCCGCCTCAGCGAAGGGACAGAGAAGGTGCAGATGGGCTGCAGAGGCTAGGAGGTACCCACGCAGTGGCCGACAGACACCTCCCCACCGACCCCGTCCAGACTTGGCTCCCAGCCAGAGCAATGACCCAGACGCCCGGCTGGAGCAACGACCCCTCTGCTTCCCAGACTCGGTGATCGCCAGAATACCAACCTCAGGTCCTCCCAACCACGTTTACCTTCCAGGTGTCCCCAGACCCACCCCTGCTACAGCAGCGACCCTGGGTCCTCCGGCCTCCCAGATCTCTCGGTTCTCCTGTGCCCCCGCCGTCCCCGCCCCGCACTCACCCAGAAGAGCAGGTTGAAGGCGAACATGAGATACTTGACGCCCTGGAGGCAGCCGCGCGCCATGCTGCAGCGCTTCAGCTCTAGGAGGAAGATGAAGGAGAGGTCCAGGTAGAAGACCACGTACTTGTTGCCCTTGGGCGACGTGTAGCGCGTCTGGGCCGCCTTGGGGCCGGGGTTCGCGTGCAGGCCGAAGAAGGCGCCGCCGCCCCCGCCGTCCCCGCCATCCCCGGCGCCCGCGCGCCCATACAGGCTGCTGTAGCGCCGGAAGGGCCCGCCGCGCGCGAAGCCCGGCTCCTTGCCCTCCGGCGATGGGCTGCGCCGGTACGTGGACTCATCCGTGCTCGAGCGGCGCATCGCGCCGGGGGGTCGGGGCCGCAGCCACACGCGCCCGCTCCTGCCGCGGCTCAGCGTCCCGCGCCCGCCACCCTGGAACGCTTCATCCCGCCGGGTCGACTGCCCCTCCTGCTCCGGCTCGCGTCCCAGCCCCTGCTCCGACCCCGGCGGCGACAACGGACGCAAGGCTGCGCTCGGACCCGGGCGGCGGACCCGGGACACCTGCCCGACCCGCGGGCTGCGGCCCCGCGCTCTCTCCCTGGCGCGCCGCGCGCCCCGCCCCGCGCCCTGCCCGCCAATCCGAGGAGACCCCGCCCCCGCACGGCCCCGCCCCTCCTCGCCGCACCGCCTAGCGAATCTGACCGCTCCGCCCCAGACCGACCAATCGAGTGTCCCTACCCTGGCGGGGCCAGGGACGAAGATGCTCAGAAGGGCAGAGGAGCCATTTGAGGGGGCCAAGGGGCTGGGGCGGAGGCCGGGACAGCTCTAGGCCCCAGGAACGACGCCCCTGGCGCTTCCGCCCGAACAGTACGCGCCGGTACCCAGCCGCCGGGATGGTTTAGAGACGGCCAACCATGCAAAGGATAGGCAAAGCACTATGCAAGTGAAGGGTGACCCGGTTGCTGTTGGTAGCCAACTGCGGCAGTCTGGCTTTGAGTGCTTTGGTGAGCCCGGGACACCGGGAAGGGTGGACCTCTGTAAGTACGGAGGGAGTGTCGGTGAGGTTTCCTGACTCAAAGGGAGGGACCAGGGCAGCTGGTAGCATGGCAGCTATGGCAGCTGAATCCCACATGGCAGATTGTGAGTTGGAGTCCCAGACCAGCAGCTTGAAAATCACACTGGGCACCTGTTCCTGCAAGTCCAAAATCTCGAGAGGGGTGTTGGAGGAGAAGCGTTATGGCTGACCATTCCCCAGAGGGATGCTTTCTCACTGGCTCTGTGTTTCTCGCCGGCCAGTGCATGTGCCCTCTGGCAAATTTTTAAAGGGGAGGGCGGAAGAGCGGCAGTGGCATGGTGGTTAAGGCACTGGACTTCCACATGACTAACTGCGGTTTGAGTCCTGGACCTGGCAGCTTGCTTTCTCACTTTCCCTCTCTCTCTCTGTCCTTTTTGGTGAATTTAATAATAATAAATAAGTAAATAAATAAATAGTATTAAAAAGAAGAAGGTGACAACAGCAGCTGCTAGCAGGCGGTGTGATAGTTAAGGTGCTGGATCCCACATGGCCAACTCCACAATTCAATTCCTGGCCCCAGCGGCTTGAAAAACACACCAGGCATGTGTACATGCGTGCCCAAAATTCCGAGAAGAGAATGTAGGAGGAGGGACTGTGGTATGACCATCCCCTCCCTCTCTCTCCAGCTGCAGGCACCCTATCGCAAAAATCTAAGAGAAGAAAGAAAAAGAAAGGCTGGAACGTGTAAGTCTAGGAGTGAGCTCAAAGTACCCCGTAAGCCCAGTGGGAGATCCACCAATCCCAGTGGGGTTCCCTCCGGGCTCAGGGAATTGACAGTAGGACCCACTCAGCCTCCAGCCCATCCTGTCTCCCGGGTAGGGAGCAGGGCAGTCTCGCAGCACCCCAGCTGGGCTGATGCACTGCTGTTGCCATCTTGAGTCTCCTTCAATTTTTTCCATTTTTTCTTTTTTGCTATAGGACACATGTGCTCATCAGAGAGACAGAAAGTGAGAAATCACTCCGGGGGGGGGGGGGGGGGGGGATGGTCACACCACAGTCCCTTCTCCTTCACTCTCCTCTCGGGATCTTGGGCATACACACACACACACCTGGTGAGTTTTGAGCCACCAGGTCCAGGACTTGAACCGCAGTCAAGTACATAGGAGTCCAGCAACATAACAATCACACCCTCTGCTGGTCCTGAGTCTCCTTAAGTTTTTTTTTTTTTTTTTTTTTTTTTTTTTTTAAGAGACTTTTGCTATAGGGCACATGTGCTCGCCCGAGAGACAGAAAGTAAGAAATCACCTCCCAAGTGGATGGCCACGCCACATTCCCTTCTCCTCTTATTCTCTTCTCAGGATCTGGGGTACACACATACACATGTGCCTGGTGTAAGTTTAAGTCTCCAGGTCCAGGACTCGAACCACGGTCAACTACATGGGAGTCCAGTGACATAACCATTACACCATCTAATGTTTCTGAGTCTCCTTAATTTTTGAACAAGGGGCTCTGAATTTTATTTTTTTAAGAATTATTTTACTTTATTTTGTTTATTTTAATTTGATCAGAGAGGGTCAGTGAGAGAGGGACAGAGAGACAGAGAGAAAGTGAAAAAGCAAGTCGCCAGGTCTGGGACTCGAACCACAGTTGGCCATGTGGGATTCCAGCGCTTTCTTTTTTTTTTTTTTGAGAGGTTTTTCGCTATAGGGCGCGTGCGCTCGCCAGACAGACAGAGAGAGACATAGAGACAGAAAGCGAGAAATCACCCCCCAGGGGGGATGGTCACGCCGCAATCCCTTCTCCTCCATTCTCCTCTCGGGATCTTGGGCACGCACGCACACGCGCCCGGCGTGAGTTGTAAGCCACCGGGTCCGAGACGCGAACCGCAGTCGACTACGTGGGAGTCCAGCGACATAGCCATTACGTTAACTGCTGGTTCCCAGGATTCCAGCGCTTTTAACCACACACCACCAGCCGGGTCCGCTGAATTTTATTTTATACCAGTCCAAGCCTTAAGTCTGTCTTTGAGAGACCTCACTCCCCTCCCAGACACAGGAAAACCTGCAGCAGTGCCCCTTGCACTCGTGGGTGTGCACACAGGTGTGCTCTCATCCACCCCGGGGGGTGTGCACACATCCACACCGAGATAGGGCCAGAGCCCGCATAGCCCACCCTGTCTGGGAAGCCCCAGCCCTGCCAAAGAGCACAAGATATAAAGGTCCTGAGGTGCAGGGGAGACCCCAGCATGTGGCCCAGCTGCCCCACCAGGTGTCCCCCCCAGCAGGCATGGATGTGCCCCGCGCCCTGGGCTTGCAGCTTCTGCTAAGGCTCCCCAGTTACCACAGTGGTCTGCAGGAGCGCCCGCCCCCAGGACAATCCCAGAAACTGAGGTCCAGAGAAGGAGCGACTTGCTCAAGGTCCCCGAGCGTCCACGGCAGAGGCTGTGAGGTGAGGGGAGGAGTGAAAAGAGGAGAGAGGAAAAAGGACAGGGATGCCCATGGGCAGAGCTGAGCAGCCCTAGGGGGCACGGGAGGTGGCAGGTGTGGGGTTGCGGCTGGAGTGGAAACCCCAGGCACCCAGGGAGGTCTTGCCTCCATGCTCAGCACCGGGGACCTGGGCTCTCTGCACCAGCCCTCTGCTGCCCCCGAAGGCTCCGTGGAGAACTGCAGCCCCGGCCTCCAAGGCAGTGTCCCTGTCCTGGTCCTGAGGGGCGGGAGGGGAGTGCCCCAGAGTACAGGAAGTCTACCTGGAGGCCCTCGGTCAGGCTCCTAAGCCAGCTTGGGTCTTCCCACAGCCACCTGTCCTTCCCACAAGGGTTCTTTGGTGTGTCTGGGCCCCAGTAAAGGGACAGAGCAGTGACCAGCACCAGGGGCCCAGCAGAGAAGAAAGCAGCAGAGACTCCCACCCAGGCTTCTGCTAAGACCACTCACAGCTCTGCCCAGGAGCAGGGGGCAGCTAACAACCCCTGGGGACCTCTGGGGACTCCCAGCGATGATGTTGTGGAGGGAGAGGGCATGAGCTCAGAGCACACACTGCCCAGCACAGATGGGCCACAGCGCCACAGGCCAAGGGCAGACCCAGCACCAGCCGGGAAAGCCCACCCCCTTAGTAAATCCAGCCCTCCCGGGGATCGAGAACACCCCGGGACACCTCACCACCACACCGACCCCACCTGTGGACCCCAACAGCCCAGGCCCAGAGGCAGCGGCTCACCTGGACCTCCGACAGCACGTGACGAGCCGCAGCCCACCTGGCCATCCTTGTTCTCAAGGCCAGCTGGGGCCTTGGGGCTGGGCCTAGGGGAGGCGAGGCCGGGAGGTGCTACCCCAGCCGATGGCATCCTGAGCCCCACCCCGTGCCCGAGGGTGGCCAAGGCTGGACGGGGAACTGGGGTCAGGGCTCCTGTGAGCTCTCAGGGCAGGCCGGGGCAGACAGGGGGACAGGTCTAGGTTCCTGCACTGGTTGTCCAGTGTCCCCCGACCCCTGCCACCACCTCCCACTTACCAGACCCACACACATCACCCACGCGAGCAGACATGGCTGGTCTATGTGAGATCAGAAAAGTAGCCACGGCAGCTTCACCAGGTCTCAGTGAGGACCGGGCCCGCTTCTGTCGCCATGGCCAGTGGTGCCCTTGCTGGCCAGGCACAGCCGGGGCCGGGCCAAGGCCACCGTGCCGGAGCTTGGCCAGGGAGGGTCACCCTCAACACCCTGGCCCAGGTGCCAACCAAGTGCTCCAGATGTCGGGGCTGACTCTGCACCCTGGGACCCTGCCCCGAAGTGCAGCCCCTCCCCCAGAGGAATGCCCTTCCTCCACCAGGTGGGCCTCAAGGAGGCGCTCAGGAGAGGGCGTCTGTCCCAGCATCAGAGAGGCATCCAGCCAGCAAGGCCCTGGGGCTGGGCGTGGGTGTGATCAGGAGGCTGCCCAGGGCATCGCCACACTGCCAGCCAGGCCGTGACACCCCTGGGCTCGGTGGGCAGGCCTCCCGGTGAGGAGGTCGGCACGGCCCAGGCGGCAGGGCACGGCTAGACAGCTGGACGCCACCCTCTCTCCTCCGCACAGTCCACAGCAAGGGACGCCCCCAGAGAGGGTGAATGAGGAGCCCCACCTGGGCAGAAGGCAGCCAGGCCAGCAGGGGAGCACGGTGGCTCTAGGGACCAGAACACTGACTGGCTGCCCAAGCAAGGGCCTTTCCTTCTTGTTTTGTTTTCAGATTTTTGCCATAGGGCATGTGCGTGCTGGATTGGCAGAGGCAGACGGAAAGGGAGCTCTCACTTTCCCTCTGGGGGTGGCCATGCTTCAGTCCCTCCTCCTCCACCCTCCCCTCAGGACACACACATGCACAGGCACCCGGCGTGTTTTTCAACCCACCAGGTCTGGGACTCAAACATGAAGTTGGCCATATGGGGTCCTGCCCCTTAGCCACCATGCCACTGGCCCCCTGGGCATTTCTAACAGCAGCTGAGTTTCCCAACTTGCTCATAGGGCCTTCTGAAACACCCTCGCAGAACTGCAGGTATCGCACGTGGAGGCATGCACACTCAGAGAACATATATGTTCAGAGTGCATACTCACATACAGACACAGGGACATGCAGGCATGCGCACGTGGAGGCATGCACACACAGAGAACATGTATGTTTGGAGTGTGTACTCACATAGAGACACAAAGGCATGCAGGCCTGCGTACGTGGAGGCGTGCACACGCAGAGAACACGTGTGTTTGGAGTGCGTACTCACGAGTATTCACAGACACAGGGACATGCAGGTACACTCTTACAGACTTGCCCTCCCATACAGGTCCATGCACTGAGGTCCCCCCGAGGCACCCCACACCTCCCACCACCCCTCTCGTCAGCTCTGAGCACACATACAGATGCCTAAGCTCAGGGGGCCTCAGGCTCTCCCCATAGAGCTAGCTGGCCATGACCCTGCGGCCCAGTCATCTGTGACCCTGTGACCGTGTTGTGGGGGATTCTGTCCTTCCTTACCACCCAAGGCTGCAGGGCTGGGCAAGTCCCAAGCTCATCTGGGAGCCAAAGGAGGCGCCCACCCCTCCCTCCCCCCTTCCCTGCAAGCTCAAGGCGGGGGTGGGATAAGCTGTCCCCAGGTCAGGAGGGGTGCAGCAGCACCAAGCTCGCCTCGTGGACAGAGCGAGGCCTCTGACACCACGGTGCCCACAGCTCAGAGTGGTGGGAAGCCGCAGGAGAGTGTGAGCCACAGGGGGCCACAGACACCCACCTGACCAGATCAGGCCCCTCAGAGGGACCTTCCCAAAGGCCAGGGGCGGTGGTCGCTTACCAGGCGGCCCTCTCAGCTGCAGCAGTGGGCCATGACAGGTCCTGGCCGGCCATGGGGCAGAGAGGTGGCCGGCTCAGGGCGAGGAGCAGAGCCAAGCTGCCCACCCTCACTCCCAGGCTGAGCAGCTCTGAGTCGGCTTTGAGGAGGCGGGAGGCCTTGCCAACACAAGCAGGCTGCGGTGTCTGCCCCTGCCGGGCCCCAGTACCCACCCAGGCCCTCACCTGGGGATGGCCACACCAGCACTGGGCTCCAGACAGGCTGGCACAGAGAGGCGGGGCTGGGTCCTGCGCACAGCCGGAGCAAGGCCACCTCTCCTACCCAAGCCCACTCGGAGGAGGGAGGCCAGGTTGGGGCAGGGTGCTGGGTGGGGTCCAGCTCAGCACTTTCACGCCATTCCTCCCCTCACTTCTCTGCCGGGGGGGTCACATGGTAGTTAAGACCCTAGGGTCACCTTGCCAGCCACCCCAAGCTGCGGAAGTAGCTCCACCTGAGGTGCCCGTCCCCCACAGTCCAGGAGCCCCTGAGCCACCTGGACCCCTGTAGAGCAGTCTCAGGGTCACAGGAGGCCCAGGCAGCTGGGATGGCAGACAGTGACACTCCCAAATGCCACCAGCCCAAGCAGGTTCAAAGGGCCGAGGAAGCTCAGCCACATCCACGAACACCACCACTCACAACTCAGGCCCAAGCACTGAGAGGAAGCCTCCAGGACAGGGTGCACTGACCCGTGCTGGTGGGCCAGCAGGGCGGCCGGGTGAGAGTCTGCGCAAGAGAGGTGTCCCAGCCTGCCTGTGCATGGCCGCACACGCAGCAGCACGCCTCCCCACCACACACGTGTGGGTCAGGCCGCAGCGTCCCAGGAGAGCCACCATCATAACCCTCCCCAAGCCAAGAGTCAGGCCCGACGGCTGGGAATGGGGACCCTCCTGAAGTGCAGCTCTAGTCCCACCTAAGCTTTGCAGGTGGGGAAACTGAGGCTGGTCCAAGACCAAGGGCGAGGACTGCAGAATCAGCCAGCCACTGCTCTGCCCCCTGGCCGCCCGGAGCCCTCCCCACCACCTGCCCCCGGCCTGTCCCAGGGCAGCACCCAGGATGAGAGCGGCTCAGCGGCTACAACTTCAGTCCTGGGTCTCCCCTGACCCCTGCCCCGAAGTGATCCCTCCTTTGGCAGAAACCATGGCCGCCCGCCCCCCTGCACCCTTGACCAACCACGGGGCATGGGACACCTCACCCTCTGGCCCATATCTGACCATCCCACGGGGGAGGATCCTGACCTTCCCCTGAGCCCTGTTGGTTCCCTCTGCCCAACTCACCTGTGGAGGGCCTGGCCCAGGCCCCAGGCTGCCCCCGTCCTCAAACACACAAAGGGGGACAGGCCACCAAGGGATGTGACAGGGGCAGGACTGGCCTCTGGGTCTCTGCAGGATCCTCAGGTCTAGCCTAATCCACAAGAGCGGAGAGAAGCAAGTGCCCCAGAGGCCTAGGCACACACGTTGGTTGAGGGGGCGCATGAATGGGGGGCATGCCTGGGGCTCACGGGCCTCTCCTGCGAATCAGGAGCTGGAGGACGGAGCCAGGAAAGGGAAGACCGCCATCGCCCCGAATCTGCACACACTGGCAAGCGTGCGCCCCGCGCAGCGCACACACACACACACATTCACACATACACACATGCACGCACGCACGCGCTCTCTCACTTGGAATCCCAGGAATGTCAACTTGGCTCATTATCCTCCCTCAACTCTCCCAGAGTAAACAACTCCTCCAGGCAGGAGCAGGGGCAGGCCGGGCCTTGGGCCCCTCCTCCAGGAAGCCTTCGCCCCACCCATTCCCAAGGGCCCACCCTACAGACTTCCCGGATCCCACTCCCCCGTGTCCCTCACCTCCGCAGCAGCCGGCAGCCTCTGCAACTAAGCTGGATCTGACCCTAAGCCACAGTGACTCACGGCCCCAGTCCTGCCCCTCTGGCCAGGGCAGGATGTGCGTCCACTCAGTCTGGCGGGGGGCAGGGAAGGGAAGTGGCCTTGGCTCGTGCTTCTGCACGTGGCTGGGTGGGGGATGGCAAATGCCACAGGGAGGCTGCCCGGGACCCAGGCAGGGGTAGGGGTGCAAACCTCAAACGGAGAGTGGCTCGAGCTGGCCCCACTCTAGATCCAGACCCACTTTGGCCTTCAGCCCCTTCCTCTGTGGCTAAGGCTGGAGCCCAGCACGCGTCCTGAGAGCAGTTCCACCCAGGACAGGCACCGAACCATCCAGATGCCCTGATGCCAGCAAGCCTGCCCAGCGCCCAGGGTACCTCTGGCGCCTCTTTTCAGCACCCCCCCCCCACACACACACACACAGGCCAAAGCTCACCTCCTCTGGGTGCTCCCTGGTCTGGCGCCTCTTTTCAGCAACCCACCCCCCCCCCACACACACACACACACACACACACGCCAAAGCTCACCTCCTCTGGGTGCTCCCTGGTCTCACTGCACACTGCCTCCCATCCCTCCCATCTCCAGCGGCTGCCCCCAACACAGCAAAAAGTGTGGTGTCTGGCTCACCCCACTCCATCCCAGAGCCACAGGGTCCCATCCCTGAAGTCCTCAGTAGCCCCATGACCTGCAGGGTGAGGCAGACTGTCACTTTCAGCTGGTCCTACAGATACAGCCTCAGGGGCTGTGCCCAAGTGTTCCCTTTGCCAGGATCTTCAGTAGTTCAAAGGGCACCTCTTCCATGACGCCCTCCCTGACCACCCTCTCAAACGCCAGCATCAGATGCCCCAGTGGTGGGCTACTCAGCACAGCGTGCCCAGGGCTGGTGTATACTTCTCCGCACCCTCCCAGCCCTCTGCCTGGGGAAGCAGCCGACACGAACTCGGACAAGGCGGATCCATGCGGCGCAACGGAGAGCCGCCGCCAGGTGGGTCGCAGTCCTGACCGGACCGCCTCCCTCCTGCCCGCCTTCTGCCCGCTGGACGACGGTGACCACCCTCATGTGCTGCCTGGGCAAGGCGAGGTGCCGGGGCGGCGCCCGAAAGGGAATAGGCCGCGGACGAGAATGGGACACCCCACACTGGACAGAGGGGACCGCCAGCAGCCCGCGGGCAGGGGTTCGAGGCGGAGGTACTCCCTTCTCGGCCGGGCCAGGAGAGGCGGCGGAAAGCCGTGCCCGAGGCCGTCCGCCGCCTGGTATCCATCTGGCCAGGCCCTGCGGGGATCGCAGCGCCCCCGCCCCGGCGCCGCCACTTGTTGCTACATCGAAGCTCCGCGCTCAGGGCTCGAACTCGCGCACTCAGGCTCGCGTCGGAGTCCTATCCATCCAGGTTAGGGCCCGCGGGTGGCGGGACCGCGGCCGCATCCCCACTTTCGGACGCCGTACCTAAACGCTCAGTCCGCAGCCTCAGGATCCAGCGGCCGGCTCCCGCCGCGCAGCTGTCAGTCATGCGGACACGAGAAACGCGATCCGCCGCCGCAGAACACTTACGGCCCCTCTCGGGCGCCGTAGTGCAGGATGTACCAAAGTAGTGGATGGGGAATGTTGTCAGTTTCTGCCGCGGATGCGCGGGCTCCGGGAGCTCCGATCCACGCGAACAAAACTCGTTGTCATAGCAGGCATCAAACCGCAACGGTGCTGCTGGCCGGCGGGCTTGGGCCAGGGCCGCGCTCAGGCGGAATCGATCCCCCCCGCGCCAGTGGACGTGCCCGAGGCGGGGCCTATATTAGAGCGGCGCACTGTCGGGTCTGGCGTTTAGGCTGCAGAGAGCCGCCGCCATGATCATCCCTGTGCGCTGCTTCACCTGCGGCAAGATCGTCGGCAACAAGTGGGAGGCCTACCTGGGGCTGCTACAGGCCGAGTACACCGAGGGGTGAGGCGCCCGGGCCGTGCGGGGTGGCCGGGGCCGGGTGGCGGGGGGTCCTGGCCTTGCTGGCGGGCGACCGCAGGGACCTAGGTTGTGGCGGAGGTGGGGTCCCGGCTTGAGGAGCGACGGCGGGGCCGGGATCGCGGTGGGGGAGGGTGTCTGGCCTCCGGGGGAGGGGGCTGCCCGGGGCATTGTCGAGCTTTCAGGCCTGGGTCTCCCCTAGCCTAGCTGGGGACACTGCTCAGGATAGCGTCGCCCCATGCAGTTTGGGGGACTAGGGAGTTGGGAATCAAACCACTGGTGTCTTGGGCACCTCTAGGCATCCTTGTGGCTCACAAGCGCCTCCTTCAGCCTCCTTCCTGTCCATCCTTTCTCTGCAGTTAGGCCTACCCCATGTCCTGCAAACCCGCTGGTCCTTAAAGTGCTGGGCAAGCTGTTGCCCCTGACCACTGAGCCATCATCAGGCTTTGGGGGGACCTTCCCTTGGACCTTAGTACTGCAGTTGCCAGCGTGCATTTGTGACTCTCGGTGGCTTGCTGGGGGCCGACCCTTGGCCGCTGTGTCTCTGTCCTGTTGGAAGCCCTGGGCCCCCTCTGTCTGCATGCCATAGGTCTTGGGGCAGGTGTGCTGGGTGAATGGAGACGGGGACTGGATGGGGGTGCCGCAGTGACCATCGTGGGAGTCCATGGCTGGCAGCCTGCCCAGGCCCTTCTCCCTGGGATGCCATAGGAGGGGCTTGTCCATCCAGTCTCCCCTTTCCCAAGCTGCCAAATCTGAACTTGTAGCCAACAGGGTGGAAATTTTCTGCAGGACTAGGATGATTAGGGCCAGGCTCCAGGGGAATTGAGACTTTTGATTGGCTTCAGAAATGGGAGGGGCGGTCCCTTGCAGAGATGGTCTCTTGCTGATTGGAGGGAGCAGGGCTGAAGAGACTGCCCTGGTGGGCTGGGGTGATGGGTGATGGCAGGCACACCAGGGGCTCAGGAGCGCTGGCTGGAAGGGTGGGAGGGGGCTCACCTGGGGAGCACCGGCTACCCCAGCTGGGATCCTGCTTCCGGATCTAGTCCCAGGTGGCTCCCCACACTGCCCGTATCGGGAGTGAGTGGAGCGTGCCACAGTACCCACAGGCGGCTGGACGGGCTCAGGGGCCAGTGCAGGCCATGTGCCCACAGCAGTCTCACTGGTCCTCTCCTTGGCACAGGGATGCCCTGGACGCGCTGGGCCTGAAGCGCTACTGCTGCCGCCGGATGCTCTTGGCACACGTGGACCTGATCGAGAAGCTGCTTAATTACGCACCCCTGGAGAAATGACTGCTGGGACACGCCCTGCTGTGGGCCGCGGGCAGCCGGGGCCTTGCCGGAGTTCATAAGCCGGTGTTGGGGAATGGCGAGCAATGCCTAGCCGTGCTGCACGGACAGAGTCCCCTCTGGAAGGAGCCACCAGTAAAAGTCTTTGTAGAGCCACTGAGAGTTCCTGGCTGTGTGGGGCTCCCTGTGCCCACGTTCCCAAGGAAGGGGCCCACTCTTGTGTGGTGACGCCGACAGAGCCTGTGGTTGTGCGTGAACCCCAGATGCCTGGCCTGGCCCTACAGCTAGTTTGTCCCGCAGGGGACCCCGGTAAGAGGCACCAGACGAGCTTCCACCTCATATTCTCTCGTGCCTGGTCCACAGGGTGGGTGCCCAGGGCTGCATGCCATCTTCACTGCCAGGAGGAAGGACACCATCTGCCCCAGACCTGGGAGGCGGTCTCCCTTTGGGGCACGTGCTGCCGTGGCCCAGAGAGCCAAGAATGCTGGGGCATCCCTGTCCCATCCTGAGCACCCTTCAGGCTGAGCACAGGCCCCACAGCCTGTCGGGTGCCAAAGAACCAGGGTTTTCTGGCATCTGAACAGCATCTGCTCTTTACCCACTGCTAGACCTGCTGGCCCACTGCCTAATCCTAATCCCGGCTCCACCAAAGCCGAGCAGCAGGCCAGGCCCCTTCGTGTGGCCAGGTTCCCACACCAGCGCGGAGACCCTCTGCCGGGCCAGCAGGCAGCCTCGGTGAGGGCCCAGGCGTCAGCACTGGATGCTGTGAGCAGGCGGGAAGAGCCAGCTCCAACTCAGGCTGCGGCTTGGACACAGGGGCTGTGGCCCTAGTGCCCTCTAGGGGAGAAGGCAGGTGGGCACAGGTCGGTGGGGAGTTGGGCCGGAGCCCACCTTTGGGCTGCCCGGGCTTCCAACCCGGGGTCCTGGGGGAAGAGGGGTCTGTCCCCCACAGACAGTCAGCTTCAGGAACAAGAGCCAGGGCAGCCCCAAGGGCAGAGGGGGATGGTGCTGAGTGTGGCACCCTCTCCAAGTAGTGTCTTCCACACACCCTGCCCTCTGACCCCCCCGCGGGGCCCGCAACCTCCACCCTACCCTCTGCCTCCCCGCCGCGTGGCCAACAGCTCCTGCCTGCACGGCCTCCTCCTCTCCACTCGCATCTGTTCTGCACGGTGGCCACAGGGTCTTGGGGACTCAAGGGTTCAAGGCACACTGCAAGGTCATGGGTCGCTCTGTCCTTTCCCTTCTGCGAGGACTGTGACCATACCGCCAGCTCTCCTCTCACTGAGGTCCCCTCCCCGAACCTGGTGGGCTCTCCTGCCCGTCGCCAGAGGCTGACAGGTGGGTCTCACCCTGCTGGACACGAGGACCCTAAGAAAGAACTGTCTCATTGAAAGTCACTGTCCGTTCTACCAACGTTTATTAAGCCCCTGTCACATGGCAGGAGCATTTGAAATACAGCAGTAAATGAAGCCAGTAACCCTGTCCCCTCACGGGACATTCTAACAGATGGCAGGAAAGTGGTGGCATCTTACACTGAAGTTAAGAGAAGTGGGGGAAATAAGGCAGGGCTGTGGTTGCCAGGAGAGGGTGGCGACTTCCCTGAGTGGGACGGGGCCGCACAGCTCCAAGGCAAGGCTCCAGGCCCCTGGGTGCCTGGACATGCGTGTAGACCCAGGGCAGGCACAAGGTCCCCTTGCCCAGCCTAGCATCCCTGCACCCACTCCACCTGCCTCTGGTGACCGCAGGGTTGTGTCCGGGGGCTGGGCCAGCCCAGTTCTGCCCAAACCACTCACTGCTAATAGACAGGCATCAAGGAGCACCCCAGCACCTCACCCCGGAGGAGGTAGCCTGTAGGACGTGGCAGCTCCAGCCAGCCCACACACACACAGCAAAATGGGCACATCTGCCATCCTTCACCGCCTGCGAGGCTTGGGCCTGGTTGTTCAGGGAAAGGCACTTGAAGCTATGTCTGGGCAGTGCCAGAGGTCACAGGAACGGCACAGGGTTGGAGGGCGCGGTGGGCCGGGAGGTCAGTAGTCAGCGCGGTGGTCGACTGGGAAGCCGTGCAGCAGCAGCGGGCGGGCGGTCAGTAGTGCTCCAGCTTCAGGCTCCTGTACAGGCAGCACGTGAAGATCATCCCAAAGACCTGTGTGCAGAGCCAGGCAGCGTGAGTGAGGCCGCAGGGCCAGCAGCCAGCCCCGCGTGTCACTCAGTCGCCCCCGTGTGGCCACACCTGCACGCAGGCGATGCCGATGCCCACAGCCCCGATGACTCTCAGGTGTTCCTGGATGAAGGTCTCCAGCTTGGTGATGCAGCCTCCCTGCAGGGTAGGGCCGGGTGCAGAGTTGAGCCCAGCTGGCTCCCCCACACCATGCCCCAGCCCTGCAGGGAGGCTGCTCTGTGCCTCAGCGGGCACCTCCTACCTCCACCTTGTAGATGTTAGAAGCATGGTCCCGCCTCCCACAGCCATCCACCACTGTCTTGCAGCAGCTGTCGGGGACCACACGGCCACCTGCCTCGCCGGAGTGGATCCACTCACTGTCCCGCCAGTCCTGCGAGTTGTTGCTGCCACAGCAGTGGAACTGCAAGGGGGACACGGCACAGGCTGTGCATACTTCATGCACAGCAGGGGGCAGAGGGGCTGATGCACCCCTCCCAGTGCTCCACACACCTCCTGCTGCAGCTTGTCCACTGCACTGGTCACGCCCTCGTGGCCTGGCTGGTGGTAGCACTTGGTCATGGTGGCCTTCAGGTTCTCCTTGAGCTCGGTGTTCAGCTGCAGGGCGGGTGAGAGAGCTTCAGCCTCAAAGTCAGCCGAGTCCATCCTGGGTGAGGCTGGGAGAGCCCAGGATGGTGGGAGAGGCCAGGGAGGGCTCAGCCAAAGGGAAGGGCAGGGGTCAGAGGGGACTGAGAGGGGTGTTGGGTGGGACTGGAGATGAGTGTGACTAAGGGCGGGGGGGGGGGTGCTTCTCTCCATGAGCACCAGCGTGGGCACCTTGTCTGCCCCTACAGCCCACCCCTCCTGAAGCTAGACCCGCCTCAGCGCCAGTGGCCAGCTCTGGAGCAGTGAGGGTAGAGGGTGGCGTGGTGTGTCTGTGCTCTGCGTACGCACACCCAAGCCCCTGTGTCCGTGTCCGTGCCCGTCAGCGTCCCCTGTGCCTGGCCCTCACCTGCTGGTAGTACACGTAGGCCAGGATGCCAGCAATGATCTCCAGCAGGAAGATGACGAGGAGCAGGAGGAAGTACTGCGGGCAGAGACGCCCTGTGTCAGGACGCCTTGTGCCCAGGCGCCTGCAGGGCTCCCTGCCCCGACTTCATGGGCACCGCCCGTGGGGGCTGGGGCCCACGAGCCCCCCAATGCTTCCTCATGGAGCTGGGGTCTTCTCTCGGCCGCTCCAGCTTGCACTATGCAGGGGGGGCGGGCCCCGCAGAGGAGCCTCCAGTGACAAGCCTGTCAGGGCCCCAGCTCACCCCAGCGCCCCCACCCCCCCCCCGCTGACCAGGCGCAGCAGGTTCCTCCGCTCCTTGAAGGTGGCGCAGCAGCCCAGGACGCCAGTCACCATGACGACGATGCCAGCCGCCACCAGGATGTAGGCTGTGGCCAGGTAAGTGCTCGAGGCCAGCAGGCTGATGTAGTCGCTCTTCAGGGCGAGCGTCCAGACACCCACTGCCATGACGGCGAGGCCAGCCAGCTGTGGGCAGTGCACACTGGTCACCCTCCCGTCCAGGCTCCAGGCCCAGCAGGAGTGGGGTGCCGTGCTCACCCAGAAGCAGCAGTTGTAGGTAAACAGCAGGTACTTGAGGCAGACCGTGCCGCATGTTGCCTTCTTCTCGTTGAAGTCACCCATCCTGAGGCTGGGGGCTGGTGAGCCAAGGGCGGGGGTCAGACGGCCCGGAGCGCCAGGCCCCTGACACTACAGGGGAGCCAGATGCCCAGCCAAGCTGGAGCCAACCACTTGCCCTGGGAGAAGGCCTGGAAAGGAGATGCCCCAGCAGCCAGGACGTGAGTCACTTCCTGGGACGACAGCTCAGAGGCTCTGACCCCCATGCAATCTAGGCGGACCCCTAGCTGCCACCGGCTGACTTAGCCCTGCTGGTGGCCAGGGAAGGAAGGCCCAGCTCACCTGACGGTGTGCCCACGCAAGGCCCACCCAGCACGACCCCGGCATTCTATGGGCCTGGGGAGGGGCATTGACAATACATCCCCAGCGGTGGCAGCAGGGCTCAGTGCTCAGACCAGCTCGGCTCCTTAGGAAAGCTCATGGGCTGTCCCCTCGTCTGTCACAGGGCAGCCGGAGCCAGGGGCACGGAGGGAATGGAGGCGGCAGACTCTCCACCAGACCTGGGATGGTTCTCCCTTAGAAAGTGGGAGCCGCCCAGCCCCAAGGTGAATGCAGAAACAGGCCGTGCTCCTCCCCAGGGACCTCAAGGGACTTGGATGTCTGCGCTGTGGAGGGCGGGGAGGGGGGAGGGCTGCAGACGGCAGCTGCTGGGCAGCCTCAGGCCGTATTTCCAGACAGGCTGCTGCCAGGGCTGGACTTTTACCACCCAGCCAGCCCCACCCCTCACCCCGCTCACCAGGCCGGCTGCAGACAGCTGCTCTGCAGGACAGGTGGACGGATGCTTCCAGCAGAGTTGCTTAGAGGGATAGGGACAGTCACAGGGCTGGCCTGTGCTGGACGCCAAGACCCTGTCACCCTCCTTGCGGCCACCAGGGGCAGTGGACTAGAGCGCTCCCAGAGTAGGGTCTACTCGGGCCAGGAAGAGGAGCGGCCAGGCCTGGTATTTTGGTCTGGACCAGGGTGGGGCAGGGCAGTGGACATTTCTGGACAGTGATCCTAGGAGGAAGCTCATGCCTTCTCTAGGCACCCCACCCTGGGCCCAAGCTCCACACCTGTTACTGCCCCTTCCCCCACCAAACAGCAGCAGCCCCAGGGGAGGAGAGAAACAAGGCAGACCCTCCACCCCGGAGCTGGGCCAGAGGGGCATGGCCCCCAACCTTGGAGCTGGAGGGTGCAGAGGGTGGGGGCACAGACTTGGGCCCTGAGCCAGGGTGTGGGACAGCCTGTAACCACTGCGCCGAGTGCAGATACACACACCCAACGGCAGCTGGGCCAGAGTACACGCTCCACCCAGGGGTGACAGACCCCTACCACTGACCCAGGAGGATGCCTGAGCCCACCCACTCAGAGGTGAGCCTGGGCTTAGCTCTGGGGTCCTAGGCCTTCTGGGAGGTTGGTTCTGGACACGGATCCAGCCCCAGGGCAGGTCACAAGCACCCGCCAAGGAGCAGCCCTACTTCCCAGGAAAGCCTGGTGGATGTGAGCCCCCTGGGAGAGCGCCGGCGTGGGAGTCTGGCCAGCCAGAAATAGCGCCTGCAAAAGGAGACAGAGCTGTCCCACCCCACCCCACCCCCGGCCCTCCAGCAGCCTGTCCCGGAATCAGGGGGACCGGGACTGCGTTCCAGCCAGGTCGGTGAGGAATCCCCGCGTCACCACGATGAAGTCACCGCCACTGCCACCACCCCCACCCCTCCCCCCGCCCAGGAACGCCCAATGGCCCGCCCACTCCCACCGGCGGTAGGAAACCGGTGTCCAGGACAATGAGTAGGGTGTTCAGGCGGCGCATTCCGGGGCTCGGTTCCGGGGCTCCTGACCCGAAGGGAGTCTCCGGGTCTGTCAGAGGACCCAGGAAACGCCTCTCCCTTGTCCTGCTCCCCCCATAGCCGCCCCGCGTCCGTCCTCCTCGCGAAAGGGCCTGCGAAGGGGCTGCGGCCGGATCCAGCCGGCGCGGCCTCTCGGGCCCTCTGGGCGCCTGTGGCCAGGCCTCTCCGTCCCCCGCGCGCAGCGCTTTCGGGGCACTCGGTCCCACGGGCCGGCCTGGCCTGGCGGCGCACTTACCCACCACGCTTCGGAGCCCGGGCGGCGGCGCGGCGGCTACGGGGGCGGCAGCTCCGGGTGCAGAGAATGCGCGGCCCGAGGCCCGCGAGCGCGAGTCCCACCTCCCGGCCCCGCCCGCGGCCCCGCCCCCGGCAGGCCGACGCTGGGCAGGTCTGAACCAGCGCTGGGAGGGCGGGAGCCACCGGCGTGGGCGCTGGGGGTCGACCAGGGACTTGGAGGCCTGGCGATCTGCAGCAGTGGGCGCGCCCACAGCCCGGCAAGGACCCACCCCTTCCAGAGACCAAAGAGCTGGCGAGAGGCAGAGCCGCGGCAGGGCTGGGGGGGTCGCGACCCGAACCGGCCAAGACTAGGTCTTTCTCCATTTCTCTCCCCCTACCTTAAGAACCACTCAGAGGGTACAGGGTACAAGGAACAGATGACTGGAGGAGAGGGGTTACTCCGGGTGCAGTGTGGAGGACCACCAGGGAGGCCTGGTGTCCCTTCGCAGAAGCACCAGGGTGACCTGGGCTCAGGAGTGGTACAGGGGAGAGGGTTGAGGAAGAAAGGACATGGCGGAGGGGGCAGTGAGGAGGGTCGAGGGGGCTCCCCACCCACCAGGCTCATTCATTCCAGCCCAGTGGGGCCTGGGTGGCGGCTCCGGGGCTGTCCTGGAACACTGCGCTCAGGACTGCATGAGGACTGGCAAGGGGAGGCCGAGGCAGGAGGCTGGGAGTTGACAGGAGACCTACCCAGTGCCACAATGAGACAGTAGGCAGCCGCTGCTGAGCCTCAGTCCCCTTGCCCAGCCATACGGAGGGCCCCAAGGTGTTCCATTTGTGATAGATAGGGCTTTGGCATGACCCAGGACCCAGAGGACACGCACAAGCACCCACAGCCCCAGTCCTGCAAGGTCATGTGCCATGTGTAACGCACTCCCATGCCCCACCCACAGACCCAGGCCAAGGAAGACACAGTACAGTCAGGGCTTACTGGCAAAAGGAGTTTTCTGCTGGACACAGATGGGTTATGGGCGGGGCCAAGTCGAGACTGGCAGGGCCATGAGACCTGGCCACCCAGGGTCCTTGGTCAAGCAGGCCAAGCAGAGCCTACTTGTGAACTGAGGCAACTCCCAACCCACAGCAAGGTGCCTTCAAGGAGTGATTTCTCCAAGTCACTTGGGGCTTGTCATCAGGCACTGGGCAGGTGGCCGGAGCCACGTCTGGGGGGCCGAGTCCAGCTGCAGCAGCAGCAGCAGGGGGGCCCAGGCAGTCGGGCTGTGGCCAGAGCTTTCCTGCGGCTACTGCCCAGCCGCCTGGCCTCACAGACGTCCCTCTCATCTCGTAGCCGGGTGTTCAGTTCCCTGGGAAGGAGGAAAGTGAGGGCCTTCAGGGAGCTCGCCGTCTCAAGAAGACAGCCATCTGGAGTGGGCAGGTGAGCTCTGGCTCTCCTCAGACCAGACAAGAGGCGTCTGGCTGGAGCTGTAACACGAGGGATGGAGGGCAGACACAGGAGGACTTCCCCCGTGGGATGAGCTTGGGGCCTCCACCCCCCGAGTCCTGTCCCTCCTGAGGCTTAAGCCTGACCGCACCTGAGCAGCCCCAGTTGCCTTAGGAGGCTGAGTTTCTCCTTCTGCATGTTCTTGGAGACCGCGGCCACGTCTCTGTGGATGGGAGGTGGTGACTCGGATGCAGGTAGGCTCCTAGTGCGCCCCCCCTAGAAGATCCCCCTCTACTCCCCTGCAGACACTGGGGACGGGACTGAAACTGGAAGGAGGGATAGAAACCGCCCAGACCTGGGGCCCAAGCGCGCCTTGATCCCACCACGCCCCCTAGCCCCGCCTCCTACTCGAGACACGCCCCCGGGAGTCCGCCAGGTCCAGCCCCGCGGGCACCTTTGGGTCTGCTCCTCGCGGCCCCGCGCGTAGCCCTCCAGTCTCCGGAGCTGCTCTTGTGCCCCTTCCAGCTGCGTCCTCAGCGCCTCGTGGGCCCGCCACAGCCGTGCGTTCTGAGTCTGCGTCTCCAGCTGCTCCGCAGCCCGGGCCTGCAGCTGCTGTTCCAACTGGGAGTGCATGGGAGGATGGACGCTAGCGAGGAACGCCCCCTCCCCCAGGTGCCGCGCTTGTCCGATGCCCGAGTGACCGTGAGTACCGCGAGCATGGGCTGGGCGGGCCGCTCACCTCCTGCTGCCTCAGGCCGGCGCGTTCCAGCTCCTGCTCACGGCTCTGTAGCTCCAGCTCCAGGTGGCATCTCCGTTCCTCCCGGGGTAGGTTCTGGGACGTACAGGGGGCACCTGAGCCTTTCCGGACTGCCCGGACAAGTAAAGGAGGCAGGAGGAGCAGGGCCGGGATTGGGGCCAGGGTGGGGTCTGGTCGAGTGGAGAAGGCGGAGTGGGCGTGACCAGTGAGACCAAGCAGAGTCAGCCCGGGCTTGGGGCGTCCTGTAGGCTCAAAGGTTGAGCCCTCGGGGGCGGGACCAACTCGGGAGAGGCGGGGCCAGGGGAGCGAGAGAGGCTGGGATTGGACCAGGCGGGAGGGGGCGGGTCTTGAGAGCCCACCTGACTGTGCAGTCGCTGCCGCTGCTCACCGAGCTGCTGCTCCATCTCCTCGTACAGACAGCGCACCTCCCTCTCGTGCTCGCTCTCCCGCCTTTGGGGGACCAGGGTGCGACAGCTGTTGAGAATTTGGCAGCAATACGGCCTTCAGGCCCCCCTCCACTTTCCAGAGTCTCTCCGCCAGTCCTCACCGCCGCAGCGCCTGCTCCAGGCCATCCCGCTCCCGGGCCGCCTCCTCCAAGCAGGCGGACGCGCACATCAGAACATCCTCAAAAGAGCCCAGCAGCTCCGGTCGCTCGTGCTGCAGCCGGGCCCAGAGCGCCCTCACAGCTCGCTGCCTGGAGAGGGCAGGCAGGGACTGAGGCTGGAGCTGGCGGGAGGGCTAGGGGATGGAAGACTCCCCTCTGCAAAGGGGAATCCCTCCCGGAGACCCGGAGCATGTCCCGTCTAAAGCGCATCCCTTCCATAGGTGCGTTCACCGCTGCCTGGGGTCTGCGCGTTTGCATGGACGGCTTGCGCTCGGGGAGGTGCGTACTCCGGGTAGTGCAGGTGAGTGCGTGGCCATGTGCTTGGCACTGCCCTTCCTCCCGCAGCTAGGCCAGTGCCTTCTGAAATGCAAATTCTGCGGGAAATCACGTCTGGCCCCGCCCAGGGAGTTGCAGCTGATGGAATGGCTGGGCCTGAGCCTACCTAGAGATTCTGCGCGGGAACAGACACGATTTGGACAGACAGCAAGCAGGCAGAAAGGGCAGGCAGGGGAACTAGGGTGCAGGGCCAGTACACTCACTCGCCCAGGACCCGGGCCACCCCCAGCTGCTCCAGCATAGCGCAGAACCGCTCCTCCTCCTCCTCCTCCTCCTCCAGAGAGCCGGCGGTGCCCTGCGCATCGGACCAGCCCGACTCAAAGGTTTCCTCCAGAGTCCGGGAGGGGGGCGTGCCCTGGGCCGTCTCCACCCCCACAAACTTCCCTGTGGGCGTGGGAGGGAGAGATTAGACAGTCTATGGGTTGCCACCCTGGCTCAGCCCCTGCCCCCCTCCCTCAAACACATATCCTGCCCTCGCTCCGGCCGTTTCCTGTTATTCTTCCTTATTCAGGCCCTACAGGCCTGGGAATGGGAGGTGACAGTGGGGACTCAGCCCAACCTGGGCTTGGTTCTGGGGGAGAGGGCAGGCAGAAAGGTCGGAAAGGAGATGCTTAGGCTGCCCCGTGGGGTCCTGGATCTGGACAGCTGGGGTAGGGTGAGGATCTGGGCTCACCTAGGCCCAGGCAGAACTCTTTGGCGGTGAGGAAGCCAGTGTGGGCCTGATCAAGGCTTTCAAACACCGCCTCCAGCTGCTCAGGCGTGAGGGGCAGGTCGTTCTGCAGGCCCTGGTCGGCGAGAGCGGCAGGGTGAGCAAGTGGCTAGTACCAGCCCTGGCCTGGGCAGCCTCTTGGGGCTGGGGTCTCACCTGCAGGTCACGCCGGGTGATGAAGCCCTTGGCCTGCTTGTCGCACAGCAGAAACAGCTCCTGGGCCTGCTCCAGCATCGCTGCTCGCTGCCCTTCAGAGCCCCCCTCTTTTTCCTCTTCCTCCTCCTGTACCTCCCCAGCCCCAGGCTTCCGAGGGCTGGCCACGGGAGGGGGGCTGGTCTCTGCCATTGGGAGGTGCTGTGAGGCCGAAGGTAGGGTCAGGAGAAATGGGGCAGAGAAAAGTGAGTGCAAGGGTGGCTGAGCTCACCCGGGAAGCGAGCTGAGGGCCCTCCCTGCACCAGGCAGAGAGACGGGTGGAGGATGGACCAACAGAATGTGCCCACCCGGATGTCACTGGAGTGGGCCATGCAGCCTTGGTGTCTGGCCAGTGGGGACCGGGCATGTTAGGAGGCTGGAACCCCAGAAGAGGCTGCAGCCCGGGGAGGGAGTCCGTGTGTGCTGGAGTGTGAGGAAGAGTTAGTGGCAGGTAGCCTCAAAGACCAGCTCTAGAAGACCTGCCAAAGGTTGAGGGGAGGTGAACTGCCGCTGAAGGGAGAGGGTTTGGGATGAGGGAGTGGAGGAGGGCATGGGTCCTGGAGCTGGGGTGGCAGAGTCAGAGGTGATTCTGCAGGAGGACCTGGCCAGTCCTTAGCTCCTGGCCTGGGGCTGTCCTGACCGGGCCTCTTGACAGCTAGCAGTCAGGCTGACTCCGCCCTCCCTGCCCTCAGCCCCTCCCACCCCAGCTCGGCCCGGGTACAGGTGCAAGGTCCCAGCTCCGCACCAAGTGCATCTGGGGGCCCTAGGCAGGAACAACCCCATTCTTACTCCCTGCCCCTAGGACTAGGGCCCTCCCCTTCTCCCAGATTTGCCCCTTCCTGCCCCACCTCCTCTGGGGAAGGCCTCCTCCCTGATCAGAGCCCCCTGTTCCCACAGAGGCTCCACAAGTCCCCAGGCAGCGACACCCACCCCACCCCCACCACCCAGCCGTGGATTCCGAGATCCTCTCGCCTGAGTCTGGCATGAGCTTCCGAAACCGCTTTACTTGGGACTGCGGCAGGGAGGGGGACGATGCCCTCCAAAGACAGCAGGTCTGAGCAAGCAGTGGGGTGAGAGGGACCGGGGTCATTGGCCCCCAGGCCGCGCCGTCGCCTCACCTGGACGGGGTCACCACCCCACCCGCGGCTCGCGGGCTGCTGGACCTGAGGTCCACCGCCGCCGGAAGCTGCGCTGTGGCCAGGCCCCAGGGAGCTGGGAGGAAGGCCGGCCGGGTGGAGCGGGTGGAGCGCGAGCAGCCGGGTTCCCCAGACCGCTGGGGGCCCAGCCCACCCGACCCTGCCGCGGCGCAGCCCTATCCAGACCGAGACGCCCAGATCCAGACCGAGACGCGCGGCCCTCTAGGGAGCGGTGGGCGGACGGGTACCTGGTGCCTGCCCGGCGCGAAGGAGGGACCCCGGCAGCGGGACCCGAGAGCGCCTACCTGCCAGCTGCGCCGCCGCACCTGCCGCGCTCCCGGCCGCTCCTCCCGGAAACGCCAGGCGCGCCCCGCCCCTGCTCGGACCCCGACTGCTCGCCTGGGGGCGCGGGCCGCGGTGGCCCCTGCTGCCTTTCAGGCACCGGCCCGGCGCTGGCCGGCCCCGCGGAGCCGAAGTACGCTGCTGTGGCTGAGTCCCCGCCTCTTGGGGCTGCCCCGGCGACCTGACCCCCAGAGGGCCGGAGAGTCTGACCCAGATGGGCCAGAACGAGCCGTGCTGCGGGACAGCGATGTCGAGGGGACCTGGGGACCCTCTGGGGCAGGGCGGGGCATGCAGACACTGGCATCTAGCGAGGGGCCAAAAACTGTAGGAAGAAGCTGGCCAGGAAAGACTATTTCCAGTGGTTATCTCTAGAGGCGAGGATTTTACTGTCGCCTCTGTATTTCCCAATTTTGGTTTTTCCCATTTGAACAATAAACACGAAATACTAGAAAATGCTATCTAAGCGTGAGTGTGAGTGCGAAGTAGAGCAAGGCCCCACGTCAGTGCCCCCCCCCCACTGTGGCGCACAGCCCACTAGGGGTCCCCTGGGAGGGGGGCAGGGGGAGCTGGGGAGGGAATCCCATCCACCTCCCAAGATCCTTCCTTCCCGGCCTGGCGGCCCCTGCACCCACCTGGAAGGCTGGCCGCACTGCTCTGCTGGGTGCTCAGGGGCTGAGGCCTGCTTCTCAAGGCAAGGGGCCCGGGCTCAAGCCCAACCACAACAGGTTGGGCCTATAGGACAGGACCTTGAGGGGGGCGGCCCCTGGCACAGGCACCCGTCGCCAAGGACCTGCCCAGCCGGCTCACCCAGTCCTGCGGTCCCAGGTCCCACGACCAACCGTTATTGTTGGCTGGGGGCTGCCACCACAGTCGGCCTACACTGTTGGGGAGGGGCCGGTGGGGGCTGGAACGCCACAGCGCAGGCCTCTGCTCAGTGCCCTTCCTGCTTGGTTACCAAGGAGGACTGCCCTGGGAAGAGGACACTTCGGGGAACCATGTCTATAGAGAGAGTTGCGCTCTCTTCAAGGAGAGCCTTGCTCCATATTCCTGACCCGGCCTGCATACTGACCGGAGTCAGGGCATGGGGGCGAGGAGGCAGTGCGCGTGGCCAGCGGTGCCTGTGGCTATGTGGGGGCCAGGATTCAGCACAGAGCCCAGGTTACATGCCCAAGGTGGAGCAGGGCCGGCCATCCAATGCAGACAGCCCAGCGCCCAGCCCGGCCATGTCGCTGTGTGAAGCCAAGGGCAGACACCACCTTTTGTAAACATTTTTTTTTTAAAGAGAGATTTTTCTATAGGGTGCATGCACTCACCAGAGAGACAGAGACGGGATGGCCAAGCCACAATCCCTTCTACTCCATTCTCTTCTTGGGATCTTGGGCACACACACACACGTGCGTGCCCAGCATGAGTTTTAAGCCGCCGGGTCTGGTACTCAAACTGTGGTTGACTGTGTGGGAGTCCAGCAGCATAACCATCACGCCATCTGCTGGTCTCAACACTGTTTTTATTTTGCAAGGATCCTGGTCCCAAATGTGTCCATTAACCCTCAGAAAGGGTTAGCCAGAGGCCTCGGTGCAAAGTGGGAGGCACTTTAAAAGAAGGGGGAGGGCGGCAGGTGGTGTGGTGGTCAAGACAGTTGGACTCCCACTTGGCTGAATGTGGTTCAAGTCCCGGACTTGGCAGCTTGCTCTCTTACTTTCCTTCTCTCTCTCTCTGGTCAACTTCAAAAAATAAAAAAAAATAAAAATAATGACAGTCGGGGCCAGCAGGTGGTGTGGTGGTTAAGGGTGCTGGACTCCCACATGGCCAACTGTGGTTCAAGTCCCAGACCTGGATTCTCGCTTTCTCACTTTCTCACTAAAAATATTAAGATAATCATAATAAATTTTAAAAATAATGACAATGAAGGACCGCAGTTAGCATAATGGCTATGTCGCAGGACTCCCATGTAGTCAACCATGGTTCGAGTCCTGGACCCGGTGGCTTAAACTCACGCCGGATGCATGTGCGTGTGTGTGCCCAAGATCCCAAGAGGAGAATGGAGAAGAAGGGACTGCGGCATGACCATCCCCCCTGGGGGGTGATTTCTCGCTTTCTGTCTGTCTGTCTCTGTGTCTCTGGCGAGCGCATGCGCCCTATAGCTAAAAATCTCTCCCAAAAAAATAACAACAATGAGTAAGATTAAAAAATTCTTTTTTTAAATTATTCTTAATTTAATTACATTTGTTATTATTTTTAAAATTATTTTTAAATTTTATTTTATTTATTCACTTATTTTATTTTGATCAGAGAGGGAAAGTGAGAAAGCAAGCCAACAGATCGGGGACTTGAACTGTGGTTGGCCACATGAGAGTGTCCAGCACCTTAACCACATCACCTGCTGATTCCCCTTGTTATTATTATTTTTTAATTTAGCCAGACAGAGACAGAGAGAGAGAGAAAGGGAAAGTGAGAAAGCAAGCCACCAGGTCTGGGACTTGAACGGTGGTCAGCCATGTGGGAATCCAGCACCTTTTAACCACTACACAACCTGCAGGCTCCTAAATTTAAAAAAAAAAAAATTTTTTTTGGAGAAGTTTCTGCTATGGGGTGTGTGTGCTTGCCAGAAAGACAGAGAGAGACAGAAAGTGAGAAATCACCCCCCAGGAAGGATGGCCACACCACAATCCTTTCTCCTCCATTCTCCTCTCAGGATCCTGGGCACACACACACACGTGCCTGGCGTGAGTTTAAGCTGCCGGATCTGAGACTCGAACCACAGTCAACTACATGGAAGTCCAGCGACATAGCCATTATGCCAACTTCTGGTCCCCCAAAATTCTCTTGTTTTGGGGAGAGGTTTTTGCTATAGGGTGCATGCACTCACCAGAAAGAGAGACAGAGACAGAAAGTGAGAAATTACCCCCCAGGGGGGTTGGCCACACTGCAATCCCTTTTCCTCCATTCTCCTCTTGGGATCCTAGGCACGCATGCACATGTGCCTGGCATGAGGTTAAGCCACCGGGTCTGGCACTAGAACCACAGTCAACTACATGGGAGTCCAGTGACATAGCCATTACACCAATTGTTGGTTTCAAAAACTTCTTAAAAAAAAAAAAGCAGGAGGCATATGTGTGGGGCCACACCAGAGGGGTGTGCAGAACCCAAGCGCCTCACAATTGCTCACAGGAGAGGGCTCTAAGCCCAGCTGATAGGCCCAGGATGTGATCCTGGAAGTCAGGTGAGGTGGTACAGGCCTGCAGTCTTAGCTATTTGGGAGGCTGAGGCAGGAGGATCACCAGTTTGAGGTCAGCCTGGGTGAGAAAGTGAGATCCTGTCTCAAAAAACAAGAAAAGGGGCTAGCAGCTGGTGTAGTGGGTGAAGCCCTGGACCCACACATGGCCGGTCGTGGTTTCAGTCCCAGACCCGACAGCTTGAAACATGCCAGGTGCATGTGCATGCATGGTCAAAATCCCAAGAGGAGAATGGAGGAGAAGGGATTGCAGTGTGGCCATCCCCCTGGGGGTGATTTCTCACTTCCTCACTGTCTCTCTCTCTGTGTCTCTGGCAAGACCACACGCCCATATGCCCACACGCTCTCTAAAAAAAAAAAAAAAAAAAAAAATCTCTGGGACTGGCAGATGGCATAATGGTTACATCACTAGACTCCCACATAGTCAACAATGGTTCAAGTCCCAGACCTGGCAGCTTCAAACTCAAGCCGGGCACTTTCTGTTTCTCTGTCTCTCTCAAGCAAGTTCATGTGCCTTATAGAAAACTCTCTCAAAAAAAAAAAAAAAAAAAAAAAAAAATTCTCTCTTAAAAAAAAGAAAGGGGGACCAGCAGTTAGCATAACGGCTATGTCACTGGACTCCCATGTAGTGGACCAGGGTTCGAGTCCTGGACCCAGTGGCTTAAAACTCATGTTGGGAGCGTATGCGCACGTGTCCAAAATCCCAAGAGGAGAATGGAGGAGAAAGGATTGCAGTGTGGCCATCCCCCCTGAGGGGTAATTTCTCCTTTCTGTCTCTGTGTCTGGCGAGTGCACGTGCCCTATAGTAAAAACCTCTCCAAAAAAAAAAAAAAAAAAGAAAGAAAGAAAGGGACCAGCAGTTAGTGTAATGGCTATGTTGCTGGACTCCCATGTAGTCAACCACAGTTTAAGTCCTGGACCCGGTGGCTTAAACTCACGTTGGGCACGTGTGCCTGAGTGCCCAAGATCCCGAGGGGAAAATGGAGGAGAAGGGATTGTGGTGTGGCCAACTCCCCCAGGGGGTGATTTCTCGCTGTCTCTCTGACTCTGTCTTTTTGGCGAGCGCACGCGCCCTATAGCAAAAATCTCTCCCCCTAAAAAAATAAAATTAAATAAATATTAAAAAAAAAAAAAAAAAAAACAGAAAGGAGTGAGACCTGGAAGGCCTTACCTGCAGCTGCAGAGACATTGGTCAGCTGTGGGGGCGGACTCCGCCCACCACAGGCGCCTCCTCCAGCCAGGGGAGGAGAGTAAGTTACAAATGAAGTAAGCAGAGGCTGAGCTGTGGCATTTATTAAATCTGTTTTGGCCAAAATAAATAATTCTTCACACACATTCTTCAGCAAAACATGAGAAACGGGAGGGAAGGAGCAGGTGCAAAGTTCTCAGGAGTAATACTGCGCTGACCGTGGGGTGCTGGGCAGGGCAGGGGAGAGATTAAGGCATTAAGGCACAGGTGAGGGGGCCTCTGAGGCCCCAGGGGGAGGAGTGCTCTGCAGCCCTCCCCACTCAGTGCGGCAAGTGAGTGGTTGGCGTAAGGGGGTCACGTGAGAACCCCCTCTTTGCAGGTGTGAAGGGCCTTCATCTGCTCACTCCGCAGCCGCAGACGGAGAGAGGCCGTGGATCTGGTCTCAGTCAGCCCCGGGGCCCCTACTCATGGGGCAGGGAAACTGGGGTGGGGGGCCCGGCCCTCAGCACCAGGACCCCAAGGGGCTGGGGAAGGCTGAGAGGAGGCTCTCAGCAAGGGGGCAGGCCGGGCGGGTGCTGCGGGGATGCGGGCTCAGCGGGAGAGGGGCCGGCCGGCACGCGCATGCGCAGGGCGTCGGGCGGGAAGGCGATGTTGGTGCAGAAGAGACCGAGCAGCAGCTGACGCTGGCACTCCTCCCACTTGGCCAGCGCGTCCCCCAGTGAGAGGTTGTTGCGCATCCAGCCCGGCAGCGCGTCGCTGTAGGAGGCGCAGGACAGCGGCACAGAGGGCAGCGACTGGGCGCGGCGCAGCTCCATCTGCTCCGACAGTCTGCGAGCCGGGAGGGAACCAGAGGGGGCACTTTAGTGTTGGCCACCGAAGCGCCAGGCCCTGGGCCCTGCGCCCTGGAGGGAGGGCACGGCAATCAGGGCAGTTCACCTGGAAGACAGGTGGCTGCCCAGCTTCCTCTTGGCGCGCATCATCAAGTACTGGCAGATGCTGCCTGTCTGCTCCTTCATCCACCGGATGTCCTCGGGGACGTCAGGCAGCCACTCCAGCAAGCTGTGGAGGCGGTGGGAAGCACCCTCAGGGCCTACTCCAGGGCGTCACGCCCACCCGCGAGGCCCTGCCTTTCCCGGGGTGACCACCACTCATGGATGATCCCAACACCCTTTCCGCCCCCCGACCCCCACGCCCAGCCTTCCGCACCGGATGGTGAAGGACACGGCGCTCTCCAGCGGCAGAGTGTAGGGCACCATCATGGCGGTGGCCAGCCGCACCGGCAGCATGTTGGAGAGCGTGGTCAGCAGGTCTTTCGGCTCCATGCAGGCCTCCAACAGAGCTGCGGTGGGAGATTGGCAACCGGTTGGGAGGCGGAACCCAGGGCCAGCGTGCACCTCGGCTTTCCCGCCAGCTGATCTCTCTCCTCGCTCCTTCCCTCCCCCTGGAGCTCTCACCCTCATTGAGACGGGCGGGCAGGTGTTCCAGGATGTGATCTTCCCGGGGCGGAGGCAAGTGGTCCTCCGCTCGGGCCACCTCTGCAGCAGCCTCAGCTTCCTCTGCGTCCTCGTCCGCGGGGGCGCAGGGATGAGCGGGGGGCAGCGCCAGCAAGGGGTTGGGCCGGTTCAGGAGGCCTGGAGCAGAAGAACCACGCGACTCACGATCAGCACTGCCACGGCCCCCGTCGGCCGGCAGAGGGCAGCAGCGCAGCGCGGGCCCCGCCCATCCCACCCGCGGTACAACCCCGCTGCAGCGCCGGGGACGCCCACGCACCGTTCCGCCGCAGGAAGCGCAGCCCGTCCCTGTAGCCTTGTTTGCACATCTCTCGAAGCACCTGCGGCAAGAGTGTGGATAAACTGGCTCAGAAGGAGCCAGACGCGTCCTGTTCTGCCCCCTAGCGTCCCTGGGGGTCCTGCAACCAGCCACCTCCATCCCCCACCCACCCACCTCCAATAACCTGTCTTGGATCCAGACAAAGACCAGGCTGGACAGAGACTGGACAGGCTGTCTGCACTCGAGAGGTTGTGCAGGCCATAGCGCTCTCCCCCAGCTCTCAGAAACGCCCAAACCCAACCCTGGGTACTTGGGAGAGGCCATCCATGTGAGGAGAGGTTCAGGGGAGAGGCCAGGGGCTCACCAGGGGCTCGGGAGGGAAGAGGGCCTTGGAGAGGCGATAGAGGTTCCGCAGGTTGAATTGGATGCTGGTGTTGGTGACCCGGAGCTCGTGAATATTGGTGGAGCTGTCCTGCGGGCAGATGTCACTCTCGCCCGAGAAAGGGGACACGGTAATGGTGTTTTTAAGCTCATAGAGCGGCAAGTTGTCTGAAATGCCACCATCCACATAGCGCTTGGGGACGGACAGACACAAGTCACATGGTAAGGAGCCTGAGGGGTGTGCTGTCCCCCCACGGTGCCACCCACCCAGTGGCTATTTCATTTGAGCCTTTCACCCACAGGGTACTGACCACAGGCCAGCCTAGGCAGATGGACAGACGGCCACAGGAAAGAAGTCTGCACACACACACCCGGGGTTGCCTGCCTCTTGAGTAACACAGGGGAAGTGAGGCAACTGGCAGTGCAGAGTAAGGGGCCATAGGCAGGGGCTTGGGTGGCCTTCCTCCTCCACCCCCTTGTCCCACAGCCCCAACACTAGCTGATTCCTGTCACCCACAAGGCACCCAGGACAGGACCCAGCAGGAGTACTCACCACCCCCTGGAGGGCGGGAGGGATGAGGCCACAATACACGGGGATGAAGGTGCTGCAGACGTTGGCCTGAGGGCGGGGAGAGAGGGGTGAGCAGGGCCCTTGGGGCTCACCCTGCACCCCACGCAGCACCCTCGGGGCCCACCTGGACAAGCTCCTCCTTGGAGTTGTAGTGGGAAATGATGACGTTCTCGCCATCTGAGACTCGGGTCAGGGAGATGCCCAGGCGCCCGCTGGCACGCTCGTGGCAATCGTCCGGCAGGGTCTTCAGCAGGCAGCCCCGAATGGTCTTCACCAGGTTGAAGGAGGGGTGCAGGGGGCCCAGGAACCGCTTCCTGGCCTCTTTCGATACCTCAATGATGTTGGCACCAGCCTCCCCTGGGGCAGGAGGGTCAAGGTCAGAGGCCAGCAGTCCAGAGCTTAGCAAGACCCTACCCCTGAGACTCCATGCCCAGGGTCCCACAGCACATAGCTTCAGAACCCTGCAGCCACAGTGGAGCCTGGCCCACAACAGGGACTTTTGCCACTTGCCTCTGGGGAGAAAGAGGCAGGCTAGTGCCCTGGGACGGCAGACAGGGACAGGCCAGCTGGGGCCAGGACCTGCCCTCTGCCCAGTATTTCCCAACTGCCTGCCCACATGAGTCACTGGGCCTGGCATGGCACGGCATGGTGTCCAGCTCAAGAGAAGGGAGAAGGCAGAGTCCCAGCTCTGCTGCCTCAGCCTTCACCCACTTGGCCAGTTCCAGAGGGGGGCCAGGCTGCAAAACCCAGCCCAGCCTGGGGTCACGTGCCTAGGGGAACTGGGTTGGAAGTAGTGGGGCCAGGCACTACAGAGTCCCAGTGCCGCCAAGAGTAAGTAACCCGACACTGCCCAGGGGCCCATGGGTGCCAGCCCAGGACAACACCAGGCTGGGGCCCGTTCCCAGCAGTGACCAGGGAGCAGGAGAACCTTAGGGAGGAGCTGAAGAGGCCAGCAGGTGGTGTGGTGGTTAAGGGCACTGGACTCCCACATATCTGACCACGGTTCGAGTCCCACACCTGGCAGCTTGCAAAAGCTTCCCTTCTCTCTCTCTTGCTTGCTAACTTGCTCTGTCTCTCTCTGGTCAAACTGGAAAATGGGGGACCAGCAGTTAGCGTAATGGCTATGTCGCTGAACTCCCATGTAGTCGACCACGGTTCGCGTCCCGGACCCAGTGGCTTAAAACTCACGCCGGGCGCGTGTGCGTGCGTGCCCAAGGTCTTGAGAGGAGAATGGAGGAGAAGGGATTGCGGCATGACCATCCCCCCTGGGGGGTGATTTCTGGCTTTCCGTCTCTCTGTCTCTCTGTCTGGAGAGCGCACGCACCCTACAGCAAAAAATCCTCTCCATAAAAAAAAAAAAAATGGAAAATGGATTTTAAAAAGTTAAATAATTCTGGTTTTTTAATTCTTTTTAAATTTTATTTATTTATTTATTTATTTATTTGATGAGAGAGAGAAGAGGGAGGGAAAGTGAGAAAGCAAGCCGCCAGGTCCAGTATTTGAACCATGGTTAGCCATGTGCAAGTCCAGCGCCCTTGACCACCACGCTACCTGCCGACCCCACAAAGTTAAGTAAAATCATTCTTTTTTTTAAAGGGGGGGAGGGGCTGCTAAAGACCATGCCCTCCTACAGTACCACTCCCATGGTCAGGGCAGGCAGTGGGGGGCCACAGAGAGCTCTCCTCAGCCACTACTGGCCATACTAGTGGGGCTCCAGCTGCCCGAGACCGCTGGGAGAGGGGCTGGTCACAGTGAGGGTGGGGAGGCGCCGTGGGAGTAGAACCAGGCACCTGGGAGTGTCCTGAGGCCAGCGGGCAAGGCAGGAGAGGCACTGGTAAGACCTTCATGAGAGGGAAGAGGCAGGGCCACAGAAATGAACACCTAGGCGCTCAGAACTAGAGCTGTGCTCCTTCCAGACATGCCCCTGGGGGCGACAGTCACAAGAAGGGGGCAGGGCAGAGCCTGGACAGTCCCCTGTGGGCAGAGCACCTCCCCACCTTGGCTGCCCTAGCAGGCTAAGTACACTGTGTGCTGTAAACACCACTCCCACGTGGCAGGGGAAGTGCCCCTGAGTGTTGAGAAGCCCAGCCGGCCGCACGGACCCCTGCACTCCGGAATCCAGAAGCTCCCCCACCCCCACGCAGTGGGCAGAAAATGGGCCACGTTGGGGACCTGGCCACAGGGCACTATGAAGTTAAGGGAGGGCAGGAGAGAGCTTGCCATGCCCAGTACCGACTTCAGTTTGGCTCCTTCCTCCAGGTCCTCTCAAGAGGGACCAGGCCACAGTGTCCTGATGTCCCTCGGAGGCTGCCCCCATAGCAGGCCCCTGGGCCATATCAGCCTGGAACCGTGGAGTCCCAGGACACAGCGACCTCTGGCACCGGCTTGGATGTCCATTTAGGCTCCTCCTCCGACTCTCACGGTCCCGCCCAAGAGTTACTTTCTCTTTTCCACGATATGAATTCTATGCACCTGCCGGCCTCTCACCCCGCCGACCGCCGCCGTGTCCAACCTTTGCACTCGCTCAAGAGGCGGACCCTAGGCGGCTGGAGTGCGTGAGGCCCTACCCCAATCTCTAGGCACCTCGAAGCAAAACAAACCAGGCCCCGCCCCCGGGCCGGAACCGCGGATTGGAACCTCTGCCCCGGTGCGGGATCTCCTCCCCAGGACACAGCACTCGCGGCCAGGCCAGGTTTCCTGCGCGAGGGTGGGACACTAAGCTCTCGTAGAGCATCTGCTCGGCCCCTGCCCTGCTTTCCCACCAGCCCCCCTGACCCGATCCGCTCACCCAGGCAGGCCCCGGTGACCAGCGCAGTGGCTGTGAGCGCCCCGGCCGAGGCTCCGTAGATGTGAGCGGCGTTGGCCACCAGGAAGGGCGCGTGCTCGCGGAGGCAGGAGGCCACACCGATATGGTATACACCGAGGAAACCGCAGCCCGCGAACGAGATGTTCCACGTCGTCTCCCTGGGGAACATCACGGCGGCGGCCCGCGGGGTCCGGGTTCTGTGTCCGTGGGTCCCGCTGTAGCTCTAGCTCTGGGTCTCCGCCCGCAGAGGCGGAGACGCTGAGCAGGGCGGCGGCAGAGGCGGTGTTTTTAGTGTGGGGCGAGCGGCGGGGCGGGGTCGGCACACGCGGCCCAATAGCGGCGCGAGGAGAACGGCCGAGCCCTCTGGGCCCCGCCCCCAAACCTGGGGCCCCGCCCCTGGCCCTGGAGGGCCTCCCCACCTCTCGCCTGCTGCGGGAGTTGCTAAGTCCAGGGCTACCCCGGCTGACACCCTGCCGAGACCACCGCCGGCCCCCACGAGCTCCCACACCCCTCATCCCCGCGATCGTGGGCCGGGGAAGGGGCACACAGTAATCTGGGGGTGTGAGGAGGCCGAGCTCAGGACCTGGGTTCTGCCCCGGCAGGGCCCTTGTTTCTGGGCAGTCGCCGCCCTCTTTTCCCGGGGTCCGCCTACGACACCCATCTGAACACTGAGGAGTGTAACCTTGGACAGATACACACCGACAGCAGCCCCCAGGATCTGCAGACCTCAGCCACACAGGACTCCTGAACCCACCACTCACCCAAGGACTCTGACCCATAAACATCGCAGGCCTGATGCGACTCACAAACTTTACAGGGTCGTACCAGCTCCGCGACCTGTGCACCTTAGTCTCCGGGCGTTAGTCCTGCCCCGGCCCCGCAGCACCTCAGAACTTTGGCCACTTACCGGGTCTGTACCTGGATCCAATCCCAGATCCTCACTCAGGCTGAGGGGTCCAGCTGGGTCTGTCTCATGCTCTGCCCCACCCCTGCTAATGACCCAGGAGGTGGAGCACTCAGTGAGGTCACCCTCCCGCCCCCTTTCCGCATTTTTCCGGGACTGTGCAACAGAGGGAGCTTGGCTTGGATCCAGGGTCCAGCCCTGCCCCTTACCACTCCCAAGTCAAGGGGATGTCTAGGTTAGGGTGGCAGGAGGCCGTGTGCATCTGTCGTTCCAGGACCCCCTGCTTCTGTAGCTGTGGTCCCAGCTAGTGCCAGGGCTACAGAGTCCAGGCTAAGGCTTGGGCTGTCCCCCACCAGGTCCACCTGAGAAGTCAGAGCAGGACCTCCCAGGGCAGGACCATCAGGAGCTAGCCCTTGCCTCAGGGCTTCCAGGTGACCCATACTCAGCATCAACTCTGTGCCTGGTATGACAAGTCCAGGGTAAGGAAGGTCAACCCAGACCTGGCCCTCCTGGAGGCAGGCATTAACAGAAGCTCAGAATAGAGAGAGGTGGTAATGGGGTGTGGGGGAGCCCTGGGGCTTATGGGGGGCATCCCTGGGCAGGTGACAGTGAGCTGAGTTCTACAGGATAAATAAGCAGTTGACCAGATGCACGCAAAGGCCTGGGGGAGGCTGGAGGAGAGGGGGGCTGGGGTAGTGGGAGTAAGTGAAGCAAGAGGGATAGGATACGAATGAATTTGATTGAAAGGCCCTTTGCCTCTGCAGGTGGGACATCCCCGAACGTTTTAGATGGAGGCACCATGCAGCAAATCCCTGGAGGGTGTCAGGAGATCCTCAGTGACTCCACTCAGGTGATGGTGCTGGAGTCCCTGGGCCTGTAGGGGTGTGGCACAATAGGGGTTGGGGCCAGCCTGGAAAGCCCAGGGGCTCATCCAGGTGACCATGGAAGCGGGTCAGGGACCCCACAACCTGCTCCGAGGCCAGGAAGGGCCAGGTTTCAGGCCCTGCCCCCATCTGGGGGACTGTCAGCCTGCCGGTTGGCACTGCCCCAGTGCAGGGAGACCTCTGCCCCAATTTCCACAGCCAGTGAGGCTGTTTTGACTACATATCCCTCAGGCCCTTGGGAGGTTCAGAAGCCAGGAACAGGGTGGCCCTTCTCAGAATCCTGACCAGAGCTGGAAGCACTCCACATCTCCTCCCTCCACCAGGACACTCTTAGGGACAGCCCAGTGAGAACACCCGATGTCATGCCTCCCCCTCTACGAGGTGGGTGACACAGGCCCCCTCCTTTCAGAGTCCAAGTCTAGGATTGTGAGCCCTGCACCCTAAACCCTGGGTCCACCCCTCAGGGAATCTGACCAGAGCCTGGTGCCACTCCCTGTGGGCTCCCAATGCCCCAGAGCCCTTCACGGCCCTCATTTCTCCCCTCCTCCATTTGCCCACAGGCATGTGAGCCCCCTCCATTCTTCTCCTGAATTCACCCCTGTGGCTTCTCTCCCTGGCCACCTCCATCCCTGCTCACTTGTGCAGCAGACCTCTGTCCCCCGACCCCTCTGCTTGACACTCAGAGTGGCATTCCCGTCACCCTCACTCCCTAGCAGACTGCACAAGACCACACCTCACTGACCTAGGACCTGGGGACCAAGGGGCAGAGGTCTCAAGGCCCACCTTAGAGCAGGAGGAAGGTGGAGAGGTAGAGCTAGGAGCATGGGGGTCTCAGCCTCTGTGGAATCAGTCACTGCCCACATCTGCTGAACAAAGCAGGTGTTGGCCCATCACCCAGTAGAGAAAACAGGCCCCAGCTGATGACTCACCTTACTCAGGGGGTTATGGTGATCCCTGCAGGGGAACCCCAACTCCAAGTTGGGCCCAGGTAGTTTTCATCCTCACTTAGGCCAGGCACCAAGCTACCTCACAGCCAAGCTCTGGTGATCACCCCAACACCTCATTTCAAATTAGCTTCTTTGGGGACCAGCAGGTGGCACGGTGGTTGGGGCTCTGGCTCCCACATGGATGGCCAGTTTGGATCTTGGATCTGGTGGCTTGCTTTCTCACTTTCCCCCTTTCTCTCTCTGGTCAAATTAAATAACTAAATAAATAAAATTTTTAAAATTTAGCTTCTCGCGGGACCAGTAGGTGGCGTGGTGGTTAAGGCGCTAGACACTCCCACATGGCTGACCATGGTTCAAGTCCTGGACCTGGTGGCTTGATTTCTCACTTTCCCTCTTTCTCTCTCTCTGTGTATCTCTCTGGTCAAATTAAAATAAAATGAATGAATGAAAAGTAAATAAATAATTCTTTAAAAAAAAAATTAGCTTCTGTTCACTTTTTTAAAAATCTGCCATAGGAGCACGTGCACTTGACAAAGACACAGAGAGAAGTGAGAGAGCAGGCATGTACACACGCACACATCCCGAGTGCTTTTTCCCAAGCCACGGTGTCCAGGATTCAAAGGATGCAGTTGGCCACATGGGATCCAGCTGCTTTAACCACCATGCCATAGGCTGGCCCAGGTGTGTGTGTGTGTGTGTGTGTGCGTTTTTTAAGGAATTTGCTGTATGAGGTATACGCTCACTGGACAGAGATAATGAAGAGGGAAAATCAGAAACCAACCCCCAAAGGGAATGGCCAAGCTGCAGTCCCTTCTCCTGGGATTTTGGGCACAAGTGCTTGGCGTGATCTTCTAGCTGCTAGTTCTGGGACTTGAACTATGGTTGGCCATGTGCCTTCCCCTAACGCCGCCTGCTGGCCCTGGTGTTCATTTTTTTGAAGTAAACGCTTCCTGGTTTTTCTCCAGAAGGCCGCAAGGACCCTAAGGCCCTGATCGTCCTCAGGATCCAGGACCCTGCTCAAGGTCCCCGGAAACTAAGGAGCAACAAACACTGGTGACCAGATTCTGGCCTCACACTCGGCAGAGACCACCTCATGACCTAACCCAGGCTCCCTTGGCAGCTCCTCCTCACCCACCTGCAGGCCTCACTCACACCCCACCCCGCTTCCTGCAACAGCAGATACGCCGCCCTGACAAAGTACACACGGGCTGCTCGAGATATGTAAAAAGGTTTTATTTGCAGGGGAGCGGTTTAATCAAATAGGCCAAATCCCATGTCATCGTCTGACTCTTCAGACTCCTCCTTCTTCTCGTCTTTCTTCTCTTCAGCTGTGAAGAGGAGCAAGTGTGGTGATACTCCATCAAGTGCAGGCTGAACCTCAGCCCCCTCCAGGTACAGATACTGCCCACTCACAAGCCTCCACTTACCTGCAGCAGGGGCAGAACCAGCAGCAGGGGCTGCAGAGCCTGGAGCCGCAGACACAGCCACAGCTCCACCAGCAGGCACACTGGCCAGTTTGCCAATACCTACAGAAGGCAGAAGGAAGGTGAGACCAGAGCAGGTGCCCAGCCCAGAACAGCTAGGTTTCACTAGGCAGCACACAGTAGGCCCACCACACTGGAGCCCCATTTAGTGTGGATCAGATCTTGGATCTGGTGGCTTGCTTTCACACTCTCCCCCTTTCTCTCTCTGGTCAAATAAAATAACAACTAAATAAATAAAATTAAAAAAAAAATTAGCTTCTCTGTTCACTTTTTAAAAAATCTGCCATAGGAGCATGTGCACTTGACAAAAACAGAGAAAAGTGAGAAAGCAGGCATTTAGGCGGTCCCAACCCCTATCCACACATTCAGAGACTCCCCGATAATCCCAGCCAGGGACCCTGACCCCTCACCAAGGGAGAATTTCTTAGGGACTTGAGCTCTAGGAATTAGACCCACACTGGCCCCCGCCTTGACATGGATGGACAAACACGTTGCTAACTACTGCCTGGTGTCCAGATCTTCGGCGAGAGCAATGAGCTCACAGACTGGGCTGCTGGCTGAGCTGGCTGTGCCCTGGTTACATGCAGAGAAAGCTCAGTTCCCAAACCAACCCCATCAGCTCCACCCTGATGTCAGCAAAAAACCCTCAGCCCAGCAAAATGGGGCAGAAGCCTGTGGCCATCCCCGGCACCCTTCCTACCTCGTCCCAACCCCTTCGCAGAAAGTACTGATGAAAAAAATAACTTTTTTTTTTTTTTTTTTTTTTTTTTTTACAAGAAGCCAGTTCTACAGAAACCAAGTGTTAGAAGAATTCTGGGGAAAGGGCTCCAGGGTAGGGAATCCTGGCCTAAGAGGTGAGGCCACTGGCCAATCCAGGATTAGCACTGGGCACACATAGCTTGCTGCCCGGCTCCTGGGAGTGTCTAGAAGCTTCCACGGCATGAGCCTACTGAAGTCCTGCTCACTTGCTTGTGTGAGGCTTCTAGGGTGCTCTGGTCCACAAGCGAAACCTGGCAGGCCACAGGCTGGCCAGCAGGAATTAGGATGGACCACAAAACCGGTAGCCACACACACTCACCCTGGGCAATGACGTCTTCAATATTCTTTCCGTTCAGCTCACTGATGACCTGCAGCAGACAACCACGACCAGCAGTTACCTGAGAACCTATGGCATCCCCGGCCTCAATGGAGTCTTCAAGAGGCTGGGTAGGGCTGGGGGAAGGGCACCATGTAGGAAAACGCTCTAAGAGTCTAAACCTGCTCTGATCAACACGTAGGTGCTTTGGACTGAGATCTGCTGGAAGTGAAAACCAGACACTAACCCTAAACTTGCTACTTAAGAAAGGCTGCACTACAATCGCTACCCTTCTTACAAAGGCTAAACCTGAGACACCGCTGGACTTGGAACTTCTACGGAGGCAGACTTATCGACCTCACACATCAGGCCCCAAAAGGACACCCAACAAGTAACCACCTGGACCAACACAGACCTCCCGAAAGAAAAAAGCAGGGCAGGTAGGAGGCGGCCGGTGTGGGCCATCCCAGCCCGCGCGGCGGCGGCGGCGGCTACCTTGTTGAGCCGGTCGTCGTCCGCCTCGATGCCCACGCTGTCCAAGATCTTCTTGATGTCCTTGGCGCTGGGGGAGGTATTGCCCCCAAGGGCGGCCAGCAGGTAGGAGGCGACGTAGCGCATCCTGAAGCGGGCGGAGAGGGCGCGGCGGCAGCGTCACCCCGGAGCCGAGCGAGGCCGCGCGCGGCCGAGCCCAGAGGCGCCGCCGTCGCAGGGAGGCCGCCCGCCCCGCCGCCCGCCGCCCCCGCGCCTTCCGCCCCGCGCCACCCGCCCGGCCGCCGCACTCACTCGGCAGCAGCGGACAGGCCTCCTCACGCGTGCGACCTCGGCGGCGTCAAGGAGCGAAAGGAAGTGGCGGACGTGGGGGGCGGGAGTAAGCTGCTACCCAGAGGCCTCTGGGACCCGGGTGGCGCCTCTCAGTGACGTAACAGGGCGCTCGGCCGATGACGACGGGGGAAGAAACGCCATTGTCCGGTCCTAAATCAGGCAGCTGCCGCAACGAAGGCGTAGGGTAGTTCGGGGACAGTCTTCTTGTGTAGCACGGAACAAACGCCCCTTGAAACCGTGGAGGCGGCGCGCTGAGCAAGCCCAAAGTGAAGGGCGTCTCCTTTCGGGGCCTAGCACCCCAGCATGCCCCGCGGCGCCTACAGCTCCCAGCATGCCGCGCAGCTGCCCTTCCAGGAAAAACTGCAAGTCCCGTGGCTCTCTGCTTCCGGAAGTGCCCGGGGCCCAGCGGCCGGTCGCTGCACGTGGGCCGGGCAGAGGCAGCTGCGTGGTGGCCTTTCCTGCGGTTCCCTGGTTCCTGTTAGCCGGGACCGGTCGCGCCCGCGCTCAGTGACTAGTGACTGAGGCCCTACCTGGGATGCCGGCCCTGCGTGCCATGGCCTGAGGATCAAGGCGGCCTACTACGAGGCTTCCAGGCTGGGCAAGGTCATGAGGGTCGCCTCACCGACCCTCTAAGGAGCAGGTCACCCTTACTGCGGCCCCAGTAGTGCTAGGCCCTAATGATTGCCGACGCTCGCGGCTCTGGTCCAGAATTGACCTCTGTCCACGTGGATGTCGGCACGTGTCACTCATTCACCCCTCAGTAGCAGAGACCCAGCCCCCAGCTGGGGTCAGCAGGAAATACACAGCAAACAAGGCCCTCTAAGGGAGAGGAACACAGGAGGCCTTGATCTGGGGAGCCCGAGAAAGCTCCCCTGAGGTGCTGACATTGAGCTGAAAGACGAGGAAGAGTTGTCCCTGCCAAGATCTGGGACAAGCATCAGGCAGAGGGTCAGATGCCAAGGCAGTAAGATGACAAGAGTGGCTTATGCAGACAGTGCCAGCCTGTGTTGGGCTCCAGCTCAAACCCTCCTGTGTGTACTGCACCAAACGCTGATGCAGACTTCACCCGGGTTACATAGCAGGCGTTGACCTAACCCTATTTTATGGAGGACAAAGTTAGGCACAAATATACTCAGTTGCACATGTGGAATGAAGGGGGAAAACTCTCCTGGAAAGGATGGGACTTCTAACAGTCACAAAAGAACACATCTAGTCTGTCTGTCTGTCTGTTTTGCCTTAGGGTGCATCCACTAGTGGGAGAAAGATAAGACAGAGGGAAAGTGAAAAATCACCCCTGGAGGGGATGGCCAAGCAGTGCCTTCTCTTCCATTCTCCTGCGATCCTGGGCTCACATGTACAGGTATCCAGTGACATCAATGGTATGCCATCTGCCAGCCCTGCCATTTCATGTTTTCAGCAGGGACATGACAGGTTGTGATTGTTGTTTTTACTTGTTAGGGCAGTGTGCTCACCAGAGAGAGGCAGAAGAGAGGGAAAGTGAGGAAGCACCCTGAATGGCCACACCATAATCCCTTCTCTATTCTCCTGAGGATTTTGAGTATTCACACACCCGCCTGGCACATTTCTCAAACCACCAACTCCAAGAATCCAGTGGCATAGCCAGTCATGCAGGATCCAGCTGCCTTAACCAACACACCACTGGCTGGCCCATGGTTCTTCTTCCTTTTCTTTTGAATTTGCTGTAGGGTGTGCGTACTCACTGGAGAGAGACAGAGAGGGGGAGAGAGTGAGAAAGCATCACCATGAGAAATGACCATGGCATGCCACACTCTTCTCTCAGTATTCTGGGTATGCACACATATTTACCCAGCTATTTTTTCAAGCTGCTGAGTTTGGGACTCAAACTACCTGGTCAGCCATGTTGGATCCAGTCATCTTTTTTTTTTTTTTTTTCTTTTTTCGGAGAGGTTTTTTGCTATAGGGCACGTGCGCTCGCCAGACAGAGAGTCAGAGAGACAGAAAGCGAGAAATCATCCCCCAAGGGGGATGGCCACGCCACAATCCCTTCTCCTCCATTCTCCTCTCGGGATCTTGGGCATGCACGCACACATGCCCGGCGTGAGTTTAAGCCATCAGGTCTGGGACTCGAACCGCAGTCGACTACATGGGAGTCAAGCGACATAGCCATTATGCCAGCTGCTGGTCCCTGGATCTAGTCATCTTAATCACCATACCACTTGGCTAGCCACCGTGATTCTTTCTAGGTTTTGCGATAGGGTCTGTGTGCTTGCTAGAGAAAGAGAGAGAGAGAGACAGTGAGAGGGAAAGTGAGAAATCATCCCCTATGGGGGATAGCCACACCACAATCCCTTCTCCTCCATTCTCTGGGGGTTTGGGGCATGCATACACATGCACCCAGTGTGATTTTGAAGCTGCCAGGTCTGGGAACTGAACCACAATCAACCATGTGGGAGTCTAGCACTTTAACTACCATGCCACCTGCTGGCATATGCACTCACCAGAAAAACAGAGAGAAAAGGAAAGTGGGGAAACAGCCACTAGGTCTGGGACTAGAACAGCAGTCGGTCATGTGGGAGTCCAGAGCCCTAACCACCATGCAACATGCTGGCCTACCATAATTCTTTTGTAAGGGTAAAATAGTACATAACAACAGTTCCCATTTTAACATTTATTTATGTATAGTGCATGTCAGAGAGTGTGTAGGCTCACTAGAGACAGACACAGAGGGAGGAGTCAGCACCTCCACACTCCCCCCAACGTGGGGTGTGGTTACAATGCAAGCCCTTCTCCTTCACTTTTCCACCCTGTCAGCATTCGAAGCAAACATGCGCACATCCCAGTGTGTTCTTCAGGCTGCCAGAACCAGTTCAAACTGTGCAGTCAGCAGTGTGGGATCTGGCTCTCTTAACCACCAGGCCATGGGCCAGCCTCCAGTTTTTTTTAGAGAGATTTTTGCTCTAGGGCACATGTGCTTCCATAGAGAGAGAGAGAGAGAGAAAGTGAGAAATCACCCGCAGGAGGCATGTCCACACCGCAATCCTTCTCCATTCTCCTCTCAGGATTGGGCCCAGCATGAGTTCCAAGCCATCAGATGTGAGAATCGAACTGCAGTCAGCCATGTCAGAGTCCAGTGCCTGAACCACTACACCACCAGCTGGCCCTGGCCAGCCCCTACTTTAACCAACATTTTGTTTATTTTCTGCTAGAGGGTACATGTACTTGCCAGAGAGAGACAGAGATAAGAGAAAAGAGAAAGCACCCCCCACCCCCAGGGGGAATTGCCATGCTGCAATCTCTTCTCCATCTCTCCCTGCTCTTAGGATTTTGGGTGCACACTCAGGCACCTGGCATTGTACCCACTGGACTGCCTCAGCATCAGGCTACAGAGCTGGCCCCTATTTTAATCTTTTTATTTTTATTTTTATTTATTTATTTATTTATTTATTTATTTATTTATTTATTTTTAATAATTCTTTTTCTTTTTAAGAATTATTTAGTTTATTTCTTCATTTATTTTAATTTGACCAGAGAGACACACACACACACACACACACACACAGAGAGAGAGAGAGAGAGAGAGAGAGAGAGAGAGAGAAGTGAGAAAGCAAACCACCAGGCCCGGGACTCGAACCATGGTCGGTCATGTGGGAAGGTCCAGCACCTTAACCACCACGCCACTTGCTGGTCCCCTTATTTATTTATTTATTTATTTTGCTATAGGGTGCGTGCACTCACCAGAGAGAGACAGAGAGACAGAAAGCGAGAAATCACCCCCCAGGGGGGATGGTCACGCCGCAATCCCTTCTCCTCCATTCTCGGGATCTTGGGCACGCATGCACATGCGCCCGGCGTGAGTTTTAAGCCACCGGGTCTGGTACGTGAACCGCGGTCAACTACGTGGGAGTCCAGCGACATAGCCATTACACCAACTGCTGGTCCCCCCCCATTTATTTATTTTTAAGAGAGATTTTTGCTATAGGGCATATGCGCTCGCTGGAGAGATAGAGACAGAGAGATAAAAGGTGAGAAATCACATACACACACACACACACACACACGGGAGATGGCCATACCGCAATCCCTTCTCCTACTTTCTCCTCTCAGGATTTTGGGCATGCATGTGGATGTGTCCAGCATGAATATTTTTCAGAGAGAGGTTTTTTTTTTTTTTTTTTTTTTTTAAGAGATTTTTGCTTTAAAGCAAAAACCACGTGCTCGCTGGGACAAGCAGTTAGCATAATGGCTATGTCACTGAACTCCCATGTGGTCGACTGCAGTTCGAGCCCTGGACCCAGTGGCTTAAACTCACGCCAAGTGCATGTGCGTGTGTGCCCAAGATCCTGAGAGAATGGAGAAGGGATTGCGGCGTGGCCATCCTCCCTGGGGGGGGTGATTTCTCACTTTCTGTCTCTCTGTGTCTCTCTGGTGAGCGCATGCACCCCGTAGCAAACAAACAAACAAACAAACATGCGCTCCCTGGAGAGACAGAGACAAACAGAAAGCAAGAAATCACCCCCAAGGGGGGATGGCCACGCTGCAATCCCTTCTCCTCTGTTCTCCTCTCGGGATCTTGGGCACACACGCACATGTGCCATGTGAGTTTAAGCCACCAGGTCCAGGACTCAAATTGCAGCCGACTACATGGGAGCCCAGCGACATAGCCATTACACTAACTGGTGGTCCCATGCTTTAAAAAAAAAAAAAAAAATTATTTATTTAATTTTATTTATTCATTCAATCATTTTCATTTCACCAGGGAAAGACAGACACACAGAGAAAAGGAAAGTGAGAAAGCAAGTCACCAGGTCCAGGACTCAAACCGTGGTCAGCCATGTGGGAATGTCCAGCACCTTAACCACCACTCCACCTGCTGGCCCCAAGAAAAGCAGTTTTAACTTTAATAAACCAAAATTTTAAAATGTTAAGAAAAATTTGTTTGGGGCCGGCAGGTGGCATGGTGGTTGAGGGCGTTGGACTTCCACATGGCTGACTGCGGTTCGAGTCCCAGATCTGGCAGTTTGCTTTCTCACTTTCTCTCTCCCTCCCTCTCTCACGTTGTCCCTTTGTGGTCAAATTAAAATAAATAAAGTTAAGGGACCAGCAGTTAGAGTAATGGCTATGTCGCTGGACTCCCACCTAGTCGACCGTGGTTCGCGTCCCAAACCCGGTGGCTTAAACTCACGCTGGGCGCATGTGTGTGCGTGCCCAAGATCCCGAGAGGAGAATGGAGAAGGGATTGCAGCATGGCCATCCCCCCTGGGGGGTGATGTCTCGCTTTCTGTCTCTCTGTCTCTCTCTGTCTGGTGAGCGCACACGCCCTATAGCAAAAACCTCTAAAAATAAATAAATAAATAAAGTTAAATAAAATAATTATTTTTAAAAAAGAAAAATTTGCTTAAGAATTAAAGCTAGGAAACAGTTTAGGATTCTGTTCAAATAGTAGGTACATGAACCTATTGACAGCTCAAGAGAAGACAAAAGTCCTTAAATCTGGAAAACAAAGCATAGAAGAACATCAGTTATGTTTTAGTAAAAAAGTCATAAAATTCTGTTTCACCAATTCAGTCTCATGTAATTTTTTTTTTGAGAGATTTTTGCTATAGGGCACATACATTCGCCAGAAAGGCAGAGAGAGAGACAGAGAGACAGAAAGCAAGAAATCACCCCCCAGGGGGGATGGCCACACTGCAATCCCTTCTCCTCCATTCTCCTCTTGGGATCTTGGGCATGCATGTACATGCACCTGGTGTGAGTTTAAGCCACCAGGTCCGGGACCCGAACAGCAGTCGGCTACATGGGGTCCAGTGATAGCCATTACACCAACTGCTGGTCCCCAGTCTCATGTAATTAATCTCTCTTCTGTTGTGGTCCGATCTTTCCATTTAAATTCTGGAACATAACATTCAACTCCAGACTTGTCCCTACCATTAAGTTGGCCATTTTCTTTCTTTTTTATTTCTCTCTTTTTTTTTTTTTTTTTGAGAGGACGTTTTTTGGCTATAGGGCTCGTGTGCTCACCAGAAAGACAGAGAGAGACAGAGAGACAGAAAGCGAGAAATCACCCACTGGGGGGGATGGCTATGCTATAATCCCTTCTTCTCCCAGGATCTTAGGCACGCATGCACACACACCGAGCATCAGTTTAAGCCACCAGGTCTGGGACCCGAACCACAATTGACTACATGGGAGTCCAACAATATAGCCATTATGCCAACTGCTGGTCCCTGTTTTTGAACTCTTATTTCTGTGTGTCTGTCTTTAGTTTTCCTGGTATAGTGCTCCCTTCAGAACTTCTTGGAGAGCTGGTCTGGTGCTGGTAAATTCTTTCAGGTTTTGTTTATTTGAGAATGTTTTTTGTCTTTTCTTCCCATATAAAGGATAATCTTGCTGGGTATAGTATTCTTGGTTGAAATTATTTTTCGCTTAACACTTGGAATATATTTTTCCGTTCTTTTCTTGTTAGAATTGTTTTCAATGAGAGGTCCGCTGTTAGTTTGATGGGATATCCTTTGTAAGTAACTTAATGATTCTCTCTTGCCAATTTTAGTATCTTTCCTTTGTGGTTTTGGTCAATCTGGTTATAATGTGTCTTGGAGAAGACCTTAAGTTGATTCTATTTGGGGTCCTTTGTATTTCTTGGGTCTGGATCTTTGAATGCCTCTCTAGGTTCAGAAAGTTTTCTTTCAGGATTTCATGGAATAGATTATCAATGCTGTATTAGTCTCTTCATCTTCTGGGATACCAATTATCTGGATGTTTGGATGTTTAATGGAATCTAGTATTTCTTGTATATTATTCTAACTTTGGGGGGCTATTTTCTCAGTCTTCATGGTGAATTTTTCTAGGGCAGAGATTCTGTCTTTAACATCTGAGATTCAATTTTCTGCATGATCCAATATGCTTTTTTTTTTAGAAGTTTTTGCTATAGGGCGCGTGCGCTCGCCAGGCAGAGAGAGACAGAGAGACAGAAAGTGAGAAATCACCCCCCAGGGGGAATGGCCACGCCACAATCCCTTCTCCTCCATTCTCCTCTCGGGATCTTGGGCACGCACGCACACGCGCCCGGCGTGAGTTTTAAGTCACCAGGTCTGGGACGCGAACCGCGGTCAACTATGTGGGAATCCAGCAACATAGCCATTACGCTAACTGCTGGTCCCTCCACTTGATATATATATATTTTTTATGGTGAGTATTTCCTCTTTCAGATCATGTGAGAACTTCCTCACCTCCTGGGACTCATTGGCTCTTTGCTCCTGTATCTTCTGGAGTTTGTTGTCTCTCTTCTCTTGCATCTCTGTTAGCTTTGTCGCCATGAATATTCTAAAGTAATTATCGGACATTTCTACGAGTTCCATTGTACTGTCTGTGGATAAAGATGAGTTATTCTTTTCCTTTGGGGGAGAGGTACTTTCTTGGCTTCTCATATTTCTTGTGCCTCTGCGGTGGTTTCTGGTCATCTGATGGGTTATACATTTCTTCTTAATTGCTTGAAGTTCAATCTGAGCATTCAGAGGCATGCAGGAGGAGGTGATGTGCAATCTCTCTGCAGTTCCATTTTCTCCCTTTGTGTGGCAGATCCAGAGAGAACTGAGGAATATTCTGACCCTAATAGTACTCAGATGTTTGGCTCCTGTTCACTTCAACCTGTCTGGACACTCAGTGTGTGGAGGCACTCTCTAGAGTGGGGTCTGGAGGGTGAAGTCTCAGCAGAAAATCTTCAGTAGTCTTACTCCCTGAAAGGAATAGTTCACAACTCAAATGCAGGAGTCTTCTTCCAGGGTGAGTTTTAAGCCACTGGGTTCAGGACTCGAACTACAGTCGACTACGTGGGAGTCCAGTGACGTGACCATTATGCCATCTGCTAGTCCCCCAGTATGAGTTTTAAGCCACTGAGTCCAGGATGCAACCCACGGTCAACTATGTGGGAGCCAGCGATGTAACCACTATTATGCCATCTACTTGTCCCCGTTTTAACCGTTTCTAAGTGTACAATTCAGTGACATTAAGTGCATTCCCATTGTTGAGCCATCACCTCCGTGAACTTTCTTATCATGAATTTTGGAATAGAAATGGCAGGAGTAGGAGTGGGGTCAGCACATGGCATAGTGGTTATGTTGCTAGACACCTACGTGGCCGACTGCATTTGTACTCCCGGGCCTGGTGGCATGGAACTCACGTTGGTGCACACGTGTGTGTGTGCCCAAGATCTCAGGAGGAAAATGGAGCACAAGGGATTGTGGCATGGCCATCCCCGGGGAGAGGGGTGATTTCTCATTTTCCCTCTCATTGTCTCTGTCTCTGTTTCTCTCTCTCTGGCATATGTATGCACCCTAAGGCAAAAAACTCTCAAAGAAAGTAAAAAAAAGAAAAGAAAAGAAATGGCAGGAGTAACTGGAAACATCTGGAGACATGGCCATTACAGGAAGAAATGAAAGAAAGAAAGAAAAAAGGCCATTAAATTTCCCACTTCTCTCTTCTTGGAAACCACTATTCTACGTTTTTTTTTTTTTTTTTAGAATAATTGGGACCAAGATCAGCAGGTGGTGTGGTGGTTAAGGTGCTGGACACTCCCATATGGCCAATCACAGTTTGAGTCCTGGACCTGGTAGCTTGCTTTCTCACTTTCTCTCTCTCTCTCTGGTCAAATTAAAATGAATAAATAAAAAAATAAAAGTAAAAAAGATCCCCAGGGGAACAATCAACAGGGCCACACAGTCAATATTCAATAAATATTCATTTTTTTTAAAAAAAGAACTATTGGGACCAGCAGTTAGCGTAATGGCTATGTTGCTGGACTCCTATGTCGTCAACCATAGTTTGAGTTCCAGACCCGGTGGCTAAAACTCACGCTGGGCGCGTGTATATGTGCCCAAGATCCCTAGAGGAGAATGGAGGAGAAGGGATTGGGTGTGGCCATCCCCCCTGGGGGGTGATTTCTCGCTTTCTGTCTCTCTGTCTCTGTCTTTCTGGCGAGCGCATGCACCCTGTAGCAAAAACCTCTCCAAAAAAAAAAAAAAGAATTATTTATTGGGAGGGGCGGCAGGAGGCATGCTTAAGGATGCTGGACTCCCACATGGCCAACTATAGTTCGAGTCCTGGACCTGGTTGTTTCCTTTCTCACTTTCCTCTCTCCCTTTCACTCTGTCCCTCTCTAGTCCAATTAATTAATTAATTAATTAATTAAAAGTTAAATAAAATAATTCTTTGGGAAAAAAAGAGAATTATTTATTGGGGCCAGCAGGTTTTGTGGTGATTAAGGGCACTGGACTCCCACATGGTAGACTGTGGTTAGAGTCCCAGACCTGGCGGTTTGCTTTCTTACTTTTCCTCTCGCTCTCTCTCTTCTGCTCTCACTCTGTCCCTTTCTGGTCAAATTAAAATAAATAAATAGGGACCAGCAGTTAGCAGGATGGCTATGTTGCTGGACTCCCATGTAGTCGACTGCAGTTTGAGTCTCAGACCCGGTGGCTTAAACTCACGCCGGGCGCGTGTGCATGCGTGCTCAAGATCCCAAGAGGAGAAAGGAGGGGAAAGGATTGCGGCGTGGCCATCCCCCCTGTGGGGTGAGTTCTCGCTTTCTGTCTCTCTGTCTCTGTCTGTCTGGTGAGTGCATGTGCCCTATGGCAAAAACCTCTCCAAAAACAAATAAATAAATAGAGAATAAATTAAAAATAGTAAAAATAAATTTTCTTTATGAGAGAGATTTTTGCTATAAGTCATGTGTGCTCACCAGAGGAACAGAGAGAGACAAAGAGAAAGCTAGAAGTCACTCTCTGGGGGATGACCACGCCACAATCCCTTCTCCTCCATTCTCCTCTCGGGATCTTGGGCACACACACACAAACATGCCTGGTGTAAGTTTTAAGTCACCAGGTCCAGGACTTGAATTGCAGTTGACTACATGGGAGTTCAGTGACATAATCATTATGTCAACTAATGGTCCCATTTTATTTTATTTATTTTTTAAAGAATTATTTAATTTTATCCATTCATTCATTCACTCTTCATTTAACGAGAGAGAGACACCAAGAGAGCAAGAGAGGGAAAGTGAGAAAGCAAGCCACCAGGTCTTGGACTCAAACCATGGTCAGCCATGAGGGAGTGTCCAGCGCCTTAACCACCATGTCACCTGCTGGTCCCTGGTCCCATTTTATTTTTAATTTGAACAGAGAGGGACAAAATGTGAGACAGGGAGAGAGAGAAAGAAAGAGACAGAGAGAGAGAAAGTGAGAAAGCAAGCCACCATGTCCGGGACTCTAACTGCAGTTGGCCACATGAGAGTTCAGTGCTCCTAACCACCATGCCACCTGCTGGCCCCTATTTAACTTTATTTCTTCTTCTTCTTCAATTTCACCAGAGAAAGACAAAGAGAGAGTGTGTGAAAGAGACAGAGGGAGAATGAGAAAGCAAGACACCAGGTCCAGGACTCGAACCATAGTTGGCCATGTGGCAGTCCAGCGCCCTTGACCACCATGCCACCTGTCGACCCCTATTCTGTTTTTTAAAATTTTTTTTTTCTGTTTTTCCCCTTAGGGTGAATGCACTAGCTAGAGAGAGAGAGACAGAGAACGTAAGAGGGAAAGTGAGAAATAATCCCCCAGCGAGGATGGCTACACCACAATCCCTTTTCTTCTATTCTCTTCCCAGGTTCTTGGGCACACACGCACCTGTGTCCGGTGTGAGTTTCAGGCCACCGAGTCCAGGAATTGAACTGTGGTTGGCCATGTGGGAGTCCAGCAACGCAACCGCTACACCATCTGCTGGCCCCATGATTCTACTTTCTGTCAATGACTTTGATGATTTTTTAAAAGAATTATTTATTTAATTTCATTTGTTATTAATATCATTTTCCAATTTGACGCGAGAGAGACAGAGAGAAAGGGAAAGCAGGAAAGCAAGCCACCAGATCCAGATCCAGGACTTGAACCGTAGTCGGCCATATGGGAATCCAGCGCCTCTATCCACCATGCCATCTGCCGGCCCCCGATTTTGACTATTCTAACTACCTCTTATCAGTGGAATTATACAGTATACACGGTATTTGTCCTTTTGTGTATAGCTTCTTTCACCATAATTATTATTATTATTATTATTATTATTATTATTTGCTATTGGGCATGTGAGCTCGCCCAAGGGTCAGAGAGAGACAAAAGACAAAGAGACAGAAAGCGAGAAATCACCCCCAGGGGGGATGGCCATACCGCAATCCCTTCTCCTCCATTCTCCTCTAGGGATTTTGGGCATGCACGCACACGCGCCCGGAGTGTATTAAGTCACCGGGTCCAGGAACTGGAACCACAGTTGACTACATGGGAGTCCAGTGACATTACCATTACACCATCTGCTGGTCCCTCAGCACAACATTGTTCTTTTTTTTAAAATTATTTATTGTATTGTATTGTATTTGTTATTATTATTATTATTATTATTTTAATTTGACCAGAGAGAGACACATAGAAAAAGAGAAAGTGAGAAAGTAAGCCGCCAGGTCCGGGATTCGAACTGCCTTCGGCCATGTGGGAGTCCAGCACCTCAACCTCTACACCACCTGCCAGCTCCCAGCACATTTTTAAGGTTCATTCATTTTGTGCAGCATGTATTAAAAACTCATTCCTTTTTAAGGCTGAGTAACATTCCTGTGATTATCTGTTGTTGCTGTTTGTCTTTGCTTTTTTGTATGCATGGGAGAGAGAGAAAGCGAGACAGACTCTCCTGGGTCTGTCACACCCCGAGATCTCCTTTCCCCGGCCCTCAGGATCCGGAGCTGACCTAGGTAGGGGTGGGGAGACCCAAACTGCAGTCCTGGAAGGTGCCGTGTTTCTGCTGAGCCACGAGGCTGGGCCTGATGTTCGGATTTTCGGCTTTTTTAAGGAGGCTTTTGCTCACACCAGAGACAGTGAGAGAGAAAGTGAGAAATCACCCCCCAGGGGGATGACCACGCCACAATCGCTTCTCCATTCTCCTCTTGGGATTTTGGGCACATATGTACATGTGCCCAGCGTGAGTTTTAAGGCACTGGATATGGGACTAGAAATTGTGGTCCACTATATGGGAGTTCAGGGACCTAACCGTTACACCATCTGCTGGTCCATTTTTAAAAAATGACTATTTAATAAATTTCATTTATTCATTCATTTATTTTTAATTTGACAGAGAGAAACAGAGAGAGAGAGAGAGAGAAAGAGGGAAAGTGAGAAAACAAGCCACCAGGTCTGGGACTCGAACCTTGGTCAGCCACATGGGAGTGTCCAGCGCCTTAACCACCATGCCACCTGCTGGTCCCCTCATGTTTTTGTTTTTTAATGATTTTTTAAGAGTTATTTTAGGGGGCCAGCAGGTGGCATGGTGGTTTAGGCATGAACTGCGGTCAACTACATGGGAGTCCAGTGACATAGCCATAACACCAACTGCTGGTCCCAATTGGGACCCAGTGGCTTAAAACTCACAACGGGTGTGTGTGCGTGCATGCCCAAGATCCCGAGAGGAGAATGGAGGAGAAGGGATTGCAGCATGGCCATCCCCCCTGGGGGGTGATTTCTCGCTTTCTGTCTCTCTGTCTGTCTGTGTCTGTCTGGCAAGCGCACGCACCCTATAGCAAAAACCTCTCCAAAAAAAATTATTTAATTTAATTTTATTTATGTATTTTCCTTTTTTTTGTATTCATTTATTTTAATTTGACCAGAGAGAAACAGAGGGAGAGGGAAAACGAGAAACAAGCCGCCATCAGATTGGGGACTAGAACGATGGTTGGCCATGTGGGAGTGTCCAGCACCTCAATCACTACGCCACCTGCTGGTCCCGTTTTAATTTGACCAGAGAGCAACAGAGCGAGAGAGAATGAAAAAGCAAGCTGGCAAGATTGGTACCATGCATCGGATACGTGGCAGTCCAGTGCCCTTAACCACCTCGCCACCTGCTGGCCTGCCCATGTTTTGCTTGCTTGCCAGAAAGACAGAGAGAGAGACAGAGAGACAGAAAGTGAGAAATCACTCCCCAGGGGAGATGGCCACGCCGCAATCCCCTCTCCTCCATTCTCCTCTCGGGATCTTGGGCACGCCCGCATACACACCCGGCGTGAGTTTAAGCCACTGGGTCTGGGATTCAAACTGTGGTCAACTCCATGAGAGTCCAGTGACATAGCCATTACGCCAACTGCTAGTTCCACTTTATTTTGTTTTTAAAGAGATCCATCTTGGGGGGCAAACAGATGGCATGGTGGTTGAGGCGCTGGACACTCCCACATGGCCGACCGGGGTTCAAGTCCTGAATCTGGTGGCTTGCTTTCTCACTTCCTCTCTCTCTCACTTTCACCCTCTGTCTCTCTCTAGTCAAATGAAAAAATAAATGAATAAATAAATAAATAATAAAAGAAATAATTATTAAAAAAAAAAGAGAGAGAGATCCATCTTAGGGCTGGCAGGTCGTGTGGTGGTTGAGGTGCTGGATTCCTATATGGATGACCACGGTTTGAGTCTCAGACCTGGCAGCTTGCTCTCTCATCCTTTCTCTCACCAAATTAAAAAATAATAATGAGGGGGAACCAGCAGTTAGCGTAATGGCTATGTCGCTGGACTCCCACGTAGTCGACCGCGGTTTGCGTCCCAGACCCGGTGGCTTAAAACTCACGCTGGGCGCATGTGCGTGCGTGCCCAAGATCCCAAGAGGAAAATGGAGGAGAAGGGATTGCGGCGTGACCATCCCCCCTGGGGGGTGATTTCTCGCTTTCTGTCTCTATGTCTCTCTCTGTCTGTCTGGTGAGTGCACGCACCCTATAGTGAAAACCTCTCCAAATAATAATAATAATAATAATAATAATAATAATAATAATGAGGGGCCAGCAGTTAGCGTAATGGCTATGTCGCTGGACTCCCATGTAGTCGACTATGGTTCGCGTCCCAGACCGGTGGCTTAAAACTGACACCGGGCGCGTGTGCATGCGTGCCTAAGATCCCGAGAGGAGAAGGGATTGCGACGTGGCCATCCCCCCGGGGGGTGATTTCTCGCTTTCTGTCTCTCTGTCTCTCTCTGTCTTTCTGGTGAGCACACACGCCACATAGCAAAAAAAAAAAAAAAAAAAATCTGGGGCCAACCAGTGGCATAGTGGTTGAGGCAGCTGGATCCCACATGGCAGATGGCAAGATTCAAGTCCCAGACCCAGAAGCTTGAAAAACCCTCCAGGCACATGTGTGTATGTCCAAAATCCAAAAGGAAAAATGGAGGGGATTTTAATATGGCCACCCCCATGGGGGGATGCCTTCCCACTTTCTCTCTGTTTCTGTCCAGCAAAGGCATGTGCCTTTTGCTAAAGAGTATGTCCTTTAGCAAAATTTAAATTAAAAACAATTTGTTTTAAAGGCCAGCAGGTGGATGATGATTAAAGTGTTGGATCCCAGGGCCAGTAGGTGGCATGGTGGCTAAGGTGCTGAACTCCCACATGGTTGACTGCAGTTCAAATCCTAAACCTGGTGGCTTGAAAATCATGCTGGCCACCTGTGTGTGCATGCCCAAAATCCCATGAGGAGAATGGAGGATAAGAGACTGCAGCTTGGCCATTTCCCAGGAGGGTGATTTCTTACTTTCCCCATCTGCCTGTCTCAGTCTCTCTCCAGTGAGCGCACATGCTCTATGGCAAATTCTTTTTTTTTTTTTAAATAATTATTTATTTTATTTTATTTATTCACTCATTTATTTTAATTTGACCAGAGAGAGACACAGAAGAGGAAAGAGAGAGAGGGAAAGTGAGAAAGGAAGTCACCAGATCCGGGACTCGAACCGTGGTCGGCCATGTGGGAGTGTCCAGCCCCTTAACCACCACGCCACCTGCTGGTCCCTGGCAAATTCTTTTTTAAGGGACCAGCATAATGGTTGGCATAATGGCTATGTCATTAGACTCCCATGTAGTCAACCGTGGTTTGAGTCCCAGACCCGGTGGCTTAAACTCATGCCAGGCACGTGTGCGTGCGTGCCCAAGATCCTGAGAGGAGGATGGAGGAGAAGGGATTGCGGCGTGACCATCCCCACTGAGGGATGATTTCTTGCTTTCTTTCTGTTTCTCTCTTTCTGTCGAGCACATGCACCCTATAGCAAAAGCCTCTTCAAAAGAAAAAAAAAAGAAAGAAAAAAGAAAAAGAGGGACCAGCAGTTAGCGTAATGTCTATATTGCTGAACTCCCACATAGCTGACTGCAGTTCGAATCCTGAACCCAGTGACTTAAACTCACACTGGGTGCGTGTGCATGCATGCCCAGGATCCCCAGAGGAGAATGGAGGAGAAGGGATTGCGGCGTGGCCATTCCCCCCGGGGGGTGATTTCTCGCTTTCTATCTCTCTGTTTCTCTCCGTCTTTCTGGCGAGTGCACGTGCCCTATAGCAAAAATCTCTCCAAAAAGAAGAGAAAGAAAAAAAAAATCTTTTTAAAAAATCTAGTAACAGGGGCCAGTAGTTGGCATAGTGGTTAAGAGTGCTGGACTCCCACATGGCCGACTGTGGTTCAAGTCCTGGACCTGGTGGCTTGCTTTCTCACTTTCTCTCTGTCCCTCTCTGGTTAAATAAAAATAAAGAAAAATAAGTAAATAAATAAATGAAGTTGGATAAATCATTATTTTAAAAGCTCTAATGATAATAACGATAATAGTAATAATGAGGGCCAGCAGATGGTAGCCATTTTGTCGCTGGACTCCCACATGACCATCGCAGTTGCCCTAAGGCAAAAGCCTCTTAAAAAAAAAAAAAAAAAAAACAAAGAGATTTAAAAAAATAAAGTCCTTTTCTGGGTCAGCCATTGGCGTGGTGGTTAGCACGGCTGGATCCCACAAGACCGACAGCACAACTGCAGAGTTGGAGTGAGATATCTTGAAGTATACACTGGACCACACGTGTGCGCGTGCGTGTGAGCGAATGTATGCCCATCCCAGCTGGGGCATGCTTTCTCACCCCTCTCCCTGGAGTGCATGCACCACACGGCAAAACGAAAATAAATAAGTAAAATAAAATGGTTCCTAATAAAAAAACTTAGAAAGTCCTGGGGCCCTCAGGTGGTGTGGTGGTTAAGGTAGCGGACTCCCACGTAGCTGACAGCGGTTGGAGTCCCAGACCCGCCAGTTTGTTTTCTCGCTTTCTCTCTCTGGTGAGTGCATGTGTCCTATAGCAAACTTAAAAATATTGATAGTAAGATATAAAATTAAGGAACCATCAGATGGTGTAATGGCTACATCACTGGACTCCCACATAGTTAACCGTGGTTCAAGTCCTGGATCTGGCAGCTTAAAACTCACACTGGGCATGTGCATACGTGCCCAAGATCCCAGGAGGAGAACGGATTGCAGCATGGCTCCTTGGGGGGGCGGTGATCTTTCCCTTTCTGTCTCTCTGTCTCTCCAGCGAGCACACATGCTCTATTGCAAAAGTCTTTCTGGGGGAAAAAAAAAGATATAAGGCCAGCAGGTGGCATGGTGGTTAAGGTGGCTGGACTACCACATGGCTGACTTCTCTCTCTCTCTGTCCCTCTCTGGTCAAATTAAAATAAATAAAGTTAAATCATCCTTTTAAAAAAAATGTAAAAATAATGACAATGGGGTTGGCAGGTGGCATGGTGATTTAGGTGCTGGACTCCCACATAGCCAACCACAGTTCAAGTCCCGAACCTGGCAGCTTACTTTCTCACTGTCCCTTTCTCCCTCTCTGTCTCTTTCTTGTCAAAATGGAAGAATAATGATAATAAATAAAAAATTTAAAAATATTTAAAAAGCATATCTATCTAATAAATAATTCTAAAAAGAAATCTTTTCAATTCCCTCTGGCAGCTCCATGGAAACTGAATGCAAGGGGCTGGGAGGCCTGACGGGAAGGAGGCCATGCTGGTTTCAAGGCCAGCTCGGGGGACAGGGGACGGGGTGTGCAGGACGTAATGTGGAGTAGAACAGCAACGGTAACGCGCTCCTTTGCTCCTTTCGGGAACACCTGCTCTGCTGGCTGAGGAAGGCTGGTCAGTGCGCAGGCGCAGGCCTGCCCTAGTAGGCCACGGATAGCAGAGGAGGCAGGCAGACCTGGTTTGAAGTACTTGGCTCTCACACTCACCAGCAAAGTCAGATCTCCCAGAGCCCGCTTCTCCTCCCTTGTGAGAGTCGGATGAGGATTCAGGAAGGAGGGCCTGGAAACCAACTGCCTGGGCAACTGGACCAGTTTAAGGAGAGACATCTGAGTCACAGCCGGGTCTGGTCTCTGGAGTGCCTGAGAAGAGGTCCCAGAAGGCTTCCCGGAGGAGGCCGTGGGTCTGGCTTCTAGCTGGGAGTGAGGGTGGGGCAGCGTTTGCATCCAGCTCCCAAGAGTGGCACACATCCCCTCCCTCCCCTCCCACCCACCTGCGCCCGGGGATCGCCCCTGGGCCCTGGCTGCACAGCCCCAGAGCGGGCCGAGGGCCCCAGGAACCTCTGAAAGGCCGGCTCCGGAGTGGGTGTCGGGCAGGCTGGACACGCAGACGGAGGGCGGCTACCAGGAAGCCGAGTGCAGCCGGACAGACGGTGGCAGAGGCGTCCGCGTCTCCAGGACGCAGGCGGGAGGAGGGACAACGGGGCGGGGAGGGACCCAGAAGCCTCGGCCCACCGACCCCGGCGGGCTCTGGACGCGGTTCCCGAGGGGCGGGCCCGGGGGCCGGCCCGGGGCGGGGCCCAGGTTGCCGCCCGCCCGGAAGCGCGCCGGCGGGAACCGGGCGCGGAGCGTGCAGCGGCGGGCTGCGGGCGGCGGGGTCGCGCTCCGCCCGGAGCGCAGGTACGCGCCCGCGGTGGGCGGGCTGAGGGCATGGCTAGGGGACGTTTGCTGCGGAGAGGCCCCCAAAGCCCGGGGAATCCCGACCCTTCCTCTGAGCCGCGGACCGCCGGGTGGGGAGGGAGCGCGCTCTGCCGGCCGGCACTGGCCGCCGACGCCGTCGGAGCCGGGACGCGCCGGGGACAGCCTTTCCCAGCCCGCCGAGGTGTAGGCTGGAAGCGGCGGGAGAGCCGTCCTCCAGGGGTCACGAAGTGGGTCCCATCCCCAGGACCCCGAAACCGCCCAATGGGAGGCTCACACCCTATTTCTAATCCTCTCATGCGGGAGCACGCTGATATGGGGGGGCATGGTCACCCCAGGGTACATGAGGGTCATGGACTTTCCCGCCAAAGTTACTGACTGTGAAGTCAGAGGTGGACTTTTTTTTTTTTTTTTTTTTTTTTTTTTGAGAGGTTTTTGCTATAGGGCGCGTGTGCTCGCCAGACAGAGAGACAGAGAGACAGAAAGCGAGAAATCACCCCCAAGGGGGGATGGCCACGCCGCAATCCCTTCTCCTCCATTCTCCTCTTGGGATCTTGGGCATGCACGCACACGTGCCCGGCGTGAGTTTAAGCCACCGGGTCCAGGACGTGAACTGTGGTCTACTACATGGGAGTCCAGAGACATAGCCATTACGCTAACTGCTGGTCCCAGAGGTGGACTTTTCCTCTGGGTGACTTGTAGGGTCCGGGAGTCACAGGCTAGCCCCAAGCAGCTCTGTTGAGCTCCCCTAACCACAGGGGTCCCGTTCCTTAGCCCCATTTCCAGTGACAATCCAGGCCTGGGGGCCTGCTCCACTCTGTCCCACCCAGGCCCTGGGTTCTGTGGACCAGATGCCCTGGCTCAGTCCAGTCCCTGTTCCTCTGACAGCTGAAAAGGGCCCAGCCCCCACTCGTGCCCACCGCTCCGCCCTCTCTGCAGCCTCCCTGGGTCCTGTCTGAGCAGGCCTGCCTGGCGAGCTGGGACATGTCTGGTCCCCGAGGACCGTCGGTGGGCGATGGCTGCAGCAGTGGAGGGGCTGGAGGCGGAGGCAGCGGCGGCTGCTGCAGAGGATGCTGCAGGCGATGCTGCGGAGGCTGTGGATGCAGGGCCTGGGGCGGATGCTCTCCTGGCTGGGAACCGGCTGAGCTTGGACTTGCAGCCCCGGGGCTGTCGCCGGCTGCTGTGCCTGTGTGCCCGGCTGCCCTCCCAGTTGCTGCAGGTGGAGTTCTTGCGGCTGAGCACCCACGAGGACTCTGGACTGTTGGAGACTACCCTGGCCCATGTGCCTGGAAGCCTGCCGCATCTCCGCTCCCTGGTCCTGAAAGGTGAGCCCGCCGGTTCTGACCCTGACCGTTCTCCAGCTCTGACCTGTTTCTGTATCTCGGTCCTCAAAGGCAAAGCCATTTCCAGCTTTGCCTCCAGGGCTCTCCCCTCTGCTCCCTGTGTGGGTACCTAGTACCTATTTTGTTCTGAGATTGCTGTCAGCAGCCCAGCCCCATCTCTGTCCCGGCGCTGCCCGGCCCAGCCCTGTCTCTATCCCGGCGCTGCCCGGCCCAGCCCCGTCTCTGTCCCGGCGCTGCCCGGCCCAGGTCCCAGCCCCGTCTCTGTCCCGGCGCTGCCCGGCCCAGCCCCGTCTCTGTCCCGGTGCTGCCCGGCCCAGCCCCGTCTCTGTCCCTGTGCTGCCTGGCCCTCCTGCCCCTTAGAGGGGCTGGCTGGCTGGGCCCTGGCTCTCAGGCCTGGAGCTGCCCAGCATGGGCCCTATCCCTGGGGCAGGCCACGGGTGACGGCTGTGGCCTGAGTGACCTCAGGTCCTCTCCATCCCTGCCTCCCTCCACCTGCTGGCTCTTCTTCAGGGTCTGTCTGTCTGTCCCTGTCTGGCTGTGGTTGGGATGGGAGGTCTGACCTCCCCAGCCGCTCTCTGACGGGCAGAGCCAAGCTGGGATCCAGAACCCTGGCTCTGAGGGCGACATCCACCTCCCTGTTCCCAGGAGGGCAGCGCCGGGACACATTGGGCGCCTGTCTCCGGGGCACCCTGACCACGCTGCCTGCTGGCCTGAGTGGCCTAGCCCGCCTGGCCCACTTGGACCTGAGCTTCAACAGCTTCGAGACGCTGCCAGCCTGCGTCCCGCAGATGCACCGGCTAGATGCCCTCCTGCTGTCTCACAACTGCTTGTCAGAGCTACCTGAGGCGCTGGGGACCCTGCCTGCCCTTACCTTCCTCACAGCGACACACAACCACCTGCAGACGCTGCCCACAGCCCTGGGGGCCCTCTCTACCCTGCAGCGCCTCGACCTCTCTGAGAACCTTCTAGACACTCTACCCTCGGAAATCGGAGGCCTGAGCAACCTCATTGAGCTCAATCTGGCCTCCAACCGACTGCAGAGCCTCCCAGCCTCCCTTGGTAAGTAACAGCCATGCTCCTTGGCTTTCAGGGCCCAGTGGGGAGCATCCTATAGCCACTGCCCACCTCCACTCCCAGCCACAGCCTTGCTGTCATGGGATCTGGACCCCTCTCCACTTCCCCAGTGGCCCGTGTGCACATAGGTTCAGCCCACTGTGAGCCTCACCCCTCCCAAGTTGCGCCCTGGTTTTCCTCTGCTCCCCCAGCCTTCGGGGCTCCCTGCACAGCTTTGTGTGAGCTGTCTGGCCATGGAGAAGAGCCTGAAGCAGCTTCTCTGCGAGGCTGAACATCATGTTCAGTCATGGCCTGACCGTCCAGCCAGAGCCTGTACTCCAGGGCCAGGGGTGGCCCTGAGTGGTCTCCCGCTGGCCCTGAACCAGCACCCGTCTGCAGCGGGGCTGCGGTCCGTGCGGCTTCTTATTCTGCACAGCAACCTTCTCACCTCCGTGCCTGCTGGCCTCGCTCACCTCCCGCTGCTCGCCCGCCTCGACCTCAGGGACAACCAACTCCGGGACGTGCCCTCCGAGCTGTTGGACGCTCCCTTTGTGCGCCTGCAGGGGAACCCCCTGGGCGAGGCTCTGCCGGAACCCCAGAGTTCCCCAGGTAGGCTTAGTGCTGAGGAGGGGGAGGCCACGGGTCGGACACATCACTGTCCTGACAATCATCCGTCCCTTCTGCAGAGACACCCCTGGTTCTAGAAATGCCCCGACTATTCCTGACCTCCGACTGGGACAGGTATGGGATGGGGAGGGTAAGGGCTCGGTTGTCCTGAGCGCACTGGACACCTTGCCCGTGCCCGAGGGGTCTTCCCCAGAGCCCTGCGGTGCCAGGCTCCAACATGCAGGTCCTTTCTTCACCCAGCTTCCCTGTGACCTCCCGAGGCTGCTCTGTGACCCTGGCCTGCGGTGTCCGACTGCGGTTTCCGGCAGGGGCGACCACTACACCCATCACCGTCCACTACCGACTGTGGCTGCCGGAGCCTGGCCTCGTCTCTCTGGGTCCTCACGACACCCTGCTCAGCTGTGTCCTGGAGCTACAGCCCCACGGGGTGGCCTTCCAGCAGGCAGGGACGGGGCAGGGCGGGAAGCAGATGTGGGGGCCCCAGGCCTGGCCCTAGCCCTCATGCCATCCTCACCTAGCAGGATGTGGGCCTGTGGCTGCTCTTTGTCCCCCCACGGGCCCGGCGTTGCCGTGAAGTGGTTGTCAGGACCCGGAGCGACAACAACTGGAGTGATCTGGAGACCTACCTGGAGGAACAGGTGCCCAAGGTGAGGGCTGCCCAGGTGGGGAGCTACCTGCTCTGACTCCATCCATTCTGCCCACAGCTCACTCCGGCTCTCCACCCCTGCCCATAGCTCATCCCAAATCCCCAGCCCTGCCCACAGCTCACCTAAAGCCCCCAGCCCTGCCCACAGCTCACCCCGGCCCTATCCAGCCCTGCCCACAGCTCACCCCGACCCTGTCCAGCCCTGCCCACAGCTCACCCCGGCCCTGTCCAGCCCTGCCCACAGCTCACCCCGACCCTGTCCAGCCCTGCCCACAGCTCACCCCGACCCTGTCCAGCCCTGTCCACAGCTCACCCCGGCCCTATCCAGCCCTGTCCACAGCTCACGTAAAGCCCCCAGCCCTGCCCACAGCTCACCCCGACCCTGTCCAGCCCTGCCCACAGCTCACCCCGGCCCTATCCAGCCCTGTCCACAGCTCACCCCGGCCCTATCCAGCCCTGTCCACAGCTCACGTAAAGCTCCCAGCCCTGCCCACAGCTCACCCCGACCCTGTCCAGCCCTGCCCACAGCTCACCCCGGCCCTATCCAGCCCTGTCCACAGCTCACCCCGACCCTATCCAGCCCTGTCCACAGCTCACGTAAAGCCCCCAGCCCTGCCCACAGCTCACCCCAACCCTGCCCACAGCTCACCCCAGCCCCGTGCAGCCTTCCTACAGCTCACCCTGACCCTGACCCTGCCCAGCCCTGCACACTCTTCTGCCTGACCAGGCTTCCCCTCTGTCCTCCCCCGTGCCCACCTCAGCGGCTGTGGGCTCACTGCCGAGTGAGACACTTCTCCTGGTTCCATGTGGTTTCACGCCCCGTGTCAAATGCCTGCCTGGTGCCACCAGAGGGGACACTGCTGTACTCCTCGGGTCATCCTGGGGTCAAGGTCACTTTCCCTCCTGGGGCCACCGAGGAGCCTCTTCGTGTTTCCATGCAGGTATGACTGGGAGAGTTCAGAGGGCGGCAGGTGAGCCTCAGCAAGAGGTGTCTGTTCAAGTGGCCTGTCTGCCTTAGGTGGTGCGCATGGCCAGCCGGGAGCTACGAGCCCTCCTGGAGGAGCCGGAGGCCGCAGTGAGCCCCTTGCTGTGCCTCTCCAAGAGTGGCCCCGGCTTCCTCCGACCAGTCACTGTGCAGCTGCCTCTGCCCCCTGGCGTCACAGGTGAGAGGTAGTCTTAAAGCATACCTGCCTGGGGGCCAGCAGTTAGCGTAATGGCTATGTCGCTGGACTCCCATGTAGTCACGTCCTGGACCTGATGGCTTAAACTCACACCGGGCGCGTGTGCGTGCTTGCCCAAGATCCCGAGAGGAGGATGGAGGAGAGGGGAGTGCAGCGTGACCATCCCCCCCAGGGGTGATTTCCTGCTTTCTGTCTCTCTGTCTCTGTCTTTCTGGCGAGCGCACGTGCCCTATAGCGAAAACCTCTCAAAAAAAAAAAAAAAAAAGCATACCTGCCTGGACCTGAGGTCACAGGTGGAGGGGCACTGGTTGGAGGGGGGTCCTAGCCTGCTGCCTGTTTTCTGTCCCCAGGCCTCAGTCTGGACCGCTCCCGTCTGCACCTGCTGCACCGAGCCCCTCCCTCAGCCACCTGGGATGACATCACGGCTCAGGTGGCACTGGAGCTCAGCCACGTGTATGCTCGCTTTCAGGTCACACACTTCTCCTGGTCAGTGTCCCCCACCCCCGGCTTCCCGGCCCCCTCTGCAGTCTGCAGCCCAGCTCACCCCGGGCCCTCCCAGGTACTGGCTCTGGTACACCACGAAGACCTGTGTGGGGGGCCTGGCACGCAGAGCCTGGGAGCGGCTGCGGCTGCACCGTGTGAACCTCATCGCCCTGCAGCGGCGCCGAGACCCTGAGCAGGTCCTGCTGCAGTGTCTGCCCCGAAACAAGGTGGGGCAGGCGAGAGGGCACGGGTGGCGACCAGTGGGCTGGGTCAGCAGCAGGGGACTCAGTGTGGACTCCAAGCCTTGCGTCCTGCAGGTGGACGCCACCCTGCGGCGCCTGCTGGAGCGGTACCGAGGCCCTGAGCCTTCCGACACCGTGGACATGTTTGAGGGCGAGAAGTTCTTTGCGGCCTTCGAGCGGGGCATTGATGTGGATGCTGGTAGGCCTCCCCGGCCCTGAGGGGACCTCATGGTCTGTCCCCGCTGCTGAGCTCACCCCGTCCCCCCAGACCGTCCAGACTGTGTGGAAGGCAGAATCTGCTTTGTTTTCTACTCACACCTGAAGAATGTGAAGGAGGTTTACGTGACCACCACCCTGGACCGGGAGGCCCAGGCCGTGCGGGGCCAGGTGGGCTGATGGGTAGGGTCCCCCAGGCTGCCTGGGCAGGTACCACCATCCTGACCCCGCCTGACTCCTCTCAGGTGTCCTTCTACCGGGGCACGGTGCCCATGGAGGTGCCCGAAGAGGCCGAGGCTGCCCGGCGGAGGAAGGACGTCGATGCCCTGTGGATGGCTACTCTGCCCATCAAGCTACCGGTGTGGCTCCGGGGTGTGGGTGAGGGGTGGGGGCGGGACGGGGGCCCGGGGTGACCAGGGCTAGGAGGTGGAGCCTGGGGAGAGGCTGCGGCTCATGGCACCCCTCCTCCTCACAGAGATTGCGGGGGTCTGAGGGGCAAGGGCAAGGGGCTGGGCTCTCCCTGGCCCCTCTGAACCTGGGCGATGCGGAGACCGGTTTCCTGACTCAGAGCAACCTGCTGAGTGTGGCCTCACGCCTGGGTCCCGACTGGCCTGCTGTGGCGCTGCACCTGGGCGTACCCTATCGCGAGCTGCAGCGCATCCGGCATGAGTTCAGGTGAGCCTCCTGCTGGCCGCGGTGGGGGGAGTTGTGGGGACGCGCCCTGCCTGAGACACACTGCAGCTGTCTTCTGGGGGAAGAGGGGGGTCTGGCCACGGTGGCCCAGGGAGCAGGGCACCTCCCGAGGAGGGTCTGCAGCAGCCTTTGGGGTGGTTCTGGGCAGGACCCCTCTCATCATGCCCCTCTCTCCAAGGGACGACCTGGATGGGCAGATCCGCCATATGCTCTTCTCCTGGGCCGAGCGCCAGGCCCGGCAGCCAGGGGCGGTGGAGCTCCTGGTGAGGGCCCTGGAGCAGAGTGACCGGCAGGATGTGGCCGAAGAGGTGCGGGCAGTCCTGGAGCTTGGCCGCCGCAAGTACCAGGATGGCATCCGGCGCTCTGGCCTGGCCTCCGAGGACCCTGCTCTGTCAGGCTCTTCAGCCTCACAGTCCCCGGAAACCGGAACCGTGTAGGCCCTGCTGAGGCGTGGCCAGAACTGTCCACACCCTCCCTGTGCCTGGCAGTGCTGTGCAACAAACCTGCAGGGTTCCACTTGCCTTCTCTGAACCTGGCTTATTTCTTAGCTTGCTACAGAGCGTGTGCTCTCCCTGGCGACAGGGAGAGAGTGAGGGTCCCCCCATGGCCACATCGCTATTCCTTCTCCATTCACCTCAGCATTTCAGGATTGGGGGCACGCTTGTACACATGCACACCTGGTAGTTTCTTCTTTTTTTTTTTTTTTAAAAAAAAGAACTACTTTATTTAACTTTATTTATTTATTCATTAATTTGACCAGAGAGGGACAGAGCGAGAGAGTGAGAGAGAGAAGGAAAGTGAGAAAACAAGCCACCAGATCTGGGACTCAAACCGTGGTCAGCCAGGTGGGAGACCAGTGCCCTTAACCATCACACCACCTGCTGGACCCCTGGTAGTTCCAAGCTGCCAGGTCCAGGACTCCAAGCCAGGTGGGATCCAGCGCCTTAACCTCCGCCCCACCTGCTGTCCCCTAGCGCTGTTGGGGGGCAAAGGGTACCCAGGTGGTCGGAGGCCTGGGCCCAGGAGGGGGCGGCCGGCATGCCCTTCCACACAGCCCTGCTCCTGCTCCCTCCCAGTCGGAGTTACAAAGTAACTCCCCAGGGCGGGACACAGAGTCCCCTGTAGGGCACCCGTGCATCTGCGCTGCCCGACGGCGCTTGGCCAGCTCTCCCTGCTGAGCACGGCCTGCGTGGCCGGAGGTCCTGCCCCTCCTCCAGGACGCCTTCATCCAAGTTTCCTGCCATTCTCCCTCAGGGGCCGAAGCATGGTGGGCGCAGCGGCCGGGAGGGGGAGCTGCAGCCCGCTTGCAGGCCCAGGCTGGGGCGGGGCGGGCAGAGCCTACGCGCCTCCCCGCCTAGGTGCAGGCTGGGCGCGCGGCACCGCTGGGAGGCGAGCGCGGCGGCGGCGGCGGCGGCGTCAGAGCGCGGTGAGTGCCCGCCCCCGGCTCCTCGCTGCGCCCACCAGAGCGCGGCCGGGCTACGGGGCTAGGGGTGCCATGGGGGCGAGGGGAGTGACAGCTGTCTGGAAATGGTGGCCCTGGCGGGACCTGGACCAACAGATGCTCCGACCCGCTGCCGCCCGGGTATGGGAGGCCATGCTCGGCCCCGGCGGTGCCGGGCGCGCTCCCCGCGGACACGTGTCCCTGCCGGGTGGGAGCCTGGGGCTGGAGCCGGAGGAAGGGAGCCGCTCGGCTGGGGGTGTACACGTGGGACCTCGCCGGACGTGTGTGGACACGTGCGTGGCTAGGGTCCCGGTCGCCTGGCGGGGACAGGCTGGCTGAGCCCCCGTCCGCTGCTTCTTTGTCCCCGGGTCGGAAAACTGCGCAGTTGCAGACCCCTTCCGGGCTCCTCCAGTCCTTAGCACCTTCCTGGAGGAGAGCCTGGGAGGCGATGGGGAGCAGGGCCAGCCCCAGCCTCGGCCTCTCGTCGCCCCTGGGGTGGGAGGAGCGGGGAGGTGTTTTGTAGGACACGTTACTCCCGCGGGTCCTGAAAAGCGGGATCTTCCCGTGGGTGGTCTCAGGGCTCTCCTGTTCCCAGCCCCGCTGTGGCCTCGCTTTACCTGCTCTGGAGGGAACACAGGGCTGACTGTCCTCGGCACCTCAGCGGCCTGGCTGGAGTTTCTATGGCAACACAGGGGTGCAGGGGGAGGGCCCGAGCCGCCGCCTTGCCGCTGGGAAGCAGGGAGTGAGAACCATGGCGTGAGAGCAGGAAAGGCTCTGCGGCCAGAGGCCCCCGACCCTTGCCGGTGCGACCGGAGGGCCGTCACCGTTCTGGAGACCTGCCCTCTCCGCTGCACCAGCCTGCCTGGCATCCCCTGTGCACTGGGCCGGCTCCTCTGGGAGAGCTGGCCTCCCCACCGTAGGACCCTTCCCTTGGCAGTCAGCTGTCCCCCACCCCAGACAGGAGGGAGGGTCCCGAGGAAGGGCTGCTCCGGTAGGCAGGGCCCGCTGTCCCTGGAGGGCAGAGGTAGACCTGGGGTGGGACTAGCTTGAGCACGCTGGACCCTGCCCCACACTCCCTGTCTACACTGCGCGGTGGGGGGAGAGGAGCGAGATCGGGTCTAAGTTCAGAGGTCAAACTACTGGGTGGGGCAGAAGCTCTGGCCTGCGGGCACCCATGCTCTCTGGACCTGCTAGGTGGCAGGGGTGGTGACAGCCACCCTTTCCCTGCCCTTTCTAGCCGAAGGGCGTGCCTTCTTGTGCCGCAGCCTGAGTCCCCTAATGTGTGACATGCCCCATAACAGGCAGCCCCACAGACGGGAGTGGGTGGGGATGCTCAGGCTGACCTGGCACAGGAGCCCATCCTTGGGGTACCAGGGCCCAGGCCGGGTCCAGGCCAGGAAGCAGTGCTGGGCTCAGCTCACAGGCTGCAGACTACTCTGGGCACTGGGGGTGTGGTGGCCAGGGGCTGGGGTTTCTGTGGGCGGCCACTTGGCCTTGCCGGTTCAGCCTCAGGCAGGCAGGCAGACACACACACGCACCCACGCACACGCGGGACCCTTTCTCAGGCTTCAAGGCTCGAACCTGCCCCTCAGAAGCTGTCTCACCCCTTCTCATCCCTTCTCCGGAAGCTGCAGGGAGCCCGAGCTCACCCAAAGTGAAAGAGAAAGTGGCGCCCCCCCAGCCCGCCCCACCCCGCCCTGCGGCCAATCCCGGAGGCCGCACGTCCCCGCCCCCGCACTTTATCTCTGGCGGAGCGGCTGGGGCTGCAGGAGTAGTGGAGCGGATCCCGTGCTCCTCGCCTGGCCTCGGTGTGAGCGCGAGCAGGGCTGGTGGCGGTGGTGGTGGTGGGGCGTCCGAACAGGCGAGGTGAAGGTCACCAGCCCTCCGGGACTGGGTGAGAGCCAGCCTTGTGACCCTGGGCAGTAGCGTTCTGGGGGGCGCCCTTGACAGCTGGCCTGGGAGGCATGGGAGGCGGGAGGGAGGCCCCGCAGCTCAGTCAGCTTTCATGGCTGTGCCCACTGGGAGCCCTCTGAGGCTGGCTGTGGTTCTGGAGCCCTGCCCCGGTGGGAGAGGTCTCCTCCCCTCACCCCTAGAGTGGGGGTTGTCAACCACAGGGGCCTTTGGGAGTCAGCCGTGCCCCTCCTCGCCACACTCCTGAGACCTGTCAGTCGCTGGGTTCCTGTGTGTGTGTGTCCGGGAGGGGTGGTTCGGAGGAGAGTGGGCGCAGGGCCGTCAGTGGGGAGGGGCGCGGCTGTGGGATGGGGCTGTACCTGGGGTGGCATCCACCAGCTGAGCCCAGGTGGGGTGTCCCGAAGCGGGGAGCAGGAGAGGAGACCCCAGCCCATGGCGATGAGCAGCTGTCTGTTGGGTGTAGGGGGTGGTCGCCCAGCCCAGTGCAGACCAAGGTGTTCTGGGGGCAGATGGGCCGCTCCCCCTCAGAAGCGCCTGGCCCTTTAAGAGCTGGAGCTTGTCCTGTGTGCACGTGAGCATGTCGTGTGTGTGAGCGTGGGAGGGAGCAGGCGGCTGGGAGGACTTCAGAGGGGGTGCCTAGAGGGGAAAACGAGTGGCCCCGGGGATGGTTGGTGCAGGAGTGAGATGCCTGCTGAGATGGGGACTGGGGGGTGGCACTGTCCCTCTGGTGCCCCACCCTTATTCCTGCCCCTCTTCCTTCCAGGACCAAGTGATGGTGGCTGTCCCCTAGAAAGTCCCTGAAGGTGGAGTGCTGCCCCTCCCCCTGGGTCCCATCCACCCTCCTGCAGCCTGCTCCCCCTCCCCGTCGCCACCTCCACCTCCACCATCTGCCTCCAGCACGTCCTCCATCGCCCGCCTCCACCACCTTCTGGCTCCTCCACCACCTTCTGGCGGCCACCTCTCCAACGCCTACCTGGGGGTGCTCGAGTTAAATGGCTGATAAACAGATCAGGTCAGACACAACCTCCGCTTTGGCCTTGGCCGCACCCCAGCCCTCTGCCCCACCTGTGGTGGGCAAACACGTCCTGACACCCCTTCCCACACAGCCTGCCAGCCAAGCTCATCAATGGCGGCATCGCTGGGCTGATCGGGGTCACCTGTGTGTTCCCCATCGACCTGGCCAAGACCAGGCTGCAGAACCAGCAGAATGGCCAGCGCATGTACACGAGCATGTGAGTGCCTGCAGGCGGAGCCGTGGGCTGGGCGGCGTGCACCCTGCGCTCTGCTCTGCCCCACACCCTATCGGACGGGAGAGTTGGGGAGGGGCAGGGCAGGCTGGGGGAGACCTCATCTGGGTCAGGGCTGGGGCCCTTACTGGGCTTGGGACTTGGCTCCTCTGTCACTCTTAGTGCAGGGACCCCAGGCCCGACTCTGGACTGGGCTGGGCCGGGCAGGGCAGGGCAGGGCTGGGCTGGGCAGGGCAGGGCAGGGCTGGGCCAGGCTGGCCCCGTCTGCACTCAGGAGCAGGAGGTGGCCGGGCCGGGCCTGCTCACTCTCACCCCCTTGGCTGCAGGTCTGACTGCCTCATCAAGACCATCCGCTCGGAGGGCTACTTCGGCATGTACCGGGGTGAGGCTCGGGCCAGGGCAGCCTGATAACCCTCCGCAGCCTCGGCTGGGAGGCAGGTGGGAAGGCAGGGCAGAGCGCTGGGCCCGGGTGTAAGTGTGGTTGTCCTGTGGGGGCTTGGCTGCACCTGTCCTGGGACCCGTCTGTACAGCCCAGGTGGGGCGGTGGCAGTAGGATGACCAGGAGGCAGCTCTCTGGGGAGTGGCAGTCCTCAGCCTGTCGCCTAGGTATCACCTTCATTTCCCACTTTATGCTGTGACTGGTGCGGGAGGACACTGCAGTGGACCGCGTCTCCCTGGTGGTGACTGCGGCTCCTCCCTGCCTTCTGGGGCAGACAGGACCTGGTCTGTGCCCGGGGCCTGGGAGGTGGGGACCACGGCTGTAAAGCAGCTTAGGCACAATCCTCCAGCCCGGCTCTCGCCCAGATGTAGCCCTGAGCCCCATCACTGAGGGGGGGCTCTAGAGTCCTCCCAGGCGCTCACCCACACCTGTGTTCTCTTAGCATCCCTACTAGCGTGAGCACTGACTGTCCCTGGGGAGGGAGAGCTCCAGGGAGACCACCCGAAGCTCTAAGATGCAGTCCCCTCTGTCCGCTCTGCCCTCAGTACCTCGCTGAGGCCTGGCCTGCCGGAATCAGATAGGAGGTGGTGGGGAAAATGCAGGGGAGGGTGAGTGGAGGGAGTGCCTGCAGGAGGAGGACAGGGAGGGGCTGCCCCTGTCCCCTGGTCCCCGCCCTGCCTGGCACAGCCTGGGCCGGAATGTGGGTGAGAGGGCAGGAGGAAGCAGCCAAGGAGTGACGGGCAGGGCTTTGCTAGCCTGGAAGCAGTGCTGGCCCAGAGCCCCCACTGTCCATGCCACAGCACCTCCACCCCGAGCCTGGTGCCAGCCCTGCCTGACCCCTGTGTGCCCTACAGGAGCTGCTGTAAACCTGACCCTCGTCACTCCCGAGAAGGCCATCAAGCTGGCAGCCAATGACTTCTTCCGGCATCAGCTCTCTAAGGATGGGTGAGGGGTCCAGTGTGCCAGGCTGCTGGGGGCCAGGTCATGAGCTGCAGGGACCAGGGCAGACTTGGGGCTGAGGGCTGCCCAGCCAGCCGGCTCCTGGGGGCTCTGCCCACCATCGGGCCCCTTGCTCAGGGCCTCCTTGACCTATGGGGCAGCTCCCTGCTCCCCCACCCCCTGCCTGGAGCTGGAGCGAAATAGATGCCAGGGCAGCGGGTCCTAGCCCAGTCTGCTGCCCCTGCTAGGCCAGGATGTGGGGGGCACCAACCAGCTCCCCATCACTGGAGGGTGGGGCAGTGGCTCTGTCTCCCCTGTGGAGGCCGTAGCCTCCCCTGCCTTCTGGGACAAGCAGGGCCCTCTGTGCCCAGAGACTGGGAGGGTGGGGCTTTCAGGGCAGTCCTTTCTTGGGCACACAAGACCCCCAGTCCCCATTTCTGTCTGTGAGAGAGCGGCTCTCTCACCCCCTAAGCCCCCACGCCCCCAGGAACCCTCGGTCCTGTTGCTGGGGGACCTGAGGCTAGAGGGGCTGTACTCCGCAGGGCTGGTCTTGCCTCCCCAACGGCCACCCCCTCACACCCGGCACAGCGGGCAGCCTCCCGCAGGGCAGGTAGTTCCTGTTTCACCCTGGGGAGCCGGGGCCTGCCGGCCCTCAGTGTGGCCTGCACCCCTCTACCACAGGCAGAAGCTGACCCTGTTTAGGGAGATGCTGGCCGGCTGCGGGGCGGGCACCTGCCAGGTGATCGTGACCACGCCCATGGAGATGCTGAAGATCCAGCTGCAGGATGCCGGCCGCATTGGTGAGGGCGTGGGAGGGCGGCCTAGCTCAGCCCGCCCTGCTGCGCGCCAGGGAGAGACAGCAGCCCTTTCTCCACAGCTGCGCAGAAGAAGGTCCTGGCCGCCCAGGCCCAGCTCTCAGCGCAGGGCAGTGCCCAGCCCTCAGTGGAGACTCCGGCCGCCCCCCGGCCCACGGCCACCCAGCTGACCCGTGACCTGCTGCGAAGCCACGGCATCGCCGGCCTCTACAAGGGGCTGGGGGCCACACTGCTCAGGTGGGGCGGCCGGGCGGGAGGGCAGGAGGCCTGCTGCCCCCCAATACCTCCTGGTCACAGCACCCCCTCCCACAGGGACGTCCCCTTCTCCATTGTGTACTTCCCCCTCTTTGCCAACCTGAACCAGCTGGGCCGCCCCGCCTCTGAGGAGAAGTCACCCTTCTACGTGTCCTTCCTGGCCGGCTGTGTGGCTGGCAGTGCAGCCGCCGTGGCCGTCAACCCCTGTGATGGTCAGTGCCAGGGCTGGGCCCTAGGTGGGGCCTGGGGCGGAGGGGCAGGCTCCACACGAGAGTGGGGGGCGCTCAGACTGGCCCATGTGCCCCTTGTAGTGGTGAAGACGCGGCTCCAGTCACTTCAGCGCGGCGTCAACGAGGACACCTACTCAGGGTTTCTGGACTGTGCCAGGTGGGCAAGGTTCCCTGGGAGATGGAGGGGTGGGATGGGGGCTGGCCGCCGGTGCTGACCGTCCTCTCTCCTGCAGGAAGATCTTGCGGCACGAGGGCCCTTCGGCCTTCCTGAAGGGGGCCTACTGCCGCGCCCTTGTCATCGCGCCGCTGTTCGGCATCGCCCAGGTGGTCTACTTCCTGGGCATTGCTGAGTCCCTGCTTGGGCTGCTGCAGGGCCCCCAGGCCTGAGACCAGCCGGGCCACTGGAAGGAAGATCTTTCCCAGCCTCCTCCACCGACAGGGAAGCCGGGAGGCGGTGCGGAGTCCACAGGAGTGGTGCACATGCGGGCTCCCACCGGGTCCTGCCTACACGACCATTGGGATCAACGTCTTATTTATGTAGAGAATGCAGAAATCTTTACATTCCTCAAGCCAGCCCCTATCCCAGCCCTGCCCCGGCCCGAATACCCCCAGGGCCAGAGCTGGTCTCTGCTGGGGGCGCCTGGGCCGGGGCCGGGCGGGCGGGCTAGTCCTCCCTCTCTTGAGGCTCTCCGGTCTACAAAGGGGACCCCCGCACAAGCTATTTATTGAACCTGCCGAGCCCAAGGGGCTCTCTCAGTCCTTCCATCCGTCCGTCGGTCCATCCTCCTGCTGCTCTGCTCGCCTTGGCCAGGACCCAGCTCCACCTCCCCGGCCAGCCTTGCAGGAAGACTGAGGTCCCCTGCGCCCAATGTTAAGCTAGGAGTCAATCCTGGGTGGGTCACTCAGTCCCCAGGGCAAGCCCCATCCCCACTACGGGACCTCCTGGGGGCCCCTCAGCCCCCTCACCAGGCTGGCGCCCAGACTGTCAAGTCTGCCTGTGTGTGTGTTGCGGGGAGTGGGTCGTGCCCACTAGCCCTCAGCTGGCCTGGCCCCTCGGGATGGGGCCGTGGGAGGGCTGCTGCCCCTTCCCATGTGGCCAGGCACTGTATGTGTGCACCCCAAGCTCTCTGCTGACCCCGTCCAGAAACTTCCTCTCCAGCCTGGCCCCTCTCGTTGCACCCTCAGCAGACTCCTCCTCTGCGCCTCCCACCCCTGGGCTGGCATTGGTCAGGGTGAAGGGCAGGCATGAGGACCAGGATGGAGCCTCAGGGCACCTGCTCTGCTCGCAAGGGGGCCAGGACCTGCTCCCACAGAAGCCCTCCCAGGGTCCCTGACATAAGGCCCTGACACACTCCAGAGCTGCACCCTCGCCCCAGACCCGTCAATGTTGTGAATCAAAGCGGGCTCACCCTGCCCTGTCCCCGCCGTGCCCTGTGTTGGTGATTGGTCCTGACGTGCTGGTGCTGTGTCCCCAAACTGGGCCTTCTCCGTAGAGGCCCCTTCCCAGTGACACTACCCGGGGCTCCGGTCTGGGCCCCCAGCTCACGGTTCCTGGGAGCTGCTCTCTCCCACCACGTCTGTACCCTGGAAGCTGCTGCTGCTGCTTACAGAATTCTATTTTTTTTTCTTTTGAAGAGTTTTAAAAAGTTGTAACTTTTTGTGTCTTGTCATGTAAGAGGATAAATAAATATTCTAAGTAGACGCCTTGTTCTGGGTGTCTGTTTGGGGGTTGGGGAGAGGGTAGCTCCTTCTCCCCACAACCAGCTCCCCTCCCCATGCAGACCTAGGTTCACAGCCCGCCCACCCACCTGTCGACCTGGGGGGGGTCCTGGGTCAAAGGTGCCACACTGTCACCCCGGGCTGGGATGCGCTGTGGGAAGGGCAGCCCCAGCCTCCCTTCTGATCCAGTGCAGAGCTATGTCAGGGGACCTTAGAGCCCCGAGCTGGGCGGAGCACTGGGGCCTGGGCGGGGCTGGCGCTGCTGCGTGAGGCGCAGGGCCCATTCGCTGCTGCCTGTCCCCGCCCCGCGCTGGTCCTCCACGTCCTGCGCCAGGGAGCGGTGCACTGTGGGAAACTCCTTAGCTCTCCTCTCCGCATCCGCGGTTGCCACCCGTGTCGTCCCACGGAGAGCTGCGGGCAGCTGAGGCGGGAGACCCCGAGGACGGCGTAAGGCTGCAGGGCCCTGGCTGCCTGGGGACTGGGTGCGGCCGCGGCACTGGGTCTGGCGGGCGAAGCGGCAGCTCCCTGCTGGTGAAGGTCATCAGGGTTGCGCTGGGCCTGTGCTCTCCTGGGCGCAGCGGCTGCGGGGAGGTGGAGGCGGCGGGCCGGGGCTGGAGGACGTGCACGCCAGAAAGACCCAGGGAACAGGCTGCCCGCGCTGTGCACACAGGCCGGCAGCGGGGCCCCACTGCACAGCTGCAGGGAGAAGGGGTGCAGGGGCTCCCTGGGAAGTGAGGCAGCAGCTAGCCGGGCCTTTCTCCGGGACAACCCTGTAAGCTGCGACCTTCAGGTGACCTCCAGTGTGGTCAGTGCAGCTGGGGAGGGACCCGAACTGCAGCCTCCCAAACTGGCTCCCTCTCCCTGTGGGTGGGAGACCCCTCGTCCTTCCCTAGCAGAGCAGACAGGTGGCCTCTCTGTCTCCCAGTGGCCAGCTGGGGCTCAGGGCGGTTAGGCCCCGAGGTCTCCCCGCCCCATCTGGAGACATGGAACATCTGGGTGGGGCCTTTCCTACTGCCTGGAGTGCCATCCCCCCACCCCCACCTTGCAGGCCCAGACAGGAGACTGCAGCCCTAAGTTTCTGCCCAGCCCCTAGTCCTGTCCCAGGAGAACACAGCCCTGGCCCTGGCGAGGACTCTGTCCTTGAGCCAGGTGAAGGCAAGGAGGTGCTGGGGAGTGGGCGCCAGCCTTGGGAAGGGCAGATGGCCGGCTGGGAGGCACAGGCCTGGCCCTGTCTGCGTGCTTCTCCAGCCTCCTGGGGGGAACACCATAGTTTTGTCACAACCGGGTCCTTGAAATCCTGCTGGCCTCAGTCCCACTCCCACCTGACACCACCTGAAAGCCCAGGCCCTGGCTTCCCACTCTGCCCTGCCTGTCTTCCACATCGGCCCTGGCCGGGTGGTGGGTCGGGAGCCTCGGCATCCTCTGGGGACAGGTTCCCTCCTGAGAAGGGACAGCTCTGCCCACTGTGGCTCTGCCCACCCACTTTACAGGACACTCTCCCTTCCAGCTCTCGGGGCCAGCTTCTCGCTTCCCCGCCCCAGGCTGGTGGGATGGACACAGACAAGATGAGGGAACGGAGGCTTCTGGCTGGTCTCATTTGGCCTCCCTGCCTCCTCCCACCTGTGCGAGACCACAGCTACTGCCTCTGGCTGGAGGGGCTCCTCAGGGGTCAGTTGGGGACACTTGGAAGCCAGGCCTTGGAAGAGAAGGTTCTGAGGCTCGCAGGAGGGCCGTGAGCTGGGGCTCCTGGGAAGTCCAGAGAACTGGGCCAGGGGCCGGGGTGGACAGGAGGGGGCAGCTTCTTTCTCCATGGCCTCACTGCGTCTCCCTCCAGGTGCATGTAATGCCCAGGGGTGAGCTGTCCTGAGCCACTGTGTCCAGACCCCTGCCTGTCCCACTTCGCTCTGCCTGGCTGCTCGCATCGCCGACCATGGAGTCCAGAGGGAAGTCGGCCAGCCCCAAGCCTGACACCAAGGTGCCCCAGGCCACTGCTGAGGCCAAGGCCCCCCCAGCTGCTGATGGGAAAGCCCCCCTGACCAAGCCTGTGAAGAAGGAGGCCCAAGCAGAGAAGCAGGAGCAGCCGGTGGCCCCCACCCAGGTCCCTGCCAAGAAGACCCCAGCCAAGGCAGACCCTGCCCTTCTCAACAACCACAGCAACCTGAAGCCCACCCCCACGGTCCCAACGGCCCCAAGCAGTCCCGATGCAACCCCGGAGCCCAAGGGCCCTGGGGATGGGGCTGAAGAGGACGAGGCCACCAGTGGGGCCCCTGGGGGCCAAGGTCCCTGGCCTTGCGAGAACTTGACCCCCCTGCTGGTGGCTGGGGGTGTGGCTGTGGCAGCCGTGGCCCTGATTCTTGGTGTGGCCTTCCTGGCCCGGAAAAAATGATGCCTGGTACCCAGGTGGGTCCGGAACCACTTCCTGTACAGACCTGGGGAAGCTAATGCATGCGGCACTCATCCCTATCTATCTATCCACATGCACATACACAGTATATACACACATGTGCACACTTACACGCCCTCACACACCGCGGGGAACAGACTGGCCCACCGGGCAGAGGATGCCCTGCCCGCCTCAGCGCACTCCAGCACGCCGCCCTCCCGACTCCAGGGCAGAGGGGACCCACTCTGGGGTTCACAGGGCAGGATGGAGGGAGCCACGGCATCGGGCAGCGGGGGCCGAAGGAGGCACGGACGCTGCACCGCTGTCCTGCCTGCTGGGCGTGTCTTTCCGGATGTGTCCTGAGAGGCCCCAGAGGTCGTGGGCCTCCTGCAGGGGCATCCCGAGGAGCCCCAGGGCTGGTCTCTCATGTGCCAGGGGAAAGGGCACCAGGCCGGGTGTGAGCAGGCCAGCCTCGCAGGGACACTAACGGTGATATTTCAGCTCCCGCCCTGCTCTTCGTGTGCAGCTGGCGGTCTGCCTGGGCCTGATGCCGTGGGTGACTGGAGGTGGCAGCCACCCCCATCTGCTCGCGCCCTGGCAGGTGGAAAGCCCTGCAGGTTGTTCTGGGAGGGCCTGCCCACAGCTCAGCTTTTCCAGCTTATGCCCCAGGGGGCCCTGAGGCGGGGGTCATGGCAATTATGGGGGTGGTTGAGGGCCTGGGGGGAACCCACCCCACAGCTGTGCCTGCCAGCCCCCACAGCTGTCCCCTCCTGCCTGCACCCAGCGTCCTCCGTCTAACAAGCGTATAAATGCAATAACACGGGTAGAGTAGAACCACCCCTCGTGCCTGCAGGGAGCCCGCTGTGCAGCGCCTCCTGAGCAAGTCTGCTCCCGGCCGGCCCTTGGTGCGTGGCTGCAGGCAGGTTCCCGGAAGTGGCGGCAGGGCGCTGTGGGGACGTGCTGTGCCCTCACCCGGCCCGTGGCCACGGCACCCCGGCCCTGAGTGGAGGCTGAGTCTGAAATAAACTCTGTTGTCTAAAGGCTGGGCTGCTGTCCTCACCTGCACGGGGCTGGGAGAAGCAGGGTGTAGGGAGGGGTGCAGACCCGCGCCCCTGGGCTTTCCTGGTGGGAGGGAGCCCAGGTCCCTTTGGCTGGCCCACCTGCCACCTCCATGCCCTTACTCTTGGTGGGGTCTGCCCATGTTCCCACCCAGGCCCACCCCCATCCCAGCTGCCTTCCCCTGGCTTCCTGGGAGCCCTGACCCCAGGCAGACAGCCGGGATAGGGTGAGCCCCAGGCCTGAGCTGTGGGCCTCTGCTCGGGACACGGGCCTCAGGGCCCACCTTTCCGGTTCCTTCTCTGGGTGAGCTCCCCATCCCAGAGGGGCACAGAGGAGACTTGAGAGGGACGTTTCCTCCCCTGACCACCTCATTGAGGACCCTGGAGTCCAGTCAGCAGGGCCTGCCCTGGCCCACTGTGGGCGTGGCTGCAAGGGGGCGAGCTATGGGAGTACAGGCTGCCCCGGCTCCAGAAGCCCCTTCTAGCTTTGCAATGGGGCCCTCGGCCCACCCACGGGCCAGCGAGGTCAGCAGGCAGAGCTCGCCGACCACCACCTCCCAGGCCTTCTCAAGCTACACGCAGCCCTCCTTCCCTCCTGGCCCTCATGCTTCCCCCCTGGGCGGCAGCCCCCGTCCATGCACCCGCGTCTTGGGCCCAGACAAATCTGGAGAGTCCTGATGGGAACGAGCACCCAAACAGACCCCGCCCTCACCAGATCACCCCTCTTTAAGCCTCCTCTGGACACCACCTGTGCCTGCAGCCTCTCCCAAGGCCAGGAGGCCACACCTCCAGCTCCAGGCCACCTGCCCCAGCCAGGGCATGTGCCAGGACTGCCACTCTGCTTGGTCAAGCACTCTCCCCTCCTGTCCTCCAGGCCCCTCTCCTTGCCTCCCTAATCTGTTCTTGGGCCTTAAAACAAACACTTCATGGCATTTCGTGTGCAGCCAAGGGGGGCTGTCGCCATGGGGCTGACTGGAGGTGGCAGTCACACGCCACCCCACCCTTCACTGGTGCCCTGGTGGGGGGGAGGACCTGGAGGCTGGTCTTGGGAGTGACTCCCCACAGCTCAACTTTTCCAGCTTATGCCCCAGAGGACCCTGAGGCGGGGTCATGGCAATTATGGGGGTGGCTGGGAGCCTAGGGGGGGCCCCACCCCGCAGCCGGGCCTGCCAACCCCCCATAGCCTGTCCCCTTCTGCCTGCACCCAGCCTGCTGGCAGGATTTCTCACTTTCCCTCTCTCTGTGTCTCTCTCTGGGGAGAGCATGTGGCTATAACAAAAACATATTTTAAAAAATATCTCTTTTAAAAAGTCGCTCGAGGGCATATGTGCTTGCTGGAGAGATACAGAGCAAAGGAGAGAGAAAGCCGTCCCCAGGCGCCATGGCCATGCTACCATCCCTACTCCTCCATTTCTTCCTCCCTTGAGGATTTTGCGCACACATGCGCACGTGCCCGCAGGGTTTCCAAGCCACCTGGTCTAGGACTCAAATCGTGCAGCGGGCCTACGCGGGATCCAGGCGCCTTAACCACCACCCCACCTGCTGGCCCGAGCCTGCCCTACGCTAGTCTGTAGTCAGCTCACCCACGCTGCGACACCCCAACAGTGGGGCTACCTCATCTTATTGGCCGATTCTGCTAAAGGCCATTTAGGTTATTCCACAATTTTTGCAACTTTAGACAAATCGGGAATGAAAATTCTTTTTTTCTTGGGGGGTGTGGTGTTTGCCATATGGCGCGTGCACTTGCTGGAGAGAGAGAGAGACAGGCAGTGAGAGGGAGAGGCAGCTATCATGCCTCCACCCCAGAGGCCATGGCTGCGTACAAGCCCTTCTCCATTCTCCTCCTGGGATTTTGGGCACGCATGCATATGTACCTGACATGATTTTCACGCCTCCAGGACCAAAACCGTGGTGGACCGAGTGGGAGGCCAGAGCCGTAACCACTATGCCATTTGCTGGTTCTGGAATGAAAATTCCTACAAAGTTGCTTTTGAATTTGTAGGTACGTGTTTTGGTGAAACACACGTACCGTGGCCCAGCCTCGCGGCAGTTTGTAGCATACTGACCTGCAGTGCTAGAACCCACAGGGTGGTTGGCGCAAACTCACGTCCCTGGCCCAGAGACCTGAACCTCTCCAAGTGTACACACATGCCCAAGGGCCTGAGGAGTTGGAGGGCTCAGGAAGAGGCCAGTGGCATGACAAGACTGCAGAGGGTGTCTCTCCTTAGCCATCACACCAACACTGGCCTCTTAACCATTTATTCATTTATCTACTTCTTGGAGAGGTTTTTGCTATAGGGCGCGTGCGCTCGCCAGAAAGACAAAGAGACAGAGAGATAGAAAGCGAGAAATCACCCCCCAGGGGGGATGTCCATGCTGCAATCCCTTCTCCTCCATTCTCCTCTCGGGATCTTGGGCACGCACGCACACGCACCTGGCGTGAGTTTAAGCCTCCGGGTCCGGGACTCGAACTGCGGCCTACTACATGGGAGTCCAGCGACATAGCCATTATGCTAACTGCTGGTCCCTTAACCATTTTTTTTTCTTAAAAAAAAAGAATCATTTATTTATTTAGGAGCTGACAGGTGGTGTGGTGTTTAGGGGCACTGGACTCTCACGTGGCCAACCACAGTTCGTGTCCCGGACCTGGCGGCTTGCTTTCTCTCTTTCCCTCTCTCTCTTTCTTTCTCACTCTCACTCTGTTACTCTTTGGTCAAATTAAAATAAAATAAATACGGATAAAATAAAATAATTCTTTAAAAAAAGTAATTATTTAAATTTATTAGTCATTATTTTTTTAAGGAATCATTTATTTATCTTAATTCCACTTATTAATTTGACGAGAGAGAAACAGAGACGGAGGCAGAGATAGAGAGAGGGAGAAAGCAAGCCACTAGGTCCAGGACTTAAACTGCAGTCAGCCATATGGGAATCCAGCATCCTTAGCCACCACTCCACCTGCCAGCCCAGTCATTATTTTTTAATTTGACCAGAAAGAGAAAGGAAAAGCAAGAAAGCAAGCTCCCAGGCCTAGGACTCAAACCATGGTCGACTATGTGGCAGTCCAGCGCCTGAACCACCATGCCACCTGCTGGTCCTTCTTTTTTTTTTTTTTTCCTGGTCCCTCTTCTAAACCATTTTTAAAGGTATGGTTTGGTGACATTTAAAATATTAACCCTTGTGATGGGGTAGGCAGGTGGCATGGTGGTTGGGGGGCGCTTGATTCCCACATGGACGACTACAGTTCAATTCCTGGACCTGGCAGCTTGTTTTCTCACTTTTTCTCCCTTTCTTTCCTACTCTGTCCCTCTCTGGTCAAATTAAAATAAATAAATAAATAATACAGTTAAATAAAATAATTATTTTTTAAAAAAGAAAAAAAAAATACATTAACCCTGTACAACCATCACCACCATCCCTCACCAGAACTCTTCCATCTTATAAAAACTGAAAGTCTGGGAGCTAGTTGGTAGCATTGTGGTTAAGGCAGCTGGATCGCCTACGGCTGACTGAGCAGTTCAAGTCCTAGACCTGGCAGCGTGAAGCACATGCCAGGTGCCTGTGCCTGCGTGACCAAGATCCCAAGAGGAGAGTATAGGAGATGGGATTGCAGGGTGGCCATTCCCCCTGGGGGTGATTTCTCTCTCTCTCTCTGTCTCTCCTGGGTGAGCACACACATCCTATGGAAAATAAAAATTAAAAACCAGGCCAGTGGTGGTGCTTCCCAGATGGCTGATTGCAGTTCCAAGTCCCAGACCCAGTGCAATGAAATGTCACAATAAATAAATGTTGAAAAAAAAAAAAAAAAGAAAAAAATGAACCTGGACTTCTACCCCTATTAAATACTAACTTTCCATTCTCCCCACCCCTTGAGTACCTAGTAACCCCATTCTGCTTAAGAATCATTTTACTTAACTTTATTTATTTATTTATTTATTTATTAAAAGAATTATTTATTTATTTCCATTTGTTATTGTTATTTTTTTTTTCTTTATTTGATGAGAGAGAGAAAGGGAAAGTGAGAAAGCAAGCCACCAGGTCCAGGACTTGAACCATGGTTGGCCATGTGGTAATCCAGCGCCCTTATCCACCACACCATCTGCTGGCCCCACTTTATTTATTTTTATTTGATCAGAGAGGGACAGAGTGAGAGAAAAACAGAGAGAGAGAAAGAGAGGAAAAGGGAGAAAGCAAGCCTCCAGGTCCAGGACTTGCACTGCAGTCGGCCATGTGGGAGTCCAGAGCCCTTTACCCCCGTGCCACCTTCTGGCCTCTATGATTTTAACAAGTCCTAGGGACCTTCCCTATAGCAAAAACCTCTCAAAAAAAAAAAGTCCTAGAGACCTCATGAGTAGAACCCTACTTAGTCGACCACGGTTCGCGTCCCGGACCCGGTGGCTTAAAACTCACGCCGGGGGACCAGCAGTTGGTGTAGTGGCTATGTCGCTGGACTCCCACGTAGTCGACCGTGGTTCGAGTCCCGGACCCGGCGGCTTAAACTCACGCCGGGCGCGTGTGCGTGCGTGCCCAAGATCCCGAGAGGAGAATGGAGGAGAAGGGATTGCGGCGTGGCCATCCCCCCTGGGGGGTGATTTCCTGCTTTCTATCTCTCTGTCTCTCTCTGTCTGTCTGGCGAGTGCACGCGCCCTATAGCAAAAACCTCTCCAAAAAAAAAAACAAAAAACAAAAAACAAAAAAAAACTCACGCCAGGCGCATGTGCGTGCGTGCCCAAGATCCCCAGAGGAGAATGGAGGAGAAGGGATTGTGGTGTGACCATCCCCCCTGGGGGGTGATTTCTCGCTTTCTGTCTCTCTGGCGAACACACATGCCCTATAGCAAAAACCTCTCCAAAAAAAAAAAAAAAGAAGAAGAAAAAGTAGAACCCTACAGTATTTAGCTTTTTGTGTCTGACTTATTTTACTCAGCATAATTCCCCTAAGGTTCATTCATGCTGTGGCTTGTATTAGAATTTCCTTCCTTTTCACTACTGAATAATCTTCTATTGCATAGATAGACTACATCTTCTTGATCCACTATTTTATTTTTTTTGAGAGGTTTTTGCTATAGGGCGCGTGCGCTCGCCAGACAGACAGAGAGAGACAGAAAGCGAGAAATCACCCCCCAGGGGGGATGGTCATGCCGCAATCCCTTCTCCTCCATTCTCCTCTCGGGATCTTGGGCACGCACGCACACGCGCCCGGCCTGAGTTTCAAGCCACCGGGTCCAGGACGCGAACTGCGGTCGACTACGTGGGAGTCCAGTGACATAGCCATTACACTGACTGCTGGTCCCGATCCACTATTTTTTTTTTTTTTTGAGAAGTTTTCACTATAAGGCATGTACGCTTGCCAGAAAGAGAGAGACAGAGATAGAAAGCAAGAAATCACACACCACCACCCCCGGGGATGACCACGCCGCAATCCCTTCTCCTCCATTCTCTTCTCGGGATCTTGGGCACACATGCACACACGTGAGTTTAAGCCACGGGGTCCAGGACTCGAACCGTGGTCGACTACATGAGAGTCCAGCAACATAGCCATTATGCTAACTGCTGGTCCCTCGATCCACTCATTTTTAAAAAATTGATTTAGGGACCAGTAGGTGGTGTGGTAGTTAAGAGCACTGGACTCCCATGTGGCCGACCGCAGTGTGAGTCCTGGACCTGGCAGATTGCTTTCTCACTTTCTCTCTTTCTCTGGCCCTCTCTAGTCAAATTTAAATAAATAAAGCTGAATAAAATAATAACTTGAGGAACCAGCAATTAGCGTAATGGCTATGTCGCTGGACTCCCACATAGTTCATCGCGGTTCGCGTCCCGGACCCGGTGGCTTAAAACTCACGCTGGGCGCATGTGCGTGCGTGCCCAAGATCCCGAGAGGAGAATGGAGGAGAAGGGATTGTGGCGTGGCCATCCCCCCTGGGGGGTGATTTCTCGCTTTCTGTCTCTCTGTCTCTCTCTGTCTGTCTGGCGAGCGCACGTGCCCTATAGCGAAAACATCTCAAAAAATAATAATAACTTGAAATAATAACTCGTACTGTGGTCGGCCACGTGGGGGTCCAGAGACCCAACCACCATGCCACCTGCTGGCCCGATCTACTCATCTGCCAATGGACATGGGCTGCTTCCGCCCTAGGGCTATTGTGAATAATGCTACTAGAGGGGCCGGCAGGTGGCACGGTGGTTAAAGGCACTGGATTCCCACGTGGCCAGCCTGGACCTGGTGGCTTGCCTTCTTACTTTCTCTTTCTCTCTGTCTCTCTGGACAAACTAAAAAATAATAATAACAAACTGAATTAAATAATTACTTAAAAATTACTAATAATGCTGCTACAAAGGGGGATGCACAACTCTCTCTCCAAGAGCTGCTTTCAGTTCTCTGGGGCCTTCCCCTGAAGTGGGACTGCTGAGTCGCAGTGTGTCCCTCAATGCTCCGGGGAGCTGTGCTGCTGCACCCACAGGTCTGTGGCTAGGCATGAGCCTCGCTGCAGTTCGAACATGTCCCCTGCCAAGTGCATGTGCTGCATCACCGTGGTGCTGACAAGCAGGGCTGGGCCAGCCACTGGCACAGCGGTCGAGGTGCCTGGATCCCACCTGGCCAACTGTGTAGGGTTGAGTCCTGACCCAGCAGGTGCATGTGCATGAGTGCTCAGACTCCTGGGGAAGGTGGGAAAGGGGTTGTGGTGTTTCCCCCTTGCTCCCCATAGGTGCACGTGCCCTCTGTACTCGCTCTCTGGCGGATGCGCACACACTAGAGCAAAACTCTCAAAACACAAGTCTACTGAACTATCGGGGCCAGCAGGTGGTGTGGTGGTTGGGGTACTGGATTCCTACACGGCCGACTGTGGTTCAAGTGCCAGACTCAGCGGCTTGAAAAATCACAAGGGACCAGCATTTGGCATAATGGCTATGTCATTGTACTCCCACATAGTCAACCGCAGTTTGAGTCCCGAACCCTTAAACTCACGCCGGGCGCGTGTGCGTGCGTGCCCAAGATCCCGAGAGGAGAATGGAGGAGAAGGGATTGCGGCATGGCCATCCCCCCTGGGGGGTGATTTCTCGCTTTCTGTCTCTCTGTCTCTCTCTGTCTTTCTGGCAAGCACACAGCAAAAACCAAAGAAAGAAAGAAAGAAAGAAAGAAAAAGAAAGAAAGAAAGAAAGAAAGATCACAACAAACAAATAAATTTAATTAAAAACAAAAAACTTCTATTAACTTACTCATGCTTGGGCCAGCCCCATAGCTTAGTGGATAAGGGAACCAGATTCCACTTCAGCAACTGTGGTTCAAATCCTGGCCCTGTTGGCCTGAAAAACATGCTGGGTCTACCACCTGTGGCTCGGAGAAGGCAGCTGGCTTCCACATGGCCGATTCTGTGGTTCGGTCCCAGACCCCACGGTCTGAAAAACACACCAGACGTGCGTGCGTACTCCAGATCCCTAGAGGAGAATGGAGGAGGGACGTGGCAAGGTCAGCCCCTCTGGGCAGTGCTTTCACTGCCGTCTCTCTTTCTGTCTCTCCAGTGAGTGAATCCGCCCTATAGCAAATTAAAACAAAAAGAAACACAAACATGCTGGGCCTGAAATCGGAACAGGATGGAGAAAGGGAGGAGGACGGGACTGAGGGGCTATGGTGTGACTGTGCCCCACTGGGGCGCGCCCCACCCCACCCCCATTGTCTCGGGCTTTCTCTGGCAAGCACTCCTGCCCTCTGGCAATTACCAAGGATTACCAAGACTCAGGTACTTTGTAGGGAGGAGCAGAGGGAACTGGAGCCTGGTGCCACTCCCCTCACCGGGCTGCAGTGGGGGCAGCCCCTGGGTTTGCCGGCCCTTTGTGATTTTTCTCTTCAGGCCATTTGGCCATTTTTCTGTTGGCTGGAATGTCTTTCCTTCTCTCTCTCTTTCTTTCTTCCTTCCTCCCTCCCTCCCTCCCTCCCTCCCTCCCTCCCTCCCTCCCTCCTTTCTTTCTTTCTTTCTTTCTTTCTTTCTTTCTTTCTTTCTATAGGGTGCATTTGCTCACCAGTGAGAGGCACAGAGAGGGAGGGAAAGTGAGAATCGCCCTGGGGGGTGCTCATGCCACAGTCCCTTCTCCTCCATTCTCTTGGGATTCTGGACATGCACAGACACATGCCCAGCGGATTTTTCTTTTTATGTTGTCCGACTCTTTTTTTTTTTTTTTTTTTTTTTTTTTGCTCCAGGGCACATGAGCTCGCTGGAGAGACACAGAAAGCAAGAAGCCACCCCCAGGGGGGATGGCCATGCTGCAATCCCTTCTCGCAGGACTTTGGGCTTGCACAAGCGCTTGGCGTTTCAAGCCACCAGGTCTGGGGCTGGAACCGCAGTCAACCATATGGGAGTCCAGCCCTTAACCACCATATCACCTGCTGGCCCCTAGTCTTTTTTTTTTCTTGTGGTAGAAAGACAGCGGCATGAGAGAGAGAGAGAGAGAGAGGGAGAGAGACTCATGACAGGGTCTTGCCCGTTCCCCAGCCCTCCGGCTTCTCAGGATCTCAGGCGGCTACCTGGTGGCTTTTCCAGCTAGCCCAGGGATCTAAGCCGCAGGCGGCCACGTGGCTTCCAGAACCACAGGGCCCTTGCGTCCTCTCTGAGCTGCCGCAGCGGGCCCTGGGCTGTTGGCCGCCTTTACACGTTTGTACTGCGCCTCTGCTGCACACGTAGCAGCTGTTCTTCAATCACGACCTGCCTCTCACTCTGGAGCACGGTTCTAAAATCTAGTTTAGTAAATGTCACCTTGGCCATGTAGATGTCTGGAATCTCAGTTAAAGGACATCCTGCCATATTCTCATCGATGGCCTTGGCGCTTACTCACGCTGAGCCTTCAACCTGTCAGGCACAGGGTTCTGCGTGGAGTAAGCTAGAGGTCTCCACTCGGGAGAGCCACGGCCCAGCACCAGGAAGTGGGCAGCGTCCCCACCCCCATAACCACGCCCTCTCTTCCTCTTACTTACTAGCACACCTGGGGCCTGATCTGAGCTTGCGAACTCCTGCCACAAAGCTAGGATCCATGGGAACCAGCAGTTAGTATAATGGCTATGTCGCTGGACTCCCACGTAGTCGACCGAGGTTCACGTCCTGGACCTGGTGGCTTAAACTCACGCCGGGCGCGTGTGCGTGTGTGCCCAAGATCCCTAGAGGAGAATGGAGGAGAAGGGATTGTGGCATGACCATCCCCTGGGGGGTGATTTCTTGCTTTCTGTCTCTATGTCTCTCTGTCTGTCTGGTGAGCGCATGAGCCCTATAGTAAAAAAACCTCTCCAAAAAAAAAAAAAAAAAAAAAAAGCTAGGGTCCGTGACTGTAGCTTTGTCATGTCACTTTGGAATAATCTTTTATTTCTTTTCTTTTTAGGCTTTTGCCACAGGGCACAAGTGCTTGGAGGGAGGCAGAGACAGTGAGAGGGGACGTGGGCAATCACCCCACGGGGATGGCCAGGCTGCAACTCCTCTTCCAGTCTCCTTCTGGGATTTGGGGCACACATGTGCACATGCCCAGTAGGATTTTCAAGCCACCAGGTCTGGGAATTGAACCACAGTCCGCCATGTGGGAATCCGGTGACATAACCACTATGCCATCTGCTGGCCTCTCTTTATTTCTTTTCAAGTTCTCACAGACGCTCAGTTACTGATGACCCTTCTAGGAGAATGCTAGATCTGGGCAACCAAGGTCCCTGAGGCTCGTGGGAGTGTCGGCTTCTTCTTTTTTAAAAACTTATTTATTTTTCAGGAACAGCAAAGTGGTTAAGGCACTGCACTCTCACATGGTTGACCACAGTTCAAGTTCCAAACCTGGTGGCTTGAAACTCACGCCGGGCACCTGTGTGCGCGTGCTCAGGATCCCCAAGGAGAGTGGAGGAAAGGGGACTGCAGTGTGGCCATCCCCTCTGGGGGAGTGATTTCTCACTCTGTCTCTGTGTCTCTCTGGTGAGTGCACGTGCTCTATAACAAAACTCTCTCAGGGGGACCAGCAGTTAGCGTAATGGCTATGTCGCTGGACTCCCACGTAGTCGACTGCGGTTTGCATCCCGGACCCGGTGGCTTAAAACTCACGCCGGGCGCGTGTGCGTGTGCGCCCAAGATCCCGAGAGGAGAATGGAGGAGAAGGGATTGCGGCGTGATCATCCCCCCTGGGGGGGTGATTTCTCGCTTTCTGTCTCTATGTCTCTTTCTGTCTGGCGAGCGCACGCGCCCTATAGCAAAAATCTCTCCAAAAAAAAAAAGGAAAAGAAAAAAATATGCACCTTAGGGACCAGCATTTAGTGTAATGGTTATGTCACTGGACTCTCATGTATTCGACCACGGTTCGAGCTCTGGACCTCATGGCTTAAACTCACGCCGGGCGCGTGTGCGTGCATGCCCAAGATCTGGAGAAGAGAATGGAGGAGAAGGATTGTGGTGTGGCCATCCCCTGGGGGGGTGATTTCCCCCTTTCTGTCTCTCTGTGTCTGTCTTTCTGGCGAGCACATGCGCCCTATAGCAAAAAAACTCTACCAAAAAAAAAAAAAATGCACCTTAGAGCTTGTAGGAGGCATGGTGTTTAAGGCGCTGGAATCCCACATGGCTGTCTGTGGTTCGAGTCCTGAACCTGGCAGCTTGCTTTCTCACTTTCCCTCTCTCTCTTGCTCACTCTGTCCCTCTCTGGTCAAATTAAAATAAATAAATTATAAATTAAATTAAAATACTTCTTTAAAAAAATTTTAAAAAATGCACCTTAGAGTCAAATCAAACCTCCAAGGACACCTGGAAACAGGAGAATTCAGAAGCGTGGCATCATTTCGGCAGGGAGGGGTGTCAGTGGACCGGATCCTGTCCCGGGGAGGCCTGGCCCCTGCAGCAAGGCCCCCGTACTACATCCCACAGAGCCCCACACGGACTCCCCTGACGCCCTCAGCTCCCAGCCTCTGCTTTCCGCACACCGTCTCAGCGCCCCGCTGTGTCACGAGGCAGCAGCCCTCCTGTGGGCTTCTTGGGGTGCAGGCGGCCACGTCATTAGGCTGTAGCACAGGCGTGGGCGGGGGGCATCTGCTTCCTGTTTTCTTCTCTAGCTTCACTAGTTCAGCTCCTCTTGGGGGACCCCTACCCTAGAATGCATTGTTGGTGTGACTGTCAGCTCTCTCCCTGTCCTCCCCCAGATGTGGGCAGAGGCGCGGGGAGCCCCGCGAACCAGGCAGACGTGGGAGACCCTGACTCCTGGCTGCTGCAGAGCCTGGCCTCTGACGGCGGGGTCTCGGCGTTCCCCTGGCCCGTGCCTCAGTGACCCGGCCCTGCACACCTGGCCTGGTGTCTGGGCCAAGGTGGACAGTGCTCCGTGTCGGCAGGCTGTGCTGCCCTGACCTGCCCTGGCAGGAGAGAAGCCCTCTTGTCATGGCAGTGCGGTGAGCACTAAGGTGACATCCCTGGAAGCCACCCCTGACACATGAGAACAAAGACCCGAGGCAAGTCAGGGCCGGCCACCACCCTCCAGCCCCGCGGTCCCTGCAGGCGTGCTTGAGCAGAACCTGTTCACCCCCAGGTCCCCGCTGCTCCTGCCCTCGGACGTCCTGGGCAGTAGTGGTCAGCCAGACTGACCAGGGTGGAACACATCACCCATTCCAGGCCACAAATGCCACCACATGCCCACGCCTGACCTTGGGCCAGCTCTGCCAGCTTGGGAGCAATCATCGGGGGCAGCTGTTCGGTGTTCTCTTCCACACTGCCGATGCCCTGCCCGAGGGGAAGGCACCCTTGGCCTCAGCAGCTCTGTGAGCTCCCTGTCCTCTGCTCCCCAGTCCTGAGCCGACAGCTTCAGATTGTGCCCAGCCCAGCCCTGGTCAGAGGGGACCTCAGCCTGAGCTGCCAGGAAGAAGGGTGTCCCGGCTCCAGGCGGCTGTCCCGACTCCACCCTGAGGACTGTCTGCACAGCAAGGAGGGCCGCCCATGACCCCACACGCTCTGAGAGAACGCCGTCTGCCAATTGCAATCCACATAGCTGAGACTCACCTGGTGGCCGGGCTAAGCTAACGGGGGGGACTCGGGCAACTCTGGGTACACAGGGCATTTCTTAAGAAGGCAGTACCGGCGGGCAGAGGGTGCTTGTGGTGGTCATGGGCTTTGAGGAATGCCTAGGAGCCGGATGGACAGAGGGAGCTCCGGTATTTCAGGCAGAGGGGAGGAGGGCGAGTGCAGAGCCTCCCAGGGAGAGGGCGAGCTGGGGAAGAAGGAATTTGCCAGGAAAGTCAGCAGAGGTGGCTGAGCAGTCTGAAAAGGCCTGCCGGGGACCAACCACAAGGTAGAAGTCCCCCAGGAATGCCCCCATCCTTAGATCCCAGTTTGAGCAAATTTGAGAGGCAGGAGGTGAACAAACCTTGTCTCCGGAGCATGACATGCCCTGTGACCCCTGAACACCTGTGTCATAGTCTCTGAACAAAGGTGAAGGCGAGCTTCAGCAGCATTCTCACCCTTCTGGGGCGGAGCCCATGGTGCTCAGCTGCCCCCAGCCGGGCACCCACCATCAGACGTCTCAGGCACACAGTGACCCTCCAGAACTCAGGCCCAGGGGACGGTAGTAAGCCCACGCGCGGGACATCAGATTCGACCCCAAGTAGGGCAGGGTGGGAAGGGGCGGGGCAGGCCAGGCCAGCAGGTGCATCTCCGAACACCCCCACGAGGACAGGCCGTGGACTCGCATCAGCCAGACCTCTTCCCCTCGGCCTGGGCCGCTGGTCCCACGAGCCCTCCTACACTCAGCCCTGGAGGAGGGGCCGACTGGCCATCATGCCCCACAGCAGCCGGATCATTCCCAGGTGTGTCCTGTCTGCCCAGATGCCAGCCTACAGGCAGGGCCTCGGTAGCATCCCCCCTCACTCGTCAGGGCGGAGGGTGCGGTGGGCAGAGAAGCCATTCGGGAAGGGCATAGATGTGCCTGCACGACTGGGTGGGCATGCGGGGTCGGGGGCCGAGCGGCCACAGACCACCTGGCAGGGAACCCCACTCCAGGGCTCAACCTGGTCAAGGTGACAGGGCCTCGGTCAGCCTGCCATGTCCATGCGGCTGTACACGGGAGGAGACAAGGAGAAGCAGGCCACAGAACGTCAGGCCGGACGTGAGCTCTGCTTGGCCACTGCCACCCACCTCTGCTGCTGTTTGCAGGTTTACACTCTGCTTGGCCGCTGCCCCACGCCATCGCCTGCCCCTGTGCCGGCTGCCCCGCGCTGGACCCCACATGCCATGCCGGAAGTGTGCCCTCCCAGGCTAGCCCATGCTGGGAGCCAGTGAGACTCTGGCATAAACACACTGCCTTGGGCCAGGGGTCTGCCTCCGCCCAGTGTGGAGGCAGACTGTGAGGCCCCAAGAGGACACGAGGGGCATACCGCTGGGCACAGGTACACGCGCCTGCACGCTCACTCATGGGCACCCTGCTGGCATCACAGCCAGCTCAGCTTTCGCTTGTCCTGGTCCTCAGAGACAGAACCACCCAGTGAAACGAGTCCCCGCGCTCTCAGCGCAGTCCTGCGCCGCCAATGGGCTGGCGTCGCCAGTTTAGGTGTGTTAGGGAGCCTTGGCGGCGGCCCAGGTGGGGCTGGGTAAGCAGGTGGCCCCTTGGGCTCCTAGGTTTGATGCCCATGGACTTGCACTGCTGAGAACAGGCCCCACTGCAGACCCGGAAAGCTCTCCGCGGGCTAAGGCCCAGCCTGCGGTCTGACCTCCGGTGGAACAGCTTGTGCGTTTACTTTTCCATGAGCCCCGTGGCCCACCTCCACCGCAGGACCTGAGCCCCACTGGACAGGAAGTAGCGCCTGACATTCCGGCGTTGTGTCCCCAGTAACCAGCGCGGTGGGTACACAGGTGGCCCTCACCGACGGAAATAATGAATACCGAAATCCACGGGGAGGGGACCTCTGTCCACCTGGCAGCGGTCTCCTCGCCTAGTTCCCCTCCAGCCCTACCTCTCCTCTCGCCAGTGTCGGCTGCGTGAGTTGGGGACAGGGAAGAGGTGGGGAATGGTGTTCTGACCGCAACCGGGACAGGCCAGGGGCCTGCAGACATTCGGCCGGCCAGGGAGGACCCTCGTGTCTCCCCTGCCGTCCACAAGCTCAGGCATCTGCAAGCCCTCGGGGACCACTGGGCGGATGCTGACGGGGAGGAGCCGGGGGCGCAGCCCGGTGGGGCCCCTCGCCTCCTGGGGAACTGGGAGCCATACCCGAACAAAGGACAGACGCGCAAACGCCGGTCGCCTGCCGAAGCCCCGCCCTGGGCCGGCGCGGCACGTGACCTGCGTCCTTCCGACCGCGCGCGCACGCCCCACCACGAACGCGCACGCCCCGCTTCCGCGCGCTCTCCAGGCGCTCTCCGGGCGTACGCGTCGACCGCGCCGGTCACGCCCGCCCATGGCGTCGGAGCGGCTCCCCAGCCGGCCCGCCTGCCTGCTAGTGGCCAGCGGTGCTGCCGAAGGTGAGGCCCGGCCGCCTGTGCCCCGCGCCTGCGCGTCAGCCGCCCCTCGCGGGGTCCCGCGTCCGCCCGGCCGGGCCGCCGTCTAGCGAATGTTCTCCGGGCTTGGCGGCGCGGGCCTAGCGGGCCGGGCGATCCCCGGCGGGGCCGGACCCGGGGAACAGTTCGTGCCCGGGCCGGCGGCGCTTGGGAAGGCCGAAGGGGCGAGCGGCGGCCTGGGAGCGGAACCACGGACGGAAACGGTCGGGGCCCAGGGTCCTCGGGCCACCCCCGGAGTATCTCGTCCCTGGGGCGCAGGGGCGGGGCCCGGCCCTCACACCGCGGCTCCGCTGGAGGAGACTGGGTCCTGGGGCCGCGGCGTCCCGGTGCAACCGCAGTCCAGCTCCCTGCCTGGGCAGCGGTGCTGGTCAGGACGTGGCGGCGGGTTTGTGGCCCTCTGCCCCTGGGGGGGCCGGGGCGCAGCAGGGGAGGGCAGTGGGAGTCCCGAGGAGCTGAGCCCTGTGCTGGTGTGAGGTGGATGGGACACGGGGCCCCCTTTCTGAGCACATGGGTCATTAGCAGGGTGGAGCCTCGGCCTGGCGCTTTGCGGCCAGACCTGGACTCAGAACCGATCCCCCGTGCCAGTCCGTCGCAGCCTCCATCTGGGCAGGAGACCCGGGCTGTAGGGGCTGTCGGGCGGGGTGCGGGGAAGGTCGAGGGCAGCGGTCCTGGGCTCACAGGACAGTATCTCCTGGCTCGGATCTGCTGGGTGCCCAGGCAGGTGCTCAGTGCATGGGGGGGTGCACCTGAGTCCCAGGATCTGACCTGCGCCTGAGGTCCCAGTGGAGGTGGGGTTGGGGTGGAACAGGGGTCTTCCACTTGAAGACTGGCTTCGCAGGCAAGATCAGGGAGAAGGAGGCGTGGGGTAAGGAGTCTTAAGTGAGCTGCAGGGGCCCTGAGGGTGCCCCAGACTAAGGCCTCTAGTGGCTGTGTGTGTGGGGTGTGTCCTGGATAGCTGAGGTGGGGAGAGGTCAGGCGGGACATGCAGGGCACAGGCCCGCCTGTGGGGCTGTCTGGAGCCAGACCTGGCCATGCTACTCTGACCTGTACCCTCTGACCCTCAAGTTTTGGGCCTGAGCTGGGGTACTCTGCCCCATGGCTTTCAGAGGTGGCTCCCAGGGTGGCAAGGAGGGGTTGCTTTTCCTGGTGGTGCTGGGACCAGGAGAGGCAGCCTCCTGCCTGGGGGTTGGGCTGGCACGAGCGCTCTCGCACGTGCACCCACCAGGACCCTCCCCCTGTAGGTGTGTCAGCCCAGTCCTTCCTCCACTGCTTCACCCTGGCCAGCACCGCCTTCAACCTGCAGGTGGCCACCCCTGGGGTAAGTCCAGCCACCCCCTCTTGTCGTATGGTCCCTGTCCCTCCAAGGACAAGATCAAGAGAGTGCTGTTTACTCCTGGGGCGCCCCCGCCAGCTGCTGTTGCCCCAAGGAACTTGCTTGGGATGAGGGTGCGTGACCACACTTGGTGGCACCCTCAGGTCCGGGTCCCCAGCTCCCGGACTCTGACCCCACCTGTGGCAAGGGAGACCCCTCATTGTGGGTTCACCCTCTACGTCTGCAAAAAGGAGCTGAGGCTGGCCCCAGGGCGGGGGTGCACCGGGGGATTTCTCCTTTCCCTGGGAGGAGTTTTCAGCCCTCTAACCACGGGACTGGAACAGCAGGAACGCCCATGTGTCTAACTTTGCACATCTCCAAGTCACCATTGAGGTGTGGGGCCATTGCCGCATGTCTGGGCAGGAGGCTGAGAGCTGGGACGGAGCAGGCGGGTGGCGGAGCCTGTGGTGAGTCCCTGCGTTACCCCCTTGGACGTGGGACTGCACCAGGCCACTGTGTTCGGGCCTTCGGTCCGTTGGTCATATTTTGGCAATGGTCCTTTGTGGCTGGCCTTACCGTGTAGCTGCGGCCTGGTATTCAGAGTGCCCAGGGAAACTGGCGCTTGTCGGTGCCCCTGTGCCAAGAGCCGCTGTCAGGCCACGGCCCCTCGTCAGCGTGTCCAGCTCCCTGGGGGCTGACGGGACCGTCCCTGGTGCTGACTCTGGCTCTGCTCCTCCAGGGGAAGGCCATAGACTTTGTGGATGTAACCGAAAGCAATGCACGCTGGGTGCAAGACTTCCGCCTTAAGGCCTATGCCAGCCCTGCCAAGCTGGAGTCCATCGATGGTGAGCCGGGCCCACTCCCTGCTGGGAGGGCACACTGTTCCTCCACCCGGTGGAGCCTGAGGCCCCGGTAGGTTCGGTTGTCCCGCCTGAATTGGAGTTTGCCCCCGGGCTTGCCGTGAAGGGTGTGGTCGTCTGGGGCACACTCTGGGCAGCTCTGGCCCCACGTCCCGGGCCCAGGTCCTGACTTTGCTCCTCTGGAGATCTGTGACAGGGTGGCTGGTCGGACATGTGCAGCCTCAGGAGCCAAAGCTCATGCAGGGAAGTGACTTGGGATGCCATCTGGCCAGCAGAGCAGAAAGGAGCCCACTGGAGCCCTGGCCGGTCCCTGTGCAGGGCCAGCCCTGACAGCCCTCTAGCCTGGCCCTGCAGGGGGCCTGGCCCTGTGAGCGACGTGTGGCCGCTGGCCTGCGCTTTCCCCACAGGTGCCCGGTACCACGCCCTCCTGGTGCCCAGCTGCCCTGGGGCTCTGACCGACCTGGCCAACAGCGGGTCGCTGGCCCGGATTCTGCAGCACTTCCACGCCGAGCACAGTAGGTGGCTGGGGCACGAGTCGGGAAGAGTGGGCCTGCTGCCCGTGGGGAGGCCGAGATCCCCCGGGGGGAGAGAGGGTTTCTGGGTAGACCGTGGCTTGGCCCTGTGTGGGAGATGGTGGCAGGGTCCAGAGCTGGGAATCCAGGTTTAATGAGCAGGCAGCAGGCGTGGAGGGCTGGAGAGCCAGGTGTGTGAGTGGACGGGCTTCTGTGCGCAGGCTCGCACATGCACACACAGCAGTGACCATGCACACAGACACATGTTCCTCCGGGCACTGCCCTGTGGGCCTCTGTGCCATGGCCTCCCGGGTCCGTCTGCTGAGCGAGGCAAAATGCTGGCCTGGGTCCTGGTGGGAAGGCCAGTGTCCTGGCATGGGTTCGGGGTTTGATGCCAATGGGGTGGCTGGGAAGATGGCCACTCAGGGGAAAGCCTGGCTCGGTGCTGGGCCAGACTGAGCCGTGTGCTGGCCGTGGTGCGGCGCTTGGCCCAGGGCCCCACACAGCGCCCCGTAGGTGGGAGGACCACAGTCCCCAGCACAGCCCGCACAGGCAGCCATTGTCCTGGCCTCACATTGTCCCCGCTGCGGCCGTGGGAACGCACTGGAGCCAGGCAGTGTTCGGGGAGGAGCCAGGGTGGCCCGTGCAGGGTGCCAGCATTTCCTGGGCACCTCCCACCCCGCCTGGGGCTCCCTGCTGCAGCCAGAGGTGGCTGTTCCCATGGAGTCTGCTGCAGCAGAGGGCAGGTATGGGGGGGCTAGGTCCAGGGGCCCAGGCTGCCCTGGGACTGCCGAGCACGTTTCTGGGCACCCCGCCCTGAAGAGGTTTGGGCTCGAAACCCCAGTGTGGCCCTGAAACAGCAGCTCGGGGTAGTGCCGGGACCTCTGAGCGTGCTGCGCGGTGGCCAGGCCAGCCCCACGTTGCTGTGCTGTTTTCAGAGCCTGTTTGTGCCGTCGGCCACGGCGTCGCCGCCCTGTGCTGTGCCACCAACGAGGACGGTTCCTGGGTGTTCCACGGCTGCAGCCTGACAGGGGTGAGTGCCTCTTCTGGGGGGGTTTCTGCTGCTGTCCAGGTTGCCACCAGCGCCCCCGTCCCCACATTGCTTAGAGCACTGTCGCGTGTGGCTGGGGCAGTTGGGGCAGATGAAAGCAGGAGCACAGGGCAGGGGCCCGTAGGGGGTGACAGGCATCGCCCCGTGTGCCAGGGATGAGGACGTAGCTGGATCCTCCCACCCCAGCTCGGGCCCTCGGCCGTGTTTGCTGAGCTCCGCGGGCGGGGAGGCGGCTGCAGAACAGCCTGTGCTGGTCAGGTGATAAAGGCCCGCAGGGTGGGTCCTTGGGACACAGGACACATTGTAGCCCTGAGAGCCAAAGGCAGCCAAGAGTAGGCTGTGGGGAAGGGGACAGCTGGTATGGCGGGCCTGAGGGAGAGAGGTGGCACGAGGCCAGCACTGGGGCTGCTTGGGGATGCTGGCTGTTACAGGAAGTAAAAGGGGCCTGGTCTCCCTTCCCCTGAGCTCAGGTGTCACCTTCCCTGCTAAGGGGCTTCTCAGTGGGCGCTTGGTGCTGCCTCTGAGGAGACACCAAGCCCACTGTCCCGGGCCTGCCGTGGGGGGCTGTGGCGTGACCCTGTGAGTCTCCTAGTCCTCTGCCCACCGCCCCTGGGGACTCAGCCTGCCTCTCCCTGCGTAGCCTGTGCCTCCATGCTGGGAGCGTCCCCCACCCACAGTAGCCTTGTCACTCCAGGGGGCCCCATAGGGCTGCTGCCTCCCACCCAGCCCAGCCCCACAGGGTAGGTGGGGCTCCCTGTCTGATGTGACGTGACCTCCGGCAGGGGTGAGTGCAGGGCGGGGATGCCAACTCAGGCCCCCCCCGCCACAACCCTCCCCACAGCCCCCCGGCTCTCCCCCCAGCGGCTCTCCCCCCCACAGCCCCCCAACGACTCCCCCCCCACAGCCCCCCACGGCTCTCCCCCCACGGCTCTCCCCCCACAGCCCCCCCACGGCTCCCCCCCACAGCCCCCCCACGGCCCTCCCCCCCAAAGTCCTCCATGGCTCTCCCCCACAGCCCTCCAACGGCTTCCCCCCACAGCCCCCCAACGGCTCCCCCCCACAGCCCCCCACGGCTCTCCCCCCCCCACAGACCCCCCAACAGCTCTCCCCCACACAGCCCTCCGTGTATGAACTCGTCAGGGCGCCCGGCTTCGCCCGCCTGCCGCTTGTGGTGGAGGACTTCGTGAAGGACTCGGGGGCCAGCTTTAGCGGTGAGCCCCGCGGGCACCCCTTGTTCCTGGGAGACTGGTGGGGGCAGCCTGCTGCAGCAGGGCGGGGTGGGGAGCCCGAATTCAGGGCCCCTTGGGCTGGCGGGGCCAGTGCTGGACGTGACCTGCACCTGTGTCCTGGTCCTCAGCCAGTGAGCCTGACGCCGTGCACGTCGTGCTGGACCGCCACCTGGTCACGGGCCAGAACGCCAACTCCACTGTCCCTGCCGTGCAAAACCTGCTCTTCCTCTGCGGCGGCCGGTGAGGGCGCTGGGGCTGGGGCTGGCGTGGCGGGGGCCAGCACTTTGACGGGCTACGTGGTCAGCCGTGCAGTGGCTGCTGGTGCCCAAGCCCTGACCGGCGTCCCTCCTGCAGAAAGTGAGCCTGCTGGGTGGATGCCGCCGCCTCAAGACAGCCCAGCGTCTCCCGAGGCAGTTGGGCGCGGACCTCCACAGGCCTGCCCTGCCTGGCCCCTCTGGACAGAGGGCCTCCATCACAGCCCGGCCCGGCCCCAGGGGCTGTCGAAGCCCAGCCGACACCGGAGCCTCCACTCTCCTGGGCCAGCCCTCCTCCCATCAGAAGTGACGTCCCTGCGAGCCACGGCCGCTGCCAGACCGCACCGTGTACCAGGGAGAGCTGCGCGAGGGCCGGCGGGGGCCTGTCCCGCTGTGCTGCGCCTGCTCTCTGCCCTCCGCTCTGCCCTCATGGGTAGGGACCAGTGGGTGGGTGGGGGCTGCTGACTGGAACTTGCTCAGAAATGTTCACTCTGGGGACCAGCAGTTAGCGTAATGGCTATGGCACTGAACTCTCATGTATGCGACCACGGTCGAGTCCCGGATCCGATGGCTTTAACTTGCCCCGGGTGCGTGTGCGTGCGTGCCCAAGATCCCGAGAGGAGAATGGAGGAGAGATTGCAGCGTGGTCATCCCCTCGAGTGGTGATTTCTCGCTTTCTGTCTCTCTGTCCTCTGTCTTTTTAGTGAGTACATGCACCCTGTAGCAGAAACTTCTCCAAAAAAGAAAACGAAATGTTCACTCTGGCCCGAAGGGAGCAGAGACCTTCCGGTAGCCACCCTCCAGCTCCACAGAGGCTCCTGCTGAAGCTGTGTTGTTCAGAACGTAATGGAGGCCCCATCCCATCTGAGCACAGGAGAAGCGCGTGTAATTGTGAATACTGCACCACACTAAGGACGCTGCCTGGCCAGAGGGGCCACTTCCTCACGGCGTGCCCGGCGTGGCTTTCGGGTTGTGGCTGCAATTTTGCAGCGGCTGTAAAGAGCAGGCAGGGCCTCCAGCACCCCAGCCATTTCACACTCCACATGGGAGGAGCTGGTGTGGGTGGGCTGCAGCCCCGTCCTCAGACCCACTCCTAACCCCCCCAGGAGGGGAGGGCTCCAGCAGTGGACTTGGGGAGACCAGGCATTCAGACCACAGCAGGGTGGACTGCGAGGAGCTAATCCCGCTTGCCGAGTGCTGATGGGCCATACCTGGACTTGAGCTCCCTGCTCAGGTCCACGTGCACGTGGTTCTGGAGGCAGGCGGGCTTCAGCCAGGAGCCTGCCTGGCCCTGGCCACCTCATGGGTCCCTACAGCAGCTACATGAGGCCCTGGCTTGCTACCCTGATGGTCTCCCTGTTGCACTCGGCCCTCTGCCAACCAGAGCAGTGGGTGGGGCTTGGTGCCTGAGAGGCTGGGGAGAAGGAACAAAGGGACCAAACAGGGAAACCAGGACATGCTTGACAACAGAACCCCTTGTCAACCCGAGAAAGAAAACTCAGCCCCAGGGAGGGGCTCACGTGTTCAGTTACCGAAATGCTGGGTAGGTGGTTTCTGGATGGAACGTCATTATCAATACTGTTAGTGGTGTCCATTAGTGGTAATATTGATATCCATGCCATGGTCTATTTGGCCATCAAAAGTAGAGGGCAAGTGGACCTGAGGGTTCTGTGAGATGGTGGGAACATGCCAAAGTTAGTGGGTACATGGGGCTAGCAGGTGCTGTGGTGGTTAAGGGCACTGGACTCCCACGTGGCTGACCATGATTTAAGTTCCGGACCTGGTGGCTTGCTTTCTCGCTTCTCACTCTCCCCACTCTGTCCCTCTCTGATCAAATTAAAAATAAATGTATAAATAAAGTTAAATCATTCTTTTAAAAAAATACAGTGGGCACAGCACACAGGTGGGTGAGTGATGCTCTCAGTTATACCTATAACTTTTGTGGGTTTTTTTAAAGAACTATTTTTGGGGCCAGCAGCTGGTACAATGGTTAAGGTGCTGGACTGCCACGTGGCTGATTGTGGTTCAAGTCCCAGGCCTGGCAACTTGCTCTCTCACTTTCTCTTTCTGTCTCTTTCTGGTCAAAATTAAAAAAAAAAAAAAAAAAAAAAAAATTGTTTTGGAGGTGGCATGGTGGTTAAGGCGCTTAAGCAGTTAGCAGTTAGCGTAATGGCTATGTCACTGGACTCCCACGTAGTTGACGGCGGTTCAAGTCCCGGACCTGGCGGCTTAAACTTACGCCGGCCGCGTGTGCGTGCGTGCCCAAGATCCCAAGAGGAGAACAGAGGAGAAGGGATTGCAGCGTGGCCATCCCCCTTGGGGGGTGATTTCTTGCTTTCTGTCTGTCTGTCTGTCTCTGTCTTTCTGGCGAGCACACGCGCCCTATAGCAAAAACCTCTCCAAAAGAAAAAAGAATGAATAATTCTTTAAAAATTTATTTTTAGGGAGATTTTTGCTATAAGGTGCATGTGCTTGCTGGAGAGACAGTGAGAAGTCACCCCTGAGTGGAGTGGCCATGCTGCAATCCCTGCTCCATTCTCGGGATTTGGAGCATGCATGCATACATGCCTGGCATGAGTTTGAAGCCTCCAGGTCTGTGACTTGAACTGACTTGAACATAGGAGGCCAGCGACAACCATTACACATCATTTGCTGGTTCTAATATACTATTTTTTAATTTGGCCAGGGGGGACGGAAAGTGAGAAAGCAAGCTGCCAGGTCCAGGCCTTGAACCATGTGGGAGTCCAGCTCCTTAATCACTATGCACCTGCATGTTTTTGTTTTTTAATTTGCTACAGGGCACATGTGCTACCCAGAGGGAAAGTGAGAAACCCCTCCCTGGGGATGGGCACACCACAATCCTCCATTCTCAGGATTTGGGGCACACATACACCCTAGTGCCTTGGGATCTGAGAGCTGCCAGCCAGTCCTGTGGGACACTCACCGTAACCACTGTGCCACCTACTGGCCCTAAATAGGACTGGCCCAATTAGTCTCAAAGCCTGGCCCCTCTTCCCAGAGCCTGCAGGCTGGTGGGCCTCCTGGCCGGTGGGCCTCCCGACTGGTGTCAGGATATGCCGTGAGGCCCTCCATGCCCTCAGGACACAGCCCCTGACCAGTTCAGGGAGCTCCAGGCTGCTGAGGGTGGAGAGGGCCTGTTAGCAGGGGTTGGTGTGGGCAAGAGGCCCTGCCTGTTCTCTGGGCCACCCAGTAGGACTGGGGTGTGGCGGTGTGGGGTGGGCAGTGACAGACTTACGAAGGGCCCTGCATGTGTGTGGACCAAGTGGCAATAGCAGCCTTTCTAGGAGCCAGCAGGTGGTGTAGTGGTTAAAGGCACTGGACTCCCACATAGCCAACTGGTTCGAGTCCAGATCTGGCAGCTTGCTTTCTCACCCTCCCTTTTTCACTCTGGTCAAATAAAAAAATAATTATCAAAAATAAATAAAAATAAGGCAGAGTTCTGCACTGGGTGGGGGCAGGTGCTGCTGCCACCCTACCCTTCGGTACCCTGGATGTGCAGGGCCTGGCCAGACTGGGGAAAGGGGTCAAGCAGGTGCCTGGGTCTGAGGTGGAGCCGCTCGTGGTGGGCTTGGGTGAAGCTGGAACCTCCCGAGTGCTGCCCCCGCACTAGGGGGGCAGGGAGACTACCTTAGAGCTCCCCCACTGCTCCTGACCAGAGTCCTTGCTTACTAAAGCCTGAAGGCCTCCAAGGTGAGGCCAGCCTGCAGAAAGCCATGGGGCTGGGGACCAACAGTTGGCATAATGGTTATGTCACTGGACTCCCACGTGGCCAGCTGTGGTTCCAGTCCCAGATCTGGTGGCTTAAAACTCAAAATGGGGGTGGAGGGTCAGCTAGTGGTGTGGTGCTTGAAGGTGCTGGATTCCCCCCCACCCCCCATGGCTGACCACAGTTCGAGTCCTGGACCTGCTGGCTTTTCTCACTTCCCCTCCCTTTTTCTCTGTCCCTCTCTGGTCTTAATAAAATGTAAAGTTAAATGAAATAAACAAAAACTCATGCTGGGCAAGTGAGCTTGAGTGCCCAAGATCCTGAGGAGAATGGAAGAGAAGAGATTGTGACAGGGCCACACCCCTGCCCAGGGGTTACTTCTCTCTCTAGTGAGTGTACATGCCCTGTAGCAAAAATCCCTCATAAAAGGAGGCCACGGGGCTGACAGGGCTCCCAGAGAGAAGATGGGAAGGAGCTGCCTGCAGTGCTGGGGTCCCCCTGGCCTCGAGGCCCGGGCGTCCTGTGGCACTGGCCAGCCGGACCTTTCACACTCACATGGGAAGCCTAGCAGGTTGGGCCGCAGCCCCCATTCCTGGGTGGTCCAACGTGCACTGCGTGTGGCCCTCTCCAGCCCCTTGCCCTGCAGCACTTAGGGACAGAGGGCTGCCGTCTGGGCCCAGGTCTGCCCTGGAGGAGGCACCCCTTCCGCTCCTGGCTAGGTGTTGATGCTGGCGGCCAGTGTGCAATGCACTGTGCCCACCCTGCACAGGATGACAGTGCCACCAGGCAGGCTCCAGCCTGTGCCAGCTGCCCAGCCTTAGCTCAGGGGGGTGCAGGGAGGCCCTCCGAGCAGTCTTGGCTGGGGCTCTCTCCAGGCTCCGCATCCCCTGTACAGCCGAGTTCCAGTGTCGCTGTGGCTCGCTGCGAGCAGGGCCCTGGAACCCCTGCACCCCAAGTGCCGTTGTTGGTACCAGGCACACTGGAAGTGCCTGGGTGGGTCTCCACCCAGAGAGGCCCATCAAAGTCAAAGGCTTCCTGGTGTCAACCCTGACCTGGGTTCCCAGACTGCAGCCCAATGGCAGGACAGGCAGCATGTACGCCAAACAGGCCTGTAACCACCTGCATCTCTGATTCAGGCCCTCGTGGGGCTCTCTGTGCCAGCCCTGTCCCCCAGTGCTGACTCGAGTCATAGCCGACAGCCAAGGTGACCAGTGCTGAGGAGACAAAGAGGACTGAGACAGCCAAGTGAAACATACAAGAAAAGTGACTGCTTTAATGCTTTAAGCAAAACTTTACATAAAATCAGAAATCTCTGATCCACGCCTGCTCCAATTGGTAAAAATGCCGTAAGCCATGTGCCACCAAAGCCCCGACTCAGCACAGATCGGGGTCCTGCAGGTGCACCTACTTCCCATTCTCCGCACTGAACATCCGCTCCTAAAAACAAGCATACTGTGGGTTGCAGGCCGCCCCTCACCACCCTGCCTCTTGTATCGGGAGCCGGCCAGCCCTGGGGCAGATCACCACACGGACCAGGGGCCAGGACCTGGCAGTCCCCGGAACAGCCCAGGGACCCTTGCCCAGGATGGCCTTGGTAGGACCCAGGCTCTTTACACGAAGTTACAATTCCACCCGGCGCCCCGACTTCCACACAGATACCCAGGCCTGGACTCAGGGCTCAGGGCACACCGAGTACCCCAAGAACTGCTCACCATCAGCATCTGCTCCAGCTTCACGGCGTCGGCTGCAAACTTGCGGATGCCGTCCGAGAGCTTCTCCACGGCCATCTGGTCTTCGTTGTGCAGCCAGCGGAAGGCCTTCTCGTCCAGGTGGATCTTCTCCAGGTCGCTGGCCTGGGCTGAGGGCCGTACACCACACCTTCCACACTGCCCCAATCCCTGCGTCCCTGCCTGCCAGGCCTCGGACTCTGGGCTACCTCACCCCTTGCTGTGCAGCCTCTCCCACAGGCCACCCTCAGCTCCCCGCGGTTCCCCCGCCAACAACTGGAGGGAGCCAACACCCAGCCTCCACTGACGTCGCCCTCGGCTATTCCCTGAGCTGAGCCGGTCCCTCAGCTTGAAGGGTCTGCAGCTCCGCCCAGGGCACGATGGCGCAGGGCGAGCAGCCGCAGCTGGCACCAGGTCTTACCCGCCTTGGCGGAGAGGACAGGCACCAGCTTGGTGGTGTCCTTGAGCAGCTCGCCCAGGAGCTTGGGCGAGATGGTGAGGAAGTCACAGCCCGCCAGGGCCTTGATCTCGCCCGTGTTGCGGAAGGAGGCGCCCATGACGATGGTCCTGTAGCCGAACTTCTTGTAGTAGTTGTAGATTTTGGTGACACTCTGCACTCCTGGGGGGGGACCGAGCCAAGTCTCGGATGGTTCGGCAGACGCCGGCCTTGCCTGTTCCAGTGCCCATGCGCAGCACTTTCCCGCCCGCCCCCGTGCCCATGCTGCACCCACTCTGGGCACACCTCTGGCACGCTCCAAGGGCAGGCAGGTGCACAGGCACGTCTGCCTGCCTCCGAGGTGCTGCTGAGGCTGCTCCCTCACCCTGGCAGCTCCAAGGGCAGCTCACCGGGGTCTTCCAGGGGCTCGAATGACTTCTTGTCGGTGTTTGCCACGTGCCAATCCAGGATGCGGCCCACAAAGGGGGAGATGAGCGTCACGCCAGCCTCGGCACAGGCCACGGCCTGGGCGAAGGAGAAGAGCAGCGTCATGTTGCAGTGGACGCCGTGCTGCTCTTCCAGCTCCCTGCGGGCGGGCGGGCGGGCAGAGGGTGAGCGGGGCCAGGAGCCCGGCAGGGCAGTGCAGGCACGCGCCGGCCCACACGGACAGACGTGGTTTCCTAACTGGAAAGGCAGCAACGGGGGTGCTGCCGTTCTTAGACACAAGCCTGGAACACTCCACAGGTTCCGTGCGAGCAGTGGGTTAGGGGTGACCGTGGTTTCTTCATTATACCCACGTTGCAAAATGGAGACAAAGGCAAGAGAGGCTCTGGGAGCGCCGGCCCTCCTGCCCGCACTGGGAAGTCCGTGCTCACTGGTCAGAGCTCCAGGTCTCGGCTCCGAGATGAGATGAGAGCCCGAAGAGTCGGAGCCAGAGTCGCCCGTCCCACCCCAGCCATTTATAGGGCCGGTCCGTGCCAGCCTACGGCACCCTGGCCACACCGAGCCCCGCCCACTGTGGACATCTTGAGTTGTCCCCTGACGTCAGAGGCATGCCCACACTCTGCCATGTGGCCAGGGCCTGCAATGTGACAGTCACGCCTGTACTCAGGCCCCTCCAGACACAAGTTCCCTCCCGAGGGGCCAGGTTCAGAGGAGCCTCTGCCACATGGCTGAGTAGTGATGGGGAGGTGTCCCCGTGCGGCTGCTCCCACCATGCTGGGGGCGGCAGTCACCCACTGAGTAGGAACTCCCTTGCCAGCCAGACACAGACACACCATGGGACCCAGGAGCTCCACTCCTAGGGTATGCTCACAAGCAGTAACGCAGCCACGCCAAACGCAGGCGGCATTAGTCGCAGTGGCCCAGATGGTGGAGGTGGCCCAGCACCATCAGCAGAACGCCGCCATGCCACTTGCTGGGAGGAGAAGGGATGGACAAATGTGCTCTCCCTCTCCAGATGCAGGATATTATTCTCTCTGGCGAGTGCACTCGCCCTATAGCAAAAACCTCTCCAAGAAAAGAGAGAGGCACTGGGCCGGCAGGTGTGTGGTTTTTTTTTTTTTTTTTTTTTTTTTTTTTTTTTACCATAGAGTGTGTGCACTTGCTGGAGAGGACACAGAGAAGGAAAATGAGAAATCACTTCCTTCTCTGCAGTGAGATAGGAGTTAGACCCCACTTACAGGTAGGAGGGGTAAGGGCCTCGAAAGGAAGCCACAGTGATTCTCTCTTTAATAAAGTCTCTGTATTTTCCTCTATGGTCCAGTCAATGTAAAACATACACTCCTTTTCCATGTCTCTAATGAATGTATGACGTGGGGCTGGCAAGTGGCATGGTGGTTAAGTCTCTGGACTCACATGGCTGACCATGGTTCTAGCCCTGGACCTGGTGGCTTCCTTTCTCACTTTCCCTTTCTCTCTTTCTCTGGTCAAATTTAAAAATAATAATAAATAAAATAAATAGTTCTTTCAAAAAAATAATGTATGACTTCTTGGGGCTGGCAGGTGGCATGGTGGTTAAGCTGCTGGACTCCAACATGGCCGACATGGTTCGAGCCCTGGACCTAGCAGCTTGCTTTCTTACTTTCCCTCTCTTTCTTTGTCTCTCTGGTCAAAGTTTTTAAATTAATAAAAATAAATAATTCTTGTTTTCTTCTTTTTTTTTTTTTGGAGAGGTTTTTGCTATTGGGCCCATGTGCTCACCAGAAAGACAGAGAGAGACAGAGAGACAGAAAGCAAGAAATCACCCCCCAGGGGGGATGGATGGCCATGCCACAATCCCTTCTCCTCCATTCTCCTCTCGGGATCTTGGGCACGCATATACACACGCCTGGAGTGAGTTTAAGCCATTGGGTCAGGGACTCAAACTGTGGTCAGCTACATAGGAGTCCAGCAATGTAGTCATTACATCTGCTGGTCGCCTAAAAATAATAATTCTTTTTTTAAAAGAATTATTTATTTGTTGTTATTGTCGTTATTTTTTAATTTGACCAGAAAGAGAGAGAGAGAGAGGGGGAGAGAGAGAGAGGAGGGAGGAGAAAGTGAGAAAGCAAGCCGCCAGGTCCGGGACTCAAACCATGGTTAGCCATGTGGGAGTCCAGCATCTTAACCACTAAGCCAAATGCCAGCCCCAAAATAAATAACTCTTTTAAAAAAAAAGAAAAAGAAAAAAATGTATGGCTCCTTGCTAATAAGGCAGGAGAAGGAGATACTGAGCACACACACAGGGTAAAGCCAAGATGGAGTCGCAGTGGCTAAGTTTTCACAGCCAAAAGCTGGCTGTGTTGGTACTCAAAGCAGCTGTAGTTAGGGGTAACAATTTCTGTTTAGTAACTGTATTCTAACAAAGTATAGAATAGGGTAATAAATCACTCAGACTATCATTTACAGCCCACTTCCTTATCAAGAAGAGCCCAATGCTCCAGCTAGATGAAAACCCCTCGTCTCCAGAGGCCGGCAGGTGGCGTGGTGGTTAAGAATGCTGGACTCCCACATGGCTCACTGGTTAGAGTCCTGAACCTGGCAGCTTGCTTTCTCACGGTCCCTCTCTGGTCAAATTAAAAAACAAACAAATAAATAAAGTTAAATAAAATATTTAATTTAAAAAAAACTTCACCTCCAGCTTCTCTTCAGCAACCCATTCATGCCCTCCCTGCTTGGGAGCTCTCTTCTTCTCTTAATAACCTTGCTTCATTCTCCTGTGTCTGTGTCTCTTAATTCTTCATGAGAAGAACCAGCATGGGTTCTGGGTCTGACTACCCAGCAAGCACTCCCACATCATGGGGGGGCAGCTACACCGCAATCCCTCCTCCATTCTCCTCTTGGGATTTTGGCAATGCACGCACACACATCCAGCCTGACTTTTTTTTTTTTTTTTTAAGAGGTTTTTGCTACAGGGCGTGTGCGCTTGCAAGAGAGAGACAGAGAGACAGAAAGCGAGAAATCACCCCCCAGGGGGGATGGCGACACCGCAATTCCTTCTCCTCCATTCTACTCTCAGGATCTTGGGCACGCACGCACACACGCCTGGCGTGAGTTTAAGCCACCGGGTCCCGGACGCGAACCACGATTGACAACATGGGAGTCCAGCGACATAGCCATTATGCTAACTGCTGGTCCCCACATCTAGCGTGACTTTAAAGCCACTGGGTCTGGGTCTTAAAGCTATGCTTGACCATGTGGGAGTCCAGTGCCTTAACCACGCTGCCTCCTATCCCCAGTAATCATTTACTTTTAAAAAACCATGTAAATTTATAATATATTGATTAGGACAGAAGCTCAAGAGGCAAAACCTGCAGGTGTTAACTGGATTAGCCAAACGGCACTTCCGGGAAAGGAATCCAGCACTTATTTTGAACACAAGGCATGAGGAGTCGGCCAGACCAGAGGGAGAACCTGCACCGCTCCCTCCGCCTAGGGGATGTGCCCCCACCCAGCCTCCCCAGGGCCGAGGACGTCAAGCCGTCCTAACACCACAGGGCCCAGACTCCAGAATGGAGGCAGCACCTGACTGCCCTCCTCATGGGGACACTTACTTTCCAGCCTGAATTCCTTCCCAGGTTGATGACAGCTTTATAAGAATCCTGTCCTTGCTGATCCCAACTTCTTTGTAGAGCTCGATGAGGCGCTTGGCTCGAGCCACCATGGCGTCCTTATCAAAGGAGAGCCTGCGAGAGGAAGGGACCGCATTCCCCCAGTGACACCAAGAATACTCACCGAGGAAGAGTGGGGAAGGAGCCGAGTCGGCTCCAGCTCCCTGCCGCCCCCTTGCTCCAGTGAACTGAGACTCACAGTCACGCTTCCTCAGTGAGGCTGTGGCTGTGATTTTGCTCGCCTTTTGTTAGAGGGCACATGCACTCACCAGAGAGGGGGGGACAGAGAGGGAGAGACAGACGGGAGGAGAAAGGCCTCCCCAGTGGGAGCATTTGGGGCACACACTCATGCCCAGAATGTCTTCCAAGCCACCGGGGCCAGAATTTGAGGTGTGAAGTCGGCCCCGGGAGCTCCGGCTCTGTAACTCCCGGACTGCAGGAGGGCTGTCCCGAGCCAGGAGCCCCAACCTGTCAGTGCTGGCTGGGAGACGGAGGCGCGCGCCTTCCCCCGAGTGCAGACTAGCTGTCCGGGAGCTGTGGACGGGACCATCGCTCTCGGGCCTCGCAGCCCTCCCACTGCGGACGCCTGAGCAGCCTCACCTCGCGTCTACTTCTGTGGATACACGGCCTGGAATCTTCTTCAGTATTTCTGCTCCAAACAACACGAAAAGTTTATCGATGGCATTTGTAATTTGATCCTCTTGTGACCTGAAATTCAGAGGGGGAAAAAATAAGGTCGGAAGCTTATTAGGTTCAGTACATGAGACTCTACAGAACAGACTGCATTATTTCTTTGCCAAATTACTTCCCTTCCATCTTTATCTAGTCTGTTTTTAAAAAATTGGTTTTTATCATGGTAAAATATACAAAACAAAAAACTTGCCATTTTAACTATTCTAAGAATTATTTTATTTATTCATTCATTTATTTTAATTTGACCAGAGAGAAATACATGGGATGTGGGGAGTGAAGAAGCAAGCCACCAGTTCCGGGACTCGAACTGTGGTCGGCCATGTGGGAGTGTCCAGAGCCTTAATAACCACCACACCACCTGCTGGCCCCAACTATTTCTTTCTTTCTTTTTTTTTTTAAAGAATTATTTCCTTTATTTTATTTATCATTATTGTCTTTTTTTTTTTTTTTTTTTTTTTTTTTTTTAATTTGACCAGAGTGAGACACAAAGAGAAAGAAAGACAGAAAGCAAGAAAGCAAGCCGCCAAGTCCAGGACTTGAACCGTGGTCAGCCATGTGGGAGTTCAGTGCCTTTAACCACCACACCACGTGCCAGCCCCCTATTTCTTTTTAATTGCCAAAGAACACATGTGCTTGCCAGAGAGAGGGAGGGATGTGGGGCATGGTCGTGCCACAACCTCTTCTTTGCCATTCCTCCCTCCCATTGAAATTTTGGGCATAAACCCAGCAAGTTTCTCAAGGTGCTGGGGCTAGGATTCAAACCACATAGCTGTCAACCCTCATCTTCACCACTTTTTAAAAAAAATTGCTTATTTATTTAGTTCCATTTGTTGTTATTACTTTTTAATTTGACCAGGCAGAGAGACACACACACACACAGAGAAAGAGAGAAAGAAAGCAAGCCGCTATGTCCGGGACTCAAACCGCGGTCTGCCGTATGGGAATCCAGCACCTTTAACTACGACGCCACCTGCCATCCCCCATCTTTTTCAGGCACGCTGAGTTCAGGGCATTAAGTACATTCATGTCACTGTGAAACCATCACCACCTTCCACCCCCAGAACTTCATTATCAATCCAAATGGGATTCTTCTATCTTTTGGCAATTGTAAAAAAAAAAAATTTTTTTTTTCTTTTTCAAGAGAGAGTTTTGGCACAGGGCAGGTACACTTGCTGGAGACAGACAGAAAGCGAGAAATCAACCCCCTGGGGGGGGGTGGCCACATTACAATCCCTTCTCCTTCATTCTCTTTTTGGGATCCTGGGCATGCACACGTGCCCAGTTTGAGTTTTAAGCCGCCAGATCTGGGACTCAACCAGCGGTGGGCCACGTGGGAGTTCAGCAACGTAACCATGACGCCATCTGTTGGCCCCACAGAAATGACCTTTTCAATCCCTTCGAGGTGGTCTGGGTACACAGCAGGTCAAGTGCATGATGCTTTGCCAAACAAGCCACGTCTGAGGGTGCTTGCTAGCCCACTGCGCACACAAAGGTCTTCAGCTAGTTTCGTGGTTGGAGCTCAAGGGCTGACTGGCTGTGGCCCAGCTGGTGATCACTTGGCCCAGCAAAGGCACCGAAGCCAGGAGCACTAACTAAGGCTTCACTAAGGCCAGGCCGTCCTGATAGGAGGAAAAGGAAAGCCTCCTCTCGGGGAGGGTGTGCACTGGCCAGATCAGGTACCCAGAATGGCTGTCACATGTGAGCAGGGAAAGCTGCACTGCAGGTCACCTGGACCCAGCCGAAGTGGGCATCAGAAAGGACCCTGCCCGGCACCTGCTTGACCAGCAATGCATTATCGCCCTGTAGAAAATGTAAAATGATCTGACGAAAATGCGGATGTGTGGACAGGAAGAGCAGGCTCCTGGTTGCCTAGAAGAGAGAGCAGGGACCTGCTGCAGACAAGCACAGAGCCGAGGAAGTGACCTGGTCTTTTTTTGCAGTTTTTGCTTCAGGGTACATGCACTCACCAGAGAGACAGAGAGGGAAGATGAGAAGTCACCCCCTCAGGGGAATGGTCACACTGCAGTCCCTTCTCTTCTAGTCTCCTCTCAGGGTTTTGGGCATGCACAAACACGCACTGGCATGACTTTCAAGCTGCTAGGTCCAGGACTTGAACCGCAGTCAGTCATGTGGGATTCAGTGCCTTAACCACTACGCCACCTACGGACTCGAGTTGACTTTTTATTTTTTTTGAAATTATTTATTTAATTGTATGTATTATTATTTTAAAATTTTGGTTTATGTCATATGAGCTCACCAGCAAGACAGAGAGCAAGAGAGAAAGAAAGTGAGAGAGCAAGCCACCAGGTTCAGGACTCTCACCGTGGTCTGCCATGTGGGAGTCCAGCACCTTAACCACCATGCCACCTGCTGGCCCCAAGGTGACTTACTCTAAAACTGGACTGTGGTTACAGCTGCACCACTGCATAAACTCACCACAGAACCGCTGCACTGTGTGTAGGTGGTGAGTTTTATACACCTGTAACCCAATACAGCTGCTACAAAATAATACAACAGCCAGAGGCAAACAGCGGCTGCCAGACCTGGCAAGATTACAAAAGGGGAGAGACTTTCGGGGTGCTACTAATGCTCCATGCCTACCTGGGGTGGCATTTATAGGGGTGCATGCCCTAGCAAAGACTGTGCGCTTACAATGGGTGCAGTTTACTCCACACAAGTGCTTCCAGAAGGCAGCTTCGCTTCTCTCTTGCCTTCTGTTCGAGACACTTGAGAGCTAAAACTCAGGGAGGGAAGCACGGCCACCAGCACGCCGAGCTGCAGTTCTAGTTTAGCTTTGGCTCTGCCCACTCACCCGCCCAGCTTCTTGCCGTAGGCGATGGCCTCCTCCACCAGCCCTTGGTAGGCGGGCATCTGTGCCGCAGCCAGGATCAGGGACGGGTTGGTGGTGGCATCCTGGGGCTTGTACTCTTCGATGGCTAGGGAGACAAGCAGGAGGTAAGTAGAGCCTTCGCTTCCACCTGCAACCCACCACGCGCTGCCTGTTGACCCCATAGACGTCAGCAGAGCTGAGCGCGTTCTCCAAAGCAGGACATGGCCACGCTCCGCTCAGGCCTCCTGCCCGTCACAGAACGCTGGCCATGAGGTGGCAGTTCACACAAGGGTGAGCCAATAACCAAGGCTCAGCGCCCAGGGACCGAAAAATACCCCTGCAAGAACTGTTCCCAGTGGAAGCCATGCGGAAGGCAGCTGGACGGGACGATTCGTCATACTGCCACTAAGTGGCACTGGTCCAGACCCAGTGACAGTAGCCACTGCTCGGAGATCTCCCAGGACTGCTCCTTTCTGCTTTAAATTCTCTTTTAACACCATAGTTCTTGCTTAGGGGCTAACTCTTAACCTGGGTCTCACTGTTCAGGTTGTCCAAATTGATTGTGGCCGTGGACAGCTCATAAATAGCTACTGGGGTCCATCAAACTGCCCATTCTTTTAGAGATAAGTTGGTTCAGCAAGTTTATTTGGCAAATGGGTATTTCCAAATTATCCCTGGATGACAAAACTATGAGCTGGAGCGCGGGCTGGAGCTCCTGGGGAACAGGGGACAGAGCAGGGGCTCTCAGGAGCACAGGGCTCTCTGTGACGTGGGGAGCCCTGAGTCCTGCCGTGGTCCTGACTGTTCATGGAAGTGCCACACAGACCCCGTGGAGGCTGGGAACGGGGGAGCAGAGTCACGTCTGCAGCCCGTGCCAGTGTCACAGCCAGGGTCACACCCTGGTTAGGACACTACACTGCAGTCACATAAGATGCCACTACTGGAGGACAGGGGGAAGTGTCCTGGCCTAATTCTGCAGCTTCTGAGTCGCCCGCCACTTCAGAACAGTGAGTTAGGGAAGGTGCTCGGGTCCGGTGCTGGCAGGTGTGCCACAACCCCACAGCAGTGCGCCACCAACGGCACGCTTCGCCGTCTAATCACCCTAGAAAAGCCAGCCTTTAGCCAACTGCTTTTCTTATTTTTCTTGGCAAATTGCTCTTACCCCAGTTAAAAACAAAACAAAATCAAGACCCATGAGGGTCGACAGATGGGCTTCCTGGTCCAGGGACCTCAACTGAAGGCAAAACGCAGGGGAGGGATGGAAGTGCTGTCTGGGAAGAGTAATCACAGCTTTGATTACGATTTTCGAAGAAGTCTGTGGACCCCCTCTCCCCACTAAGGAGTTAAGACTTACACTCACCTGCCTGACGCACTACTAGCAAATACATAGCACCATAAAGACACCTATCGATGCATGTATATTAAAATAACATGGGCCCAGCAGGTGGCATAATGGTTACATTGCTGAACTCCTACAGAGTCATCACAGTTTGAGTCCTGGACCTGGTGGCTTAGAAACACATGCCGGGCATGCGTGTGTGTGTCCAAGACCCTGAGAGGAAAAGGGAGGAGAAGGGATTGTGGCGTGGCCATACCCCCAGGAGGTGATTCCTGACTTTCTATCTCTTTGTCTCTCTGGTGAGCACACATGCCCTATAGCAAAAAATCCCTAAAAAATAATTAGATAAATAAAATAAAACCAGAGGTGTGGTGGTTAAGGTGGCTGGATCCTGCATCACCAACCACACAGTCGACATAGTGGCTGGAAAAACACGTCTCTCTCCAGCAAACATACACGCCCTCTCGCAAAATTAAAATAAAATAAAGTTAATATCCATTAAAAAGTTAAAATTCTGGGGACTAGCAGTTAGCGTAATGGCTATGTCGCTGGACTCCCACGTAGTCGACCGCGGTTCGCGTTCCAGACCCGGTGGCTTAAAACTCAGGCCGGGCATGTGTGCGTGCGTGCCCAAGATCCCGAGAGGAGAATGGAGGAGAAGGGATTGCGGTGTGGCCATTCCCCCCCCCCCCCCGGGGGGGTGATTTCTCGCTTCCTGTCTCTCTCTCTCTCTATCTGTCAGGCGAGCACACGTGCCCTATAGCAAAGACCTCTCAAAAAAAAAAAAAAAAAAAAAAAATTAAATTTCTGGGAGCTGGCATGTGGCACGGTGGTTAAGGTGGCTGGATTCTACATGGTCAACTGGAAAGTTCCAAGTTCCAGCCCTGGCAGCTTGAAAGACATGTCAGGCGTGTCCCTGCCTATAGCAAATTCAGCTGTTTATAGATTTTTGCCATAGGGAGAGTGTACTCACTGGGAGAGGGAAGGGAAAACAAGAAACCATCACCCAGTGGGATGGCCACACAGCAATCCCTTCTCCTCCATTCTCCTCTGGGGATTCTGGGCACACATACCTGGCATGATTTTCAAGCCACTGGGTCCAGGACTTTAACTGCATAGTCAGTCACGTGGGGAAAATAAAAAAAAAGGCAGGCTAGCCAGTGGCATGGAGGTGAGAGCAGCTGGATCCTACACCGCCAACAGCACAGCTTGAGTCTCAGACCCAGCAGCTGTGTGTGAGCCTCAGATTCCGAAAAGAGCTTGGAGAAGGACTGTAGTGAGGCCATCCTCCCTGGGGGGTGTGACTTTTCACTTTCCCTCTCTGCCCCAGCAAACGCACTATAGCAAAAATTTAAAAAGGAAGGAAGGAACGAAGGGGAGAAGAAAACCCCTTCACTGATCAGACCTGCACACATCCTGGCGTGGCCTTAGGAGAACCCAGCTTATCAGCTAGCTCTGCTTTGCTGAGCAGTAGCCCCGACTTGGGCAAGGGCTGTGCTCTGACTGGTGGGAGCCAGCAGGGTCAGTGCAGAGCTCTGTCCACTAAGCAAACACCCGAATCCTTCTCAGTGCTAGGAGCAGAAAAACTTGCAGCCACTCCTGCCCACCCTGTCCTACAAGCAACTCTGCCAGGAGAGGTCTGGACCACAGCAGGCAGAGCAGAGGGCTTGGACAGCAGGGCGGGTCCTGCAGCAGGTGCTAGCACCCCGAGACAACCACTGAATCACCCTTTTATGTTTGAGCTGCCAGAGGGCCCATGCACCCTCCTAGGCTCTGCTAGATAAACAAAGCTCTCAGTCAGTTACCAAAGAGGAGTTAAAGCCTGTTTCTCAAGTCACCATGAGAAAGCAAAAAAGAGAGTAAGCCACTTCCGTATTGGGTGCCCATGCACACATATCCACGGAACAGTTCACGATTTTCCCAGAAATCTTCCGTGTTCACAGCAAAACACAGGAACAAGGCTCAGTAGCCGGCCCTGCGCAGTGGGGATCCATGTGGACTCCTTGGTAATACTGGCCTGTCTGTCCAATTCTCTCCAAGGCCAGGGAAATCTACATACTAACTTCAGGACGCTACTTTCCTCAGCGCATCAGGTCCAACCAGGCCGGGCACCCTGCCACCAACAGTCACCAGGGCCGCGGCTGTCCCGTTGGGCAAGAGGAGGGACGCGTGTGCGCCAGGTTCACAAGCAGGTGTTCACAAGCAGCACTGACTCTGGGCCAGAACCACTCAGGCCTGCTCTGCAGCCAGCGGGCGCGAACAGACGCACCTGTGCCGCCACGAACCCGGCACGCGGAAGCCAGCTCGAAGGTGTCGAAGGTGCCGCCTGGTCTGCCCCTGCGCGGAGGCTCCCAGGCTGTCCCAGCCACCGAGAGCACCGCGGCGCAGGGAGGGGCTCGGGCGGAGCGGCGGCGCCGGCGGACCTCGACCCCGGGCCGGGTGCAGGGCTCCGGGTGCGGCAGACCCCGGGCCGGGAGCGGAGGCGAGGCGCGGGGCACAGGAGGCACTCGGGACTTCCGACCCGCGTCCTGCGGGGTCCCGTCGGCCCGGCCCGTGCCCCGCAGCCCCGCAGCCCCGCAGCCCCGCAGCCCCGCAGCCCCGCCACTCGGCCCCGGCCTCCCCGCTGACGCCGGCCCTCGCGTGCACCGCCCCCGCCCCGGGCCCCGCCTCACCGTGGAAGTCGCCCGTGTCAGCCACAACGGTGGTGACCTGCTTGAGTTGGTCCAGCACGGACTCCATCCTCTGGCGCTTCACCGGGGAGCTCGACATGGCGCGACCGCGGCGGGAGCCGAGAGGCAGGGGCGGGGCGCGCCGGCGGCCGGGGGCGGAGCCGCGGCCCACAATGCCCCGCGCCGGCCAATGCCCGCGGCCGCGGGGCGCAGGCGGGGTCTCCGCGAGGTGCGGCGCCCGGGCAGCCTGCCGGGGCCCCCGGGAGCGCTGGACTGGGCCCCCGGGCTGTGGGAGAGCGGGTCAGCGGAGGGGCGCTGCAGCCCGACCCGCGCGCGGCGCGGAGACTTTGGGCCCTGCCGAGGGCCGCCCACGCCTCGCCCGGCTGCCCGCGCTCAGGCCCTCCGGGTCGGACGTGCCGGGTGCCCGGGAGCGGGCTGCGGAGGGTGACAGCCCAGCCGGGGAGTGGCTGGAGATCAGGGCTGCGGTTCACTTGCTCCGGAGCAGGGGCAGAGCCGGCAGCGCATGGGTCCCTGCCTCGCTTTTGACCTGGTACCGCTTGTGGTAACCTGCTCCAAATAAGCGCGGCCAACTTCGGAAGGTGTGACAACGCCGCGACAGCGCAGCTCTCCCGGTTTCCATTCTTAGGGTGCGGGGCACCCGCGAACGTACCCCTGACCTGTTTCCCAAGTCACCGGGCCATGCCTCAAACCTGATCAGCCATGCGAGACCCAGCTTTCCTTACTCACTAGGCCAGAGCCGAACCCTAGTGTTATTTATTTTAGAGGTTTTGGCCTTTGGGCTCCTGCACTCGCCAAAGAGACATAGACCGCGAGAGGGAGACCGAGAAATCATCTTCCCCCCCACTGGGAACGCCACTCCGCAATCCCTTCTCCATTCTCCCGGGGACTTGGGCACGTATGTGCTCCTGCCCCGCCGTGTCTTTTTTAAAAGATTATTTTATTTTAATTAATTAATTAATCAGAGAGGGGCAGAGAGAAAGTGAAAAAGCAAGCTGCCAGGTCTGGGACTCCAACCTTTGTCAGCCACGCGAGTCCAGTGCCCTTAACCTCCACACCACCTGCCTGCTGCGAGTGATTTTCAAGCCGCTGGGTCCAGTACTCCAACTGCAGTGGGCCGCGGTCCAGCGATATACCTGCTTAGCCATCTGCTGGTCCCTTTACATGTATTTACTTTTTTTAGGTTTTTGCCATAGGGCACATGTGCTGGCCTGAGAGAGGCAGAGAGAGGGAAAGTGAGAAGTCACCCCTTCGGGGGATGGTCACACTGCAATTACTTGTCCTCCATTTTCCTCTCCCCCCCCCCCCCCCACACACACACATGTGCTGGGTGTGACTTTCAAGCCACTGGGTCCATTACTCAAACCTGTGTAGACCATGTAGGAATCCAGGGCTCTTACCCACCACGCCACCTGCTGGCCCCAGTATTACTGTTCTTAAACTTTTTTGTAGTTTTTCCTATGGGCACTTTCACTCACCATAGACAGAAAGAGAGAGAGAGAAAGCGAGCTGTCAACCCCCCAGAGAGGATGGCCACACTACAATCCCTTCTCCATTGTGTTCTTGGGATCTCGGACATGTACGCACACATTCCGGGCATGATTGTCAAGCTGCTGGGTCAGGCCTCCACGTGGAGTTGCCCATGTGAGAATCTAGTGCCTTAACCTCCACACCACAGGTGACCTCAAGTCTGTTTATTTCTACCATGAGAGAGAGAGACCCAGGGGCACCCCAGCAGGGTGTCCACACTGATCTGCCCTCAGTCTGAGCCAGCCTGGATCACAGGCATGTTTGCACCCAGCATACCCTGGGAGGTCCAGGACACAAACCACGGCCTCCCCTCATGAGCCTGGTTGTGCCACTGCTACACCACTTTCTGGCCCCAACCCTGCCTTCGATAATAGTAAGGTTTTTTTAGGACTTAAAAAATAATAATAATGTTTTAAATTTAACTTTATGTATTCATTTAGTTATTTATTTTAATTTGGCCAGAGAGGGAGAAAGTGTAAAAGAGAGAGAGGGAAAGTAAGAAAGCAAGCCACCAGGTCCAGGACTATGAACCATGGTTGGCCATGTAGGAGTACAACACCCTTACCCACCATGCCACCTGCCGGCCCCAGATAACAGGAAGTTGGAACTTTTTATTTTCGTATGTATTTTTCCTTGCAGAGGGCACATACCCTTGCCTGAGAAGGCAAGCGCCCCTGAGCGCGGTGTGGCCACACCACAATCTTTTTATCTTTTCTCTCTCCATCTGGTCAGGACGGGGGCGTGCGTGCACCTGTACCCCGCATTTCTTTCAAGGTGCTGGGGCCAGGGTTCAAACAGCAGTGGGCCGTGTGGGAGCTGGCTCCCAATACACAGCACTTAGCCTTTGCACTATTGGGCCAGCCCCAGTTTTTATTTTTGATTACGTGGTTTATCTGTTTTTAATGTTAAGATTAACACTTTTTTCCTGTCTTCTCTCAGTCTTTGCTTACTCTGAAGAGACAAAAAAATTTTCCTGTGGTTTCTCATGGAGACCTTTCAATTTTAGCTTTCAGGTTAGAATCTCTGAGACATCACCTGGCAGGTGTGCGCCCAGAATCCCAGAGAAGAGAATGGAGGAGATGCCCCTTGGGGGCGCTTTTTTTTTTTTTTTTTTTTTTTTTTTTTTTTGAGAGGTTTTTGCTATAGGGTGCATGCACTTGCCAGATAGAGAGAGAAAAAGCGAGAAATCACCCCCCCAGGAGGGATGGCCACGCCGCAACCCCTTCTCCTCCATTCTCCTCTCGGGATCTTGAGCACACACACACGTGCCCGGTGTGAGTTTAAGCCGCCGGGTCTGGGACTCAAACTGCAGTTGGCTACATAGGAGTCCAACGACATAGCCATTACACCAACTGCTGGTCCCAGGGGTGGTTTCTCACTTTCTGTCTCTCCAGTAAGCGCATGTGCCCTATAGCAAAGATCTCGATTAAAAGAAAAGAATCTCTGAGACATCACAAATTGATTTTTGTGGGGCCAGTGGTCGCATGGTGTTTAATAGAGCTGGGTCCCACATGGCCATGACAGTGTGGTCTGAGTCCCAGACCAGACATTGTGGGGAACTTGCCAGGTGTGTGCATGCATTTCCAAAATCCCAGGAGGAAAATGAAGAAGGGATTGTGGTGTGGTCATCCCCCTGGGACATGCGTTCTCACTTCTTTCTTTTCAGTGAACAAATATGTCCTGTAGCAATTTTTTTTAGTTTTAGGTTTTTGCCATAGGGCATGTGCACTCCCAGGGAAAGACAGATAATAAGAGGGAGAGAAATCATTCCCCAGGGAGGAATGGCCTCGACTCAATCCCTTCTCCTGGGATTTTGGGCGTGGTTTGCATGCTACCAGATCTGGGACTCAAACCGTGGTCCACTACGTAGGAGTCCATTGCCCTAACCGTTATGCCACCTGCTGGCCCTGGCCCAGCAAGATTTTTTAAAAATGGATTTTTCTTCATGTCATAAAGTAGAGGTAAAGGGGGACCAGCAGTTAGTGTAATGGCTATGTCGCTGGACTCCCATGTAGTCGACTGCGGTTTGAGTCCCAGACCCGGTGGCTTAAACTCATGCCGGGTGCGTGTGCGTGTGTGCCCAAGATCCTGAGAGGAGAGTGGAGGAGAAGGGATTGCGGCGTGGCCATCCCCCCCGGGGGGTGATTTCCTGCTTTCTATCTCTCTGTCTCTCTCTGCCTGTCTGGCGAGCGCACGCGCCCTATAGCAAAAACCTCTCCAAAAAAAAAAAAAAAAGAAAAAAAGAAAAAAAAAACTCCAAACTGGAAAGAACGTAAATATCCAGCAGCTGGAGAATGGCCAGGCAGGCAGGGCGCCTCCCTCCGGGGAGAACGGCTCAGCAACGGGAAGGAAAGACTTCTGGTGTACTGGAGCCTGGGGTGGGTCTCCGGGATGCCGGCCGGGGTGAAAGGCCCAGCCAAGCACTCGTACTGAGACTCCGTGTGCATGCAGTCTGAGGACACTGACTTCCTCGTGTGGCCAGGGGTGGAGTTCTGTGGGCCCTTGGGGAGCGGAGGGGTGGGGCAGGAGCCAGGTCTCAGGTGGGGATGTCTGGGTACTGAGAATGGAGTTGCGGTGGGCTGAGGGGTTTTGAACTCAGAGCAGACAGAAACTCATTTGAGAGGAGGGGTACGGTGAGGTAGAGGGTGGGGGTACTTGGAACTTGGTAGCTGAGAAGACCACTCGGGGAGAGGGAGACAGAGGAGCAGATAAGGCTGAGAAGGCTTCCCAGCAGGGAGAGGAGCGGAGGAGCCAAAGGGAGCGGAGTTCAGGCCAGAGCGCTGAGTGGCCGTGAGTCGGCGGGTGAGGGGGAAGGCCAAGGGCACTCACAGAAGGGCAGCAGATGCCCGTGGGGCAAGTGCTGGTGGGTTGGTCTCGAGCGCGTGGTCGCCAGGGACGAGCTTGGCAGCTGAGAGAGCATCCGAGACAGCTGAGGAGCTGGGGGACAGGCTCGCGCCGCGTAGCAATGACTCTCACGGCTGATAATAATAACGGAAGAAGAGGTCCACCATCGAAGTCACCTATGGTCGCTTCAGAAATTATCCTGGGCCAACCGGTGGCCTGGTGGTTAAGGCAGCTGGATCCCACATGGCCAACTGCATGGTTTGAGTCCCAGACCCAATGGTTTGAGAAACATGCCAGGTATGCTTGCGTGCTCCCAAGAGGAGGGAGAAATGGAGGAGAAGGGATTGTGGTATTACTCCCATGGGGCAGGGTGGGGCATGCTTTCTCATTTTCCCTGTCTCTCTTCAAGGAGTGCATACACCATCTACCAAATTAAATACATGAATAAAATAAAGTGGCTGTAATGTTATAAAAAAAACCCCACGAAAGTTAGAAATCATCTCTAAAACTGAGACCAGTGGGGTTGGCAGGTGGCATGGTGGCTAAGGGCACTGGACTCCCACATGGCAGACTGTGGTACAAGTCCTGGACCTGGTGGCTTACTTTCTCACTTTCTGGCTCTCTCTCTCTCTGTTTCTTCCTGGTCAAATTAAAATAAATAAAATAAAATAAAATAAAATAATTCTTTCAAAAAAAATAATAACTGAGACCAACAAGTAGCATAGTGGCTAAGGCACTGAACTCCCACATGGTCGACTGTGGTTCAAGTCCCGGACCCAGAAACTTGAAATTCATGCCGGTGTGTGTGTGTGTGTGTGTGTGTGTGTGTGTGTGTGTGTGTATGCCCAAATTCCTAAGAGGAGAGTGGAGGAGAAGGGATTGTGATGTGGCCATCCCTGCTAGGGGTTGATTTCTTGCTTTCTGTCTCTTTGTATCTCTCTGTCTCTCCAATGAACAAAATATCTCTTAGATAAGAACAACAACAAACTTATTTTTATCTGTTTCTGTGGATCAGGAATCCAAGGACACACTGATTTTTTATTTTAATTTTTGCTATGACACCAAAAGCACAGGCAACAAAAGGAAAAAAGGATAAATTGGGACCAGCAGATGGCGTAATGGTTACATCAGTGGACTACCACATAGTCAACTGCGGTTTGAGTCCCAGACCTGGTGGCTTATAATACACCAGGTGCCTGTGCGTGCGTGCCCAAAATCCCAAGAGGAGAATGGAGGAGAAGGAATTGCTGTGTGGTTATCCCCCTTGAGGGGTGCTTTCTTGCTTTTTGTTTCTCTACCTCTGTCTGCCCAATGAGCACACACACCCTATAGCAAAAATCTCTCTCTCTGAAAACAAAACAAAACAAAAAAAAACTCTTAAGAAATAAAAAGGATAAAGAACAAGGCCAGCAGGTGGTGTGGTGGTTAAGGCATTGGACTTCCACATAGCCAACTGCAGTTCAAGTCCTGGACCTGGTGGCTTGCTTTCTCACTTTTCCTCTCTCTTTCTCACTTTCCCTCTCTCTCTCGCTCCGTCCCTTTCTGGTCAAATTAAAAATAAATAGATAAACAAACAAACAAATAAATAAAGTTAAATAATTCTAAAAATATGATAAAAGTGATAAATAAAATTAAATAAATAATTCTTTGGGGCTGGTAGGTGGATTGGTGGTTAAGGTGCTGGACTCCCACATGCCTGACTGTGGTTTGAGTTTCACACCTGGCAGCTTGCTTTCTCACTTTCCCTTTCTCTATCTGTCTCTCTCTGATCAAATTAAAAAATAAATAATAATATCAAATAGAATTTAACTGGGGGCCGGCAGCTGGTGTGGTGGTTAAGAACACTGAACTCCCACATGGCCGACCGTAGTTTGAGTCCCGGACTGCCGCTTGCTCTCTCTCTCTCTCTCTCTGTCCCTCTCTGGTCAAATTAAAATAAATAAATAAAAGTTAAATAAAATAATTCTTTTCTAAAAACTGAAGAGAACAAATAGAATTAAATAAATAATTTTTAAAAAAGGTGCTGGACTTCCATGGTTCAAGACCTGGACCTGGCGGCTTGCTTTTTCACTTTGCCTCTCTCTCTGTCTCTCTCTCTCTCTCTCTCTCTCTGGTGAGCACATATGCCCTGTAGTGCATTTTAAAAAATGATTAATGAGGGAACCAGCAGTTAGTGTAATGGCTATGTCGCTGGACTCACACGTAGTCGACCGCGGTTCACGTCCCGGACCCGGTGGCTTAAAACTCACGCCGGGCACGTGTGCGTGTGTGCCCAAGATCCCGAGAGGAGAATGGAGGAGAAGGGATTGTGGCATGACCATCCCCCCTGGGGGGGTGATTTCTCGCTTTCTGTCTCTATGTCTCTCTCTGTCTGTCTGGCAAGCGCACGTGCCCTATAGCGAAAAACCTCTCCAAAAAAAAAAAAAAAAAAAGAATTAATGAAATAAAATAAATAATTCTTTGAAAAATAAATAAATAAAATAAAAAAAGGATTGCCAGGTGGCGTGGTAGTTAAGGCTGCTGGACTCCCACATGGCTGACATGGTTCAAGTTCCAGACCTGGTGGCTTGCTTTCTCACTTTCCCTGTCTCTCTCTCACTCTGTCCCTCTCTGGTCAAATTAAAAAAATAAAAAAATAAAAGTTAAATAAAATAACTCTTTAAAAAAAAAACAAAATAAATCTTTTTTTTTTTTTCTTTAGAGAGCTATAGGGCTATAAGAGAATGACGTTTTTGTTTTAAGGGAAAATAAGTTAAATGGATTTACTATGTGATCTGGCGATTCCACTTCTGAAATTACATCCTCAGAAGTATGGGTATAGTGAGACAAGCAGCTGGCATAAAGGCTACGTCACTGGACTCCCGTGTAGTCAACCACGGTTTGAGTCCCGGACCCGGTGGCTTAAACTCACACTGGGCGCATGTGCATGGGTGCCCAAGATCCCAAGAGGAGAATGGAGGAGAAGGGGTTGTGGCGTGGCCATCCCCCCTGGGGGGTGATTTCTCACTTTCTGTCTCTGTCTCTTTCTGTCTTTCTGGCGAGTGCACGCGCCCTATAGAAAAAAAATCTCTCCAAAATAAAAATTAAAAAAAAAGAAGTATGGGTATAGCCTCAGAAGACCTACAGCACACCCCTGAAGACGTATGGGTACACGTATGCTCACAGAGCAAGGGGTGAGGCGGCACTGAGCCCAGGCAGGGCCGCTTGCTGCCCAAAGCCAGGACTCAAGGAGGAACGAAGGTAGCTTCATTCAGGAAGCCAGAAATCTGGGGACACGCAGGCTACTGTCCAAAGACTGTTTCCCAAGTCTTGGTTTGAGAATGATTTCTTTTTCTTTTTTCTTTCTTTCTTTCTTTGTTTAACTTTGTTTAGGGTGCATGTGCTAATGGGGGCTGGGGGTCTGGGGAGAAAAATCAGTCCCCAGAGGGTATGGCCATGCCACAATCCCTTCTTCTCCATACTTGTCTAAGGATTTGGGGCACCTGTATGCACATGCCCAATGTGTGTGTGTGCTTTTTCTTTTTTTTGTTTAAAGAATTATTTTATTTCATTTTATTCTTCATCATCATCTATTTTAATTTGACCAGAGAGAAACAGAGACAGAGAGAGAAAGAAAGTGAGAAGCAAGTCACCACGTCTGGGACTTGAACCATGGTTGGCCATGTGGGAATCCAGTGCATTTTACCACCACAGCACCTGCTGGCCCTCAGTGTATCTCTCAAGCCACAGGGCTCGGGCGGGACTCAAACTGTGTGATTGGCCACGTGGGCTCTGGCCACCCTAACCTCCGCACCATCTGCTGGCCCAAGAAGGAGTTTTAAGAAGGTAGGTGACAGGGGATCGGGGGGCTTGTTGCTGGTCTGCCATCGTCACCTGTTGCTCACATCGCTGGCACCGGGAGAGCTGCTTCTCAGCTGTGGCCCCCCGTCCTCAAGGCCAGCTTGTTCTCTTCTCCTCGCTCCTCAAGGACATCTACCTCTTGGGCTGCAGTCTCAAGGCCTGGTCTCTGAAGAATCACATTAAAGCCGTGATTAGATTTTGCAAATTAAAACATTAAGCCAGAGAGGGGAACCAGCAGTTAGCGTAATGGCTATGTCGCTGGACTCCCACGTAGTTGACCGTGGTTTGCGTCCTGGACCCGGTGGCTTAAAACTCACGATGGGCACATGTGCGTGCGTGCCCAGATCCTGAGAGGAGAATGGAGGAGGGGATTGCGGCGTGGCCATCCCTCCTGGGGGGTGATTTCTTGCTTTCTGACTGTCTGTCTCTGTCTGTCTGGCAAGAGCACGTGCCCTATAGCAAAAACCTCTAAAAAAAAAAAATTAAGCACGGGGGCTGCACTTGCTGGAGAGGGACAGTGAAAGGGAAAGTGAGAAATCACCCCTCGGGAGGATGTCCACACCACAATCCCTTCTGTGTTCTCCTCCTGGAATCTTGAGGATGCACATGCCCTGGAGTGATTTTTTTTTTAAATTTTAACTTTATTGATTTATTTTAATTTGACCAGAGAGAGAGAGGGAAAGTGAGAAAGCAAGTTGCCAGTTCCGGGACTCGATCCGTGGTCGACCATGTGGGAGTCCAGTACCCTTAACAAGCACCCTGCGAGGCGTGTGTGTGTGCCTCCAAGCCCTGCAGGGTGAAGAGAGTGAGGAGGGACAGCAGTACGGACACGCCCCGCTATGGATGCTTTCCCTCTCTGCCTCTATCTCTCTCAGATGAGTGAGCAGGCCCTCTGGCCATTAAAACAACACATTAAAAATAATAAACTGAATTAATGTATTTTTAAATAAATTGAAATATAATAAGATAAAATAAAAACCACACGGGCCAGTGGGGGTCGTGGTTTAAGGTACTGAACATGGCTGACTGCAGTTCATGTCCCAGACCCGGTGACATGAAGGCCAAGCCGGGCACTTGTGCGTGCATGCCCAAAATCCTGAGAGAAGAATGGGGGAAGGGACTGTGGCAGGGCCATCCCCGCAGGGGGGGATTGCTCACTGTCTCTGTCTCTCTTGGCAAGCACACACATCCTATGGCAAAATCCTAAAAAAGCAATAGTGAAACCTACTCAAGCAGCCAAGTGTTGGTGGTTTATCAAAACTCTGTGAGGTTGATGCGAGTGGGGGTGTCCTGGATTCGTGTCCAGAGACCTCCCTGAGAGTGCCAGGCGTGCACGTTCTCGTGCCCCGGGGCTGGCTGAAGCTGGGGTGATCTGTGGCATCAAGACTCTGTTGGGATGTGTTCTTTCTGTCTCTTTTGCTAATGGAAGAAGAGTACTTTTTGGGGGCCAGGAGGTGGCATGGTGGTTAAGGTGTTGGACTCCCACATGGCTGACAATGGCTCAAGTTTCAGATCAGGCAGTTTGCTCTCTCATTTTCTCAGATCTGGCGGCTTGCTCTCTCACTTTCTCTCTCTCTCCTTCTCTCATCAAATTAATAATAATAACAAATAAAATTAAATATGTAAATAAATATATATTTTAAAAAGAATTATTTTATTTAATTTTATTCATTGTCATTATTTTATTTTTAATTTTTTTGAGGTTGACCAGAGAGAGGCAGAGAGAAGGGAAAGTGAGAAAGCAAGCTGCCAGGTCCAGGGCACGAACCGCGGTCAGCCATGTGGGACTCCAGCCCCTTACCCACCACGCCACCAAGCCCCGAGCACTACTTTTATTTATTTATTTATTTATTGAGACGTTTATGGGTTTGTGTTATAGGACACATGCGCTCACCAGAAAGGCAGAGACAGAGAGACAGAAAGCGAGAAATCACCCCCCGGGGGGGATAGTCACGCCGCAATCCCTTCTCCTCCATTCTCCTCTCGGGATCTTGGGCACGCACGCACACGCGCCCAGCGTGAGTTTAAGCCACCAGGACTCGAACCGCGGTCGACTACATGGGAGCCCAGCGACATAGCCATTATGCCAACTGCTGGTCCCGCACTATTTTTAAATTGTTGTTGTTTGTTTTGTTTTTAGTTTTTTGCCAGAAGGTATGTGCAGAGAGAGACAATGAGGAAAAAGTGAGAAATCACCCCCTGCGGGGATGGATGCCACCTGCTGGTCCCCTGGATGTATATTTTTTTAAATCATGGGAGCTGGGTTTTGAACTATGGTTGGCCATGTGAGATCTGACTACCTTAACCAGTTAGGTTATGGGGCTGGCCTCATACTAGAAAAATATTTAAGGTCTTAAAAAACTTTCGTTTATGGGGTTTTATTTATAGATACTGACTATGTTAGAAAATAAAATATGGGGGACCAGCAGGTGGTGTTGTGGTTAAGGCGCTGGACACTCCCACATGGCCCACCACGGTTTGAGTCCCAGACCTGGTGGCTTGTTTTCTCATTTTCCTTCTCTCTCTCTCTCTCTGTGTGTCTGTCTCTGGTCAAATAAAAATAAATGAATGAATAAATAAAATTAAATTCAAGAAATTTCTAAAAAAAAAAAAAAAATAAAACTATGGGGGCCAGCAGGGTGGTGAGGTGGTTAAGGGTGCTGGACTCCCACATGGCCGACTGCTGTTAGAGTCCTGGACCTGGCAGTTTGCTTTCTCACTTTGTCTCTCTCTCTCTCTCTCTGTCCTTCTCTAGTCAAATTAAAATAAATAAATAGAGTTAAATAAAAAATAATTCTTTAAAAAGAAAGAAAAAGAAAACTATGCAGGCCAATAGATGGCATAGCAGTTATGTTGCCGGACTTCCACATGGCTGACCGCAGTTCGAGCCCTGGACCTGGTGGCTTGAAAATCACGCCGGGCATGTGAGCGTGTGTGCCCAAGGTTCCAGGAGGAGAATGGAGGAGAAGGGATTGTGGCGTGGCCAACCCCCTGGAGGGTGATTTCTCACATTCCCTCTCACTGTGTCTGTCTCTCTCTACCTCTCCCTGCAGTGAGTGCATGTGTTCTAAGGCAAACACTTCTACAAAAGAAAGAAAGAAAAAGAAAGGAAAGTGTGGGGGCCACAGGTGGCATGGTGGTTAAGGTGCTGGACTCCCACATGGCTGACTGTAGTTCAAGTCTCAGATTCGGCAATTTGAAACTCCTGACAGCCGCACGTGCATGCATGCCCAAAATCCTAGGAGGAGAATGGAAGAGAAGGGATTGTGGCATGGCCATCCCTCTGGGGAGTGATTTCTCACTTTCCCTCTCTATGTTTCTCTGGCAAATGCACGTGGCCTATGACAAAAACCTAAAAGAAAGAAAGAAGGAAAGGAAGGAAGGAAGGAAGGAAGGAAGGAAGGAAGGAAGGAAGGAAGGAAGGAAGGGAAAGCAAATAAAACTATGGACTTTGAAGAAATGCACATATTTACTTTTTTTTTTTTTTTTTTTTTTTTTTTTTTTTTTTTCTATAAGGAACATGCATTTGCCAGAGAGAAAGCAGAGGAAAAGAGAGAGACAGTGAGAAAGAGCTCCCCTGGAGGGAGATGGCCACCCCACAGTCACTTCCCCTCCACTCTCCTCTCAGGACCCGAAGCACACGCACCCACACTGCCAGCGCGTTTTTCAAGCCACGTATCTGGTTCTTGGACTGTACAGTCAGCCCTGTGGGATTCAGCCGCTGTGGCCTGTCCTCACTTCTAAAGCTACAGCGCGGGCCAGCCCCACGGCACAGCCATTAGGCCCCCACACAGGAAGCCAGATCCCACGTGGCCCACGGGGGTGTGAGTCCCAGCCAGGAGGAGAATGGAGGAGAAGGGATTGTGGCGGTGGCCAACCCCCTGGAGGGTGATTTCTCACATTCCCTCTCCCCGTGCCTGTCTCTGCCCTCTCCCCGGTAGAAAAGCGGCTGGAAAAGCGCACGAGGCACCGTGTGCTCAGGATCCCGAGGATGGAGTGCTGGAGGGAAACGGATTGCGGCATAAGCAGGCCCCAGTGAGCGGTTCTCTCCTGCATGTTTGAAGGTGCCCTTTAGCATAGAAAGCATTAATAAAAAATCAGCAGTAGGGCCGGCAGGTGGCTCGGAGTTTCCACTGCTGGATTGCACATGGCTGGCTGCACGGTTCAAGCCCAGGAACCAGCAGCTTGAAAATCACGCTGGGCGCGTGTGCATGCATGCCCAACATCCTGAGAGGAGGATGGAGGAGGAGGGATTGCAGCGTGGCCACCCTCCCCAAGGGGGTGGTTTCTCACTTTCCTTGTATCTTTGTGTCTCTGGCGAGTGCACACACCCTATATTAAAAACTAAAATAAATAAGTAATTCAGCAATAGACCCTCACTCTAAACGGACTATTGCTCAGCTCACCGTCTGCACTGCAGACCAGGAAGATCCCAGGGAGTGCAGGCTGCGAGTGCCTTGTCTGTCCAACTTCCTGAAAGTCAGCGCCAGGACCTGCAGGAAGAGCCTACAGGCATGATCTGGTGACCTACTTTGGTCATTCGAAAAGTTCTGGCTCAGGGCTCACACATCTTCAGGATTTTGTTTTATTTCCAGAGGGCATGTGCACTCACCAGAGAGAGGCAGAGGGGGACGGGGAGCAAACCCCGCCCCGGTGGGCGCTGTCACACTACAATGCCTTCTCTATTTCTCCGCTCATCTGGATAGGGTCACACATGCACATGGGCCCAGCATGTTTGTCAAGCTACCCGGCCAGGACTCGAACTGTGGCTAGCCATGTGGGATCTGGCTTAAGGGATTCTAGGGTATGGGTCCGGCCCTCTTGCAAATGTTGATGCATTCCATTTTCTTTTTCTTTTTTTATGGAGAGGTTTTTGCTATACAGCGCGTGTGCTCACCTGAAAGAGAGAGACCAAGAGACAGCAAGCAAGAAATGACCCCCCAGGGGGAATGGCCACACCACAGTCTCTTCTCTTCCACTCTCCTCTGGATTTTGGGCACACATGCACATGCGCCCAGCGTGAGTTTAAGCCACCAGGTCTGGGACTCAAACCGCAGTCGACTACATGGGAGTCCAGCAACATAGACATTATGCCAACTGCTAGTTCCTTTTTCTTTTTCTTTGTTTTTAAAGAGGTTTTTGCTATAGGACGCATGGGCTCACCAGAGAGACAGAGACCAAGAGATAGAAAGCAAGAAATCACTCCCTAGTAGGATGGCCATGCCACAGTCCCTTCTCCTCCAGTCTTTTCTTGGGATATTGGGCACGCATGCACGTATGCCTGGCATGAATTTTAAGCTGCCGGATCCGGGACTCAAACCATGGACAACTACATGGGAGTCCAGCGATGTAACCATTATGCCATTTGCTGGTCCTGATGCATTCCATTTTCCATATGGGACACCTGTATTAACTAACATCACTGTCATCACTCTGAGGTCGTCAGGAAGTTCTGTTAAAAGGAAAACACTGGGGACCAGCAGTCAGCGTAATGGCTATTGTTGCTGGACTCCCATGTAGTCGACCGTGGTTCGAGTCCCGGACCCAGTAGCTTAAACTCACTCCGGGCGCGTGTGCGTGTATGCCCAAGATCCCGAGAGGAGAACAGAGGAGAAGGGATTGCTGTGTGGCCATCCCCCCTGGGGGGATGATTTCTCGCTTTCTGTCTCTCTGTCTCTCTCTGTCTTTCTGGAGAGCACACACACCCTATAGCAAAAACCTCTCCAAAAATAAATAAATAAAATAATTTTTTTAAAAAAGGAAAACTGACAAATTGAGTACAATTTTCAAATTCAGATAATACTTAACAGAAAATGGAAGTGATAATACTTATCATAAAATGAAAGTGAGGTAGAAAAATTGTACTAATTGGCCTTCACTAACCTGAACAGTTTGCACAGTGGTCATTGAAAGAATCCAGGCATTGTCACCCCAAATTATGGCACCCCTGCATGCCAACTATTTTAAATTAAAGGCTCTTGGAAGTCAGCGGATATCAGAAGTGGCTTTATTCTGTTGGCTCCTATTTTTCCCCTAAAGCAAGACCTGTTACCAAACTTAAACCCAATTCTCTCACCCGTGTGTCATAAGTCAAACGCTAGACATAAGATGTGGTGGGAAGGGCCAGCAGGTGGCGTGGTGGTTAATGGCACTGGACACTCCCACATGGCTGACTGTGGTTTGAGTCCTGGACCTGGCGGCTTGCTTTCTCACTTTCTCTCTGTCTCACTCTTGCTCTCACTCTGTCCCTCTCTGGTCAAAAACGTAAAACTAACTAAATAAATACAGTTAAATAAAGTAATTCTAAAAAAAAATGTGGCAGGAGAAAGTAGGCTTTGTTGCCATGCTTAAAGCAAAGAGAGGGGCCAGCAAGTTGCATGGTAGTTAAGACACTGGAAACTCCCACATGGCTGTTCATGGTTCAAGTCCTAGACTTGGTGGCTTGCTTTCTCACTTTCTCTCTCTTTGATCAAATTGAAATAAAAGAATGATTAAATAAGATTAAATAAATAATTATTAAAAAAAAAAAAAAGGCAGAGAGGAGCCAGCAGTATGGTGGTTAAGGCACTGAATTCCCACATGGCTCGCTGTGTGGTTTGTGCCCCGGACTCAGTGGCCTAAAGATCATGCTGGGTGCATGTGTGTGCGTGCATGCCCCAAATCTCTAGAACATGGAGAAGGGATTGCAGCGTGGCCATCCTCCAAGGAGGTGATTTCTCACTGCCTCCCCCACCCACCTACCTTCTCTGGTGAATTCATGTACTCTATGGCAAAAACATTTAAAAAAAAGAAGAGAAAGAAAGAAAGAAAGAAAGAAAGAAAGAAAGAAAGAAAGAAAGAGAAAGAGAGAAAGAGAAAGAGAAGAAAGAAAGAAAGAAAGAGAAGAAAGAAAGAAAGAAAGAAAGAGAAAGAAAGAAAGAAAGAGAGAGAGAGAGAGAGAGAGAGAGAGAGAGAGAGAGAGAGAGAAAGAAAGAAAGAAAGAAAGAAAGAAAGAAAGAAAGAAAGAAAGAAAGAAAGAAAGAAAGAAAGAAAGAAAGAAAGAGGGACCAGCAGATGGCATAGCTGTTACGTCATTGGACTCCCACATGGCTGACCATGGTTTGAGTCCTGGACCTGCTGGCTTCAGATTCACTCTGGGCACTGAAATCCAGGGAGGAGAATGGAGGGGAAGGGATAGTGGCATGGTCATCCCCCATGGGGAGTGATTTCTTTTATTTTTTTAAATTTAAATTTATTTATTTGCATTCATTCACTGTACATCATTATAGCATTCAAAATGAGATATTCCATCCAGAGTACACTGTACATTGTCTCAATCAAGCATATCAACAAACATGATATTGTCAGCAAATAATTTTCCATTTCTTGTTTTCTGTATGTTTTGCTTTTCCCCCCCATCCTTGATTCCGTATCTCTTACTCTCTGCCATCTCCCACTCTCCTTCCCCACTGTCTCTGGTATCTATGTTTGCTTTCTATGCTGTTTTCCCCCCCACAGTTTATTGAATTACTAAAGACCTTAATTAATCTAAATATTTTCATAGCAAACACAGCTGATATATACATTTCCATGAACACAAGTCTCACTTTACACATCCTATAAAGCAGCACCTAGCTGGGGCTATATATCTTACTGTAGTCATTGAATAGATATTTCTTTTCTGAAACTTTTTTTTTTGTAACATAATTTACATTCTTTCCCTAAGCATCATCACAGCATACAAAATGTGATTTCCCATCCAGAATATACTGCGTGACCTAATCATGCATAATATTATAAAAATTTTCCATTTCTAGTTCCTAGAACTATTTTTACTACTCTTTCTGACCCTCTGTCCTTTCCCACCCTCTTCTCACACTATCGCTGGTGTCTACAATTGTCTTCCATTCCTTTCCCACCCACATTGTATTGATCACACAATTTCCTACATAATCTAACTACTTTCAATGGTGAGTTCACTTGGTACTTTTAAGAAAACCAGTTTTAACTTAAATCAAAGAAATGCCAAGGAACTTTGCTTAAAGCCAGGAAACAGGTTAGGATTCTGTTCAAATGGTAGGTGCACGAATCTATCAGTCTCATGTACTTTTATCTTCTGTTCTGGTTCCATTTTCCTGATTAAGTTCTGGGGTATAATATTCAACTCCAGACTTGTCCCTACGATTAAGTTGGCCACTCTCTTAGTTTTTGAACTCTTATTTCCGTGTGTCTGTATTTAATTTTCCTGATATAGCACACCCTTGAGAACTTCTTGGAGATCTGGTCTGGTGCTGGTGAATTCTTTCAGGTTTTGTTTATCTGAGAATGTTCTTGTCTTTTCTTCCCACCTGAAAGATAATCTTGCCAGGTACAGTATTCTTGGCTGAAATTGCTTCTCTCTTAACACTTTGAATATATTTTCCCATTCTTTCCTCATGCGCATTGTTTCTGATGAGAGATCTGCTGTTAGCCTGATGGGATGTCCTTTGTAGGTAACTTGATGTTTTTCTCTTGCCAATCTTAGTATCTTGTCTTTGTCTGTGGTTTTGGTCAACCTGGCTATAATGTGTCTTGGAGAAGATCTTCTGGGGTTGATTCTATTTGGGGTCCTTTGTATTTCCTGGGACTGGATCTTTGAATGCCTCTCTAGGTTTAAAAAGTTTTCTTGCAGGATTTCATGGAATAGATTATCAATGCCCTTATGGGTCTCTTTACCTTCTGGAATGCCAGTTATCCGGATGTTTGGATGTTTGATGGTATCTAGTACTTCTCATATATTATTCTCAAATTTTTGGGCCATTTTCTCAGTCTTCGTGGTGGATTTTTCTAGGCCAGCCAGTCTGAGATTCTATTTTCTGTATGATCTAGTCTGCTTTTAATACTTTCAAGGGAGATTTTGACTTCCTGTATTATAGACTTCATCTCTAACAGTTCCGTTGAGTCTTTTGTAAAGTGTGTAATTCCTCTTTTAGATCTTGCAAGAATTTCCTCATCTCCTGGAACTTGTCAACTTCTTTCTCCTTCCTCTTTAGCAGTTCATTGTTTCTCTTCTCTTCCATCTCTGTTAGCTTCGACTTTATGAATGCTCTAAATTCCTTATCAGACATTTCCATGATTTTCACCGAACTGCTTGTGGATGGAGAAGAGTTACTCTTTTCCCTTGGAGGAGAGGTATTTTCTTGCTTTCCCATATTTCTTGTGATCCGGCGGTGATTTCTTGTCATGTGATGGATGGTGTGTTATTTTCAAATTCTTGAAGTTCAGCCTGAATGTTCAGGAGCGAGCAGACAGAGGTGATCTAGAATCTCTTTGCCATTCTGTTGTGATCGCTGGTGCAGCAGATTCAATAGATATTGAGGAATATTTTAACCCTAGTTCGCAGGAGCTATGAGGAATCTTCTGAAGGCCTAGGCTCTCCTGCCATGCTAGCTTGTTTGCTGGAGGCTGAATTATCAGTAGAAAATCTTCATTTCTCGTGTGCCCTGAAATACCTAGTTTGCAGGAGCCATGAGGAATCTTCTTCTCCCCCCTGGGGAGTGATTTCTCACCTTCTTTCTCACTGCCTCTGTCTCTCCCCCACCCCTATCACCCCCTGCAAGTGCACATGCCCTAAGGCAAAGACGTCTAAAAAAAAAGTACTACTTATTTAATTTTATTTATTATTATTATTTCATTTGCTATAGGGCTCATGGTCTCACCAGAGAGAGAAAGAGAGGGAAAGTGAGAAAGCAAGCTGTCAGGTCTGGGACTCAAACCATAGTTGGCTATGTGGGAGTCTAGCACCTTAACCGCCATGCCAACTGGTTGTTCTCATCATCTTTTCTTTACTCTTCTAAAAATTATTTCATTTATTTATTTATTAGAGAGGTTTTTTGTTGTTGTTGTTGTTTGTTTTTTTGCTATAGGGCATGTGTGCTCACCAGAGAGAAGCAGAGAGACAGAAAAGGAGAAATAACCCCCGATGGGAGTAAGCACGCCACAATCCCCTCTCCTCTACAGACATTGGCATACATGGACACACCCCCAGTGTGAGTTTCAGGCTGCTGGGTCTGGGATGCGAACCATCGTCGGCCATGTGAGAATCTAGCAACATAACCATTATGCCACCTGCTGGTCCCTCCTTACTCTTTTTATGAATAGTTTTTGCTACGGGGTCCAGGCACTTGCAGGAGAGAGACGAGAGGGAAAGTGAGAAAGCACCCCCTGGGAGGATGACCGAGTTGCAGTCCCTTCCCCACTCTCGTTCTGGGATTTCAGGCATGCAGGACAGGCGCCAGCCCCTGGGTCCGGGACTCAGTGCTCAGCAGGCCATGTGGGGTCCAGCTGCCCTACCCGCCATGCCACTGGCTGGCCCCCTAGTTCGGTTTCAGTTCATTTTCAAACTAAGGTTGGGTTTGTACAGAAGAGCTTGATCAAATCCCCAACTCTGCAGAAATAATAACTAGTGCAGCTTATTGCTAAGTATGGATTTAAGTGACCGGCCTGGAGAAAGATGAGTGTGTTCCTCAGGGGCTGAGGCACAGCGGTTCCTTCTATTCATCTCCGAGGGCTGGAGGTGGTCCCGAGATCAGTAATTGATTAACGAAAAACACAAGTCTGGGGACCAGCAGTTAGTGTGATGGCTATGTCGCTGGACTCCCATGTAATCGACCATGGTTCGAGTCCCGGACCTGGTGGCTTAAAACTCACGCTGGGTGCGTGTGCTTGCGTGCCCAAGATCCCAAGAGGACAATGGAGGAGAGGGGATTGTGGTGTGGCCATCCCCCCTGGAGGGTGATTTCTTGCTTTCTGTCTATCTGTCTCTCTCTGTCTGTCTGGTGAGCGCACGCGCCCTATAGCAAAAAAACCTCTCCAAAAAAAAAAAAAAGAAAAGAAAAAAAGAAAAACACAAGTCTGTGATCCTGAACAAACTCAGCAAAAGAAAGTGTTTTACTCGGAAGAGAAGGCTCGGGCCAGCTGGTCAAGTGGTGGATTGGACTCCCACACAGCTAACTGTAGTTGAGTCCCAGGCCCGGCGGCCTGAAAATCATGCCGGGCACATGTGCATGACGCCCAAGACCCTGGGGGAAGGAATTGGGGGTGATTTCTCACTTTCCCTCTCACTGTCTCTGTCTCTCTAGCAAGTGCACATGCCCTCTGGCAAAAACCTCTTTTAAAAACAAAACAAAAGCACTATGCCTGGGACAGAATATAGCACCTTACTATCAAAAGTTCATGTTCATGGGCTTCTGTTAATGATGGTAGGAGTGGCTCTTCAGGTCCCTGGAAACAACTGTAGAACAGGAACAAGGAGTTGGAATTCCATCCTCAACCTCAAGTATGAGTCCGGGTTTAATTTGCCTCGACAGGCTGTTACTGTGGAGGGTTCAGAAGAAAACAGGCAAGCGAGGGTTAGTAAAGAGGGCCTACGCTGGGCCTTGCTTAAGGACAGACACAAGGTCGCTCAACTTAGGCCCCAGGAGGAGCCCCCAGGTGAGCTTCTAGGCAGGGAAAGAGAGCGCCAGCCCCCGGCCTCTGAGGCCATCTCCAGCCGCGATCCCCACAGACGCCTGCATTCCTGGGAAATGGCCAGCACACAGGAGCTTGCCGAGGTCAACCCCCCTCCTCTGATTGAGGCCATGAAAAGGAGACCCTCCCTAGCGACAGGCGCAAACCCACAACCTTGCTCAGGTCTCCTGTGGGTACCCCACCCTGGTCTCTCTTGCCTGCTCTGAGCTCTAATAAACTTGTGCTCAGTTTCTGTAAGTTCTTTTTTAAAAAAATTATTTTATTTAACTTTATTTATTTATTTGTAATTTAACCAGGGAGGGACAGAGCAAGAGAGAGAGGGAAAGTGAGAAGGCCAGGTCCAGGACTTGAACCGTGGTTGGCCATGTCAGAGTCCACTGCCCTTAACCACCATGCCACCTGCCAGCCTCTGTAAGCTCTTTTTTATTATTAGTTTTTAAATTTTTGCCAGATGGCATGTGCGCTTGCTGGAGAGAGACCGTGAGAGACCCCCTGGGTGTGGCCACCTGCAGTCCCTCTCTCCCACCTCATTCTGGGACCTTGGTCACAGGTGCACGTGCGCCGGGCGAGATTTTCTAGCTTCCAGGTCTGGGGCTTAAAGCATGGTCGACCATGTGGGAGTCTAGCGCCTTAACCAGCACACCACAGCCCAGGGTGGCAGGTTTTTCAAGAAGAATTCCCACTGGAAAGGACAGCTCCATCGGCAACCTGGCCCACCAGACGTCTCACTTGTCCGCGCACTGTGGGAGACCAGCCGAGTACCGCGTCCCGGTTCTCCATGTATTGCCAGTGATGGGCTTTGCATCTGTTACTAGGAGTTGTTAGGAAAGATGCCCCGGGTTAGGCGGATACAGACTAGGGAGTCAGCCCAGAGCACAACGAAGCTTTAAGGGGGGACTCTATGACCGTCTATAGTTTGACTCAAAACAATTCCCAGCAGCGTGGGTCGTACAAGATACAAGAATGAGGAACAACCAGAAGAAAAATGAGCAGGCTGGGACGAGCAGGTGGCGTGGTAGTTAAAGGCGCTGGACTCCCATGTGGCCGACCATGGTTCAAGTCCCAGACCTGGTGGCTTGCTTTCTCACTTTCCCTCTCCCTCTCTCTCTCTAGTCTCTCTCTGGTCAAATTAAAATAAATGAATAATAAATAAAATAAAATAACTCTCAACCAACCAAAAAAAAAAAAAAAAAAGAAAAGTGAGTAAGCCAGAGGTGGCCTATGGACACACACGTCACATGAATAAAGGTCTCAGCATAGAAGGAGACCCTGGAAAACAGACGAGGCCAGCTGCCTCCCTCGGTACTGGCCGGTCCTGTGCATGGGACGTATCTCCACCTGTGTCTCAGTAACCCTTGTGCTAAGTTTGTCTCCCAGTCCTCCTGTTCTCTGCTGTGACGGGGAGCCACGACTCAGTTTTGTCAACCTAGCTGTGTCAGGGAGCCGACACCCAAAACCCGAGCTGAGTATCACAGCTTGAGCTTTATTCAGAGGCCAAGGGGTGGAGGAACAAGACCCCGGGCTGTAATGACTCCTCGCCCGTCTGGAGCTGGAGGTTTGAGATGTGGCCAATGGGGTAAGCGGGGACAGAATAGGGTAATAGAGGGGAGGGGTATTCAGAGCTTTCCTTAACCGGTGGGGATCGAAATCCCAAAACTGCTTCCTTTTCCCCTTGTAAGGGTCATGGCAGGTGGTAGCCTAGGTGATGGCCAACTCCCATGGCATGGCCGTCACCTTCCATGTAGTCCATGCTCACACCATACCCGAGGCCCTGTCCAGAGGTGTCTTTCCACAGAGCGGTCCCAGACCTTATGGGCCTCAGCCCCCCACACTGTCCTTTCTTTCTTTTAGACACTAGGGTGCAGGCCAGTAGGTAAGGTCAGGCCTCCACAGAGGAACCCAGCCTGAGCCAAGACTGGAACAAAGATGGCACCTGGAATGGCCCTGCCCAGCCGCCAGACACATTCCACCCTTGCAGTGCTGCATCGGTGCGCTAGCTGCCACCCGTTCCAGTGCTCCATGGTCACAACCAGGGATTACCTCGCAAGGAGAAAAAGTAGGCAGGCTTTGGGCTTCTGAGAAAATCTCTCAATATTCCACATGATCCTAGCCCCTCACCTCAGTATCCCATTTGCTGTATCTTTTTTTTAAAATTGTTTCATTTTAATTTTATTTATCATTGTTATTTTTCATTTTGACAGAGAGAGGGAAAGTGAGAAAGCAAGTTGCTGGGTTCAGGACTCAAACCGCTGTCAGCCACATGGGAGTCAAGCGCTTTAACCACCACACTGCTTGCTGGCCTCCATTTGCTATATCTTTTTTTTTTTTTTGAGAGAGAGAGAGAGAGATTTTTCCTACAGGGCATGTGTGCTCATTGGAAAGACAGAGACAGAAAGTAAGAAATCACCCCCCGGAGGGATGGCCACGCCACAGTCCCTTCTCTTCCACTCACCTCCTGGAATTTGGACACATACACACGAGCACCCAGAATGATATTCAAGCCACCGTGTCTGGGACTTGAACCTTGGATGGCCATGTGGGAGTCCAGCACTGTAACCACTACACCTCCCGCTGGCCCCAAGGCTGTTATCTCAACCACTGAATGTGTCCTCTTGTCTAAAGGAGAGAGCCGACACTGTGAGGGGCGGGTGGAGGTGCTGAGCATGGGCTACAGGGGTGGGGAGGAGGGTGACGTGAGTGTGAGCAGCAGTGGAGCCTGGAGCCATCTCTTGGAGCCCCTCCCGGAAGGTGGGGACATCTCTGCACCTCCTAACAGCCAAGAGGACACAGCCTTGAAGTAGTGATGTTTGCGGATCTACCCGGGACACCCCAAATTGCTTCTGGCCCTCTTCATATGGCATAAGGTTACAGAGCTGGACGCCCATGTGGCCGACCACAGTTGGAGTCCCAGGCCTGGCGACGAAAATCACACCAGGTGCCGGTGCGTGCGTGCCCAAGATCCTGGGAGGAGAACGGAGGAGAGACTGCGGTGCGGCCGTCCCCTCTGGGGGTGATTTCTCACTTTCTCTGTCTCTCTCTCTCTCTGGTGAGCGCACACGCTCTATGGCAAACCTAAAAAAAAATCAGTGCTCCAAATTGCTTGTGGCCCTTTCCTTGTGGGCGTGTGGTCGGAAAGGACCTACCTCACCTGGCCATGCAGGGATCTGGGCTAGGGGCCGACAGCTTCTGCCGCTGCCGCTTTGGTGCCACCCGCAATGGGAGCTCAGTGAAGCAGGCAGCGGGTTCCACGTCTGGCCCTGGGCAGCCTCGGCACTGAGGCCGGCGGTTAAGCAGCAGCAGCGGACGGTCTCACGGTTGGAGGCTGGAAGTCCGAGATGAAGGTATGATGAGCAGGGTTTGTTCCAGCAGGTGGAAAGCAGCTCAGAGCAACCCGTGGGACGTATCGAAATCCCGACTGAGGCTTGGGCTCAACAGGCATGTTAACCCGCGGGCAGAGGGCGGCTAGAGCAAACGCAGATTTACAGTGTGACCGCGCCGTCGCCAGTGTTCTCAGAATTCATGACATAAAGAATAAAGTACTGGGGGACCAGCAGGTGGTGTGGTGGGTGGGATGCTGGACACTCCCACATGGCTGACCATGGTTCAAGCCCCAGACCCGGCGGCTTGCTTTCTCACTTTGCCTTTCTCTCTGGTCAAATTAAAATAAAATGAATGAATAAATTAAATTAAATTAAATTAAATTTAAAAAAAGAATAAAGTACTGGGGCCAGCAGGTGTCAGTGGTTAAGGCCCTGGACTCCCATGAGTCCCGGACCTGGTGGCTTTAAACTTAAACTGAGTCCGTGTACGTGCCCAAAATCCTAGGAGAAAAATGGAGGAGAGGGGATTACAGCTGGCCATCTCCCCGGGAGGTGATTTCTCACTTTCCCTCTCACTGTTTCTCTCTGTCTCTCTTCCACAAATGCACATGCCCTACGGCAAAAACTTAAAAAAAAAAAAAAAAAGAATAATGTATAGCCTATCAGTTGCCTGGGTTATTATTACTATCTTTTTAAGCTGCTTTTAAAAGAATTATTAATTTAATTTAATTATTATTAAATTTGACCAGAAAGAGAGAGAGAGAGAAAGCTGCCAGGTCCAGGACCTGAGTTGCAGTTGGTTACGTGGGAGTCCAGGGCTTTAATCACCATGCCACTTGCCAGCCTGGCCTGCCTTATTACTATTATTTTTAAAAGAATTGTTGGGGCCAGCAGTTAGTGTAATGGCTATGTCGCTGGACTCCCACGTAGTTGACTGTGATTCGAGTCCCAGACTCTGTGGCTTAAACTCACGCCGGGCGCGTGTGGGTGCGTGCCCAAGATCCCGAGAGGAGAATGGAGGAGAAGGGATTGCAGCGTGGCCATCCCCCCTGGGGGGTGATTTCTCGCTTTCTGTCTCTCTGTCTCTCTCTATCTTTCTGGCGAGCATGTGTGCTCTATAGCAAAAACCTCTTCAAAAAAAGTATGCATTTATTTTTACTTTAAGTTTTATTAATCATTTTTGCTATAGGGTGCATATGCTGACCAGAGAGAGAGAGAGAAACTGAGAAATCGCCCCCCGGGAGGGTGGCCATGCCCCAGCCCCTTCTCCTCCATTCTCCTCTCAGGACTTTGGGCACGCACGCACATGTACAGCATGATTTTCTTTTCTTTTTTTTTTTTTTTTTTTGAGAGATTTTTGCTGTAGGGTGCATGCTCTTGCCAGAAAGACAGAGAGAGAAAACAAGCAAGAAATCACCCCCTCAGGGGGGATGGCCACACTGCAATCTCTTTTCCTCCATCTCCTCTTGGGATTTTGGGCACACATATAAACATGCCCAACATTTTTTTCCCTTTTTTTAAAAAAAGAATTATTTATTTTATTTTATTTATTCATTCATTTACTTTAATTTGGCCAGAGCGAGACACAGAGAGAGAGTGAGAAAGTAAGCCTCCAGGTCCAGGACTTGAACCATGGTTAACGGTTGTGTGGGAGTGTCTAGTGCCTTAACCACACGCCACCTGCTGGTCCCTAGTCCAGTATTTTTTTTTTTTAAGAATTATTTTATTGAACTTTATTTAATTACTTATTTTAATTTGACCAGAGAGGAACAGAATTGGGGGGGAGTGAGAAAGCAAGCTGCCAGGTATGGGACTCGAACTGCAGTCAGCCATGTGGGAGTCCAATGCCCTTAACCACCATGCCACCTGCCGCAACCTCCCACCCAGCATGAGTTTTAAGTCACCGGGTCTGGGATTTGAATCGCGGTCATGGGTTTTAAGTCACCGGGTCTGGGATTTGAATCGCGGTTGACCACATGGGAGTCTAGTGACATAACCATTACGCCATCTGCTGGCCTCCTCATGAGGCATGATTTTCAAGCCACTGGGTCCGGGACTTGAACTGGCCATGTGCGAGTCCAGCAACTCAACCACTACCCACCTGCTAGCCCCCATGAAGGGGAGTTTTATACTTTTCCTCTATTCTGAAGTTTTCCTAATTTGAGTCTGTGAAATAGCTTAGCAAGGAGAAGGGCTATGTGCTCTGGTTTTCACACCATTCCAAGAAACAAGGCCTCGGGCTACGGCGAGGGCGTTACAGGAGGAGGGGGCACGCAGAGCATGAAGGTCGTCCTGTTTCGCAGATGAAGTCTCAGATACCGTCCTTCCTTCCTTCCTTCCTTCCTTCCTTCCTTCCTTCCTTTCTTCCTTCCGTGTTTTTTCTCTCTCTTTCTTCCTTTTAATTTGCCGAAGGACTGGGATTCCAGTCCCGGTTCTGCCGTTTGGGATCTGGCTGCCTGGCCCGCCCACCACAGTGCTAGCCCTCCCAGGTAGTATCTGGAAAACAGCCCGGGGCGTAGCCCAGCCCACAGCACCAGGCACACGGCCCCCACAGAGGGATTCCTTCCTTATCTGCCTCCTCTTCAGGTGGGTAAGCGGGCTTCAGAGAAGGGGAGAACCCAGCAATTTCCTTTCTTTTCTTTTTATTTATTTTTTGGAGAGGTTTTTGCTATAGGGCACGTGCGCTTGCCAGACAGACAGAGACAGAAAGCGAGAAATCACCCCCCAGGGGGGATAATTACACTACAGTCCCTTCTCCTCCATTCTCCTCTCGGGATCCTGGACAAGCACACGTATGTGCCCAGCATGAGTTTAAGTCACCAGGTCTGGGACTCGAACTGCGATTGATTACATGGGAGTCCAGCGACATAGCACATGGGAGTCCAGCGACATAGCCATTACGCCATCTTCTGGTCCCTAGGTGTAAGTATCTTTTACAAAAGGACAGCTTTTCAGAGCTGTTCCCAACCTTCAGTTTCTTGGCAGAGCCGTCTCAAAATATGCTGAAGAGCCACATGTGGGGGTGGCGTATATTTTTTAAAGAATTATTTTATTTAACTTTATTTATTTATTTTAATTTGACCAGAGAGGGACAGAGGGAGAGAGCGAGAGAGGGAAAGTGAGAGAGCAGGCCACCAGGTCCGGGATTCGAACCGCGGTCAGACATGTTGGAGTCCAGCACCTTAACCACCACGCCCCCTGCTGGCCCTGGGGTGGCATATTTCAGTCTCCCACATGTAGAAGGGTCTCCGTCCACTACATCACAAGCGTCGTCCATGCACTTGACAGCTTTGCCTCACGCACTGCGTCTAACTCCTCTGGGGCTCACGGGCTTTGTGGGGGAGGCCTAGGGGTCCCTTATATGCTTCTCCACGCGCAGGGCCGTGCTCTCAGGACCACCTCCCACCCGGGAGTCCTTCCTGCTGCTCCTGGTGCCCCCATTGCCAAGCACCACCAGCCCCGGGTAGTGGGTGCACGCCACGCTGGGCCACGGATTCTTCCAGGCCTGAGAACAACTTGCCACCTACCTATCCCTTCGGCCTCTAGGTAAGTCGCCTATTTTGCAATGTTTTTGATTTATTTTTTTTTGGGTGTGTTTGCCACAGGAAGAGAGAGAGAGATGGGGAGGGAGAAATCCCCCCGGGTGGGATGGCCATGCTGCAACCCCTTCTCCTCCTGGAATTTTGGGCGTGCATGAACACTCCAGGTGTGTTTTCACCCTGTGGGATCCAGGACTCAAAGGACACAGTCAGATGTGTGGGAGTCTACCTGAACCACCACGCCACCTGCTGGCCGCAGTGAGGCACTTTTATTTAGGTTTTTGCCATAGGGCATGTATGGAGAGAAACAGTGAGGAGGAAAGTGAGAAATCACCCCCAGGGCAAGCCATGCCGCACTCCCTTCTCCTCCATTCTCCTTTTGAGGTTTTGGGCACACACCCACACATGCCCAGTGTTAGTTTCAAGCCACCAGGTCTGGGACTCCAACCATGTGAGAGTCCAGTGCCTTGGGACCAGCAGTTGGTATAATGGCTGTGTCGCTGGACTCCCACATAGCTGACCACGGTTCGAGTCCTGAACCCGGTAGCTTAAACTTACGCCGGGTGCTTGTGCGTGCGTGCCCAAGATCCTGAGAAGAGAATGGAGGAGAAGGGAGTGCGGCGTGGCCATCCCCCCTGGGGGGTGATTTCTCGCTTTCTGTCTCTCTGTTTCTCTCTGTCGTTCTGGCGAGCACATGTGCCCTATAGCAAAAAAAAAAAAAAAAAAAAAAAAAACTCTCCAAAAAAGAAAAAAGAGAGAGTCCAGTGCCTTAGCCACTATGCCACCTGCTGCCCCTAGGCCCCATCTTTTTTTTTTTTTTTTTTGAGAAGGAAAAGTCCTTTCTAAGTGTCATAGGAAGTCCCTCTTGCTGCCAGAACTGGCATGGGTGGCCAAGGTCAGCTGTCGGAGATGGGAGGAGTGGCGTTTGAGCCACAAAGACAGGCTTGTGCCAGGACAGAGCTAGGCATTGTTCGTGGAGATATTTGCTGGTGGCACAGCTGGGGCACAGAGTGGTAACCACTGTTGTCCCAAGGCCAGAAGGGGGGGTACTGGCAGGCAGCCTGGGCCTCCCTCCTTGCCCGATTCTCAGCCCAGGCCCTGTGGGGACTGTGGCTACCAGACCCTCCCTGTCTCGTACTGACCTGCCCGGTGGGTTGGGGGGCTGAAGTGACATACCTTGGAGCCCTGCCCCCAGTTCTAGGGCCTCAGACAGGAGCCTGGCCGCTCTGCAGGCCCTGGGCCATCCTCACACTGAGGTGGCGAGCTAAGGCGTGCACAGCCAGCCTGCCCTGAGCCTTGTGACCTAGGCCTGCTATGGGCAGATACGGGTCTGTGGCCTCACTGCGCTTGAGAGGGCCCCAGGGGGTGGTGGAAGGATGCTTAGAAGAGACAGGGACAACTGGCCGGAGCCCAGAAGCCGGGCAGTCAGGTGGGCCAGACCAGGAGCTCCAGGGGAGCGGGCGGCTGCCTGGGGCCAGAGCATCAGAGGCTGGGAGTCTGCGGGCAGGGCCTGGAGCGTGGGGCCTCAGCTGTCCAGCAATCAGAACGGGGACAGAGCAGGTGGTAACCGGGGAGGGCTGGGAGACGGCGGGGCTGGCTAAGGCGTAGTGTGGGGCCTGCACAGACGAGAGAGCCAGCCGGGAGACAGCTTCGGAACCCAGACCATCCAGGAGGGTGGGGCCCTGGCAGCTGGGCCGGGGTGTCCCCACTGACCTTCACCGTCAGGCATTCCTGAGCCAGTGGAGGCCCCTCCTGCAGCAGACGGAACCCCATGTGCAGGTCCCCGCCCTAGGAAGGCCTCTCCCCTACCAGGAGTGCCGACTAGCCTGATCTGCGGGTTGTGGGGAGGCATGGCATGTACCCCACCCCTCCCCTTTCCTCATGGCCAGTTCATACCTGCGGGTCCTGCCCAGGAGGGAGGGTGTCCTGTCCTGGCACAGGGGAGGGCCGTGGACATCGAGTTGAGGTCAGGGCTCAGAGGGCACCTGACAGCCCCAGCTCCCCTCAACTGGACGCTGCTTGGGACACTTGGCCCAGTGTGGCCTGAGCTGAGTTGGGCACTTCCAAGGACTGGGGACTAGGCCTGGCTCATAGGCAGACCAGCTGACGGATCACCCCCCTGCACCCCCTGCAGTCACCCCTGCCCACTAGGCTGAGACTCCAGGACTGGGCCCCAGTGCTCCACGCCAGCGTTGTCTACAGGCTACTCGGGTCACACCCGCCCACCCTGCTCCAGTGCTGCGACAGCCTCTGGCGGCCACCTGCTGCAGCACACACAGCCACCAGCAGAGGGTGCCAAGGGCCTCCAAGGGTGGGTCTTGGCTAAGCCTGGGTGGATAGGGGACCTGTGGCCATGAGCTTGCACAGAGGGTGCAGAGGGCGGCCACGGGTGTCACTCCAGCTGTCAGCCAGGTCCCCTGGGCCGCGCCCTCTCCTCGGCACCCTCCTCAGCTTGGGGCTAAGCTGTCCAAATCCAGTTTCGGCCTTGCCCCTCTGACTCACGCCCCCTCCTGGCCTGCCCGAGGTCTGCCACTCCCCTCAGGTATGTACTTATCGAAAGCCATTCTTGGGGGACAAGCCTTGGGCCTTCTGGTCCTGGCCTGTCAGTGAGAGGGCTGTGCAGTGCCCCCACTCAGCTGCGTGGCCCCCCAGGAATGTCCCTGTCGGATGGGTGTGGAGAGCAGAGGGAGCCTGCTCTGTGACTAGCTGGTGAGTGGCCTTCTGTGGGATGTGCATGGTGGCCAGGCCACGGCCCCCCTCTGCCTAGGCGCTCTTACAAGGGGTGCAGTTTCCGGGGGCTCCAGGGCCCACCCCACCCCCAGGAGACAGACACCCGCTGCTAGGAGATGTAATAGGTTTAATAATCCAGGCTTCGGTGTGGCCCCTCAGAACTCGGAAACTGCGGCGGGGCGCACACCGTGCAGGGCTGCTGGGCCGAGCTCGGTCAGAGCAAGTTCCTGTCTTGGGTGCTGTGCAGTGAGGGCTGGGGCTGTCTGCAGCCATACTTCCATCCAGCCCACCCTTGGTCCTTGAAAGGGTGAAGGGGCCCAGCGGAACTCCACCCCAGGGCAGCGCCCAAGGCCTCGGTCCGAAGCCCCTCCCCAGGCAGTCCTCGGTCACACCCCGCGAAATGCAGCGGGCACGTTGGAGGCAGGGGCGCCAGCTCCACCAGCCTGCCCAGTTCGGAGCCCCAGCCCACGCTGGGAGCAGGTGGATGTAGAAGTCTTGGTGGGAGGGTCAGTGTCACAGGGGTGGGGCCCACACGTGACAGGCCCCACCTCCGGGGAGTTCTGCAGCCTTGGGGAAGTACCAGGGCTGACACCACGCGCAGTTGGTTTGGCTGAGGCTGGCCGTGGTGTGGTAGGTGAGCGTGGGCGGTCGGGGCTGGCAAGGCGGTCAGTGGGCCTGGGGTCAGGCCGGGTGCCCTGAAACAGCCAAGCCCACTCTCCAGTCGGGAGTGGAGGGCTCCCACCCAGGACCCCTCCATGTCCTTGGTACAAAGTACATACGCATATAAAAGTAGTACTCCGTGCACTGGCGGAGCCCCCGCAGCAGGCGCAGTCTCCTCTCGGCTGCAGGTGAGGAGCGCGGGGAGCCAGGCTAGCTGTCGTCCGCCCTCCTCTGGTTCTTGGAATGAAACTTGTTCATAAGCTCCTCCAGCTCCGACCCACTTTGCTGCTTCTAGGGAGGAGGAATGGGGGCAGCCTCAGCCTGGGGGCCCACAGGTCAGGGCCCTGTCTGCCTCCCGCTTCCCCAGCGACCCCAGGGGCAATGGTGCGTGCACGGGTCGGGCGCAGCAGAGGGGGCAACGGTGCGTGCAGGGGTTGGGCGCAGCAGAGGGGTGCGCGGCAGCTCACCTCCAGGAAGGCCTTCTGCACCGTGAGCTGGCTGTACACGCGGTTGCCCTCCTCCCCGCACACCTTCTTCAGCTCCTCTTTGTTGAGCGAGAAGAGCTGGGGCCCGGTCAGGATGCCCAGGTTCTCCACGACCCTGGGGGTAGGGAGCGGGGCGGAGGGCTTGAGGGCTGAGGGGTGGGCGTGGCGGGCTCGCGCTGGCCCCGCCCCGCCCCGCCCCGCGGGCTCACCGCGCACTGAAGGCCTTGGCTTCCAGCCAGGCGCGGACCTCGTCGGGCCCCGACTCGTAGGTGAGCGGCTGGCGCACCGGCTGGCTGCGCTCCACGCGGAAGTGCCGCTGCGGCTGCGCCTTGATGTGGGTGATCTTCTTCATGAGCTCGTCGTTGACCTCGTCCATGTGGTGTATCAGCTCTGGGGAGGGCGCTGGCTCAGACCCGGCTCGTGCTGGCCCCCGCCCTGCCCAGGCCACCCTGAGCCCCTCCCTCCTCGTCGCAGCTTCTCACCGTCTTTGTTCCCTGCGAAAGCTGGGGGCAGCTTGTGGGTGGGGCTGGCGGGGCCCCAGTATTTCTGACTGGCCTGTGGGGAAGGGGGGAGTGAGGACAGTGCGGGGGTGGGTTACGGGGCCCCTCACTCCCCCGCCTCCCGGGACCTGCCCGGGCCCCCGCCAGCCCCACCATCTCCACTCAGTGCTCTGGACGTGGGCAGGGGCTGGAGGCAGTGGGATTCCAGTCCCCCTGGGTCAGAACGGAGCCGCAGGCGGGCTCACCTGCTCCAGGGGGGCGCCGACGTCCTCAGGGCGCGCCTCGTCTAGGATGTTGCAGGGCACGTAGCCGGCCTGGCCACTGCGGTTGCGCAGCTTCCACCACTGCCGGCCGTCCTCCAGCACCTGCCGCCGCACCCACAGCGCTTACGCTGCTTGCCGGCCCCTGGTACCAGCCGGGGCTGCTGGGACCACTGGGCCAAGCCACTTTACAGAGAGCTGGGCCAGCTCCACCCTGCCCCTCCCTGAACTCAGTGGGCCTTGGGATGAGGGTGCCTCTGCACCTGGTCGTGGATGTAGACACACACCCCCTTCCCCTGTTCCACTTTCCAGCCCCCACAGGTGACCCGGATTCCGGTGCGCAGTCAGGGGCTCCTGGGGTGGGTGCGATGACAAGCTGTGGAGGGTCCCTCACTTGGCACAGAGACTGCCTACCCCTCAGCCCAAGGCTAGTCTGGCACAGGGCTGCTTAAGAAGAGAAGGCTCTCCCCCAGACTGTGCTGGGGTGGGGCTGGGGAGACCTAGCCCGTGGATCCCAGCAGAGCTCAGAGATGGGGACCCTGGGGAAAGGGACGAACAGCCGTGCCACGTCCTGGTGTTCCAGCCCGGCCCTGCAGCCTACATTGCCCCCATCTCCCGGGGCTGCCCCTTCCCCTGGGCACCCCCTCACCTCCAGGACCTCATCCTTGAGCACCGACAGCTCGTTGGCGTTGCGGGCCGTGAAGTCATAGAGGATCTTGACATATTTGGCCATGGCTGGCGTTGGCTGGTAGCTCCTGTGTAAGATGGGGGGTGGGTGCTGAGGCCCAGGGCTGTGCAGGGGCTGGGGGCAGCGGCTTCCCGGTGCGCAGCTGCCTGGTTCTGCTCCTGAGGTCGCAGCAGAGTGCTGCAGCTCCTCAGCCGGGAATGGAAACTGTGACAGCCCCAGAGCGCTGGGGCCCTGCGAGGAGGGGGGTGGACAGGAGGCAGGCGGGCTGCAGGGGATGTGGCCCCCGCCAGGCCGGTTCAGGGGTCTCCAGTTTGGCCGCGGGAGCTGGAGCGGGGGGGTTGAAGCCAGGTAGTGCCTGGGAAAAGGCAGAGTGACAGCTCCCCGGGCTGACCAGTGAGGGCCGGGACATTGGGGCAACAGCCCCTCTGAATACTGACGGGAGGCCCGTCCACACGCTTCTCTCCTGGCCGGACCCGCATCCCATGAAGCGTGGGCCATCCCCGGCTGCACGCGGCCGGCTTCAGCAGACCACCCCTCTGTCAGCCTGGCCCTGATCTCCAGGGCACCTCCCTACCCACGTGTGCTGTAGAGCTGAGGAGGTAGGGCCTGGGGCAGCCCCTGGGGCCCTGCCAACGGCTGCCAGGACTGGGCCAGGTGGGCGGACCAGGGGCTGAAGTGTTTCTTAAAGAGTGGTTCTTGGCCAGGGACTGTGGGCACCGGGTGACAGTGTGGGGCCAGGGGAGGGGTATGCTTGTGGAAAATACACATTTCTGGCTTATCTTTTTGAAAATGAATCTTTTCTTTTCTTTTTCTCTTTTAGGTTTTTGTCATAGGGCACATGCATTCACCAGAGAGAGACACGAGGAAAGTAAGAAATAACCCCCAGCGGGCGGCAACACTGCAGTCCCTTCTCCTCCGCTCTCCTGGGATTTGGGGCACACGTTCACATGCACCCGGCATGATTTCCAAAGCACCAGGTCTGGGGCTGGGGCTTGAGCCACAGTCGACCATGTGGGAGTTCAGTGTCTTAGCCACTAGCCACCTGCTGGCCCAGAAACGGAATCTTTTAAAGCTTGCCAGAGAGCAAGGGAGAAGCAACCCCCAGTGGGGCGTGGCCACACTACATTCCTTCCTCCCCCGTTTCTCCATCGGGGGGTCTGGGGCACGCACTGTCACACACCCAGTTTCTCAAGGTACGGAGGTTTGAACTGCACGGCCCTGTGGCTTAGGCTCCCCTAACCACTAGGCCACAGCACCAGCTCCTGAAACTGAATCCGGAGGTTGGCTGGGAAACAGGCCCCCTGGGACCCTAGGCCAGGGTGAAACCTGAAAGGAGGAAGAGGCAGAGGGCCTGGTCTGCCCCTGGCCTGCCGTGAGATACCCCTACGGAAATGCTGTGGGGGCCTGGACCCACCTGGACTCCAGAGGCTGTGTCTGAGTCAGCCCTAACAGCCCCAGCTGGGTTTAGTAAGTTTCCAACTTTAATTCCAAAACTAATGTGGACGCATAAACAGACAAAGAGTTAGTGTATTAGGGTCGTGAATTTATGTGGGTTTTTTGACATCTTTCCCTCAACGACGGATTGTAAAGTAGAAATGAAAACCTGGTTTGAATTTGGGAGCGGTATTTTGAGCCACACAAGATATGTGTCACCACCTGGTGGCAGCATACCCACACTAGCGCCTCCATGCTTTGGGGAGTGTGGCCTTCCCTCACTGTGGGGGGCGCGTGCTTACCTGTGGGTGTGCGGGGTGCTGACTGGTGGTAGGGCATCCCCTGGGGCTGTGGGCTCAGAGGCGAGGCTGTGCTTTGGGGAGTTTCGTAAGGACAGTCGGCTCACGGGAGTCAGCTGCGGGGAGAGGGGACAGTCGAGCTTGGAGCAGGGTGGGGTTCAGGTGAGGAGGGCAGGGAGAGGTGGGACCCGGGAGAGAGGGTGCTCAGGACAGGGGCTCCATGAATGCGGACGCTCAAGCACCACCGAGGAAGACGGCCGGGCGCCCGGCCAGGTGGGGCCGTGGGGCTGCCTCGGCCGGCAGGAGCTGAGGGCACAGGCTGCCGGGGTGGGCAGAGGCTGCTGTGGTGGGCAGAGCTGGGCTGGGAAGTCAAGCCCTGCTGGAGGTGTGGGGCGGGGCGGGGCGGGTTGCTGGCGCTCTGACCTCGTCACTGGGGACAGGCGCCTGCCCCTCCACCTCCCAAGGAGCCTCCTGCAGCACGTCCAGGGGCGGCTCCCAGCCGTTGTGGAACTTGGGCACGTAGAGAGGCACCTGCGGTTCTCGTGGCCACTCAGAGCTGGAGGGGAGGTCATGGGTCAGCATGTCCCACCAGAGCTGGCCCAGCCGGACCCTCACCCCGCACCCAGCCCACGCCCTGTCCTCCATCAGTCCGCCCTACGGTACCGGGGCCGCGTCCAGGTCTCCCCTAGAGTCTCCCACAGTGACATCTCCTTGGGAACCAGGTGGCCACGCAGGAAGGCCACGGCATCCCGTGAGAGTAGAGGGCTGGAGACGGAGCGCGCAATGTCTGGGCCGCCACAGGTGTTGACGATCTGGGGCACAGAGGGGTTCAGAGGGCGCCACGGCCCCCTGGACCCCAGCCCTATCACCCGCTCACCCCCCGCAGCTCCACAGCCATCCCTTGAGTAGAGACCCATGCCAGGGTGCCCAGGTGGGCATTACTTCCCCACCCTGAGCCAGGGACCAGCTGTCCTGTCCCCGAGCCCCGCCTCCCCATGCCCTCGGCCCAGCCCCAGGCACCAGGTCCAGAGGCCCGAAGAGGAAGTGCACGAGTTCGGCCGCACTGGGGTTCTGAATGTGCTTCTGCAGCTTCGCCTGGGGTGAGGGGGAGCCAGTGAGTGGGGCGCACCGGCCATGGGGCTGGGGGCCTGGGCCTTCCCCTCCTCCCGCCCCCCCCCCCCGCCCCCCACAGCGGAGGCCGGGGATGCGGCCATGGGCAGGCTGGACTCACGAGCAGATTGATGGCCAGCTTGGTTTTCTGGAAACAGTCCACGAACTCGCCCTCGGACGGGGGCCGCGCCCGCAGCGTCAGGACGCCCTCTGGCACGGGGGCAGGGCATGAGCCTGGCGGGCCTGGCTGCCGTGTGATGCCCCACACAGACCGGACCTGCCCAGCTCAGCCGGAGCCCCCCCGCCCCGCCCCTGCGGCCCCCACACCCTCACCGGCTGGCCCCTTTTTCCCCTTCTTCTTCCCTTTCTTCCGCTGGTTCAGCTGCTTGAAAGCCTCTGCCGCCTTCTGCAGCCGGGCCACGAACCACTCGATGTCGTCCAGGGCGCAGTTGAGGATTTGCTGGGGTCAGAGGGGCAGTGGTCAGCCGACACTCCCACCCACCACAGGGACGCCCAGCGACTGCCGAGCAGGGCCTAGCCAGCGGCCCCGCCAGCCCCGGGCACACACCGTCTCCTTCTCTATCTTCTGAGCCAGCACGGCCCGTGGCTCCTCGTCCTGCGACTCCCGCCGGTGGTAGCCTGGGGGGACAGAGAGCCACTGGTCCAGACCAGCCCTGACCCTGCGTGGAGCCCCCCAGCCCCTCACCCACCTGGCTCACTGAGTGGCACTGGCGGGCCCACACGGTTCTTGGCCTGAGGGGAGTCCCCGCCATGGCGCTGGAAGGGGATGGGGGCCGGGCCCTGGGGAGAGGGCAGGATGGACTGGCGCTGCCGGATCTTCTCCTGGTGCCCCCTGAAGTGTCAAGGAGGGCTCTGCTCAGCCTGGCTTGACCCACACCTGTGCCTTCCCCACCCAGCCTCAAGACCGCCGGCTCCCGGGCACGACCTCCGACTCCCCACACCCCCCACTGCCCTACTTCAAGGTCTGTGGCCGCATCTTCTTTCCCAGGCGGCAGTCGGCCAGCGCACTCTCGATGTCCTCGTGCACCAGCTCTGCCTGCGGGACCGGGGCAGGCCTCAGGCGGGGGCAGGGCGGCCCACGCCGCCCACCCAGGCCCGGCCGGCGCCTCACCTCCACCTCGTCGCAGTGGAAGAAGTGGATGTCGGGCTTGCTCTGCTCCGAGTCCTGGCACACCAGCAGCAGCACCGACGGGTAGCGCAGCTGGTTCAGCACGGTCTGGCTGTGCTGCACGGTGGGCAGAGGGAAGTTCTCCAGCTCCTCCTGCAGGCGGGCGGCTGGTGAGCAGGCTGTCGGCAGGCATGGCTCTGGGCATGCCCGGGCAGCGGGGAGGCTGGCCCTGGGCTCCCCGGACTCTCAGCTTCACCCAGCCCTCCCTGCCTGTCTGCCACGGGCTGCCCCTCCAGGGAGGCCTGTCCCACATCCGGGCTGCCGGGGCACACCTCAGACTCGATGTCCAGCAGCCGCAGGGACTTGTCGTTGACTTGCAGCAGCATCTCCTGGGTCCAGATCTTCTCCTTGGAGCTCAGCTGCACCAGCTTCCGGATGGCATCGTCCACAGACACGATGGCCTCGCTTTTGTCCATGATGAATGTAGCCAGGTGCTGGGGTGGGCAGAGGGTCACTGCTGGGCATAGCCCGCTTATGCTGGAAGCCCAGGCCTGAGGGGTCCAGGCGATCCTGGGGGACGCAGAGGCCCCTGCCAATCCTGGGGCATCTAAGGGGGACCCAGCCAATCCTAGGGGAGGCCTGAGGGGCCACGTCTGATTCCGAAGAGTTTTGGAGGATTCCCAGCTGACCTGGGAGGTCTGAGGGGGCCTACCCTGGGTGGAGGGGTCTCCATTCTGCCATGGTGGATGTGTGGGAGCCATGACTGTGTCCCGACAAACCCACAAAAAAATTCACACCGGCTGTCGGTCCCAGACCCCCATTCCTCGCTCCGTCCCATCTGCCACTGGGCTCCTGGAGCCACTGCACCTTGTCCCTGAGCTCTCTCTTCCTTCTCAGATGTCGTCCTCCCTGGCCACCTAACCACATCACTCGTCACCGCCTCCCTGACTGGCCTTACTTTTCACCCGTCACAGTGTAACCACGCTGCATGTGACCTGCTTCTTTGCTGTGGGTCATGCTCAGTGCCTGAGTGTTCCCCGCGGTCTCACCAGCACCCCGACCGTGCTTGGTGCACAGTGGTGAAGGTGTACTGAGAGCCACAGTGGGGACCTGCAGCTAGCCCGGCCCACCCCTGCACCGTACCCTCCACCTCTCTTTCATCTCCAAGTCTGGCTTCCCATGCGTCTGCCTTGACCTTTGAGTAAAACTCTGCTGTGAAGCATCAACTTCAGTAAATGATGCTTGGGTGGCTGGATAAATACTAACTTAAACTTCAGGGCTGTCAAAGACTTAAGACACAAAAGCATAAAAATACTAGAAGAAAATACTGGACAATTTCTTTCAATTACTAGAGGGCATGTGCACTTTCCAGAGAGAGACAGAGAGACAGAGAGGGAGAGGAAGAAAGCACTGCCCACTGGGGTGTGGCCGCACTACAGTCTGTTCGCCATTTCTCCGTCCTGTTGGGGTTTGAGGCACCCATGTACACATGCCTGACATAGTGTTTTGTTTTTGTTTTTTAAGGAATTATTTTTTATTAGCTTTATGTACTTATTTTAATTTGACCAGAAAGGGGGGGGAGAGAAAGAGAAAGAGAGAGAGATAAAGTCAGAAAGCAAGCTGCCAGGTTCGAAATTTGAGCCACGGTCAGCCATGTGGGAGTCCAGTGCTCTACCACAATCTCTTCTCTTCCAGTTCTTCCTCTTTTGGGGATTTTGGGCCTGCATGCACATGTGCCCGGCATAGGTCTGGGACTCTGGGTAGTCAGCCATATAAGATCCAGTTGTCTCTGCCGCCATGCCAGTTGCCAGTCCCCTGGCATGGTTTTTAGGCTTCTGGGGCCAGGATTTGAACCATGGTGGCCATGTGCAATCTGCCTCCCTTACCCACTAGGCTGTGGGACCAAATACTGGATGGTTGCTGGTCCTCTCAGACAGGACTTCTCCACGAGAAGACTTTTCTAAGCAAGAAAGAAAATCCAGATGCTCAAGGAAAATATCACTATATTTATTTTATTTAATTTTTAAAAATAATTATTTTATTTAACTTCATTTATTTATTTATTTATTTATTTATTTATTTATTTATTTTAACTTGACCATTAAAAGAACAGAGAGAGGAAGAGAAAGTGAGAAAACAAGCCACCCAAGTCTGGGACTAGAACTGCGGTCGCCATGTGGGAGTAACCACTATGCCACCTGCTAGCCCCAATACCACTATATTTAACTTAATAAACAAAGAGAGAATAAAAATTAGCAAATGGGGAGGGGCCAGCAGGTGGTGCAGTGGTTTAAGGAACTAGATTCCCATATGACCAACTGCAGTTCAACTCTCAAACCTGGTGGCATGAAAATCATGCTGGGCGTGCGTGTGTATGCCCAGAACCCTTAGAGAAGAACGAAGGTGAAGGGATTGTGGTGTGGCTATCCCCACTGGGTGGTAATTTCTCATTTTCCTTCTCACTGTCTGGAGCTCTCACACCCCATTGGTGGGTACTATTCCCTGTCTTTCTCTGGTGAGTGCATGTGCCCTCTACCAATTAAAAAAGAAACAGGGGGACCAGCAGTTAGCATAATGGCTATGTTGCTGGACTCCCATGTAGTCGACCGCGGTTCGAGTCCTGGACCCGGTGGCTTAAACTCACACCGGGTGCGTGTGCGTGCGTGCCCAAGATCCCAAGAAGAGAATGGAGGACAAGGGATTGCGGAGTGGCCATACCCCCTGGGGGGTGATTTCTCGCTTTCTGTCTCTCTGTCTCTCTCTGTCTGTCTGGTGAGTGCACGCACCCTATAGCAAAAACCTCTCCAAAAAATAAATAAATAAATAAACAGGGCCAGCTGGTGGCGTGGTGGTTAAGGCAGCTGTATCCCACATGGCCAACTGCATGGTTTAAATCCCAGACCTGGCTACTTGAAAAACACCCTGGGCACATGTGCATGCATGCCCAAAATTCTGAAAGGAGAAATGGAGAAGAAGGAATTGCGGTGTGGCCATCCCACATGAGTGATGCTTTCTCGCTTTCTCTCTCTCCCTAGTGAGTGCTCATGCCCTCTAGGAAATTAAATGAGTACATAAATGAAAGACGAATATGCATTATAATGGCAGTACTTACATTGTTTTTTTGTTTGCCAGTGAGTGCTGTGTGCTTGCTGGGGGAAGAGAGAGAGAGAGAGAGAGAGAGAGAGAGAGAGAGGCAGGTCTCCTCTCCCTCAATGGGGCATGGTTGTACCACAATCTCTTCTCTTCCAGTTCTTCCCCTTTTGGGGATTTTGGGCCTGCATGCACATGTGCCCAGCATAGGTCTGGGACTCTGGGTAGTCAGCCATATAAGATCCAGTTGTCTCAACCGCCATGCTACAGGTTGGCCCCAAGTAACTTTTCTTATTTTTTGCCATAGGACATGTGCACTTGCTGGAGAAAGACAGAGAGGGAAAGTGAAAAATCACCTCCTAGGGGAAACAGTCACACTAATCCTGCTCCTTCTGAGATTTTTGGGCAAGCATGTACACATGTCTGGTATGATTTTTCAAGCCACTGGGTCTGGGACTCAAACCTTTGTCAGCCATGTGTGAGTCTAGTACCTTAACTACTATGTCACATGCTGGCTTTCCAGTTAATTTCCTTTTTAACATTATTTTATTTAACTTTATTTATTTATTTAAATTTGACCAGAGAGGGACAGATAAGAAAGAGAGAGAGAGAGAGACAGACAGATAGACACAAAACGAGAAAGCAAGCCGCCAGGTCCGAGACTCAAACCGTGGTTAGCCATGTGGGAGTTCAGTGCCCTTAACCAGCGTGCCACCTGCCAGCCCCCTCAATTAACCTCTTTCTTTTTTTATTAGCATCATAATCTTCTTTATATTACATTGGATTACATATAACTTTATAGTGTATTACATTGTTTTTTCAAAAGGGAATTAACCTGGGACCAGCAGTTAGCGTAATGGCTATGTCGCTGGACTCCCACGTAGTCGACCGCGGTTCGAGTCCCGGACCCGGTGGCTTAAACTCACGCCGGGCGCGTGTGCGTGCGTGCCCAAGATCCCGAGAGGAGAATGGAGGAGAAGGGATTGCGGCGTGGCCATCCCCCCTGGGGGGTGATTTCCTGCTTTCTATCTCTCTGTCTCTCTCTGTCTGTCTGGCGAGCGCACGCGCCCTATAGCAAAAACCTCTCCAAAAAAAGAAAAAAAAAAAAAAAAAAAAAAAAAAAAGGGAATTAACCTCTTTTTTTTTTAGAGAGGTTTTCGCTATAGGGCGCATGCGTTTGCCAGAAAGACAGAGAGAGGCAGAGAGAAAGCAAGAAATCACCCCGGAGGGAGGGGATGGCCACGCCGCAATCCCTTCTCCTCCATTCTCCTCTCGGGATCTTGGGCACGCACGCACACGCCCCTGACATGAGTTTAAGCCAGCTGGTCCGGGACTCGAATCGTGGTCGACTACATGGGAGTCCAGTGACGTAGCCGTTATGCCATCTGCTGATCCCAATTAACTTTTTAATATAAAAAATTATGCAATCTTGTAAAATAAAGGGATTGCATGAGGGTTGCATGCATGGGCTAAGATGTGGAGGAACGGGCACCTCCATCCAGCGCCTGTTCAGCCTCTCTGGGAAAAGGCAGTGACAGCTCTAACGGTGCACACACCTTCCCCTCCTGCCTCTCCTGCAGGGAACGTACGTGCATGCACAGTGTAAACAGCACAGATGTAAGGTTGCTCACTGCAGAGCTATTTACAAGAATAAAGACAGACCCACACTACCTGCTCAACAATAGGTAGAAATACACACTGGACAGCTCATCCGTCTGTGTGACATAGGGTAAAACCTGAACTGTTAGCAAGACACAACACAACCAAATAAATAATCCCATGCCTCTAGGCTAGAAAATAAGTCTCAGTAAATTTCTTCAGTAAATTTCTTCTTCCTCTTTTTTTTTAAATAATTATCTTATTTAACTTTATTTATTTATTTATTTATCTTTTAATTTGACAGAGAGAGAGAGAGAGAGAGAGAGAATGAGAGAGCAAGCTGCCAGGTCCGGGACTCGAACCGTGGTTGGCCATGTGGGAGTCCAGCAACCTCAACCATCACACCACCTGCCAGCCCTATGTCTCAGTAAATTTCAAATGACTGAAATCATACAGAGTTTGTTCTCTGACCATCATGAAATTAAAACAGAAATTAATAATAAAATGCTATCTAGAAAATCATCGAGTATTTGGAAGTAAAGCAACACACTTCTAAATAACCCATAGGTCACAAGGACAGTGAGAAAGTATTCTAAACTGAATAGCAATTTGTGGGCTACAACTAAAGCAGTGCTTCAAGGAAAATGTATGCCTTTCTATAAAAGAGTGATTTATTTAATTTTATTATTATTATTATTTTAAGAATTATTTATTTATTTAATTCCATTTGTTATTATTCTTTTTAAAATTTGACCAGAGAGAGAGAGAGAAAGGGAAAGGGAGAAAGCAAGCTGCCAGGACTGGGACTTGAACCACCACTGTTGGGCATGTGGGAATCCAGTGCCTTTAACTACCATGCCACCTGCTGGCCCCAATTTTATTTATTATTATTTTAAAATTTGCTGTAGGGCACATGTGGTCACCATAAAGAGACACACAGAGAGAGAGACAGAGAGAAAGTGAGAAAGCAAACTTCCAGGTCTGGGATTGAACCATGATCGACCATGTGGGAGTTCAGCACCTTAACCACCACACCACCTGGTGGCACCTAAAAATTTATATTTTCAATGAATACATTATAAACTAAGAAAGACTTAAGACCAGTGATCTTGGGGCCAGTAAGTGGGGTGTGGTTAGGGCACTGCACTCCATATGGCAACTGTGGGTTGAGTCATGGACCTAGAGGCTTGCTTTCTCTCTCTCTCTCTCTCCCTCTCTCCCTCTCTCTTGCTCTGTGTCTCTCTGGTGAGCACACATGCCCTATAATAAAATTTTAAAAATAAATAATAGTAAAAAAAGATCTGTGATCTAAGCTTTTACCTTAAGAAATTAGAAAAAGGCAGTAAAATAAAATCCAAAGTAAATGGAAGAAAAGTCAGCTGAAATCAACAAACTAATAAACAATCAAAGTAGAAAAATTAATAAAGCTCTAAGTCGGTTTTCAAAAGATGATCAAAACTGATAAACTGTTAGCTAAATTGATATAAAAAGATAAAGAAAACACAAATTCTCAAAACTAGATAGAAAGAAGGGACATAGGAACATCACTACAGGTCTTACAGGCATGGACATTAATATGCAAAACTCTTACCACAAAGAAAAGTCTATACTCAGAGGCCTTCACTAACGAATCTTAATAAATACATATATTTTATATATTTTAAAGTTTTCTTTCTCTACAAGCAAGAGAGAGAGAGAGAGAATCCTCAACAAGGTTCAAACACTGTGATCTATCTCCATTTGTCAGCCAGCCCTGGACCATGGGCACGCCTGTGCCCGGCATACTCAGGGAGTCTCTGGACATTTTTCTTTTTAAGTTTTGTCAGAGAGTGCACGTGCATCAGAGAGAAGCAGAGACAGAGTAAGGAGGGAGAAGTACTCCCATGAGGCGTGGCCACGCCACAGTCCGCCTTCCTCCATTTCCCCATTCTGTCAGGATCATGGGCATGCACACACATGTGCCTGTCATTTTACCAAGTCTGCAGGGCCCGGACTCAAACCACATGGTTGGCCACGTGGAGTCTGGCTCCCTCAACCACCAGGCCAAGGGGCCAGCCCTGGAATAGAACTGGGAGCCTTTCCATGTGGGGCATTTACTGCTGTGTCACCCTCTGGCCCAAAGACACCTAACAAATGTTGAAGAAAGAAATGATAAGCTTTCGCAAACCCTTTCTTTTTCTTTTTCTTTTTTTTTTTTTTTCCGGAGAGGTTTTACTATAGGGCATGTGCGCATGCCAGAAAGACAGAGAAAGACAGAAAGTGAGAAATCATCCCCCAGGGGGATGGCCACGCCACAATCCCTTATCCCAGAAATGTGAGGTCCGTTCAACATTCAACACAGTCAATCAGTACGATTCACCACGTTAACAGTGGTGAACAGATCTCAATAGATTGAGTAGAGCATTTGACACAAACACTTTCATGATAAAAGCTTTCAGGAAACAGAGGATGGAATGGAACTTCCTCATTCTAATAAAAACACAGACTACAAATATTGAATGCTGTCTTCTGAGACTGCGTACCATGTAGGATGTCCACTCTCATTCCTTTGTTTGTTTGTTATAGGGTGTCTGTGCTCGACAGAGAGATATAGAGAGAAAGGGAAAGTAAGAAATGACTCCGCAGCCCGGGGGAATGGCTACACTACAATCCTGTCTCCTCCAGTCTCCTTGGAATTTTGGGCATGCACATGCACACGTGTACCCGATGTGTTTGTTGTTGTTGTATTTATTTATTTACTTTTGAGAGGTTTTTGTTATAGGGTGCATGTGCTCGCCAGAAAGACAGAGAGAGACAGAGAGACGGAAAGCGAGAAATCACCCCCCAGGGGAGATGGCCATGCCGCAATCCCTTCTCCTCCATTCTCTTCTCGGGATCCTGGGCACACACGCACACGCGCCCGGCGTGAGTTTTAAGCCACCGGGTCCGGGATGCGAACTGCGGTCGACCACATGGGAGTCCAGTGACATAGCCATTACGCTAACTGCTGGTCCCCTCTAAATTAATTTATAGATTTGACTCAATCCAAATTCTAGCAAGATTTTTTAATTTTTTAAGGTAGAATGGACAATTTTCTTCAAAGAATTATTATATTTAACATTATTTATTTACTTATTTATCTTAATTTGACCAGAGAGGGATAGAGTGAAAGAGAGAGTGTGAAAGAAGGCTGCCAGGTCCAGGACTTAAACTGTGATCGGCCATGTGGACCATGTGGGAGTCCAGCGCCCTTAACCACCACACCATCTGCTGGGCCCTATAGTGGACAATTTAATTCTAAACTTACATGCAAGTCCAGAGAACTGAAAATAGTCTAGAAAATCTTGACGGAAACAAACCAAGTTGGAGGTCTCACATGGCTGGATTTCATGATTGCTACGGAGTATCTCATCAGTGAAACAGAGAGTGCAGAAGTAGACCCATCTGTACCCAGCCGGGCCACTTACAAGGGCATCCATGTGGTTCTACGGGGAAGTAAAGTGCTTTAATGTAGCTGAGCATCCATGTGGGAGGAAGAGAGAGCCCTGAGCTGTCTCACCCCATGAACAATAATGAATTTAGATTGGATCATGGGGGGCTGGCAGGTGGTTGAGGCGCTGGGCTCCCACATGGCTGACTATGGTTTCAGTCTTGGACTTCGTGGTTTCTTTCTCACTCTGTCTCTCTCTGGTCAAATTTTAGAAAAAGAAATTAAATTAAATAATTCTTAAAATAAACACATAAATAAATAAATAAATAAATAAATAAATAAATAAATAAATAAGATGGATCAGGGAGGGGCCAAGGTGGCATAGTGGTTCAGGTGCTGGACTCCCACATGGCTCGAGTCCTGAACTTGGTGGCCTGTTTCCTCACTTTTCCTCTCTCTGGTGAACCAAAAAAAATAATAATAGTGGGCTGGCAGGTGACATGGTGGTTAGGGGCTCTGGACTCCCAGGTGGTTGACCATGGTTCAAGTCCCAGACCTGGTGGCTTGCTTTCTCCTTCTCACTTTCACTCTCACTCTGTCCCTCCTCGGTCAAAATTAAAATAAATAGGAAGCAGCAGTTAGTGTAATGCCTATGTCGCTGGACTCCCATGTAGTCGACCGCGGTTCGAGTCCCGGACCCGGTGGCTTAAACTCACGCTGGGTGCGTGTGCATGCGTGCCCAAGATACCAAGAGGAGAAAGGAGGAGAAGGGATTGCGGCGTGGCCATTCCCCCTAGGGGGTGATTTCTCGCTTTCTGTCTCTCTGTCTCTCTCTGTCTGTCTGGCGGGAGCATGCGCCCTATAGCAAAAACCTCTCAAAAAAAAAATAAATAAATAAAGTTAAAAAAAAGAAACTTCTTAAAGGGTAATAATAGTAATACATAAATTAAATAATCATTTTATTTACTTATTTTAAATAATTATATGTTTATTTAATTCCACATGTTATTTTTATTTTAAAAAAATTTATTTTTATTTGACTAGACAGACATAGAAAGGGAAAGCGAGAAATCAAGTCACTAGGTCTGGGACTTGAACCGCAGTCGGCCATGTGGGAATCCAATGCCTTTATCCACCAGGCCACCTGTCAGCCCCTTAGATCAATTTTTAAAAAAGAAATGGATCATGGACCTAAATGCAAAAGCCTCCACTGTGGAGAGTCTAAAAGAAAACAAAGGGCCAGCTGGTGGCCTGGTGGTCAGGATAGCTGGATCCACAGGCTGACTGCAGGGCGCAAGTCCCGAACCTGGCAGCTCCAGAGACACACTGGCATGTGTGTGTGTGCCCAAAGTCTTGGCGTGCCCAGCCCCTCTGGGGGGTGATTTCTCACTTTTCCTCTCTTTTCCTCTCTCTGGCTGTCTCTCTGGCGAGCACACATGCTCCGCAGCAAATTCAGAAAATAAAGAAAACCCAGGAAAAAAGTCTTCAGAGCCTTGGCAGCTTTTTTTTTTTTTTTTTTTTTTTTTTTTTTTTTTTTTTTTTTTTTTTTTTGCTATAGGGTGTGCACACTCACTAGAGAGAGGGAGAGAGGGAAAGGGAAAGTGAGAAATCATCCCCCAGAAGGGATGGCCACGCCACAGGTCCTTCTCCATTCTTGGGATGTGGGACATGCATGCACATGTGCCTGGCGTGATTTTCAACCCACTATGTGCAGGACTCGAACTGTGGTCGGCCGTGTGGGGATCCAGTGCCACACTACCAGCTGATCCCATAGTGTTTTCCTAAGTTTATGAAGCAGAAGAGCAGAGACGCCTCTACAAACTCTATGATGGCGCTTCTAGGACAGTCTCAGAAAGACGAGATTGTAGTGAGGGAGGTCAGAGCGGCGTCACCAGAAGCTGGGGTCGGGGTGGCGGAGGCTGCGACCACCAAGGGGCAGTGGGAATGCGTTTTGGTGATGGGCTGCCTGTGTCCTGCCTCTGGTAAGGAGACCTGTACCCGCCCCCTGCTCGTTGTCAGACTTCCCCGTGTGGTGATGTAAAAACGTAAACAAATAAGCACATGCACACGGGCTTCGGGGCTGTTGTCAGACTGGGTCTGACTCTGCCTCAACCAGGCTGGACTGGCACCCCTTCTCTCCAGCCCTCCACTTCCTCCTCTGGGAGGGGCAGGAAAACCCCACCATGTTCCTCACCCTGCTGGTCGCTAGGCAGGCTGGAAAGGCCCCCATGACAGCCAGTCCTGCCAAGCCAGCTCAGCTTAGACCAAAGTCCAGGAGTCACGCTGGGAGGCTCCAGGTGGCTTTTCACAGAGGGCAAAGTCCCAGCCTTGGGAACAGCGGCGGACTGCCCGGAAGAAAGCGATCGGAACTGACCCGTCCACCCTGCGCCTGCCCTCAGATGCTGAGCCTGCAGCAACCACTGCCTGCCCAGGCTGGAGGGGAGGCCGCCTGTTTCCCAGCACCGCCTGGCTCGGAAGCCCAAAGAACAGCCACCTCCCATCTGCTGGTGCCCCCGGGGTGGGGAGACAGCCAGGGAGTCCAGTGGGCACAGAGACGGCAGTGGAAGGCAGTGACTGCAGTGCAGGACGCCCCTGGCCAGGGTCCCTTCGCCTTCCTTCCCCTTCCTGGCCCTGTCAGCCTCCATGTTTGGACCATGGCCAAGAGCCCGATCAGCTCCCAGGCACAGAAAAGTCATTAAAAAGTTTCCAGGACCAGCAGGTGGCATAATGGTTACATCACTGGACTCCCACATAGTCAACCGTGGTATGAGTCCTGGACCTGGCAGCCTAAAACTCACACCAGGCTGGGACCAGCAGTTAGCATAATGGCTATGTCGCTGGACTCCTACGTAGTTGACCGCAGTTTGCGTCCCGGACCCGGTGGCTTAAAACTCACGCTGGGCGCGTGTGAGTGCATGCCCAAGATCCCGAGAGGAGAATGGAGGAGAAGGGATTGCGGTGTTTGTGTCTCTCTGTTGCTCCAGTGAACACACACACCCTATAGCAAAAATATCTTATTAAAAAAAAGTTTCTGGGACTAGCAGTTAGCGTAATGGCTATGTCACTGAACTCCCATGTAGTTGATCGCGGTTTGAGTCCCGGATCTGGTGGCTTAAACTCACACTGGACGCATGTCTGTGCGTGCCCAAGATCCCGAGAGGAGAATGGAGGAGAAGGGATTTCAGAGTGGCCATCCCCCCTGGGGGGTGATTTCTCGCTTTCTGTCTCTCTGTCTTTCTGGCGAGTGCACGTGCCCTATAGCAAAAATCTCTCTCAAAAAAAAAAAAAAAAAAAGTTTCCTGGGACCAGTAGTTAGTGTAATGGCTATGTCACTGGACTCCCATGTAGTTGACAGCAGTTTGAGTCCCAGACCCAGTGGCTTAAACTCACACTGGGTGCGTGTGCGTGCGTGCCCAAGATCCCGAGAGGAGAATGGAGGAGAAGGGATTTTGGAGTGGCCATCCCCCCGGGGGGTGATTTCTCACTTTCTGTCTCTCTCTGTCTTTCTGGTGAGCGCATGCACCCTATGGCAAAAAACCTCTCAAACAGTTTCCTGAGTTCCAGTGAGTGAAATGGACCTAGAGACCCCCGAGCTGGCCGCTGGCCTGCAGAGCACCAGCCTGCCTCGCCTCCTTCGGCACCGGCCTCTGCATAGCTCCATCAAGGCATCTTTGTTCTACCTCTCCCTCCTAATCCTGTCCCTGGTTTTGGGGCCAGGATGACAATCTCCTTCCCACCGGTTCTTCCCATCGAGGGCTAGCACACCCAGTGTGTCACTAGCACACCTCGGGCTATCGGCCACTGGCATCACCCCCCAGGGTGAGGCTCCCTGCACCCCCAAACCATGGCCACCCAGGTCTGGAGGGAGTGCTCTCCCACTGTGGCTGAGCCCAGGGCAGGTGTGGGCGGTCAGCGGCTCCGGCCTCCCCCACCTGCTGCAGGGTCAGAACCAGGGCTGAGCGCTCTTCCCTGGGCTCCTTCCCCAGCCACCCAGACGCCTGGAGCACAGTGGACAGAGTGTGAGGAGGCCGAGTCTCACCTGGACGTGGTACTGAGAGGTCTCGTGCATGATGACATTGGAGTTGGAGTACTTCTTTCTCTGTTCTGAGTGAGGAAACACGGTCACTCCTGACGGGCAGGGCCTGCAGCCCTTGGTCCAGGTGGACCCCACCCCCAACTGGGGCCATGAGGAAGGGTGGCGTCCAGGGGTGCTGCTCTGTGGGCCCCTCATGGCCACCAACCCCGGACAGCATCCCCAGCAGTGAAGCTGGTGGGGAAAGACTGTGGCTCAGGGAAGGCAAGGGATCTGCAGAGTGGTGATGAGGCAGCCCGTGCCTGGGGCTCCATCCTCAGTGCTGGTGTACAGAAGGCTCAGCCTCCACTCATGGACATGCCTGAACCCTGCACCCACTTTTCTGGGGGTGATCTGGCAGGGGCTTCCTAGGAGTCTAAGAGCAGTCAGTTACAACCGCTCTGCTCCCCCTGGGGGCTTCTGGCTTTCCAGACTAGGTACCAAGTCCATGGGCGGGCATGAGGAGCTGACTGAGCAGGAGAGGGAGGGTGCACCTAGGTGGTGGGGCAGCTGGGGGTGGGGCTTGCCAAGCCCCGCCCCTGGACGGACACCTGAGCCCCCGCCCCCCTGAGCGATCGGGTTGCAGTGAGGAGCACAGTGAATCAATATTGATGCTCTCTGAATTATTAGCAAAGTGGAGGGGGAGGCAGGTGCTCAGTGGCTGGGAGCGTCAGGGAGGGGACTACACAGCCGCTGGGTCAATCAGGCCCAGAAACCTCCTCTGGGCACCCAGTACTGAGCCGGGTCAGAGCCTCCTCTGGGCAGTGAGGCCCTGTCGAGGAGGTGCTGCCCACCCCCCAAGTCCAACCTGTCCTCAAGCTGCACTCACCAAAAAGGTCCTTGGCGCTCAACTTGGTCACACCGTCCGACCGGCCCAGGCTGCCGCTGCAGGGGAGGGCTGGTGAGGGGAGGCCCATGCTGCACCCGGCGGGCAGGGCGGGCAGGTGAAGGGGAGGGTGGGGTGGGCGAGGGGGTGGCGCTTACTTGGTGGCACCCGGGCAGCAGCTCAGGGACCCTTGCTGGCTCATGGTGTCCTCAGTGCTGGCCAGCGGGAAGGCAGACCTCAGTGTGGCCGAGTCTGGGGCGCAGTGCCTGGCCCACACCTGAGCAGACAGTCAAGCTGGTACTCCACTTGGCCACCCGAGACCTCTCTTCTCCAGGGCAGGGCCTGGGACCTCTCTTCCCCCAGCCCCAGATCCAAGGAATGGAGCCCCGAATGACCTGTCCAGACTCCTCAGGGTGCCTAAGCTGGGGGCTGTCAGGGAGCAGAGCCCCCTGCCCAGTGTCCCCACTGGTGGTCACTGAGGGCCTGCAGCACCCCAGACTCCTGGCCTCCCACAGGCACGTGCAAAGGCCCTGAGGCCAGGGGAGGATGGTAGAAGAGGCCCCAGGCCTCACACTGCCCCATGAGACTTGTACCCAAGGGGCTTCTGCAGCTCACACATGCCCTGGCCCTTCCTGAGTCTGGGAGGCCTGAACTGTGGGCCAGGAAGCTGGGATCCCGGGCACCGGAAGGTAGTCTCGGGCTGGGAGGATCTCCTCACCCTAAAGGGAGGGAGATGGCTGCGGTGGCCCAGAGCAGAACCATGGGCAGCAGGGGCCAGGGTGAGGGGCAGCCTGGAGAGGGTGGGTGTGGGCAGGGGCTAAGGGAGGCTCCCTGAGATTGAGGGCCCTCCCCAGAGGCTTCACCACCTGGCACCATGGCCACCCTGACTGGGAGTGGCTACCCAGAGAGGGTGGCTGGTGCCCGGCCCCACTGTGTAGACCTGGGGTGATCATCCTGCTGGGCAAGGCCTTTCCCGGTGGAGTGCCCCAGAGCCTGCTGGGCTTACCTCCAGGGGTCGCCAGCCAGGGGTGCTGGTGCGGAGGGTGGAGGGCGCAGGTGAAGGCCTGGCACACCCCAGGACTTTCTGGTTTGACCAGGTGCTGCCTAGAGGGAGGGTTCCAGGAGGTGTCAGGGGTCTGGGGACCGCGGGCCATTGCCCTGGCCCAGCCACTGCTGCACCTCTCCCACCTGCCACTAGGGGTCCTGGCCTGCCAGCAGGGGCTCGGCCGGTTCCCCTGTCCACCCATCCGTGGAGAATGCCCGGAATGTCTGTGACCTCAGTGGGGAGGCTGGAGTGTTTGCTCAGTGGGATTCCTGGCCGGCATAGCAAGGGCAGCAGGCACGTGTGTCCAGGTACACACACCTGGGTGACACACACGCCCTCGCAGACCGGGCCTGCGGGCACGGAGACCTGTGCAGGCTGGGACACGCGGCCCCTCCCTCTGCGGAGCGGAGGCTGGGAACTCTGCTTCCCTGCAGCTGGGGTACCTCGCGGGGCACCTCGGCCCAGGCGGGCCAGGCGGGGAGGGGACCTGGTGTTAGTACTGCCCTGTGGAGGATGGAAGAGACAGCATCCAGCCTGGGGGCCGCCCTGTGCTACTGGGGGCTTCTTCAGCCTGCTGGGGGGGCATATACTCAGTACTGAGAGAAGGGGCCGCACGACCCCGGCCCCAGGGCCCTCCGGGCCCAGACTGCACTTTGGCTTGGCCACAGTCACTTTCCGGGTTGGGAGAGGGCCGAGCATGATGCCCAGTTGGTCAGGCAGTGGAGGCTAGGAGGCCAAGGAGGAGGGACCGGCTCCAAGTTCAAATTCCAGCTCCACCACTGAGTGACCTTGGGGAGTGGTCAGCTTAGTCACAGGGGCACCTGGCCATCCTGCCGGGAGGTGGGTGGGGCCCTGGGATGGGGGCCCCCCTCGGGCCCTGGCTGTGAATTGCCCTGGGAGCTGCGGTTTAGGGGGAGCCCCTTCCTGGCAGCAGGGAGATAAGTCTGGGAAGGGCAGGTGGAGGGCCAGGAAGCAGGGCCTGGGAGAGGCCTGGGCGGGGACGGACGGGGAGGGAGGGATTGCCAGGATCTGGCCTGCCTCACACAGGGGCGAGGGCAGTGGTGGTCAGCTGGGTGTGCCCCCTCAGGCGGAGGAGTCCTGCCCTACCCTCTTGGCTCTGGGGGACACTCCCTTGCAAAGGCGCAGGTCTAGGCTGGGAACCAGGAACACAAGAGGGCACAGGCTGGATGCCCAGGCGCCCTTGCCAGCCCACCCTTCTGGTACAGGCCAGCCGCAGCCCCGGCTCTCCCTCCCCACCTGGACGGGACCCCAGCTGGGCCTTGCTGGCTACGGCTCTGCTTCTGGGCTCAGATGCCCAGGAAGTGCTCCCCGCCGTCGGACCTGCCCGATAGGCTCACCCCATGGGCCCAGGATGGGGAGAAGCCCCCATCACTCTCCCTGCCCTGGATGCAGGGGTTCCCCCACCCTGCCCCAGCGCCAGGAAGGGCCCGGCGCGGGCAGTGACTCATGCACCATTGGCTTAAAAATATCCCGACACACCGGCCGCCGCCCCAGGACCCACGGGGCAGGACCGGCCGCAGCGGGACAGGTCTCCGGGCTGGGCCGAGTCCAGGGAACGCCGCGATCGGGAGCAGCCACCCCTCGCCCCCATGCCCCCGTGCCCTGCCGCCCCCGTGTCCTTTTCGTTCCGCCTTGGGCCACCTCCAAATTCTCCCACGACCCAAGTCTCGCCCTGTAGTCTCAGGACAGAGCCGCGTGGCCCACGCTGCGGGGGGAAACTGAGGCCCGGGCGGGCTCCTCGCAGCCTCCCAGTGTTCCGCCCCCTGTCCGCAGGGCTCACCTGCTGCTCGGCGGCCCCTGCGCCTGGCGCGGGTGCGTGCGTCCACCCGTCTGTCCAGAGCTCCGCCGCTGCTCTTGGTCTCCCGCGGGCGGGTGGGACGCTCGGCGGGGCCGGGCCGGACCGGGCAGGCCGGGGCGGGGCGGGGCTGGGAGAGGAGGAACCTGAGCGACAGGTTACCGAGTCACTGGTGAGCGGGGGCGGAGGGGGTGGGGCGGGGGCGGTCGAGGCCGAGGCGGGACGCTCCGCCCAGCCGGGCTCCACCCAACCTCATTCCTCCCCGCGGTCCCCAACTCCCACCTAGTGGGCCTCCTGCGCTGGCCCCACCCCTGGAGCTCAGGGCCCCGGACGGCAGTGAGAGGAGCCGGAGGGTCCCCCGGTGGGATGGGCAAGGGGAGGCCCCCAGCTCTTGCTCTCTCAGGCCTCGCGCCCCCAGCAGGTGTAGAAGTTTGGGGGCGCTGCCTGGGGGCTGGGGGCAGCCCTGGGCAGGTCAGAGCCCACCCTGCCGGCTGTGCCCTGGCCTCAGGTGCCCCATCCCCAGGCCCAGCGGCAGGACCCTTTTCTTTTCGGCTGGCCCATCTGGTCCCCAGAAGCTGGGGCCAGGCGTCAGCCTGTGAGCGGCTGTGGAAGGTAGGGCTGACGCCAGACACCCCGGTCCTGAGCTCGGAGCTCCCGGGAGTTCCTGTCTGCTGTAGGCCCTGCCTCCAGCCCTGACTAGGCCGCTGAGGTGAGGCCACTGTGCTGATGGGGCTACACTCGCCTGGGGCCCCAACTTTGTCGAGCCCTGCCCCCACCTTGCCCCATACCACGGGGGCCCATCTGGTTCGGTCCCCATCCCGAGCTGTCCTCAGCATGCCTGACTCCCGGGGTGGCCCTGCTGGCCCCAGCAGCTTTGGCCTCAGGATGGGGCAGGGAACACTGGGTGGCAGGCCAGGAGGACGTGCAGGAGGGCAGAGGGCAGCAGAGGTCGTGGCCTGCACCCGTGGCGGGCACCCGGGCACCCTTATGCAGCGGAAATGTGTGCCACCAGGAAGGCAGGGTCTCAAGGCTGCCTTTCCAGAGGGCAGGGCTGAGGGTGTGTCTTCCCCCACTGTCGGCACTGCCTGGGAAGCCGCTCTGGAAGAAGGCACTCTGCCCCAGGGCCCCAGTCCCCGGACCCTACGCAGCCTTTGCAGCCTGCCTGCCTGCGGGACACCAGGTGAGCTTGGTGGGGGGGCAGGAAGTGGCCTTCGTCCTCTGGGGCCATGGCTGCCCCAGCCTGGGCAAGGCCTGACTTCCTGGTCTGCAGGCCTTTGTGGGTGACCTCACACAACCTGCTGCAATCCTGTTCCACCCATAACCTGGCCCCAGCTGTGCTCCAGAGGGGACTGGGCCCAGGCCTGAGTCCTCCCTCACCTAAAGGGGACCGGCAGCAAGTGGGAACAACTGAGGGGGTCTCCCCAGCCCGAAGGTCCTCGCTTACGAGACTGTGATGTTGAGCTCATCCTGGGGGGCAGCCGGGTCTGGCTCTACGTGGCCACTGTCCCCTCTAGGCCCCCTGGACCTGTGGTGCCTCCTATGGAACAGCTGACCACTGCCTCCACGTGGCTGGGAGATGAGGGTGTCAGGGGCGAGCACCTACAACTAACTGCAAAGATGAAGGCTTCCTGCCACTGGCCGCGGTCCTGCCCTGGACTGTGGGCCAGCAGGCCAAGTTCCCCCGACAGCAGGGGCCCAGCCCACCCTCCGTGAGTCCAGGCAGTGAGCGCCCAGGGCCAGAGGACACAGGTAAGGCATTCTGGAACCCCGCTGCAGGGGCTCATGTGGACGGGGAGCAGGGCCTCGAGCCAGTCTGCTGGTCAAAGGAAGTCAGCCCAGGGGTGACTCGGTGCTCCCCACCACTCCTGCGTGGGCCGGAAGGAAAGGCCATCAACGGTGATGCCGCTGCTGTGCCACTGCCCCTGGCCAAGCCTGGCCCCCAGTGGAGGGGCCCAAGAAGTCCTGGCAGCTCCCTGCCCGATGGAGAAGGAACCAGGGTGCTGGGCCCTGAGGGCAAGCCAGGGATGAGGGTCACACAGCTGCCAAGGGGGTGCTCTTCTGTTCTCAGGAAGAACTCTGGGGGAGGTAGGTAGCCATAATTAGGAAAACCTATGAATGTATAAACAATCCTTTATTTAAAAAAATACAGTGAAAACATCTAGATATTTGAATGCTATGTTAAACATAGAAAATGCTAGGAGCAAATGAAGGAGAACTACTACAAAATGTCAGCGTGGGTACTTTTTTGTTTTTTAGGTTTTTACCACAGGGCACGTGTGCTGGCTCTAGAGACAGAGAGAACGAAAATGAGAAATCACTCCCCAGGGGGATGGTCATACCAAATCCCTTCTCCTCTCGGAATCTTGGGCATGCACGCACACGTGCTGTGCTGAGTGTGATTTTCAAGCTGCCTGGCTCTGGGCGCAAACCACTGTAGGCCACATGGGAGTCCAGCCTCTTAACTACCACGCCACCTGCTGATCCCAGCTTAGTTTTTTTTTTTTTTGAGAGGTTTTTGCTATAGGGCGCGTGCACTTGCCAGACAGACAGAGAGAAACAGAGACAGAAAGCGAGAAATCACCCCCCAGGGGGGATGGCCACGCCGCAATCCCTTCTCCTCCATTCTCCTCTCGGGATCTTGGGCACACACGCACACGTGCCCATCGTGAGTTTAAGCTACCGGGTCCGGGACTTGAACAGCGGTCAACTACGTGGGAGTCCAGCGACATAGCCATTACGCTAACTGCTGGTCCCAGATTTTTTTTAAAAAGAACTATTTTATTTAATTTTATTTACTTATTTTAATTTGACCAGAGAGGTAGAGAGAGAGAGAGAGAGAGAGAGAGAGAGAGAAAGAGAGAGAGAGAGAAAGTGAGATAGCAAGCCGCTGGGTCTGAGACTCGAACCACAGTCAGCCATGTGGGAGTCCAGCACCTTAATCACAGTGCCCCCTGCTGGCCCCTCCAGCTCAGATACCCCTAAAGGAGCACTTACAGTAAGTCTGGAAATGGGAAAGAAAGTCACTGGGACGGGATGTTCAGCACGAAGTGCAGAAAGGCCTGGAAGCTCCGTGGACTGTGACCCAGAGACTGAAGCTACGCTGACCCCCAGTACCCCGTGGCAGGCCAAGGCAGCTGTCCCACCTAGCCACCGCTCTTCTCTGCCTTCCTCCCCTGGCTGCCTTCAGACTCCCTCACAGGGAAGGCTGGAGTGAAAATATCCCCAGAGCTGAGTGGCTCGGTTGCACTGTTCCCTGCCCCCCAAAGGGTGTGGACGTCCCCCAGAGAGAGCCAGGGAGACAGCGAGAGGGGGAGAAAGCATCCCCCCACGGGGAATGGTCATGCTGAACCCCTTCTCCCCCATCTCTCCCTCCTGTCGGGGTTCTGAGCATGCTCACACATGTGCCCAGCGTAGTTTTCAAGTGGATGGTCAGACTTGTGATTGGCCACGTGGGACCCAGCCGCCCTAACCATCAGGCCGCGAAGCCAGCCCTGCGTTCGTTTCCTTTTGGAAACCAGAGGGTACCATTTCACCCAAGGCCTGCCATGGTGTGTGCCAGACCCAAGGGGCACAAGGGCCTCCCTGCCTGCAGCTCTGGAGGACAGGGGCCTCTGATCCCAGGCCTGGCGTGGGGCCTGGCAACGGGGTAAGCGCCAAACACGAATCATGACCAGTGTGGAAAGCATGAACGCAGACTGCTGTGTGAGACGTGCTGGTCACAGGAGAAACAGTGCTGGCCAGCGCCCGCAGGGACTACCCGGGCAGCTGAGCTCCAGCGGAAACCGCCAGGAAGCTGCTGCTGGCGTGGTGACGGGAGGAGCTGTGGGCCACCCGCCGGCAGTCTCCTTTCAGAAGGGCTTTGTTTTCTCCAGTCCCCAGGATGGCACTGGTGGCCATGCTGCTGAAGTCAGTCACTTCTCACAAGGCCTGAGCGGACAGCCCTGCATTCACCTTGAAGAACTGGCCAGGGCGGCCCCTGCGCCCTCCCTGCAGCTGCCCAGCACCTGGCCCTCAGCAGCTGTCCCACCTTGGCTCCTGCCCCACCCGAGCCGCCCACGGAGATCAGGAGGAAAGCTCTCGCCCTCCTGTTCAGTACCGGGAGGTGAGGGCTGAGAGCTCAGGGGCTGAAGGGGCCCCGTCTACCCGACGAATGCAGTGATGGCAGTCACCTGCAGGATGGCCTCCAGGCCATGGAGCGCCAGAAGCGCAGAACTGAGCGCCGAGTCTGCCCACAGCACCAGGGTCTGCCAGAGCAGGAAGTAGGCTGAGAGGAGGGCGCAGCCAGCGGTGAGGGCCAGGCTGGCGGCCAGCGGGCCCTCGGCCTCCATGAGGTTACCCTTGGTGCCTGGAGGGAACAAAGAGCGAGTGAGGTGGCCCTGCAGGGCCAGGGAGCGCTCCTCCGGCTTCCTCGGGGGACAGGGAGCAACCCACTGTGGCCGCCCAGAGCGCAGAACACGGGCGGTGCGAGGCCCGCGGTGAGGGCGCCATGGCAGCTGCACAAGGGGGCCGAGTCTAGCCTCCGGGTCGGTGGTGTGAGGAGTTAGAACACGTAGCTTCCAAAGTGACCCATGCACATTAGCCACCTTTTCCGAACTCCAAGTGGGACTGAACGGAGAGATTTTGTTTAGAACTTCCAAAAATAATTGACTCTGGGCTAAGGCCAGTTTGGAAAATTTTCATGAATACTTATAAAAAACAAAACTGCATGTTTTAAAATGGGTCAGTCATGGAGAATGCTGATTGCTGGCTGCCACAGGCTGACCCCAGGTGCCCCGAGTCCGTGGTGTACCTAGGGAGGTCCCGTGTGGCTCTCACAGCTCTCCCGTGGCCCCTTGAAAAGCTGGCCAAAACCCAGCCACCCATCCAGTGCAGCGTCTGCGCCCTCCTGGGAACCCTGCAGAAGCTCCAGCATTTCAGACGGACGCTGAGGGCCGAGGGCATGCACCTCCTCCCGCCCAGTCGGGGCAGAGGTCTAAGAGGCAGAGCAGGGCCGACCCCCGGCACCTGTCTCACTGCACATGGGACCACAGTTGCACCTGTGTGTGGGGGCTCGCATGCCTGAGGGCTTCAGGTCAGCGTGGCCGGTGCGCCCTGCAAGTGCCCCCCGTTGGATTCCCAGTGGCTGGGCCATATGCACAGCACGATCCCACTTGAGAAACATGCGCTTCCAGGCACCACCCCGTGGCGTGGCCGTGAAGGACGGGAGGGCAGGGTGAGGGTTGGAAGCCCAGGCCTGTGCTGGTCATGGTGAGCTCCAGGGAAGAGGCTTTCCACGTTTCCCTGCAGCCTTTCCTTGAGCCCTGTGCCTGAATGGTGTGGCTGAAGAAAGGGGGGCTGGCAGACAGGGCGCTTGGAGTGGGAGCAGCCCCTGCCCTGGGGGGACCTCACTGATTCCCTAAACCCTTCCCGGGGGGTGGTGCTGGGGAGTGCCTGGCACTCCCAGTGTGCTGGCTAGGCAGGCTTTCGGATCCCAGTGCCGTCTGCCAGCGGCTTGCCCGAGACGAGCTTCCAATGTGAAGCATGTTTTCCAGCGCGGCACCAGTGCGGCCCGTCTCTGGGACAAAGCTTCTGAATCAATACTTAATGATCCTGTAAGGCGACACCTGCAAAGCAACTGGTTAAGCCGTTCGAATAAAACATGTCTCTAAGAACCATAGTACAAAACGGTTAATATTTAAAGGCTCAGAACATTGAAGCTGGCAAGTGTGCTGTCACAGCACCTTCTGGTTCTAACAGGCGACTCACCCAAGTACAATCGGATGGCTTCCAGAACTCCCATCAGGAACAGCAGCGTCAGATCCAGGACCAGGTAGTTACCAGGGTAGCCAAAAGCCTGACCTGGAGACACGGGCACAGACCGGAGCCCGTCACCTGCGGCCCAGGCCTCCAGGCCTCCAGCCCGCCTCCCGCCTCACTCACTTTTATACGCCATGAGCAGCAGCGTGGCCGGGAAATAAAGGGCGCAGCACGCGCCGCTGAGGTAGAGGAGCGCCTGAAGCGGCATGGAGGAGAGCTGGTGAGTGGTTAAGGACGCTCGCCAGACAGGAGCGGCCGCTTCTGCCACCTGTCCGGGGGCCACGGGCATGCAGGTCCAGTCGAGGGCAGATGGGCACCCCACCCCTGTGGGGGCCACGGAGACCCGGGCTGGGCGTTCATTGCTGTGCCTGCTCCTCTGTGGTCACGGGGGTGGGCAGGGTCCCCGTGGGCGTAAGGGACCCCACCCTGGCAGAGGGGTCTGAGCGCCGCAGTGCAGGCCCCTGGGTGAGGGCAGGCAGTCAAGGAGGGTGGTCTGTGATGGTGTGTATGTGGGGGGAGGGCCTGGATCCAGTAGGAGTGAAAGAAAAAAACGCCTTTCTCGTTTTCTTCAGGGACGGTGGTCTCCTTTTGTTCTGGGTAAACACGTGCCCTAGCCCTCGCCTGACCTCCGCACACTGCATGTCCGTTTATGCTAAAAGAAGCCCCAGAGTGTTCAAAGTGAGGGCTTTTCATCTTCCTGCCACTGGGGGCCGGGTGGCATGGGGCCATTCCTGCCTGGTGCTGGCGGCCCACTGAGCTTAGCCAGGCTGGCAGAGCCCTCACGGGAAGTTCTGTCATCTCCCTAAGCCTGCCAGGGAGCACCCTCCCGCTGCAAGGCAGAACCGCCTATCAGAACCGGAGGGAAAGGTGGGGTGGGGTGTTAAGAACACAGAGGGACGGGGACACTGGCGGGCTCTCCAGCCCGGCTGCAGAAGGATACCACCACGGACGAGCTTCTCCCTGGAAGAGAAAGGGTGCATCAGGGAGGCCCTGACATACTGAAGCTGCCACAAAAGTGTCCCCGCTTCATTCTTTAGATTTAAAAAAAATTTGCTAGAGGGTACATGTGCTAGCAGGAGATGGGAAGTGAGAAAGCACCACGGGGTATGGGCACGCCTCAATCCCTTCTTGTCTCTCCCTCCTTCCAGGATTTCGGCCACTCACAGTACCCAGTGCGTGTCTCCAGCTGCTGGGTCTCGGACTCCACCTCGCAGCGGGCCACGTGGGATCCAGCCGCCTGGAGCACACCACTGGCTGCCTGACCTCCTGTCCACAGGAAGAAGCACTTATGGTGGGCCTGATGCGAGGTGCTTCACCACCTCCACACCCGTCCTCGAAGGCGGGACAGGCGGTGCCCCTCAGGACCCAAGGCTAGAAACAGCCTGCTCCTGGGGTATAGGGTGGAGCGGGCCTGAAGCCTGGATCCGACCTGGTTTCTGCATATTCGCCACATGTGTATGATAACGTCTTCTGATTTGTTTTTTTGTTTTTGTTTTGTTTTGTTTTGAGAGGTTTTTGCTAAAGACAGAGAGAGACAGAGAGATAGAAAGCGAGAGATTGGGACCAGCAGTTAGCGTAATGGCTATGTTGCTGGACTCCCACATAGTTGACCATGGTTCGAGTCCCGGACCCGGTGGCTTAAACTCACGCCAGGCGCGTGTGCGTGTGTGCCCAAGATCCCGAGAGGAGAATGAAGGAGAGGGATTGCGGCGTGGCCGTTCCCCCTGGGGGGTGATTTCTCGCTTTCTGTCTCTCTCTGTCTGTCTGGCAAGCGCACACGCCCTATAGCAAAAGTCCTCTCCAAAAAAAAAAAAAAAAAAAAGAAAAAGAAAGCCTCCACCTCCACACCACCTGCTAGCTCGAGGATTTTTTTTTTTTACTGCCACAGTATAAGTGCACCCACCAAAAAGAAAGGCAGAAGCCACAAGCCCTTCTCCATTCCTCCATCCTGGGTATGTGCATACACGTGCCCAGGACGTTCCTCAAGCCAGGAGGCTGGGATTCAAATCACAGTCAATCATCCGAGACCTGGCTCCCTTAACCACTAGGCAATGGAGCTGGCACCCAAAATAAGAATTCTAAAGTGTAATCTTCTCTTTTTTTAAGAGAGATTTTTGCTATAGGACACATGTGCTTGCCAGAGAGAAGAAAGTGAGAAATCACCCTCCAGGGGGATGGCCACACTGCAATCCCTTCTCCTCCATTCTTCTCTCAGGATTTTAGGTATGCATGCACACAAGCCTGGAGTGAGTTTTTTTAAGCTGTCAGGTCCGGACTCGAACTGCAGTTGACTATGTGGCATAATGTAACCATTATGCCCCCTGTTGGTCCCAATCCTCTTTTTTAAATCCAATCTCTTGTATCTTTTTCCACCTCTCTGCAGTTCTACACCTACCCTAGTCCTGAATGAGGGTAGCTCCAGAGGTATTCATGGAGCGTCTCCCTTTTTTTAATAAAGAACGATTTTTGCTATAGGGTGTGTGTACTCACCAGAGAGATACAGAGAGAGAAATCACCCCCCGGGGGGATGGCCACGCTGCAATCCCTTCTCCTCCATTCTCCTCTGGGGATTTTGGGTACGCACACATATGCACTCAGCATGAGTTTCAAGCTGCTGGTCTAGGACTCGAACTATGGTCGGCCATGTGGGAGTCCAGCAACGTAACCATTACGCCACCTGTTGGCCCCAAGCTTCTTCCTTTGTTTCTGCATTTGAAGAGCCCCCTGACTCACTCAGATACAGGACATGACCTGGTCCCACTGCTTGTCTGAACTGAGGCCCACAATGGTTACACATCTGTTCACATATGTGCATGTCTCTGTATGTGTATGGACACCAAAAAAAAACCCTACAAAAGGCCTCAGCTATACTGCTGGGTAGCAAGCAGGACAGTTCTCTAAACTCAAGTCTCTCTGTTCTTTTTCTATTCACTCATTCATACTACAGTGCACACACACTCACCAGAGAGACACCCGTAGGGGAGTTGGCCATGCTGCAGTCCCTCTTCTCCTCCATTCTGTCCTCCGGATTTTGGGCACGTATGCACATGCAAGGTGTGTTTTTCAAGTCCCTGGGTTTGGGTCTCAAATTGCACAGTCATGTGAGACTCCAGTGCCTAAACCTCCATGGCTCACTCTAGATCCCCTTAAAGAAACTCCTTGCCTTGGGACCAGCAGATGGTGTAATGGCTATGTTGCAGGACTTCCATGTAGTTGACTGCAGTTCAAATCCCAGACCCGTGGCTTAAACTCACACTGGGCGCATGTGCATGCGTGTCCAAGATCCTGAGAGGAGAACGGAGAAGGGATTGTGGCATGGCCATCCCCCCGGGGGATGATTTCTCGCTTCCTGTCTCTGTCTTTCTGGCGAGCGCACGCACCCTACAGCAAAAACCTCTCAAAAAGACAAAAACAAAATAAAACAAAAAACTCCTTGTTTTAGTGAGTTTTGTGGGTGGTACCCTGACTTTTGAAGCAGATCTGGGGCCCTCTGTGTCTACCAGACAGCCCTGTAGTTTACCAGTCTTAAACTAGTAAACACAGGACATTAGTAACCAGAGACTCAGAGAGGTTTAGAGAAGAGAGGGCACTCGCCAGAGCAGGAAGCCAAGTGAGGGGTGAATGAAGCCGCATCGCCTTACATGCAGGGTGCACTCACTAAATCCGATCTGCTCTTTTCCGGCCCAGCTAAACCAGGCTACGGTGATACCTGTCATTATTTTTGGGCCGACTTCATGTTAATTAGGGTTTTCCTTCCTCCTGATCCTTCCCTATTTCAAAGGTAACAGCCAGCTGCCCAATGTTACAGATTGAAATTGTGAGGCTTGGGACAAATAATGAAAAACCTTAAGTGATATATTGCATTTAAAAAATTAATGTGAAGGGCAGCTATCATCAGATACGCTGTTCTAACAATTGCAGACCTACAGCTCATTCTGAATGAATGCCAGTTGGCTTTTAGGACTTTTTTTTTTTTTTTTTTTTTTTTTGCCAGATTACAATGTGGCTTCGAACAGGTATGCTGGACAGAGCTTACCTGTGGAAGTAAAAGAGAACCGTCTTGCCTGCTGTGATAGGCCATGTGCAGACCACGTTCTGGTATAAACTTCATTTTCACCGAAAGAAAATACATTAACCTATTTAGCAGAGCACTTCCACAAAGATTTGGCGACTTCGAACCTGCCTGTCAAGAGCATGTGACTTAGCTACTGCTGCCAACTGCTTCTCTCGAGGATAACCAAGTTACTGTCCCTTCCTCGTTCTCTCGGCAGAAGTCATCTGCCTATGACAGCTGACATAAGGGTATCAGGGACTTTAAAACTTGATCAAGTGAATGCTGAAATATTAAAACAGGCAATAATACCATGATTCTAGTAACACAGCCCCTATCCCACAAAACTTGTGTGCAGGGGAATAAAAGCTGTGACAGACCGAGTGGTCAGTACTTTCATGAGTCCGATCAGCCTGTGCCTGGTGACCCGAGCACGTGTCTTGCACCCAGAGCCCGTTTACAATGTGAATGAAGCACACATGCAATCTCTTTCATGAGCAAACATTTGGGGGAACCGATGGAAACGCACATGCTGGCCGAAACCAAGCGCCAGTGTCCCAGACGCGACCCTGCAGGGGTGTCGGATGTAGCCCTCCCCACCCTGCAGCGGCTTCAGGTACCCTACCACCGCCTCCTTCCCGACTTCGCTGCTTGGTCTCTTGGCGACAAGCCTCGACTTTGCTCACAACCTTCCGGGGAGGATGTGGAGCAGGACCAGCACACACTGCCCTGAGACGGCAAATTCTATCAGGGGCAATTCCGCTCCTAGGTGTGCCCACCGGAAATGAAGGCGTAGCCACGCGATTACCCAGCCAAGAGGTGGGTACAGCTGAGGTTCACCACGGATGAACGGACACACAGACTGCTCCACCCATGGATGGAACATACCCAGCCCTAAGGGGGAACTCTGACCCTGGATAACGCATAGATGAACCTCGAGGAAATTATGCGGGGTGGAGGCGGCAGTCAACGGGAGGCCACAAACTATGCGCAGTGTCCAGCACAAATGGACCCAGAGGGCAGGCCGAGGGTGGCCGGGGCCGCGAGGGGCTGGGGACTGCGGGGTCCTGGGGAGTGATTGCCAGCGCGGTGGCTTCTTCCCGGTGGTGGAACTGTTCCGGCTGGGCTGGCTAATAGTAACGGCTGTACAGCCTCGTGAAGAACCAAACCGGCCGCAACAACCGGGAGACACCGGGCCAGGGGCAGCCCTAGAGTGGCCCCGCACGCCCGCTCACCTCGCCGTGCCGCCGCCATCTTGCCGCCCCGCCCTATCGGTCCGCCGCGATCCCGGCAGCCTCTCGGCTGCCGCTCGCGCCTCTTCGGCCATTTTCGCCACACTTGACGAAGGGGCCCGACTGCGTCGCGTTTCGGAAACCGACGTCCGAGCAGCGCCCGAAGCCGACTATTCCGTCCGGCGGCGCTCGGGCACTTTCGGACAGGGGAAGGCCGAGAGCCGAGGCTCGTGGGGATTCGGGTCGGGGACGTTCGGCTGGGATCGGCTCATTCTCGGGCCGACTCGGCTCCCTCCGGCGGCAGGGGCGGGCGAAGCCTGCGGCGCAAGAACCTCTCTTCGAGGCGTAACTGCGCCTGGGGTCGGCGAGAGTCTGTGTAAATCTGATCGGCCCTATCAGCCAGGGTGGACAATCTGCTTGGCCTCTTGGGCAGTGAGGAATGCTGGGGCCGAACTGCTCGGAAGCCTTCGTGCATCCTCGGACATATTCGGACTAACTCGGCTCCACACTTCGGGCAACTTCGGCCCTCCTCGGTTTCAGACTCGGCGTCGACTCGGCTCCGCTCGGCGAGTGGCTTCGGGCAGTCCCGGCTCTGCTCGGCTCCGCTCGGCGGGAGACCTCGGGTGGTTTCGGCTTGGCTCTGCGGGCGGCTGCGCACTGCTTCGGCCCTGCTCGGGCGGCGGCTTCGGGCAGCCTCGGCCCGGCTCGGGAGGCCTGTTCGGGCCCTTCTTCGGCTCGGCACCTGACGCTTCGGGCCGGCTCGGCGGAGTCCGGATGGAGGACTCGGACTCGGCGGCAAAGCAGCTGGGCCTGGCCGAGGCGGCGGCGGTGGCGGCCGCGGCCGCTGTGGCGGCGGCGGCCGCGGCCGCGGCGGGAGGCGAGTCAGAAGAACCGGTGCTGAGCAGGGACGAGGACTCGGAGGAGGACGCGGACTCAGAGGCGGAGCGCGAGACGCGGCGGGTCACAGCCGTGGCGGTGATGGCGGCCGAGCCCGGGCACATGGACATGGGCACCGAGGCTCTGCCGGGGCCCGACGAGGCCGCCGCCGCCGCCGCTTTCGCAGGCAAGTGCGCCCGCGCGCCCGCCGGCCTCGCGCCTCGCCGGGTTCCCGCACACCCGCCCCGCCCTGCCGGGCCGCCCACACCTGCCTAGGCACCTGCTCAACATACCTGCCCCACACACTTGTCCCGTAGGGCTGGGCCATCCCCACCTGGCTGGGGACACCTGCCCCTGCACACCTGCCTTGCTCACCTGCCCTGGGTCGTACTCACCCCCACCTGTTCCGTACACCTGCCCCTAGTGACCAGCCTGGCTCTGCCCAGCGTGCACACCTGCTGTCTGCTCCTTTTTCCTGTGCCTGCCAGCCCTGCCCTCTTTTGGTCTTCCCTGTGTCCCTCTGGAACCTTCTCAACACCATGCCCTGCCTGTCTTTTCCTCCGTCCAGCCATCCGGAGTGCTGGTGGCATAGTAGGGTCAGACCAGATCCTATCCTAGAGTGCATGTGGGCATGCATGGTCACTTGGAATACCCAAGGGCTGATGCTGGGGAGCAATATTCCAAACCCAGCCTGGGTAGGGCCAGGGACCTCCCAGAGTTGTGACTTGTGGCCCAAGTAGGGCCCCGGCGTGGGCCCGGGAGGTACCTGCACAGGCTCCCCTCACGGTCTGCCTTTGTCCCCCTTTGTCCCCACGCTCCTTTCCTTCTAGGCCTTCCCTTCCCTCCTCGCCTTTCCACCATCTGAGTCCGGACCCAGTCCTGCCTCCAGCAGGGGTTCCTGGTGCCCTGAGAGGAGCAGTGTCCGCTGTCAGGCTGCCTTGCCAGGCACTGCTGGAGGGCGCCTGGCTGTCCCAGCATGCCAGCCCTGTCCGAGCGTGTGGGTTTCACGTTTTGGGCGTTCGCTCGGCCCTGGGGCTGGGGCTGGGCCAGCAGCCCAAGTGACTCCCAGCACACTGCGTGTGCGTGTGGTGTGGAGAGCTGTCTGCAAGAATGAGGGAGGCTCTGTGCTCTTGAAGGATTCGGTTTTCACCCATGAACTTTGGTGTGACATTGGAATTTGGGGCCGTGGAGCTTTATTTCAGGTTTTTGTATATGTTTCTGAATGCAGAAAGAAAAGTGATACTGTCTGTCAGTACATATATCGATGTATGTTGCTTCTACAAAATTTTGTAGTTGTGTTTTGATAAAGCATACGTCTGAGGCCGCCTTTGTGCAGATGGCTGCTCCAGCTGCCTTTAGGCTGGTGTGTTCAGACACGCCTCAGCCAGCAGCCTGGCCTCTTACCACCTCGGTCAGGCAAGGGTGAGGTAGCGGTGGCCCTGGCGTGGCCTGGGAGTGGAGAAGCCAGGTGGAGAGGTTCTTTCGGTGGTGCAGTTTGGTGCGTGTTGGGCAGGACTCACTATACCAGTGTCTTTTGAGCACCTGCCATATACCAGAGTCTGCTCTGGGGCATGCTGGGGTGCTGGGTGACAGAAGCGGCCACTGGCCCTGTTGAGGAGCCTCAGCAGGCTTTGCAGAGGCAGTGTGGGGAGCATGCAGGCTGTTCGCAGCAAGGGACGCCTCATGGAAGCAGGAGCTGGGAGACTTCACTGGTGCGACGCAGACCTTCATGGAGTCTGTCCCACAGGCCTGCCATGCCAAGGGGCTGCGCCATTCTAGGGACACTGGCAGGTCAGGCATGCCTCTCAGTAGGAAGAGACGCTGGAAAAGGCATTGGAGACGCTGGGCAGAGCCAGCGAGCAGGAGCCTGGTCCCCTGACAGTGGTGACCTGAACTTCGTGGTGGTGAGACCCAGGAGGGGAGGGGAGTCCTTCCTGTGCGTTAACCTGTGTGAGTGGGTCCAGGAGGTGTCTGCACCCGTGGGAGGCCAAGAGTGAGACTCCGTGTGGGTGCAGGCGCACAGCCTCCTGGAGAAGGGAGATGTCAGGGCTGTTCGGCAGAACTAGCTCGGCGTGGGGGTGGGGAGGGGGTTGCTGTGGGTGGCTTTTACTGTGAGCAAGTGTATTACGGAGGAAGGACCAGATGACTTAGACTGTGACTGGGAGCGACGGCCAGGCCTTCCCGAGTCTGCAGTTGGAAGTGCCTGCAGGGAGTGGGAGCTGCCTCCTTTAAGCTCCGTGCGAGGCCACTTGCCTACTCACACCCTTCTCGTCACGCTTGAACTAGTTTCTTCTGTTGCAGAGGTGACCACAGTGACAGTGGCCAACGTGGGAGCCTCTGCAGACAACGTCTTCACGACGTCAGTGGCAAACGCAGCATCAATTTCAGGACACGTCCTGGTAAGCCGCGCTGAGGAACATCATGCTTGTCTCCCGGCTTCTCTGCATGGTCCTGAGGAAGGCGGCTCCTGGTCACCGCCGTCTGCCCAGGGGCCAGCCCGAGGCCGGAGTATCTGTTTCGTTCTGTGAGCTGTCAAGTGGTGCACGCTGAGTTCTGCTTTTGGGAGCCAGGGGGCAGTGCTGAGCAGGGATGAGCTTGAGCCAAGGTGGAGCTGCTGCGGAAGGCCAGGTGAGGCCTTTCTCCATTTGGCTCCCGCATGGAAGCACATCGCAGATGTGTTCACGAAGCGACGGGAATGTGGGATACCTGGCAGGAGCCTTCTGAGCCTGGCAGCTGGTGACTTCCTTTCCAGGTGGTCTCAGCCTGCATCTTAGGGGTGAGAACTCCCAGCTCCTGATCCAGTCCAGGCTGCTCTTGGCCCAGGGTTTAGCTTCTGCCCAGCCTGTTGGCTGTAGAGGGCCCCAGCACTCCTTGGGAGTCCATCTCTCCACACTCGTCTACCCTGCTGCATTACGGCCTGTCCACTGCAGTAAGCTGCTGGAACAGGCCACGTGTCAGAGCGCGCTCGTGCCCAAATGCAGAGCCCTTGTGTGATGTTGTCCCGTGGGCCTGTTTTGTATTGGAGCCTTCAGTGACTCCGAAGAGGTCGGGTGAGCCCAGGCAGATAGTCTTGTTACAGATGGCAGATGCTGGGGGACACTGTCCACAGAAAAGAGGTTCCCTGCCAGCCTGTGAGCTGCTGCAGTCTTTTCAGCCAGATCACACACCTGGGGCACCCTATCCCTCAACGCAAAGTTACTGTTAGGATAACAACAAACAGAACACCTACTCTTTTTATTTGCCAGAGGGTGCTTGCATTCACCAGAGAAAGGGAGAAAGGGAGAAAGCAACCCCTGGAGTGTGGCCGCGCTGCAATCTCTGCTCCACTTACCCATCTGATCAGGACTTTGAGCATGCACACACATGCACTGGTGTAGTGTTCAAGTCACTGGGGCTGAGATTCAAATCGCACGGTCAGCCACATGGAATCCATCGCCCTCAATGCCTAGGCCACAGGCTGATCCCCTCACGTTTTTTTTTTTTTTTTTTTTTTGGAGTGATTTTTGCTATAGGGTGTGTACATTCACCAGAAAGACAGAGACAGAAAGTGAGAAATCACCCCATAGGGGGATGGCCATGCCACAATCCCTTCTCGTCTATTCTCCTCTCGGGATCTTAGGCACGCACACACACCTGGTGTGATATTAAGCTTCCAGGTCCAGGACTTGAACTGTAGTCGACTACGTGGAAGTCCAGCAACATAGCCATTATGCTATCTGCTGGTCCTATCCTTTTTTTAAAAAATAATTATTTAATTTTATTCATCCATTATTATTGTTATTTTAATTTGACCAGAGTGAGACAGAAAGAAAGAGGGAATGTGAAAAAGCAAGCTGTCAGGTCTCAGACTTGAACCGCGGTCAGCCACGTGAGTCCAGCACCTTGACCACTATGCCACCTGCTGCCCCTCCCTTTTAAATGGTAGAGATTGTGTGCACACAGAAGGGAAAGCGAGAAGCACCCTCTGTGGGGATTCATCATGTCATGACTCCATTTCCTTGGCCCTCAGGATCCTGAGTGCCTGTGCACACCCAGAGTGTTGTCAGGCAGCCCCGGGATCTGACCTCGCTGTCTGCCACGTGGCTTTCAGCACTGCGGCTCAGTATGCCACAGACTGTACCATCGAGGCTGGGCTGAGCCCAAGTTCACTGTAACAGCAGTTCAGTGACAGGCCCGGCTCAGGGTGTGGCAGACCTGGTCAGTTTCCGCTGGGCTCAGAGTGCACAGGTTGTCCAGTCTGGCTGCTCCTTCCTGGCGGCAGGTTCTGTGCTCGTCCTCATCTCCTAGGGAGACCCAAGTGTAAGGCACTTCCGAGGGCCCAGACCTTGCCGGTGACGGAGTCAGGGCGCAGCTGCTGGTGCATCCTGCCATCGGTGCCTGCACTGGGCTCTGAGGACAGGGCTGGCCTCGCGCCTCCAGGCCAGGAAAACATGGAGACGAGTGTGTGCCTACGTGGACGCTGACAGCAGACAGAGGGGTCCCCGTACGCGTATATGCCCTCTTCCCTTCACAAGAAAAGTACTTGGTGATTTGTAAACACGCCCTTTCTCCAGTAGAGGGTTGAGGTCCTGAGTCACGGGGACCCAGCAGCACAGACCCCGTCCTGGGCATTGGCCCTCAGGCCCTCTGAGCCCTGCTGTCAGGAGTGTGTGTGCTGAGGAAGGGGCACAATCAAGTTTTCATGTACGCAGAGTCAGAGGTCACATTCTCGGGTATAAGAAACCCGTCTTGTTTTTTCCAAGTTAGCTTTACGCTCTTAGAATGAAAACTTTAGAGCTTCCTAGGACGTTGGGCCTAGACAGGTCACTGAGGTCCTGGTCTGCCTGGCGGCTGTCAGACAGAGCCTTGTGGCCAAGGTTTGCTGGACAGCTTGGCGGAGGGGGGACGTCTGTGGAGGGGTGTGTGGGCCCGGAGGGCCAGTTTGGGCTGCTGATAAATGGCTAGATCCTTGCTGGAGGGCCACATCCTATTTGTTAAGTCATGTGCCTGAGGGCGTCCTGTGAGGAGACTTCATGAGGCATTCTTTCTCCTAGTCTGGTAGGACAGCCCTTCAGATTGGGGACAGCCTGAACACGGAAAAAGCCACACTGATTGTCGTCCACACGGATGGAAGCATTGTGGAGACCACTGGGCTGAAGGGCCCAGCAGCGCCCCTCACCCCAGGTATCGGCAGTGGGGTGTGCTCGAGAGGGTCTGGAACGTATTCTGGGGTTGACTCATTAGTTAGGTGGTAAACTGGGAATGCCAAATATTAGCTGATTTAAGCTGAAAAAGGTAGAATTTTCCGGGCTGAGAAGTGCTGTCCGCAGTTGAAGGGGCCGTGTGTGGTGCTGTCTTGGCGGGGGTTCAAGTCCGAGACCTGGCAGCCTGCAGCAGCTCAGCTCAGCACGGTGCTCCTCTGTTACCTTCCTGCGTCCTTATCTCCTGACTATCCTTGCCCCAGGTCCTCAGTCCCCTCCAACTCCTCTAGCTCCTGGCCAGGAGAAAGGTGGAACCAAATACAACTGGGACCCCTCTGTGTATGACAGCGAGCTGCCCGTGCGGTGCCGGAACATCAGTGGGACCCTGTACAAGAGCAGGCTCGGCTCAGGTGAGTGTGGGCCAGGTCGCACTAGGCTGCTGCTGCCCTGGCCTTAAAGGGCTTTATTCTTTTTTGCATCCCCAGCCCCATGATAAATAGGCATCTCTGCCTCTAAATAAGGGACATTCTCAAGGTTTCCAAACACAGAAGACAGGTGTAAGTGACAGCAGCGCCTGTGAGGCAGAGCTGAGGCAGTGGAGAGTTGCAGGGCAGGGTGAAACCGAAAGTGGTTGGTCCAGGTGGAAAACTGGGAGTCCGTGTGACCCTGGGACTGGGAGGAAGCTGAGGAGAAGCAGGCTGCCCCCTGTACCCAGGTCTGGGCAGCGTGGAGCACGTAGACCAAGGGTTCTGGAGAAGGCAGCACTCACTGCAGGGCGCGGCTGGGCCATGGTAACCGCAGACGGCGGCTGAGAGGTCCATAGGGGCCAGGGGCATCACGTGCAAACGGGGACTCTGGAGGTCTGCCCAGGGTGGCTGTCAGGGCCATCCATGAGATGCATGGGGTCACGTTGGCAGGGGAGCAGAGGCGGGGGGCGGGGGGGTCCTGCCTGGTGTCCGCTAGCCGCACTGACAAGGGACGGGGTGGTTGCTTTGCCTTCACTGCAGGAGGCCGGGGGCGATGCATTAAGCAGGGGGAGAACTGGTACAGTCCTACCGAGTTTGAAGCCATGGCAGGAAGAGCCAGCAGTAAAGACTGGAAGAGAAGCATCCGCTACGCCGGCAGACCTCTGCAGTGCCTCATCCAGGTACCACGGACCCGTCTGCACCCTGCGTGCACTCGCGGGGCAGCCAGACGGCCCCGCCTAGAGGAGGCACACAGACCATGCAGTCAGGCAGGTCTGCTAGCGCTGTGACCTGGGGCCAGCTTCTTACCCTCTGTCCGCCAGTTTCCTGATCGTTCAGGCAGATAACAACCCCGTCAGGTGGGTGGGAGGGACAGGAGCTCACAGAGGCAGTAAGCACAGAAAAAGGAAATGTTAGAAGCATAACAAATAAAAGTCATAGCAGTCAGGATACCAGCTTCTGCTCGAGCACATCTGACTCTTCCATTTGTTTCTTCCCTGGGAGAGAGAAACACTGTGGCAGGGTCTTTCCCGCTCAGCCTGCCCGCGTCATGGCGCACAGTGTTGTGTACTCAGGCAGGTGTTCGGATGCAAGCCCAGGGCCTGCCCCACATGTGTTGTGTCGCTGTGTCACCCCAACCCTGTGCAGGTGCCTTCTCTGCCCCAGCTTACTCAGGAGAGAGGGTTTCTGCCCCCATCGCAGGTTCCTTGGGTGCTGTCAATGAAATAAGGCCCTAGGGCCTTTCTCAGCTCCTATTACCAGTAACGGCATGTGAAAAGGAGAAGGTTCCAGAAGTTACTGTATTTTCTTCGAATTTTTATTTTTTTGGGCCACCCGATGGTGTGACAGTTAAGGTAGCTAGACGCCACACGGCCAGCTATGTAATGGACCCCACAGCTTGAGAAGCAATGCTGGGTGTGTGTGTGCCCCAAATCCCTGAAGAAGAGTGAGGTGACAAGGAGGGGTTGTGTGGTCATCTCCCATGGGCATGCTCTCTCTGTCTCCCTGGGGTGAGCACACTTACTCTCTGACAAACATTTATAAAAAAAAAGAGTTTTTACTTGTATAACAACAGATAAGTAGTAAAACCAGCTGAAATCTTCTAGTGTTGAACAGTTCACATTTCAAGGCTGACCCTCTAACGTATTAAGGTACTCGTTACCTTCCAGGATGGGATCCTGAACCCTCACGCTGCCTCCTGCACCTGTGCTGCCTGCTGTGATGACATGACCTTGGTAAGTCCCCACAAGGTCAGAGTGCCAGGCCAGACGTGAGGGCCACGCAGAGGGCAGGCCCGGGAGAGGACAGGGATGGCGGGACGAGCCCTCAGCCTTGGCTCTTTCTGTCGCTGGTTTTCTGCTTTGGAGAGAGACAATGTCCTTACTTCTCTGTGGGCCATCTTGTCCCATGTCTCTGGCACATTACTGAAACCTTGATGGGCGCCTGCAGTTGGTCCTGAAAGGTTGTTCGAGAACAGTAAAGGCGGGACCAGCAGTTGCGTAATGGCTATGTCGCTGGACTCCCACGTAGTTGACCACGGTCCGAGTCCCGGACTGGGTGGCTTAAACTCACACCGGGCGCGTGTGCGTGCGTGCCCAAGATCCCGAGAGGAGAATGGAGGAGAAGGGATTGCTGCATGGCCATCCCCCCTGGGGGGTGATTTCTCGCTTTCTGTCTCTCTGTCTCTGTCTGTCTTTCTAGCGAGCGCTCGTGCCCTATAGCAGAAACCTCTCCAAAAAAAAAAAAAGAACAGTAAAGGCAATTTTTTTTTTTTTTGAGAGAGATTAATGTAGAACATGTGTGCTTGCTGGAGAGACAGAGAGAGACAGAGAGACAGAAAGCAAGAAGTCCCCCGTCCCCCCACCCAGGGTCGGTGGCCACACCGCTGTCCCTTTTCGTCTCTGCTCCTCTTGGGATTTTGGGCATGCATGCAGCCAGGTCCGGGACATAAGCTTTCTATTATTTAAGAAAGTTTCCTAGGACCAGGAAGTAGCATAATGGTTGTTGCCAAACTCCCATGTAGTTGACTGCAGTTCAAGTCCCGGACCTGGCGGCTTAAAACTCATGCCGGGCGTGTGTGCGTTCGTGCCCAAGATCCCGAGAGGAGAATGGAGGAGAAGGGATTGCGGCGTGGTCATCCCCCCGGGGGGTGATTTCTCGCTTTCTGTCTCTCTTGTTTCTCTGACAGGCACAAAAGTCCTATAGCAAAAATATTTTTCAAAAAAGAAAAGGATGGAAACCTCTTGTGATATTGCCATCTAAACCCCAAAACCAAACATTCATACGTTTAAAAATGGTTACAACAAATGTTTATGTACCCTTTTATAGCTTGTGTTTTTAAAATATTATTTCTTAAAAATCTGAACTAAACTTATTCATGTGTAGTTTTTAATATCTTTGGAAATATTTTCTTTTTAAGTTTTTTTAAGCATTTTAAAATTTTATTTATTCATTTGTTCATTCTAATTTGACCAGAGGGAGATACACACACACACACACACACACACACACACACACAAGGGGGGGGAGCAAGAAAGCAAGCCACCAGGTCCGGGACTCGAACCGTTGTTGGCCATGTGGGATGGCCCATTGCCCTAACCACCACACCATCCACTGGTCCCTGGAAGTATTTTCTTATCCTAAAAATTTTTAATGAATTATTTAACTTTTATTTATTTATTTATTTATTTATTTTACTTTGACCAGAGAGAGAGAGAGAATGAGAAAGCAAGCTGCTAGGTTCGGGACTTGAACTACAGTCGGCCATGTGAGAGGCCAGTGCTCCTAACCACCATGCCACCTGCCAACCCCATTATTTTAATTTTTTTTTTTTAGGAATTATTTTATTTATTATCATCATTATTATTTGTTTAATTTGACCAGAGAGAGTGAAAGGGAAAGTAGGAAAGCAAGCCTCCAGATCTGGGACTCAAACCGTGGTTGGCTAAGTGGGAGTCCAGCACCTTAACCACCATGCCAGCCCCCCTTACTCTAAATTTTTAACTGCTTGAAAAAGAAACAAAATAATTTTCACTGATTTCATTATATATTGCCACACAGCTTTCAAAAGTGTCATACTAATTTGTAATATATGGACACACCAGTAATATTTCAACCTTTTGTAGTGTTGAATATTATTATTTCTTCAATGCCTTCAGTTTCATTAAAAGTTGCTTAATGGGAACCAGCAGTTAGCATAATGGCTATGTCGCTGGACTCCCACATAGTCGACCGCGGTTCGCGTCCCGGACCCAGTGGCTTAAAACTCACGCCGGGCGCATGTGCGTGCGTGTCCAAGATCCCGAGAGGAGAATGGAGGAGAAGGGATTGCGGTATGACCATCCCCGCTGGGGGGTGATTTCCTGCTTTCTGTCTCTATGTCTGTCTCTGTCTGTCTGGCGAGTGCACGTGCCCTATAGCGAAAACCTCTAAAAAAAAAAAAAAAAAAAAAGTTGCTTAATATATAGTTAGAATGCAAATCTGGTTAATTATTAGAGGATTAAAAAAATTTGTTAGACCATAATCTTTGGGTGAAAAACTAAGTGTTCTAAGATTTTCTAGTTTGTGTGTAGATTTAGTGTGATTTTAGTGGGAACAATTTTGTGAAACTAAAATAATTTTAGCATTCATTTAGAAAAACTAATATGTGAGGGGCCAGCAGGTAATATAGTGGTTACGGCACTGAACTTCCACATGGTCAGCTATGGTTCGAATCCTAGACCTGGTGTCTTAAAACTCATGCCAGGCGTGTGTACGTGCGTGCCCTAAATCCTAACAGGAGAATGGATCGCGGTGTGGCCATCCCCCCGAGCAGTGATTTCTCACTTTCTGTCTCTTTCTGTCTCTCTGGTGAGCACATGCACCCTGTAGCAAAAATTCCTTAGAAAAGAAAAAGAAAAACTAATATGCAAGACTTTTAGCCAGCTTAGGGACCAGCAGGTGGCGTGGTGATTAAGGTGCTGGACACTCCCACATGGCTGACCACGGTTTGAGTCCTGGATCTGGTGGCTTGCTTTCTCACTTTCCATCTCTCTCTTTCTGTGTGTCTCTCTCTGGTCAAATTAAATGAATGAATAGGTAAAGTTGAATAAAATAATTATTAAAAAAAAAGACTTTTAGCAAGCTTGCAGAGCTAAGGGGGTGAGTAGGAGGAGGTTGCTGGCTGCCCTGGGAGGTCTAGAGCACACCACGAGGTCACTTACTCTCGCACCAAAGCACTGCAGTATGTGGTGGGCGCTAACAGGACACGGCAGGGTCTGTGTGCTGAAAGAATGTGCTGATGGACGCAGTCAGAGGAGTCCTATACTTGGGGAAACATACTCAGCAGAGTAGAGGTGTTACTTTTTCTTAAGTAGATCTATAGTTTTCACACAATTATCATCAAAATCCCAGCTAGATTCTTTGAAGAAACAGACAAGCTGATTCTAAAATTTAAATGGAAAGGTAAAGGAAATCAAATACCCAAAACAGTTAAAAAGGTCTGAAACTGGCAGAATCCCACGACGGGGTTTAAGACTTCCTGTGTTGTGTCGGGAACCAAGACAGCGTGATGCTGGCAGAGGGAGGGACGCCGCCACCCAGGGAGAGACTCCGCGACCCAGGGAGCAGACCAGACGGGCCAGACAGGGCCTCTCAATAGACCTCCAACCGGTGATGCTGGAGTGACGGCACATTGATAGGCAAAGAAATGAACTCTGGCCTAAAGGTATACAAAAATGAATTCGGAGTGGATCATGGATCTAAAGGGAACTAAAGGTTTTAGAAGATGCACAAGAAAATCTTTATGACCTAGGGTATCCTTAGACATAGGGTTTCTTAGACATGAAACTAAAAGCATATGTAAAACCAAAAACCAATACATTACAAGATTTGAATCCCTACCATGGTCAGCCAGAAACATGCAGGCATGTGTGTGGGCACCCAGGTCTCAAGCTGGAGAGCTGGAGGACTATGGACTGACTGGAGGCTTTGATTCTGTCTCGCCTTTTCACTGTCACCTGCATGTGTGTGTGCTCTAGCATGAATAAAGAAAAAGACATTTTAGGAAACATCAGTAAATTAGACTTCTTCACATTTACGCTTTTGGGGGTTGGCAGGTGGCATGGTGGTTAAGAGTGCTGGACTCCCACATGGCTGACTGTGGTTTGAGTCCCAGACCTGCTGGCTTGCTTTTTCACTTTTCCTCTCTCTCTCTCTCTCTCTCTCTCTCTCTCTCTCTCTCTCTCTCTCTCTCTCTCTCTCCTCTCTCTCTCTCTCTCTCTTACTCTGTCCCTCTCTAGTCAAATATAAATAAATAAATTAAGTTAAATAAAATAATTCTTTAAAAAAATTAAAATTGAAACAGATATTTTTTGGCTTCCACTTCTGGAATAGTGATTTGAGGAGCTTCATAGATCTGCTCCCCAGAAATAACTATAATTGGTGAAAATTATGAGAAAAAGTCTTTGGAAGTCATCCTAGGGCATATAACAAAGAAACATTTATATAAGAAAGTGTGAGAGGGAGCAGCAGTTAATGTAATGGCTATGTCACTGAACTCCCATGTAGTCGACCGCGGTTCAAGTCCTGGACCTGGTGGCTTAAATTCACGCCAGGCGCATGTGTGTGCGTGCCCAAGATCCCGGGAGGAGAATGGAGGAGAAGGGATTGCGGCGTGGCCATCCCCCCTGGGGGGTGATTTCTCGCTTTCTGTCTCTCTGTCTGTCTCTGTCTGTCTGGCGAGTACACGCGCCCTGTAGCAAAAACCTCTTCAAAAAAAAAGAGAAAGTGTGAGTTCTTTTCCGGTGGAACCATGGAGGGCGTTCAAGAGAAGAAAACAAAGGTCCCTGCTGCAGCAGCAACTAAGAAAAAGGCTCCTGCTGCAGTGGAAGCCACCAGGAAAAAGGTTCCTGCTGTACCAGAAACCGTTAAGAAAAAGTGAAGGAATCTTGTGGAGCTGAAGATCAGGCGCCTGAGAAAGTAGTTTGCTCAAAAGATGCTTCAAAAGGCAAGGAGGAAGCTTATCTATGAAAAAGCTAAGCACTATCATAAGGAATATAGACAGATGTACAGAACTGAGATTCACACGGCCAGGATGGCAAGAAAAGCTGGCGACTTCTCTGTACCTGCAGAACCCAAATTGGTGTTTGTCATCAGGATCAGAGGTATCAATGGAGTGAGCCCAAAGGTTCGAAAGGTGTTGCAGCATCTTCGTCTTCACAGATCTTCAATGGCACCTTTGTTAAGCTCAGCAAGGCCTCAGTTAACATGCTGAGAATTGTGGAACCATATATGGCATGGGGGCACCCAAACCTGAAGTCCGTAAATGGACTGATCTACAAACACGGTTCTGGCAAAATCAACTGGAAGCGAATTGCTTCGATAGTTGACTCTGATTGCCCGATCTCTTGGCAAGTTTGGAGGAGGAGCTGATCCATGGAGGAGCGGATCCATGAAGTCTATACTGTTGGAAAATGCTTCAAAGAAGCAAATAACTTCCTGTGGCCCTTCAAATTATCTTCTCCATGAGGTGGAATGAAGAAAACGACCACCCATTTTGTAGAAGGTGAGATGCTGGCAACAGGGAAGACCAGATCAACAGACTTATTAGAAGGATGAGCTAAGGTATCCACCATGGTTATCTTTGTAATCTGGTCAGTAAATAGAGTGGCTGTTTTTAGGCTGGAAAAAAAAAAAAAAAAAAGAAAGAAAAGAAAAGAAAGAAAGAAAGAAAAAGAAAAAAAGTCTTAGAAAGCATCGGAAGAGTCGTGCTGTTGAGCCATGACCTGCCTGTCACTCTGTCCCAGCTCACCAGGAAGGAGGCTTCATTCTAAGTGGATGTGACCAAGCAGGTGAAGATCCTTCTCCCTGCAGCTCACAGAGCAGGGAGCAGGCCATCTGTGTTTCTCAAAGCCCCCAGCTCCAAGTTCTAGCAAAGTCCAGCAGGTGCAACCGAGACTTGCTTCACTTGGGGCAGAGGCCCAGGCCAGCCGTGGCAGGCAAATGCGGGAGGCTGCACCTGCCCCACCTCAGCTTGTTCCCAGAATGGAGTTCCTCCCTGGGCGAGGCTTCCTGGGCGAGGCTGCTCTCCTTGCAGGCTTTGCTTGGGGAGAACCGAGCACTGTGTCCACCCTGCTCCGGAGCAGGGGCTCAGAGGTGCAGCCCGAGGGAGAAGCAGGCCATAAGCACAGGGAACTCCAAAGCTCTCCCGAAAGATACTGACTTTATTTAAACCAGCGTGGGCACTTTCAAGCCTCAGACTGATCTTGAAAACAGTGGAAGTTGTAGCAAGCCAGGGGAGGCCAGCTGCTCCACTGGATCAATAAGCAGAACTGTAGGTCAGCTGGTTTGCCAGAGCTCCAAGAAAGCAGCTCAAGAGGGTCTGCCTAAGGGAAGGACAAACCTCAGATGTGTCTCTAAAGCAGCCTCTGCAGATAAACCTAATTTAATTGGCTCAGACAGTGGAGGGTCAGCTGGAAAACGGTGCTGGCCATCCCAGCGGAGCCAGCACTCTGACAGGTCAGGAAGAGCCCAGGAAAGACGGCCATGAGCCTGCCGCAACTGCTGTCACCCAGAAGATTTCTGTGCTCCACGGGCTGAGCCCTCGGAGCAGCCGCAGAGCCTGCACTGCAGAGGGGGACTTGGTAAGTAGTCCAGCCACAGCCCTCAACAAGGGGAGGGCGGCAAGAAGCCTGGAGGATGCGGGCGGTATCGCCATTGCTGCAGTGTGGCACCAAAAGCGTCTGGTTTTCCACAGCAGCTAGAAGACACGCAGAGAGCCAGCAAAGTGTAAACCATGCCCAGGGAAGAGGGCAGACACGAGCTGCTTGTGGGAGGGCTCGGGTGTCGGCTTTAACAGGCAGGCTCCAGGGAGTCACAAGGATGTTTCACATACCGAAGGGCACCGTAGCTAGAGACTTAGTGGAAGGTATGATGGCAGTCTCATGGAACGAAGACTCTAAATAAAGAGAAGAAATTACAAAGTAGGGACCAGCAGATGGCATGACAGTTACGTCACTGGACTCCCATGTAGCTGACTATAGTTCGCGTCCTGGACTAGGTGGCTTAAACCTCATGCCGGGCATGTGTGTGTGCCAAGGATCCCGAGAGGAGAATGGAGGAAAAGGGATTGCAGCTTGGCCATCCCCCTGGGAAGTGATTGCAGCTTGGCCATCCCCCTGGGAAGTGATTTCTCACTTTCTTTCTCTCTGTCTCTGTCTCTTTGGCAAGAACATGCATTCTATATAAAAAATATCTCGGGGAAAAAATTACAAAGTAGCAATTAGTATAAATCTTAGAAATAAGGGACCAACGCCGGGCCTGCGCATGGCCGCCGGGCCGGCGCGTGGCCCCCGGGCCTGCGCGTGGCCGCCGGGTCTGAGCATGGCCACTGGGCCTGCACTTGCGCGTGGCCGCCGGGCCTGTGCGTGGCCACCAGACCTGTGCCCGCGCGTGGCTGCCGGGCCTGCGCCCGGGCGTGGCCGCCGGGCCTGCGCCTGTGCGTGGCCACCGGGCCTGCGCGTGGCCGCCGGGCCTGCGCGTGGCCGCTGGTCGTGAGCGGCAAACTGAAGCCGAAAACAAGGATTAAGATCTTGCATATATAAGCAACAGAAAGAAACTTTAGATGTCTTAAACCAATTGAGAAATATATTGTATAGGAGGATTTTCTCTGCCTATGGACAGTGAGAAGATGATGGTCACCAGCCCTGCATTACCTCAGGGTAAAACAAGAACTACTCTACCATTCTTAAGGAATCCAGATACTCGAGGATGACTCACGCTGCAGATCCCCACAACACCATTCCCGGTAATCACAAGATGGATGCTGTGCCGCATCAACTGATAACCATCTCTGCTTACCAGAACCGCGTTCCTGAAACTGTATTCCATGGAGACTCACCTACAATTGCGGAACTGCACGAGACCCACCCTTGACCCAACCCTGAATAGAATCTATGTTCCCTATTGTGGAAAACTTTATGAGCTGATAATTGAAAAAGGAAAAAAACAAAAAAAAAGGTGAAAGAACTGGAGGGTATGGTCGCAGGGATGGCAACTGCGGATGCTGGAGACAGTATGGGAGAGGTAATGGGAATGAGTGATGGAGGGCGGAGGGGAAGGATTCAGGGAACGAACATCACGCTTGACGGACACAGGGGTGAAGGGTGGTCTGTTGATGATGTATGTGGTGGTATCATTGTCTTGATTAATGTGAACTGTACTCATGCTGGGAAAAACCATGCTGTACACTGTAAAGATGTGCAATGAAAAAAAAAAATATCAGCACTCTGGCAGAAGGAGAAAGATCTGATGATATGATAGCGGAAAGGATAAATGTAGATACCAGAGGCTGTAAGGGAGGGGAGTGAGTGGTCGGGAGTGGGTGGTAGAGAGTGGGCGTGGGGGGCAAAGGGAAGAATCATTTAACACCAAAAAATGTAGAGTTCTCTGTTAAAAACTATATACATATATGTATATTGTATACATCATAATGGGAACTTTATGTAAAATGTGAATTTAATTAATCTGAGAAAGAAAAATAAAAGACAAAAAAAAAAAAAAAAAAGAAAAAAAGAAATGAGGGACCAGCAGTTGGTGTAATGGCTATGTTGCTGAACTCCTATATAGTCGACCACGGTTCGCGTCCCAGACCCGGTGGCTTAAATTCACACCAGGTGCGTGTGCGTGCATGCCCAAGATCCCGAGAGGAGAATGGAGGAGAAGGGATTGCGGCGTGGCCATCCCCCCTGGTGGGTGATTTCTCGCTTTCTGCCTCTCTGTCTCTCTCTGTCTGTCTGGTGAGTGCACGCGCCCTGTAACAGAAACCTCTAAAAAAACAATCATAGAAATGAAAAGTAGGATAGCTGAGGGAAAGTTTACTGGGCGACTCAACGGATTTGACCTGGCAGGAGGCAGGCTCTGCCTCCGGGTGCGATGCCTGCCTGCTGTCCCAGCAGGCGGTAGGGGAGATTCATTTCTTTTTTTTTGGATAAGTTTCTGCTATAGGGCACGTGCACTCCCCAGACAGACAGAGAGAGACAGACAGAAAGCAAGAAATCACCCCCCAGGGGGGATGGCCACGCCACAATCCCTTCTCCTCCATTCTCCTCTTGGGATCTTGGGCACGCACGCACATGCGCCTGGCATGAATTTAAGTCGCTGGGTCCGGAACTTGAACCGCGATTGACTACATGGGAGTCCAGCGATGTAGCCATTGCGCCAACTGCTGGTCCCGAGAAGATATTCATTTCTTGAGGGTTTGGTGAAATGTTCCTGGCAGCTAGGTGGGCTGAGGCCTTTTCCATGTTGTATATTGTCGTCATTGTTTTGTTTGTTTGTTTCTTTGTTTCCCCTATTATTACTGATCTGTTTTGGGTTTTTCTTTAATCAGCACCAGGGTCTCTTCCTGCCCTGCACATTTGCTGACTAAGCTGTGGGCTGGGCCTTGTGGCTGTGGGAGCATCTGCTTGTTTGGGGCATCTTCTCGTCCCTCCTTCACTCAGTCCCTACTTGTTTGTCTTCTAGGAATTCCTAAACACTCCATACGTTAAGGGTGCTTTCTGTTTTGCAGCACTGGCTTTTTTTTTTTTTTTTTTTTTTTTTTTTTTTTAATTGCAAAGAATGTGTGTGTTCACCAGAGACACAGAGGGAGAGAAAGAAAGCATCCCCCAGTGGGTTTGCTCACGCCACAAGCCCTTCTCCTCCACTTCTCCATCCTGTTGGGACTTCAGTGCTGGCACCTGTGGCTGGAGTGTTCCCCTGGCCACTGTGGCCAGGACCTACAGTACTAGCGGCCATGTTTGATCCGCCCCCCTGACCTCCAGGGATGGCCTGCAGCCTGATATTCATATAGGTGAATATATATAATTTATTACAAGGTGCTTCCCAGAGAGAGGGGGAGAGGGAAAGCACCCCCTAAGGAGGGCGGCCGTGCTGCAGTCCCTTCTCCGTCCTCCTCTCAGAGTTTGGGGCACACATGCCTGCATGTTTTCCAAGCCACCAGGTCTGGGGCTCAACCAGCTGCCTTACCCACGATGCCACTGGCTGGCCCCAGATAGTCTTTTAAACGTTCTTTTTCTTTTTTCATGGTAGAACTTACACAGGCACACATGAGAGAGGGAGAGGGAAGAGACAGGAGCCTCCTCTCTAGGGTCTGGGCATGCCATGGGCCCCTGCTAGCCTGCTGGACTTGGGGACTCCTGCATGCCCGCCACCTTCCGGCTGACCAGGCTGGGGCCAAACCAGTCTCGTGGGACCCAGCTTCTCTTGCATGTGTTACCACTGCTCCATGGAGCCAGACCCATGTGTTCTTTCTCTCTCTCTCTCTCTTTCTTTTTAAATTTTTATTTATTTATTTATTTATTTAGAAGGTTTTGCTATAGGGCACGTGTGCTCACCAGACAGACAGAGACAGACAAAGAGACAGAAAGCGAGAAATCATCCCCCGGGGGGGATGGCCACGTCACAATCCCTTCTCCTCCACTGTCCTCTCAGGATCTTGGGCACACACGCACATGCGCCTGGCGTGAGTTTTAAGCCACCGGGTCCAGGATGCGAACCGTGGTCGACTACGTGGGAGTGCAGCGACATAGCCATTATGCTAACTGCTGGTCCCCCTCTCTCTTTTTTTAAAAAATAATTATTTATTTAATTTTATTCATTCATTCACTTATTTAAATTTGACCAGAGAGATGCAGAGAGAAAGAGGAGGAAAATGAGAAAGCAAGCTGCCAGGTCCAGGACTCGAACTGTGGTCAGCCATGTGTGAGTGTCCAGTGCATTAACCACCATGCCATCTGCTGGTTGCTCTCGTTTTTTTTTTTTTGGAGAGGTTTTTTTGCTATAGGGCGCGTGTGCTTGCTAGAAAGACAGAGAGAGACAGAAAGCGAGAAATCACCCCCCCAGGTGGGATGGCCACGCTGCAATCCCTTCTCCTCCATTCTCCTCTCGGGATCTTGGGCACGCACGCACACATGCCCGGTGTGAGTTTTAAGCCACCGGGTCCAGGATGTGAACCACGGTCAACTACGTGGGAGTCCAGTGACATAGCCATTAAGCTAACTGCTGGTCCCTTTTCTCTTTTTTTTATTAAGAGAGATATTTTTGCTATAGGGTGCGTGTACTCGCCAGAGAGACAGAAAGAGAGAAACCACCCCTCCACCCCTGTGGGGGATGAGCACGCTGCAATCCTCCATTCTCCTTTCAGGATTTTGGGCATGCAGCACACACATGTGCCCAGTGTGAGTTTTTTATTTGTTTGTTTGTTTGTTTTTAATAAATTTATTCATTCATTTATTTTAATTTGACCAGAGAGAGAGAGACAGAGAGAGAGAGGAAATGAGAAAGCAAGCCGACAGGTCTAGGACTCAAACCATGGTCAGCAATGTGGGAGTGTCCAGTGCCTTAACCACCATGCTACCTGCTGGTCCTCCAGTGTGAGTTTTTTTTTTTTTTTTTTTGGAGAGGTTTTTACTATAGGGCACGTGCGCTCGCCAGACAGAGGGACAGAGAGACAGAAAGCGAGAAATCACCCCCCAGGGGGGATGGCCACGCCACAATCCCTTCTCCTCCATTCTCCTCTCGGGATCTTGGGCACACACGCACACGCGCCCGGCGTGAGTTTTAAGCCACCGGGTCCGGGACGCGAACCGTGGTCAACTACGTGGGAGTCCAGCGACATAGCCATTACGCTAACTGCTGATCTCCCTCCAGTGAGTTTTAAGCAGCCACGTCTGGGGCTCGAACTGTGGTTGACTACATGGCAGCCCAGCAATGTAGCCATTATGCCATCTGCTGGTCCCAACCCCATATGTTCTTTATAATACAGTGTCTTTTGTCATTTTAAGAAATTTGAGTCCAAAGGGAAGTAGGTTTTTGAGAGAGCTTGATGTAGTGCTGGCATGTCACCCACACAGTTGGAAGAAGAGTGCGATACTCAGGAGCAGGAGACATCTTTTCCACACGTGAGCATCACGTTCACCCACTTTGCTGTCCTCCCCCAGAGTGGCCCGGTCAGACTCTTTGTACCTTACAAAAGGCGCAAGAAGGAGAATGAAATGCCCACGACTCCGGTCAAGAAGGACTCCCCCAAGAACATCACGTTGCTTCCAGCCACCGCCGCCACCACCTGTGAGTCTGGTGCTCGGGGTCCCCCACACCTACTCTCCACCACCTTTCCTCCGCCCCTGTTCCAGAGCCGACGCCGTGTGTGTCCCTCCCTTTCCTGACTGGGCCCCGTGAGCGGGGTCCCTGGGTTCAGCCCTGCCTTCCTTCCCCGATGTGGGCCGGCCCGGTGGGAGCCGTCGGTGTCCCGGGAGGCATGGTGCAAGCGCTTGGTCTGTGCTCGGCTGAGCACTCCTGACTCGGGTCTCCTTCCCACGTCCACAGCAACTGCTACTTCATTTTTCTTTTTATCCCTTATTTTTATAATTTTTTTAAAAAAGGTTTTAGCCATAGGATGTATGTGCTTGCCAAAGAGAGACAGAGAAGGAAAGTGAGAAATCTCCCGTCAGGGAGGGAGGGCCATGCTGCAGTCCCTTCTCCACTCTCCCCCAGGGATTTTGGGCACGCACGCACACACCAACACGACCAGCGTGGGTTTCAGGTCACCGGCTCCGGGACTCAGACTGCCATCGGCCATGTAGGAAACCAGCACCTTAACCACCATGCCCTCAGCCGACCCTCTTTTTATTTTCTTAGTTGCTAGAGGGTATGTGTCCTCACCAGAGAGAGAGAGACAGAGAGAAAGTATTTGCTTGGGGGCAGTCATGCTACAATACCTTCTCCATTTCTCCATCCTGTAGGGACTCGGGGCTTGCCTGGCATGTGCCTGGCATGTTCCAAGCCACCGGGTCGGGGATTCAGAGCACGGTCAGCCATATGGAATTCCACTCCCCTTACCCCCAGGGCAGGTGGCTGGGCAGGGGCCTGGCCCGGCAAGTGCCTCTTGGTGAAATGGACGCAGGCTGTGAGAGCCCGTGTGCCTGGGAGGCCTGCTCCCTCCCCGGCATCCAGACAGGTGGTCCCTGAGCACCTTCCTAGCCCACTGTCCTCGCACTGTCAGCAGCTGGCAGGGTGCACGCTGCTCACGTGAAGCTGCCGTGTGGGCTAGGAACGGGGAATTAGGGGAGTGGAGAAGACGCTGCTTGTTTTTTCATTGTCAGAGACAGGAAGAGAAAGCACACCCCAAAGTGGTCCCACTTATTTCTTCTTCCATTTCTGCATCCTGTCCAGGTTTGGGGGACAAACACGTGTGTCTCCGGCGTGTTTTTCAGGCTGCCAGGAGCTGGCATTTGAACAGCAGTCAGCCACGTGGGACCCAGTCTCCATACACAAGGCTAGACTGCTGCACTAACGGCAACCAACCTGCTTTTTTAAAAATTAGTTGGGACCAGCAGTTGGCGTAACGGCTATGTCGCTGTACTCCCATGTAGCTGACCACGGTTCGCGTCCTGAACCCGGTGGCTTAAATTCATGCCAGGCACATGTGTGTGCATGCCCAAGATCCCGAGAGGAGAATGGAGGAGAAGGAATTGCGGCGTGGCCATCCCCCCTGGGGGGTGATTTCTCACTTTTTGTCTCTCTGTCTCTCTCTATCTGGCAAGCGCACGTGCCCTATAGCAAAAACCTGTCCAAACACACACACACACACACACACACACAATGGGTGGGGTAGATTAAGAGATGGTGAGAGGCAGTTATAGGAGAAAATCTCTTAGTAACAGGCTCCAGTTAGATAATCCAAGTTTGTTTTGTTTTTGGATTTTTTTGCCATAGGACATGTGCACTCATCAAGAGAGAGAAATAGGGAGGGAGGGAAAGCGAGGGAGGGACAAACACATGCATGGCCTGTGTGGTGTCTGGCGCTGGAGCCTGGCCTTGGCCCTGTAGTTAGTATCCAGTGCCTTAACCACCACGCCACCTGCTGGCCACGGTCTGCATTGTTTGCATTAATAGCGCAGTGTCCCTGAGTCCCACAGGTGGAGAGTCAAGGCAGAGTCTGTAGGGCAGCACTGCCTGCCGAGCAGCAGACATGACCGAGTTGGCCTCTAACTTTGGTGAAAGTATTTTGGTTGACTCAAACTATTGGGTCGTGGGAAAAGACCTGACGCATTTTTGCATAGGAAAACAGAAAAATATGTCATGACTTTTCTGAGAACTTAATGCAATACTTGATTAATACAATAACTTTTGTTTTCTTTTTTTTGGGAGAGGTTTTTACTACAGGGTGCACGCGCTCGCCAGCCAGACAGACAGAGACAGAGAGACAGAAAGCGAGAAATCACCCCCCAGGGGGGATGGCCACGCCTCAGTCCATTCTCCTTTCGGGATCTTGGGCACGCATACACACGTGCCTGTCGTGAGTTTTAAGCCACTGGGTCTAGGACTCGAACCACGGTCGACTACGTGGAAGTCCAGCGACATAGCCATTACGCTAACTGCTGGTCCCACTTTTGTTTTCATTTTTAAAAACCTGTTAATTTATTTCTTCCATGAGAGAGAGGCAGGTACTTCCAACAGGACCCCCACACTCGTCCAGCCCAGGCTCAGCGGGTCCAGATCTCAGATACGCATGGGCTTGCCTTGCTCAGGGAGACCCAGGGCGGGAACGCAGGCCTTGCTGTATGGGCCCAGTTGCAGCACCACTGTGCCACCCCTGGCCTTCAGACTACAGAAGGCTTTAAAAGCTGTTTTAGATTTTGCTTTATTTTTGTTCTCTGGCCAGGTACTGTAGTTAAAATAGTGGACAATGCATGTTGTCTGCCGTCCTGCCCCAGCCTGGCTTTCTGCCCAGATGCACAGAAGTCACTGGCGGGGGTGGGTGTACTATGTCCGTGCTTCGGCTCCTGAGGTCTTCTGAAGCCTGTGCCCCACAAGGGGCTGCAGTGCGGCTGCCACGGGGCCTGGATTTTGTGCTCCCCACCCCCCGCCCTGCTGAGCATCTGCTGTGCCCCTGCCTTTCCAGTCACCGTGACCCCCTCAGGACAGATCACTACCTCTGGCGCTCTGACCTTCGACCGGGCATCCACTGTGGAGGCTACTGCTGTCATATCAGAGAGTCCGGCCCAGGGTGACGTCTTTGCTGGAGCGACAGGTCAGTCCTGGCACCTGCCTGACCACCTTGCCTCGTCGCTGCTGGGCTGTCCTGCAGAGAAGGCCTTGAGTGGCGACGAGTCTGGGCTCGGGAACGGACAGAGAGTGCGTCTCAGCAGGTGGGGTGAGGGTAGCTCATTTGTGGCAGAGACCCCGTGAGTAGCAAGCCAAGGCCTCCCACTGGCCGACTCCGGCCTTAGACCAGGACTGCCTGATGAAGACATAACCGAGCCACATCGCAGTCGTAGCTAGTCTGGCAGCCACGCGAGGCACGCACATGAGAGGTGAAACCTGTTTCCAGGATGTATTTTACCTCACCTGCCTGTCCAAGTCCTGTGTGCCGATCTAGACTCGCCACGCTGAGGGTACGGTAGCCGTGTGTGCCCGAAGCCCTACAGCGCACGGCACTGCTTTTCAGGGCCCATCTGAGGTCTTCCGTGCCGGCTGCTGGGTCCACGGCCACTTATCCTTCCTCTCGCCAACAGTGCAAGAGGCCGGCATGCAGCCCCCGTGCAGGGTGGGCCACCCCGAGCCACACTACCCTGGTTATCAGGACAGCTGCCAGATTGCACCCTTTCCAGAAGCAGCGTTGCCAACATCGCATCCTAAAATAGGTGAGTGTGGAAGAATTCACGCACACGCAGGCCGCTGTCCTCTCAGCTGCTACTCATGAAAGAGCTTCCAAGTGAAATGGGGCTCGTTTGGCTTGTTTCTCTTGATGTTCTGGGTCAGGATCTGGCTGAGGTTGGCCACTGCCTGTGTTTGTAAATAAAGTTTTACTTGAACACGGCCATGCTCATTCGTTTGTGCATGTGGAAGGCCACTAGGGCAGAAATTCCCAGAGCCTCAGTGGCCCACAAGCCGAAAGCAGGTAGGTAGGTACTGTCAGGCCTTCCAAGAGGAAGTGTGTGTTTGGCGTGTCTCCCTGAGCTGCCCTCCGCAGAGTGCACAAAGCAGGCTGTGTCTGCTGCGAGAGTGGAAGACCCAACGTTTGCATCACACTGCACGTGCGTTTTGACTTTGGTTCTTCATTTTACAACACCTTTGGACACATTTCTGTGTCATTACACTGTCTTCTTAATTATCATCATTCCTTTTTTTTTTTTTGGAGAGGTTTTCGCTATAAGGCGCATGCGCTTGCCAGACAGACAGAGACAGACAGAGAGACAGAAAGCAAGAAATCACCCCCCTGGGGGGATGGTCACGCCGCAATCCCTTCTCCTCCATTCTCCTCTCGGGATCTTGGGCACGCATGCGCACGCACCCGGCATGAGTTTTAAGCCACTGGGTCTGGGACGCGAACCGTGGTCGACTACGTGGGAGTCCAGCGACATAGCCATTATGCTAACTGCTGGTTCCTTCATTATTCCTTTATTACTTTAATATGTCCAGAGAGAGACACACAGAGTGAGAGAGGGAAAATGAGAAAACAAACCTCCAAGTCCGGGACTCAAACCATGTCCGGCACCTTAACCACCACGCCACTTGCCAGCCACAATTATGACTTTTAAGTTCTTTATAGGGCATGTGTATTTGTCTAGGAGAGAGAAGGAAAGTGAGAAATCACTCCCCAGGGGAATGGCCACATTGCAGTCCCTCCTCTACCATTCTCTTGGGATTTGGGGCACACACACACACACACACACACACACCTGCCCAGTTGTGTTTTTTAAACCGCTGGATCCAGGAATCAAATCACGCAGTTGGCAGGTGGGATCCAGCTACCTTGTCTAACTCTGCTGCCTAGCTGGGCTTACACTGGCTTTTCTTTTCAGTTTTATTTATTTCTTCTATGAGAAAGAGAAACAAAGAGACAGGCACTCTCCACAGGGTCCTGATGCACGACCCACTTCTCGTCTCACCCAGCATGGGTCATGGGCACATGTGACCTGGCACGCACAAGGAGACCCTGGGGTTCGAACCCAGGGCCTTCCCATGTGGGTCCAGCGTCATGGAGCAGCATATCACTGCACCCGTACAGCCACTGCTGGCCCCATTGCACTTTCTCCTTCCATTTTTTTTAAGAATTATTTTATTTAACTTTTAGTTTTTTTAATTATTATTTTTGTTTTTGAATTTGACCAGAGAGAGAGAGGGAAAGCGAGAAAGCAGGCCACCAGGTCCAGGACTCGAACCGTGGTCAGCCATGTGGGAGTCTAATGCCGCTAACCATCACACCACCTGCCGGCCTCCCCATTACACTGTCTTAAAGGGTGCATTAATCAGTACATTTGTTGTTGAACCTTCTATTCTCGGACATTTGCACATTTCGTCTCTCTCACCAGTGCGGTCACTGTAGTAGAAAATCCATTCATAAGATTTTTTCCCCTAATCATTTATTTATTTATTTACTTGGTATTTTTGTTTGTGATTTTCAAGCTGCTGGGTCTGGGACTTCAACTACACTTAGACATGTGATAATCCAATGCCTTACCCACCATGCCATAAGATTTGTTTTTTTTTTTTGAGAGGTTTTTGCTATAAGGTGTGTGTGCTCGCCAGACAGACAGAGAGAGAGAGACAGAAAGCCAGCAATCACCCCCCAGGGGGGATGGCCACGCCGCAATCCCTTCTCCTCCATTCTCCTCTCGGGATCTTGGGCATGCATGCACACGTGCTGGCATGAATTTAAGCCACCAGGTCTGGGACTTGAACTACGGTCGACTACATGTGAGTCCAGCGACATAGCCATTACGCCAACTGCTGGTCCGATTTTTTTTTAAGAATTATTTTATTCAATTATTTGTTTATTCATTTAATTTGACCAGAGAGAGAAAGAAAGGGAAAGTGAAAAAGCAAGCCACCAGGTCCAGGACCTGAACCGTGGTTGGCCACGTGGGAGTCCAGTGCCCATAACCACCACATCACCTGCAGGTCCCTATAAGATTTTTAAAAAGCACTCACCTCACTTTTGTTCACTTGTTTATCCTTCCTTTCGCCTACTTGGACTCTTCCCACTGGAAGGTCATGTAAGGTCTGACTTCTGCCTCAGTCTGTTATTATGTTGCTGACAGATACCTGAGACCAGGGGGTTTATGAACAAAGTCGAGGTCTACCTGCAAACTCAGGGTCCTGGTGGGCAGTCCAACGGCATCACGTAACAGCAGAAGGCAGAGCTCGCAGCAGAGCCGGCCGTGCTCTGTCCCCGCGTGGGCTCTGCCTGCCTCGTCTCCTCGCCTTGTGTGCACCCCGGAGGTCGGTGACTGGGGCCCCTGCCCTGATGACGTTACCACACCGGGGACACCGCGTAGAAATTAAGTTCTCGCTTAATCCTTTATAATAGAATCAAGCCCCAACACATGTACCCTTGGGGACATCTAACCACCATCCACCAAGACCAAACTCCAAAATGGGACTCTTCGGGAATAAACCATTATTCAAACTGTAACCGCCTCTTTTCCCCAAGCCCACCTGCCGCTCCAGCCTCACCCCGGGGCCTGTGGTGAGCTCTGTGCTTGGCCTTGGGCCGCATTTACCTGTCCCCGTAAATCCTGCTGCGGGTGTGGGGGAGCTTGATGTTTCAGCCCTTCTCTTGGTCACCAGCTGTGAAGTGCTTTTGTGTTTGATGATAGTGCATGCACATGACAGAGAGAGAAGTGACCCTTCAACAGGGTTTCGTCACACAGGGATCCCACTCCAGCCCTCCCCTCTATGGGGCCCTGGGTGGCACGCACGCACTAGGCATGTTTTAGACTGACACGGGGATCTGAGCCTGCGGTCAGCCTCCTTCCAGTCCTGCAGGGCGTTGGCATCAGTGCTGGCCCCAATCTCACGAGGTATTTATTAACATACAAAAATTGTTTTGAGGGCCAGCAAATGGCATGGAGGTTCAGGCGGCTTATCCCACGTGGACACTGTGGTCCCTGTCACAGCCCTGGTAGACCCGGGCTTGCTGTCCTGCTAATGGCTCGTAGCTGTTTGCTGTCGTTATCTGTGCTCGGACCATCCCAGACCTGGCCGGGGAGCTCTGTAGGCTGGTCACTGTGCTCTCTGACCCACCATTGTTCTGGGCACGTCTTAGTTTCTGCTACAGCTGGATGTCGGAGGCTCAGCTCCAGTTCTCTGCTCCTCCAGGAGCTTGGCCCTGTGCAGGCCTGGTTGCCGAGGACTTGGGCTGCCGGGCTGTGCATCTCCCGGTATTTGTCCAGTGACCTCACGCTGGGAGTGACAGGAGGTCTTGTGGAGCGGTGCCCGTCAGGGCTCTGTCCCTGCGGGCCGGAGGTGCTCGTGAACAGCGCGGGCCTGGGTGCGACATGTCTCGCTGCTGCCGAGGTGTCTGCCCTCGGCCGAGAAGTGGGGAGCGTGTGTGCTCACACAGGGCAGGCCTGTGCTCTCCATCTGGCCATCTGCGCTGAGAGCCGCAGTCGCACTGGTGTCTCTAGGTCTAGTCCGAAACCACAGGGCTCCTTCTAGTCCCCTCCCTGCTCACGTCTGTAATTTGTTCTCCTGCGTGAGGGTGGGAGGGTGGCAGTCTCCCTGTGTTAGGGGTGCTGGGCTATGACCGTCACCCATTCCCTTCACAGTTCTCCCGTCTGGATGCAGATGGCCAGGAGGGCTTTCCACGTGGGGAGGCACAGGCCGGGCCCCTTCCGTTCTTCGTCTGCTTCACCGCTGAGGGTCTCAGGGCCACTTCCCTGGCCCGGCCGTCGTCCTCAGGGCTGGTCCTGCGGTGTCTCACGGCCACCTTCTGCACGCAGTGGGAGTTCTGCTTGCAGTCTGTCTTATCTGTGAACACCAAATCTCAGATGTGTTCAGGCCCTCCTGGTGGAAGCCCAGGTGATTCTTTTTGGTGTCGGCATTTGAATTTTCTTTCTTTCTTTTGGCTGGAGGGCACATGCACTCACAGAGAGAGAGAGAGAGAGAAAGTGACAAAATGTCCCCTACGAGGGATGGGCATGCCACACCCTCTCTCCTCAGGACTGCGGGCACCCATGCCCAGTGTGTTTTTCGAGCCACTGGGCCAGGACTGGGCGGCACAGCTGACCATCTGGGACCCGGCCACCAAAACCGCCGCACCGCTGGCTGACTTGGCATTCGGAATTTGTTTTTTTTTTTTAGAGAGTTTTTTGCTATAGGATACATGCGCTTGCTGGAGACACAGAGAGAGAGCGAGAAGTCACATACACACACGCACACACCCCCCGGGAGGTGGCCATGCTGCAATCCCTCTCCTCCATTCTCCTCTGCGGTTTTGAGTACTCATGCACATGTGCCCGGTGTTAGTTTTAAGGCGCTGGGTCTGGGACTCAAACCACAGCTGCCCGTGTGTGAGTCCAGCACTGTAGCCACCATGCCTGCTGGCCCAGCATTCAGAACTTCAACGTGACTCTGGGAGGGTGGCAGTCTCCCTGTGTTGGGGGTGCTGGGCTGTGCCCTACACCCCTGCCCTCCCCACCACCCCTGTCCTGACGTTTCTGAGTACTTTCTTTTTTCTCAATTAGATTTTTACCGTAGGGCACATGCCTGGATGGAGAGGGAGCGAGAAAGAAGGGAAAGCCCCTTCTCCCTCTCCTGTGGACCTTGGGCATGCATGCACACGCGCCCAGTGTATTTTCTTCACGCTGCTGGGTGCCAGACTCGAGCCATGCTGTTGGCTTGGTGGGATCCAGCCCCCGTAAGCACTGTGCCACCAGCTGGCCCATGTGTTTCTTCTCTATTTATGATAGAGTCTGTGCACACGGGCGTTGTATTGGGGGTGAGCAATCTGCTCAAGGCCTGGCCACACCACAGGCTCCTTCTCCAGACCCATAGCACACTGTCTCAGCACTGTTTGTGCCTGGTTTTTCAGCTGCTCAGGCTGGGGATTTGAACTGCAGTTGCCACAAGGACGCGTTACCACTTCACCTTAGAGCCAGACGCATTCTAACATTCGACAAAACTTGTTTTTTAAATTGCCAAGGACATGCATACTCACCAGAAAGAGAGACAGAGAAAGCACCCACCGACAAGAGGGGTCATGCCACAAGCCTTTTCCCTCCGTTTCTATCCTGGGGTGTGGGACCTGCAGGTGGCGTGATGGTTAAGGCGCTGGACTCTCGCATGGTCGACTGCGTTTTGAGTCCTCCAGCCATGACTTGAAACTTATGCTGGGTGTGTGTACATGTGTGCCCAAAATCCTGAGAGGAGAGTGGAGGAGGAAGAGAGTGGAAGAGAAGGGATTGTGGTGTGGCTGTCCCTCTTGGAGGATGATTTCTCACTTTCTATCTCTCTGTGTCTCTCCAGCAAGCACACGTGCCCTATAGCAAAAACCTCTTTTAAAAAAAAAAGGCTTAAGGTGTGTGCGCACACATGCCCAGCATGTTCTTCAAGGCTCTGGGCCAGGACGTGGGCCTGGGTTGGCCGTGTGGGAGCTGGCTCCGTGTGCTGCACTTGACCATGGCACTGCGGGCCTGGCCTGAAGGGCTCTTAATGGAGGCCAGCTTGAAGCGGAGGGTGTATTGATTTCTTGGTTATTTGCCTCTGAACATTCTAGTGTTGACATCCCTGCCTGCCCTGGCGGTCCCGCCTTCCACCCCCACCAAAGCTGTGTCCCCCTCGGTGGTCAGCGGCCTGGAGATGTCGGAACAGCGGAGTTGGCTATACCTGGAGGAGATGCTCAACTCCTTAATCAGCACAGCGCAGCAGCTGAAGACGCTGTTTGAGCAAGCCAAGCAGGCCAGTTCCTACCGCGAAGCCACCGTGACCCAGGCCAAAATTCAGGCGGACACAGAGCGGAAAGAGGTAATGTTAACAGCAGCGAAAGGCACAGGATCCGTGCTCGTGTGGTCCTGTGGCTTCCGTGGGCCCCAGGCCCGTCGCGTGAGGTCTGCGTTGGCTCACCATTTTGCCGTCGTGCGAGTGAAGGCCTCCTTATAGGGAAGGGGCCGCTGCTGCTTGTCAGGGGTTCTGGTTTTTAAGTAAGACGGAGTTATTTCAGGAGGGAGATATTTTTATGCATGCCACTCATTGTTTTTGAATGGTCACCTTTTGTAGACATTATTGGTGTGTTCCAGTTATCTTCAGATGTGTCTTACTTTGTTTTAAAGATTTATTTATTTGTTTTATTTACCATTATTATTATTTTTTTTTAACTTGCTACAGGACATGTGCCCTCATGAGAGAGAAAGAGAGGGAGAGGGAGAAATGAGGCCGTTGGGTCCAGGACTTGAACTGCAGTTGGCCATGTTGGAGTCCAGCACCTTAATCACCATGCCACCTGCTGGCCCTCTGTCTTTTATTTTAATTGCCAGAGGGCATGTGTGCTTGCTAGAGAGAGAGAGAGAGAGAGAGAGAGAGAGAGAGAAGAAGCAGGATGTGGGGAAAGGGAAAAAGCATCCCCAAAAGGGGCGTGGTCACGCCCAGTCCCGTCTGCATTTCTCTGGATTGGGGCATACACACGTGTGCCTGGTGTATATTTCAAGCTGCCAGGGCCAGGATTTGAACGGTGTACTCTGCCATGTGGGATTCAGCTCCTTAACCACCTGGTCACAAGACCAGCCCAATGAACTGCATCTTAGTATGTCTTTATTTTTTTTTTAAGAATTATTTATTTGGGAGACCAACAGATGGCATGGTGGTTAAGGTGCTAGACACTCCCACATGGCTGACCACGGTTCGAGGCCCTGACCTGGCAGCTTGCTTTCTCACTTTCCCTTTCTCTCTTTCTCTCTCTCTCTGGTCAAATTAAAATGAATGAATGAATACATTTAAATAAATAATTAGAAAAAAGAATTATTTAATGTTATTTATTGTTATTATTACTTTAATTTGCTACAGAGCACCTGTACTCACCAGAGAGAGAGAGAAAGTGAGGAAGCAAGCTGCCAGGTCCAGGACTCAAACCATGGTCAGCCATGTGGGGTCCAGCAGCCCAATCACTATGCCACTTCCGGCCCTCTTGTTGTGTCTTACTAGCTTTGGGGAAATGGCATTTGGGGTGTCTGGGTACCGACAGCTGACAGGGTGAGCGCTCAGCCCCTTCACTGCTGAGCTCCCTCCTCTGTGTTGGGGTGAGGCCTGGGCCCAGGACCCTGTCTCAGCGAGGCCCGCACCGATATGCCAAGCAGCTGCTGGTCGGTCACCTGGAGGGGAGGTCGCAGTCCTTGGGCTCCGTTTTGTTGTTTAAATCCAGCATGAAAGGTCCTGCGAATTACTGGGGGCTGGGGATGAGGAGCTGCAGACTTGGGGAGGGTCTATTTTTCTTTAAAAATTATTTTAATTTAATTTAATTTATTCATTCATTTATTTTAATTTGACCAGAAAGACCCAGAGAGAAAGAGAGAGAGGAGGAAGTGAGAAAGCAAGCTGCCAGGTCCGGGACTTGAACAGTGGTCCCATGTAGGAGTGTCCAGCGCCCTAACCACCACATCACCTGCTGGTCCTGGGGTGGGCCTATTAACTTGGTGCAGCCAGAGAACACTTCCTGGCAGGAGCAGTGTGGGATAACAGCAGGACAGTGATGGATTTCTTTCTTTTGTTCTTTACGTTTTTGTCACAGGTCTGTGACTCATTTGAGAGAGTCGGAGAGTGGGAAAGTGAGAAATGGCCCCGGGGTGGCCATGCTGCAGTCCTTTCTGCTTCATTCTCTTGGGGTTTGGGCATGTACTCACACATGCCCAGTGTAATTTTGTTTTTAGAATTACTTTATTTAACTTTATTTATTTATTTAAATTTGACCAGAGAGGGACAGAGCAAGAGCAAGAGAAACGGAACGTGAGAAAGCAAGCCGCCAGGTCTGGAACTTGAACCACGGTCAGGCATGTGGGAGTCCAGCGCCCTAACCACCATGCCACCTGCTGGTCCATGCCTGGCGTAATTTTTAAGCCACCAGGTCTGGAACACAAACCACAGTTGACCACGTGGGAGTCCAGTGCCTTAACTACCATGCCACCTGCTGGTCCCTATTCTTATTTTTTATAGACAAAAGGAAAGAAGAATTGTTCAAGTTCTCACTTTTCTAAATCATTTCATTTTTAAAAACAATTTTTTTTAATACTATAGGGCATACATGCAAGAGAGACAGAAAGGAAAACAAAGAGAAAAGCCCGTTCCCATTGGGCCCTGTCATGCTGCCATCCTTTTTCCTTCAATTTTCCATCCCATCGGGATCCTGGGTACGTGCCTTCATGCCAAAGATGTTTTTCAAGCAGGTGGGGCAGGGACTTGAACTCTGGGTAGCTGTGTGATATCAAACTTCTTCAGCACAGTGCCTAACAGCCATGTTAGGGGGCTGGCTCATCTAAGTGATTTTTCTTTTGAGAGATTTTTGCTATAGGGTACATGCATTCACCGGAGAGAGAGAGACAGAAAGTGACAAATCACACCCAGGAGAGATGACCATGATGCAGTCCCTTCTTCTCCATTCTCCTCTTGGGATATATTTTTAAAATTATTTTTATTTAACTTTATTTTATTTTATTATTGTAATTTGATCAGAGAGGGACAGAGTGAGAGAGAGAGAGAGAGAGATGGAAAGTGAGAAAGCAAGTCACCAGGTCTGGGACTTGAACTGTGGTCAGCCATGTGGGAGTCCAGCGCCCTTAACCACCACGCCACCTGCCAGGCCCCAGCTAGGGAACTTGGACACGCACGTACACACACTCTGCGTGTTTTAAGCCATCGGGTCCAGGACTCAAACCACAGTCAACTATGTGAGAGTCCAGCGACATAGCTGCCTGCTGGTCCCTCTAAATGACTTTTGAACATGCAGTAAACTTGTTTATAAGGAAGAAAAATGTAGTTTCTACTCCTGAAGATACAGATCATTTTAAGATACCTTATTTTTTTTTTTAATTTAAGACAGAGTCTTGCCATAATGTGGCTTTCCTGCCTCCGCTTCCCAGCTGGGCCCATAGGTACATGTCACATAGCTCTGAATAGGCACATGCCATGTGGCTCTGAAGGTCCTTTTATTTTTTTGGAGAGGTTTTTGCTATAGGGTGCATGTGCTCACCAGAAAGAGAGAGACAGAGAGACAGAAAGTGAGAAATCACCCCCCGGGGGAATGGCCACACTGCAGTCCCTTCTCCTCCATTCTCCTCTTGGGATCTTGGGCATGCACGCACACGTGCCTGGTGTGATTTTAAGCCACCGGGTCTGGGATTCAAACTGCGGTCGACTACATGGGAGTCCAGCAACGTAGCCATTATGCCACCTGTTGATCCCTATCCTTTTTTTTTAAAAAAAAAAAAAAAATTATTTTATTTAACTTTATTTATTTACTTATTTTAATTTGACCAGAGAGGGATAGAATGAGAGAGAGGGAGAGAGCAAAAGTGAGAAAGCAAGCCACCAGGTCTGGGACTCGAACCCCGGTCACCCATGTGGGAGTCTAGCGCCCTCAGCCACCATGCCACCTGCCAGCCCCTTAAGATACTCTTTAATGGGCCAACTGGTGGCCTGGTGGTTAAGACGGCTAGATCCTGCATGACTGACTAGTGGTTTGAGTCCTAGACCCAATAGCTTGAAAAGCACACTGTGTGTGTGTCTGTGCCCCAAATCCTGAAAGTGGGGAGAGATGGAGGAAAAGGGATTGCAATGTGACCATTTCCCCGTGCTTGCTCATCGTCACCCCGTCCCCGTCCCCCCCATGCCCCCCAACACCTGCCTGTCTGTCTCTAGCAAATGTACATACCCTTGGGAAAATTAAAATAAAACTTAAAAAAAAAGATTTATTTATTTAATTTGATTTGTTATTGTTATTTTTATTAATAATTTGTCCAGAGAGAGCGGGGGGGAGTGAGAAAGCAAGCCGCCAGGTCTGGGGCTCGGTAGTTGGCCATGTGGGAGTCCAGTGCCTTAACCACCACACCACTTGCCAAACCCAAAATAAAACTTTCCAGAACCAGTACAGCACTGGCCCCACGGCCTAGTGGTTGAGGGATCCAGATCCTACATGGCTGACTTTATGATTCGAGTCTGGGCTTGAACAACTTGTAAAGCACATCGGGCACATGTGTGAGCCCCCACACCCTGACGGGGTAGAGAAATGGGAGTGAGGGACTGAGGCCTGGCTGTGCGCCAGTGGGGGTGCTTCCTCTCCCTCTCTCTGTCCCTCTGGCCAGTGCATGTGCCCTCTGGCAGAAAAAAAAAAAAACAAGAGAGAGAATACTTCCTATTTATGTTGGAGCACACGTGAGAAAGTCGGGGAGAGCACCGTCCATGGGATCTGACCATGCTGTGAACCCCTACCTCGAATCCTCCAGCCCATGGTGTCTGAGGCACTCATGTATGTACCTGGCACGTTTCAGGATGATTGAGCTGGGATTTCAAACTATGGTTGCCATGCTGGGATCCAACTTCTCTCTCTCTCTCTTTTTTTTTTCTTTTTTTTGAGAAGTTTTTGCTATAGGGCACGTGCGCTCACCAGACAGAGAGACAGAAAGCGAGAAATCACCCCCCAGGAGGGATGGCCACGCCACAATCCCTTCTCCTCTATTTCTCCTCTCGGGATCTTGGGCACGCACGCACACACACCCGGCGTGAGTTTAAGCCACCGGGTCCGGGACTCAAACTGCAGTTGACTACATGGGAGTCCAGCGACAGCCATTATGCCAACTGCTGGTCCCGGGATCCAGCTTCTCTTACGCAGCATATTACCACTGTGCCCAGAGCTAGCCCTGGTATTTTTTATGATAGCTTGAGTCCAGCCAGGGCATAGGAACAGGGCCATGTGGGCAGTGCTCTACCGGGCGTCCTAACACCCATGGACTTCTGGCCTGGTGGAAACTGCAGTAGAAGGCTCTTCATATTGTGTGTATGTGTGCATGTGTGCTTGCGAGCGTGTGTGTTTTAACTGTTAGAGGGTATGTGTGCTTGTCAGAGAGAAATAGAGACAGAGAAAAGGGTAAACGGAGAAAGCATCCCCAGCAGGGTGTGGTCATGCTACAGTTCCTTTTCTTCCATTCCTCTGTCCTGTCTGGATTCGGGGCATGTATACACCGACCAGGAGACAGGCACAGTGGGTTAAACAGGAAGTTTCTGTAAAGAGTTGTTAGCTATGAGAAAAGAGTAACTAGAAGATAGAAAAAAACAAACAAACAAACAAACAAAAAACCTCTATATGGCTTCGTACTCTGATGGAAAATACCCAGTGTCGTCCACACTGCTGGGACTGGGATTCGAACCATCATCACCATGTGGGACCCAGTTCCCTTAACCAGCAGGCTACTGGGCTGGCCTTGGAATTGTCTATTGACAATGCTCACTTTTAGGAGAGATTTTTGCTATAGGGTGCTTATGCTCACCGAAGAGACAGAGACAGACAGTGAGGAATCACCCCCTGGGGGATGGCTATGGTGCAATCCTTTCTCCTCCGTTTTCCTCTTGGGATTTCGGGCATGCACGCACATGCGCCTGGCATGAGGTTTAAGCCGCCGGATCCAGGACTTGAACTGCAGTTGACTGCTTGGGAGCCCAGTGACGTAACCATTACGTCATCATTCTCACTTTATAGGAGAAATGCTTGAAAGAATTTTATTATCCCAGAGTATATGTTGTATATGTTGCAAGGTGCTTTCATGGTAAGAGACAATAAACTGAAAACCTATGCAGTTCTTTCATAGAGTTTCTATTATTCTGCTTGTATTTCTGAACTGCTTACTTGTTATGTTCATTTTTTTCCTTTAGTTTGTTGGACATTTCATAATAATATCTTACCTAATTCTTGGAGAGGTTCCACCCCCCCCCACCCCCCCGCTATAGGGCGTGTGCACACACCAGACAGACAGACAGAGACAGAGAGACAGAAAGTGAGAAATCACCCCCCAGGGGGGATGGCCACGCCGCAATCCCTTCTCCTCCATTCTCCTCTCGGGATCTTGGGCACGCACACACACGCGCCCGGCGTGAGTTTAAGCCACCGGGTCCGGGACTCAAACTGCGGTCGACTACGTGGGAGTCCAGCGACATAGCCATTACGCTAACTGCTGGTCCCTACATCTTACCTAATTCTAACATTGGGGTCATCAGTTGCTTTTTCTCTTCACTGTGGACTGCATTTTCTTTCTTACATGTCTAGTAATTCCCGATAGTCTGTTTGGACGTTGGGGTTATGAATGGTGGAGGTTGTGTTGTCTCCCTGCTGCGAGTAGAATTTCGTTCTGGCTGGTCGTTGTGTGGAGAGGCGGTTGTTGCCCTTCGTTAGGGAAGGTCGGTTTGCCTTCTCCTTTTGTGTGCCGCACCCTTAGTCCTGGACTGGTGAGGGTATGCCCTCACTGAGTTTGGCTGCGAAGGCCAAGGTGTCTGTTAAACCCCTCCCCCTTGCCGAGGCTCAGGCTCCAGACTTCCTGGTAGCGAGCAGCAGCTGAAGTCTCTGCTCAGCATTTTGGCCTGTCAGCTGTTCTTTGTGGGGACCCTGGGAGCCCCACTGCACAGGGGGGGGTCAGAGACGTGGAGGGAGTCTGTGCTGAGTGGACCCTTCTGCTTTCTAGAATCGCCCCCCTCAATTTCCAGCCACCGGAGCAGCTCCAGCTTCAGGCTTTGCCGCCTCACTAAGGTGCTGCACCCCACGCCTCGCCCACTGGGAGGCCCAAGCTGGAAGAGCTGTCCTGGTTCTGTGTCCCTGTTAGTCACTAGGCCTCGTCTCCCCTGGGCTGCCTGTGTCCAGCAGGTGAGCCAGCATGCCCAGTGCTGCGGGGCTGGCCGAGTCCCTCCTCCGAAACTCTGGCTTTGTGTGCTATTTGTAATTTTAGGCATTTCTAAGGAAGAAATGTGGCATGAAATCCCTTAAATCCTCTGTTTAGTAAAAGGATGCTAAGCCTGTTAGCGTTGAGCCTCTGCTGAAACCACCCATCGCATTTTAATATCCTGTGCTTAACAAACCTCTGGAACCTTTTTAGAACAAGTATTTTATTTGCTGTAGGGCACATACGCTGGCTGGAAAGAGAGAGAGAGAAAGCACTCCCCAGGGCATGGCCATGCGGCAGTCCTTTCTCCGCTCTCCTGTGGGACGTTGAGCACGCACTACACGTGCCTTGAGTGGTTTTCAAGCTGCCAGGTGCACATCTCGAACTGTACAGTCACCTGTGTGGATACAGCTGCCTCTACCACCACACCACCAGCTGGCTCGTCTGCAGCCTCTCTAACCGTGCCTGCCCCTCCCTCCTGAACACTTCCTCTGTTTTTAAATGTATGTTCCTTTCCTGGGGGGAGACAGGGACCTTCCTCACAGGGTCTTTTTTATTTTTTAAGAGGTTTTTGCTATAGGGCACATTCGCTCAGCAAGTACAGCTGATGTATACATATCTTTGAACACATGTCTGACTTCAGGCATAAACTTCAGTGAGTAGAATGAACATACTATAAAGTCGCACCTATATAGCCTACTGCAGTCATTAAATAGTTTTTTTAATGCATTTTTTAATTTCAAGAAAAATTGTTTCAGTTTTTTTTTTTTTTTCTTTGAGAGGTTTTTGCTATAGGACGTGTATGCTTGCAAGAAAGACAGAGAGAGACAGACAGACAGAAAGCGAGAAATCACCCACGCTGCAATCCCTTCTCCTCCATTCTCCTCTCGGGATCTTGGGCACGCACGCACACACGCCCGGTGTGAGTTTAAGCCACCAAGTCTGGGACTTGAACTGCAGTCGACTACGTGGGAGTCCAGCGACAGCCATTACGCTAACTGCTGGTCCCAAACAGTTTTAGTTTTAACAGATCATAATCAAAAAATGTTAAGAGAAATTTGCTTAAAACTTAAAGCCAAGAAAAAGGTTAGGATTCAGTTCAAACAGTAGGTAGATGAATCTATAACGATTCAAGAGAAGACAGAAATCCTTAAATATAGAAAACAAAGCATAGAAGAAAGTAATGTTTTAGTCAAAAGACATAAAATTCTATTTCACCAGTTCAGTCTCTTGTAATTAATCACTCTTCTATTGAATTTGCAGTGTTACTATGGTCGGATCTTTCTGTTTAAATTCTGGAAATTAACATTCAACTCGGGACTTGTCCCCACCATTAGGCTGGCTGTTTTCTTGGTTGTTTCTTGTACTCTTATTTCTGTGTGTCTGACTTTAGTTTTCCTGGTATAGCACTCCCCTCAGCACTTCTTAGAGAGCTGATCTGGTGTTGGTAAATTCTTATAGGTTTTGTTTATCTGAGAATGCTTTTGTCTTATTTTACTATAAGAAGGATAATCTTGCTGGATATAGTATTCTTGGTTGAAATTGTTTTTCACTTAACACTTTGAATATTTTCTCATTCTTTCCTTGCTTGCATTGTTTCTGATGAGGGGTTCAATGTCAGCCTGAGGGGATATCCTTTGAGAGTAACTTGACATTTCTCTCTTGCCAATTTTAGTATTTTGTCTCTGTCTGTGGTTTTGGTCAATCTGGCTACGATGTGCCTTGGAGAAGATCTTCTTGGGTTGATTCTATCTGGGGTCCTTTGTATTTCTTGGATCTAGATATTTGAATGCCTCTCTAGGTTTGGAAAGTTTTTTCCCAGGATTTCATGGAATAGATAATCAATGTCTTTATTAGTTTCTTCACTTTCTGGGATACCAATGATCCAGGTGTTTGGTCATTTAATGGTGTCTAGTATTACTCGTATGTTATTCTCATTTTTGGGGGGTTATTTCCTCAGTCTTTTTGGTGAATTTTTCTAGGTCAGAGGTTCTGTCTTCTACATCTGAGATTTAATCTTCTGCATGATCGAATCTGCTTTTAATACTTTCACAGGAGGCTGTGGTTTTACAGCCTTCATCTCTAACAATTCCGTTGGATTCATTTTTATGGCGTGTGTTTCCTCTTTCAGATCGCGCAGGAACTTCCCCACTGCCTGGACTTGCCTCTTCTGCACCTTCTGCAAGTCACCGTCTCCCTTCTCTTGCATCTCTGTTAGCTTTGTCACTAGGAATATTTTAAATTCTTTAGCTAACATTTCCATGAGTTCCCTTGTTTTGTCTGTGGAGGATGAGGGGTTAATTCTTTTCCCTGAGGAGAGAGGTATTTTCTTGGCTTCTCATATTTCTTGTGCCTCTGTGGTGGTTTCTGGTCATCTGAAGGATTGTATTTTTTTCTTAGTCTTTGGAGTTAGACCTGAGCATTCTGAGGCACGGAGGAGGAGGTGATCTGTAATCTCTAAACAGTACTGTTTCTCTCTGTGTGCAGCAGAGCCCATGGAAATGGAGGATTACTCTGACCACGCTGGATCTGGGGACAGGAGGATGACGTCTGGGCCAAAAGTCTTTAGCTCCACATTCTTTTTAAAACATAACTGGTTTTAGAGAACAGCAGTTGGCATAATGGCTATGTTTCTGGACTCCCATGTAGTTGACCATGATTTGAGTCTTGAACCTGGTGGCTTAAACTCATGCCTGGCACGTGTGCGTGCCCAAGATCCCGAGAGGAGAATGGAGGAGAAGGGATTGTGGCGTGGCCATCCCCTCTGGGGGGTGATTTCTCACTTTCTGTCTCTCTGTCTCTGTCTTTTCTGGCAAGTGTATTCGCCCTATAGCAAAAACCTCTCAAAAAAAAAAAAAAAAATTACTGATTTTCTTCTGCCCTGTGTGTATCGAAGTTTTCAAGTTAGGCTTTTTAAGTTTATTTGCAGAAAGAGGGTTTTTTTTGCTGTAGGGCGTATGCACTTGCCAGAAAGAGAGATAGAAAATGAGAAATCACCCCCCGGGGGGGATGGTCATGCCGCCATCCCTTCTCCTCCATTCTCCTCTCGGGATCCTGGGCACGCACACATATGTGCCCGGTGTGAGTTTAAGCCACCAGGTCTGGGACTCGAACCGCAGTTCACTACATGGGAGTCCAGCAATATAGCCATTACGCCATCTGCTGGTCCCTATTTGCAGAAAGATTAAAAAATATATTGTTAAACTGGGAACCAGCAGTTAGCGTAATGGCTATGTCGCTGGACCCCCACGTAGTCGACCGCGGTTCGCGTCCCAGACCCGGTGGCTTAAAACTCACGCTGGGCGCGTGTGCGTGTGTGCCCAGGATCCCGAGAGGAGAATGGAGGAGAAGGGATTGTGGCGTGGCCATCCCCCCTGGGGGGTGATTTCTTGCTTTCTGTCTCTATGTCTCTCTCTGTCTGTCTGGCAAGCGCACGCGCCCTATAGTGAAAAAACCTCTCAAAAAAAAAATATATATATGTATTGTTAAATTTATTGCTCAACAGTTAAAGGATTAATGGGCATTTCATAAGTGATTTTATGGTCTTAATCATTCTTGGGTGGCTCTATGTCGGAGAAGAAGGTTGTTAGTTACATGTAGTAGATAATTTGCATACTTTTTAATTGCCAAGGGGCATATGCTTACCAAAACAGGGAGAAGGAGAAAGTACCTCCCAGTAGGGCGTAGTCATGCCAGTCTTTTCTCCTCCACTTCCCCATGCTGCCCAAAGTATTTCCATTTTATTTTATTTTATTTTATTTTATTTTATTTTATTTTATTTTATTTTATTTTATTTTATTTTATTTTATTTTTGCCATAGGGCACTTGCAGGAGAGTTATAAAGCAGAGAGAGAGGAAAAGTGAGAAATCATCGCCCGGGGTGGGAGGGGGGCAGGTTGCTCTCTTTTCTTCCCATTCTCCTCTTGGGATTTTGGGCATGCATGTTCACACGCCCAGCACACACGTGGTTTTATGCCACCAGATCTGGGACTCGAATTGCAGAGTTGGCCATGGGGATCTATCCCCCAACTTCCATGCCTGTAGCTTGCTCACAATGTACTTTTCAAGCCACTGGGGCCTAGTATTTGAACCGTGGTGGGCCATGGCGAGTCCGGCTCCCTTAGCTACTAGCCTGTAGGACTGGCCTGGTGTAATTTAAAAACTAGTGAGAGCAGCCTGTGTGGTTTACCGGAGTCTCCACACAGCTCCCAGCATGCTGGCTGTCGTATTGTGGATGTGAGGTTCCCAGCCATGGTGTGTGACATGCAGAATGAGGGCCCCTTAGTTAGGTTGGTAAGCCACTTGTCAGCAGTGCAGCAGTAAACGCCCTGCAGGGCTGGCCCACGTGGGCTTGTGTCCACAGCCCTCCCCCAGTGTCCTGGTGTGTGCGTCTGTGATCCTAGGTTGGCTGAGGCTGGGGTGGGTCGTGGCTCCGGGACCCTGGTGGGGATACTGCTGTCTGTCTCTGTTTTTCTTTCTCATGAAATAAAAATAAAGTTTAGGGCTAAGGAGGTGGCATGGTGGTTAAGTCAGCTGGATCCCACATGGTCAACTGCGAGGTTCGAATCCTGAACCTGGAGGCTTGAAAATCACACCAGGTTGGGGACCAGCAGTTGGCGTAATGGCTATATCACTGGACTCCCATGTAGTCAACTGTGGTTCAAGTCCCAGACCTGGTGGCTCAAACTCATGCCGGGTGCATGTGCATGCCCAAGATCCCGAGAGGAGAATGGAGGAGAAGGGATTACGGTGTGGCCATCCCCCCCTCCGGGGGTGATTTCTCACTTTCTGTCTCTCTGTCTCTGTCTTTCTGACGAGCACACGTGCCCTATAGCAAAAACCTCTCAAAAAAAAAAAAAAAAAAAATCACACCAAGTGCAAGTGTGTGTGTGCCCAAAATCCTGAGAGAAGACAGGAGAAGAGGGTCTCAGCATGCCATCCTGAGGGGGTAATTACTCACTCTCCCTCTCTCTTTCTCTCTGATGAGTGCACACACCCTATGCAAAAAGCAAAAACAGAAACAATTATTTTTCGGCATTGAGATCCCTCACTACAGCAGAAGGGTGCCAGCCCAGGGAGCCCCCCTCTGCTGTTGGCACACTAGGGCAGGCTCGTTGTCAGGTATTTCTGGAATGCCTGCTGTGTTCCAAGCACCGTCCTGAGGACATGAACGCCCAGCAGAGACCCCTGCCCTCGGTACGGGACTGTGACCAAGGCTTGCGCAGCCTGTGGGCTTGGTGTGCGCACCACCTGTCACACCCAGGAAGGGTCACATCCAGGAAGGTGTGGCCAGGCGGGGCTGGCGCCCCAGGCAGAACTGCCCAAGTTCACCCAATGCTGGTATCAGCTGCCCGCAGGGAGTGCGCAAAGTTCCTGCCACCTTAGTTCTCCCTGTAGATGGTTCTCGGTTTGGTCCTCGTTGACTTGTGGTTTTTGAAGTCGTTTGTCATTTAAAGTGGAGGCAGAGAGCAAAGTAAGTTACCATCTACGATTCCATCCAGTGCCTGTGTTTTCTGTAGTGACTGAATGTTGAGCTGTTCCGTGTTTTACAAATAGAAAAATAAGGGTCATTGTAAAGATAGCATTTTGCATGAAGGAAGCCGGAGTTCAGACCAGAAGCGCAGAGGTAGTGACTGCACATACACGCAGAAGTGGCGTCTGAGTTGGGATTAGTCGGATCATAATCGCGGGAGGGGCTGGTGCTGCCGCTCCCGCAGACTGCCCACCCCACCTGGCAGCAAAGGGCATGTGCGTGGCCCTTCCTGGGCAGTGGCTGGGCCCAGGCTCACCCTGGTGGCTTTCTCTGTCTGTGTCATGTCATCAAAGACCTTCATTAGTCAGGCCACACGAGTTAACCATTGACAGATGTGCTCCTGTACGTGGATTAAAGAGCAAAGCTCCAATAATGTAACTTAAGGAAAAAGCACACAGACCAGCCGGGAGTGGCGGGCTTGCCTGTCAGTGCCGCCCCACTGGCAGGGCTGGTTCCCTGGGCTGGAGGCCATGAGCCCGCAGGTCTGGAGCACTGAGCATTCAGTTCCTCCCGAGCGTGGTTCTCTGTGCCAGACAGTCGACGCCTTGACTCCCCAGTCCCTGAGCGCAGGCCAGACCATGTGCAGGGGAAGGGGAGGGGCTGACTCTGGAGGTAACAAGAGCGTGCCTTCTGGGCAACGCTGGGGACAGAGCCCAGGGGGAGACTACAATGCCACCCTATCTGCACCCTTGCATTTTTATTTATTTATTTATTTATTTTTCCATAAGTGAGAGAGACAAAGGTACAGGGGGAGGAGGGCGACAGCGCCCTGACGGTGCCTCCGTGCTGCTCTGGCCAGCCCCGCTCCCAGGCTGCTCTGTCCCTGCAGGTCCTGGGGGCTGCTTCTGCGAGCCAGCGCCCCTGCCCTGTCACTGACCGGTCTGTGTCCTCTTGCAGCAGTCCTGCGTCAACTGTGGCCGGGAGGCCATGAGCGAGTGCACCGGCTGTCACAAGGTCAACTACTGCTCCACGTTCTGCCAGCGCAAGGTAGCGTCCTCCCCCGCGGCCGCGGCCTGCTCACTCACAGAGCCTGTCTGCACCTGCCGGGGCTCGGACCTGCTGCACCCCAGTGCCCTGTGGAAGGCTGAGGCCTCCTCCCCGTCCTCCTCCCCCCCAACCCCGGGGTAGGGCCTCCTTCCTGGTCTCCTTGGCTCCTAGCTGGCTCTGCTAAGGCCCTGAAGAAGTCCTGCATATGCGTGCTGTGGCCAGGTCACACTCCTGTTTTAAAAGATAACAACTTACCGTGTCATTTTTTTCAATCCAGTTTTCATTTTGCCTTGAGGGGCATGATATTATGGAGGGCGAGGTGCTCAGGGGCCAAGGCTGGGATTCCATCAACCGTCAGCCAGATGGTGCCACAGGCCCACTGAGACGTGGCGAGGAGCACGTCAGGGCACCGTCCTCAGCCTTCCTTCTGGCATGCACTGTATCCACTTACTCATGGTGGCCGGAGCGAGGTGGCTGCAGTGGGTGGGCTTGCTGGCTGCGCAGTGGAGCTCGGCCCTGCTCTGGTGTTCTTTACACCTGTGTGCAGTTTACGCACTATTTAAAAAGGCACAGTTGGAGGCCCAGGTGGCGCGTTGGTTAAGTTGCTAGACTCCCACATGGCAGACTGTGGTTCGAGTCCTGGACCCAGTGGCTTGAAACTTTGGTAGAACTATTCGATAAAACATTATGTTCATTCAGTAATGTTTTTGAATATCTTATGACACTGAAAATATCAAGATATTATATCAAGTAAAAGAGGCAAAACTATGTGTAGCTAGGATCTAAACTTTAGAAAACGTGGCTATGTCTGTGTGTGTGTGTGTGCTCCTGCATGTGTACATGTATAAAAGCAGAAGAAACGATGCCAGAACCTCAGAAGACATCTCTTCTGGAAATATAAGAATTTTTTTTTTTTTTTTAAGAATCGTTTTATTCAACTTTATTTATTTATTTATTTATTTATTTATTTATTTATTTTTCAACTTTATTTATTTAAATTGTACTAGAGAGGGAGGGGGGGGAGGGGGAGAGAAAGTGGGAAAGCAAGCCACCAGGTTCAGGACTTGAACCACCGTCAGCCACGTGGGAGTCCAGCACCCCCAACCACCACACCACCTGCCAGCCCGCACCCCCCACCAAATTTTTATTTCTTAATGTCTTTCCCAAATTTCTCTACAATTAGCATGTATATAATAATTATAACTTTAAAAGGAAGAAAGAAACTTGGGCTGGGTGTGTGTGCATGCATGCGTGCCCAAAATCCTGAGAAGAGAATGCAAAGACTGTGCATATCCATCCCCCTGGGGGGTGATCTCTCCCTCTCCCTCTCTCTGTGTCTCTCTGGTTAGTGCACATGCTCCAGGTCAAAAACCTAAAAAACCCCAAAAAAGTCCAAGTGTACTGTTGGCACCAGCCCCATGACTTGATGGTTAAGGGAGCTAGACCCTCCTGGCTGACTGCGCACTATTTGAGTCCTGGCCCTGGAGGCTTGAAATAAACCGGTCCGTGTGTGTTGTGTTTGTGCCCCACGTCCCGACCGGATGGAGAAGGGGTAGTGGCATGCCCTGTGTGGGGTGCTTTTTCCTTCTTTTCTCCCTGGCAAACTCACTCACCCTCTGGCACTTTAAAAAAAGAAAAGGCAGAGGACCAGCAGGTGGCGTGGTGATTAAGACGCTGGACACTCCCACATGGCCAACCACGGTTCAAGTCCTGGACCTGGTAGCTTGCTTTCTCACTTTGTCTCTCTCTCTCTCTCTGGTCAAATTAAAATAAATGAATGAATAAATTAAATTAAATTAAAAAAATAATTCTTAAAAGAAAGAAAGACAGTGCACTGCTGAGGCCTAGCCATGGAGGCACGCTGCTACGTTGGTGCTCTGCAGGTAGGGACCACATGGGAAGCCTGGGTTCGATTCCCAGGCCAAGCTAAAAGCCTGGCATGGTGGTGCACCTCTAACGGCAGCAACTGGTGAGGCTGACAGGAGGATCAGGAGCTCCAGGCTGGCCTGGACACCACAGCAAGACCCTGTCTAAAACAGCGGGGTTGGAGGGTATGCCTGTAGTCCCATTGGGAGGCTGAGGCAGGACCTGCACCTGGCTAGAGACCCTGTCTGGGGGCAAAACAGACAAAACGGTACTGTGCTGAGTGCGTGGGTAAGGCAGCAGACCTAGTGCGGCATGCCCAGCTGCCTTGATAAGGTCTGATATACTGTTCCCAGGGCCCCCCAGCCAGGGCTTAGCTTGGCTCCTCTCTGAAGCACCTCTCGGGGCCTGACAGAGCCCCTGAAAGGCGACCACATGGGAGTGAGATGAACAGTGGCCTCAGCACTGAGCGTGTCGGGCATGGGCAGAGGCCCCTTTAGGGTCTGCTGATACCTCGGAGGGTCTTGGAGGGTCTCGCAGTGTTGCTGGAAGAAAACAGCACGACACCCTGTAAGACCTCCTGGGCCGGTCCTGCAGGTCCCTTTGAAAGTGCAGAGCGGATATGTTGGAAGGCGTCAGCCTGTGTGATTACGGTGGCTGAGAAGTCCCACAGCAGACCTCCTGCAAGCCAGAGACTCTGGAGCACTGCAGCCTGGCCGGTCCAGGGGCCGAGGCCTAGAGGCAGGGCAGCCAATGGTGCAGCTCAGTCAGAGGCTGAAGGCCCGAGAGCCCGGTGGTCGTTGGCATGAACCCCGGAGTCTGAAGGCAGAAGAGCTTTGAGCTCTGTGGCCGCGGTGACAGAGGTCTGCCCAGCCCAGCTGTCTCACCTGCGACTCTCTGCTTCTCTGTCAGGTCTCCCCACTCTTGCTGAGGGGTGATGCCCACCCACATCGAGGGTCCGAGCCGCCACATCCAGCCTGCTGAGCCTCAGAACGGTGTATGAGGATGCCCAAAGCACTTTGACAGACGTCTAGGTGTTCCCTAGTCCAGTCTGGTCGACACCCAGAACTCACTGCCCCTGTACACAAAATGCATCTAGGGAGGATCTACAAAGACAAATGCTCAAGCTGCTTCCAGGGTGGTGACCTCGCTGGTCTCCTGTGCTGCTGAGCACACTCACGAGGGGGCCTCACGTTGCATGTCGTTTTACGGGTCAGGACCACTCCGACTTGTTTTTGTTTCCTAAATTTGTGGTATAGGGTGCATGCACTCAGCAGAGCGAGACAGAGGGAGAGTGAGAAGGCACCCCCTGGGGGGATGGCCATGCCACAATCCCTTCTGCGTTCTCATGATTTTGGACACGCAGACACATGCCCAACAAGTTTTTCAAGCCGCAGGGTTTGGGATTCAAACCATTGTGAGATCCAGCCCACCTGCTGGCGTTGCTTTTTGTTTCGGTTCGCGGTTTATTCTCTTTCTAGACCTACGTGAAGGGTGTGTGCACGTGTGTTTGACAGCTTTATTGGGGTATGATTCATATACCATAAAACCCACCCATCGTCAGCATGCACTCGGTTTTCAGTACACTCTGGGCAGCACACACCTCTCAGCTCAGTTTTAGACCTTCCCACGACCACCGAGGTCCCGCTGGCGCTCTCAGCTGCCCTAGCCCCCGCCCCAGCCTCTGGTGCCTGCTCACCTGCCGTCCGTCTCCACAGAGTCGCGTTTTCTGTGCATGTACGGCCCTGCCGTGGTCTTTCCTCGTGCATCGGGTTCCCTGCAGTGCTGTTTCAGGTCCTTGGGTCGCGGCTTTTGTCGGTGCGTCTTCCTTTTTATGGACGTTTCCTTCCAAGTCACAGGACAGCCTGTTCTGAGACCAGGGTCCAAGGCCACCTTGCCCAGCTCTTCCTCATGAAGTCAGCTGTGCGACTCCTGTCTGCCTCCCCTCCCCTCCTCTTCCCCGCCTCCCCTCCCCTCCCCTCCTCTCCTCTCCTCTTCTTTTCTTTTTATTTAGGTTTTTGCCATAGGGTGTGTGTGCTCACTGGAGAGAAAGAGAGAGGGAGAGGGAGAAATCGTTCTCCACTATGGATGGCCAGGCTGCAATCCCTTCTCCCTTATCCTTATTCTACTGGGATTTTAGGCACGCATACCTGCCCAGCATGATTTTCAAGCCCCAGATCCAGACCCCTTTTATTTATTTGTTTATTTTTAATTTTGCTATAGGGCACATGCACTCATTGCAGGGTGGGGGGAATGAGAAATCACCCCTAGGAGGGATGGCCATGGTGCAGTCCCTTCTCCTCCAGTCTCCTCTTGGGATTTTGGGCATGTGCACACACGAGCCTGGGATATCTTTCGAGCCACAAGGTCTGGGGCTCGACCCATGCTGTAGACCCTGTGGGATCCAGCCACTTTAATCACCATTCCAGCTGCTGGCCCCTATTATTCATTTTTAGTTTTAGAACTTTCTACTACCCATTGAGATTCAATGTTTCAAATGATGTAAGGTAGAGCACTGAAGTCCCCACACTCGCTCCCATCTCGTAGACGTGAAAGCAGCCTTGTGCTTATTCTTTCAGAGTCTGATTTATTTACTCGTTTGTTTATATTCAACCCCCATATCATTACAGCTTGTAAAATGAATTTTCCCAGTATGAATACACTGTCTATTGGTCCAATTAAAGGTATTGTCATACACGTTATCATCGACAGATCATTTCCATTTTTGTGTTCCTTAAATGTTTTGCCTTTTCCCCTTGATTCCCTTCCTGTCACCCTCCCTCATTTCCCACCCTCCTTCCACACTGTCTCTAGTATCACAATTGTTCTTGATGCTTTTATATCTTCCAGTCTTTCGGTTTCTGCCATAGAATGCATTAAGTGTACATTAAGTGGAGACATACAATGTCTCTCTTTCAGTCTGACTGACTTCGCTTAGCAGTAAATCTTCCATGTTCACCCACTTCCTATCAAATGTCAGGATTTTGTTATTTTTTATGGCTGGAGTAGTATTCCATAGAGTATAGGTGCCACACTTTTTCAATCCATTCATCTGTTCAAGGGCATTTGGGTTGGTTCCATGTCTTAGCAATAGTGAATAATGCTACAGTAAACATGGATGTGCAAGTAGTTTTCTGGATGAGTGTTCTCCTATCCTTTGAGTAGATATCCAGGAGTGGAACTGCAGGATCATATGGTAGTTCTATTTATAGATCTTTGAGAACTCTCTATACTGATCTCCACAGTAGCAGTACTAAGTTATAGTCCCACCAACAGTGTAGGAGAGTTCCCCTTTTACCACAGCCTCGCCAGCATTTCTCATTTTTAATTTTTTTAATCTTCGCCATTCTGACGGGGTGAGGTGGTATCTCATTGTGGTTTTGATCTGTATCTCCCTTATGATGAGGGAAGTCGAGCATGTTTTCATATGTGTTGAGTCTATCCGTATGTCTCCCTTAGAGAGTTGTTCAGTTCACTCCCTTATGATGAGGTATGTCGAGCATGTTTTCATATGTGTTGAGTCTATTCGTATGTCTCGCTTAGAGAGTTGTTCAGTTCACTTGCCCATCTTTTAACTGGACTGATCATTTTGGGGGTAAGCCCCTTGAGTTCCCTCAGGGTCTGACTCGTAAGAAGCAGTGATAATTTAAAGTGCAGTTATCGAAGGCTTGGCATAGATGCACAGAGTGCGTGATGGTCCGCACAGCACATCGAAGTGCACTGAGAACCCTGCACCTGGACCCCAAAGGACATTGCAGCTGAGGAGGAGCTCCGCACGCCCTCCCACTCCAGACGTCAGTAGTGTGTGCTCTTGAAGCACATGGGTGTGCATGTGGCAGACAGGCCATGCTCTGCCCTGGAGCAGCTGGGTGGTGTCCACCATCTTGGTCATCCTGTCCTGCCTGGGCTCAAGGGCTGGGCATCTCAGAGCAAGCCCCAGGTAGCATAGATGTCAATATGAAATCACCCCCCAGGGGGATGGCCACGCCGCAATCCCTTCTCCTCCATTCTCCTCTCGGGACCTTGGGCATGCATGCACACGTGCCCGGTGTAAATTTAAGCCACCGGGTCTGGGACTTGAACCGTGGTCGACTACATGGGAGTCCAGCAACCTAGCCATTATGCCAACTGCTGTTCCCTATTCTTCCTTTTTAAAAATATTGGTTTCTTTGTTTAATTGCCAGAGAAAGCATGCACTCAGCAGAGATGGGGCTTGGCGGGGGGGGGGGGGGGGGGGGGGAGCACCCCCGCCCCAACAGGACAGTGGGTGTGGCCACACCTCAGTCCCTTCTCCATTTCTCCATTCTGTTGGGATCTGGAGTATGCACACATGCTCCAAGCCAGTTTTTCAAGCTTTTGGGGATAGGATCTGAACCACGGTTGGCCATGGGAGCCAGTTCCATCTCCTGTAACTACTGGGTTAAGGGGCTAGCCCTGCCTGGATGGTTATCTTTCTTTTGTGTTTTCCGTTTTTGCTACAGGGAGCATGTACTTGCCAGAGAGAAATAGAGACAGAGAGAGGAGAAGTGAGGAATCGCCCCCCAGGACAGATGGCCACACAGCAACCCTTTCTCCTCTTGGGATTTTGGACACGCACACATGTGCCTGGCATGTTTTTTTCAGGACTTGAACCGCATTGTTGGCCATGTGGGATCCCGTCACCCTAACTGCCACACCACCTACTGGCCACTGGGTTGTTTCTGGAATTTTGGAGTCATCATTTTCAAAGTATATTAAATTTTTTTATTTTTTTATATCATTTATTTGGGACCAGTAGATGGCATAATGGTTACATCGCAGGACTCCTACATAGTTGACCACAGCTTGAGTCTCGGACCCAGCAGCTTAAAAGTCATGCCGGGCACGTATGCGTATGTGCCTGAAATCCTGAGAGGAGAATGGAGGAGAAGGGATTGTGGTGTGGCCATCCCCCGGGGTGACTTCTCACTTTTTGTCTCTCTGTCTCTCTGGTGAGTGCATGTGCCCTATAGCAAAAAGCTCTCTAAAAAAATCATCATTATTATTTTTAAATTTTTATTTCTTCTTATTATTAATTCCTAAATAATTCTTTAACATTGGGACCAGCAGTTAGCGTAATGGCTATGTCGCTGGACTCCTATGTAGCTGACCACGGTTTGAGTCCTGGACCTGGTGCCTTAAACTCACACTGGGCGCATGTGCGTGCGTGCCCAAGATCCCAAGAGGAGAATGGAGGAGAAGGGATTGCAGCGTGGCCATCCACCCAGGGGGTGATTTCTTGCTTTCTGTCTCTCTGTCTCTCTCTGTCTTTCTGGCAAGTGCACACGCCCTATAGTAAAAACCTCTCCAAATAATAATAATAATAATAATAATTCTTTAATGTTTATTTATTTATTATTTTTATTTTGACCCAAAAGAGAGGGAAAGTGAGAAAGACACAGAGAGAGAGGTAAAGTGAAGCCGCCAGGGCCAGGAGTTAAACTGTGGTTGGCCATGTGGGAGTCCAGCACCCCTAACCACCACACCACCTGCTGGTCCCATTATTATTTTTTAAATTTACTATAGGGCACAAGAGAGAGAAAGTGAGAAAGCAAGCCTCCATCCAGGTCTCGGACTTGAATCACAGTTAGCCATGTGGGAGGCCAGTGCCTTAGCCACCACGCCACTTGCCAGCCTCAAGTTTTGTTATTTCTTTGTCTCAGGCATTTTTTTAAAAGAATTATTTTATTTTAAACTTTATTTAATTATTTACTTAAATTTGACCAGAGAGGGAAGAGTGAGGGGAGAGGGAAGTGAGAAAGCAAGATGCCAGGTCCGGGACTCAAACTACAGTCAGCCATGTGGGAGTCCAGAGACCTTAACCTCCACGCCACCTTGTGACCCCTTGACTCAGGTATTTTTATTGTCAGTTTTTGTTTTTGTTTTTAAGAATTTAGCCAGTTTCTTTCCTTTTCCAAAACTAAAATACTAATTTCTTATTCTGGCTTCTCAGGTTGATGTTTAAGATGGAAAGATTTGCTCTTTTTCTTTTAATCCAGAACTTGAGATTTTGGAAGTTACCCTTGGGCATTTGCCTGCTTGCTCAGAGAACTCTCTGGCAGCCTCTGTGTCGCTCAGAGGGGACTGATGTGCCTCTGCGTCTTGCCCCACCAGGCCTCTGGGACCAGAGGAGGACGACAGACAGACAGACCGTGACTGAGTGGGTACGGCTCCTGAAGGTCCCGCCCCTGCCTGCCCCAGAGCCAGGGCGGAGGAAGGCCTAGGCTCCTGCCTGGTGTGGCCCACAGCAGGGCCACCGAGAGGGCCAGCTCTGGGGCCGAGTGAGAAGGGAGCTGGATGACACACGTCCACACCCCGGGGTGTGACACACAGTCCACACCGATGAGTGTGCAGTCGCACCCTACCGTGAGTGCTTTCATAAGAGTGTATGTATAGATTTAAAGTCTGTTTTCAGGTAGTTTTCAAAATAAAACCTTTTTTAAAAATTGTCAAGGGCTTTTGCACTCATGCGCACACAAGCGAGAAAGCACCTGAGGGGGCGTGGTCTTGTCGCCACTCCTCCCCCATTTGCCCCTGGTACGGTTCTCAAGTACCTGGGCCAGGACTCAAACTGTGCTGTCGGCCATGTGGAACCCAGCTGCCTTAATCACCAGGCCACGGAGCCAGCCATCGAAATTAAAAAAGATACAGATACATATACATATACATATATATATATATATATATATATATATATATAAATCATTTCAACTTTTTACTTTTTTTTTTAGGTTTTTGCCACAGGGCACATGCGTTCACCTGAGAGAGACAGACAGAGGGAAACTGAAAAACCACCCCCCTAGAGAGGTAACCATGCCACAAACCTTTCTTCATTCTCTTCCTGGGGTTTTAGGCACGCACGCACATGGGCCCGGTGTGATTTTTAAGCTTCCAGGTCCAGGACTTGAACCGTGGTTGGCCATTCGGAGTCTAGACCATGCTATTTGATGGCCCCCATCAACTTTTCTTTCTTTCTTTCTTTTTTTTTTTTTAAAGAATTACTTATCTAAATTTATTTGTTATTATTCTTTAATTTGACCAGGGAGAGACACAGAGAGAGAAAGAAAGGGAAAGTGAGAAAGTAAGCCACCAGGCACGAGACTCGAACTGTGGTTGGCCGTGTGGGATTCCAGTGCCTCAACCACCACACCACCTGCTGGCCCCCAATTTTTTTTTTTTAAGTTTCTTTCTTTCTTCCGTGAGTGAGAGAGAGAGACGTGAAGATAGCACTCCCAGCAGGGTCCTCATGCCCACCCACCCCAGCTCGGCCATCCCGGCTGGCGTGAAAGGGACCTCGGACATGGGCTGGGAGCTGTTGGCATGGGTCACCCTCACAGAGCTTTCACTGCGAAGGCGCCACTCTGCCCCAGAGTTTCTTCTTTATTCAAAAAATAAGGCGACTTACTGTGGAAAACTCAGAATAAAGCGACACAGAATCGGTGGGAAGGGAGCTCTGTCCGGGGGACGCATCTGTGTCTGCCATGTGTGTGGGGTTGTTCATGTCTTACAAGCCCATTCGCCTGTGTGTGCCGTGTGTGTCGGGGTTGTTCGTGTCTTACGAGCCCATCCGCCTGTGTCTGCCATGTGTGTGGGGTTGTTCGTGTCTTACGAGCCCATCCGCCTGTGTCTGCCGTGTGTGTCGGGGTTGTTCGTGTCTTACGAGCCCATCCGCCTGTGTCTGCCATGTGTGTCGGGGTTGTTCGTGTCTTACGAGCCCATCCGCCTGTGTCTGCCGTGTGTGTCGGGGTTGTTCGTGTCTTACGAGCCCATCCGCCTGTGTCTGCCGTGTGTGTCGGGGTTGTTTGTGTCTTACGAGCCCATCCGCCTGTGTGTGCCGTGTGTGTCGGGGTTGTTTGTGTCTTACGAGCCCATCCGCCTGTGTGTCGGGGTTGTTTGTGTCTTACGAACCCATCCGCCTGTGTATCGGGGTTGTTCGTGTCTTACGAGCCCATCCGCCTATGTGTCGGGGTTGTTCGTGTCTTACGAGACCATCCGCCTGTGTGTCGGGGTTGTTCGTGTCTTACGAGACCATCCGCCTGTGTGTCGGGGTTGTTCGTGTCTTACGAACCCATCCGCCTGTGTGTCGGGGTTGTTCGTGTCTTACGAGACCATCCGCCTGTGTGTCGGGGTTGTTCGTGTCTTACGAGACCATCCGCCTGTGTGTCGGGGTTGTTCGTGTCTTACGAACCCATCCGCCTGTGTGTCGGGAACCCATCCGTGTGTGTCGGGGTTGTTCGTGTCTTACGAACCCATCCGCCTGTGTGTCGGGGTTGTTCGTGTCTTACGAGACCATCCGCCTGTGTGTCGGGGTTGTTCGTGTCTTATCCGCCTATGTTCGTCGGGCCTGTTGTTTGTTCGTGTCTTACGAGACCATCCGCCTGTGTGTCAGGGTTGTTCGTGTCTTACGAGCCTGTGTGTCGGGGTTGTTCGTGTCTTACCATCCGCCTGTGTGTCGGGGTTGTTCGTGTCTTACGAGACCCATCCTTACGCCTGTGTGTGTCGGGGTTGTTCGTGTCTTACGAACCCATCCGCCTGTGTGTCGGGGTTGTTCGTGTCGAGGCCTGTGTGTCGGGGTTGTTCGTGTCTTACGAGCCTGTGTGTCATCCGCCTTGTGTGTGCCGTGTGTGTGCGGGTGTTTGTTCGTGTCTTACAAGCCCATCTGCCAGTGTGTGCGGGGTTGCCCTGTCCCCACTGCAGCCAGGCTGTGCCGTGAGGTCCTCCCCAGCCTCACTCGTGTCGCGGGGGCAACGCGGCATTGCACCGTGCAGGGACAGGCTGGCCTGCTGTTGCCCCGTGTCTTCTGCAGGGGCCACGGGCGGCACCCACCCTCACAGGTGGGCGTGCGTGCGGGTGTGGAGGGGCTCAGCAGGAGCTCGTCTGCAGATTCGGCTGCCTCCCGTTTTCCCTTTCCCCTCTGCCGGTATGGACACCGCAGATAGCAGCCTCTAACCTCTCACAGCACCTCTCATCTCATCCCCACAGTTCAGCTGGGTTGAGGAGTGTGACGTGTTCAGAGGTCTTTTCGTAAGCCGAGCTCCCCGGTGTATGTTCCCTTGTGGTCCGGCCTTAGGCCGTGGCGCCTGGTGAAGGCCTGGCCGGCATGGGCAGGATGGGGGCCGAGGCCTCCAGGGGCTGACACCTGGCTGTGGGGAGCATTCCTGCCTGCCCCAGCCACAGCTTTCACGACTGCAGCTCAGGGTGGAGGGCCCTGGGCCCACTCTGGACCCTCACTGAGGCTTGCTGTGTGGACCTGCTGTGTGCTGAGGGGGTAGGCCCCGCTGGCCTCCTGCTAACACAGCGTCCTCCCTTCCAGGACTGGAAAGACCACCAGCACGTGTGCGGTCAGTCGGCGGCCGTAACCGTCCAGGCGGACGAGGTCCACGTGGCGGAGAGCGTGATGGAGAAGGTCACCGTGTGAGGGCTCCACTGGCTGCTGTGGTGCTGGGACCCCGCGCTCCTGTGAGGCTGTTGCCAGTCAGAGACCCCCTTGAGGACTTTATGGGACACTGAGAAGAAAGAGGGGTCATGAAAAGGTGAAGAAACTTGCTGGCCAAGTTACTAACAAACCGAGTGGACTGCGCCCTTGGAAGCCAGCCCTGCTGCGTGGCCCCAGGGAGGGCTGTCACTCTGCAGACGGCCACTCTGCAGAGGCCACGCCGAGGCCACCCGGCCTCCCACGGTGCTCTCATTGTCCCTTGGATCACGAGCATCCCGTCTAGCCCATGGCTGTGCCTGTGCCGTGACACGTGTACATGCGTGTGTGTTCGTCAACGAAGTTGTAAATAAAGCCTCCTGCCCCCCCACGCAGACAGCCCAGTGGGCCCACGTGGTGCTCAGACAGCCCTGGGGGCCCTGCCCTGCTTGCCCGCATGCCAGTGGGAGCTGCGGCTTGGGGTGTGCTTGCCACTGGGCAGGGGACCGGCCCGGCAGCAGTTGGGCATTCACCTGGGCTGCCCTGGTGGCCAGCGATGACTCCCCAGGAGAGAACTTCATGGCCACTGTGGCATAGATGGCCTTGGCAGCCTGCCCACAGGGGCCCCTGGCACTTCTGAGCGGCCCTGGGCTGGGCCGTTGCCAGTGAGTGGTAGGGAGGCCTTGCAGGCAGGCCAGGGCAACTCATTCACTGCGCATGACCAGCCAGCCTGTGCCTGGGCTGTGCACGTCCTCTCCCATCTGTCCCTCCTCATCCCAGCCCCATGCCACCACTGTGACCCAGGCACAGGGCAGAGGAGCATAGGGGGTCGGATCGGCATCCCCGGAAGTGAGAGGCTGGACACCGGTGGGGAGCTTACCTCGCATATCTGGCTGTCAGGCTGAGCTGGTGCTAGAAAGGGACTTGCCTCGCTGACCAAGAGTCACCTGTGTTCTGGAAGCTTCCACCTGCCTCTAGAATTGCCCCAGAGCTTCAGAGTCCCATGTTACCTGCATGCAGAAGGCACAGAAGCTCCTCTGCTTTGGGGAGGTGAAAACAGCCGAGCGCAGGACAAGACGGGCCGAGGGTGCAGGAGGCAGCGGCGGCCCAGCACAGGCTGATGTGACCTCTGTGAGGCAGGAGCCCACGGGGTCAGACTGCCAGCGGCATACTCCAGCCCTGAGCCCTCCACCCTCCTCCTGCGGAGACACTCAGACAAGCCTCAGGGCAGGAAGCTGAGCGCTGACCTCCAGGCGGCCCGGAGTAGGGGCAGGGCCAGCTTAGCTGGGTTTCACAGGGACAGCAGAGCCCTGCCTGCCGGCTTCCAGCGAGGCGGGAGAGGCGGGAGTCGGCCTGGGCCAGCTCTGCAGGACAGGGGTGGGGTGTTTCCTGGAGCCAAGGGCGCAACATACGCTTCCCCCTTGGCTTAAAGTGGAAGCACGAGGACCACACATTTATTGGGGTGGTCTCCAAAGGCCCTGGTTTCCACGCCTAGGGAGGCGGTGAGCTGAGGGTCAGGATGGCAGCCCACAGGCTGAGGTCGGCCAGCTGCTCCACACCACTGCTCCCCTGCCTCCTGGCCTCGCCGGTGCCCGTGGAGCTTGGCAGCAGTGGGAGCACCAGGCACATTTGGGGCGACCCAGGACCCCGTGATGTGAAGGTCCAGGGCACCCTGTCCACCTGCCCCAGGGTGTCTGCCCCGAGGGCCTCTCCCAGATCCACAGCAGCAGGAAAGCAGACCTGGCTCCCTGAGGGCGGGACTTCTCCCCCAGCAGTTCCCCACGCGGCAGGCCCACCAGGGATGGGGTCCGGAGGGGGACGAGGCAGCAGCACCTTGGTAGCACTAGGGGCAGCCCCTCCATGGGACACTCAGCACTCAGGAAGGTGCCGAATGCCACAGCCCTCCCAGCCCACCATTCCCAGGGTTCGGGAGAGAAGTGGGCACCCTGGCTGGTCTCCATTGCAGACACGCCACCCCGCCTCAGAAAAGCCAGCCCACAGGGCTGGGGGCCCAGGGCCCTGCATTTTCCCCATGACCCGGCCTGCAAGAGAGCTGGGGTGCAGCCCAGGGTGCTGTCCCTGGAGGGAGGCACTAGGGCATGGCATCGCCCCTCCAGGGTCAGGCTGTGCAGGGCTGGGGAAACCAGGCTGGCAGGCCCGGAGGGCAGCTGGCTGCTCTGCCTGGCCCTGGGCCCTGCGGCCTGCTCCCTGCTTTCCCCCAGCCTGGCCAAGTGGGCAGGAGCACACAGGTTGGCTGAGTGCCCGGTGGACTTCACCCCTCCCAGTCCCCCATGCCTTCCCCCGTGGGCTCAGACGTCTGCAGGCCAGGAGTTAGCAGGAGACCTTGCTCTGACCTCCGGCAGCTTACAGAATGGCGGCTGGGCCAGCTCCTCTGGGCTTTATAGAACCTTGCCAGGCTTTTGGACAGGTAGGAGTTGGCTGGGCTGGAGCGGGGGGTGGACAGGACAGGGACACGGACACGACTTCACCCAGGGCAAGCTCCTCTCCTGCAGGACAGCTGCCTGCTCTCCTGGTAGGACACTGCCCAGGGCTACTGTGGTCCCCATGCTCCTTGGACAGAACGGAAGAGACCCCCCCTGCAGCCAGCAGCCAGGCTCAGGGGGCCACTCTGGGCTTTCTCCCAGGGAAGGAAGTTGACCAAGGGGTTAACCGTCTGGGTGGGGACCAGGGGGGACCTGGGCTCCAGCAGGGCACAAGCCCTACTCCTGCCCACAGCCACTCCCGGAGCCTCACAGCGGGTCAGAGGAAGGGTTTGTTTAATTAGCTGTGCTAGACCGCGGCCTCCACAGGGCCTCCTGCTTCCCGAGGCCTGGCTCCCCGGGGCCCGGAGTGCAGGCGGCTCAGCAGCAGAGGGGCAGGGTCTTGCGGAAGACGCTGCGGAACTCGGAGTTGAAGACGGTGTAGATAACCGGGTTGAGGGCGCTGTTGACGTAGCCCAACCAGGTGACGGCGCTGACCAGGCGCGCGGGCACGGCGCAGGCGGGACACAGCGCCCGCGTGATGTGCACCACGAAGAAGGGCGTCCAGCATACCAGGAAGGCGCCTGGGAAGGGTACGCCGTGAGCCGCGCCCCGCGCCCGGCTCCGCCCTTCACCCCGCCCTCGCTCCCGGACGGTCCCTCTTTCCCGTTCGCACCCACCGACTACCACCGGCAAGACCCTCATGGCCTGGCGCTCGCGGCCAGTGATCTTGGCACGCCTCCTCCTGCGGGCCCGCGGCACGGACTGGGGCGAGGGCGCCTCGGCCGCGGTGGCGTCGGGAGGCGAGCAGTGAGGGCCGAAGGGGTCCTGTGGGGAGCCAGGCCCGGGGGACGGCGGGCCAGGGCCGCTAGGCCCGCCGGGTGTCCGGCCGCGCAGTTTGGCGCGACGGGCCGCCTCCCAGCGCTGCAGGCCGCGGAACGTGGCCCCGTAGAGCAGCAGCATGAGCGGGCAGGGCAGGAAGAAGGAGCACACGGACGAGAAGACCACGTAGTCGCGGTCCTCCAGGCGGCACACGGCCGGGTCGCGGCCGCGCACGTCGTTGAGGCCGCACAGCACCGGCACGGCCACCGCGGCCGACAGCAGCCACGTGGCGCCGATGAGCAGCAGCTGCCGGCGGCCCGCGCCCTGGCGGTGGTAGCTCAGCGGCACGGCCACGGCCACGAACCTGCAGGGGGCGCGGCGGGGCCCGGGCGGCGGTGAGCGCGGCGGCGGGCGGGCGGGGCGGCGGGGCCGGGGCGGGGCGGGGCCGGGGCGGCGGTGAGCGCGGTGGGGCCGGGGGCGGGGCGGGGCCGGGGCGGCGGTGGGGCCGGGGCGCGGCGGGGCCGGGGCGGCGGTGAGCGCGGCGGCGGGCGGGACGGCGAGGGCGCGGTGGGGCCGGGGCGCGGGCCCACCTGTCCAGGCTGATGGCGCATAGGTTGAGGATGGAGGCGGTGCACAGCATGACGTCCATGGCCATGAGCGCGTCGCAGAGGCCGGAGCTCAGCCGCCACGCGCCGCCCTGGACCTGGCGCCGGGGACGCAGCAAGACCCGAGATCAGCGGGTCCCCCCAGCCTCGCCGGGCCAGGAGGCCTCACGGCTACCGCCGCCGCCACCACGGTCCTTAGGACCCCCACTTTTGGGGAGAAGGGGATCTCAGTGTTAGAGAACGAGGGAGTGAACTGGAGAAAGCTGGGGACCTCCGCCCCAGCCACTGCCCTGAGCAGCCCACCCCGCCGGGCTCGGGGGTTCCTTTGTTAGAGCATGAGAAGGGGGGGGACGGGGCGGGGAGGGGCTGGGAAGCATCCCCTGCACCCCTTCCCCCCTGCCCCCTCCCAGCACCGCAGGTCGGCCTGTCAGGTCAAGGGACCGCTCGTCAGTCCCCATCCACAAGGACAGCGGCCGTCGTGCCCACGTTATTGTCCTGACGATAGGTGGGTCTGAAAACACGAAGACCCCGCGCAGCGGCGAGGGCTGGCGTGTGGGGAGTACCCTCCCCAAAGGCAAAGGGGCAGACAGTCGCCCCACCCCAAATCCCTGTGCGCTGATCTGGGACGATTAGGAGCTTAAGGGCCGTCACTGTGACGTCTGCGTCTGGCGGCAGGTTCGTCTCGCCCCCAGCTGCCCAGGACTCACCGCGTCCACCTGGGAACTCCGGGCCGCCCCTCCCCCACAGCCCGGGACACCGTGTCCTCTGTAAGCCGCTTTTCTCTGGCCAGACCCGGGGCGGACCGGGGCTGCGTGGTCTACTCGTCCGTGTGCTCCTTCTTCCTTGACCCAGGAGGTCCCACCCAGTGTCAGGCCTGGTGTGGAGGCTCCGGGCCGGGTCTGCGCAAACACACCAGCCCCCTCGCGGGCGCCCCCCGCCCCCGCACGCGCTCGCTGTGGGCCTCCTTGTGGGGCGCCGCTGTGTGGACCGGCTTGTGCACGTGCCTGGGCGGGCGTGGCTGTGGCCGCGTGCAGTGCCCCACGGAGAGCCCGGGCACGGAGCCTGCAGCTGCCCGTCTGTCTAGCAGGCTCCCCTACACGGGGAGTCTCGCTGGGGCTGGGAGTGGGGCGGGACTCAAAATCGCCTGTTTCTGGGGCCCCTGGCTCAAAGGACAGAGGCATTTCATGGGCGACAGACGCCAAAAGTAGGAAGGGGACAAAACAAAGGGGGTAGAGGGACGAAGGTGGGGCGGGAGTGGGCACGGAGGGCCCAGGCACAGCTCCGCTGCAACTGCCCCACCTCGGGGCTGCAGAGAAGGCCAGGTCGCGCCAGGCCCCGCGCGGGGACCCGGCCGCGCGGCGGAGCAGGTGAGGGCCGCGCGTCTGGGCTCACCTCGGAGTAGACGAAGAGCGGCAGCACCAGAACTGCGAGGAGGAGGTCGGCGGCCGCCAGGCTCACGATGAAGTAGTTGGTGGGCGTCTGCAGGGCGCGCTCGGCGGCCACGCTCACGCACACGAGCGAGTTCCCCGCGAGCACCGTGGCGATGAGCAGCACGCCGCCCACCAGCGCCGCCGCGCCGGGGCCGCTCAGCCCCGCAGCCGCCCCCGCGCCGGGGCCGCGTCCTGCCTGCAGCCCGCCGGCGTCTGCGGCGCTGCGGTTCCCCATGGCGCGCCGGCCTGGTACGCCCCGGCGGGCGGGGAACTCGGGGACTGCGCCGGGGTGCACCGCGGGAGCCCCGCCCCTCGGCACGCCCCCTCCCCTGTCCTCCCGGGCCCTCGGCCCGCCCCCTAAACGCCCGGGTTTGTGGACCCCGGCTCTCTATCGCGCTCCGGCTCCCAGGGAGACCAGCAGGTGGGCAGATACAAAGGCTCGAAGAGATGGGAATTAATGTGACTGGCTCCGGCAGGCAGGCATGTTCCCGGCTCGTGCGCGGTCGGAGCAGGGCGCGCTGCGCTGCACCCTGAGAAACCGACGGGGTTATAGGGTCGGGCGGACCAAAGCCCCAGGCGCGTGGGCACCGACGCCAGCTCCTGGCAGCCCTGGCGGCACCTCCCGGCGTCCAGGAGAACTCGTCTGGCCAGACGCCGGGAGACCCGAGCTCGGGCTCCGCCTGCCGCGGGCGCCTCCAGCTGCAGGGGCTCCGAGAACTGCCCGCCTGCGCTCTCGGAGGCTTCGGCTGGGCGCTGCGGCGCGGTCGCCCCGCTCCCTCTTCCTCCCACTTCCAACCTACGGTGCCCCGCGACGCGGCGGACCCGGTCTGGTCTGGGGCCTGCCCCTGGGTATCTGGGACCACACGCAGCCGCACAGTGGCCCCCTGGCACTCCGACCGCCACCGCCCCGGTGCGCAGCTGAGTGGTCAAGCTCACTCCCACTCCTCACCTCTGAAGCCGTGACCCCAGATTCTGCGTCTGTGAAAGGAGCCGACCTCGAGGTGCACACTGGACTATGCCGCACCGGGAAAGGGCGTAAGCGTGCTGCCTCCCAAGGGCTCGCCCTCCCTCCCAAGGCTGAGTGTGGAGCCGCCCCGACCCTTCACCCCTCACCTCCGCCGCCTTCACAGGACGCGGGAGCTGTGCAGACCCAGGCGAGGGTCCCAGATCCGCAGGTGGAACTGCAGAGTGCTGTGACACCCTCAGCCTTGGCAGAGAAGGGAGAGGATGTCCCTGGCAAGCTAAAGTAGGAAGTACAGGTGGGTGGGGGCTCAGCAGTGATGTAAGCACCACATGGGAAGGTCTCCGGTTGGTGTCCCTGACCGCACTGCCTGAAATCCACTCCAAGGATTGGGGCTGGGGGTGGGGTGTGGTGCATGATTAGATAGCCCTGGTGTGGGTGCCTTACTCTTAGAATACATAGACTTAAAAAAGTATATGGAGGGGCCAGCAGGTGGCGTGGTGGTTAAGGAGCTGGACATTGCCACGTGGCTGTCCAAAGTTGGAGTCCCAGACCTGGTGGCTTGCTTTCTTGCTTTCTCTCTCTCTCTCTCTGATCATATCAGAATGAATGAATGAATGAATGAATAAAATAAATAACTCTTTTGAAAAATTATATGGAGGGAGCCAGCAGGTGCTGTGATGGTTGGGGCCCTGGATCCCACATGGCCAGCTCCACGGTTTGAATCCCAGACCCGCAGCCGGAAACACACTGGGTGCTTGTGTATGCATGCCTCCAATCCAGAGAGGAGAGTGGAGAGGGATGTGGCATGGCCGTCTCCCCCAGAAGGCGGTTGTCTCTCCTGTCTCTCTCTGGCGGTTGTACATGCCCCATGGCAAACACCTAAAAAAAAAAAGCAGATGTAGAATACCCAAAGAGTTTTGTCAAATCAGTAAGAAAAAAAAGCAGACAACTTAATTTTTTTTTGGAGAGGTTTTTTTGCTGTAGGGCGTGTGCACTCGCCAGAAAGACAGAGAGAGACAGAGAGACAGAAAGAGAGAAATCACCCCCAGGGGGTATGGCCATTCCGCAATCCTTTTTCCTCCTTTCTCCTCTCGGGATCTTGGGCACGCACGCACACGGTGTGAGTTTAAGCCACCGGGTCCGGGTCTCGAACTGTGGTTGACTACATGAGAGTCCAGGGACATAGCCATTACACCAACTGCTGGTCCCTGGACAACTCAATTTTAACAAAGGAAAAGACCTGGGACAGTTTCATTACAAAAGAGGCTTCCTAATAGCCGATGAGCGTAGGAGGAAAGGCTTAACGTCGTTAGCCTTCTCGGGGCATGAAGCGAGAACCAGCCATGCGCCATTGCACACCCAAACGGAAAAGCGTGGCGGTCGGGCGTGAGATTTGCAAGTATTTTCTCCTCTGTCTAAGGCCTGTCTTTTCATGCTCTTACCAGCATATCAGAGCTATTTTTTTTTAATGTCTAAGGTACGTGCTGAGTGTTGTATTTTGCTTGTTTTTGTTGTGTTTTGGTTTGTTGCCAAATTGGAGATCATAATCTCCAATTGTCACCACACCTTTGTGGAAAAAACTGTTTTTCTCCATTGACTTGCCTTAGAACTTTGGTTAAAAAGCAATGGTGGGGTAGGCAGGTGGTGTGGTGGTTAAGGTGCTGGACTCCCACAGGGTTCACTGTGGTTCGAGTCCCAGACCTCGTGGCTTTCTCTCTCTCCTCTCTCTCTCTCTCTCTCTGCCTCTCTGGTCAAATTAAAATAAATAAAAAGTTAAATAAAATAATTCTGGGGGTTTTTGGATACGCACGCACAAAACTGCACAGCCAGCCACATGGATCCAGCCACCTTAACAGCCACGCCGCTGGCTGGCCCCTCAATGTTGTCCATATGTCGGTTTTCCACAAATAGTTCTAAAGATTTGACATAACCCTGGGGGATACGGGTGGCGTAGTATGTAAGATTTAACAACCCCTTGGCGAGCGGCAGGTGGCATGGTGGTTGGGTGCTGGACACTCCCACATGGCCAACTATGGTTCAAGTCCTGGACCTAGTGTCTTGCTTTCTCACTTTCCCTTTCTCATTCTCTGTGTGTCTCTCTGGTCAAATTAAAATAAATGAATGAATAAATAAAAATTAAATAAATAATTCTTTACAAAATATTTAACAACCCCAATGACATTCTCAGCAGGAATTTTTTTGTAGCGGTAGATGAGCTGACTCCGACATGTATACATGAAGACGAAGGAATTAGAATTAGAAATTTAGACTTTTACTCTTTCCTATTTCCTTCCTTCAGCTTGTTTTGTCCTTGCTTTGTTTGTCTTTTCCTGTTTCCTTTCTTTTTTCTTTTCTTTTCTTTTCTTTTCTTTTCTTTTCTTTTCTTTTCTTTTCTTTTTTTTCTTTTCTTTTTTTTAGAGGTTTTTGCTATAGGGCACGTGCGCTCGCCAGAAAGAGAGAGACGGAGAGACAGAAAGCGAGAAATCACCCCCCAGGGGGGATGGTCACGCCGCAATCCCTTCTCCTCCATTCTCCTCTCGGGATCTTGGGCACGCACGCACACGCACCCGGCGTGAGTTTAAGCCGCCAGGTCGAGGACTCGAACCACGGTCGGCTACGTGGGAGTCCAGCGACATAGACATTACACTAACTGCTGGTCCCTTCCTGATTTCTTAAGAACATTTATTTCGGCCACTTCCTTTCTTTTTCTTTCTTTTCTAACTTTGCCAGAGGGTATGTATGCTCACTGAAGAGAGACAGAGAAAGTGAAAAAGCACCCCATGTAGACGGCCATGCTTTCCTTTCTTCTCCATGTCTTCCTCCTTTCAGGGTTTTGTGGGCATGCACACGCATGCACCTGGTGTATTTTGCAAGCCACCGGGTCCACTACTCAATCTGCAGTCCTTTGCCCTCCCTTTCTCCACCCTGCTGGGATTGCGAGTACATGCGCACATTGCCTAGGTGTTCTCAAGGCGCTGGTGCTGGGACTCCGACTGCAGCTGGCCATGTGGGATCTGGCTCCCTCAACCACTGGGCAGCAGGGCCAGCCCGACTGTGGATTTTTCTTTTTTTCTTTTCTTTCCCTTTTTTTCCTTTTTTCAATTTGCAGTGCACTTAGCAGAGAGAGAAAGAGGGAAGAAAAGTAAGAAATTATCTGCTATGAGGGATGATCACACCACATTCCATTCTCCTCCTTTTCTCCTTTCAGGAGTTTTGGGCATGTGCACACATGCACACACATGCACACACATGCACCATGCACACACATGCACATATGCACACACATGCACACACATGCACATATGCACACACATGCACCGAATGTGTTTTTGAAGCTGCTGGGTCTGGGACTTGAACCTCACAGTTGACAATGTGAAATCCAGCTGCCTTAACCCTATGCCACCAGCTGGGCCACCAACTGTGGATTTTTCTACATCAGTTTTTGTCTTACATATTTAAAAAATTTGTCATAAGTTGGGCCAGCAGGTGGTGTGGTGGTTACGCGCTGGATCCTACGTGGCTGACTGAGGTTTGAGTCTGGACCCAGCAGCTTGAAAAGCATGTTGCATAAGGTGCGAGCCCAAGACCCCAGGAGGAGAATGGAAAAGGGATTGCAGCGTGGCCATCTCCCACCCTTGGGGTAATTTCTCACTTTCCCTCTCTCTCTGTCTCACTCCAGCAAGTGCGCTCAAAAATCTAAACAGAGGGAAATGTGTTGTAGGTTGCCTACACATTTAGCATTGTGGCTGCCAGGGCCTAGGAGTCAAGGCTGACAATAAAGGGGCTGGGGCGAGATCAGCAGTTAGCATAATAGCTATGTCACTGAACTCCCATGTAGTCGACTGTGGTTCGAGTCCTGGACCCAGTGGCTTAAACTCATGCCAGGCGTGTGTGCGTGTGTGTCCAAGATCCCGAGAGGAGAATGGAGAAGGGATTGCCTTCTGGGGGGTGACTTCTCACCTTCTGTCTCTCTGTCTCTCTCTGTCTTTCTGGCGAGTGCACGTGCCCTATAGCAAAAACCTCTCCCTCCCAAAAAAAAAAAAAAAAAAAACAGGCTGGGGCAGTGGGGTAATGATGGGACTGAAGGTAGCTACAAGTTTGAAAATGATTTTTAAAGCTCATAGAGATGAACATCAAAAAGAGTGACAATAGGGACCAGCAGATGGATAGTGGTTATGTCACTGGACTCCCACGTGGTTGACCATGGTTCAAGTCCCAGACCTGGTGGCTTGAAAATCATACCCAGTGTGTGTGTGTGTGTGTGTGTGTGTGTGCCTTATACCCCAGGAGGAGAAGGGATTGCAATGTGGCCATCTCTCCTGAGGGTGATTTCTCATTCTCCCTTTTACTCTCTCTCTCTCTCTCTCTCTCTCTCTCTCTCTCTCTCTCTCTGGTGAGCACATGTGCCCTAAGGTAAAAAATCAAAAAGAGGGACCAGCAGTTAGCGTAATGGCTATGTCATTGTACTCCCACGTAGTCGACTGCAGTTGGAGTCCCGGACCCGGTGGCTTAAACTCACACCGGGCGCGTGTGCGTGCGTGCCCAAGATCCCGAGAGGAGAATGGAGGAGAAGGGATTGCGGCGTGGCCATCCCCCCTGGGGGGTGATTTCTCACTTTCTGTCTCTCTGTCTCTCTCTGACTGTCTGGCGAGCACACACGCCCTATAGCGAAAACCTCTCAAAAAAAAAAAAAATCAAAAGAAAAGGGAGTGGGGGCCAGTAGATGGCATGGTGGTTAAGGCACTGGACTCCCACATGGCAACCATAGTTCAAGTCCCGGACCTGGTGGCTTGCTTTCTCACTTTCCTTCCTTCTTGCTCTCTCTCACTCTGTCCCTCTCTGGTCAAATTAAAATAAATAAGTGAATAAATAAATAAATTAAAGCTAAATTTTTTAAAAGATAACAATAAATGGTAAGTTAAAATGTATTTATTTTTAATTTTAAAAAATTATTTAATTTTACTTATTATTATTATAACTTGTTATAGGGTACATGTGCTTAACAGAGAGACGGGGGGGGGGGGGGGGGGGGGGGAAAGCAAGCTGCTGGTCCAGGACTCATACCATGGTTGGCCATGTGGGAGTCCAGCACCTTAACCATTATGCCACCTGCTGGCCCCAGTAAGTTAAATTTTATAAAACAGGGGTCTGCAGGTGGCATAGTGGTTGGAGCTCTAGACCCCCACATGATTAACCGTGGTTCGAGTCCCCAGCCTGGTGGCTCAAATCTCACTCTCTCTCTCTCTGTCCATCTCTGGCAAGTGCACAAACCCTATGGCAAAAACATAAAATAAATAAATAAACAAATAGGGGATCAGCAGTTAGCGTAATGGCTATGTCGCTGGACTCCCATGTAGTCGACCGTGGTTCACATCCTGGACCCGGTGGCTTAAAACTCACGCCAGGTGCGTGTGCGTGTGTGCCCAAGATCCCGAGAAGAGAATGGACGAGAAGGGATTGTGGCGTGGCCATCCCCCCTGGGGGGTGATTTCTTGCTTTCTGTCTCTCTGTATCTCTGTCTGGCGAGCACACACACCCTATAGCAAAAACCTCTTCAAAATAAATAAATAAATAAACACATTTTTAGAGGTCTTTTTAAAAATTATTATTTAATTTCATTTGTTGTTATTATTATTATTTGACCAGAGAGAGAAAGAAAGGGAAAGTGAGAAAGCAAGCCACCAGGTCCGGGACTTGACTGTAGTCAGCAATATGGGAATACAGCGCCTTTAACTACCACGGCCCTAGAGGTCTTTTTTGCCTTAGGGCACGTGTACTCACAGAAGAAGGAGAGACACAGAGAGATAGAAAGCGAGAAATCACCCCCTAGGGGAGATGGCCACTCCGCAATCCCTTCTCCTCCCCGGATCACGCACGCACACATGCCCAACGTGATTTCAACGCCACCAGGTCTCAGATTCGAACTGTGGTCAGCCACGTGGGCGTTCAGCAATGTAACCACTACACCATCTGCTGGTCCCGATACATTTTTTTTTTTAGTGCAGAGAACAGGGGAGATTAGAATGTGTGAGGCTACCACTTGCAGATAAAGGCTTTCACTGACGCTCAGAGGTGATTTCTTTCTTTTTTCCGTTTGTTATACGGTGTGTGCACTTGCTGGACAGAAACAGAGAGGGAACGTGAGAACTCACTCTCCACCAGGGCTGGCCACACTGCCATCCCTTCTCTTTCATTTTCCTTCTGGAATTTTTGGGGGCACATACACGCATGTATGTTTTTCAAGCCACCAAGTCCCAGAATTAGCCCATACAGTCTGCCGTGTGAGACTCAGTTGTTTGAACACCATACTGCCGAGTGGCCTGAGGAGCCTTCATTAATGAAGGGAACAAGGAGACAGAGTATCAACAAGGGGACGGGGTCAGCAGGTTGCATGGTGGTTAAGGGTGATGGACTCCCACATGGTCAACCACTGTTCGAGTCCCAGACCTGACAGCTTGCTTTCTCACTTTCCCATTCTTTCTCTCCCTCCCACTCTGTCCCTTCCTGGTCAAATTGAAAGAAAGAGAAAGAAAGGAAGAAAGGAAGAAAGAAAGAAAGAAAGAAAGAAAGAAAGAAAGAAAGAAAGAAAGAAAGAAAGAAAGAAAGAAAAAAAGAAAGAAAGAAAGAGAGAAAGAAAAAAAGAAAGAAAGAAAGTCAAATAAAATCTTTAAACATAGAAACAAAACACAGCTCACCAGGCATGTGTGCATGTATGCCCCCAACCCGGACAGACGGACAAATGGAGAAGGGACTGCAGTGCGGCCTTGCCCCACTGGGAGAGACGCTTTCTCCCTCTCTGTCCCGCTTTCTCTGGGGTCTACCTGCACCCTCTGACTGAAAAAAAAATAGTATAAAGCATCTTCTCTGAGCATAAAGAATTAAGCTAAAAATAAATGACAGAAACATTTTCTAAAGTTTGGAAATTAAAGAACACAATTCTAAGTAATTCATGGGTCAAAAAAGAGTCTCGAGAGAAGTTAGGAAGCATTTTGAAGGGAAGGAAAAGGAGAGTGATCGATAGTGGAAAGTGTGGGACCGCGCCAGCGTGCTGCTTCCAGAAGGATCCCCGGCACTCGCCGCTGGATTGGAAGGAGGAAGGGCTCAAGTAATGTATAAAACACAGATTAAGCATTTAAAGGAAAAAAAAAAGAAGCTTTATTTTTTTTAAAAGAATTATTTTATTTGTCTTTTATTTATTTATTTATTTAAATTTGACCAGAGATGGACAGAGTGAGAGAGAGAGAGGGAAAGCGAGAAAGCAAGCCACGAGGTCCAGAACTCGAACCACTATTGGCCAGTGGGAGTCCAGTGCCCTTAACCACCATGCTGGCCCCCCAAAAAGAGAGAAGGCTTCTAAAATTCCAGGAATAGAGGGGAACTTTCTTAACTTGGTAAAAGGGGATCTACGAAAACCTAGAGCCAACATCACACTTAATGAAGAGACACTGCGTACCCTCCCACTAAGGCTGAAGACAAGGCAAGGATATCCACTCTCACTGCTTTTTTTTTTTTTAAGAATTATTTTTTATTTAACTTTACTTATTTATTCTTTTTCTTTTTTCTTTCTTCTTCTTCTTTTTTTTTTTTTTAATGGAGAAGTTTTTGCTATAGGGCGCAAGCGCTCACCAGAAAGAGAGAGACAGAGAGACAGAAAATGAGAAATCACCCCCCAGGGGGGATGGCCACACCGCAATCCCTTCTCCTCCATTCTCCTCTTGGGATCTCGGGCACATGCACACGCGCCCGGTGTGAGTTTTAAGCCACTGGGTCCGGGACTCAAACCGCTGTCAACTACCTGGGAGTCCAATGACATAGCCAATAGGCTAACTGCTGGTCCCTTTATTCTTAATTTTGACCAGAGGGACAGAGTGAGAAAGAGAAAGAAAGTGAGAAAGCAGGCCGCCAGATCCGGGACTCCCACGTGGGAGTCCAGCGGCCTTAACCACCACACCACCTGCTGGCCCCCTCACTGCTTTTATTCGACATCCTACTGCCATTGTAGCCAGTGCAATCGGGCAGTGCAGAGCTGAGAGTAAGAGCCAACCCCGTACACAGTGGCTAAGTGCCGTGCATCGACAGTTTGAAGTCTGTCCAGCACCTTGAAAAACACTCTAGGTGTGTGTGCGTGCGTGCTTGAAGCCCTGACGCGAAGGAGACACACTCTCGGTGGGATTGCAGCATGGCTGCTCTCACCCAGGGGTGCCTTCTGCCTCTCTAGCTCTCTCTCTGGGGAGCATGCAGATTAGCCAGGAAGAAGTCAACTGTCCCTGTGCACAGATGATGCAATTGTCCTCGTAAGGCCCGAGCAAGCTATGAAAAGCTTCTAGAATTGGGACCAGCAGTTAGCGTAATGGCTATGTCGCTGGACTCCCATGTAGTCATCTGCGGTTCGTGTCCCAGACCCGGTGGCTTAAACTCATGCCAGGCGCATGTGCGTGCGTGCCCAAGATACCGAGAGGAGAATGGAGGAGAAGGGATTGCGGTGTGGCCATTCCCCCTGGGGAGTGATTTCTCGCTTTCTGTTTCTCTGTCTCTCTCTCTCTGGTGAGCGCACGCACCCTACGGCAAAAGCCTCTCAAAAAAAAAAAAAAAAAAAAAAGCTTCTAGAACTAATACATTTAGCAAGGTTGCCGGGTACAATAACAATCAATTGTGTATCTTCTGTTTTTAAGTTTTGCCAGAGGGCTTGTGTACTGCCCAAGGGAGAGAGAGAGAGAGAGAGAGAGAGAGAAAAGTGAGAAAGCAACTCCCCAGGCGGTGTGGTCACCAGGCAATCTGTTCTCTCCCATTTCTCCCACTAGTCAAGATTTTGGGCACATACGCATGTGCCCAGGGCGCTTCTCACGCCACTGGATCTGGGACTTGAAAAGTGGTCAGTTATGTGGAGTCCGGCCGCCTTAGCCACCCGGTCATGAGCTGGACCCAACGTATTTCTGCATACCCACGATGAGCAGACACCAAAATTATAAGCACAATGCCATTTATAATAGCTAAAATAATAATAATAAAAAAGCATGGAATATGTAGGTTTAAGTCTAGCCAAACACGGACAGGATTTATGTGCCCAAAACTACAAAATGCTAATGCAACAGATGAAAGAAAACCTCAACAAGCATTGAGGCACACGTTGTTGATGGACTGGAAGATGCCACGCGGTAAAGACGCCTATTCTCCCAAACCAGCTGCCAGGGTTAGTGCAACTGCAGTCAGGGTTCCGGCATGGCTTCCCGCGGTGTAGACAGCTGCAGCCAGGGTTCCGGCACGGCTGCCCACGGTGTAGACAGCTGCAGTCAGGGTTCTAGCACGGCTGCCCGCGGTGTAGACAGCTGCAGCCACGGTTCCGGCACGGCTGCCCGCGGTGTAGACAGCTGCAGCCAGGGTTCCGGCACCCGGCACGGCTGCCCACGGTGTAGACGACTGCAGGCAGGGTTCCGTCACGGCTGCCCACGGTGTAGACGACTGTAACCAGGGATTTAGCACAGCTGCCCATGGTGTAGATGACTACAGTCAGGGTTCTGGCACGGCTGCCCACAGTGTAGACAAGCTGATCTTGACACTGGTGTGAGAAGGCAGAAGAAGTAAAATAGCAAAACCAACTGTGAAAATGAATAGTGAGAGATCACAGGGCAAGCCAGCTGGTGTCGCGGTGTCGGGGAGGCTGGATCCCACAGGGCCGACAGCACGATTCGAGTCCCACACCTGACAGCTTGAAAACATACCAGGCGTGTGCGTGTGTGCCCAAAATCCCGAGAAGAGAATGGAGAAGGGATTGCGATGTGGCCATCCCTCCTGGGGGGGTGAATTCTCTCCCTCTCTCTGTCTCTCCCCCTCTCATCTCTGGCAAGCACACCCACCCTATAGGAAAAAGAAATATAAAATAAAATAAAATCAGAGAAATTAGGGGCCAGCAGGTGGCGCTGTGGTTAAGCACTAGACACTTACATGGTTGACTGCAGTTCTTGTCCCGGACCTGGAGGCTTGAACATCACACCAGGCACATGCATGTGTGCCCAGAATCCTGGGAGGAGACTGGAGGAGAAGGGACTGTGGTGTGGCCGCACTCCCTGGGGGTGATTTCTCACTCTCCCTCTCTCTCTCTCCAGCAAGAGTACCCACCCTATAAAATACATAGAGAAGTGATACGGCCTGCCGTTCAGAACTCTGCTCACTGCAGTGATGCTGACGGCGTGAGGCTGACGCGGGAGCAGGCACAAAGTCCAGAAGCGGATTTGTACCAACATGAACAGCGGCTTTTTTGTTTGTTTGTTTGTTTGTTTAGGTTTTTGCCACAAAGCATGGCCATTTGCTGGAGAGAGACAGAGAGAGACAGTGAGAGGGAAAGTGAGAAATCACCCCCCAGGTAGGATGGCCGCGCTGCAATCCCTTCTCCTTCATTCTCCTCCTGGGATTTGGGGCATCCACACACACGCGCCCGGCCTGATTTTCAAGCCACCAGGTTCAGAACTCATACCGTAGTCAGCCATGTGGGAGTCCAACACCTTCGACACCATGCTCACCAGCTGATTTTTTTTTATTATTTAAGTTTTTTTGTTTGTTTGTTTTTTTTAGGGAGGTTTTTGCTATAGGGCGCGTGCGATTGCCAGAAAGACAGACAGAGAGACAGAAAGTGAGAAATCACCCCCCAGGGGGGATGGCCACACCACAATCCCTTCTCCTTCATTCTCCTCTCGGGATCTTGGGCACGCACGCACACGCGCCCAGCGTGAGTTTTAAGCCACTGGGTCCAGGACTCGAACCATGGTCGACTACATGGGAGTCCAGCAACATAGCCATTACACTAACTGCTGGTCCCAAACAACTGATTTTTTTTTATGACTGTGCAAAAGGTACAGAAAGGATGGAGCCAACAGATGGCATGGTGGTTAAGATACTGGACTCCCACATGGCTGACCATGGTTCAAGTCCCAGACCTGGCACCTTGCTCTCTCTTTCTCTGTCTCCCTCTGGTCAAATTAATAGGTAAATGATAATAACAAATAAAAATAAATAAATCTTTTTTTAAAAAAAAGGTACAGAAAGGAGAAAGAATTTCTCCAGCAGAGTGCTGAGACAATTGGACATTTGTATGCAAAAATGAAATACTCAGCCTTTATATAAAATTCAAAATAAGGGAACCAGCAGTTAGCGTAATGGCTATGTCGCTGGACTCTCACGTAGTCAACCACGGTTCGCATCCCAGACCTGGTGGCTTAAAACTCACGCCGGGGAGTCTGCTCCATGGCTCCTGAGATCTAGACATGCTGGGAGAAAGGAAGATGTCCCACTCCTAACTGGGCCTCCAGCATACAAAACCCACGTGGTAGGAAAACCCCTTTCATATCTCCTGTCTCTGAATCAATCTTTGTCTCTCTCTACCTCTCACTCTCTCTCTCTCTCTCTCTCTGTCTGTCTTTTTTTTAATTTTTGCTTTTTAGAATTTTTTAAGGTGAGGCGTCTTACAGGGCCCTTTGGCCCCTCCCTCCTAGGCCTTTGTTTTGTTAATAATCCCCTCTGCTCCTCCCAGAACAGCCCTTCTTCAAGAGACAGTCTGGGGGCCAGCAAGTGGCATGGTGGTTAAAGGCGCTGGACTCCCACATGGCCGACCACGGTTCAAGTCTCGGACCTGGTGGCTTGCTTTCTCACTTCCTCTCTCTCTCTCTGTCTCTCTCTGATCAAACTAGAAAATAATCATGATGATAATAATAAATAAAGTTGAATAAAATAATTCTTTAAAAAAAAAAAAGAGACAGTCTGCTCTAATTTTTGATTTTTACTGAAATTTTTTGAATATTAATTTTTCTTTTTTAGATTTATTCCAAAGCTTTTCTCTTCTTTTTCTCTGTTTCTTGTCTTTTTGTTGTTGTTGTTGGTATTGTTTCCCTCTCTCTGCTTCCTTTTCTGCACACTTCCCGACCCTCATATTAAACTTCAAAAGTTTGGGAAGAAACCGACCATCCACCAGATGACTAGAAATCGCTGCAGGACCACAAGAAATATGGAGAAGCAGGAAAATGCCTCTCCTCTAATTGAAACGGATAGCTCCTCTTCATCCACACACAGTTCAAGGGAATTCATGGAAATGTCTGATAAACAATTCAGAACATTCATAATGGCAAAGCTAACAGAGATCGAAGAGAAGAGAGACAAGGAACTGCTGAAGGGGAAGGAGAAAGGAGTTGAAGAGTTCTAGGAGGTGAGGAAATTCATGCAAGATCTAAAAGAGGAATTTCACACTTTACAAAAGAATCAGATGGAGCTGTTAGAGATGAAGGCTATAATACAAGAAGTCAAAATCTCCCTTGAAAGTATTAAAAGCAGACTAGATCATTCAGAAAATGGAATCTCTAATGTAGGAGAGAAAATGGCTGGCCTAGAAAGGTCCACCATAAAGACTGAGAAAATGGCCCGAAACTTTGAGAATAATATGCAAGAACTACTAGATACAATTAAACGTCCAGGGGCGGCAGGCGGGGGCTCCGCTCCGTGTGCCGGCGCGCGGGGGTGGGGAGGCGGGCGCGGGGGCTCCACTCCATGTGCTGGGGCGCGGGGTCAGGGCGCTGGGGCTCCGCTCCACGTGCCCTGTCTGGAGGTCTGGCCCGACTGGGGCTCTGCCCCGCGTGCCGTGGCCGGGGCTCTGTCCCGTGTGCCGTGGCCGGGGTCTGCCCCACGTGCCGTGGCCGGGGTCTGCCCCGCGTGCCTTGGCCGGGGTCTGCCCCGCGTGCCATGGCCGGGGCTCTGCTCCGCATGCCCTATCCGGAGGTTCGGCCCGACCGGGGCTCTGCCCCACGTTTCGTGGCCGGGGCTCTGACCCCGCGTGCCGTGGCCGGGGTCTGCCCCGCGTGCCGTGGCCTGCCCCGCGTGCCTTGGCCGGGGTCTGCCCCGCGTGCCGTGGCCGGGGCTCTGCTCCGCGTGCCCTATCCGGAGGTCCGGCCCGACTGGGGCTCTACCCCGCGTACCATGGCCGGGGCTCTGCCCCCGCGTGCCGTAGCCGGGGTCTGCCCCGCGTGCCGTGGCCGGGGCTCTGCTCCGCGTGCCCTATCCGGAGGTCCGGCCCGACTGGGGCTCTACCCCGCGTACCATGGCCGGGGCTCTGCCCCCGCGTGCCGTGGCCGGGGTCTGCCCCGCGTGCCGTGGCCGGGGCTCTGCCCCGCGTGCCGTGGCCGGGGCTCTGACCCTGCGTGCCGTGGCCGGGGCTCTGTCCCGCGTGCTGTGGCCGGGGCTCTGTCCCACGTGCTGTGGCCGGGGTCTGCCCCCGCGTGCCGTGGCCGGGGTCTGCCCCGCGTGCCATGGCCGGGGCTCTGCTCCGTGTGCCCTATCCAGAGGTCCGGCCCGACCGGGGCTCTGCCCCCGCGTGCCGTGGCCGGGGTCTGCCCCGCGTGCCTTGGCCGGGGTCTGCCCCGCGTGCCGCATCAGCTGATGGCCGTCTCTGCTTTCCTGAGCCGCGTTCCTGAAACTGTGTTCCATGGAGATTCACCTACATTTGCGGGGCTAGACGAGACCCACCCTTGGTCCAGCCCTGAGTGGAGTCTACGTTCCCTATTGTTGGGAACTTTATGATCTGATAATTGGAAAAAAAAAATCATGTTTATCATAAAAAATAATTAGAATAATAATAATAATGATTGGGGGAAACATAGGAAAGATATTGAATGTTGAAGCGGGGAGATTAATGTCTCTGTACTGACTGACATGCATGGCATTCCCTTTTGAAAAAGCAATGTAATACACTGTAAAGTTATATGTAATTCAATGTAATAAAAAATAAATTAAAAAAAAAAAAAAAAAAAAACTCACGCCGGGCACGTGTGCGTGCTTGCCCAAGATCCCGAGAGGAGAATGGAGGAGAAGGGATTGCGGCGTGACCATCCCCCCTGGGGGGTGATTTCTCACTTTCTATCTCTATGTCTCTCTCTGTCTGTCTGGTGAGCGCACGCGCCCTATAGCAAAAATCTCAAAAAAAAAAACAAAAAAACAAAAAAAAACAACTCAATAGTAGAGGCCAACAGGGGGTGTGGTGGTTAAGGGCGCTGGACTCCCACATGGCTCACCAAAGTTCGAGTCCCAGACCTGGCAGCTTGCTTTTTCACTTTCTCTCTCTCACTCTGTCCCTCTCTGATCAAATTAAAATAAATAAAGTTAAATAATTATTTTCTTAAAATCTCAATAGTAATGATACTGTAAGAAAGAAAATTCCTGGGGCCAGCAGATGGCTTAGCAGTTAAGTTGCTGGACTCCCACATGGCTGACTATGGTTCAAGTCCTGAACCCAGTGTCTTGAAACTCATGCCAGGCATGTGTGCATGCATGCCCAAAATGGAATGAAAAAGAAGGGATTGTGCCATGGCCATCCCCCGGGGGTGATTTCTCACTTTCTGTCTCTCTTTGTCACTCCCTGGCAAGTGCATGAGCCCTATAGCAAAAATCTCTCTCTTAAAAAAAAAAAAAAAAAAAATGTCAGATGAATATCCCTTATGAATATAGATGCAAAAATTCTCACCAAAATACAAGCAGACAGGATTTAGAAACTTTTTTTTTTTTTTGAGAGGTTTTTGCTATAGGGCGCGTGCGCTCGCCAGACAGACAGAGACATAGAGACAGAAAGCGAGAAATCACCCCCCAGGAGGGATGGTCACGCCGCAATCCCTTCTCCTCCATTCTCCTCTCGGGATCTTGGGCACACATGCACACGCGCCTGGCATGTGTTTAAGCCACCGGGTCCGGGACTAGAACCGCGGTCAACTACATGGGAGTCCAGCGACATAGCCATTATGCCAACTGCTGGTCCCGAATTAATTAAATAATTTTTAAACATACATGTACAGGGACCAGCAGGTAGTGTGGTGGTTAAGGTGCTGGATTCCCACATGGCCAAGCACAGTTCAAGTCCTGCAACTAGTGGCTTGAAAAATTACAACAAGTAGATAAATAAATAAAAACTTCAAAAAAAAGTAATGGTGACTATAAATAATAATAATAATACATGTAAGGGCCCATAACCTAGTAGTTAAGGGAGCTGGCTCCCACCTGGCTGACTGAGGTTTCAGTCTACGGTTTGAAAAACACACAGGGTATGGGAGACCAGCAGTTAGCGTAAAGGCTATGTCGCTGGACTCCTACGTAGTCGACTGCAGTTCGTGTCCTGGACCCGGTGGCTTAAAACTCACGCCAGGCGCGTGTGCGTGTGTGCCCAAGATCCCGAGAGGAGAACGGAGGAGAAGGGATTGTGGCGTGGCCACCCCTGGTGGGGGGTGATTTCTCTCTTTCTGTCTTTCTGTCTCTCTCTGTCTGGCGAGCGCACGCGCCCCATAGCAAAAACCTCTTAAAAAAAAAAAAAAAAAAGAAAAGAAAAGAAAAACACACAGGGTGTGTGTGTGCACGCCCCACATCCTGAAGGAATGGTGAAGTGGAGAAGGGATGGTGGCATGGCCGTGCCTGATTGAGGAGTGCTTCCTCCCTCTCTGTCATGAGCACATATGCCCTCTGGCAATTAAAAATAAAAGTAAAAGAAAACAATGAGAGGGCCAGCAGGTGCATGGTGGTTAGAATGCTGGACTCCAATATGGCTGACTGAGGTTCAAATCCTGGACCAGGGGGCTTGCTTTCTCAGTTTCCCTTTCTCTCTCTGGTGAAATTTTAAAAATAACGATAATAAATTACATTAAAGGAAAAGGAAATTACAATAGAAAAATAGAGAAATAAATAAATGTTAAAAAAAAAAGAAGAAGAAAGAGAATGATACTGCTTCACAGTTATTAGGCTGGCTGGAACCCACACATTGCCAACCAGATGCTCAGAATGTGAAGCCACGGGAGGCGGTGCCCCCTTCTGGTAGGAATGCAAAGTAATGTGGCTGCAGAGTAACTTCTCATGAAATTAAAATGTATTCTCCCTGGAGGGGGGCAGGTGCTGACATGGTTAAAGGCACATGGCTGACCACGGTTTGAATACTGGACCTGGCGGCTTGCTTGTTTTTCGCACTTCTTTTTCTTTCTCTCTCTCTCATTCTCTGTCCCTCTGATCAGATTAAAATAAATAAATAAAGTTAAATAAAATAATTCTTAAGGGACCAGCAGTTGGTGTAATGGCTATGTTTCTGGATGTCAACCATGGTTCGCGTCCTGGACCCGGCAGCTTAAACTCACGCTGGGCACATGTGCTTGCGTGCCCAAGATCCCGAGAGGAGAATGGAGGAGAAGGGATTGCGGCGTGGCCATCCCCCCTGGGGGGTGATTTCTCACTTTCTGTCTCTCTGTCTCTCTGGCGAGCGCACGCACCCTATAGCAAAAACCTCTAAAAAACATAATGATTCTTAAAAAAAAATACTCCCGGGGCCAGCAGGTGGCATGGTGGTTAAAGGTGCTGGATTCCCACATGGCTGACCATGGTTCAAGTCTTGGACCTGGTAGCTTGCTTTCCCTGTCTCTCTCTCTCTGTGTCTCTGTCCAGTCAAATTAAAAATAATAATAATAACAAATGGAGTTAAATAAATAAATAAATCTAAAAAAAAAAAATAATACTCCCACCACGTGGTCAGACAACTGCGACCATACCAGTTTGCCCGAATTAGAAAACTGTGTCCACGTGAGCTGCCCACGGCCGCTGGAGGACGCACGTGACCGGCCACACAGTTCTCTGCTCGGGTTGCTCCTGGACCCAGGCGCGGCTACGTGTGTCCAGACTCCTGATGGGAAAGCAGAGGAGGGCATTGCGGCACAGCCTTCCTCCGGGGTGCTTCCTCACGTCCCATCTCTCCGGCTCTGTTTCTCTGTAGGAAAAAAGAACACCAAAAACAAAGAAAGAAAGAAAAACTGTCCAAAAATATTTGTAAGAACTTTACTCATAATCACCAGAACCTGGAAGCAGCTAAGTGGCCCTTGGTAGGTGAGAGAACAAACACTACGCTACACCCAAACAGTGGAGTATTTTTTTTTAATAATTTTTTTTTTTAGAGGTTTTTGCTATAGGGCACGTGCACTCACCAGAGAGACAGAGAGAGACAGAGAGACAGAAAGCGAGCAATCACCCCCCAGGGGGGATTGCCACGCCGCAATCCCTTCTCCTCCATTCTCCTCTCAGGATCTTGGGCACACACGCACACGCACCTGGCCTGAGTTTAAGCCACCGGGTCCAGGACTCGAACCTCAGTCTGCTACATAGGAATCCAGTGACATAGCCACTATGCCACCTGCTGGTCCCTTAAAATAATTAATGGGACCAGCAGGTGGTATGGTGGTTAGGATGGCTGATTACAGTTCAAGTCCTGGACCTGGCAGCTTACTTTCTCACTTTCCCTCTTTTTCTGTCTCTCTTTCTCTCTCTATGTGTGTGCATGTGTCTCTCTGGTCAAATTAAAATAAAATGAATGAATAAATAAAATTAAATTAAACAATTCTTTTAAAATATTATTACTACTATTATTATTTTAATTAATTAATTAGACCAGAGAGAGAGAGGGAGAGTGAGAAAGCAAGCCACTGGGTCTGGGACTCGAACCGCCGTCTGTCATGTGAGAGTCCAGCACCTTAACCACTACATCACCTGCTGACTCCAAACAATGGAATGTTATTCAATACTAAAAAGAAATGAGCGGTCAAGCCACGGAGACAGGCAGGAACCTGACGTGCTGTGACTGTGAGGGACGCCACTCTGCAAAGGCTACAGGGCGTGCGGTTGTCGCGATGTGGCATCCTGGGAAGGGGAGGGGTGGCGACATGGAAGACCGGTGGCTTTCACGCGTCAAGGGCGGGAGGGATGAATAGGTGAGGCCCAAGGACTGCAGAGTGAAACCCTGTCCAGTGGGCACGGGGTATACTTGTGCAAACCCATGGCATATCCGCCACCCGTTCTAAGGCAAATCATGAACTGGGGGTGATAAGAATGTGTCAATATTGGCTCAGCAATCAAAGCAAACAGACCACACTATTCCAAGTTGTTAATAATAGGGGCATGGAGGTCAAGGCGGCTGGACCCCACACGGTGGACTGTGCGGGTGGAGTCCTGGATCCTGTGGCTTGAAAATCATGCCAAGTACACGTGCATGTGTGGCCAAAATCCTGGGAGAGGAATGGAGAAGGGATTGCGGCATGGCCAGCCTCCCGGGGGTGATTTCTCCCCGCCCCTGTCTCTGTCTGGCTAGTGTGCATGCCCTATAGCAAAAACTAAAAAAAGAAATAAAAGTAGGGGAACCTGGGTGAGGGAGTGTGTGAAAGATACCTCATTCTATTATTAGTATTACTTTTGCTCTAGGGCACATACGCTTGTGAGAGAGGGAGAGAGAGAGAGACAGAGACAGAGAACGTCAGCAACCACCCCACTGGGGCTACAGCTATCCCTTCTCCTGGGATTTTGGGCACGCACATGAGCCTGGCATGGTTTCCAGGCCACTAGGTCTGGGACAACTGCACAGCTGGCCACGTGGGACCCAGCCGCCTTAACCTCCACCTCCCCTGCTGGCTCTCCAGACTCTCACTTATTTTATTTTATTTTATTTTATTTTTTTATGAAAATAAAAAATTATTTTATTTTTTTTATGAAAATAAAAATTTTTTAAGCAAAAATTTTATTTCCGGGCTCTTTAAAGATTATTACAAACACAAAGTAGCTTAAAAATGTCCCAAATTAAGTCAAAGGCACATCCTCAAATAAAATACTTGTGACATGAAGAATTCTTTTAAGTTCTAATATTTTCACGTTATTTTGTTTAAAACCATTTGCAATATTTGGTAGGTCACATTTTAAACATTTTTAAAGACATGAAATAATGTGGTATTTCTTTTTAAAGTACAAGAACAACTACAAAGTAAAGGAACTTAAGACGACAATAATCAAATCTGTTTCATATACAGGATGGGGCAACTCAAAATAAAGATGATCTTTCTAAACAAATTTGCTAAGGAACAGCTCTCATCTTTATCTCATCTTTAGTGTTAAAAATAAAACAATCTTCTCATTTAAAAAAAAAACAAGACAGTATTTGATTAGTAAAGCCTATTCTTTCCCCCAGTTTTTATTTTCCGGTCTTTACTTAGAAAGTATAAATTCATAAGAAAAGAACAAATTTTGTTATGCTATAAAAGTCTGTGTCTGGAACAAGAAATTACAAATATTCCATTTGTTTTAATAAACAAAAATGTCTTCCTTCCCAAAATGTAAACATCCAGTAAACAAAACACACATGGTATTCCAGGTATAGAAAAACACCAGCAAATCACTTATGAAAGAGGGGCATCCTGGTATATTTGGTAGTAAAGTATTTGTTCTCAATACAAAGCACTTTGCCAAAAGAACCAGGATAAAAAAGAACCAGGTTTAAAACGCTCCTCTTTCACCTAGTTTCCTTATTTGAGTACAAACTCTTCAATTTCTATAAAATTTTGGCTAGAAAGGTGTGAAATATCTAAAAGTCATTTGGCTAGAGAAAAGTGTTTTGTTGACACGGAAGGCAGTCGTTCATCTGTGTGTGGCTGAAGACATTCCTCACAAACTTCTTGTAAGTGTGCAGAGTGGAGCACAGGATCTGGGCTCCCGGAAGGGGCGGCTTCCAGCCGGAACACGGGCAGCAGCGCATCCTTGCAGGCATTCTGTTTCTTTTTGTTTTTTTTTTTCCGCTATAGGGAGCGCGTGCGCTCGCCAGACAGAGAGAGACCTAGAGATAGAAAGCGAGAAATTACCCCCCAGGGGGGATGGTCACGCCGCAATCCCTTCTCCTCCATTCTCCTCTCGAAGATCCTGGGCACGCACGCACACGCGCTCGGCGTGACATTTAAGCCACCGGGTCCGGGACGCGAACCGCGGTCGACTACGTGGGAGTCCAGCGACATAGCCATTACGCTATCTGCTGGTTCCCCTTGCAGGCATTCTGCAAGCGGTACTGCTGGGGCTCTGCGGCGGCCTGAGAGACCTCGGACCTCTCCACGCTCGCCTCCAGCTCGAGCTGCTCCACCAGCGCGACAGCGGTGGCCCTGGAAGACATGACGGCCCCGAGGCGCTGGGCTCCCAGGGCTCCCTGGCGGGCGGCTGGGCTGGGTGGGCCTCTCACTTATTTTATAAACCTAAAAGGTGTTTTTAAAAAATACACGTGGGGACCAGCAGTTAGGGTAATGGCTATGTCGCTAGACTCCCACGTAGTCGACTGCGGTTCGCGTCCGGGACCCGGTGGCTTAAAACTCATGCCGGGCGCGTGTGCGTGCGTGCCCAAGATCCCGAGAGGAGAATGGAGGAGAAGGGATTGCGGCTGGCCATCTCCCCTGGAGGGTGATTTCTCGCTTTCTGTCTCTATGTCTCTGTCTGTCTGGCGAGCGCACGTGCCCTATAGCGAAAACCTCTCAAAGAAAAAAACAAAAAAAAAACAAGTGAAGTTTAGCATGAGAACTACTAGTTTGTAATGGTTTACTAGGTTTCTAGTGTGTGCTTAAAATTTTATGAGAATTTTTTTAGAATTACTTTATTTTATTTATTTATTTATTTATAAATTTGATGAGAGCAAGACAGAGAAGGAAAGTGAGAAAGTAAGCCGCCAGGCCCAGACTGGAACCGCGCTTAGCCACGTGGGAGTCCAGGGCTAACCGCCACGCACCTGCCTGTCCGAGAACAGGGTTTTTAAAGTCTGACTTTACTAAACCCCCTTTGACCTGCACCCCTCCCCTTCTCTCTGCATCTGTATGTCACCAGTCTGAACCTGGCTCAACTCTAGAAAAAAGAAAATGTCTAGGAGCCCTTCCTCTCTCCCCTGCTCTGCCCTCCCTCCCTCCCGCCACTCTCCTTGGACTGTCTGGGGTAGGCCGAGGGCTCCTCCTCCTGCCGGGGGCTTCTCCAGGGCGGCCTTTACCCGGCCATCACCCAGGGCCTTCAGTGGCCCACCTCTGTCCTCCCAAATCCAACCCCGAGGCACTGGCCCCTGGCCACCCTGCCCCTCTCCCGCTGCCACCTGCCTCTCCCTGCCTCAGTGGCTGGGGCTCTCTGCAGTCCTGCCCCACGAGCTGGCTGGGGCACCACCTTGGCGGGCTGCCCCCTCGACCTGTCCCACCGCCGCCTCTCGGCTCCCACCCTTGCCCGGGCCGGAGGATCCTTGGCTCCGCTCCTGGGGCCCTTCCTTCCAGCCGGCGGTGTCCCCGCGGCCCTGCAGCCAGCCCGTCTGCTCCTGGCTGAGCCCCCTCGTCAGCCGAGGGGCGCCGACTAGGCGGTGGGGCCGGAGGCCGGCTGGGGCGACAGCTGGGGGGGCGGCCCTGACCTTCCCCGATCGATGGGGCGCGGTCGGGGCCGCGTGGAGCCGGGGCGGTGCAGAGCGCCCCCGGCCCGCCCCCCACTCCGGGCGCTGCTATAAAGGGGCTGCGCGGGGCTCGGGCCGCAGCCGCGAGCGCTCAGCACCGCCCGCGCCCACCATGGCCTCCCGGGCCCTGCTGCTGCTGCTGCTGCTGCTGCTCGGGGGGCTCCGCCTCGCGCCCGGCATCCAGGTGAGCGGCGGGCCCCGAACCCCGCCCCGCTCCTCGGGGCCACCCCGGCCCAGCGCCTTCCGCGCCCTGACCCCCGCCGTGGCCGCGGCCTCGGCCTCCTCCGCAGGTCCCGGCGACACTCCGACGGGACTTTCACGAGCGAGCTCAGCCGCCTGCGGGAGAGCGCGCGGCTGCAGCGCCTGCTCCAGGGCCTGGTGGGGAAGCGCAGGTGAGGCGGGCGGGCGCAGCGCTCCGGGAGGGGAGGCGCGGGGGCGCGCGCCGAGGGGGCCAGGCCTGGCGCGGTGCCCGCACCCCACCCCGCCGCTAACTCTGACTTGGGGCTGGTGGGGGCGCAGCGAGCAGGACGCGGAGAACGGCACGGCCTGGTCCACGCCCGCCGAGGGCCAGCTCTGCCTGCTGTGGTCGGACGCGCCTGCCCTGCGGGCCTGGTGAGCACCCCACTGAGGACACCTCTGCAGACCCCCCTCCCGTCTCTGGCCCGGGTCAGCACTGGTGACCAGGGCAGATCCAGTTTCTCCGAGGGACCTGCGGGTGCCAGCCCGAATAACCTGTCTCCGCAGGATGCCCCCGAGGGCCCCCCTGGGTCGTGCCTGGACTCCCCGGCTGCCTCCCGGACCCAGGGCCGGGGTCCCGGTTTCGGAGCCGGCCAGCGCCTCTGCGGAAGGAAGCCGGGGTCGGAGGAGGCTCTGAGGAGAGGGGCCTCCAGCGGAGCCCACCGGGGGGTGGGGGGGGAGGGCAAGAGGCTGTATTTGGCGTCAATAAAGGAGGAATCCAGACCCTAGCGTCTCGAGACCCGGCCGCCCATGTGGCGGCAGCCCGCCCGCGGGGTCAGGGGAGGGCCCCTCCGTCCAGCTCCAGACCTGCCACCACGCCCAGCTGCCCTTTACACCTGGGAGGCCAGCTGGGCGCCTCGCCGCTGTCGCCGGCCTGGGGCCACCTCCAGTCCATGACTGAGCTTCCCAGGGCCCGCACCCACCCATCTTCCTCCTATAAGGTGGGGGCTCAGGACACCCTTGACCCTGGCCCGGGGTAGGCAGGGCCTATGGAGAGAAGAGAGTACCAGGCCGGGGCAGTAGGCGGGTCTGGAGGAGGCCAAGGCTGGCCCTGTCCCGGTGCTGCAGGCAGCTGGCCCCAGTGGCTGACTGAGCAGCTGAGTGGAACCCAGCGCTTGTGTGTGTGGTGCGCGTCCCCTGCCCCTCCCCGGGGCCCTTTCTCACTTCCCCTCTCCGTCCCTGTCCCTGTCCCAGTCCCTGTCTCTCTCTACAAACACACAGTAAACCAAGGGAAATAGAGAAGAGGTGGCGGGTGGGTGCCAGCTGAGAGTCCTCCAGAGCCAGGGCACGAGTGTATGCCTGGACTGGCACGTGTGGGCTGAAGGTCTCGGACAAGTGGCATGACGACTCAGCCTGTGAGCAGCACCTAGTGGGTGGGGTTCCCAGGGGACCAGATGATACGCCAGGAAGCCAGTGCAGGAAGCCAGCGTAGCGCCTGGTCCCCAGCGAAGGAAAACCGGTTACGAGAACCACACAGCCGACTGGCCAGTCCAGCAGGTTCCCCAAATCCCAGCAGGGTGAGGGAGGGAGAAGGGGCTGCAGTGGGCCTGCACCCCGTCAGGAGGTGCTTTCTCCTCTCTGTCTCCCTCTCTCTGGTGAGTGCCCATTCCCTCTGGCAAGGTTTTTTAAAAAGGAAAAACCAGGGGGCCGGCAGGTGGCATGATGGTTGGGGACGCTGGATTCCCACATGGCCGACCATGGTTCGAGTCCGGGACCTGGCAGCTTGCTCTCTCACTTCCCCTTTCTCTCTCTCTCTCTCTCTCTCTGTCTGCTCAGATTAAATAATAATAACAACAAATGGAATTAAATAATTTTTTTCTAAAAAGGAAAAACCAGAAGGTCAGCAGAGGGCATACCGGTTATGTCACGGGACTCCCATATGGCTGACCATGGTTTGAGTCCCAGATCTGGCTGCTTGAAAGTCACGCCAGGCGCGTGTGTGTGCATGCCCAAGATCCTGGGAGGAGAATGGAGAGGGGATTGCGGCGTGGCCAACTCCCCTGGGGGGTGATTTCTCACTTTCCCTCTCACCTTCTCTGTTTCTCTCTGGCACACACCCTAAGGCAAAAATCTCTTTTAAAAAATTAATAAATAAAAAGGAAAACCCAGAAGCTCAGGGCAGGTGTTTCATGCAGAGCGAGCAGCAGGAGCAAAGGCCTAGAGGACAGGCTCCATCACTGCCCCACCCCGCTGCCCCCTCTCCTGGCCCCACCCGGCCACCTCTCCAGTTGGCAGGGGCTGGGGGGTATGTGCAAAGAAAAATGGGGACAGAGCAGCTGGGGGCCGGGCCAGAGAGCCTCACCGGACCCGGCCTGTGGGCACAGTCACCCAGGACCTCCCAGCTGCCCCTCGAAGAAGCCCATCATCTCCATCACCATGGCCCTGCCCAGCTCCACCTGGAGAGCCGGCTAGACTGGAAGGAATGTCCCTGGGAGGGGCAGGGATGTCCCAGGACACCAAGATGCTGGGAGGGGGTGTGGGGGAGGGCTCCATGCTCAAAGGCCGGCCTTAGGAGAGGCGGCCTTCCCTGACGGAGGTTCTGGGGAGAAGCGATACAGAGGGGCAGCCTGGGTTAGGGGGTGTGAACAGCACATCCCCAGCCAGAGCTGAGCCCCTGCACAGGCCCTAGGCCCCACCGCTGCCCCTGCCTCCAGCCACCTCCCATCCACCCACCCTAGCTGTTACCTCCCCTGCCCGGCTCTGCCTCTAGCCCAAGCACCCCAAGCCCCAGGCACCCGAAGCAGCTCTCCGTCTCCTGCTTGTGTTGTGATGTCTGGGGGCTGAGCCCCACCTGGAGCCCACCGCGGGGCTCACCCTGCCTGGCTCCTCCTCCAAGGGAGGCCCTGCCGGCCAGCGGGAGCCCCCTTAGTGGGGCTGGTTGTAAAAGTCCATAAAATGGGGCGGCGCCTGGAAGGGGCGAAGGTTGCTGGGCAGGAAGTGGCCCAGTCTTGGACGCCAGACTGCCAGACCGGCCGGGACCCTCCGCCAGGTGCCAGCAGTCAGGATGGGGGCTCCGGCCCAGCGGTGGGCCCCCCTGCTGCTGCTGCTGCTCGTGGGGCTTCTCGGCCAACCTCCGGGGGCTGTGGCCCAGACTGAGAGTAGGTGCAGGTGGGCCAGGCGGGCTGGGGAGAGGCCGGGTGGACACCGACCTCCTCTCCGACCTTCCAGTCTGCTCTGTGAGCAAGACCGTCTTGGAAGTCCCGGAGAACACGGCCATCACCGAGTCCCTGGTTAACATCTCCGTCCCGGTGGGCCAGCAAGTGACCCTGGGAGCCTCGTCCACCAGCTTCGCCTTTCGGATCGTGGGGAATCAACTGTTTCTCAACGTGACTCCTGACTACGAGGTACAGGGGTACCCACACCCCTTCCCTAGGGAAGGGCTTTCAGGGGACCTTCCAGTCACAGTCTCGGGGAGTCCCAAGGGCCCTGTGGCCACCCACACTGCCAGACAATGGCTGACCCAACTTGGCAGGCCTGGGCTGGGAGGATTTGGGGACGAAGCTGCCCAGGGGCGCCCGCGGGACTTAGCATCCATGACGGGCCTGGGTGAGCCCCTGCCCCCTGGCTAGTCCTCACCTGGGGACCGGGGAGTGTGTGTGGTCGCAGGCTGGCCATTGCCAACGCCCTTGCCCGTGTGCCTCCACAGAAGGAGAAGGCACTGCAGGCTCACCTGGAGTGCAAGAGGGGCGACATCGTGGTGAGTCACAGCCCGGCCCTCCCTGCCGGCCTCCCCGGACCGCCCTGCCCTGCTGGCCCTCGGCAGACACCTAGGGCTGGGGCCGTGCTTCGTTCTGCCCAGTCAGGGCCACTCCTTGGTGACCTCATCCAGGTGTCTCTGAATGTCATCCCTCTGCTGCCAATGCCCACACTTCCTCTAGCCCAGACTCTGACCTGAGCTCCAGACTCACCATCTCCGAAATCGACCACCAGCATCTCCTTTCCAGGACCTTCCCCTCTGGCCCTGTGCCCACCCCTGTCCAGTCTCCTGAACAAAGATGAGCCCTGCCCTGCCCAGCACATCCAGGGCCCCTTTCCCACCCACAGTCAAAGCTGTTTGTCACTGCAGTGGGCAGGGCTGGGACGCTCTCAACTGCCCAGGTATACACTCTTCAGAGGGATCCCGACCCCTCGCCCCAGCGTGGTAGTCCCGCCCCGGCTTCATCTGCTCAGCCTTGGGTTAAGGAAAATGGCGAACATGCAGTGGCAGGAGGTGGGACACAGGACCGACCCCCAGGAGGCTCTCCCTTTATCACAAGGTATTCTCGCAGTGTGTCTCGAGGGGTTGAGGACCTTTCTTTACTTTTTATTTGTTTTATTTTTATTTTTTATTTTGTAAGACAGAGAGAGACAGACAGAAAGCGAGAAATCACCCCCCAGGGGGGATGGCCACGCCGCGATCCCTTCTCCATTCTCCTCTTGGGATCTTGGGCACGCATGCACACACGCCTGGCATGCATTTAAGCCACAGGGTCTGGGACTCGAACCGCAGTCGACTACGTGGGAGTCTAGTGACATAGCCATTACGCTAACTGCTGGTCCCACCTTTCTTGATTTTTTAGAGAGAGATTTTTGCTTTAGGGTGCAAGTTTCACTGGAGAGAGAGAGAGGCTGGGATTGTGAGAGGGAAAGTGAGAAATCACCCCCCAGGGGGATGGCCACACCACAATCCCTTCTCCACTCTCCTCCTGGGATCTTGGGCACACACACACATGTGCCCTGTGTGAGTTTGACGCCACTGGGTCCGGGACTCGAACTGTGGTCAGCCATGTGCGAGTCTAGTGACATAACAGCCACAGCCATCTGCTCGCCCCAGGACCTTCTTTGTCACTATGACCACTATCCCGCTGTCAAGTCCGAGAAAAGCAGATGAGTCCTTTCCATCCTCCACCATCCAGGGCTGTCCACATCCCCCGCGGTCCCCACAGGGCCTGCCGATACACTGATCAGGATGTACGCAAAGTCCACAGGGTGCGATGGGTTTATAGTCTTTTAAGTTCCTCTTTTTTTTTTTTTTTTTTTTTTTTTTTTGTGGTCAAGCCACAACCCCCTTCCTTCAGGCTCCAGCTTCTCGGGATCCTGGATACCAGGACCTGGGGTCGAACCCACAGCTGGCCGTCTGGCTCTGAGCCTTGAAGGGCACTTGTGCTGGCCTTGAGCCACAGCAGCCCCTGGGCTTCCCAGTGTCATTTCCTTATTCATTGCTAGAGGACACCTATGTTCACGAGAGACGGAGAGAGGGAAAGCGAGAAATCACCCCGGGACATGGCCACGCTGCAGTCCCTTCCACTCTCCTTGGGATTCTGGGCACACGCACATGTGCTTGGTGTGATTTTTAAGCCACCAGGCCAGTACTCGAACCATGCAGTTGGCCTTATGGGATCTATCTGCCTTAACCACCATGCCACTGCCCGACCCCTTTTATTCCTGTGTTTTTTACTAATTTTTTACCCTTTATTTGTGACGGGCTCATGCACATGCTCGTCAGAGTAAGAGAGAGGAGGACTCGTCACGGGGTCTGGTCACAGGGTCCAGTCACACCAGAGCCCTCCTCCAGTTCTCCAGCCAGTTGGCAATGTGGTGCTCACACGTGTGCCGAGTATGTTCCAGGCTGGCCAGGGATTTGAACTGTGGGCCCTGTGAGGACTCGCTTCTCAAGTGGTGCGTTACTGCGGCACCACCCAGCTGGCCTGTGTTTCTCTGACCACCCTGGTTCCCATTTCTCTTTTTTCCTTGGGGATTGATTTTCTTTCTTTCTTTCTTTCTTTCTTTCTTTCTTTCTTTCTTTCTTTCTTTCTTTCTTTCTTTCTTTCTCTCTTTCTTTTCCTTTCTTTCTTTCTTTCTTTTTTTTTTTTTTAAGATTTCTGCCCATAGGGTGCATGTACATGTCAGAGAGGAGAGAGGCCAACAGAGTGAGAGAGAAGGAAAGTGAGGAAGCACCTCACGGGGAGACGGCCACGCCACAATCCCTTCTCCTCCCTTCTCCTCCTCAGATTTTGGGCATGCATGCACACGTGCCCAGTGTGATTTTCAAACTGCCACATCCAGGACTTGAACTACAGTTGGCCATATGGGAGTCAGAGCTTTAACTACACTGCCTGCCAGCCCCAGGGATTGATTTTTTTTTAAAGTATTATTTTATTTATTTATTTATTTATTAGAGGTTTTTGCCATAGGATGTGTGTGCTCAACAATAAAAAGAGAGAGAGTGAAAGGGAAAGTGAGAAATCACCCCCGAGGGGGCATGGCCACACCAAAATCCCTTCTCCTCCATTCTCCTCTTGGGATCTTGGGCACATACACATGCCTGGCATGAGTTTCAAGCCACCAGGTCCAGGACTCGAACTGCAGTTGGCCTTGTGGGAGTCCAGCTCCTTAACCACAATGCCGCCTGTTGGCCCCTGGGGATTGATTTCTGAAGAAACCCAGTTGTTTTGTGATTGTCCTGAGATGTTGCCAGTTGCATCCTCTGTACTTTACAATTTTTCTCCCGGTCATCGATCACTTCCTTTTCTTTTTTTAAAGAGAGATTTTTGCTATAGGGGGTGGGCACTAGCTGGAGAGACAGGGAGAGACAGAGACAGAAATAAATCACCTCCCAGAGGGGCCATGCTGCAATCCCTTCTCCATTCTCCTCATGGGATCTTGGACACACATACGCACGCCCCCGGGTGAGTCTGAAGCCACCAGGTCTGGGACCAGAACTGTGGTGGACTACGTGGGAGTCCACTGCTGGTCCCTATGCTGATCACTGTTTGCGTACCTTATAAGTTAGCTTTTGCTTCTTGTCCGTAAGTCCCTGCTGATCAGCCAGCCACAGAACGGAGGTGTCTGCTGTGGTCACATCCCAGCTCCCAGCACTGTGGAGGGAACAAACGCTCCTGGCCCCGTGGGGAGACAGCTTGGGAGGAGGCTGACGACTGCCCCCTGCAGGTCACTCAGCTGCGGGTGCTGGTGATAGTGCTGGATGTGAACGACAACGCCCCGGCGTTCCCCTTCACCACCAAGGAGGCAGACGTGGAGGAGGTGGGGCTGTGGAGCCAGGCTGGTCCCAGCTGGCTGGGGACCTGGGCACAGGGCGCGAGAACAGAGGGTTTGGGGGTCACGGGCATGGTCCGATCAACCCCCTCTCCATCCCCAGGACACTAAAGTAAGCTCCATCGTCATCCCTGAGACAGAGCTGGAGGCCGAGGACCTTGACGTAGACGACATCCTGTACTATACCCTCCAGGAAGTGACCCCAGTCAGTGACGCCCACCCCTGCCTCAACGCACCCCCACCCCGTCCTCCCAGGGTCTCAGGCTGTGCCCTTCCCCCCGCAGGGTGCCAGTGACTTTTTCTCCCTGCTGGGTGCAAACCGCCCCTCTTTGAGGCTGGACCGCTCCCTGGACTTCTACAAGTGGCCAGACATGACTTTCCAGCTGCTGGTGCGGGTGAGCAGGCCACTCGGCCCTGAGCCCCGGACCCTGAGCCCAACCTGACCGGCAGGGGTGGGCTGTTGCAGGACACTGGCTCGGCCCATGAGCCCCAGACCCTGAGCTCCCAGCTCTGACCGGCAGGGGTGGGCTGTTGCAGGACACTCGGGAGGAGAATGCTGAGCCCAGCCACACGGCCACGGCCACCCTGGTCCTGCACGTGCTGCCCGCTGACCTGCGGCCCCCCTGGTTCCTGCCCTGCACCTACTCAGACGGCTACATCTGCATCCAGGCCCAGTACCATGGGGCCGTCCCCATCGGGCACCAGCTGGTAACGGGCAGCACCCAGGGGCATCCTGGCAGGCCGGAGGCAGGGGTCAGGAGAGGTCAGGTCAAGTCCAAGGCTAGGACCAAGAAAGGCCCAGGTCAGGATCAGGATGGGGGCGATTCCTTGTGGTTCTAAAGCCAATCGCAGCATTCCTTGTCAGCTAGTCCCCCCAGGCTGCACGGTGGGAGGGGAGCAGGCTGACCGCAGTGTGCGTGGACAGACCAGGAGACCCTGGGCTGTGCTGGTGCTCCGGGGACCTCACACCTCTTCCCGGCAGCGCCTCACAGCACCAACACGCAGGGCGGGGGCAGGTAGGGCCCGGGCTGGGGCTGCCCAGTGCCCCTGTGAAGTCTCTCCCTCCCCAAAGGTTTCCTTACCTGTGGTGACAAGCACTGCTCAGACTGGTCAGAATGTCTTTAGACAAAGTGACTCAAGATGCGAAGGAATATGGATCGTGGTCCTGGGCCAGCAGGCGTGAGCCGGGCAGGCGGGGACTGGCCACCTGCTGGCGCTGAGTCAGAGAGGGGCAGAGAGGGGCGAGCCGAGACCCGCAATGTCCCCTCTCTCTGCCACCCCTGCAGCCCTCGCCCCTTGTCCTGAGTCCAGGGCCCATCTACGCCGAGGACGGGGACCGGGCCATCAACCAGCGCATCATCTACAGCATCCTGCAGGGTGAGTGAGGGCCAGGCCTGCCAGCACGCCTGGGCCCACCCCACCCCCGCCTTGGCTGAGCCAGCCGGGACCCTGACCTCAGGAGGGGCCAAGGCCGGACACACCCACCTGTCCTCCAGGAAACGAGGACAGCGTATTCGCCATCAACCCAGACTCGGGCAACCTAACCATGGCCAGGAGTGTCCCCAGCCCCAAGACCTTCGTTCTGCTGGTGAAGGTAGGTGTGAGCATGGGGTGGCCGGCAGGAGTCCCCAGCCAGGTCCCCGCCCACCCGTCCCGAGCCCCCATCCGCAGCAGCAGCCAGACCTTCAAGGACTTGCCGGTCACTGCTGCCTCCTCGCTGTCCCCAGGGAGAGCAGGCCGACCACACCCGCTACTCGGTGACCCAGGTCACCGTGGAGGCCGGGAATGGGAGCCTGCTCCGCTTCCCCCAGAGCCTGTACCGTGGCCTCGTGGTGCTCGGCTCCGGGGTGGGTGTGGCCGTCCAGGACGCAGCCAACCCCTCGCAGCCTCTGAGGATCCAAGCTCAGGACCCAGAGTTCCCGGTGAGGAGCCCCTCGAAGGGCTGCCCAGGGACCCCACAGCTTCCCGCTGGCCCCTGAGTCTGCCGGGCACCCCCTCTGTGGGGCGGTTTGGGAGGCCAGGGACGGTCCCAGCCCAGAACTCACAAGTGCCGTGTGCAGGACCTCACCTCGGCCATCACATACCGAATCACCAACCACTCAGACTTCCAGATGGCCGGCGAGGCCGTGCTGACGGCAGTCGAGCTGATGCAGGAAGGGGTCTTCTACGCAGAGGTGCAGGGCAGGGGGTCAGGCCTCTCCTGGGGGGTGGCCAGAGAGGACCCTGGAAGGGACGAGCCGCTTTCCTGCCTCAGGTTGAAGCCAAGAACACGATGACTCTGGGCACAGCGACCACCGTTGCTGAGATACGAGTCTCAGCACAGGAGCAGCCCCCAGGTTGGTCTCTGGGGGTCCCGGGGAGCCCCCTGTGGGGTCTGCCGGGTGGGTGGCTCCTTCCCAGGGCAGGGACACGGGGCAGAGGCAAGCCCAGGTACTGTCCCGGCCTCCAGGTCCCTCCACGTCCCCGGACACTGGAGGAACGCCTGGGCCCCCCGGCAGCTCCACTTCAGCCTCTGGACCCTCTCAGGCACCCTCCACCACCACCTCTGGGGGGACTGCTGGCCCGCCTCCTGGCTCGTCCACACCCGTGGGCCCCCCCCAAGGAGGAAGCAGCACCTCCCCCCCACCATCCACACCTGGTGGGGGCTCAACACAGACCTCGAAGCCAGGAACCCCTCAACCGAAGCCCCCCACTTTAGGAAGCAGCACCTCCCCCCCACCATCCACACCTGGTGGGGGCTCAACACAGACCTCGAAACCAGGAACCCCTCAACCGAAGCCCCCCACTGTAGGAAGCAGCACCTCCCCCCCCACCATCCACACCTGGTGGGGGCTCAACACAGACCTCGAAACCAGGAACCCCTCAACCGAAGCCCCCCACTGTAGGAAGCAGCACCTCCCCCCCACCATCCACACCTGGTGGGGGCTCAACACAGACCTCGAAACCAGGAACCCCTCAACCGAAGCCCCCCACTTTAGGAAGCAGCACCTCCCCCCCACCATCCACACCTGGTGGGGGCTCAACACAGACCCCGCAGCCAGGAACCTCTCAGCCGAAGCCCCCCACTGTAGGAGCCAGCACCTCCCCCCCAACATCCACACCTGGTGGGGGCTCAACACAGACCTCGAAACCAGGAACCCCTCAACCGAAGCCCCCCACTGTAGGAAGCAGCACCTCCCCCCCACCATCCACACCTGGTGGGGGCTCAACACAGACCCCGCAGCCAGGAACCTCTCAGCCGAAGCCCCCCACTGTAGGAGCCAGCACCTCCCTGTCCTCAGGTACTCACCTGCACCCTCGCTGACTCAGGACTCTGAGTGCACAGGGGACACTGTGGGCCAGGGGCCATCCCAGGTGGGCCCGACCTGGTCTCCTAGGCCCTGAACTCCCAGAGGCTGCCTGCCTTGTCTGATGCAGACTGACCGCAGGGCTGCCCCCATGAGGAGACCAGTGGGAGTGTGCAGAAGGCAGGACAGGCCAGCCTCAAGTCCAGGCCTCCCCGCCCCGGGCCCTTCTGTGGTGCTGCCCCTGCCTCCCCCGTGCCGGCGCAACCTGGTGCTGTCCCCACCCCTCCCTTCCGCAGCAGTCTCCCCGGGCCCCTGGGACACACAGTCCCTAGTGTGGGGGACCTCAGCTCCAGGCTTTCAGGGTGTGCTGAGCCTGGCTCAGGTCAGGTGGGAGGTCCCTGGACTGTCCTCCCAGGAAACCAAACGGTGTTCCGCAGGGCCTCCGGGAGGGGACGGCTCTGGGCGCTTCTCTGTGGTGGACATGGCAGCCCTGGGGGGCGTGCTGGGCGCGCTGCTGCTGCTGAGCCTCATCAGCCTCGTGGTCCTGATCTACAAGCACCATGGCCACCGGCTCAAGTGCTGCTCCGGGAAAGCTCCGGTGAGGCCCTGGGGTCGGGGATGGGCAGGGAGGGAGAAGGGGGGAGGACAGCGACAGACCGGCAGACAGATGGGGAGGGGTGGACAGAGACAGACCTGGAGGCGGAAAAAGATGAGGGATGGGGGCGCAGTGATGGAAAGGTGGGAGAAGGAGAGAGCCAGGGGTAGGGAGGGGGGTGGGGGAGCTGAAAGGGATGGGGGGAAGGTAGAGAGAGATGGACAGGGAGGTGGGCAGAAATAGAGGGGAGTGGGGGAAATTGAGAGAGAGAGAGAGAGACCTTCCAGGGGAGGAGGGGCAGTCCCTGGTGGTGAGTCCGGCTGAGGCCCCTGCTGCTCTGCTCCCAGGAGCCCCAGCCTCGCGGGTTCGACAACCAGGCCTTCCTAGACGACCAGGAGGCCAACTGGGTACCTGCTCCAGACCCGAAGCCGGGCCCCACAGACCCCACGGACCCCACGCCTGCAGAGATACCGCCCACACCCACGGAGCCCGCATTCCCTGAGGCCCTGGCGTCTCCTGAGCCCCCGACGCCCCCCAGCCCAGTGGGCTGTGCCCCAGCGTCTCCAGTGGCAGCCCGGGCTGGGGGCAGTCCCACGGAGGTGCGATCCATTCTGACCAAGGAGCGGCGGCCCGAGGGGGGTTACAAGGCCGTGTGGTTCGGCGAGGACATCGGGGCCGAGGCTGACGTGGTCGTGCTCAACGCGCCCACCCCAGAGGGAGATGGCGCAGACGACTCAGGCGGCGAGGGCAGTGGGGACGAGGACGCGGATTCAGATCGGGACAGAGGTCCCCACGATGCTCCGGGCGCCAACTCCACATATATCTAGCGCCACCCCCTGTGCCCCTCCACCCTCTGCGCCCCTCCACCCACCTGCGCCCCTCCACTGCTGTCCATATTGCACAGAATAAAGTGCCGCTTTGGAATCCCTCCGTGGTCCGTAGGGGACGACCCTGGGGCACCTCCTGTCTCCAGTCCCTAGCTGAGTCTTTAGGGTGTGTGGGGTGGACGTGGAGGGCTTCTTGCTGTTTCTGGTGAACCACCTGCTGCGCCCTCCCAGGGCTTCCTGAGGCCGAGTGCCAGCTGGCGGCAGGAAGTTCCTCTCCTGGTCTGACCACAGCCCGAGGAGGGAAGGGACCTCAAACACCCACCCAACTTTGACCTCTCCTGTCCAACAAACACCCCAGGAAGAATCACGAGGTAGGGTGGTCTCAGGACCTTCCGGGGGCACGGTGTAGAGGCAGCCAGCACCCTGTGCACCTCGTCCCCTGTGGCAGTCACGCAGACCTGGGGCTCCGGCGGGCCAGCCGTGGGCCGAGTCCTCGGAACTGGTGAGGGAGGCTTGGAAGCCTGGGCGGGGCAGACCTCCCCCCTGCTTCCTCAGGGGTGGGCCCGGCCGGACTTTACCTTCATACTCCCAAACTGTCCCTCCTGGGTCATAGGCATAAGGAACGATTCGTCCTTTCCAGATTAAAAAAAAATAATAAGTGTCAGAGGGTATAAGCGCTCACAGGGAAGTGAGACAGGCCCCCATGAAGGGTGGGCCGCTGCAGTCCCTTCTCCATCTCGTCCTTTTGAGATTTTTTTTTTTTTCGCTATAGGGCGCGTGCGCTCGCCAGACAGACAGAGAGAGACATAGAGACAGAAAGCGAGAAATCACCCCCCAGGGGGGATGGTCACGCCGCAATCCCTTCTCCTCCATTCTCCTCTCGGGATCTTGGGCACGCACGCACACGCGCCCGGCGTGAGTTGTAAGCCACCGGGTCCGGGACGCGAACCGCGGTCGACTACGTGGGAGTCCAGCGACATAGCCATTACGCTAACTACTGGTTCCCAATCGTCCTTTTGAGATTTTGAGCACGCAACCACACGCCTGCCCAGCGTCTGCCCAGCTGGTTGGGGACTGAGCTGCGAACAAAGAATCCCTGTGGGATCCACCCAGAGCCACCACCGCTTTCGCAGAGGCTGGCCTGCACCTGCCGAGCCCACCCCACCGGGCCTCCACCAGACTTCACTGGCCGGTCCCAGCTGTTTGAATCTCCGGGGTGTTCGTGCTTGACTTGAGATTTTTTGTTTTGTTTTGTTTTGTTTTTTTAAGAATTATTCACTTAGTTTTACATATTATTTCACCAGAGAGGTGTGGGTGGGGTTGGGGGATAGCAAGAAAGCAAGCCGGTAGGTTGGGACTCGAATCATGGTGGACCAGCGCCCTTACCACCATGCCACCTGCCAGTCCCACGACTGAGCAATTCCTAAGAATCCGAAGAGTACAGCTGCATCTCTTCCCACACACGCTACACCTCCCGTTATCTACTTTTTGTGCAAAAGAAGAGCCTGGTTTCTTTTGAGGTCCTGGTTTAATCGATTACACGGTGCCCCGCCGCCGCCTCCAATCCAGACGGGGACAGAGGTCCCCACACGCGCCTAGGGTGTGCTTCTAGACAAGCAGCAGCCCGATCACGAAGGGGCTGAGTCGGGTGGGTAGAGGGACCGCTCCCCCGGCCGCCTCCCCGCGACTCCCCATCCCGAGGAGCGGCTAGGGACAGCGCCCGTCGGAGCACGTGACGCCCTCACTACACCTGGGGCCCCTCAGACCCCGCCCATGGACCGCCCCCCCGGCCGGCCACTATAAAAGTGCCGGCTCGGGGCTTCTCCCGGAGACTGAATTTCCCGCCCCGGCGGTTCCGGAGCCCAGGTACTGGGGACTCTTGACCCAGGCGGAGTAAGAGGGGGAGCTGGCGCCCGCGCAGAGCCCCTTGCTCGCTGCACAGACGGGCCGCGGAGTGTGGAGGGGCGGAGTGCGGACGTGGGGGCGCCGGGGGGGTGAGGCCGGGGAGGGAGGGTCCGAGCCCAGAGCTGTGGAAGTGGGGTCGGGTAAGTGCGCAAGGGAACGCTCGGAGGACGAGGACTGGGGAGGCGGCGGGGCTGGGGAAGGCACCCGTCATCGCGCCTCGCTTTTTAGGTTTCGTTTTCTGGGTACACGGTTTCGCTTTCCCCGAGGCGCCTCCCGGGCCTGCCTCTTCCACGCGGTCATTCCCGGTCGTGTCTCCGCAGGGTCCAGCTTGCGGCTGCCTGTCCAGGCCTGGACGCTGGCTCAACACCTGTGACTTCACGTGTGCGTGCCCACCGCATCTGCAGTCGCAGCTGTAGCCACCTTTGCTAGTCCACACCTAGGCGACATTGGTGGCTACAAGTCCTACATCACACTTGTGACCCTCAACACCTGGGTCACATCTGTGAAATCTGGTCACGCTGACACCTGTGACCACAACCTGACACCTCTAGTGACACACGAAGAGCCTCCTTACCTCACCTGCGGCAGCATCCCACCCCCTGCCCTACCCACTGCCCCGTCCACGCAGCGGCGCCGAGAACATGGCCCTGGCTCAGGGGAGGTGAGCTCTGCCGGTCTACCGGTGCTCCGGTCCTGGAGCCGGTCCTGGCCGGGCGGCTGGACCCCTGCCGCGGCCCTGACCCTGTGCCCTGCTCTGCCCGCAGGGGTGCCCCGCGGGTGCTGTTCGGAGAGTGGCTCCTGTGCCAGATCAGCAGCGGCTGCTACGAGGGGCTGCGGTGGCTGGACGAGGCGCGCACTCGCTTCCGCGTGCCTTGGAAGCACTTTGGGCGCAAAGATCTGGGAGAGGCTGATGCGCGCATCTTCAAGGTGGGAGCTCTGGCCCATCCCAAATGACAAGGCCTACTTAGGACCGCAGGGTCCGGCCCCGGGGGCCCATATCTGTCCTTGGCTCCCTCTCCCTAGGCCTGGGCAGTGGCTCGCGGCAGGTGGCCGCCCAGCAGCAGTGGAGGTGACCCGCTGCCCGGCGAGGCTGCAGAGCGTGCAGGCTGGAAGACGAACTTCCGCTGTGCACTGCACAGCACCAAGCGCTTTGTGATGCTTCAAGACAACTCAGGGGACCCGGTCGATCCCCACAAGGTGTACGGGCTGAGCCCGGACCTGGAGTGGAGAGGTGAGGAGCTGACAGGGACCGCAGGGGGCAGCCCTGCAGCAGGACTCGGCGCTCCTGTCTCAGGCACTTCTGGGTCAGGCTTAGGGTTTTATGGGGTGGGGTGGGGGAACCAGCAGATGGTAAAACGATTACATCTCTAGGTTGCCATGTAGTCGACCAGGGTTCTAGTGCCGGACCAGCGGCTTGGAACTCAAGCCAGGCTTGTGTGCAGGGGTGCTCAAAGTCCCAATAGGAGAATGGAGAAAGGGTTGTGGTATAGCCACCCCCTAGTGATTTCTCACTTTCTGTCTCCGCAAGCACACGTGACCTATAGCAAGAAATCTCCCTCTGATAAAAGTGGTGGGAAGGGGCAGGCAGCAGGTGATGGCAGTGGTCAAGGTGCTAGACTCGGATATGGCTAACAGCGTTTCAAGTCCTGAACCTGGTGCCTTGAAAATCACTCTGTGTGTCTGTGTGTGTGTGTGTGTGTGTGTCCCTAACCCCAGGCATATAGAGAAAAGGAGACTGCGCAGTGGTCATCCGTCCTGGGCTAATTTCTCACATTCCCTCTGTTTCTCTGCAGGGAGTGCATATACCCTAAGCAAAAACCTTAAAAAAAAAAAAAAAAAAAAAAAAAAAAAGCCTGGCAGAGGTGGCAGCAGGCCCTCCCCCACTCCATGCACAGCTGTGAGCAGGCCCAGGGAGGGGAAGCTGCAGGTTACGGTACCAAAGGAATCCAAGGGGCAGCCCAGGCACCCCCAGCCCTAACGCCCTCCCGCCTTCTCCCTCAGAAGGCCCAGGCCTTGACAGAGAGGAGGAAGAGGCCCTCCACGGTGCCCCACCTACACAGGTAATCTCTGCAGCCACCTTTCTCCTCCTGGGTGCCCTGGGTGGGGGCTGGCACTTCTCCCTGGGGCCTGGGGGCTGCCTATGCGGCTCTGTGTACCCTGCAGGGCGGACTCCCAGGGCCAATCCTGGACAGCGATGCTGAGCCCAGAGTGCTGAGCTCTCTTTCTGCCTCAACTGCTGACCCGGAGGACATCTTGCTCCAGGCTGTACAGCAGAGTCACCTGGGTGGCCATCTGCTGGTAGACCCCACCTACTCACAGGTTCTTGGTGAGGGCAGAAGCTGGCCGAGGGTGGGGGCCCTATAGGGGGCAGTGCCCGGGGAGGGGCGGCCAGGACAGCAGAACCCCTGGGGAGGGGGAGCGGGACTGCACCAAGACTTCCACTTGAGCAGGATGCAGGGGCACCATGAAAGGGCCCAGAACAGCTGGCCACAGCTGGGCCCTCTGGCAGCCCACTGCAGAGCAGTGCCCCACTCGGCCCCTCTGCATGGGCAGTGGAGGCTGTCTCCAGCCTCAGCCCTAGCACCCAGGCTCCGATGGCAGGTGAGGAGAGCAGGGGCCAGGTGTCAGTGTGGCTCTCCTCCCCAGGGGCAGGCCAGAGTCCAGCCCTGGAGCCCTTGCTCGAGGTGGAAGCCCACACAGAACCCGTCCCTACTACCTGCACCCCAATGGGAGGTGAGTGGGCCCAGGAGTGGAGTGAGGGGCAGCCTGTCCCTCCACTCCCCATTGCTCACAGCCTGGTCCACAGAGCCCAGCCCGGGGGTCCTGGACGTGACCATCATGTACAAAGGCCGCACAGTGCTGCAGGAAGTGGTGGGGCGCCCCAGCTGCCTGTTCCTGTACGGCGCCCCTGGCCCAGCTCTGCAGGCCACAGAGCCCCAGCACGTGGTGTTCCCCAGCCCGGCGGAACTCCCTGACCAGAAGCAGCTGCGCTACACCGAGGAGCTGCTGCGGCATGTGGCCCCTGGCCTGCAGCTGGAGTTGCGGGGGCCAGGGCTGTGGGCCCGGCGCATGGGCAAGTGCAAGGTGTACTGGGAAGTGGGAGGCCCACTGGGCTCTGCCAGCCCCTCCACCCCAGCCAGTCTGCTGCAGCGAAACCTTGACACCCCAATCTTCAACTTCAGCACTTTCTTCCAAGGTCAGTGAGGCGGCTGCTCGGGGGCGGTGGGGGGCTGTCCCTGGGCTGCTGCACCCCTGGGAGGTACCTGCTTGCCTAGTGCTGACCAGAGCCCCTTTTTGCAGAGCTGGGAGAGTTCCGGGCACGGCGGCGCCAGGGCTCCCCACACTACACCATCTACCTGGGCTTTGGGCAGGACTTGTCAGCCAGGAGGCCCAAGGAGAAGAGCCTGGTCCTGGTGAAGGTGAGGTCCAGGCCCCAGTGATGGCCCCACAAACTCCAAAACGCCTAGGCCCCTGACAGATGCCCTTGTCCGTAGCTGGAGCCGTGGCTGTGCCGCCTGTACCTGGAGGGTGTGCAGCGCGAAGGTGTGTCCTCCCTGGACAGCAGCAGCCTCAGCCTCAGCCTCAGCCTGTGCAGCACCAACAGCCTCTACGAGGCCATCGAGCGCTTCCTCATGGAGCTGGACCAGCCTGCCTAGGGCCAGACACCAGCCCCTTCCCCTCTAATAAAAAGAACCCAAGAACCAGTGCTGGCGTCCTGGCTGAAGATGGGCTCTGGGGGTCCTCGCTCCAGCTCTGGGACTGCCAGGCTTACCAGCTCTCCTGGGAAGCCTGGCTTTATCAGCAGCACCCCAGCTGGAAATGGAGAGGGGCCTGGGCTGCACATCCCTATGAGGACATGCTGCTGCCCCAGGGAGGGAGAGGACCCCTAACACCCAAGCACCCAAGCCTCTCCTGCACACCCACACTCTTCTGTCTTCACAATGAAGAAACTCAAGCCACATGCTTTGGAGCCAACCAACTCTACTCAGAAGACACAGACCGCCCCAAGACCACAGGTGTGCTGGGAGGTGAAGGAGGGACACCGTGCCCGCCACAGCCCTGTGTACAGCCACCTCTGTTCTGTGTCGAGAGCCTATCCCTAGCCTTTGACATGTCCCAATACCATGGCCTGCCTCATGGGAGGTAGCTGAGCCGAGTGCCCAAGTTTACAGGGGCACAAGTTGGAAAAGAAAATAAATTCCTAAACCATATAGGTACAGAAATAGCTGCTGGTGGGACCAGCAGTTAGCGTAACGGCTATGTCACTGGACTCCCACGTAGTCGACCCTGGTTCGAGTCCCAGGCCCGGAGGCTTAAACTCACGCTGGGCGCGTGTGCGTGCGTGCGTGCTCAAGATCCTGAGAAGAGAATGGAGGATAAGGGATTGCGGCGTGGCCATCCCCCCTGGGGGTGATTTCTCGCTTTTTGTCTCTCTGTCTGTCTCTCTCTTTCCGATGAGTGCACACGCCCTATAGCAAAAAAACCTCTCCAATAAGAGGAAAAAAAGAAAGAGCTGCTGGCAGGAGTCCCCCTCCCCAGCCCTAGGCAAGCAGGACACTGTCCTGATAACCGAGTTTCACCTTCCAAGTACTGAGCCAATCAAGAAGTTTCTAAAGAGAATCCATTTTTGATAAATTAGAACACAATGGAAACTGTGTATCTATAATATACATATAAAAAAGTCCAGTCTTCAGCTGTGAGCAAGGCAGGCGCACAGACCAGTGCCACTACAGGAACCCCGAAGGCAGGGGTGCCGGCATCCCCAGCCCTCTGCCACTCAGAGACAGAAATGCCACCAGGTGCTAGGGGCATCGCCCACTGCCTGCCTGGCCTCAGCCCTCTGGCCCCGGGGTCGGCAGCTCCTCCCCGGCCTCGGCCCTCTTGTGCCTGCGCATGTGCCTGTACTTGTCCACGTAGGCCTTCACCAGGTTGGCCACCTTCACGGGGTTGATCTCGCCGCTCTTGCTATGGCAGATCTGGAGAAAGAAGTGCAATCAACACGTGTCCTCACAGGCAGGCACTTGCAGCGAGAGCCACCACAGCCATCAGCTGTAGCCGCCTCCCTCGCCTCCCCTGGAGCATGGAGGGCCAGTGTGCTCCACCACCCACGGGCTGCAGGGTCTCCTGGGTGTGTCACCCAGTGTCGACAGGAAGAGGGGACTTGAACTCCAAGGCCCTGAAAGGAGAGGAGATCCACTTGCCAGACACCTGCTCATCTCTCAGGGTCTGGCTTTCCACCTGGAAGCTGGACTGGGCCGAGTCACTAAGTACCACCTAGTTAACAAGTAGTCAGAAACAGGGTTCTGCACCCTTCGCAGTTGCTAAGGGGCACTCCCTGTCTGCAGGGAGCCAGGGTGGGCCTCCAGTTAGCAGCTGGGCCCCAGCAGTACAGGCCACCTCCAGGAGCGCTGACACTGGGGAGCACACGGTGATGAGGACTGGCACAGAATTAGGTGCAAGGTAACGAGCACACAGTGCAGCGAGCACGCCCTGCCAGCTGCTCCGGACATGCCCGCGGCCCACCTTCTGCACGGCCTTGCGCAGGATGTCCTTGTACTCATCCTTGGTCACCTCCCTCCTCTGGTAGAAGGGCTTGATGGCCAGCTTCACCTCCTCCACGGCGCGCTCCTGCATGTGCAGCTTCTTCATGTACTGGGGGGAGGACACACGTGACCCGTGAGCAGGGCACCATGAGCCTGGGGGGGGTGGCAAGGGGCGCCCCGGCCCTAGGACATCTCCTAGCTCTAGGTGAGCGGAGGCCCACCAGGCTGGCTAGTCCCTCCTTAGCCCCCACAACTCCAGCTCCAAAATGGGTGGGCTGACTCACTTCCTCCTTCTTGGTCTTCTCTGCAGCTGGCCTGGGAGTGGTGGTCCTCTCTTCCGCGTTGTTGGTGGCGGTGGCCTGGCTGGCTGGCTCTGAGGCTGTGGTCAGGACGGTGGGCGCTGGGGCCAGGCTCTGTGCCGCCCCACAGCCCGCCAGGGGAAGGCTCCCCTGCAGGGCAAACTGGACCATGGGCTGGCTGACTGGTACGTAGGGCGGGACGCTCGAGGGCTGAGCCGGGGCGGGAAGCATGATGGGACTGTGAACCTGGGCAAGAACACCCCCCTGAGTGTAGAGCCCAGCCGCCAGCACCCCCCACTGCCGAAGCACAAAGGGGCTGGGCAGAAAGGTAGTGGCAGCTGGAGGCCCCAGCTGGGCACAACCTGCATGGCACGGGCCCAAGACTGCGGCCTGTGGCCCGTGGCCCAGGCACCCACCTGAGAGGGGTCCATGTGAGGGAACCCAGGCTCCGGAAGCACATGACTGGGAGGAGGCAGCTCAAAGTGTAGTCCCTGCTTGACCTCTGCGGGGACTCCATCTTCTGCTTCCCAGGCTCCTTCCCGGGATTTCTGTGGCCTGTGAAGGGGGGTCCCTAAAGGCCCAACAGATAGAAGTGGGTGCTGTGTGGCCACTTGTTGGCCAGGACACTGCTGCTTAGCTGGCACATTCCAGAAAAGCACCCGTACAGCAAGGACTACAGGTCAACCCAAAAACCCATCCCCTCCTGCTGGCCTCTGGGTGGAGCCCAGCCCCGAGGAGCCAGCAGGTGCCAGGCCAGCTGGCCCTTCTTCCACCTGCCCCACCCACCTCCCCACTGAAGGGTGCCCGCCTGCTGCATGTCCTGCCAGCCCAAGGAAGGGCCACTCACTCGGGGCTTTGTCCTGGGCCAGGCTGCTGCCCTCGGAGGCCTGCAGGTTCCAGGTAACTCTCTTCACCAGGGCTCTGGAGCGCAGCAGCGGGGTCTGAGAAACCACCTCCTCAGGCCTGGCTGCCTCACACGCACTCCCACCTGCCACGTGGCTGTCCTCTTTCCCCACGGGGGCCACGCCCAGGGTACCAGGAACTGCAGTGGTCTCAGAGGTGTCTTGTTTCTGCAGGCCCCCTGCCTGGGGTGGAGCCTGTGAGATGTCTTCCTGGGCAATCAGTGACACCTCCTTCTGGATGCTGGCCACAGCCACGCTAGTGCCATGCAGCTGGCTGGCTGGGGGCAGAGTGGGGATGGGTGCGAAGTCTCGTTCTGGGGAGGAATCTGTACTTTCTGGAGAAGGTGGGGAGCTCATGTCATCAAGCTGTATGAAGACAGCTTCACTGGAAAAGTCCTCAAAGATGTGGCCTGCCTCTACAGAGTCCCCATAATCCAGGTCATCGGGTGCACACTCATCCGGGACTTCTAGGACAGGAGGGGCCCGTGGGGGGGCCTTGTCGGTCAAAGCCCCCTCTAGCAAGACGCTTCCTTCTGCCTCGGCCACGGCTTGGGGCTTGGCCAGGTGGTCTTCATTCTGTCTCGGCTCACCCTGCACAGGTGGGGCTGGAGAAACCTCCTTCACCACTCCCTTCTTCTCTGGGGAGCGGGAGCGGGTCCGGGGCCGCTTCTCACGGGGACGTGGCTGTCGAGGCTCCCGAGCCCTGTGGTCTGAGCTTGGTGACCGGGACCTCCACTTCCTCCTCTCTCGGGGTCTGGCTGTGTGCTCCTTCCTGTCTGGTCGCTCTCGGCTCCTCTCCCGCTGGTGCTTGTGCCTACGGACCCTCTCCAGGCTGCTGGGCGGGGAGCACTCCCTTCCCCGAGACCTGGACCCCGACCGCCGCTGCTTCTTCTTTCTGCTCTCATAGCGCTCATAGGAGGAGCTGCCTGGGCTCCCTGAGCGCGAGCGGGACTTCCTCCGGCCTCGGCCCCAGGAACCTCTCCGCCGCTCCCTCTCCTTGTCTTTGGCCTTCCTCCTCTTTGCCCTCTCACGACTGCTGGAGCGGTCACTGGAAGACCTCCGGCTCTTGGTCTTGGACCGGTGCCTCTTAGAGAGGTCCTCACTTACTGACGGTGACACTGACCGTGAGCTCCTATCCCTGGAACCTGAGTGGGTCCCAGAGCGCGTCCTCCGGCGCTCCCTGGACACCCTCTTCCTTTTGACTTTCTTCTTGCTGCGGGAGCTGGAGGTGGAGCGGGACCGGGATGGGGACCGCAGCTCCACAATCCTGTGGGTGGTTGCCTGGGGCACATCTGGGCTAGGTGGGGGGTCTGGCTCTAAGACACTCACACAGGTCACTGTCCGTTTTTCAGAGCCAAAGAAGGTGCCGCTGGCTGCCACGTCGTCATCGTCCCAGGGCCCTGGGGGTGACAGTCTCTGTGCATGGGCAGCAGAGCCCTGGCTCTCCACAGGCTCCTCCTCGTCCAGCCCCTCGCGCTCCACGTCAGAGCCCCCCTCGGCAGCCCCCTCACCTTGGAGCTTGAGCACGCTGGAGCAAGGCCGAGAGGGCTCAGGCTCCGTCTCAAAGACGTTCTGTACTGTGTAGGAGGTGACACAGCGCACAGCCTGAAACGTTGGGGCCTTCGGGCTGTTGATGGAGATGGTTCTTGTGATCTCAGAGGGCAGGAGGCCAGAGCCCAGACTTTCAGGGCTGCTGCTTGGGGGACTTGAGTCGGATCCGGTGGGGTCAAATGGGTCATAGATCTCACTCTTGAGCTGCTTTGTCTTTTTAATCGAGAAGAGGGGCGAAGGGTTCTCCTTCCTCTGCACCTTGTGGTCCACAGGCCGGAACGTGTTGCAGAAACCGGGGTTGGAGACCCTGCCAGCATGTGCTGTGTTCCCAGGAATGTTGATCCTGAAGCTCTCAAAGGTCGTCGACCCCATCCCCTTCCCCCTTGAGGGTCCCAGTGGTGCCAGGCTACTCTGGGAGCTAGGGGCCGGGGGCCGAGAGCCACCCGTGTGCGCACCAGGTTCCTGGGGGCCCCTGTTGCCAGGCTCACTTTCTGACCGTACGCCTCGCCCTGGCTGCCCAGGGCCCTCTCTGCCCGTCAGCCGGCTGATGCAGGCACTAGGGATCTCGACTCTCTGGCCCTGTGCTGGGGCCGTGTCCCCGCTGCCACTGCTGTTGTCTCTCCTGATCTTTGGTATCCTGGGTAGCTCAGAGATGTCAGCTCTCCTGGGAGCTGGCTTCAGTGGGGGTACCAGGGCTGTACTTTTCAATGGAGAGCTAGAATGACCACCCGTGATCTTAGACAAGGTGGAACCAACTGGCAAACTGTGCTTGCTGGCGCCATTAAAATGGAGGTTGTCACTCTGCTTTAAGCCAGGCCCACTCCCATTTGACAGGTTCTGAGCCTGGACTGGCCCAGGGATCACCGGTGAGTCCAGCCTCACGGGTGCCCCTGAACTGCAGGCTGGGATGCAGGATGGGGCTGACCTGCTCTGACAGTTCAGTCCCAAGCCCTGCGGTCCGTTTTTTGACAGGCGATCGGCTGGACTCCCAGAGGGTGGCACTGTGGGCTGTGGGATGTCCCTCGACCTTGACCCTTCTTCCCCTCTGGACAGGCCAACTGAGTTTCGACGAAAAGAAACTGGAGCTAAAAATAAAAAGGTCAAACAGCAATTATTTCCCATCCACTTTTATAAAGTTCAATTTCTGGGACTAGCAGATGGTGTAGTGGTTGTTACGCTGCACTCCCATGTCAAGTCCTGAACCCAGCAGCTTAAAACTCATGCCAAGGGGACCAGCAGGTGGCGTGTGGGTTAAGGCGTTGGACACTCCCACATGGCTAACCAAGGTTCGAGTCCTGAATCTGGTGGCTTGCTTTCTCATTTCCTCTCTCTCTCTCTCTGGTAAAATTAAAATAAATAAATGAATAAATAAAATAAATAATTCTTTAAAAAACAAACAAAAAAACCCTAATGCCAGGCTCATGTACATGCATGCCCAAAATCCCGAGATTGGATTGTGGCATGCCATCACCACCCCCGGGGGGGGGGGTGGGGTTACTTCTCACTTTCTATCTATCTCTCCAGCGAGCACACATGCCCTATAACAACAGCAACAACAAACTCTTAAAAAAAAAATTCCATTTGTTTAACCTCTGTCAGGACTTTCTCTACACTGCACCTTAAGTTCCTCCCGCTTCCTCTTCTGTGCCGTCCCCACATGCAGGAGGCCCTGTGGTACCAGATGCTCCGCTGCTGCCATCAATGTTCTCTTTTGCTGTAATAGTTATGCTATGGTGGCTCAGATGTGCTCTGACCCCATCAGTGTGCACTGCCCTGCTAGGGATGCCCTAAACCCTGTGGGAACCACAGGGACTCCAAGAGAGGGGCCTTTGGTGCCTGGTTTGTGGGGCCCTGTGAGAATCTAGGGCTAAGGAGGGCCTGGGAACAGACCTGGAAACTCCACTGTCACCCAAATTCTGCACTGATCCAGAATCAATGGAGAAAATGGAGACTAGCACTTCAGTGTCTTAATACCCTCGTCCACCACCCAGCAGCAATCTGAGCCCCAGCCAGCTGTCCCCGAGGAAGGGGCAGTACTCTGGGGTATGCCTCACCTGCCTTCTTGGCACTGAGGGAGCCGTCCCGGTGGATGATGATGTCGGCGCTGCTCATCATCAGGAGGCTCTGGCCTGATAGGATGCTCCCCAGCAAGTCAGGGACAGGGGCCTCCTCCACATCTGGCTCAGGCACTGCAGCAGGAAGACGCCTCCTGCGAGCACACACCCGACAATAGACCCTGCCGTCACTGCCCACTAAGCTGAGTGACAGGCAGGTGCTTGGGGGAGGGAGGTGCACCACCAAGCAGCTCTAGCGACAAACCCAGTTACAATCACAGCCTGATGTACCGAGGCAGCCCAGAGCTGTGGCGGTTCAACCCGTGCTTAGCCTGGGTGGCCGTGACCCGCGGGACTGTCTGCTCTGCTTCCACACTCGGAGAGCCGCCTTCAATGTGTCGGAGCACAAAGGGGCCGTGCTCAGGCACACTGGTGAGGGCTGCAGAGAGCAAGCCACTACCCCTACTGCTCCCTGCCAGCCCCGCCTGGCCCTCCCTAAAGCCCTCTGAGCTCACACACCTGGAGAGCCCCATGGAGACAGGCCTGGCCACAGGCTGGTGAGACTGCAGGGCCGACCGGGACAGAACCTTCCTCTTGGCACTCAGAGGCGAAGGGGGATTTGCAGAGAGCTCTTCACTGCTGAAGGGGAGACACAAGCCAAAGAGAACAGATCACCCCGGGTTCCCTGCCCCTCTGGCCCAGGAAGCCACCCGCAGCTTCAGAGGGCCTTGTCAATGCTCATGGAGGACAGGCCAAGTGCTGGCACTAGGGTGGGACACGAGGCTGTGACAACACTAAGCCATGCACCAGACCCCGCTCCAAGTTCTAGACAGCCCTGATTGAATCTGTGAATGACCAAGGTAGGGACCATGCCCCTCACTTTACAAACATGAAACCTGAGGTTTATGTGTGCACACTACGGGGGCAAGCCCACAGTCCCCAGGGAGAAAGGGAGTTGGTACCTACACTGGACCACCTCCCTGTGTAGTCACCTGTCGAAGGGGTCCAGCTCATAGGGGTCTCCAAACAGAGACAGAGAGGCTGCTCCGATATCTGCTCGCATCAGTCCCAGGGAGGGGTCTACCGGCTTGTACACTGAGGGTATGCAGGCCCCGTGGACTGGCCTGCAAAGGCCCAGTGTCCGCGCAATTCGAGAACGTGCTGTGACTTCATTCTGAATCAAAGCAAAAAGAAAAACAATAAATACTACGTAAGAATGAAACCGGAAGGATCTGGAACTGCCACAGAAAGCATAAGCAACACCACACACCAGGGCGAGTGAGTATCAACCCAAGGCCAGAGCAGTCTGTCAACGTCAGTCACCATTTCAGAGGTTCTACTTACCTACGGAGCTTAAAAGTACACCTAACACCGACACCCAAGCCGCAAAACTCACTGCAAGTTATCAGGTAGCATTTAAATGCCACTATCATCATGCGCTATTTTGTTCTGAGTGAAAACTCACAAAGGAAAAAAAAATTCAACTGATGACTGAATTCTGTGTTAAATACCACCTATGGAATGGAAATCATCTCAAGTGCAATTATCCGAGAGTGACTAGAGACCACAGAAGGAGTCCATGCTACTTCTCGGTGACTCTAGGGACAGGCGAGAAACCTCCCGCACAGCTGAGCTCCCTGGAGGACCTGAAGACGGGGACGGAGTCTCCCAGGGGAGCACAGCCCACAGCCTGCCACTGCCTGCCCGGGTTATGCAGCTGGGCCAGATCCCAGGCCTGAGTACGAGAGCACCCGCGCGAAGGGCAGGGAGCCCTGGCGAGCACTCACAGCGCCACGCTGGCTCGCAGCTCTCACTTCTACTGTCAGGATGAAAGAGTGACCAGGCCAGAGGTTCAAGTGCTACCTGTTTTTATATTAATGTACACTACAAAAATTTACATTTATCAGGAAATGGGTAATGACGCTGTGGATAAATTCACATGAAGATACAGCAGACGCTGGCGCAATGGCTACAATGGGCTTTCCAGGGTTTACGTATCAGAATGTGCTGAAGGTCCAGCCGAGGAGTCTGCATGAGTCTGCAGTACCCGAGAGGACAAAGGTCGCTCCCAGTCCCAGGACGGGCACGCCCGAGGCAGCAGGCAGAGTCCAGTCATGCACCGTCTCGGAGCCCGTCAGCCAGGACTCAGCAGGCCTGCGGCCCAGCCGCACGCCCAGGCCCTCTTACGGAGGTCATCCACCTGACTGACTCACGCCTGGCTCCAGGGGACGGTCAGCCTGCCACCCTGAGCAGCTGGTGACCACAGGAGGGTGGCTCGGCTACTGCGCTGTGCCACAGGATGCCCAAGTTACACATAGCCCCTCAGGACATCTGGGTTTCCCAAAGGGCCGGGCAAATCTCGTCTCAACCCCAGCTTTAACCTGCACTGTAGAAATGCTCATTTTTGGGGACCAGCATGTGGTGTGGTGGTTAAGGCACTGGACACTCCCCCCTAGCCGACCACGGTTGAGTCCCGGACCTGGTGGCTTGCTTTCTTGCTTTCTCTCTCTGGTCAAATTAAAAATAAATGAATGAGTAAATAAAATTAAAATAAATAATGTTAAAAAAAGTTTGTTTTTACCAGTGACTCACTAAGTACACACACAAGAGAAACTATTACTACCACCCCTACTAGGCAACGACAGAACTAATCCATTCAATTTCCAGGCATCTGGACCAGCGAAAAGCTTGAGCGCTACCATCAAATGTGTACCTTTATCCTTTTCCCCTTTCTCTTCTTCAAACGACTCTGGCGTCTCTTGAACCTCGCCCCTGAGCGCCTGCCTTTGGCAGATGATCTGGGCTGAGTTTTCTTTCTTCCCAGCACTTTCTTCCGTCTTCCTGAAAAGAAGGCGAGAGTCTGTGTCCCTCCCACACCATGCTCTGAGCCGAGCACAGCAGGCACAGCACAAGCGGCCTGGCTCAGCCCCACTGTACATGGAGACATACACCCTAATTTAAACCACTCACACCCCCAGGGGACGAGCAGACAGCTGAGGAAGCAAGCAAGGACAGTGTGACTTCTCTGAGTGACTTTATAGATTTAACCTTCAGAGCCATTAAATACTGCAGGTAATTAAGGGGTGGGAAAAAACAAATGGCAAATGAAGCAAATGACCCGGACTCTGTGTCCACTTGGTGCTATGCTACGATGACACAGGCAAGAACTTTCCCAAGAGGCTTTAAAAGGGAAACAAACCTGGGTAGGTGAGCACTGGAGGAGAGCTTCTGTTAACAGAAACGTCCCAGCTAATCACGTGGTCATGGCAGACTGTTCCACATCACATCGTAACAACTACCTTCAGACACTGGTGTCCCCGACAGCAGCTTTCTGACAGAATGCACCAGCACCCCAAGACACCCTTGCACACAAACTAAACCCACACCTGAACCCAATCATGCCTCTGGCTCCACTTCAGTGTAGAGAGGAGCATCGTCGGGGAAACCTGCTGAGCACCGACAGGTGTAGCTGGCACAGACAGACCGAGGCTCTACAGGACAGAAGACCTGACCTCTTCCACAGAGAAGCAGAAGACAGAGGGCACTTCCCAGACACAGCCGCCAGTCCCAACTCAGATCACAGACACAGCCGCCAGTCCCAACTCAGATCACAGACACAACTGCCAGTCCCAACTCAGATCACAGACACAGCCGCCAGTCCCAACTCAGATCACAGACACAACCGCCAGTCCCAACTCAGATCACAGACACAGCCGTCAGTCCCAACTCAGATCACAGACACAACCGCCAGTCCCAACTCAGATCACAAACGGATCTTTATCTTTCTTCTTTTTAAGAAAAACAAAAACGAAACAAAACTAAACAAAAACCACTTTCTAGAGGGTGATGAGCTTGCTGGAGAGACACAAAGAAAGAGAGGGAGCAGGTGAAAAAGCACTCCCCCAGGGAGGATGGCCACTCTCCAACCCCTTTTCTCCTCTTGGGATTTTGGGCATCATGGGCACATGCCCGGTGGTTTTCAAGCTGCCAAGTCTATAACTCGACCACACAGTTGGCCATGTGGGATTCAGCTGCCTTAACCACCATGTCACTGGCTTGCCCTGCAACTAGATCTTTTTTTTTTTGAAGAGGCTTTTGCTATAGGGCGTGTGTGCTCGCCAGACAGAGAGAAACAGAGAGATAGAAAGTGAGAAATCACCCCCCAGGGGGGATGGCCACACCGCAATCCCTTCTTCTCCATTCTCCTCTCGGGATCTTGGGCACGCACGCACACGCAGCCGGCGTGAGTTTAAGCCACCGGGTCCGGGACGCAAACTGCGGTCAACTACGTGGGAGTCCAGCGACATAGCCATTACGCTAACTGCTAGTCCCCCCTGCAACTAGATCTTAATTTGAACTACTTTTTCAACTTTTGCCACAGGCCCAGCCACAGGGCACAGGTGGTGGGGGCCACCACACAATGCAGGGCCCTGAGTGCAGACCCCAGGGCCGCCCTGAACATGCTGTATGTGCCTGAGCTCCAGCAGGCTGGAGCACTGGGGTCGGGCAGCCCACACCGTGCTGAGACCCTGCCAAGGTGCTTACCTGTCTCTCAGGAAAAAAAAAGGAAGCTAAAACATCACTGGGCTATCTAGTAATCCAGTCTAGTATTAAGGGAGCCAGAGCCCACACGGCCCACACGGTTTGCACCCTGGAGGAGAGGGATGCAGCATGACCATGGCCCAGTGGGCGTGCCTTCTTCCCCTAATGCCCCGTTTCTTTGTTTCTGTCTGGCACCCATATCCTCTGGCAACTAAGGAACTGAAAACCATTAGCAAAGCAGAAAAACAGAGTAAAATGAAAGAAACAATGTACATATAACCAAACTTGAAAGAACGATTCTAAGTTATCTTACAAGTATTTTTACTATCTATCCTTAGTGGAATACATCTTAGGGACAAAAGGAAAATGAATTCTTTTTTTTAAGGAATTTTTGCCATAGGTAGGGCTTGTGCATGTGCCGGAGAGATATAAAGACAGAAAGTGAGAAATCACCCCTGAGGGAAGATGGCCAAGCAGTAACCCCTTCTCCTCCACTCTCCTCTTGGGATTTTGGGCATGCATGCATGCACACATGCCCAGGGTGAGTTTTAAGCTGCTGGGTCTGGGATTCAAACCTTGGTGGACCACGTGGAAGTCCAGCAACGTAACCATTACGCCATCTGCTGGTTCCAGGAAAAAGAATCTTAAGCTCCTGTTTCTAACCTTACATCATTATTCTTAGACTGTTCTCTACGTAACAGGGTGAAACAGGTGAGTTATTATTACATGGCTCATGCTACAGTGGGATTTCTGATGTGAGAAAAAGGAGACGCAGAAGTAGAATACAAAAAGTCAAATAAAAACCCTCAATGCTGAGTTTTCATCTCAAGTGCCAGTGTGACCTTCTGGTGTACTTCCTTGCTGTGTCCAGGCCTTTGTAAGCCCTGACACGGTGGGCAGCCATCTGCACAGGGCGCTAAGCTATACCTGGGCTCTAGATGCCATTGCTCACTAAAGGAGAGAGTGCTTCCTGTGGAGGCCCCTGAGCCAGAGGTCCCGAGATGCAGGGGCCAAGCCCAGGGCCTGTGCACACGATGCCCTTCACAGTGCTACTGTGAGGAAAACGGCCCAGCAGGGAATGTCGGAGACTCCTTGACCACAGTGAGGCACCGCCACATGATCCCACTGGTCTGGTTAACAACAACAAAAAAGGGCCATCAGGCGGTACTGAGGCTAAGACGCTGGATCTCACATGGCCGACTGTGCAGCTGAGCTCTGAATCCAACAGCGTGAGACACACATCAGGCACGCACATGCGTGTGTATGTCCCAAATCCCAAGAGGATAGAGGAAGAAAGGCTGCAGTGTGGCCATCTCCCCAGGGAGTGCCTTCTCACTTTCCTTCTCTCTCCAGTAAGCACATGTGCCTACAGTGAAACTAAAAAATAACAGTGACAAAAAAAATAAATAAAACAAAAATAATTCTGAGTGCTGGTGAGAAGGTGGAGTAACCAGAACTCTTCTCCATTTAACACACACTTAACAACTCAACCACTCTGCTCCTCTGTATTATTTAAGACAGACAGAAACGCCAGTGCACAAAAGAACTTGTACTAAAATACTCATGGCAGCTTTATGCTTCGTTTTTCAAAATTTCTTTGATCTTTAAAAAAAATTGATTATTGGGACCAGCAGTTGACGTAATGGCTATGTCACTGGACTCCCACATAGTCGACCACAGTCTGAGTCCCAGACCTGATGGCTTAAACTCATGCTGGGCGTGTGTGCGTGTGTGCCCAAGATCCCGAGAGGAGAATGGAGGAGAGGGGAATGCGGCGTGGCCATCCCCCTTGGGGGGTGTTTTCTCGCTTTCTGTCTCTCTGCCTCTCTGTTTTTCTGGTGAGCACACATGCCCTATAGCAAAAACCTCTCAACTCCAAAAAACTGATTAATCAATTTATTATTTTAATCTGCTACAGGGCACATGTACTCACCAGAGACAGAGAGTGAATGAGAAACAAGCTGCCAGGTCTGGGACTCAAAACACCATTGGCCAAGTGGGAATCCAGTGCCTGAACCACCATGTCATCTGTTTGTCCCTCAGTAGCTTTGCTCTTAACTGAAAACAACCCAGATGCCCAGCAGCAGGTAAATGGATAAACTGTGGCATATTCATACAAGAGATTATTCCTCAACAGTTAAAAGAAACTAACCACAGACATAACTACACAGATTGTAAAAACACCATGCTGAGCACAAAGCAGCCAGAGCACTACACCTGTATCTCATAAATGCCTAGTTATAAGAAGTGCAATGGGGACTTGTACTAAAATGGGGACCAGCAGGTGGCATGGTGGTTAAGGAGCTGGACACTCCCACATGGCTGACCATGGTTCGAGTCCCAGACTTGGTGGCTTGCTTTCTCACTTTCTCTCCCTCTGTATCTCTCTCTGGACAAATTTAAATGAATAAATAAAATTAAAAACTCCCACATGGCCAACCACAGTTCAAGTCTTGGACCTGGTGGCTTGCTTTCTCACTTTTCCCCCCTCTCTCTCTGATCAAATTGGAAAATAATAATAACAAAGTTAAAATAAAAATTATTTAAATAAATAAAATTAAGTAAATAATTAAAAAACAAAAAAGTGTGATAATCATCAGAACTGATGTAGTGATAAAAATGCACCAGGGTGAGGCCAGGTGGGTGGTATGGAGGTTAAGGCACTGGATTCCACATGGCCAGTTTTGCAGTTCAAGTCCTGGACCCAGTGGCTTGAGAACCAAGCCTGGTACATATACATGTGTGCCTAAAATCCCAAGAGGAAAGTGGTGACGGGACTGTGATGTGGACATTCCCCCTGGGAGGCGGGGATGATTTCTTTCTCTGCTCAGTACATGTGTCCTATAGCAAAAAAAAAAAAAAAAAAAAAAAATCACACCAGGGTTGTCTGATGGAGTGGGCGGGATGATGCTCCTTGATACACTGGTAAGAATGAGTTAGACCTGGGACGAGCAGTTAGCGTAATGGCTATGTCGCTGGACTCCCACATAGTCGACCGCGGTTCGCGTCCCGGATCCGGTGGCTTAAACTCATGCTGGGCGCATGTGCATACGTGCCCAAGATCCCGAGAGGAGAATGGAGGAGAAGGGACTGTGGCGTGGTCATCCCCCATGGGGGGTGATTTCTCGCTTTCTGTCTCTCTGTCTGGAGAGCGCACACGCCCTATAGCAAAAAAAAAAAAAAGAAAAAAAAAAAAACCTCTCCAAAAAAAAAAAAAGAATGAGTTAGACCTGTCGAGTGTAAATGCATATCCATTTGTCAACATGGAACTACACTCAAAATAATTGCATTCATGTTATTACATGTGTATCTCAATAAAGCTAGACTTTACGAGACCACAGATTATAAGACAGTGAAGAAAACAGGGGCCCACGAGTCCAGTGACCAAGAAAAATAACCCCGGAGAAAGAAGGGAGGCTTCCCCATGGAGTGCAACGCCCACCGATGTGCAGAAGAGCAGAGCAGGGCCCGCCTGCAGAGGTTTCGAGCGGAGGGAAAGTCTGATGAAGAACAAGACAGACACGTCTTGGAGTTCTTTGCATTGGGTGATAGCAACTCCACCTCTAGTTAATCGAAATTAACTAGACCTGAGACAGAATTACCAAAACAAAGAGAAAGGACTAGAAAAACCTAACAGACAACTCTTACCACACAGAGATGCCCAGGCCCAATGGGGCTCCATTGGTGTATGCTGTCAAACACACAGAAAAACGTCATGGCAGCTCTGACACAAACTCTTCCAGAACAGACGTGCAGAGAACACTCCTAACTAATTCCGGAAGGCCTACGTGAGTCATCCCGCCAGGCCGCGGACACCATCATGAAGGGCTTCCCTGTAGGGTCCCTGCTGAGGTGGGAAGACCGAGCAGCAGGAGGTGCAAACTGTGTGCTGCCAGGGCAGGCAGAGCTGCAGGAGCCAGGGAGTAGCCTGCGCGCCGCAGTCAGGCACGCCGGGCTTACCTGTCTTCCTTTTCCGTTTAGCAGGGGCTTGAGGTGCTGTGGGGCGCTGATACACAGCAGTGCTCAGACCCGTTGCGACAGCCTCGATGGTCTCATCCAGCAGAGAAGACATGAGGTACCTGGGGACATGCTACACAGCAAAGGGACGGTGCTGGTCAGCAGGGCAGTGCTGCGAGGAGGGGACACTGCCACCACGGAGCCCTTCACGAGCCCTGAACACATCCCGCCAGTCGGCCAGAGAAGCCACCACATCACAGACTGGTGGCAGCTGCCCGTGGCCTCCACCCTCTCTCCCTTTCAGCAGATGAACTGTGGGTTACTCCCCACGGGCGGCATGGCCAGGATGGGCCCACAGTGACAGCAGGGGGCCTGGGAGGGCTTCCAAGAGGCAAGCTCAGAAAAGCAAGGCTCCTGTGCAGGTATGGGTGAGGGAGGCTGAGGCAGGGCCTAGGTCAGGGGTCAGCAGATGGGAGAGAAAGAAATCAATTCAACAGACAAGCAGGAAGCAGCCTCCCCAGGGTGCAGGGGCAGTGGGTACATGAGAAGGAGTGAGAGGGGCAGCAAGTGTCTGCTGAAACACAGGGTACAAGGCTCCCCCCATGGTCAGCCATTTCGAATTCAGCTACCTTGCTCCCCAGGCAAACACCCAACTTCAGGGAAGAGCAAATGCTACACCATCCTCCCTTTTACCCTCCTGCTTCTACCCTATTTGAGGAGAGGCTGGGACTGGAAGCTATGAGGTAGGAAGCCCTCAGTGAGGCCTGGAGGAGAGTGAAGAGCCAACGTGGGGGCTAGTTAGGGGCAGAGCAGGAAACGTGATGCTCTGCAGAGCTGCCCCACATGGGAAGGTTTCCAGTTCAAGTCCAGAGATCTCCCTGAAAACACGAGGCACATATGTGCCTATCACCTGAGGCTGGCTGAGGTGGGGACAGCCTGTGGCAAAGAGCCTCTGAAGGGCACGATCTCGCCCCACCTTGTTCTTTTCTTGTTCATAAAAGAAATGAATCAGTTTTAAAGAAAAGCAAAGAAACTAATGCCGGGGGCACCCAGGGTGCTTCTTAGGGTCCTCGGTCCCACCACCACAGGCCAGACCCTAATGCCCATCAAACCGGGGGTATGCCCATGACTCCTGGCACACGTGACTACACAGTAGGAGCCCGGCCTGCTTCCCTCACCAAGCTGATGGCTATGAGCCACAAGGGCCTGGCATGTGGGGGGCTGCCCACAGCACCCCTTCAGACCCACTCCCTACCACAAGACGACTGAGTGGTCCAGGGCCTGGTGACGGGCCTTGGCCTCAGCCCACCCACCTGGGCCCTCCTGGCTGTGGAGATCCGGTTCCGGTTCACAGTCGCTCTCACTCTCTCACTCTGCCGTGTCCTGGCGATGGCCCGGGTCCTCCCTGCACGAGGCCGGAGCCTGCTGGTGGTGGGCACCACGTCGGCCAAGAGCAGGGACACCTCCTCCTCACTCACAGGACCAGTATCTTGGAAGAAAAAAAAAAACCTGGCTAATGTGCCATGAGGGCCACACCCTTCACCCCTGCAGCTGCCCTGATGGGCTTCTCAGCAGGGCCTAGAGCCTAGATCTTGAGGACAGGGGACAGGCTGACCTCACGCCCAACCAAGACACCGGGCCCTCCAGCTCCCTGCAGGGGCACAACAGAGAGCCCTCCCCATACAACCAGCCTAACCCACGGGCCTTCTCTCGAACAGCATCAGACAACGAGAAGGGCCGGCATGCTTGGCGGGAGAGTGGAGAGCGCATTACCAGAGGTGGGGACCATGCCAGGGGCAGCGCATTCTGGACAAAACCACTCATCCACGGGCACCTCCTGCAGAGGGGGATCCAAACATTCCATGTGGTACCTGCAGAAACAAGCGGAGACAAGAGCATGTGCCGTGCTGGTCTCACACACATCCCCAGCCCTGGGCCCCGAAGCTTGCAACTGAGCAAGCTACGAGCAGGTACCTAGCGCACCCATGTTCAATGCCGACTAGGGCCTTAAACTTTATTCTTCGTCCCTGTCCATGGCAGAAGACACTCACGGTGACACTGAATTGTCTCCTTAGTAAGCGCAAATGTTTAAATTACATTGTGACTTTTTTTTTAAGGTTTTTGCCATAGGGTACATGTGCTCACCAGAGAGACAGAGACAGACAGTGAGAGGGAAAATGAGATATCAGCCCTAAGGGGGATGGAACCCACAATCCCTTCTCCTCCATTCTCCTGGGATTTTATGCATGCACACAAATCCGCCCAGTGTGGTTTTCAAGGTGCTGGGTCCAGGATTCAAACTACAGTCGACATTGTGGGAGTCCAGGGCCTTAACCACCATGCTGCCTGCTGGTACCTACATTGTCAATTTTTTTTTAATAAATCATATAACCTTGGGGCCAGCAGGCAGTATAGTGATTAAGGCGCTGAACTCTCACTCGGCCGATTGTGATTTGAATATCAGACCTGTGGCGTGAACTGCGATTGGCCATATTGAGCATCTTAACTACCGCATCACCTGCTGCCCCCGCCCCCGACAGACTTTTAGGACTGGCTCCATGGCACAGTGGCTGGCTCTCACATGGTCAGCCCACAGCTAAGAGTCCTGGAACTGGTAGCTTGTAACATCACCCGCCGTGAGTGCATGGATGCCCCAAGCCCTAAGGGAGAGGTGAAGAAGGCATGTGGGTCCGAGTCTGGCAGCAGGGCCTAATGGGAAACACGGGGTGCAGGCCAGGGGAGAAGGCCTTGCCAGGACAAAATGGGCAGGCCTCTCGGGCAGTGTCCAGCTGTTCCGCCCATTCAGGCTCTTTCACAAAACCGAGAGCAGCTGTGACCATCAGAACAAGGATTCAGTTTGTGCGTGAGCGAGCGCCGAGGGCTAAGCCACCTTAGCCTTGTGCTCTCATTAAAGCTTTGTGCTGACGGGACCAACAGGTGGCATGGTGGTTAAAGCACTGGACATGCTCACATGGCAGACCACAGTTCGAGTCCCAGGCCTGGTGGCTTGCTTTTTCACTTTCCCTCTCCCTCTGTGTGGCTCTCTATGGTCAAATTAAAATAAATGAATGAATAAATAAAATTAAATAATTAAAAAAAGCTTTGTGCTGGGCCAGCCAATAGCATAGTGGTTAAGGTGGCTGGATCCCATATGGCCGACTGCATGGTTCAAGTCCTAGACGCAGTGTAAACACTCCAGGCTTGCATGTACGTGTGAGCAAAATCCCAAAGAGTGAGAAAGGAAGGAGGATTGCAGTGTGGCCACTCCCCATGCAGGATGCTTTGTTTTCTCACTTTCTCTTCACCGCACTTCACCCGCATAAATACAAAGTTGCTTATGCTCACTGTGTCAGTCATCACTGGTCAGAGCACAGCATGTGTGGGGCACTGTGCGGGACTGATTCACAGAGCACAGCATGTGTGGGGCATGTGCGGGACTGATGGGTTTGCAGGGTACCCATGGCAGGCACCCCTGCCCCCCGGTTCAGCAATACAGTGAGCATATGCCAGGGGGCAACTGGCAGTGGACACTTCTAAGAATCCTAGGGAACCAGCAGTTAGTGTAATGGCTATGTCGCTGGACTCCCACGTAGTCGACCGCGGTTCGCGTCTCGGACCCGGTGACTTACAACTCACGCTGGGCGCATGTGCGTGCGTGCCCAAGATCCCGAGAGGAGAATGGAGGAGAAGGGATTGCGGCGTGACCATCCCCCTTGGGGGGTGATTTCTCGCTTTCTGTCTCTATGTCTCTCTCTGTCTGTCTGGCGAGCGCACGCGCCCTAGAGCGAAAAACCTCTCCAAAAAAAAAAAGGAATCCTGAAGTGGTGACGCTCAAAAGGTCAAAGCGGTCAATAAATTGTCAATGAAATGTGGATTCAAGCTGAGCCTTGAGAAGATAAAGACCATGTGTTCTGTGAATGTATAAGCAGGGCAGGAGCAGGCAGGGAGACTGAAACACAGGAGGGGCCACTGCTGATAGCCGTCCTCGGAAAAGAAACGGGCTGCCACCTGCAGGACTCCACACAGGCTCAGCCGTCTCCACTGACTGCAAAGCAGAGCATAGCTAAAGGATGACAAGAGGTGGCGTCTCTGGAGGGTTTGCCTGAACCCAAGACAAAACTGCAAAGAAGGGACACCACAAGGCTCTCAGAAAGCCACTGCCACAGAGCTGGAATGCCCACTGTCCCTGCTGTGCCAAGAGTGACTGCAGTGGACACCACACGTCCAAGGGAGGACAATTAGCAATTTGGGGGTGAAAGGCTTCAGGGACAATGTATTCAAAAGAGGCTCGTGTTGGGGCAGCTGGATCCTAATGGCCAACTGTTCAATGCGAGTCCCAGACTGGAGGGCTTTAAAGGCAGGCTGGGCGTGCGTGTGTGTGGCCAGAATCCCAAGAGGAGGCAGCACTGTGGCGTGGTGATCTCCCTGAGGGTGCTTTCTCACTTTCTCTCTCTCTGGGTTTGCACACACTCTACAGCACATTTAACAACAATAGAGGCCCCCCCTTGCTGCAGCCCTGACCTGGCAGCCAGGGTATGGTTTTTCCTGAGGGCTGGCCTCACAGCTCCCCTCCTCATGGTTTTCTCCTCTTTCTCTTCCTCTGTCTCACTGTATTTGAGCATCTCTGTGAGTAGCCTCAGAATACCCTTGGAAATAAGCTGAGGTGTAAATGCAGTGGGAGTACGCGTCTATGAGAGCAGGCCGGCTTAGCTGACGCCGTGTCCTGAATCAAGGCGATTGCTGCAGGACAGGGGAGGGGTGCAGTCCTGGCCACCTCTTACCCAGCATCACAGCCATCGCAGAGCAGGAGCCGGTCCTCACGGTCACTCCTGCCGCACACCTCACAGAAGGTTGGGTCCTCTTCCTCCTCCCCATCCTGGGTTTTAGCGTTCTCCACCGGGATCTGAAGACAGAAGTGTTGGTCACATACCACCTACCAAGCAAACTGCCAAATCCAAGTGGTCCATTCTCACTGTAATGTTACTGGCTTAAGATTTATATGGACTTCATGAATCCCGAAGCCCTAAATTAACATGCATAAGGTGAGTTTTATGTTTTCTAACTCTGGGGTTGATAACTAAGGAAAAAATAAGGGCTCAGACATGGTGGCAGAGTCAGCAGGGCACTCCTTTGTAATGCCAGAGCCACACAGGAGGACTGGGCTGGGATTCAGGATTGATCTAAACACACTAGGTACGTCCACACATGCCCATGATCTGGTTGGCTGTGAGGCTGACGGAGAACCATGGCCCAATCAGACCTCGTTGGGAATCCCTGTCTCTTTTCCTCCTGAGAAATTGAACTTTTTTCCTCCTAAACTTTAAAAAATAATATTTAAAAAAAAAATGGAGAGATCAGCATCTGGCATAATGACTATGCTGCTGGACTCCCGTGTAGTTGACCGCGGTTCGCGTCCCAGACCCAGTGGCTTAAACTCACACCGGGGGCGTGTGCATGCGTGCCCAAGATCCCGAGAGGAGAATGGAGGAGAAGGGATTGCGGCGTGACCATCCCCCTGGGGGGTGATTTCTCGCTTTCTGTCTCTCTCTCTCTTTCTGGTGAGTGCACGTGCCCTATAGCAAAAACCTCTCCAAAAACAAAGAAAATGGAGCTTTTCGTCCCTGGCTGCCTGAGGATATCTGCCATCATGAGTGACGCAGTTACTGTCTGACCAGGAACTTCATGACCACCGACTACTTCAGAGGAAACAAACGGTCACTGATGTCCTTCACCCCGGGAAGGCAACAGTACCTAAGACAGAGATTCGGGAGAAACTGGCAAAGATGTACAAGCCCACACCAGATGGCATCTTTGTGTTTGGTTCAGAACCCATTTTGGTGGTGGCAGGACAACTGACTTTGGCATGATTTACGATTCTTTGGATTATGCGAAGAAAAATGAACCCAAACATAGACTTGCAAGACATGGCCTTTATGAGAAGAAAAAGGCGTCAAGGACACAGCGAGAGGAGCGTGAGGACAGAGTGAAGACAGCCAGGGGACTGCACAGGCCAGTGCTGGTGCTGGCAGAGTTGAAGGAGGAAAGATTCTGCAGTGACTACCTGCGGTGACTGTGGGGATTTTTCATGAGAGGATTAATAAACTAAAAAATTTTTATGTGAAAAAAAAAAAAGAAAAGAAAATGGAAAAACAGATTTAAGAGAAAACGAAGTATGACACTTGGAAAGCAGCGGGGCAGCCCTGTGGCCCCAGGCAGAGTAAGAGAGCAGGAGAGGCAGTGTCGGTGCTGGGAGGGAGCACGACCCCAACTGCAGGGTGCCGTGGACACTCCGGAGCGTGGAGAGTGGACGGCAGTATCATGAGGCCTGCAAGAACCTGCGAGATCAGAGGCTGGAATACTGCCGGACTTTGGTCACTCCGGGGCATGACTAGTCTTCAGTCATTCAGATCTGGAAGTAGGCAGTCTGTGGACACACTTTCTTCAGAAGAAGATGGGGAGACACTCTGTCTCCCAGCCATCTTCCCCTCCTGCTCTCCTCAGAGGGGTGCAGCCATTTCTTGTTCTAGCACGTGTTGGCCTCGCAGAGATGTGAGCCTATCTCTACCCAGGGGCCTCCTGCCAGCCCTGCACCTCCTGTTGTTGGATCTCGCATAACTCACAGGCCTTCCCACGGGGCTGGCCAGTGTGTCTCCCTCCACACAGGACCTACACTGTGCACTGGCAGCTGGTTCAGGTAAGTGGAGGTGACACACAGGTGCTAGCTGAAAGGTCAAGACAGTCCAGAGGCCTGACCTTGCCCAGGCAGAGCAGGATAGCTGGGACAAGTGCCTGGGTCACCAAAGCCAAAGCTGTAGCTTGTGGTACAGACCCAAGGCCACAGTGCCATCAGCGAGCCACACGGGCAGCAGAAATTAAACACAAGAGCCAAAGCCCCTGCACCTTGCCCTTTGGACATAAAAATGTAGGTGGGAGCCAGCAGCTGGCACGGTGGCTAGGGTGCTTGACTCCCACACTGCCAGCCACAGTTTGAGCCTCAGACCTGGCAGTTTGCTTTCTCTCTTGAGGAAGCACACGTGCCCTGTAGCAAATTAAAAAGTAGTAATAATGATAAAGTTAAATAAATAATTCTAAAAAAAATGTAGACAGTGTTGCTACAAAATGGTATGTAGAAGATCTCAGGTGACCTCTCTGGGTCCTTCTGATGCGACTCAACAAAAGGAGAATGTGCGGACCTCTCAACTCCCTCAAAGGCAAGCACGCGGAGCACAGAAAAACACCTTCCTACCTCCAGTCCTCACAGTAAATAGGTTCCCCTCCCATCACGACCCCCCTCCCCCCGGGTGCTGCTGTAGCTCAGGACAAAGCCCTGAGGTGTGGGGAAAGGGCACAGGAGCCCCAGCAGCTGCCAATCACTGCCATCGCCTCCCTAGAATCTCGGCCTCCAGACACAGACAGGCAGCACGTCAGCCCCAGGCCTCACACAATGCCTGCATGGCGCATGTTGATTGATTTCCAAAAAGCACTTAACTAACACCCTCATTTCAAGAGAGTGCAGTCTTGGGACCAGCAGTTAGCGTAATGGCATGTCGCTGGACTCCCATGTAGTCGACTGCGGTTCACGTCCCGGACCCGGTGGCTTAAAACTCACGCCGGGCGCGTGTGCGTGCGTGCCCAAGATCCCAAGAGGAGAATGGAGGAGAAGGGATTGCGGCGTGACCATCCCCCCTGGGGGGTGATTTCTCGCTTTCTGTCTCTCTGTTTCTGTCTGGCCAGCGCACGAGCCCTATAGCAAAAACCTCTCAAAAAAAAAAAAAAAAAGAGAGAGTGCAGTCTTTCCCACAGGACAGGGATGCGGACACAGTGCACTGGGGGAGCTTTACTGCGCCATCTCCACTTACCTTCTTCAAGATTTTACCACCAAACTGAGCCCGGATGCAAATATACTTAAACACAGTCCGATCGACTGGGCAGGAATTGGCATTCTGTAAGAAAAAAAATTCATGTCAGAACCCTGTAGACCTAGACTCACCTTTACTATTAATACCTATTCTAAATAAATAATTTACTTAGAGGTCAAAATTCCTTTTAAACAGAAAATCAAGGATTTCCTGAAATGCTAGGACCAGCAGATGGCATAATGGTTACATCGCTGGACTGCCACATAGTCAACCACAGTTGGAGTCCTGGTCCCAGCGGCTTAAAACTCATTCCCAGTACATATATACATGCATGGCAGAGATCCCAAGAGGAGAGTGCAGGAGAAGGGACTGTGGCATGGCCATCCCCCCAGGGGGTGATTTCTCACTTTCTATCTCTCTGGCAAGAGCACGTAACCTATAGCAAGAATCTCTCTTATAAAAAAAAATAACTTCCCGAATGCCTACTTAATGGTAGGCCTGAGCTAACCACAGGGGATGTAACAGTGAGACCCCGCTGTGGAGCCGCTGTGCCAGGTGTGGGGGGAGACAGAGTGAGGGCAAGGCAGGATGCACACGGCATGCCAGTGCAGGCACTGAGGGGGAAAGGATAGAGGCAGGGAGGGCGGCCCACACCGCAGCAGGACAAGCTGAGAGTGCTGCTGCTCCTGGACCCTCCCCGAAAGCCTCTGTTCAAATCCTCTGCCACCTTTCCCAGGAGACTGTCAAACACTCCCAATAAATTCTGGGGTTCTTCTCACAGAATTAGTATTAATCAGGTATGTACTACAAATGTTTTCTTCTTGCCGTCATTAATAGTGTTTTGAGGGGGGAACAGCAGGTGGCGTTGTGGTTAAGGTGTTGGACACTCCCATGTGGCCGACCACGGTTTGAGTCCCAGACCTGGCGGCTTCCTTTCTCCCTTTCCCTCTCTCTCTCTCTCTGTCTCTCTCTCTGGTCAAATTAAAATAAATGAATGAATAAATAAAATTAAATAAATAATAATTTTTTTAAAAAGTGTTTTGAGGGACCAGCAGGTGGAGTGGTGGTTAAGGCGCTGGACACTCCCACATGCCCGACCACAGTTCAAGTCCTGGACCTGGTGGCTTGCTTTCTCACTTTCCTCTCTCTCCGGTTAAATTAAAATGAATGAATAAATGAACACATAAAAAAATAAATAAATCTTTTTTTTTAAAATAGCGTTTTGACACAAACAAGGATTTTTTTTTAAAAAAGTCTTTGCACATAGGCTCGCAAGAGAGGGACAGAAAGAGAGAAAGAGACAGGTAGACAGACAGAAATGACACCTGAAAGGGGATGGCCATGCTGCAATCCCTTCTCTGTTCTCCTCTCGGGATTTTGGGCATGCATGCAGCCGGCATAATTCCCAAGCCACCAGGTCCAGGATTCAAACCATGCCTTTACTGATGAGGCCAGCAGGTCCAGGATTCCAGGATTCAAACCACGCAGCCAACTATGTGGGATCCAGTGCTTTAACCTTCACACCATCTACTGGCCTGAGCTTTTTTCTTTTTCTTGGGGGGAGAGGTTTTTGCTATAGGGAGCTCATGCTTGCCAGAGAGAGAGAGAAAGCAAGAAATCACCCCTATGGGGAATGGCCACTCCGCAATCCCTTCTCCTCCCTTTTCTTCTCGGGATTTTAGGCACACATGCACAAGCACCTAGTGTAAGGTGTTTTGTGTGTGTTTTTTAACTTATTTAACTTTTTATTTGTTACTATTAATTATTTTTGTTTCAATTTGACTAGAGAGAGACAGAAAGGGAAAGTGAGAAAGCAAGCCACCACGTCCGAGAATTGAACCACTGTCAGCCCTGTGGGAGTCCACTGTCACAACCACTACTCCACCTGCTGTCCCTCCACCCACAGTGAGTTTTTGGTTTTTTTTTTTGGAGAGGTTTTTGTTATAGGGCACGTGCGCTCGCTAGACAGACAGAGACAGAAAGCGAGACATTATCCCCCAGGAGGATGGCCATGCAGCAATCCGTTCTCCTCCATTTTCCTCTCGGGATCTTGGGCACGCACACACACGTGCCCGGCGTGAGTTTAAGCCACTGGGTCTGGGATTAGAACCATGGTCGACTACGTGGGAGTCCAGAGACATAACCATTACACTAACTGCTGGTCCCTTTTTTTTTTTCCCCCCCAGTGAGTTTTAAGCCACCAGGTCTGGGACTCAAATCGCCATCAACTACGTGGTAGTCCAGTGACATAACCATGATGCTTTCTGCTGGCTCCCCTGAGCTTTTTTAGTAATTATTTTTTATTTTATTTATTCATTTACTTTATTTTTTAAAAAATTATTATTTATTTAATTTTATTTATTCATTCATTTATTTTAATTTGGCCAGAGAGAGACACAGAGCGAGAGAGAGAGGGGGAAAGGGAGAAAGGAAGCCGCCAGGTCTGGGACTTGAACCGTGGTCGGCCAAGTGGGAGTGTCCAGCACCTTAACCACCATGCCACCTGCTGGTCCCCATATTTATTCATTTACTTTAATTTGACCAGAGAGAGAGAGAGAGAGAGAGAGAAAGTGAGAAAGCAAGCAACCAGGTCCGGAACTTGATCCGTGATCAGCCATGTGGGAGTATCTAGCGCCTTAACCACCACACCACCTACTGGTCCCTCCACCCCCCAGCTCTTTTAAAATTGCCTTTATTGATGAGGCCGGCAGATGGCATGGTAGTTAATGCGCTGTACACTCCCACATGGCCGCCCTTGGTTCAAATCCTGGACCTGGTGGCTTGCTTTCTCACTTTCCCTCTCTATCTATGTGTCTCTCTCTGGTCAAATTAAAATAAATGAACGAATAAATAAAATAAACAAATAATTTTTAAAAACTTAACTATTTAAAAAAATTGCCTTTATTAAGTATACAGGACATGATAAAATAGTCATTTTAATTACATATTTCAAAGAGTTCTAAGGAACCAGCAGTTAGCGTAATGGCTAAGTCGCTGGACTCCCACGTAGTCAACCGTGGTTCGCATCCCAGACCCGGTGGCTTAAAACTCACGCTGGGCCTGTGTGTGTGTGCGCGTGCCCAAGATCCCGAGAGGAGGAGGGATTGCGGCATGACCATCCCCCCTGGGGGGTGATTTCTCGTTTTCTGTCTCTATGTCTCTCTCTATCTGGCGAGCGCACGCGCCCTATAGCAAAAACCTCTCCAAAATAAATAAATAAATGAATGAATGAATAAATAAATAAATAGATAGATAGATAGATAGATAGAGTTCTGACAAATCTATATTCCCTGTAGCTACTGCCCCAAGTCTCTTGTCTCTCCCTTCCCCTCCCCACCGCAGCAGCTCTGCTTCCTGTCACTGTAGCTGTCTGAACGGTGCACCTTCCCTGAGGGTTACTGCGCACAAAAGCTGGGCGTGAACTCCTGCTGTCCTCTTTGCTACTGAACAGATGACACCAATGAGCGAGCCACTCCAGTGGGTGGGAACCTAGGTACCTGATGACTCTGTCCATTTGTAAGTCTTCTCTGTCTAGGTTGGTTAGGAAACCCTTCCCTGTCCTCACACAGAACCAACGGTTACTCCCTTTCGAGAGGGTCAGGGTGTTGCTGATTCCAGACCGGGACCCCCAGTGGCACCCTGTGCGTGGTGAGTCGGCCCCCCAGTCTGTCCCATGCGTGCCCTTGACTGGAGGGTCCCGCCTTCCCTGGCTGTTACTGAGGACACCCAGGTCTCCTTTCAGCCTCTGCCGCACTGCCTAGGTCTAGTCTCCATTCCCAGGCCAATCCCAGTTCAATTGCTATAGTTTTTTAAATCTTACCCAGTAGGTAACATCTCCTTTTTCAAATCTATCCTGGCAATTTGTGGTGTTTTTCTATCGTCCCAAGTTCTATAATTCATCAAGAAATCCAGACACTCCTGGGATTCTGACGGACTCTGCTCACTGCTTCCATCTCTACGGAATGAAACTTCATGATGGGAGCCAGAAGGTGGCGCTCCTCACATCAGTCTCACATGGGAAGATCCCGGTTCAAGTCTGGAAACAGTCTCAAGTGTGGCAGGCTAGAGTATGCCCAGAGCCCCCCCAACTGGCTAAGCTAGGGATGGACTGCAGTGTCAACACCTTGTTGGGGGTGCTGTCTCTGTCTCACTTATGGATGAAATCAATTAATTTTAAGAAAGACTTTAGTTCTGGGAAATATTAGGTCACAAATGTTTTAGAAAAGCTCTTTAAGTCTTAAACGTCTCTTTATGGTTGATTTCTTTCTTCTTTAAGGTTTTTGCCCGAAGGGGCATGTGCTCCAGAGAGAGACAGAGAAAAAGAAAGAAATCATCCTCCAGGGGAAATGGCCATGCCAAAATTCTTTCTCCTCCCAAGATTTTAGGCAAACACACAGATGCCCAGTGTGATCTTCAAGCCGCCAGGTCTGGGAGTCCAACCTGGGACGCAAATCACATGGGAGTCCAGCACCTCAACTACCACACTACCTATGGTTAATTCCTAAGTACGATTCATTTATTTCCTTATTCTCTTTCTGGTTTTTGCCATAGGGCACATGTACTCGCTGTAGACAGGAAATAAAAGAGAAAGTGAGAACCCCCCCCCCCCGCCCCCCACTCTCCAGGGAGATGACTATGCCGTAATCCCTTCTCTTTCGACCTCCTCTCGGGATTGTAGGCATGTATACCCAGCATGATTTTCAAGCCACCGGGTCTGAGACTCAAACTGTAGTCATCCATTTGAGAATCCAGCTCCTTAACCACCACGCCACCTGCTGGTCCCTCTAAGAATAATTCTGAATCTTTACTAATCTGTATCTAGCAGTTTGGCTAAATTTATTATCCCCAACGTTCACTTGTATCATTTTTATTTTATTAAAAAAAATTTTTTTATAAAGGGGGCTGGCAGGTGGTGTGGTAGTTAGGGGCACTGAACTCCCACATGGTTGACCCCAGTTCGAGTCCTGGACCTGGTGGCTTGCTTTCTCAATTTCCCACTCTGTCATTCTATCCCTCTCTGGTCAAATTAAAACAAACAAACAAACAAAGTTAAATAATTCTTTTTCTCTCTCTCTTTTTTTTTCTGGAGAGGTTTTCACTATAGGGCGCGTGCGCTTGCCAGCCAGACAGAGAGAGACATAGAGACAGAAAGTGAGAAATCACCCCCCGGGGGGATGGTCACGCGGCAATCCCTTCTCCTCTCGGGATCTTGGGCACGCATGCACACGCGCCCGGCGTGAGTTTTTTTTTTTTTTAAACATTTTTTAAATAATTATTTATTTTATTTTATTTATTCATTCATTTTATCATTTTAGTTTGACCAGAGAGAGAGACAGAGGGTGAGAGTGAGAGAGAGAGGAAGTGAGAAAGCAAGCCACCAGATTCAGGACTTGAACCCTGGTTGGCCATGTGGGAGTGTCCAGCACCTTAACCACCACGCCACCTGCTGGTCCCCCGGCGTGAGTTTTAAGCCACCGGGTCCGGGACACGAACTGCGGTCGACTACGTGGAAGTCCAGCGACATAGCCACTACGCTAACTGCTGGTTCCCAAATAATTCTTTAAAGAAATTATTTTAAAGAATTATTTTATTTAACCTTACTTATTAATTTTAATTGAGAGAGAGAGAGAGACAAAGTGAGAAAGCAAGCCATCAGGTCTGGGACTTGAACTGCAGTTAGCCATGTGGGAGTCTAGCACCCTTAACCACCATGCCACCTGCTGGCCCCTCATCTGTATAATTTTTATGCTAATAAATTTATGAATGTACTATCCTACCGAATATTTACACTTTTTTTTTCTTCTATTAGTACAGTAAGTATCAGACAGAAGTGGGGCCACAGGTGGCGTGACAGAGCACTGTACTTCCACACAGCTTACCACAGTTCTAATCCTGGACCTGGTGGCTTGCTTTCTCTCTTTCTATGTCTGTCTCTGATCAAATTAAAGAACAATACAGAGACCAGCAGTAAGTGTAATGGCTATGTCGCTGGACTCCCATGTAGTTGACCGCAGTTCGTGTCCCGGACCCGGTGGCTTAAAACTCACACTGGACGCATGGGCGTACGTGCCCAAGATCCCGAGAGGAGAAAGGAGAAGAGATTGCGGCGTGGCCATCACCCCCTAGGGGGTGATTTCTCACTTTCTGTTTCTCTGTCTCTGTCTGTCTGGCGAGCGCATGCGCCCTCTAGCAAAAACCTCTCAAAAAAAAAAGAACAATACATAAAATTAATACTTCTTTAAAAAAAAGAGAAATCAGATATCAGATAGAAGATACATAGGCAACAACTTTTCTTGTTTCTCAATTTATTTATTTATTTTTAATCTGACCAGAGAAAGAGAGAGTGAGAGTTAGAGTGTGAGAGATAGAGAAAAAAGGAAAGTGAGAAAGCAAGCCTCCAGGTCCGGGACTCGAACCATGGTCGGCCATGTGGGAGTCTAGTACTCTTAGTCACCACGCCACCTGCCGGTCTCCTTGTTTCTCAATTTAAATGAAGGTTTCAGGGCTGGCAGGTGGCGTGGTAGTTAACGTGCTGGACTCCCACATTATTGATCATTGATCGATCTCAGACCTAGCAGCCTGCTTTCTCACTTTTTCTCTTTCTCTCTGTCTCTCTGTTGAGTGGGCATGCCCTGTAGCAAATTTTAAAAATAACAATCATAATCAAAAGTAAAATTAGGGACCAGCAGTTAGCGTAATGGCTATGTCACTGGACTCCCATGTAGTCGACCATGGTTCGCGTCCCGGACCTGGTCGCTTAAAACTCACGCCGGGCGCATGTGTGTGCATGCCCAAGATCCCAAGAGAAGAGTGGAAGAGAAGGGATTGCGGCGTGGCCATCCCCCCTGGGGGTGATTTCTCGCTTTCTGTCTCTCTGTCTCTGTCTGGCGAGTGCACGCGCCCTATAGCAAAAACCTTTCAAAAAAAAATTAAATTAAATAGCCCTAAAGATGATAATAGTAATAATAATAAATAAATGAAGGCTTCCCTTGCCAAAGGGAACTCTCGGGGACCAGCAGTTAGCGTAATGTCTATGTCGCTGGACTCCCACGTAGTCGACCGCGGTTCGAGTCCCGGACCCGGTGGCTTAAAACTCACGCCGGGCGCGTGTGCCCAAGGTCCCGAGAGGAGAATGGAGGAAAAGGGACTGCGGCGTGGCCATCACCCCTGGGGGGTAATTTTTTGCTTTCTATCTCTCTGTCTCTGTCTGTCTAGAGAGCGCACGCGCCCTATAGCAAAAAAAAAAAAAAAAAAAAAAAAAACCACACAAAAAAACAAAAGGACCTCTCCAAAAATAAAGGAACTCTCAATCTGGATCTAACTTAGGCTGTGGACCCCCACCACAGAACAGACACGGAAAGTGTGAGACAGAAGCACTTCAGGAGAGCACACCGTGTCCGCACTGAGGGTGCGTGGCCAGGTGTGGCAGGAATGACGGCCAGGTCCCTCTTTAGCAAGCTAACCTGACAGAATAGAAGAGGGCTGGGTATGGGGGACAGCTCCCATAATCCTGCTGGGCAAGATTGTGACTAACACACACTGCCGGAGCAGTTCCAGGGAGGAGAAGTAACATAAAGGCACAGAGTTAATGGTTTTAAAGTCAGGTTAGGAGAACTCAAACTCATCACTCACCTTCACAACTATTTACTTTTCTCCAGTTTTCACAATCAAAGGCTTTAAGGAAGGCCCTGTGAGCTGCTGGCTAAGGGAGCACACAGAGGCTGAAGCCTGGCTCCAACAGCTCGAAAAACACACAGATACGTGTGTGTACAATCCCAAAATCCCCCCAAGATGGAAAAACAGAAATGGAAAAGGGATCGCAAGGTTCAGTCACTGGTATGGCAGTGAAGACAGCTGATGCCATGTGGCTGAGTGAGTGGTTCGAGTCCTGGATGTTACAGCTTGAAAAATACACCAGGCATGTGTGCCCAAAATCCCAAGAGAAGAGTCATCTCCCCTGGAGGGCTGACTTCTCATTTTCCCTTTCTTCCTCTGTCTCTCTCTCTCTGGTGAGCACTTGCACCCTACAATAAATTTAAAAAAGAAAAAGGGGAGGGAGACCAGTAGTTAGCGTAATGGCTATGTCGCTGGACTCCTACGTAGTCGACCGCGGTTCGTATCCTGGACCCGGTGGCTTAAAACTCACGCCGGGTGCGTGTGCGTGTGTGCCCAAGATCCCAAGAGGAGAATGGAGGAGAAGGGATTGCGGCGTGACCATCCCCTCTGGAGGGTGATTTCTCGCTTTCTGTCTCTATGTCTCTCTCTGTCTGTCTGGCGAGCGCACGTGCCCTATAGCGAAAACCTCTCCAAAAAAAAAAAGAAAAGAAAAAGAAAAAGGGGGGCCAGCAGGTGGCATGGAGGCTAAAGTGGTTGTGTCCTACATGGCCGATAGTGCGGTTAGAATCCCTGACCCTGCGGCTTGAAAAAAATCACACTGGGCCCATTTGTGTGCATGCCCCAAACCCCAAAGAGAGTGAAGGAAGAGACTACAGTACGGCCATCCCAGCTGTGGGGTGATTTCTCACTTCCCTGACTTCATTCTCTTTCTGGCAATGTCACATGTCCTATAGCAAAAACAGAAAAACTAAAAGGGAAATAAGAAGGGATTATAGCATTATCGTGCCTTCCTGGGGGCAATTTTCTCCCTCTTTTCTGCCTGTCTCTTAAGTATACATGCCACCTGGCAAAAGCAGTTATAAACAGGTTTAAAACTGTGTGAGGGAGGCTTACTGTCTCTGAGGGCTCACTGGGAGACACAAGATGCCCTGCATGCTTACATTGGATTCCTTCATGCACTTAAAGACCACCCCTTTATGCTGGTCACCATGACTCCATGCCGGGCTGCGTCATTGCCTTCTGTGTGCCTACTAAGGCGCTCATGCACTCTGGCGCGGTTTGCTGCCACAGTACATGTATTTTGACTCCACTTGGGCAGGCTGTGAGGGTGTGCCTCAGACCGTGTTTACATCATTTAGAATTTCTGCAGCCAGGTCTCAAAGAGATTCCTAGCTCTTCTCTCCTCTGTCCCCTCATCCAACCCACAGTGACCTTCAGCCTGAGAGCTGAGGGCAGAGCATGGAACAAAGGCCCCCCGGGGCTCAAGCCCCGCTGTAACACAGCAGGCTGGAACTCAGCGAGAGGCTGCCCACAGCCTGGACTGCTTAGGGACAGTGAAGGGCTGCCCCGAGGGAAGCACCCCAGTGAAAAGTCAGCTCACCTTGGACCACTCGACAATACAGTCTAGACAGAAGTAATGGGCGCAGTCCTCTGGCGTCCCCACAGCCTGGTCTCGGAAGGTGTTGAGGCAGATCGGGCAGCTCTCTGCATCTTCATCAGAATTCAACGCGCCACTGCCCTCCAGCTTTCCCTGAGCATCTGCTTCAGCCACTAATGCTTCTAAGTCATCGCCAGAATCTTCAGAACCTCGAGAAAGAGTTACAACTTTAATGAAGGGGCAGGAGGGCTGCCTCAACTGCAGTAACCTCAGGGCACAAGGACCCCAGTGTGCACACCAGGCCATCCACCTGCGGGCACATGCTCATGGAGGCCTTCCCTGCAGCCTGCCAGGCGCGGCCACCACCGCAGCTCATCTAAAACCTCACTCACAGCTACTTCAAGCTAAGAGGACAGGGTGCCAGTTGAGTGGCACCAGCCAGTTCCACAACCTGAGCCTCAGAGCAGGGTCCGAATCCCTAGGAGGCAGGGCAGCCCTCAGAGGCCAGCACAGGACTCCAGCAGGACAGCGGTAACTGCTGAGCTCCTGTTGTATCCCCTGGTGCGGCAGCTCCCGACGGCTGCATGGACACCCAGCACTTTATCTCCACCGTGACGACCTCTCATTCCTTTCCCTGTGGGATGGGGAGCCTGGTTTCCTAACGGGGCCACTAGCAACAACAGTTCTGGTCAGTTTCTGAATGGTTTTGAGGCTAGGGCTTCACCAGTGGGAGACGCTTTCGGTTAAATATAGTAGAACCAACATATGCATTTATTTTTTTTTGTCCTCCCAAACTCCACAAAAATAAAGAGGTTTAAGCTCACATGGACCATAGAAGCAGTCTTACTCAGCCAAGATTCTTGTCCCTTCTAATCCCAAGTATGGGCAGGACCAGTGACAATTCTAGGGTGTCACTCCTAGACCCTATTGTTATCTGACAAAGGGAAATTATTCCAGATCACCCCAGTCTCATCAGGTGAGCTCTTTTTTTTTTTTTTTTAAAGAATTATTTTATGGGACCAGTAGTTAGCATGATGGCTATGTCGCTGGACTCCCATGTAGTCTACCGCAGTTCACATCCCAGACTCAGTGGCTTAAATCTCACGCCAAGCGCGTGTGCGTGCGTGCCCAAGATCCCGAGAGGAGAATGGAGAAGGGATTGTGGCGTGGCCACCCCCGGGGGGTGATTTCTTGCTTTCTCTCTCTCTGTTGGGCGAGCGCACACGCCCTATAGCAAAAACCTCTCAAAAAAAAAAAAAAAAAAAAGAATTATTTTATTTAACTTTACTTAATTATTTTTAAAAGAATTATTTGTTTAATTCTTTATTTATTCATTCATTTGAACAGAGAGAGACACACAGAGAGAGGGAAAGAGAAAAAGCAAACCACCAGGTCCAGGACTCGAACCATGGTCAGCCATGTGTCCAGTGCCTTAATCACCTGCTGGCCCCAATTTATTTATGTTTATTTTATCAGAAGGGACAGAGTGAGAAAGTGAGAAAGCAAGCTGCCAGATCCAGGACTCGAACCGTGGTTGGCCATGTGGGAGTCCAACACACCTAACCACCACGCCACCTACTGGCCCCATCAGGTGAGCTCTTTAAAAGCAGAGTTTTGTCCATCTGATCAAACAGAGAAGTTAGAGAGAGTGCTTCTGCTGGTCTGGAGGAAAAAAACGCTAACAGCACTGCCCACGCAGGGGCAGCCTCCAGGAACTAAAGACAAGCCTGGCTGACAGCTGGCCAGGAAACAGGGACTTGAGTTCTACTGAATTTGAAGAGGACCCTGAGCATCAAGTGGGAAGTGTGGCCCAAGGGATTCTTTGATGTCAGCCCAATGAGACCTGGACAGAGGACCCTGCTGACCTGTACCTGACTCCTGACCCACAGAAACACTGAGGTGCTGAATGTGCTGTTTCAGGCAGCTATGATTGTATTAATCTGCTCTGCAACAAGAAAAAGCTCATGAAAGAAACTGCAAAGTTGGGGAAGATGGTAAGTGAGAAACTTAATGACAACTGACTTCGGCTTTCCTGCGTTGCTAAAGGCCTGCAGCTACAGGACCAAGGAGAGGCCAGATGACCTGATTCTTCCTAAGGAATCTAGGAAGTGGGAAACTAGCCCTCCTAGGGCCTCCCAACTCCATGCAGCAAAGCGATGCCTATGAAAGCTCCGAAGCAGCCTGAGGCTGAACAGAGAAGGCCAGGCAAGCAAGGCCCCAAGCAGCCCCCCTCCCTCCACCCCTGCTCAGGGGCTGCTAGAGACAAGGAAGGAACAGACATTGGCAGTAGCTGGGAGGCCAGCAGAGTCAAAAGCAGGGTGACCAGGGACCAGCAGTTAGCGTAATGTCTATGTCACTGGACTCCCATGTAGTCAACTGCAGTCTGAGTCCCGGACCTGGTGGCTTAAAACTCATGCCGAGGGACCAGCAGTTAGCGTAATGGCTATGTCGCTGGACTCCCACGTAGTCGACCGCGGTTCGAGTCCCGGACCCGGTGGCTTAAACTCACGCCGGGCGCGTGTGCGTTCGTGCCCAAGATCCCAAGAGGAGAATGGAGGAGAAGGGATTGCGGCGTGGCCATCCCCCCTGGGGGATGATTTCCTGCTTTCTATCTCTCTGTCTCTCTCTGTCTGTCTGGCGAGCGCACGCGCCCTATAGCAAAAACCTCTCCAAAAAAAGAAAAAAAAACAAAAAAAAACTCATGCCGAGTACGTGTGCGTGCGTGCCCCAAGATCCCAAAAGGAGAATGGAGGAGAAGGGATTGCGGCGTGGCCATCCTCCCTGCGGGGTGATTTCTCTCTTTCTGTCTCTCTCTTCCTGGTGAGCGCACATGCCTTGTAGCAAAACCTCTTAAAAAAAAAGAGAGAAAGGACTGTAAAAGGACCGTGCCCCATTGGAAGGTGCTCCCCTGCCCCCGCCACCCAAATGCACAACACACTCTCTGGAAAGGAAAGGGAAGCAAAGAGAAGGAAAGAGGGCCAACACATGGTGTGGAAGTTAAGGCACTGAATCCCACATGACCAACTTCATGGTTCAAATCCTAGACCAGGCAGGGGGGACCAGCAGGTAGTATGGTGGTTTAAGAGCTGGACACTCCCACATGGCCAACCATAGTTCAAGTCTTGGACCTGGTGGCTTGCTTTCTCATTTCCTCTCTCTCTCTGGTCAAATTTAAAAAAAAAAGAAAAGAACGAAAGAAAAGAAAATCACGCCAGGTATGTATGCATGCATGCCCCAAATCCCAAGAGAATGGAGGAGAAGGGATGGCAGCTGTCCCCTACGGGGGCGGGGTGGGGGGGCTTTTTCATTTCTCTCTCTCTGGCAAGTGCACATGCACTGTAACAAAAAAGAAAAAATAAAGATTTTCAAGAATAAATCCTAGTGTGGGAAAAAGAGACAAGAGTAAGAAGAGCCCACCTGTGGGAAGGGGTCAAGGAAGGCACCAGGTTTCTACAGACACAGGCAATGCCCTTAAAAACATTCTCCCTGCTCAACATCTCACCGTGTGTCTCACCAGCTAAAAAGACTGTATCGTGTTTTAAAAACTGGTAGCCTGGTGGTTACAGTGGCTGGATCTCACAGGGCTGACTGCAAGGCTCAAGTACTAGACTCTGTGGCTTGAAAAAGACATCAAGCACGTGTTTGTGTATGCCCAAAAATCCCACAAGGAGGGAGAAATGGAGAAGGGATTATGGCATGGCCATTCCCCATGGGAGTTGCTTTCTTACTCCCCTCTCCCAGGGAGGTGTACGTGCCCTCCGGAAAATTATAAAACAGAACTGGTGCTGGAAGAACACAGCGGGGTGTTCAATAAAGCTTTCCATACCCATCAGCTACCACCACCTCTCCGCTGTCTTCCTATCACCGGGTGCCTCACTGTCCGCAAGCCTGGCAACGGCCCCTGCTCTGCCGGCACTGAGGTTCCAGGCTCTGGGCACCATCTGCTCCTTGAAAGCACTCCAGCCCTGGCTCTGTGCCCACCACAACTCGGCTAATCCCTCCCGCTCTCAGATTGGTTGCGTGTGTCTCCCACTGGTAGTTTTACCTCATCCCGAAGTCCAAGGGGCATTTTCTTCCCACTGGCGACCTGCCCACTCTCAGCACCTGTGACCACCCTACAGCTGCCTCACACCGCTGTTTTTGCTGCTAGAAGGTGAGTTCATGGACAGTGGGGACCCTGGAACAAGGGTTCCAACCACTGTTCCAACCTCTATTCCAGAGTCTCTGGCATAAAACAGGCCCTCAAAACCTGCGGGAATGAATGAGTCACTTGATAAGACCCACTGTCCTCTGCCTTTGGCCCTGGGCACATCAGTGCCTGTGTTGAGGCCAGCTGCAGACAAGCCAGAGACCAACTTAGTGCGAGGAAATCAGCATAAGAGCCCAGCTGTGCCCTGTAAGCCAGGACAGAACCCCAAGTCCGTGTTCAGGCTGAAAATCAAACTCTGGAAGAATACACACCCAACACACACCAAACTGCAGGATTACACTGACTCACACTGAGTTGGTCTTGTCCCCTTGTGAGCACCAACCCTAACATGAGGGTTTTCTTTCCAGAACATTCTAACACTGATAACCACAGGATTATCTGTAAAGATGTGACACACAGGTCATGGGATGCTTTAGGGTCCTATCTTTCCTGGTCTGAGGACTGTGTATGAAGAAAAGTCAAGTTTAGGGAACCAGCAGTTAGCTTAATGGCTATGTCGCTGGACTCCCACGTAGTCGACCGCGGTTCGCGTCCCGGACCCGGTGGCTTAAAACTCATGCCGGGCGCGTGTGCGTGAGTGCCCAAGATCCCGAGAGGAGAATGGAGGAGAAGGGATTGCGGCGTGACCATCCCCCCTGGGGGGTGATTTCTCGCTTCTGTCTCTATGTTTCTCTCTGTCTGCCTGGCGAGCGCACGTGCCCTACAGCGAAAAACCTCTCCAAAAAAAAAAGAAAAGTCAAGTTTAATTCTCACTCTGAGTAAGGGCCATGCTGGGGCTGGGACAGGGTGACCCAACTGTGGACCTCACAGGCCTTTCACCAGCTTTTTTTTTTTTTTTTGGAGAGGTTTTTGCTATAGGGCGCATGCACTCGCCAGACAGACAGAGAGAGACAGAGAGATAGAAAGCAGGAAATCACCCCCCCAGGGGCGATGGCCACACCGCAATCCCTTCTCCTCCATTCTCCTCTCGGGATCTTGGGCACGCACACACACGCGCCCGGCGTGAGTTTAAGCCCTCGGGTCCGGGACGCGAACCGCGGTCGACTACGTGGGAGTCCAGCGACACAGCCATTACGCTAACTGCTGGTCCCTCACCAGCTTTCAATAGCGAGAGGGAATGAGGCAGCACCAGTGCACCTGAAGCAGCCCTGCCCTTTAAGCAGCACTCCCTGCGAGGAAATTCAAGGGCACAGATGTGCTGTGTAAATGGGCTGGGAAACCCTCAGTAACATCACGTGATGCACATGCCAGCTCTTTCAGGAATCCTGGTCAGCCGCTGACCTGCCCGAAGTCCTGGTCAGGTGGCCCAGGGTCACAGAAAACCCTGAGTCATGCTCAATCTGTACTGTACCTAAAAGATAAGGACTGTGTGCCCTGTAGGGGTGTGGAGGAGGCGGGGAGTTGCCAGGACTGACTGTCCTTCCTTCCTTCCTTCCTTTATTGCTATAGGGTGCCTGCACTTGCTAGAGAGAGAGAGAGAAATCACCTTCCAGGAGGGACGGTCATGCTGTAATCTCTTCTCCGTTCTTCTCTCAGGATGATAGGCAGGCATACACATGCACATGCGCTTCAAGCTGCCAGGTCTCAGACTCAAACCATGTAGTCAGCCACGCGGGATCCAGCGCCTTAACCACCAGACCACCTGCCAGCCCTGCCGGGACCTTTCTGCTTATTCTGCCAGAAACTCCAGTATGGTTCTGTTTTTCCCAGAAACACCTGAGGTTGTGCTAGCCAGTATTCTCAGACATTTTAACTTCCTGCCCTCACTAGAAAAGAGACATGGTGAGTTGTGGTCTAACTGGACTTCAGAATGAAGGACTGCAGAAGTGAGCCACTGCTCCACGAAGACAAGGGCCCACTGGAGGTACGCCGGGGCTGCAGAGGGTGTGAGCCAGGGATGTGGCCAGCTGTGTAAGGGTGTCCCCCAACCTTTCCAGCACCTCAGCTGACCAGCTGTGATGAGGGCAACAGTTTCACTGCAGACGTTTCATGAAAGGCTGCCCCTGCCAGCAATCTCACCGGTTCTGTCTTCCAGGGCCTCCTCATCAGACGCCCCTTCCTCATCCTCTCCGTCTGTGCTGTCTCCGTGCTCGCTGCCCGTGTCATCCTCAGAGCCCTCAGTGTTACCATCGCTGCTTTCTTCTAGAGCAAAAACAGGCCCAGAGGCAGCATAACAACCGAGGCAGCAGAGAGCCAGGGCTGCTTTGCAAATGCGCAACAAGTGCTTAGAAGGACACCTGTCAAAGGGCTACCAAGTAGCTGTCCCAGGGTGGGGAGGTGGGCTGAAAGGAGGGGTGGAGAGAAGCGGTATCCATTCACTCCATGTTTATGTTGCAAAATGCACTACTTCTGCAACTTAAAATCCAAGAGTAATTTTCTCCGAAGACTAAAAGGTTAAAATCAACACACAACCTCGGAAGGGGAGGCAGCCACCTGGAGAAAACACCAGGCAATGTGGATATGGCTTCTGGGAACACCCCCTCCCTGTGCCAGCTGACTTACCAGCATCACCGGCAAGGTCCGTAGGACCAACTCGTTGTCGTCCTTCCGGCCCTGGGCTTTGGGCCACAAGCTTGTCAAGGTTGTCATCATCCATTGCTGCACATTGAGTTCAGCTCTGAAAGACACCAGGGCGGGGTAACTTCCAAGCCATCCCCATGTCACAAACTGCTGGTCTCTACATGTCTCTGACGTTCTGTCCATTATAGCACGTGGAGACTGGCCCATGAGCTATAACACACACACAGCAACCCACACCTTAAAGCTGAACACAAACACAAAAGACACTGATTCCTGTTTTTAGAGCTACACTCCAAGCAAAGTCTCACTTTATAAAGACCAGCAACATCTCTGTGCAAACAGGCACCTCCAGGACCTCAACTCTGCTGGGGATCCCTACGCCAAATCTGAACAAAGTGGCCTTATCCTGGGCTGAGGCAGACAGAGCTTTACAATCAAGGGCTGATCACCCAAAGGGTCTAAGTGAGGGCAGGGTCCCTCCCCTGCTGTTCCCTTGGCAAGTCACCCTCAGCCAAGATTGTCCAGTCTAGCCTCCACTCACTGCCCAACAGGCAGAGGCCGTGCCACTCAGCAGAAATTCCTGACCTCATCCCAAGTTGTCCTCTGGGCACTGCCAATGACCCATGGCACCCAGGGCTGGGGAGGCAGGAGGGACAGACACGAGGTTCCACCTCGCAGCTGCCAGTCCACATGCCCTCAGGCTCTTGACAGGCCAGGACACCTGCCTGCCGGCCACCAGGGAAAACAGCACCTCCCACAGCGACTTCAGAAACGCAACTTGACGTGATCTTTCCCCACCAGGGCCTCAAACTCTGGTCCCCAATAAGGACCACCCACGTGCGATTCCGTTCTCATCAGTGATGCTCACCCCATCTCCCAGCTATTCCGGACCCACAGCGGCCCGGCGAGCCTGCCCTCCAGCTCTACGTGCAGCTTCCCACCGAGTCCCGTCTCCATGGACAGACTGTGAGGGTGGGCGTGGGGAGTAAACCAAACACCAGGAGAAGGCTCTCAAGCTCAGGGCCTTGCTCTGAATCCTACACGCAGGCTCGCTATTCTCACGGCCTGGAGCTCATCCCATGCCAAGCACTGTCAATTCCACATCCACTGCGGCAACTGAAGGGAGGCGCTATTGCACCACCACTATAGGGTGACTCCTGGGCAGCTATCCCCCCACAAAGGCCGACTCAGGCTCAGGACTGATCCACTGCCCCATGTGACAAAACACTAAAGTCCATGACCCTCAGACGTTTCTGAGATGGTGAGGGCACATTCATTTGGTAACGCTGTCAACTGCCCTACATTGCTACTACCTGAAAATAGCAAACCAAGGAGTAGTTTGCCAAATTATTAATTATTTTTGTTAGAGGCTTTTGGCTTAGGGCATCTGCGCTTGCTAGAGGAAAGAGAGACAGAAACGGTGAGAGGGAAAATGAGAAAACCCCCAGGGGGATGGCCACACTGCAATCCCTTCTCCTTCAATTTCCTCCTGGGATCTTGGGTACACACGCATATGTGCCCAGTGTGATTTTAAAGCTACTGGGTCTGGGGGCCAGCGAGTAGCGTGGTGGTTAAGGGTGCTGGACTCCCACATGGCCAACTATGGTTCATGTCCCAGACCCGACGGCTTGCTTTCTCGCTTTCTTTCTCTTTCTCTCTCACTCTGTTCCTCTCCGGTCAAATTAAAATAAATAAATAAAGTTCAATAAAATAATTCTTTTTAAAAAATATTTATTTATTTATCCACTCATTTATATATTTTTTTAATTTGACCAGAGAGAAAGAGAGAGAGAGAGAGAGAGAGAGAGAGAGAAAAAATGAGAAAGCAAGCCTCCAGATCAGGGGCTCGAACAGTGGTCAGCCATGTGGGAGTGTCCAGCGCTTTAACTACCACGCCACCCTGCTGATCCCAATAAAATAATTCTTAAAAAAAAAAAAAAAAAAGCTACCAGGTCTGTGTCTTAAAACTCAGTTTACCAGTGATGTAATCACTACGCCATCTACTGGCTGTGCCAAATTATTAACTCTTCTACCTGCTGCTCTAGAGTTAGGGTAACTGGCCTTACAACTCCCATGTAGTCAACCACAGTTTAGGTCCTGGACCTGGTGGCTTAAAACTCACGCCTGGCGAGTGTGCATGCATGCCTGAAATCCCGAGGAGAATGGAGAAGGGATTGTGGTGTGGCCATCCCCTCAGGGGATGATTTCTTGCTTCCTGTCTTTCTGTCTGTCTCCCCAAAAAACACACGCCCCAAATAGCAAAAATCTCTCTTTAAAAAAAAAGGGGGACCAGATGACATAATGGTTACTTCGCTGGACTCTCATGTAGCTGACCGCGGTTCAAGTCCTGGACCCAGTGGCTTAAATCTCATGCTGGGCATGTGTAAGTACATGCCTAAGACGCCGAGAAGAATGGAGAAGGGACTGCAATGTGGCCATCCTCCTAGGAGATGATTTCTTGCTTTCTGTCTCTCCTGAAAAGACACACACCCTACAGCAAAAAATCTAAATAAATAAATAAATGGATAACCAGCCATGGCTCCCCTCGACCATGAGACTGTACTATACCACCTGGTGGGCTAAGTCAAGACTGCCTACTTGTCCTCCCATGACTGCTGCTGGAGACAGACGCTGGAAGGACAGACAGCTGTACAGACAGCACCACAGCCCATCCAGGTGGGGAATCATCCTGTGGGGCACAAGGGGTCACAGGCCCCAGGTAAGAGGACTTAGGCCTCTCTGGCCACAGCTGTGACCAGTCCCACAAAGGGACTCAATGTCATTCTCGATACCTGTGCCAATACTTGCCCTGCTCCTGTGTGCAGCACAAGGGAAACCCACGGTCCCTGCCCTAGAGAAACACAGCTGAGGGAGGGAGAAAATGTGCACACACAGATATACCCTGGAACAATCCAAAGATCTCTGAAAAGGTATTCCCAAGACCACCTGGGGACCAGAGGAGGCCCTGCTCCCACTGCCAGTAGAGATCACCGAGGCACTGACAGTGTCTGGCACACGGGGGCTTGCAGAACCACCAGCTCAGGCTCAGGGCTGAAGCCCGTGAGACCCCGCATCTACAGCAGTAAGCCCTATGGCCTCTGTACTCCTCCACCGCAGCTGGTGAGGAAGCCTCCGAAAGCCTCTTTACACCCCTCTACCACGCAGCAGGAATGTTCAAGGTACAGGAGGCTGAACATAACCTTTCCTAGGTCATCCACAACAGCACCTGCTGGCAGAAACAAGGGGCTTCCTTGCCCGAGAAGGACAAAGAACCCAGAAAGCCTCCAAAGGTACTTTCCAAAGCAAGCACCAAGGATGAAACCTCAGTTGGGGACCACCGTGCCCCCTTGTGCACCAGGAACCGCAGAGCCAGAGCGCTGTATTCTCGGGAGCCCAGCAGCTCCAGCCCAAACACGCCTGCCCCGCTTCACCATCCCACCTCTGCTGTGTGCTCCCGACAGGCCCAGGAGCCCTTTCTGCTGCGGGCTGCTTTTGGCAGTGGAGCAGAGCTCTGGGTGGCAGGATTACTGTGGCTCTCCTGCTCAGCCTCCAGATTTCAGCGAGGTTTTCTCTTTCTCTTTTCAAAGCCAGGGGAACCAATGAATTTGCCATTCCGAACGTTACCAAGAAACCCGAGGGTGTCTGTGTGGCAGCCGCAATCATGCCAGGACCACACCTGAGCGTCCATCTCCAGCACTCCCCAGCACTGACAACTCAGCTGTCACATTGTGTGCTGCGACATCAGCTACAAGACCTCAGAACAGTACACTGCCACGGAAGTCCGAAAGCTAGGGCGCACCAAGGCCTCTGCTGGGCTGACAGGACACCATGCAGTGCTGCTAGGGGGACCAAAGCCAGGTTCAGGTATCAAGGGACGCTACCCAGCAAGGCACCAAGTCAGAAAGGTGCCATCTGTTGTTATTCTGCTTCGACATTCCTCCTCCAGTGGCCCAAGGAGAGGAAGGGTATTCCAAGTTCCAAGTCAAACCTCACCCTGGCCTCAAGGCCTATCCAGGCCACGACTGGCCAAACTGGTTCACTGAGACCACCATTCTGCTGTGGCAGAAACAAGAAGAGTACATCAATCCCAAGCAGATGATGCTGTAACAAGCTGCATTTAAAAGCGCAGACGGGATCAGAGGGCTTGAGTCAGCACAGCGCCCTGGCCCTGCTCTCAGCAGCTGTGCGACACCCACAAGTTACTTAACCATCCAGGACTCTGGCCCACTCTGAACAGGAACGAGAACAGCGACTTCTGCGAGACCGCTGCGAAGACTAAGCGACTTAAACAATACGAAAACAGTCCCGGCAACTAAACAGGCCTGCGGAAATGGAGACGAGGCCGATGAAGGCAGGAGCTGGAAACAAGGCAGTGAAGAATCACGCCCTTCTCCCAAAGCACTGCAGGCGAAATCGCGGGGCGCGGGGGCGCCACGAGACGAAGCAGGTGGGTCCTCGCCACATCCTCGCAAGCCTGGGCCAGGAGTGCGGCTGGCCCCGTGCACTACCCGCAGGCCACGGGCCGCCCCAGCTTTCGCGCGAGGTCTCCGGACACTCGCTGTCCCGCCCGCCATGGGCCGCTCCCCGCCGCTGGGCCGCAGAGCGCGGGCGCCTCCCGCCCTCCCCGCCCGCGGCCAGCGCGGCGCAGGCCTCACGCCTCCGGGCAGGCCGCAGACAAAGCGCCTGGCACCCGCAGGCGGCCCGGCGGCCGGAGCGCGGCAGGGAGCCGGGCCGGCGTGGCCGCCGCACGTACCCGGGAATCTCACGCCCCTCGGTCGCTCCCGGAGCTCGCCGCCACAGCCTGAGCGAGAACCGAGACTAGGCCCGGCCGCAGCCGCCACAGCCGCCGCGCGCTCCTCGACCCGGAAGTGCCCGGGGCGGCTTCCGGGCCCGCCCCGCCTGCCGGCTGGAACCACTGGAACCAGACACTGACGTGAGGTCTGAGGTGGGGGGGCATCTCTGCCTGCAGCCGGGCACCTCGAGGCCTCGAATCGGCCATTTCGACTCGGAAACACTGTTTAATACAGGCCCACTGCCCAGGGATCCAGCGTCCTGGAGGGACTCGTGCCGCCTTAGTGCCCCCGTGAACTGGCCCCGGGCGTCCCCCGCCCGCCGGGGCAGCTGGTACAGCCCGACCCCGCCCGCTGCCCAGAGCGAATGGGAGCGGCCTTTCGCACTGGGGCCCCGCCCTTCGCCCCCGCGCCCCTGCCCCGACGCCCAGTCCTGGAGCTGGAGGAGTCCGCTGCCAGCAGCGGGAGAACCCGAGAGGGAGGGCCTTCTGCTATCCCCTGCGACGGGCAGCACCATCTTCGCGTGCACTTAGCTGATGGAGCTGTATGTGTGCGGGCTTCTCCGGGTGCTGGGGCGCAACAGAGGAGCCCCCAGCCCGTGTGTGCGGCGCAGGGAGACATAGTAAACCACGAGCCCTGGGCGTAACTTAGCTACGTGGTATGCGAGGAAGGGATTTGTACCCGCATAAAAAGGCAAAGCGGCGTAGGGTCCGGAGGGTCAGGAGTCTGCGAGGACTGACCAGTGTCAGTCAAGCGCTGTGAGATAGGGGCAAAAGCGTCTGGACCACGGAAAGGGGGCGCACGTGACTGGAGTCCAGCGCCAGAGTGGCAGACGCCGGGCTAGAGGCCAGCTCAGGAAGGCTTGAGGACACCGGAGGGTTTGAGCAGGTGACAGGTTCTGGTGGAGAGCGGATGTAAAGCGGCCACTGACCGGGTCTGGGAGTGGTCGGCTCCTGACTGATTGCCGGGGTCCAGCCTCGGCGGGGGTGGGTTGACTCGCTGGAGGCGGCGCAGGTGAACAGAAACAAAAATTAGACTAAGAACTCAATGCCTTTTTGCATGTTCTTAGCCGGCCACAGCCAGAGTTAACTCCAGGCTGCCGCACTAGTGGCTACCAAACACACGTATTTATTGAGGGGTGTCTTACAGGAGTAGGAAGGGTGAGGGGGAAATAAAAGATTTACTCTACGAAACAGGGAATTTAAGGCACAGAAACAATAATCATAAAACATGTCTGCCTTGTATGATTAGGTATAATCAATTACAGTTCTCAGGATGAAGGCGTCTATTTGGTGCATTTTCTTCTTAAATCTTGATTGCCGGACAGGGCCTTTTTCGGGTGAGAGGGTCTTGTAGCTCAGGAGACAACACAGAGTGTTTTATTAGCAGTTTTTCATAGTTAACAGCACACAGGGGAGAAACTGCTTGTAATTAGGTGCTATCCCTTGCTTGCCTCGTACCAGATAGGAACTAAAGATAGCTAAAGTAGTTACTCTTCCTCCTGGAGCCTTCAGATTTGTTTATTCTGTCTCTGTTAGCCAGATCTGTCCTTCCTCTATTAACCCACGGGTCCCTGTATTTATTTGCTGAATTCTTTGTCTGTTAATCAGTGAGTTCTTGTGCTAATTTGGCCTAATACAAGTTAACTTTGGCCTGTAACTTTAACAAGAAGTATTTACGTAAAACTAGCCTTAAACTAACTTAGTCTACATATGTTACTAACGCTAATTTGGCTTATACTAACTCAACTTAACATATGTTAATTGTAGTTTAAGACAGGCGGGTGGGGGAGTCTGTCTCAGGTTCCCTGGCCCTTTACCCTTGCAGGGTACCGTAATAACAGTAAAGCTCACGGCAGAGAAATTGAGTGCAGGCCAGTACAGTGACACAATGGAGGGCTCGTACCAGCTTGTGTTGTCTGCATGGCCCGGTCAACTGATCTTGTGGACAGAGCTGACGGGGTTTGCGGAGGAGCTGGATGTGAGATGAGGGGAAAGGAAGGAAGTGAGAATTGCCACATGGGAGCCTACTGCGCAGATGGAGAAGACTGAAGGAGCCCCTGGGGAAAGGGACATGCTGGAGGAGAGGCTGAGTAGGCACAGGTTGCACTGGAGGTGAAGATGTAGGAATCGGGTGTGAGGACAGGGGCAGTGAGGACCAATGCTTGAACCCCCAGGCATCTAGCACTAAGAGGTTCATGATCTGTGAAGGAGGCAAAGAGTCCAGGGTAGGCGGTTGAAGGAAACACCCGAAGAGGGATTTCTGGAAAACAGGAGAAGCGCTTGCACTAGGGAGAGGGGGCCCCAGCGCAGTGAGGTGAGAGGTTACTAGTGACCCTGAGGGTAGCAGCACAGTGGGGCAGGGGTTGACTGGAGGGAGTTCAGAGAGATGAGAGGAGACTATGCATGGTCAGTGAGCACCAACAGCTCTTTCAAATCATGTTGCAACAAGGGGAAGAAAAAAGTGGAGGTAGCTGAGAAAGAGCAGATCAAGAGAAGGTTGGGGAGGCCATTAAGGTGCTGGACTCACACATGGTCCACTGCGGTTTGAGTTCTGGACCTGGTGACTTGAAAAATCACACCAGGCACGTATGCATGCTCAAAATCCCAGAGGACAATGTAGGAGAAGGAATTACAGCATGGCCATCCCCCCGGAGGAGGATTTTTCAATTTCCCTCTTATTGCCTCTCTCTCCAGCAAACGCACATGCCCTATGGCAAAAATCTTTAAAAAAAAAAAAAAAAGAGAGAGAGAGAGAGCAAGAGAGAGGTTTGTGGGCCAGCTAGGTGGTATAGTGGTTAAGACAGGTGCATCCCACATGGCTGACTATATTGAGTCCTGATTTGGAGGCTTAAAAAAACATGCCGGGGGGACCAGCAGTTAGTGTAATGGCTATGTCGCTGGACTCCCACGTAGTCGACCACAGTTCGTGTCCCGGACCCGGTGACTTCACTCACGCCGGGCACGTGTGCGTGCGTGCCCAGGATCCCGAGAGGAGAATGGAGGAGAAGGGATTGCGGCGTGGCCATCCCCCCTGGGGGGTGATTTCTTGCTTTCTAACTCTTTGTCTCTCTCTGTCTTTCTGGTGAGCACATGCGCCCTATAGCGAAAACCTCTCCAAAAAAAGAAAAAAAAAAAGAACATGCCAGGTTGGGACCAGCAGTTAGCGCAATGGCTATGTCGCTGGACTCCCACGTAGTCGACCGCAGTTCAGAGTTCCGGGGTGGCTTAAAACTCACACCGCGCATGTGCGTGCGTGCCCAAGATCCCGAGAGGAGAATGGAGGAGAAGGGATTGTGGTGTGGCTATCCCCCCTGGGAGGGTGATTTCTTGCTCTTTGTCTCTGACTCTGGTAAGCGCACATGCCCTATAGCAAAAAAAAAAAAAAAAAAAAAAAGCCATGTGCATGCGTGCTTAAAATCCCAAGAGCAGAATGGAGAAGGGACTGCAGCAAGACCATGGTGGAGGTGCTTTCTCACATGCCCTTTCTTCCCAGTAAGTACATGTGCTCTCTAGCAAATAAACATTTAAAAAAAAAAAAAAAAAAAGGATTGCTTTGTTTTGCCTTTTGTGATGAGAGAAATAAGTGAGCTATGGACACTGGAAAGGACCCTCAGGAGGGAAGACCGGATGGTCTCAGAGAGATGGGAGAAGGGGACTCCAGCAATTGCTCTCACCTCAAGGTCTAGAGAGGAGTCTGGTTGGAATGAGGGGACAGCGGCCACCCAGGCAAGGCGCCTGAACTGAGGCACTCTGCGTGTCATGCAGCCTTAGGTGAGTCTGTCTGTAATATGACTTCTCTGTATCTTTTGGGTTCTATCCTGGACTATAAAATAGGAATGCTGGGAGCCGGCAGGTGGCATGGTGGTTAAGGGCACTGGATTCCCACATGGCCAACCATGGTTCAAGTCCTGGACCTGGTGGCTTGCTTTCTCACTTTCCCCCTCTCTTTCTCCCTCTCTGCCCCTTTTTTGGTCAAATTAAGATAAATTAAGTTAAATAAAATAATTTTAAAAAATAGGGATGCTGATGGTCGTACCTACCTCTTAGGTCATTGTGAGGACTGATGTATGAGTAGAAGAGGGCCTCAAGTGGGATCCAGTAAACAGGCCTGGGGTACCACCCCCCCCCAGCCAGACATCCACTGCCCCCCAGCTTTGGAGCTTTGCATGTGCTGGCCCTTCCGTACACACGTCTACATGCTGAAGACTATTAGATATTGGGGTACCTGCAGACACACATGCTGAGGCTCCTGGGGAGGAGGAGGAGGCAGGGTATAGCCAACTTGGAGCCCCTTGGGAGAGGGGTCACCTCTCCCACTGCCATCTGTGGTTGCTCTTAGGGGTCTGCTGGAAATGGTCACAGTAATGACATACTCCCATGATGAGATGTGAAGAAAACTTCCTCAGTGGGCATCCTTGGAGAGTGTATACCCTGCCAAGCCATGCCAACCTGTGCATAGGTGCAAGAGGTAGCTGTTCCCAGGCAGCTGCCCAGAGCCAGGCTGGGCCAGAACTGAAAAGCAGAAGCACATGTCAATTCCTCCCCTGAGGTGATGCCCCCACTGCCCACACCGGCCGATGCAAATGACACCTCACCCGCTCACACAAATATAGAAGCCCTGCACACCGGCAGGCACGGACAGCCACAGACAACCTCCCTGTTAGCACCATTACCTCACTTGCACACTGACGGATTGCCCACTCACCACCTCTCCCATGCTTGTGCCAGTGTGCATGCACGCACACACACACATGCATCCTGCCCACACATGCCCCACTCAGACTTGCATCCTGAGTCTCCCACTGGGTTCCTGGCTCATGCTGGCATGTGCTGCTCTTGCCCCTTACAGACATGGATGGGCACAGATGCTGCACTCATGCTCTTGCACACGCAGGTGATGGAGCTGGGCTGGGAGCTCCCCTGGCTCTGTCCAGCCCAGGCAGCCTCTCAGACGGCTCAGCCCAACACCCACTGCCTGCCTTTAGGCCTATGCATGCAGGGCTGGACGAGCACTGAGCCTGAGTACAACCTCCTGCCCAGCCCCACCTCATCCCCAGTGGCTGGGAACTTCCAGAGCCAGGGAGGACATACAAGGGAGATGGCCAGGAACAGGTGGAGGGCGTCAGTGGGATGAGAACAAGGAAGTTAAAATTTCTTGGGAGGTGGGGAGGACCAGCAGATGGCATAATGGTTATGTCCTTGGACTCACACATGGCCAACCACAGTTCGAGTCCCAGGCCTGGAGGCTTCAAACTCATGTTGGGTGTATGTGCGTGTGCTCAAAATCCCAAGAGGAGAATGGAAGAGAAGTGATTGCAGTGTGGCCATCCTCTCTTTCTGTCTTTCCAGTAAGTGCACGCACCCTATAGCAAAAATCTCTCTAAAAAACAAAACAAAACCCCAAATTTCCTTGGGGAGTTGGGAGGAGGGCAGGTAGGGCTGATGAGCATCCTGGGGCTGGCATAAGAAATGACCGTGTGTGTGCGCGCGCGTGTGTGTGTGTGTGTGTGGTGGGGTGATGGTTAAAACAGCAGAAATGCATTGTCTCCTGGTTCTGGCGTCCAGGAGTCTGAAATCATGGCTGAGAGGACTCACTCGCTGGAGAGGTTCTGGGAAGGAGCCTTCTTGTCTCTTCCAGCTGCCAGGGGGCTCTGGGTGCTGGGTGTGGCTGAATTACTAGTCTCTGCCTCCGTCTTCGCATAGTCTTCTCCCCCCACACATGCCTCTCCTCTGTCACTTACAAGGACAATTGTCATTAGATTTAGGGTCACCCAGGTAATCTAGGATTCACATAATTCTTTTTTTTTTTTTTAAACAATTACTTATTTAGGGACCAGCAGGTGGCGTGTGGTTGGGTGCTGGACACTCCCACATGGCCAACCACGGTTCAAGTCCTGGATCTGGTGGCTTGCTTTCTCACTTTCTCTGTCTTTGTCTCTGTCTCTCTCTAGTCAAATTAAAAAAAATAATGAATGAATAAAATTTAATAAAAAAGAATTACTTATTTAATTGTATTTTTTTTTTTCATTTGTTATAGGGCACATGCACACCAGAGAAAGAGGGAGGGAGAGAGAAAGCGAGAAAGCAAGCTGCCAGGTCTGGGACTTGAACCGTGGTTGGCCATGTGGGAGACCAGTACCCCAACCACCATGCCAGCAAGATTCTTCACTTAATCACATCTGTGAAGACAGTTTTTCCAAATAAGGTCACACACACAGGGCCTGGGTACGAGGTTATGGAGTATTTGGGGGGAGGGGCGCCATTCACCCCACTCCAGAAGGTGAGAAGGGGTGCATTTGGGATTGGCAGGACTCATGGGGGGCAGGAGTGTCATGCCAGCAGTGCAAGACAGGAGCTCAGAGTTATCCTGTCCTCTTGCCTCCCCTGTTCCCTAGTCCCTGACTTCTTCAAACCTCTCCCTTGAGTGATCACACCCTGCTCTGAAGCCATGGGCCTCCTGCAGGATCTCACCCAATCCATAGGACCCAGGCCTTGCTGACCTCTGGATTTCTGACTCCCAGGAGAACTGAGCAGGCTCTTGGTCCCTTTGGGTGCCATCCCCATCCACAGGTGGTCACATTCACAACACTGTGCACTCAAAATTTTAAAATTTTATTATCATCATCATCATCATTTTTAATTTGACCATAGAGAGATGGGAGGGGGAGGAGTGAGAAAGCAAGCCACCAGGTCCTGGACTGGCACTGCAGTCAACCATCTGGGAGTCCAGCGCCTTGTTCACCATGCTAACTGCTGGCCCCCTGAACTTGGATTTCTGCCCCTGGGCTTCAAGCTCCTGAGGCTCCTGCTAGGTCAGATGCTACCCTGGTGCCCTGGCACGGAGCGAGCCAGGCTGCGTTTATGGCAGCCATAGCCCAGCCCAGGCCTGGGCTAGATTCAGGAGGCCGCTGAGGGTAGGGGAGGACAGGTACAGGGTTCAGGAGTGCACCCAGGGGCCAGGATGGCTGAGGCTGAGTGGAGTAGCCCAGGGCCAAGGATCAGCGGACAGGGAGGGACAGAAGGGCCCTTTGGAAGTTGTTGGAGCCAAAAGAAAAGTTTCCCCTTGTGTGTGTGTGTGTGTGTGTGTGTGTGTGTGTGTGTGTGTGTAGGGGTCAGGCCCTGAGGCAGATGTGGGAGACTATGGTTGATCTGAAGGAGGAGGGGAAAGAGGGACTCCTGCCTACTTAGGGGTGGGCACAAGGAGCTTGAAGATTCTTGTCAGCAGCAAAGGAGGGGAGGCACCTTCCTGCCCAGTACGGGCCGGGCCGGATGTCCTGTGATTCGGCCTCCGGAGTGCCTTGGCCCTGGAGTAGACAGGAACGTGCAGAGAGGGGAGCTGGAGGTCAAATCGCCCCTGACTGCAGGCTTGGGAATCCACCCAGGAGTCCGATGATCCACGTCTGAAGCTGGCCCTGCGGGTCCTAATGAAGGCAAAACAGTCTTCTCCCGTGACTTACTAAACCTTCTCAGTGCCCAGAGTACTTTAGCACTCGACAGACGGCGGCAAGCCGCTGACAGCCCCGCGCGGTGCCCCGCCCAGGCTTGGACTCCAAAGGCTTACGCGAAGTCAGATGCCACAGGAGGGTCCCGGAGTCGCTAGGGCCGTAAAGAAGGGGTTAACGGACAAGCCAGACAGAGCTGGAGCTCCCTCCGCCGCAGCCAGACCGCCCCGGACAGCCTTGAGAACCGCCCCCACCGGCCACCTAGAACAGGCGCCGGGCGGTGTGGGTAGCACCAGAGCCCCGAGGGCGCGGAGCTCTGGCCAGTGCAGGCGTCTCCCAAGTCCTGGCCTGGACTACGTGCGCCAGGAACCCAACAGGGCCCCGGGCTGGGCACGGGGTGGGCCCCCAGCAGTATCACCGCACGGTAGGCAAAGGCAGCTCCTTATTGGCCCAAGACATCCGGCGCATGGGAGCCGCCTAGTCCAGCTGCTGGGTCGCACTCCGGTGGGCGGAGGTCGGGACAGCGAGACCGCGCCTCCTTCGCCGGGCCTGGACGCCAGGCGAACCCGGCCGTACCACCACGCAGCGGGAAGGGGACCACCTTGGGTTGTACCACACGCCCGCCGGCGGGGGACGCCGCCCCGGCGAGGACGTACCGTCGCGTCCGGCCCCGCCCGGCAGGTGGCGGCCCCTCCCCAGGCAGACGTGCAGAAAGGAACGCGCCGGCCTCGCCCGCAAAGGGCCGCGCGGCGGTGGGCGGGGGCGTCAAGCCGCCCCCTTGCTCCCACTGGCTGCAGGCGCTGCAGGGCGGGCCCGGATCGGCCGGCCATTGGCTGCGGGAACTAATATTTGCATACGGGGCTGGGCGCGGGGCGGCGGGGCCCCGGCCGGGGCTGACTGGGGGCGCGAGGGTGGCAGCGGCAGCCGCCGAAGTTGGGCCAAGAGCAGGCGACGGCTCTGCGCCGGGGTCACAAGTGACGCGCGAGGAGTCCCAGGCCAGTGGGCGAGGCGCACCCGAGAGGTCGACCTCCCCTGGGGAGTGTGGGGGTCGGGCTGGGCAGGGGCGGCGTGGCTTGGACGCCCAAGTTGGAGGGGAAGGGGGTGGTGGGCGACCCCTCCACCCGCCGACCCGCTCAGCCGTCCCTCCAGGCTCAGGGCAGCCACTGCCCACCGCACACTGCGCTGCTCCGGACCCACTGTGCGTGTGACAGCGGCTGATCTGTTCCTGGGCAGCGCGAACCCCCTGGCCCCTCTGTGACCCGGGTCTGGCGGGCAGGCAGGCGGCCACACGGGGGCGGAGGGCGCGCCAGCCAAGGTCCTAGTAGGCAGGGCAGCTGGTCACTGCGATGGGGGATGGGGCTGGGAGCCGGGCCGGCCGGTGGACGGGGGTCTGCCAGTCTGTGCCAGTCAGACGTAGGTGCGTGGCCAGAAAGGGAGACTTGCTTGGTCTTCCTTGCCTTTCACTTTCTTGGACTGAGGTTGGGCCAGCCGCCCTCTTGGAGGGAACTTTCTTTTCCTTCTGTGTTCCAGGGTGCCAGGCTGTGCAGAGTTCCCGGGACAACTCTGTGAACGTCACCAAGCTAAGGGCAGCCCTGGGCAAGCATGAGTGCCGTGGTCAGACCTTCCCCCAACCGGACAAGGACCTATGGGATGAGCCTCCTGAGGGCCATCTCTGGAGACTTCCTATAGGCAGATGATGACAGATATGGCTCCTTTGTGTGCTCCTTCCACCTCAGTGAGGCTCCAGAGAAAGCCAGGACTGCGTGGGCTTATTTGTGGGGCCAGGGATATGCCCCTCTAGGGGCCTTCTAGAGCATCCCACACGGGGTCTGTGTTTCGGCGCGGGGTCCAGAACCTGCAGAGCTGACTTACTTCCGGCCAGCAACTTTCTGTGGCCTGCAGTGAACTGGGGTGCTCTTGGCTGGGCTTAGAGAACACTTTCAGTGATGGGGGTGAGTGGCTCTGAGGCCAGTAAGGGCCCCAGCACCAGCCCAAAGCATAACATGGCCCTTCCTCTGGCTGGACCCACCCCGGCGGGGGAGGATGACAGCCACCCTATGTGGTCCTGCCTCAGCATCCCCTGGGGAGGTGTACTGGCTTGGCCCTGCCCTGCCCGCCCTGCCGAGGACTGGACAGCAGCAAAGACCTCGGTCCTTTCTCTGCACAGCCCACGCCAGTGTTTTCAAAGTACAGTTTAAAACTCAAAAGTAAAATTTTCAGCACTTCCAAGGCTTGCTTAGTTATCTGAAGCACTCTGGCAATTTTTCAAGGGTTCAGGACTGTGTGTCCACTGAGGACCCCTCCCTGGGGGAGAAGAGGCTCCTTACCTTCCCCAGAGCCTGCACCAGCAGCCTAGCAGGAACCTGGGTGTGGCTTCAGAAAGAAGAGGTGCTCCTTAAAGACACAGGGAGAGTGTGGTATACCCTGCCAGCTGTGCCTGCTTCCCTTTGGGGTTAGGGAATACTTACGGGAAGCTGGCTACCCAAAGGAGGGTCTGGCCCTGCCAGCCAGCCCTCCCAACCCCCAACCCAACCCCCATCCTGTGTGGGGTGCTCTAGAAGGCCCCTGGCATCGCCTCCTGCTGGCCTGTGTGCTTAGCTTGGAAGATGAACCACAATGGGGCTTAAAGCTTAGACCAGAAGTGGTCTAAGCCCTGAATGTGGGTGGGGGCTGAGGGGGGGGAGCAGCCCCTGCAGACCCCATCCCTTTTACCCCCAGGGCACAGGCTGATAGGCTTTGTACTCCAGGCCTGTCTGGGGCCACAGATCAGGCAGGTCCAGGCCCCAAGGGCCTCCCAGGGACAGGTGGCTGTGAGCTAGGCAGCAGGCGCAGGTGGGAGTGCAAACAAGGAGGTTGGGCTGGGATTTCTGACCTGCGGACCCCAGGATCAGGAGCCCCTTCCAGCTGCCCTTGGCAGGAATACCCAGCCCTAATCACCGTGCTGGCCCCTGAGGAGTGCCCCTTGGTCCCCATGGGCTGCTTCCTTGTTCATGCTCATGTCCCCTATGGTCTTCCTCAGAGGGAGTGGCAAGTGCCAGACTGGCTCAAGGCCACCCCAGGAGAAAGCTGAGTTCACCTCGAGCTTGCCCACATAGCTCAAATCCAACGCAGCTCCCTAGTATCACCCACAGCTGTTCAGAGCGCCCAGGTCCCACTGATCACAAAGATCTCCCATCTTCCTTTTTTCCTTTTATTTATGTTTGCGGCACGTTCACTTGCCACAGAGACAGAGGGAAAGTGAGAAAGCACCCTGAGAGGAGAGCCGTGCACCCTCCTCCCAGGATGTCAGGCACACATGCACATGTACCTGGTGTTTTCTTCAAGCTGCTGGTTCCAAGACTTGAACTACACAGTCGGCCATGTGGGATGCAGCTCCCTTAACCATCACCCTACCATTGGGCCCCAGATCTCCAATCTTAGAACAGAGTATGCGGCCCACCCTGAGGGCCAGGACTCAAGAAGCAACAGTGGCCCAAGGGCAGAGGCCATGGCCACTGCCCTGCCTCCATTTCATTTCAAGCCTGCAAGGCCCACAGCAGAGACTTCACACCCACCCAGGAAGAAGGAGGCCGCTCTGGCCCACGCGGTGTCTACACCCTCTCTAGGGCCCGCAGAGGTTCTGTGGGTGACATTCCTTAGGCCCAGCAAGAACCTGCTCCCACGAGCTCAGTAAACCTGAAGGGCAAGTCTAGCTCATCCTCAGTTCCTGCTGCTGCTGGTGGGGCACAGGCCTGATGAGCCAGGTGGGAGAAAAGTGCAAACGGGAAGGACTAGGCCAGGCCAGGGCTGAGTAAGCAGGTGCCCCTGCAGGAGCCCGGGAAGAGCTGGGGGTAGGTGGGGCAGAGCAGCTGGAATGAGGGCCCCAGGAACCTCAGCTTGGATCCTGCTAGGCATTAGTCTTGAGGGCTCCCCTTCTCAGGAGCACCCCCTGTAGCCAGCAGGGGTGGCTCTGGGTACTGCCCAGTGGTCTTGGTGTGAAGTTGCAGGTTCTGCCCACTGGAGCGTCATAACACACGCAAGCCACTTTGGACAATTTATTAAGGTTTTAGTGTTGGAGTAGGGGAGATGGCACATACATTCTTGCCCTGTACACGTACGTACACACACACACACACACACACACACAGGGTGAACAGCTGAAGGGCCCTTCCCATAGGCAAGCACGTACCCATAGGTTGAACACCCTTTCTACACATCTGTCCCCAGCGAGGAGTTGTGGTCTTTGGGGTCTGGTGAATTCTAATCTGGCCGTGTCCCATGCTTCTTCAAGAAGGCTTGGCAACTTGGCAAGGACGAGGGCAACCCTTCCCAGCACCCTCCAGACCCTTCGAGCAGAAACCCAGGGTGCCAGGGTTTCTTCCCACTGCATGGAGGAAGGAATCGTTTGAGACCAACTCTCCTGTCGTCCACGTCAGCTCCTCTCTCGCCCTCGCTGGTTTGTCATCAGAGCCTGGGGGTGTACTGCCAGTGGATACCACACTGGGGCAGGAGCTGCTACCTCCAGGAATTCTGCCTCATGGGAACAACTGTGGGGAGGACACAGGCTGAGAAGACTGAGGCCAGAGGAGGGTCCTGTCACACTGAGGGGGTGGACAGAGACATACCCTCAGGGCTCATGCTGGATACTAGCACAGGACTCCGTGGGGCTCCTGGGAGGGGCTCCTCTCTGGCTGAAGGCAGAAGGTCCTATGGAGACAGCAGATCAGCTCGCATCTGGATTGGTCCCCCACCATCTCAGCCTCCCTCCACAACGCTCTGACCTGCGTGTCAAGGGGGGTCCTGTCTGGCCGTGGGGGTGGCGGTAGTGCAGCCCCTGTCTGCTGGATGAACTGCTGCAGGTTACACTGACGGAGTTCCCGATTCAGCTCCTCCAGCTCCTGAGCCTGGGCCTGGGCACACAGTGCAGCCTTGGGCCTCCCCTGCTCTTGCACCTCGAGAGTGCTCCTCCGAGTCTGCCCCCATGACCACCCCCAAATCTGCCCCAGGGTGGAGAGGGGCAGAGGTCAGGCCTCTGGGCTTACCTGCAGGGCACGCTCTGCGGCCTCCAGGGCCCGGCTCACCAGTGCCAGGCTGCCCTGCACCTCTGCACTCTGCCTCTCCTGCACGGCTAGGTCCTGGCGCAGGCGCTCAGCAGCAGATGCTGTGGGCGAAGGGGGTCCGGGGGCCTCTGCAGCCAGCCAGAGCTCAGCCTCCAGCGCGTGGGCCTGGGCATCCAGGGCTTGCAGCCGGGCAGCGTGTTCTGCGGTGGCTGCGCTCAGTGCCTGCAGGCGTGCCTGCCCCTCTTGTTCCCGGGCTTGCTCCCGTCGCAGCTCCTGTTCCCAGAAGGCCTCCTGACCCAGCAACTCGGCATTCCTCTGCACCCTGAGCTCCAGGCCCTGCAAGGCTGTGTGGCAGCTTGGTGTGGGTGCTACAAAGGCCAGAGGCTCAGACGGCAAGGGAGTAGGGGCCAGCCCGGGGCAGCCCAGGCTGAATGTCAGTGCTTTGTGGGGCTCACGACCTGTTGCTGCCCGTGGCTTTGAGGGGAGGCTGGCACGGACTGGACACCGTTCTGGGGGTGGGCAGCTGTCTGAAGAGGGCCTCCCAGCTAAGCTGGGTCCCGTCCGCCTCAGGACAAACTGGACATCACTGGCAAACTGTCCACAGGTGGCCTGGGCACCCACGGGACACTCTTGTGGTAGCAGCTGCCGTTCCTTCTCTCTAAGACGCTGCACGAGCACAAAGCGGCCTGTCTGGCCTGGGAGAGAGGGGAAAGGGGTCAGTCTATGTGGCACTTTGTCCACCTAGCTTGAGGAGTTGGGGGAGGACAGGAAGGCTCAGCAGCCGACCCCACTCCCAGCTCTACCTCTTGGGCCTGTCTGTCCCCCAGGAGACTTACCTATTGCTTGGGCTAGTGCGATGACCACTTCCTGGCAGGTGGTCTGCTCTGAGACCCCACAGACCACCCGCTGGATGCCATCCACCCATACCTTCAGCTCCATGGCTGCCAGCGCCAAGAGCATCCCTGCCCTGTGGGGAATGCACAAGCCACAGGGTCAGGCCCTGCCTGGCCCCACCATAGCCTGGCCCTCCTCTCGGCCCTCCTCTCACCTGCGGCCCCTCACCGCCAGCCCTGCCCTGTGCACTCAGCCCCACCCACAGGACACATTCCTGGAGTGGCCAAGGAACTAGTCTGGCCCTGGAGAGCTCTTTGAGGCTTCCTCAACTTCACCAACCTCCTCTTGTCCCGCCTCCACTCCAGGAACAAGGCAAATCATTAACCAGATCCAGGACTTCCTGTCCCCCTATTCACCTGGCTCAGAGGGCACTGCCATCTCCCGTGGGTAGCATCCAGGGCAGCCGTCCCCAGGCACCCAAGGGCGCCCGCACGCAAACACGATGCCCTCCGCTGCCATGGGAACCCCCCCCCCCCACCGCCCAAGCAAGGAAGAGATCTTTTCAGGCCTCTAAGGAGCTCCGAAGTCGCGACCCAGACCTCCGTCCTCCAGACCGACTCCCAGCCAGCCTGAGCAGCCACCTCCCCTGCTCCCGAAACCCCTCTCGCTCAATCGATGCGATCGCCCTGGAGGTCCCCTTCGTGCCGCGGGCATGGCTGCCAGCACCGCGGACCCTCAGCCAGGCTGGATCCCCGGAGTCTCGGCTCTGCAGAGGGTGGGTGCAGGTGCGGACCCCACGCGCCCCCTCCGTTTTGGGCCAGCGGAAAACCATTCCCCGTCGCAGTCGCCACTCTGGCCGGCCTGGAGCCGCGCCCCGAACCTCGGCGGCTCAGGGACCCGGCACTACTCACCTGGGCGTTCGCCAGCCGGGGGAATCAGGGAGCTCCGGCGCCGCCGCCGCCGCCGCAACCTGCCGCCGGCAGCACAGCAGCTCGCCTTGGCCCAAGACCCCATTGGCCTGTAGCCTTCTCGCCCCGCCCCTCCGCGCCCCCATTCGCTCCAAGGCGTGCGCTTTCCGCCCCACGCCCACGCCCATTGGCTCCCTCTTCCCCACCCCGCCCCATTGGCTAGTCGCTCCGCCTCCAGCGGCGCCCAGGTGTGGGCGGGTCCCCACGGAGCGGAGGGGAGGGCAGATTCCGGGTCTCGGCTTGCTCCCAACCCTAGAACAACGCGGAAGAGCCTCTATGGCCGGAGTTCGCGGGTGGCGGGTCGAGGCAGGTGTTTGGCCCCACTCCCGGGCCGACTTCCTCAGCAGCCTTCCAGTGTGATGGGTCCTGCCCAGGAAAAGGGCGCGGGCTTGTGATCCCGCATCTCCTCCGAGGAGCCAGAAGCACCACTCCTTTCCCTGGCCGGCCTCTAGGGGCAGGGCCCTTCCACCCGCCGGAGGGAGAAGGCGCCCTGGGGGCTTGGCAGATCTGGTGGGCTGGAGCTTCGGGGCGCTGCGGCCCTGGTGGGGGAGGGGCTGCCCGAGGCTGCCTGGGACAAAGGCTCAGGGCTCTGAGGCGCCTTCCCCCATCCACTCCTGCCCCCAGTGCCTCAGTGCCCTCTAAGTTGTGGGCACTCAACAAAGTGGGCCTGAAGCTGTTCCTCTGTCCCTTCCTCTGCATTTTTTTTAAAAATAATTTTGCCAGAGGATGCTTGTGCTCCCAGAAGAAAGTGAGAAATCACCTCCCTCTATGGGGGCTGGTCACGCTTCCATGCTTCAATCCTCCATTGCCCCCACCTTTTAGGATTTGGGGGCATGTATACACGCACTTGTGTTTCTCAAGCCCCTGGGCCGGGTGTCAAACCCCACAGCCAGCTATGTGGGATTCTGCTACCTTAATCACTGCCACCAGCCCATCCCTCCTGTTCTTGTAAGTGTAGCAGCCAGGGCTCCTCAGAAGGTGGAGTCTCGTGGGTCCAATCTAGCACCTCACTTTTTTTAAAAAAATAATTATTTATTTAATTTTATTATTCGTTTATTTATTTCAATTTGAACAGAGAGATACACATAGAGAGAGAGAAAGTGAAAAAAATAAGCCACCAGGTCCGGGACTCGAACCCTGGTCGGCCATGTGGGAGTGTACAACACCTTAACCACCACACCACCTGCTGGTCCCACACCTCAATTTTTAAAATTTTTTTTTTTTTTTTTGCTATAGGGCGCGTGCGCTCGCCAGAAAGACAGACAAACAGAAAGAAAGCAAGAAATCACCCCCCGGGGGGGATGGCCACACCGCAATCCCTTCTCCTCCTTTCTCCTCTCTGGATCTTGGGCACGCACACACATGCGTCTGGCGTGAGTTTAAGCCACCAGGTCCGGGACTCAAACCTCAAACCGCAGTCGGCTACATGGGAATTCAGCGACAAAGCCATTACGCTAACTGCTGGTCCCGTGCACCTCATTTTTAAAAAACTTATCCGTTCCTTCCATGAGGAGAGAGAGACAGAGAGCCAGCACTGCCCAAGAGGGTCTTGACTTTGCAAACCACTCCCAGCATCCGCCAGCCCAGACTCACAGACATGCACACATAGGTTCTCAAGGAGACTGCTTCCTGGGTGCCACAGAATCCTCCCGTGGGGGTCAGCCCGGCAGAGCCACTGTCCAGTCCTCTCTAGTTCTTCGCTTTTTCCTGGTACAGAGAGAATAATCGTGGTGATCATGGGCACAATCCCAGGGCAGGCCAAGGGTGGTGGCCCAGAGGGCGTAGAGACCGACTGGAGAAAGTGAGGCCTCCAGCTAGGGGTTAGGTGGGTGAGAGCCCTGAGGGCAGAGAGATTGGAGGGGCTGGGGAAACCACTGCTGGCTAGTTTGGCACAGCTCAGCTTTCCACCACTCTTCTCTGCCTCCTCTCTACCCACACCCCTTGCCCACCCCCAAGTAAGTTCAGGGCCCAGCGTGGTCCACATTCTCAGGACGCACCCACATCCATACCAGGCTTACTCAGGGCTGCAATGCCCCACTGATTGCTACTGTCGGGCTAGGAAGGGGAGCAAGACTCCCCTCAGGGTTAGGGGTGTTGGACACTGTGGTCCCCTGGGCCTGCTTAGCTTAGCTGGGCAGTAGCTGGGGGCCTCTTACATCTCTGGGCTGCAATAGCTTAGAACTCAGGGCTCTGGTCTGAGGTTTCCTTGGAGGCTCCAGGTAACAAACAGCCCCTCCCCTCTGGATGCCTGTATCCATGGCAACAGCATAGCACCCTTTCCTCCCTAGGCCTGCTTGGAGCTCAGGCCTCAGGTAGGTGTTGGGGTTAGGGCTGGGGAGACACAGGCAAAGGGCCAGCGCCTCTGAGGACCCTAGTTCTAGACTGAAGCCAAGGGCACCTCAAGCAGACGGTAGGAAATGTGTGGACACACCTGGGACACGCTCTGGGAAATGCTCTGCTCCTCTGGCCTGGTGGGAAGCACACGGGGGACACCCACATGACTAGCAGTCTGGTGTCCTGGGAGGTAGACACACGTGTGGACCTCCCCAGAGAGTGGCACTGTGTAAGCCATAATGTGGTCTGGAACTCTCCAATGTGTGTGCGTGTGTGTGTGTGTGTGTGTGTGTGCGTGTGTGTAGTCACACAGGGAGAACCCCACAGGTGCCCACTCACAGGACTCAGGGAAGACTCAGCTCCGCCACCTCCCCAAGAACATCCAGAATGGCCCCCACATCTTGCCAGGACCCTGAAGACACTGAGGAGAAGGCTCTCCTATACCTAACAGATCAACAGCCACCGCTCAGTGCTAGCGCCCCCTTGCACCCCATGGCTTCCACATGCCCGCAGAACACCAAGCCCCATTCCACACGGTTGGGTGTCTCCGCCAACACGCGGTAAGGAGGGGATAGAGGTGTGGTCGGCCTTCTGGGTTGGCAGGCAGCAGGCCAAGCCTGATCAGACGGCAGGGGCACTGGCATTGCAGGTTGGCTCCTGAGTCCCTGGATCCCCACACCCTGCGACTGCTGTGGGGGCAGCGAGAACTGGAGATCCAGGCACTGCGGTGGGCTGTCCAGAATGTCCAGGACGCCCGGCACTGTCACATCCTACAGGAGGTGGCAGGGCTTCTCCCCGAGAGGTCAGCAGCGAAGCCTCCCAGTCTGACCCAGCCTCTGCCCTGGACTCACGTCTTGGTTTCTATCTCACCGCAGACCCAGAAGAGCCTGACCCTTACCCTGACCTTTGCCCCCAGTCCTAATCCTTGCTTGACTCTGACCCACCTGCCTAACCCTAGCCTTAACCCTCAGCATGTCAATACTGCTGACCCCAACCTTGACCCCCAGCCCACACCTATCGGAGCCTGACCTGTCCTGGCCTGGCATGCCCATGGGGCTGGGAGGGCAGTGGAACCCCTCCTTCTCCCTTGTTTGGCTGCCGACTGACCTTGGAACCCATGCCTGTCCCTCTTTCTAGGAGCTCCCGCAATCAAGAAAAGTTTCTGCAGAGCCAGATCCAGAAGCTGACCCTGGAGCTGAAAGAGCAAAAGGAACAAGCCCAGCTGGTGAGGCGGGTGTGACCAGGCGGCTGGCAGGTTACTAGTGGGCCAGGGCAGCAAGGATGGGGCTGGCTGCGGATGGGTCCACAGACACCCACACACTGTCCCGGAGCAGGAGAAGCAGCACCTTGGGGAGCAGCTGCGGCTCGCCACCAGCACGTTGCAGCAGCTGCAGGCGGAGCTGCAGACCTTCCAGAAATCTTGCCTCCTGCAGCTGGCCCGCTCATCCTGGGTGGGCCGCGTTCTGAGATCTCAGACTGGCAGTGTGGAGGTGAGCATGCCTGCCCTCCCCTCCCGGCCTGCTCACCATTCCCCCCAGGCCCCCTTGAACTCCCCCCCCACAGCCAGGGTCCTGGGTATGTGTGTGTGGGGACTCTAGCATGTGGCCTGTGGTCCTTCCCACGTAATCTGGAGCACTGCTTAGGTCAAAGAGGAGAATGCTGGGGGGTGCGGGGGAGCCCTTGCCCACTGGCTTCAGTCCCCTTTTGCAGGTGGTGACAGCAGAGACACTGATGGACTCCTGTGACCTCTCTGAGAGCGATCAGACCCCTGTTGCTGGGGAGGTGAGCAAGGCCTCCCAGAGTGTGACCTGGGTTCTGGAGGCCTGCAGGAGGGAAGGGCCACATACCTGATGCTTCCTGGACCAGGGTTTCCGGCTGGAGGACGTGGACTGGAATAGCATCGCCCACCGATACCCCAACCTCTTTACGAGCATCCACTCTAACTCGGATCAAAAGTAATTGCACTGGGACCCCCTCGGGCCCCCTCAGGGGCCAGTGGAGGGGAGGCCGACTTGGCAGATGTGGTCCGGCCCGAGGTCTAGGTTTATTAGTATCCCTGGACAAGTCACTTAAAGTCTCCAAGCCTCAGTTCTCTGAGCTGTAGAATGGGTTAGGGACGAAGGGAAGTGGCTCTGGGACCATCACTGTCCTGCCGTGGGCTGGGCCGGGGTGACAGGTACCAGGACAGGGCTGGTGTGCAGAGCCAGAGCCATAACCGACAAAACATGGCCCGCAGGCAGACTCGGCGCTGGCCGTCCCTCCCGCTGGACGCGAGTAGCTCAGAGTCCCACCGAGACCGTGTGACGGGTCGTCTCAAGAGCGTGGAGTGGAGCTCCTTGACCTGGGTGGGCACCAGCAGATCCGGCAGCACGGACTCGGACTCCAGCAGCTGCCAGCTGGCCCTGAGTTCTCTAGTGCAGGTGACAGGGGACCCACCCCAACAGCCAGATCACGCCTCTTCAGAGCAGATCCAGACCCTGAAGAACTTCAGTGGAGACTTGGAGCCAGAAGGTGGAGTGGGGCGGGGCTCTGCGAACCGAGGGCGGGAGCCAGGTACTGATACCCACCCTGCACACTGTACCGTTAGCACTCAGGGGCCAGCCAGCCCTGCGGCCTTGAATCTGACCCCGGCACTGCTCCCCTCCCACAGACTCTCAGCTTCAGGCTGGTTTGACCTGGCAGGGGACATCCGGATGGGACGCTCCATATGGGGTCCTTCTCCCCAAAGGGTTTCTCTCTGCTAGGTTTCCAGAAAACCTCAGACTGGACGGGTGAGACGGCCCTCGAACCTGAGCCCCGTGTAGATCTCGCTCACCACTGTCCGGAGCCCTGGCCGAGGTGAGGAGAGACCCCAACTGCCCGCGAACCACCAAAGTAGCAGCTGCTGTCCTTGCAAAACGCGGACGGGAACCGGCGGGTCAGCAGGGCCGGGCTTCTTTGCGCAGCGCTTCTCACACCTCCCGGCCCCAGGCCCACCAGCTACTCCCTGAAGATCGTGGCCGTGAGCTGCCGCGGGAAGTTTGTCCGCGTCTTCAACCAGTCTCTGGAGGACACCGCCGACCTGAGCGACTTCATGCTGCAGCAGCTGGTGCGCGACTTCCCGGTGTGCATGTACCGCTTCCCGCCCGGCACGCTGCTGGCCCCGCGGCACCACATCACGGTGCGCCCCGCTCCCGAGCTCCTGTGGCCCCCGCCCGCCCCGCGCCGCGCCTCACCCGCCGCCCCCGCGCCGTCCCCAGGTATGGGGCGAGGGGACCAGCAGAACCAGGAAGGAGCCATCCTTGTCCTTGGGCCGGGAGCCCGTCCACTTCCGCTCCAGTCGGGGCTGCGTGACCCTGCTCCTGAACCCCAAGGGCGAGGTATGTGCGCCGCAGCGGGGGAAGGGTTGGATTGGCCTGAGAGGTGAGCGTGAGCCCCGCGCCCCTGCTGGCTTTGCAGGTCCTCAGCCAACACCAGGCCCCACACTCCGTGACCCCAGTCTCGAGAATCTTCCTGAACAATACCGACTTGTCCATCGATTGCTTCCCGCTCTCTGAGGCCCAGCCCGACACCGACGCTGGCAGCACTGGCGACACTGGCCAGCAGAAGCGCCGGCCTCGACCCCCGTGCAAGGGCCGGGTGCAAGAGGCCAGGGCCAAGCTCCGGAAGCCGGGGTGGGAACCGCAGGTTGCTCGGTGCCCGCCCCATCTCCCCGCCCCTCCAAAGCAAAAAGCTTCCCGTTTTCTGGCTAGGAGCCCTCCTGCCCATCCTCTGCAGGGCCTGCGCTGGCCAGGCTCGCCCCTCCCCGAGTTCTCCTGCTCCAGGCCCCTGCAGCTCTCAGGTCGGACCCCCCCAGGACCTGCTTTCCGCAGGCCGCTTGTTGTAGCCCTCACGACCCGCTTGCCCCACCAGGACACGGGGCTCTTTGCCACTCCTGGGCACCAGCAAGCCCTGCCACCCGCGGGAGGTGCCAGCTCGGCCAGAACGCGCCGAGACCAAGGCACCAGAGCTCCTGCCAACCATCTCAGGCGAGGGGGCGCGGGAAGCAGAGGGACAGGAGGGCGGCCTGCTGAGGGGACGCGGCCAGTCTGACCCCAGCCCCATCATGTCACACGCAGAGACCGAGGCCGAGCCGCGCCTCCAGGACTGCCGGGCCAGGAAGGAGCACAAGGTCCGGGTGAGTGCACTAGGGGAGAGTCTGCAGGGCGGCGGGTCCCCGACCGCACAGCCCGCGCCCCTCTTAGGCCCGGGTGCCTCGCAGGTGTGCCGGAAGAGCGTGGACCGGAGCTGCCCCATGGTGGCGCTGTCGGTGCAGAGTACCGCCGAGAGCAGATTCGGCTTCCGCTTCCTAAGCTGCCCGCCGCTCACCGCGGACGCAAGCCGGCGGGTGTAGGCGCCCGGGGATTGCCAGGGGAGAGGGACGGGGGCGGAGGAACCCGGGCAAGGCAGGTGGAGACAGCTGCATAATTTACTGAACCAACTTTGCCTACAAAGTAAACCGCATTTCTGTACACCAGAAGAGTTGGAAATGATTTTCTTGGTTTTCGGAGCATCTTGACCCAAGAGGAGGGAACTGGTCGCTTCATTCCTGAGCAGAGAACCCGCAGATCCACCAGAGATGAGAGGCCTGGCTAAGGCCTGGGCAGCTTGGAGCCAGCACCTGGGACCCTGGGCCACAGCACCTTGAGGGGGGAGGGGCTCAGAGTTCTGGGACAACTGGACTGAGAGCCCACAGGGGTGTGGATGGACACCCAGCCCTGTTCCAGCGGCCTTGGCGGCAGCCCAACTCTACCTGGGGAAGTCTCTCCTGGGCAGGCCAGGCCCGGGGCCAGCAGGGGCTGCCTCACACCCAGGCTAAGCCCAGCCCTGGCTTCTTGCTCCCTGGCTGGTCCCAACTGCCACTCCCCTCCACCAAGAGGAGCCTCTCCAGGGCCAGGCCTACCTCCCACCCCCAACACACCCTCCCAGATGCGAGACCCAGAGGCCAGAGTCCATACGGGGCTCCCTTACAGGGTGCCCCTTGGCCCCAGTCCTGGCAAGCTTGGCAGTGTTGGGCATTTACGCCAAGGGTGGGAATGGCCTGGGGTGAGTGGGGGCCAGGTGCTGCAGGCACCTAAGGCCCGGGGACCTGGCCACTCTTTCTCGTGCTGCCTTTGGATCTAGACCACCCTGGACTCGAGGGCTTGGGCTTGAAGTCACCTCCAGGGCTCTCAGGGTAGTCACTGCAGCCAGCCCCTGACCTAGGTCAGACCCCAGACTGCCCAGGGCTCTGAGCCGACGTCTCCTGAAGGGCAGGTCTGCAGACCCCCAGGGGGAGCTGCTGCCCCAGTCAGGTGGGTGCTTGGGGGGAGAAGGGGTCAGGTGACAGCCCGTGGTCCTGGGAAGTTCTAGAAAGCAAGGAAGGAGACAACTTGTCAGAGTGGCGCTGTCAAATGAGGGGCACCAGGTTGGGGGGGCACCACAGGCAGTGTCCACTGTGGCTCTCCTGGGCTGCACCCCTCTGCCCTGTTTCCCGTGTCCCCCAGCCTCATGACCTCGGCCTGTGATTGGGCTGGCCCACCTCTGGGCATGCAAGGAGGCCCTAGGGCCTGGCTCTGGTTTGCACCCTGTGGGTCCAATCCCTGAGAGCCTGCTCACAGGCTAGTGGCCTCCGGCCGTTCCTAAGCTGACTATGGAGTGACTCTCCAGCACACATTGGGCAGGTGGCTGTGGTCACCTAGGGCCCACCTGGAGCCGGGGTCTGCAGCAGGAGGCCTCGGCGCCCCTTTGTCCCTGAGCCTCCCTGCTCTGTCACCACTCCAGCCACCTCTCCTCCTGCTGGCCACACTGCCTGCTCTTCCCTCCACTCCTCCATTCTTGTCCACTCCTCTGTCCAGCTCCTTCTCCAAGCACCAGCTCGGCCTGCCCTGTTCCCTGTCCATCCTGGCCCCTTTGACGGGGACCTCCACACAGAGGCCACTCTGCTCGCCATGTCCCGTCCCCAGGCCTACCCACCCTGTTGGGTCACAGTCACAGTCACTCTCAAGCCAGTGTCCCGGAGAGGGCCCTGCCTGGCTCAGTTCTGTGTCCGCGAGCCCAGAGCCCACGCAGGTCCCGTCTGTGGGTGAGATGGCAGTGCCCTCCCAGCAGTGGGCACATCTTGCTCGCCAGCCCTTACCAGGGGCAGCTCGCTCCTCTGGTCCAGGCCCCTCTCAACTCTGCTTCTACCAGCCCCTGTGGCTCGTGGGTGGGGGACATGAGGTGGGCCCTGGACTGTGAGCCCCTATAGGAGAAGGCCTTCCTGTCACAGCCTGTCCCAGAGCCTGACTGAGGGAGACAGGGTGTGCCAGTCTGAGGGGACATGTCAGGGCACCCTCAGGCACTGGGGCAGGCTGGCAGGCTCAGTACCTGAGGCCGGGCGCGGGGCGCTGGGAGGGTGCTTGGGCCCAGCCTGTTCCTCTTGTTCTTCTGGGGCCCTCCGTGGGTTCTGGGGGAGTGCAGTCCCTTCCTGCTGGGATTCCAGGTGGCTACAGGGGAGGGGGCTGGAGGGAGGGAGAAAAGCTGGAGCCCCATCCTGCCTTGGAGCCAGTCTCAAACGAGGTGACTCTGGGATGGCCCACCAGCCGTGGGCTCCCCAGACCGCACCTTTGGCCCGGCCAGGGACCAGTGGCCACTCAGCCAAGGCAGCCCCCAGCCTCACCCGCCTCCACCAGCCAGAACACACACTGGTAGGACTCAGTGGGAGAGGGTACCCACCACAGGCCGGGCTCCCTCCAGGCCTGAAGCCCAGCCACGGCCAGACGGTCACAGCTGCCCGAGTCGGGTTCCGCGGTGGAGGCGCTGGTGGCCAGGTTTTCTGGCTCGTGCTGAGGTAGCTGCTCTGGGGGTGTCCAGGCCTGGGGAGGAAAGGGGCTGGTTTGTGGACCCTGGCCCTGAAATGGTGTTCAGCAGGGCACGGTCAGGACGGGAGCCCTGGATCTGGCCCACTGTGGGGCTGGAGCCCTGGCCTGCTCTGGGGCGGGGGCGGGGCATACCTGGTACTGGTGCCTACGCTCTCGTAGGCCTCTGATGGGGTTCCCACAGAGAACCTGGCCAGCACCTGGAGAAGAAGGCATGGCTGGGGCTGGTCTGGGGTCACGGGGCTGCAGGGCCAGCTGCAGGCTGGGGCCGGCCGGTTACCATGGGTGAGGTTGCTGGAGTTGTCCTCTGGGGCCAGGTCATCCGGAAGCAGGCCTTCAGGCGCGGGGCTCCCGGGTAGCAGGGAGAGGGGCCAGGGCCTGGGGGTCCGGGGCTGGGTCTCAGTCAGGGGCAGCTCTGGGTCTCCATGGGGGTGATCTGTGTGAGGGGCAGAGTCAGAGGTCTCAGGGCCCACGTCAGCTGGCCAGTCCGAGAGCTCACCACATACTGTCCACAGACCAGGGACCTGCCACCAGCGAGCTGTGCCCCAAGCTTCTGACACTCTACTCCCATCTGGAAAGACCCTGAGCCTCCCACCATCCTCTCCCTTTGCAGAGGGATGGGGGCTCCTGGAGCTACTCAAACGGACAGTGTCCTGGCCCAGGGGCGAATGTGCACGGCTCTGGGGACCAGGGTAAAGATGTGGCCATTGAGCTGAGAGGCCTGGCGGGCTGGAGAGAAGCCTTTCCCTGGTAGGGGACGGGGGGGACTTCTCCTCTCGGGGGGGCTAGACGGGAGACCTCTCCTTTCCAGGGGCTGATGGGGAGACCTCTCCTCTTGGAAGGGTGGGAGGGAGATCTCTCTTCCTGTGGAGGTTTTTTGGAGAAATTCTCCTCCCAGAGAACTGGGGAGACCTCTCCTCCTAGGGGGCTGGGGAGACCTCTCCTGGGAGGTCTGCAGGCAGGAGGGGGCTGTACCCAGCCAGGGGAGAAGCCTGCCCAGGACGCTGGTCTCCTTGATGGCCTCCTTCACCATGAGCCAGTCCTGGTTCAGCTTCAGCGGCACCAGCAGGCCCGTGTGCGTGGCCGGCACCTCGTCCAGGACCTGCAGCTGGGGGATGAGCTTCCTCACCTCTGCCCTGTAGTTGTAGTCCACGGGCACCTGCAGGGTGGAGGGTGAGGGGTGACAGGCCTGGGTCCAGGGTCCTTCAGGCCAGCTCTGCCCAGGGCTCCCTCCCCCAGACCCCGCGTAAGGCTTGGACTACCTTGGGTCACTCTCAGCCCCTTGGGACTGCAGGAGCCTGCACTCAGGATGTGAGACTCACTGTCTGGGCCCACAGCAGGGTCTGGCCTGTGGAGCAGCCAGTATGCACCAGGGGAACAAAGTCCCAGCATGCAGTGCCACCAGGTGGCAGCTCACGGGGCAGGCACGTGAGCTTGCTCGCAGGGCCTGTGACAGCTTCCAGCAGGGCATGCGTCACCCTGAGGCATGGGTGCATTCCTGCAGAGGGTGTGCACGGGCCTGCAGGACTGGAGGTGGTTCTCCATGGGGCGTGCGGGGCATGTGCGTGCACGATTCTGTGTGGTTCCATGTGGCCTGTGCACAGGCCCCTGGGTGTGTGAATGTGACCCTGTGAGACCTGGCAGACTGGCCCAGGAGGACGTAGCAGTAGCTATAGGTTTTTAGTGACAGAAGAGGACTAGATCGCAGTGAGTGAGCAGTAGGGGGCCCTCAGGTCCTCCGCCCAGGGGAGGGCCGAGGGACTGGATCCACATACACGGCCGAGCGTCCAGCACACCCACCTTGTTGGAAGGGCCGGGGGCTGGCCGCAGGCACACCAGGTTGCCCTCCAGGGTGAGCGTGGCCAGCCGTGGGCACAGCTGCAGGTAGCGTACCTGCCCCAGGTCGTCCACGCTGTTGCCCTCCAAGTCCAGCACCTCGAGCTGCTCGAGCAGGCACAGCGGGCTCAGGTCTGCGATGTTGTTGTAGGAGACGTAGAGTTCCTGCGGTGGCATGGGCTCAGCCAGGGCCGCCGGCTGCCCCCCAGCCCCGGCCGCGGCAGACCCACCTTCAGCACTGGGAAGGAGCTGATGCCGTCCAGGTCGGCCAGGCCACAGCGAGCCAGCCACAGCACCTGCAGACGGCCCAGAGAGGTGCCCAGGTCTCTGCAGAAGGCAAGGAAGGGGGAGCGGAGCGGTCAGTGCTGTCAGGGGAGGGCCATGTATCCAACGGGGGAGGCCCGTGCTAAGCCCCTGCCCTCTTGGCTGCCCCCATCCTTTTTTTTTTTTTTTTTTTTTTTTCCTTTTTTCTTCCTTTCCTCCAAATTTTGCTACAGAGCATATGTGCTTGCCAGGGAGAGGGAGAGTGAGAAAGCGCCTCCATGACGAATGGTCACACTGCAGTCCCCTCCTCCACTTCTCCATCCTCTGGGAATTTGGAGCATGCACACACACATATGCCCAGTGCCACTGGCCCTCATTTTTTTTTTTTTTTAAATTTAAAGAGGTGTTTACCTTAGGGCATGTGCTCTTGCCGGAAAGATAGAGACAGAGACAGTGAGAGGGAAAGTGAGAAATCTCCCCATAAGGGGCATGGCCAAACCACAATCCCTTCTCTTCTCTTCTCCTCCCAGGATCTTGGGCACACATGCACATGCACCTGGCATGATTTTCTTTCTTTCTTTTATTAGAATTATTTATTTAATTTTATTTATTTACTATTATTATTCAATTTGATATGAGAGAGAGGGAGAAAACTGCCAGGTCCAAGACTCGAACCATGCTGGCCATGTGGGAGTCTAGCACCTTAAGCATTATGCCATACCACTTGCACCGGTCCAGGACTCGAACTATGGTCAGCCATATAGGAGTCTAGCAACATGACTGCCACACCATCTGCTGGCCCGCCAGTGTATTTTTCAAGCTGCTGGGTCGGTCACAGTCGGTCACGAGGGATCCAGTTGCAGTAACCAATGTGCCACTGGCTGGCCTAGTACAGGGGCCTTTGTGACTGGCTCAGGGTGGCCTCCAGGGAGGAGCTCCAGGGTCCCCCAACTTCCTGCCTTTCCCCCCTTGCCACAGCCTCTCGATCTCGGGCGTGGGTAGATCCCACCTGCTATAAGCACTGGAAAGCCTGCGTCTGGCCCAGGGGACCTGCCGGCTGCAGTGCGGAGGGCGGCAGGCCTCTTCCCTTTCACGCTGCAGGTACCGTACTGTTTCTTTTCAGCCAGGTGAGCCTCCTGCCTCAGCCTCCCATGTAGCTGCGGCTACAGGCATGTGTGTGGATATATATATATATATATATATATATATATATATATATATATATATATTTTTTTTTTTTTTTTTTTTTTTTTTTTTTTTTTTTTCTAGGAGACTTCTTGCTATAGGGCACATGGACTCACCAGAGAGACAGAAAGCGAGAAATCACCCCCTGGGGAGATGGCCACACCGCAGTCCGTTCTCTTCCATTCTCATTTTGGGATTTCAGGCACATAGGCACACACACCCAGAGTGAGTTTTAAGCCTCCAGGTCCAGGACTTGAACTGCAGTCGACTATGTGGGAGGCCAGCAACATCATTGTTATGCCATCCACTGGTCCCACGCATGGCTTTTTAAGGTGGGCATGAATGGAGCCAAGGCCCCCTGTGTGGCCTGCCTGCTGAGCAGCCGTGTCGGGCAGCTGTACTGCCACGCTGAGCCAGCGTTTCTCACTGTACTATTAACCGCTCCCGGGGTGTGCAGGTGGGAGGACGGGGCTGCAGTGCTGCTGGGAAGCCCTAGCCAGCGGGGCCACCAACGCGGAGGGGCTGGTTTGGAGGTGGACATGGGCAGCGACATCACTGTGCTTCCTGCACTGCAGCCGTGCTGGCCCCGTGTGTCCCTGAGATGTGCCGTGTATGTCCACACCTGACTGTGCACTGGCCTCCTCCCTGCGGGATGCTTGTTCTCCGGGTGCTGCAAAGCTGGTCTCCTCACTTTCTCCGTGTGCAAACACCACCTTAGCGTTGAGGTGTTAGGGACAACTGTGGATTTCCCCAAGGGTAACTTCTCCAGCTCTGCCCAGTCCATGACCTCACCTGGGTTGCTGCTCATCCACTATGCAACCCGTCTGCTGGGTGCTTAGCTTTCCTTCTGTTGTCCGGATCCGTGGTAGTCTGTCCTTCAGTTCCACAGAATCCCTGCCAACCCCAGGCCAGCACCTTAAATGGCTTTTCCGATCATCTCTTAGTGGCTGGTGGCTGGAATTTGCATCCAGTGAGTTGTTTTGTGTTTTTTTGTTTGTTTGTTTGTTTGTTTTTTTAAGAATTATTTTATTGGGGCTGGCAGGTGGTGTGGTGGATAAGGCGGCTTGACTGACTCCCACATGGCTGACTGCAGTTCGAGTCCCGGACCTGGCCGCCTGCTTTCTCACTTACTTTCTCTCTTGCTCTCTCTCTGGTCAACTTCAGTAATAATAATAATAACAATGAGTAATTAAAAAAAAAGAATTATTTTATTTACTTTTTTAAAATTTAAATTTGACCAGAGAGGGATAGTGAGAGAGAGAGAGCAAGCTGCCAGATCTGGGACTTGAACCACAGTCAGCCATGTGGGAGTCAAGCACCCTTAATCACCATGCCACCTTCTAGCCCCATGCATCCAGCGAGTTCTTCAAGAGGGACTAATGGAAGCTTCTTAATTCTGAACTCACTCACAAATGTTCACTGCCAGGCCAGCAGTAATGTAGTGGTTAAGACTCTGGACTCCCACATGGCCAACTGTTGGAGTCCCAGACTGGTGGCTTGAAACTCACGCCGGGCACGTGTGCGTGCATGACCAAAATCCTGAGAGGAGAATGGAGGAGAAGGGATTGCGGTGTGGCCATCCCCCCAGGGGGTAATTTCTCACTTTCTGTCTCTCTCTCTGTCTCTGGCGAGCCCTCACACCCTATACCAAAAATCTCTCAAAAATGAAACAAATAAAGTCAAATGTTCACTTCCTCTGTGCTTGGGCTAGGGATGAAGTTCTTGGTTCCTGTCATTTTCCCACAGGACTATGTAGGCATTGCTCCACTGTCCTCTGAGTTAGAGTGTTTTGCTGAGAAGGCTAAGGAAAGCTTCACTTTTTCTATCCTCAAAAGACAACCTGGGGTGGGGGGACGGCAGGTGGCGTGGTGATTAGGGTGCTGGACTCCCACATGGCCAACCATGGTTTGAGTCCTAGACCTAGTGGTCTGCTTTTTCACTTTCCCCCTCTCTTTCTTTCTCTCTCTCTCTGGTCAAATAATAATAATAATAAAAAAAGTTAAATAAAATTATATATTAAAAAAAGACAACTTGAGGAGACAGCAGATGGTGTGGTGGGTAAGGCACTGGACTCTCACATGGCCGACTGTGGTTTGAGTTCCAGATCTGATGGCTTGCTTTCTCACTTTCCCTCTCTCTCTGTCTCTCTCTGATCAAATAATATTAATAATAAAAAAATAATAATAATGGACCAGCAGGTGGGATGGTGGTTAAGGCACTGGACTCCCACATGGCTGACCATGGTTCAAGTCCCAGACCTAGCAGTTTGCTTTCTCACTCTCCTCTCTCTTTCTCTGTCTCTCTCTGGTCAAATTGAAGAATAATAATAAACAATTATTTAAAATGATAATAATATTTAAAATAATCTTAAAAAAAGAAAAAAGACAACTTGTGGGCCCACAGGTGGCATACTGGTTAAGGTATTGGATCCCACATGACTGACTTCAGGGTTTAAAAATCACGCCAGTTAGGGGCTGGCAAGTGGCATGGTGGTAAAAGGCACTGGACTCCCACATGGCCGACCACAGTTCAAGTCTTGGACCTGGTGGTTTGCTTTCTCACTTCCTCTCTCTCTCTCTGTCTCTCTCTGATCAAACTGGAAAATAATAATGATAATAATAATAAATAAAGTTAAATAAAATAATTGTTTAAAAAAAATCACGCCAGTTGGACCAGCAGTTGGCATAATGGCTTTGTCACTGGACTCCCATGTAGTTGACCACAGTTCGAGTCCTAGACCCAGCAGCTTAAACTCACGCCAGACACGTGTGCGTGCGTGCCCAAGATCCCAAGAGGAGAATGGAGGAAAAGGGATTGCGATGTGGTCATCCCCCCTTGGGGGTGATTTCTTGTTTTCTGTCTCTCTGTCTCTCTCTGTCTTTCTGGCAACCACATGCACCCTATAGCAAAAACTTCTTTAAAAAAAATCATGCCAGTCATGTGTTCATGCATATCCAAAATCCTGAAGGAGAATGGAGGAGAAGGGATTGTGGTGTAGCCAACCCCCTGGTGGGTGATTTCTCCCTCTTCCTCTCTTGTCTCTTGATAGCACCCTATGGCAAAAATATATTAAAGAAAGAACGAAAGAGAGAAAGGAAGGAAGGAAGGAAGGAAGGAAGGAAGGAAGGAAGGAAGGAAGGAAGGAAGAGAAAAGAAAGGAAGAAAGAGAAAGAAAGAAGGAAGGAAAATTAAAAGTAATTTATTTTAAAAATTTTTTCTATTTATTTTTTGAGAGGTTTTGCTATAGGGCATGTGCGCGTGCCAGAAAGACAGAGAGACAGAAAGAGAGAAATCACCCCCCCAGGGGGGATGGCCACACCGCAATCCCTTCTCCTCCATTCTCCTCTCGGGATCCTGGGCACGCACGCACACACACCCGGCATGAGTGGAGCCAGCCTTGTAAGTTTATTTTCGATATAGGCCGTGTATATTCGATGGAGAGACAGAGAGGCAGAGACAGAAAGTGGGAAATCACCTTCTGGGGGGGATGGCCACACCACAATCCCTCTCCTCCGTGACCGTCTTGGGATTTTCGGTATGTATGCATGTGTGCCCAATATGAGTTTAAGCCTCAGCTCTGGGCCTGGAACTGTAGTTAACTACGCTGGGAGTCAGCAATGTAACCATTACGCTGGTCCCTAAAGGTGAATTCTTTTTTAATTTTGGAGAGGTTTTTGCTATAGGGTGCATACGGTCGCCAAAAAGACAGAGAGTGACAGAGAGACAGAAAGTGAGAAATCACCCCTTGGGGGATGGCCACACTGCAATCCCTTCTCCTCCGTTCCCCTCTTGGGATCTTGGGCACACACGCACAAGCGTGTGCGTTTAAGCCACCGGGTCCAGGACGCGAACCACAGCTGACTACATGGGAGTCCAGCGACCTATAGCCATTATGCTAACTGCTGGTCCCCTATAGGTAAATTCTATGGACTATTACGGAATAGATAATTTCTACCTTTTCCAAAATGTAATACCTTATATGCAAAGTTTCAAAACAGAGCGACGGACAGGAAGAACAAGTAGGAGAGTCACTTTATGGGTTAATCCTTGATTCCAGAGCCAGGGAACTGCCATACTAGGAAATTAAAGGACTGTCACTTACAAAAAAAGATGTGACTTAGCAGTCAATATTATTTAAAAATATATATTTATTTATTTTTGGTTTGCTATCGGGTATATGCGCTCGCCGGATACAGAGAGAGAGAAAGAGAAATAGGGAAAGTAGACCCCAGCGGATGGCCATGCCACAATTCCTTCATTCTCCTCTTGGAATTTTGGGCATGCTAGCACTCATGCCTGGAGCGCTTTTCAAGCGGCTGGGTTCAGGACTTGCATGGTGAAGTCTATCGGAGGTGGCGGCCATGTGAGACCCAGCTGCCCTAACTCCACCTGTGGGCTGGCCCTGCGTTGTAATCTTACGGGACTCCTTTGTCTGTGTGTCCTTCATTGACTGAGACATCTCGAAGCGGTGCCTGGCTGTACCCGTGAACTGCACACATTGTCAGTGTGGCCTCTCCGCATGGTTAGCACTAAGCAAAGGACACCATGACGGGTCCAGGCTGCTGTGGGAGCCGAGCCCACGGCGGTTAGGCAGCTCCAGCCCATGTGCACAGAACCTTCATCCTCACGTCAGTGGTGTTTTCAGGCGGTGAAATTCTCTTGCAACTCCTGACAACAGTGCCATTCACATAATTTCCCACCTTATAATACCGTCTGAGACTTTACTATACTGTATTTTTAAAAGATTTATTTATTTAATTTTATTATTGTTATTAAAATTTTCCTGTAGGAGATAGGTGCTCAGAAGAGAGAGGGAAAGCAAGCTGTCAGGTCCGGGACTTGAACCGTGGTCAGCCAGGTGGGAGTCCAGCACCTTAACTACCACACCACCTGCTGGCCCCACTATACTGTATTTAATACAGCTGTGTTCAGTTCTTGGCTTGTCCTATTTAATTAGATATTTTCCTCTTAACATCTTTGGTTCCTTTGTAATCTGTGGAGGTTTGTAAGCGACTTGAAAAACATGCCAGGTGTGTGTGTGGGTGTGTCCAAACTCCCGAAAGGGGAATGAAGGTGTAGGGATTGTGTGTGGCCATCCCTCTTGGGAATGGGGGTGATTTCTTTTCCTTTCTTTCCTTTTTAAAAAAGGATTATTTTTTCCCCATTGATATAAAGCAGATAAAAAAAAAAGATTTTATTTGACTTTATTTATTTATTTATTTAAATTTGACCAGAGAAGGGAACCAGCAGTTAGCGTAATGGCTATGTCGCTGGACTCCCACGTAGTCGACCGCGGTTCGCGTCCTGGACCCGGTGGCTTAAAACTCACGCTGGGTGCGTGTGCGTGCGTGCCCAAGATCCCGAGAGGAGAATGGGGGAGAAGGGATTATGGCGTGGCCATCCCCCCTGGGGGGTGACTTCTCACTTTCTGTTTCTATGTCTCTCTCTGTCTGTCTGGCGAGCGCACGTGCCCTACAGCGAAAACCTCTCCAAAAAAAAAAAAAAAAAAAAATTTGACCAGAGAAGAGCAGAGCAAGAGAGAGAGAGGGAAAGTGAGAAAGCAAGTCCTAGGTCTGGGACTCAAACCTGTCGGCCATGTGGGAGTCCAGCGCCCCCAACCACCATGCCACCTGCTGGCCCCTTGGGGGGTGATTTCTCACTTTCTCTCTTTGGCAAGTACACATGCCCTATAACAAACTAAAAACAGAACAAAACAAAAAACTCTAGTATATCATATTTCTTAATTTCATAACCCCTCTACTTCTCTTTCATAGTTTACACCTGTCATTTAATTTTACACGCCTTTTATATACTGTTATTATCCTTTGAGCTAATGTGTTGGCTTTAACTTCTCTTCTTTCATAAACAGTACAGCTCTCTCTGTTAGAATATCACTTTTATACTTTATAGGCTTTGCCACAGGGTGCATGTGCTCACCAGAGACAGAGGGAGACAGAATCAGAGAGAGTGAAAGTGAGAAATAACTCCGGGGGGGGGGGGGGGAATGGCCATGCTGCAATCCCTTCTCTTCCACTCCCCTCCTGGGATATTGGGCACGCATGCACATGTGCCCAGCATGATTTTCAAGCCACTGGGTCCAGGATTTCTTTCTTTTTTTCACCTTAGGGCTCGTGTGCTTGCTGGGGAGCAAGAGAGAGAAAGAGAGAGAGGCAGTGAGGAATCTCCCCCAGGGGGAATGGCCACACCACAACCCTTTCTTCTCTGTCTCCTCCTGGGAGCTCCGGCAGGCATGCACGCACATGCGCTTGGCATGATTTTCAAACCACTGGGTCAGGGACTCAAACCACAGTCAGTCATAGGGAAGTCCAGCGATTAAACCACTATGCCATCTGCTGGCCCCTATTTGTAGTGATTTTTCAAGCCACTGGGTATGGAACTCAAACCATAGTCGGCCATGTGGGAATCCAGTGCCTTAACTCCCATGCTCCCTGCTGGCTCTAGAATATCATTTAATCATGTACTGAAGACACAATTCTAAAAAGTCTGTTTTCCAAACCCTTCCTCCGGTTCACCGTGTTTGTGAGCCTGCCAGAGGTCAGGATAACTTCAACACTGCCGCAGTTCTGTGGGCTGCCCGCTGAGGGCCAGGTTGCCTTCCAATTTTATTTTCCTTCTTTTTTCTTTTTCATTTAAGAATTATTTATTTAAATTTTTATTTATTCATTCATATATTTTAATTTGACCAGAGAGAGACATAGAGAAAGAGAGAGAGAGAGAGAGAGAGAGAAAGCGAGAAAGCAAGCCACCAGGTCCAGGACTTGAACCGTGGTTGGCCATGAGTGTCCAGCGCCTTAACCACCACACCACCTGCTGGTCCTCACTGCCTCCCAATTTTCTTTACTTCCATTTCCAGATCTTCATGTATTTTATTAAATTCTTTTGATGTTTATTTGATAAACAGTGGTATAAATACAGAAAGTCAAGAAAACATTTAAAATGGGGTGGCTTAATAAGTACCTTTATCGGGATCAGCAGTTAGCGTAAAGGCTATGTCGCTGAACTCCAACGTAGTCGACCGTGGTTCGAGTCCCGGACCCAGTGGCTTAAACTCAAGCCGGGCACGCGTGTGTGCGTGCCCAAGATCCCAAGAGGAGAACGGAGGAGAAGGGATTGTAGCGTGGTCATACCCCCTGGGGGGTGATTTCTTGCTTTCTGTTTCTCTGTCTCTCTCTGTCTTTCTGGAGAGCGCATGCACCCAGAAAACCTCTCAAAAACCTCTCAAAAAAAAAAAGAAAAAAAAAAAAGAAGAAGTAAAAGAAAGAAAAGAATCCCGGATCCCGTGGCTTAAACTCATGCCGGGCGCGTGTGCGTGCCCAAGATCCTGAGAGGAGAATGGAGGAGAAGGGATTGCGGCGTGGTCATCCCCCCCCCCCACCCCCGAGGGGTGATTTCTTGTTTTCTATCTCTATCTTTCTGGTGAGCGCATGTGCTCTATAGCAAACCCCCCCCCCCCCAAAAAAAAAAAACAAAAGTACCTTTATCACTTCACCTGGAAGTAATGGGATATGGCATTTAGGGTCCAATTCAAGCAATGAGAGAATTTTCTAGAATTTTTTTTTAAGGTTTTTGCCATAGGGCACTATTGCTTGCTAGAGATAGAGGGAGGAAAAGTGAGAAATCAACCCCTGGTGGGGGTGGCCAGGCCACAATCCCTTCTCTTCCATTCTCCTCTCAGGATTTTAGGCATGCATACACATGTACCAGCATGATTTATAAGCCGCTTGGTCTGGGACTTGAACTGGGCAAGAATTTCCTAGAATTTTCCCAAGAATTTTCCTGGATTCCAACTGGAATTCTCTGCATGAGGCTGTTGGGCCTGGACTATATCAAACCAACAGTGTTTTTGTAAAACACACTCTGTCCAGACCCCCAAATAAAGTCTGCTGGTCCTTGAGCTTTGTCCTTCCTGGCCCAGTGGGATGGACAGAGACCATTCTGCGGCCTTCGGTGTTGCATGTGGTCTTCCAGTTAGTTGTAGAGGTGCTCTGGAACGAAGGCTGAGCGTCCTCAGCAGGACGCCCGGGGAGCTCTGTGCTTTGTGTGGGGTCCATGGTGTGGTCCCTGCTCTGTGGGGAAGGTTAGGCCGAGTCGTGCCCACCTGCTCTTCTTAGCTAGGGCCACCAGCCTGGCTCTAAGCTCCTGACCCTCCAGGACTTGGTTGGTTTGGAATGTCCATCAGAGACCTCTCACTGCTGTGCCTGCCCTGACCTTCTCCCCAACTCTGCATGATGCCTTGTTACCTTTTTTTTTTTTTTTTTTTTGGAGAGTTTTGCTATAGGGCACGTGAGCTTGCCAGAAAGACAGAGAGAGATAGAAGCAAGAAATCACCCACCAGGGGGGATGGCCACACCACATTCTTTTCTCCTCCATTCTCCTCTTGGGATCTTGGGCACACACGCACACATCCTGGCGTGAGTTTAAGCCACCGGGTCCGGGACGCGAACCGCGGTTGGCTACATGGGAGTCCAGCGACGTAGCCATTACGCCAACTGCTGGTCCCGACAGGACCTTTTATGCAGCCAGGCTGCAATGAAGTTGGACCGACCCGGCAGGAGACCTGGGGGGCCATCTGGTCCAGGGTGGGACCTTATCCTCTCAACAGGGACCCACTGTAGAGGGACCTGGGGGCAGCCCCCACACTCGAGATCTCACATCCATGGGAATGTACCAGTCCCGCCCCCCCCCCCACACACACATGCCCAGGAGCAGCGTCATCTCCATAGGGTCATTCCAGGGGCCAGTCAGGGGCTTCCAGCAGCATGCAGTTGACTCTCCAGACCCGAGGGACCCTCAGGGCCCACCCTAGGGCACCCCTCCCCCAGGCGAGTCACTTACCGGAGGGAGCCCAAGCGGCTGCCATTCAACTTCAGTTGGCTCAGGTTGGGCAGGTGCACCCCTGTGGGGCCACAGGAGGTTTGAGAAGTTGGACAGGCCTGCGCTTCGCCCCCTCAGTGCACCTCACCACACCTAGTCCCGTCACCAGCACCCCTGGAATTCCCTCTTCCCCACTGTTGCCTGCTGTTCCAGGCCAGCCTCTCCCGGACCATGAAGTGAGGAGTGGCCCTCTGCCACTCCTCTGCCTATAGGAGGGACAGGCCAGGCTCCAGGCGCTGCTCGCAGTGGCCGGGGGCTTTTTGGACCACCAGTGGCCCTTGTGTGGAGAGCCACTAGCAGGATCCAGCCCAGCTTCCAGAGCCTCTCAATAACCTCCGGGCACACACACCATGTCTGTGGCCTGGCCTGAATGAAGTAGGGTGTAGGGGTGTACCCTCATGGACAGGTGACATGTGATGCACGCTGCCCAGAAGGTCCTAAGACCCTGCACTCCAGGAGTCGGCTTGTAGAAAAGGAGCCAGGCTGGTGCTGCTGGAGCCGGCTCCCCTCTGGGTCCTGGAGCCTCGTCCTACTCCTGACCTACTTCCCACAGCCCGCCCACTGGCAGCCTAGGCACCCCCAGACCACAGTTTCTATCAATTTGCAGCATGGGGTGCAGAATCACAGAACACCCAGCCTGTGCCCCTGCATGACCAAAGTCCCAGACAAGGGCTCCGAGTTCGAGTCCTCCCCAGGATGAGGCACTGACTCTGGGAGACAGAATCCCAGAACCATGGGAAGAAGCCACATAGGGCAGTTCTACAGGGCTCAGGGTGGGCCCTTGGGGTGCAGTGGCCTGAAGAACACGTGTGTTGGGAAGGGCTCGGGTGAATGCACGTGGCCACACGACCTCATGGGTGCACAGAGTGGTGAAAACTAAGCGGCTGAGAACGTAACAGGCCATTGCTCAACAGAAAAGACCAACCAAGATGAGGCATTTGACCTCACCGCAGTCAGAGAAATGCAAACCCCCAGCGGACGGCTAGGGAAGCCGGAATGCTGTCTGCAGCATGGGTTAGGGCGTGTCACTTCCGGCCCGCGGTCCTCGCACCGAGTACGTAAGAGAATGCTTCCCTGTTAGGAAACACACCCAGAAGAGCCCACAGATAAAGCGGCTTCAGGTCTCCAGTGCTCAGACACAGTTGTCTAGCTGTGTGCGTGTGTGTGCACGTGCGTGCACACATCCGAGAGAGGAGAGAATGAGTAGGCAAATGTGGCAGCTGTGAACGACGAGGGTCAGGTGGACGGTATATGGGAGAGCTTTGTACTACCCCTGCAGTTTCTGTAAGTTCAAAATGATTTCAGAGTATCTTCTGGAGCACCTTGTACTGCTATGTCCTATTTTAGTCTCTGCTGCTTGGGGTGCTGTGTGGGTGTTGGGCATGCCTCCCGAAGGGGAGTCTGGAAATACGGCTCACAGGGTAGAACTGCGGCCTGTGTGACACGGATCAGGTCTAGGGGCCATCCTAAGGAAACAGACATGGTGTCCAGTTGTACGGCAGCACCCAGAAAACGCCGGTGGTTTGGCGGAGAGGGCTGGCCGTGATGTGGGCGGGGCGGGCGGGCTCTCACCGAAGTTCCGCAGGCTGCTCTCACGTGTATCCACGCTCATCTCCAGCACCGTCACCAGTCGCAGGTCGTCCACCTGTGCCAGAGCCTGCTGTGGGGACCGGCCGGGAGTCAGCCCCGGCAACTGGGCTGTGGTCCTGGCCATCACCCCTCCCAGCTTCGTCCACGCTTTCGGCCTCGGGCCTCTGCAGCTATTTCCCTCCTCCTCCTGCTGACCTTGGCCATGAATGTGGATATGATGTGAGCAGAGGTTCTAACTGCTTGGCTGATAGGGCCATTGCCAGGGAAGGGCCTGCCCCACGGAGCACTGCGGGGCCACAGCTGTCTTAGACCCAGGGTGACAAGCACACTCATGCTGTAGGTCACCGTGTGTAGGGGGTTTGCTCTCCAGGTCTCCCGGACAAGTCCTTGGGGTGTGTGAAATGCAAACACATCTTCCCAGGACCCTGGACTCAGCTGCCGTGTGATTAGTGGAAACCACTGGGGTTACTACATGTGGCAGGCCGAGATGGTCAGTCTGTGCCTACGCCTGAGGGTCCTTTACCCCATGACAACCAAAGGCAGGTGGGTAGGCCTGGGGTGGCAGGAAGTGCAGGGTTGTTGGGGAGGGTTGGGGGGCCTGCAGTTAGGTGGACTTTGCAGAGCTACGGAGAAAACCTCCCGCCAGCCAGACCCAGTCAGTGCAAATCCAGCATGGCTCCCACTGCAACCAGAGTCTGCCAAGCTGGGAGGTAGTATAGGAGCCCCTGGCCCAGGGCAGGTCTGGCTGTCTCCAGGGGACATTATCCAGACCGCCTAGACATGGGACACCCCAGTGGAGGCCCTCAAACCTAGAACTGGCAGGTTCAGCAGGCCCTACCCAATCGGTGCCCCGCAGCTTGGGCCCCCCTTTCCCTAGCACTGTGCACTTGTGCGTGCTGAGCGCTTCCGTGGTTCGCCGACTGCTCTCCACTGGAATGCCAGCTGCTTGAGTGAGGGGGCCTCCTCTCTGGCTTGGGGACAGTGAGTGCTCAGCAAATACTTGGAATCCCAGCCTGGCTTGTATCTGGGACTCAAATGCCTGGGAACAGCTATGTCACCAAGCACTGGGGCTGATGGTGCTTTAGAGCTTGTCAGGGGCCCTGAGGGTGCAGCCAGTGGATGGGGACCCAGCTTCCAGGGCTGGGCTGAGGGTGGCACTCAGCCAGGCCAGAGCAGGAGGGTTAGGAGTGGAGGGCAGGCTGGACGTCAGCAGGAAGGAGGCCCCAGCATGGCACCCGTGCGGGCCCCTGTGGCTAGAGCCCCCAGGCCTCCACACTTACCAGTCGGGCAGGGGACAGGTGCTCCTCTGCCAGCCGCTCTCTGTGGCTGTCCCCATGACTGCCTAGGCCTTTGCTCTGTGGGCAGGGGTTTTGCAGACCCTGCCAGCTCAGCTCCCGTACCTGGATGCTGGCTGTGCCTGGTCGAGGCCTGTGGGATCTGTCCCAGGCTGGGTCCATTAACATCTAACCTGGGGGAGAAGACAGATGGCAGAGCTGCTAAGCTTCTGGTCCTCCTCTGCTCAGCAGTCCAGCCAAGACCCCTTTAGAACCTTTGACACTTGCCCGTGGCAAGTCCCTGGTGTCCCTGCCCCCAGCATGGAGAAGACTCCTAGCCTGGCTTGCGGGTGCCCTTGTCTGCTTAGACTCAGCCTGCCTGGGGGTCCTCACGGTCTCATCTACTAAGACTTGGCTCGAACCCCTCTGCCGCATTGGCCACCTTCCCTGTGTTCCCGCTATCCTTCAGGGGCTCTGGGCCTCCCCATCTAAGGCCCCATGGACCACATGCCTGGGAGCGCCAGCTCCCAGTTGTCGCTATGGGCTCTAGGCTGCCTCAGGCCCTGGACTGTGGCACCTTTTCCATCTGATCTCTGAGCTTGGGGCCCCTGACCAAGGTCTCGGGCATTCCCCCCCCTCAACCCTGCACGGCTGAGCCCCCTCACCTGCAGGTAGCTGCCCTCTCCTGCTGGGGGTCAAACATCCAGGCAAGGAGGTGTCATGTGTCTCCTGGCAGCACCTGCAGCAGGGGGTACGGTTGGCCGGCCAGGTCACTGTGTCCAGAGGCACCTGATCTGAGGTCACAGCACCCAGAAGTGAGCAAAAGTGGGGGTGAGGGCTGTCAGCCTGTGGCCTGGCCCTGAGTGTCCTGTGACAGTGATGAGTGACTTGACCCAGCTGGAGGAACACAGAGCCAGGAAGATGACCAAAGCTGGGGTTCCTCTGAGTCCCCAAAGAAGATGCCTGGTTCTCATCCAAAGCCCCTTCCTTCCACTCCCAAATGGGGTTCCCAAGCTGCTGCTCTGCCCACCCCTAGTGGACTGGGACTTCTTTGCACTCCTGTCCCTCCTGAGTCCCTCCCCGAACGCTGGAGGAGGCTGCCCAGTGTCACCAGGCTCACCTCACATCACATCTTGAAAATGCAGATGTCTGCACCGGGCTGCAGACCCCAGGCTGATCCTGCCTGGGAGTGGAGCCACAGCGTGCCGGGGTGTTCAGTGTCTTCCTCCCGGTCTCAGTGTAGGCCTTGCCAGCCCTCCTGTCCCCCCTACCTTCTCCAACAGTTTATTTTCCCAGACTGTTCCCCTCCTTGTCTTGCTACCTGTTCAGCTGAGTGTATGCCTCAGCCCCTGAGAGAGGAGCCCTCTGTAGGCTGGATGCCCCCCTGCTGTGCCCACCTGTGAGAGGGACGCTAAGCCACCTGCTGAAGGAGTCAGCCAATGTGGCCACTCAGAACACCTGGCCAGGCTTTGACCTGTCAGCCTTCTGTGGACCTCAAGAGCCATCCCTCCACCATGTCTCCAGGCCTCTCCTCCTGGGCCAGGGTAGTGCTCAGCTGCACTTAGCCAGAGGGCCGGGACAAGCCACCTAAGCTCCATGAGCCTAATGTCTTGCTCTGGGCAATGACTCTCACACAGAGGATCAAAAGCTAAGACCCAAAGGGAAGTTTCATGGGGTTCCCAGCCAGCATCTGCCTTGTGGCCTCTCCCCACCACGGCAGGCCCCACGCCCCACAGCGTGCCCTCCTCCATCCCAGGCTGGCCAGCCTCAGGCCTCATTCCCTCTGTGCTTGAGAGCAACCGGTTTAAGGTGCTGCCCACGGCTAGGCCAGCTTTCAGTCTGGTCTGAGTCCAAGGACCAGGGACTGGAGCTCACAGCCCCAACACCCCCATTAGATCCCAGCCCTGACACTGTATCTGGCGGGAGCCTGTCTGCACTTCACAGCCCTGCTCCTACCCTACCCTGCCACTCTGCAAGCCTGCAAGTCCCCTCTTGCTAGAAACCCAGGGGACTCTCTGTGTCCTGCTCCAGGCTAGTGCCAGGTCACCTGGCTCATCAGCATCCTGAATTCCCTCCACCCTCAGTCCTTTCACCACTGGGGGCTCCGTGGGCTGCTCTCCCCCTGTGTCTCCAATCTGGAAACTTCCAGAGCACAGGGGCATGACTTGAGGCTCCTCCGGTCCCAGGGACTGGGAGGCCCCTTAGAATAGGACGGGGAGGGCTGTGAACAAGGTCCCCAGGGAACCAGAGTTAACATCTGGGGTCACCACCAGCTTCCGCTGGCTTCACTGCTTCATCCTTGCGCCTGTTCCACGGCCCAGGTTCCCACTGGCACGGGGAGACCGTGAGGTACCTTACCTGAAGGGCTGGCCCAGGTGCCCCCACCCTGGGGGCTCGGCCGTGAGCCCCCTCTCCCACTGGGCTCTCTTCGCGACTCCAGGCTGCTCTTCCGGCCGCGGGGTTGCGGGCCCAGGCGCCATGGAAACGGGGCGGGGCCTCATTTGAATACTCAAATATTCATGAGCCACGGAAATCTCGGGCTCAGCAGAGCTGAGTCACGCCCCTTAGCAACAGTTGGTAGGGCAGACCGGAGGGGCGGGGTCGCGGCCAAGCTGTCTGCGGGCTAGGCTGGCACAGCCCGGCACTCGCCGGGACGCCTCTCCAGGGGGCGAAGGGGGCTGGGAGGCAGGGGAACAAGTCGCGGGGTGGGCCCAGACGGCAGCTGTCATTCCCCTCGTGGCTTCGCGCCTGGGGGCGGGGGCAGTTCGTCGGGCACGCGCCTTGATTCCTCGAGGTTGAGGCACTTCTGGCGCCAGGCCTGCGCCCACCTTCCCAGGTTGGAGGGTCGCCCTTGAGGTCAAGACCGGCGGCATTGACCTCCGCCTGAGAACGTGACCGATGCCACACGAAAGGAAGTGCCGTGGGCAGCTCCTCCAAGGACCAGGGAAAATGAGGACCTGACACTTGGAGCGGATCGGAGTGCCCGACCCGCAAGGGACGTCACGACCCGCTTGCAGTTAGTTAACTACCTCTTACCCGGCAATCTACTCCGAGAGCTGGCCCGGATCTGGGTCGGCCCGGTGGGCAGAACCGCAAACGCGGCATCACCACAGCTCAGGGGCTGGGGGCGGCAGCTGAGGCCGGCAGAGGGCAAGGCCCGAAAGACGAGCTCCGAGGACAGCACAGGGCTGGTCCGGAGGGCTTGGCCATGGGAGGGGTTACGTCTTTTATTTATTTTAATAAGGAAATATTAATAAGGAAATCTCAGAATTTTAAAAAATATTTTAAAAACATGTTTGTTTCAAAAAGAGACAGGATGTGCGTGTTTGTACTTGGGTGGGGGCGATGAAGTGCATCTCTTATGGCGACTTTCGGGTTGGATGCAGTTTGTCCACTGGGTCACACGTGAGCTCCTGGCGCATTGGCGCCTCCGGGTTTGGGGTGAGCTGGGCGGACGGAGTAGTCTACCCGGCCTGCCCAAGTTGAAGGAAGGTGGTGTTAAGGGAAGCCCTGCTCCGAGGGTGCGGCAGGGCTGCGCCTTAGCTAGGCATGCAAGGGGCGTCCCTGCCCCGCCCAGTTCTGGGGCGCCCTGCTGTGCCCACCAAGGCCCCAGTGAAGCTGCAAGGCTGCCTCGGATTGGGGAGACGGGTGGGCACCGCCCCGGAGCCAGGCCGCTCCGCCACTGTCCTGACTGCGCGTGCACCTATGGGTCCCCAAGAGACCATCTGCCTTTCCTCGGCCTCAACAAGGGGCGTCTACGGTGGCCGCACTCTGCAGCCTGAGCCAGGGAGGGCCTCAGGGCGCAGTATGGAGCGGGCCTAGCGACCCTCTCTACCGCACAGGCCGTGGCCTCGTTCGAGAAGCCGCCACCCAAGTTCTGCGTCCCCACTGCTGCTCTCTGGGCCCCAGAGGCCGCAGCTCTCAGGTCACCACCCCCAACCCTACTCCCGGAAGCCCCACCCAGCCACTGTTCTTGATGGACGGGCCGCTGAGCCAACCGGAGGGGGCAAGGGCGGGGCGGTCCTGGGACGGGGCCTGGCGGAGCGTGGCCACTAGCCGGCCGCGCCGGGCTGACGGACGGGCGTGGGGCGGGCGCGGGGCGGAGCGTGCGCGGGCCCGGCCGAGTCTCCGCCGCCCGCGCCCGGTGCCTGCAGCTCCAGCCGCACCCGCCGCCGACTGATCCCATGCGCGGGGCGAGCCGCGCGCCCCGGCCCCCGCGCCCGCCCCCGCCCCCGCCCCCGCCCCGGTCCTGGGGGCAGTCGCGCCAGTGAGCGGTGAGTGCGGGAGGTGTCGGTCTGGCTGGGGGTCCGAGCGCCCCCTCCCTGCCCTCGGAGGTGGCGGCTCTGCCCGAAGCTGCGGCGCGGGTATGAGGCGCGGGGTGAGTCAGGGGCGGCTGTGGGTGGGGCCGCAGGAGCGGACGGGCGGGGGCGCAGGTGAGCGGGCCGGGCGGGGCGCTGCGGTGGCCGGGGCTGCACCATCCGGGCGTGCCGGCCGGGCTGTCCACTCCCGCCCCACCCAGACCAGCTCCTCCGGGTTCTGTGTGGCGAGCCTCTATTTCCCTGGGGTCCCCCGTGCCTCAGGCCGCATCTGAGGCCATGCACTGGGAAAGTCTCCTCGCCGGTGTCCCCGGGACCCCCTTGTAGTTACCGCGGCCATCACGCACCAGTCACGTCTGGGGTGAAGAAAGTCGGTTCCCACGGTGCCATCAAGGGCACCCCCTCATCGAACATCACAGATCGGGGACCACCCCAGCCGGGGCCTCAGCCCAGGGCCGCCTTTCTCAGCCGCGTCCCTCTCCTACAGCCACTTTGAGTCTTTTCCTGTCGGTCAGTTGCTGGTTCCTGGAATCGTGATCTTTTATTTTCTCCAGGCTTCTCATGACCGAGGGATACCCTGCCCCAATTTCAACTGCTGCCAGTCTCCTGCCCGTTTTGGAGTTGGGCTGAGCCCCAGAGTCCTGGGGTTCTGTCTATTCCCCCCACCCCTTGCTGGAGCAGCACCTGCATGCAGTAGGCGCTCAGTAAATACTTTTCAGATGCACCAACATGCCTGGCAGGGCCCAGAGCCTGTTGTCAGCTGGCACTGGCCTGCCTGGGCATGCTGTGGCTCAGCCATGGCAAGACCTGTTCTTTGGGAGGGGGGGTACCGGTAACCTCAGCCCTGGGGCGCCCTTAGTTTAGGCTTTCTGCCTACCCAGCAACTTCTAATTTGGGTGCGTGGTTAGGAGACGCTCTCAGCTGTCAGCCCTGCCTTTGGGGGCTGGCTCCTTGCTTCCCTCACAGAGTCATTAAGTGGTGGGGGCGAGGCAGGTCTCTCCCCATTAGGGGTGCTGCAGGTGAGTGCTCGGCCCTTATCCTGGCTGGCACCCCGGCTCCCTGCATGTCTAGACCCTGGGAGCTTACAGAGGCTGCCCTCCCAGCAGCTCCTCTGGGGGTCCTGGTCCTAGCTGAGTGAGGCCCTTCTTGGCAGGTGGGCAGGAGACCCCTACGGTGCCCTGAGCTGCAGCCCCTTGCGGAGCAATGACGGAATATAAGCTCGTGGTAGTGGGTGCAGGAGGCGTGGGGAAAAGTGCCCTGACCATCCAGCTGATCCAGAACCACTTTGTGGACGAGTATGACCCCACCATAGAGGTGAGCCTGGACGACTCCGCGCTGGCCCAGCAGCTGCCACAGCAGGCCCACGATGGCCTTGGGTGGCGGAGCGTCCACACAGCCAGGACAGCCCCGAATGGTGACTGCCTGTCTCTTGCATGCTCCAGGAGACGGAGCCCTGGGAGAGGTGCCGGGGAGGGACTGGCGGTGCAGACTCTTCCCTCGAGGAGGGGTGGGGTCCTGAGCCATGCCTTTCCGCAGGACTCATACCGGAAGCAGGTGGTCATCGACGGGGAGACATGCCTCCTGGACATCTTGGACACAGCAGGCCAGGAGGAGTACAGCGCCATGCGGGATCAGTACATGCGCACCGGCGAGGGCTTCCTCTGCGTGTTTGCCATCAACAACACCAAGTCCTTCGAGGACATCCACCAGTACAGGTCAGCCACCTGGGCACCCTCGGGGGCTGCGGGGCTGACCCTGGAGCCCACGTCACGGGCAGGGCAGGGAGGCCAGCTGGGCTGGGGCAGCCTGTGGCCCACCAGCTGGCTCACACCTTTCCCCCCTCAGGGAGCAGATCAAGCGGGTGAAGGACTCCGACGACGTGCCCATGGTGCTGGTGGGGAACAAGTGTGACCTAGCCGCTCGCACCGTGGAGTCTCGGCAGGCTCAGGACCTCGCCCGCAGCTACGGCATCCCCTACATAGAGACCTCAGCCAAGACCCGGCAGGTGAGCGGCCCCCCCCTCCCCGGTAGTCGACAGGGACCAGCCCCAGCCACCCCGCCAGGGAGCAGCGCTCACTATCCCCTCTCCCTCGACACAGGGCAGCCGCTCTGGCTCTGGCTCCAGCTCCGGGACACTCTGGGACCCCCCGGGACCCATATGACCCAGCGGCCCCTCGTGCTGTAAGTCTCCCCGGACAGCAGGGCAGTGAGGGAGGCCAGGGCCAGGGTCTGGGCTCATGCCCTGCAGTCCTGGGCTGACACAGCTCCAGGGGAGGTGGGGGTCCTGGAGAGCTGCCCTGAGCCAGGCCGGAGCGGCGACCCCGGGGCCAGGCCCCTCCTGTCCCCAGAGCGTCCCGTGGGCACCAGTTGGTCCTGAGTCCTTAGTGAGGCTGCTGGGGACGCTGACTAGCTCAGATGAAAGCTGGGTACAGGGTGGTCAAGGCCTGACTGGACCTGGGGTCCAGAGGCTGGATCCTGGGCCACCCTAGCCCACCTTTGGGAGGCTGCTGAGGAGAGAGGGTGCCGATATGGGTGACCCTGGGGACTGAGATGAGTAGGGCTTGGCTCCACATGTGTGAGGGGTGCTGGGGGAGGGTCTGGTGGGGTCTGGGAGCCTCAGGGACCAGGACTTACCCGAGTCTGCAGCAGAAACCCCTCAGCTAGTTGGGGTCCCCGGTCTCTGTCCTGGCCGGGTGCCCCCTGATGCAGGCTCTCCTTTCTCAGGGTGTGGAGGATGCCTTCTACACGCTTGTGCGTGAGATCCGGCAGCACAAGCTGCGGAAGCTAAACCCGCCCGATGAGAGTGGCCCGGGCTGTCTGAGCTGCAAGTGTGTGCTCTCCTGACACAGGTGAGCAGAGGCCGTGTGGGAGCTCCGGGCCAGCAGCCCTGGCGGGCCGGGGGAGCTGCCCTCCACGCTGATGTCCCCGGACTCCCTGGCCTACAGTCAGCAGCCTCATTTGTGCCCCACCTGGCATAGGCTCAGGACACGGAGGTGCCAGTTGCAGGGAGGAGGCGCAGACGGAAGGAAGGACAGACCGACCACCGGAACCAGGCCAGCCCAGGGACCATGAACAGAGGCGTCCATACGCCCCTCCACGGACGATTTACACAGACTGTTGTGAACTGTCCCCGATGCCACTGGAACCCCTCCTCTTTGTCCCCCACCCTGCCCTCTCTGGGCTGCTGTCCGGTGCAGGTTGAATAACAGTAAATTATTTGATGGTCTTGAGCCAGGCGTCGGGCTGAGAGTGGCAGCTGTGGTGCCCGTGGACCTCACAGTGCACTGGGGACCTCAGCCTTGCTGCGCGGCCTTTGTGAGGGGAGACCGGCGAGGCTGGTCACTGGCCTGGGCTGTCCCCTGTCTCCTCCCGTGCACCCTAGGGTGTCTGGCACTGCCAGGGTGCGAGGACAGACTAGTAGTAGCAATTGTATTGTTAGGAGGGTATCCCTTGTCTCAGCAGGAAGGTTTTCGTAGAGAATGCTGAAACTGGGGTGCTGGTGCCCGCCCTGGAGCTGGGGGCCAGCACTTCCTGGGTGCGAGGCCTTGCCAGGCAGCTGCCACGTGCGGCAGGCAGTGACCCACCACGACTCGGAGCTCAGTTCTCGGGTTCTGGGAGCAGGCCCCCGTGCTGTCCGCTGGCCTCAGGCCTCTGTCTCATCAGTGTCTAAGTGGTTACCTAGGGACTGAAGCCGGCTGTCCCTGTCACCTTGTGTGAGAGGGAGATGCTCTTGTCGCCCTCTGAGCTGCCTGGGGCTGCCGGCGTGGCCGTGCAGGGTGTGAGACCCCAGGGGCATGCTGCTCCAGGAGGGATTCCCTGCTTTGGGCCCAATTCCAGAAGTGCCCAGGGCCACAGGGGCCTTGGCCTGTCGGTCCTCATCCGAACTGGGAGCCCACTGCCCTGGGGCCCTCCCCTCCCAGGGCTTGGCTTGTGTTGGGCAGAGCCCCTCTGGGTCAGGGACGTGTGCCGTGTGAGGGGGCTCAGGCCCACAGGTAGCCTGCCGTGAGGGCTCGTGGCGTGCCGCTGGCTGGCCGAGACTGCAGGGACCCCATGTCCACCCTGCCGGCCAGCGGCCCTGCTGGTGTGGATTTCAGATGGCCCAGGAGCTGTCGGGCTGTGGGGCAACATGCTGGGAGCTGCCCCAGGGGGGTCAGGTACAGGGGCCACTGTGCAGGGCAGTCTCCTGGGCCCTGCTTTGGGTCAGTGGGCTGGGCGGGGCCGTCCCATCCCGGAGGCCTGTGGACCCAGAGCAGGAGTTGAGGGAAAAGGAACCTGGCGTTCCTTCTTGAAGCAGCAGTTTGGGAACCAGCCCAGTGGGGCGGCCCGGGAGTGAGCCCATGGAAGGGGCTGCCCTGGGCCCTGGGGTCTGCGAAGGCGCCTCTGCGCTGCCCTCAGCTGGACAGCCCAGCCAGGCGAGGGTGAGGAGGACCGCGCTGCTGGGTGGAGTGTCTCCATGCCGGAGGGTGATGGCAGAGGCCTGCGTCTTGGGAGCCTTGACAGCCCAGGCCACCTGGGGAGCCCATCGGCTGTGGCTGAGAGGAAAGCAGGTGTGGTCCGCTCCCCACCCAGCCCCGCTAGCTCCCAGGCTGGGCTCGACATGGCTGGGTGTGGAGCTTCCTTCAGCGCCCGCGTGGCTTCCCTGGTCTGATGCCGAGCCCCCCCCCAGGCTGCAGGTCTCTGGCGGCAGGGTGTGCAGCTCGGCAGGTTGTGGGGGCAGCTGGTGTCTGAGACTGCCCAGGGCGCCCTGCCTCACGCCCGCCCCCAGGGCCGCTTGGCAGTGTTTTCAGCCTGGTCGGAGCTCAGTGGGAGGGAGGGGCTCTGCTCCTCTGCTCACCTCGCCCACCTGCCACTCTACACGGCTCCTCCTCGGCAGTGGGGCTGCGATGCCCCCCACTGGGCCCCCTCTGCCCTCCCCCAAGACTGCTGTACCCACCCCGCGGGACTCGGTTTTGCCCCACACTGGAGTCCTGCCTGAGCCCTCTGGCAGCTGGGTCTGGGTGCCCGTCCTCTCCCTCCTGGTCCAGGGCCTGTGCTGAGCCCCTGGAGGGGTGCTCAGAAATAAGGCGCCCCTGCTGCACTCTGGGCATGGACCTCATCCCGTAGGTGTCTGGCCAGAATGTGTCCTGAGAGCGGTGACACGGAATGGCCACAGAGGGGCCATGGTGCCCTTCACTGGTGGAGACAAGGTGTCCAACTTGGGGTGTGGGGGTTCCTGGCCAGCCCCAGCCGCTGTGGGACCCTTCCCAGGACTGTCCTGGAGGCTCTAAGCAAGGTGGGGGCGGATGGCGCCATAGCTGCAAGCCGTGATCAGCCGTCTGTGGCCGCCATCACCTGGCGGGGCCGTGCGAGGTCCCGTGGGCAGCCAAACACCTACCATGGACGGCAGGCCTCTCGGTGGCCAGCAGCCGCGCGGTCCCTTCCTCAGGAACAGCAGGATAGCAGTGACAGTCCATACCCTGAGCAGCCACTTCCTACAGGGCCAGAGTTACTGGGAAGGAGGTCCCTGAGAGGGAAGAGGTCACTGGGAGGGCCGACGACTCACCTAGGAAGCCCAAGATCATCCCCGAGAGGGCAGAGGCTGACAGCCTTCTCTGACAGTGGGTGTCAGGACCCCATAGGCTGGGGCATCTCAGTTCACAAGGAGCTCTGGAGAGGCTCCCACCGACTCAAGCTCTTGTGGGGGGAAGAACGGGCAAGAGCTGAGAGGCCGCCATGCCAGCCGGAAGCAGCCGCCGTGGGATTTGGGGTGGGGGTTCTGACCACTGTGTGCCCAGGCCGCCACGCCAGCCCGGAGCAGCTGCGATGGGATGGGCGGGGGGCCTGGTCCCTGCACACAGGTCCTGTAAGGCCTGCAGGCTGCTGGGTATCGGAGGATGCCAGGTCCAGACCCTACTGAGTGGTTTCAGCCGCTTTCTTGGAGGGAAGGATCTGGAAGGCAGGGCAGACTGCGGAGCAGCCACCTGGGGCCACCTCCCGGTCTGCCACAGGGGAGGGGTTCGGGTGAGTGGGCGGTGTTAGCCCCACTAAGGTCCCGATTAACAGCACGGCACCTTTAGGATTCAAACTCCTAGACAGCAGCTTGTCCCTAAGCACCCCACTGGCCAGTGAAGCATTCCTTCTCAGACAAGCGTCCGCAATACTGCCAAGGTCTTGGGGCTTGGGGCAACCCCAGGGGAAGGCACCGCTTCTTGTTCTGGGAAGTGGTGGTCCCAGGAGCCTGGCCCCCAGCCCCGTCCATCTCAGCTTACATTAGCGGCCCTCCCCTTGCCTGGACGTCTGTGACAGCTGCTGGTTCTGGTGCCGGGTTAGTCATGGATACTATCTTTTTTTTTTTTTTTTTTGTAATTTAAGGTTTTTGCTATAGGGTGAGGGCACTCATCAGAGAGAGACATTAAGAGGGAAAGTGAGAAATCACCCCCTGGGAGATTGGCCACACCGCAATCCCTTCGGCTCCATTCTCTTCTTGGATCTGGGGGATGCACGCACACGTGCTGGCATGAGTTTCAAGCCCCGGGTCTGGGACTCGAACCGCAGTCAACTACATGGAGTCCAGTCATATAACCATTATGCCATCTGCTGGTCCCCAGTCTCTTAATTTTTACAAAATTTGCTAGAAGGCTCATGCTGTCACTGGGGAAGGAGAGACAGTGCACACCTCCTCTCCCCGGGGGTGGCCACACCGCAATCCCCTCCCCTCCATTGTGCGTACACACACGTGCCCAGGGCATTTGCCAAGCCTCTGGGTATGGCACTTGAAGCACAGGCGGCCGGGGATCCAGCCGCACCAGCCCAGTGGCACTGCTTCCAGGTTATAGGGATTAGAATACAGCAGTGGGTGCCGCATGTCGGTTCTGTGTGTGTGGTTTTCAAATCAGTCAGGGAAGTATGCGTGCTTCCGCGTGTTTTAGTTTGCTGTATGGTTTATGTGCTTGCCAGAGACAGAGGAAAGTGAAATGACCCTCTAGGGGATGCTCATGCAGCAGTCCCTTCGTCTCCATTCTCCTCTTGGGATTTTGAGCATGTACACACACATGCCCAGAGTTTTCCAGGCCAGCGGGTCCCGGACTCAAACCACATAGTTGGCCATGTGGGATCCAGCGCCTTAACCACCATACCACCTGGCTGGCCCTGCTGTCTGTTTTTTAATAATTGCCAGAGGTGCTCACCAGAGAGGGACAGAGAGGAGGAGGAGGGAAAGCACCCACTAATGGCTGTGGTCACTCTGCAGTCTCCTCCCCATTTCTCTGTCCTGTTGGGATTTGGGGCGCACACGCACATGCGCTGTTGGAGCGTGTGTAGGTGCACGTTTAACTTTGTAAGAAACGGCCCGACTTTCTCCCCAGCGGCTGTGCTAGTCTGTGTTCCCACTAGCCGGGACGAGACTTCCTGCTGCTTCCCCCAGCCCCTCCCGCCAGGACTGTGAAAGGCGCGGGCTCCCCATGCTCAGCCCCGCTGCACCCCACTGCATCACCAGGAGGCTCATCCCCTCTCCCTTCCCCCACCCCACTGTCACGTCTCCTGGCTGTTCACCGGGCCGGCTCCATGGCACCCTTTAGGTCTCTTGCATGAGACCCCCCGGGGGGCCTTGTCCTGCTGCCTGTGCAGGTCTGTGGTCACAGAGCCCTTTTCACTGCGCAGTGACATTTTGTTTGCTGCTGTCATTTCCCTTAGTCCCGCCTGAGTACAGCCCCATCTGCCTTGTCCTGGCTCGGGGCTTGGAGCCCGGCAGGTGCTGGTTGCTCCCTCGCTGGGGGATCCTTGCTGGCATGTGCCCCCATTCTTCCTGGACCCCCCCCCCCCCCCCCCAGGCCTTACCTGACTCCAGAGCACCACCTTGCTGTGTGTCGTTCAGGCTGACCTGCGCATTTCCTGTGGGGACATCTTGCCCTGCTCCTTAGTTTTCTGTAGGAAACAGAAAGGAGAGGAGGAACCAGCTCAGAGCGTGGGAGAGGCTCGCCTTGAAGGCCTTAGTAAGATGCACACTCCGCCGGAAAGGGGCTTTTCTGCAGAAAGCTGCTTCTGTGGAGCCCAGCCCGCCCATGGTGACCCGCGTCTCACCTGTGCCCAGCAGGCCAGTGAAGGGACGTCGAGGAGAGCCCACTGCTGGGGGTCAGCCTGAGGGGGGTTGCTCTCCCGCCTGCTCCAGCCCCACTTTGATATGCCGTGGTGTTCACTGTTGTGGGGAGAGGGGAAAGCAAGAAAGCACCCCTCAGGGGGCATGGTCACCCTGCACTCCTGCCCCCAGCCCTCCTTTGAGAGTTTGGGCACAGCGCAAATGTGGCCAGCATGCTGCTCGAGCCACAGGGCCAGGGAGTCACACGATATGTCAGCCACCCACCAGGACACAGGATGGCCCCCCCACTTCTTTTTCAGAGAGATTTTTCTATAGGGTGAGTGCGCTTGCCAGAGAGAAAGGGAGAAATGACCCTCGGGGGGATGACTGCCTTCCTCTCGGAGAATGGGCATGCGCGTGCACGTGCCCGGCATGTCAAGCCCCTGGGTCTGGGGCTGGAAATGCAGTATTCCACGTGGGAGTCCAGAGCCTTACCCACTGTGCCACCTGCTGGCCCCAACCCGCCCACTTTAAATAATGGACGGGCTCGGGTCTCCTGCTCCTCCTCACTGGGGGCTGGGTTCCTGCCCGGGACAGCCACACCTCTGCCCAGGCACCCCTCCCCTGCCCAGGGCATCTCTACAATAACAGCGGTGGCCCCTGAACCTTGAGCTCACTGCTGCTGGCATGCTCCTCCCAGGGCCTGCTCCTCAGGGGGCTTGGCCCCGTCATAGGACCTCAGGGAGGCAGGGAAGGTGGCTTGTTCCTGGGCTCTGCTCCCTGGCGCCAACCAGCCATAGTGACAGCGAGGAGCAGATGGCGACCCCGTGAGTCCACTCTTCACTCCTCAGGGGCACCTGGGAGCAGCCCTGACGAGGAGGGAGGGCTGGCTGGGGCTCCAGGAGAACTGGGCCTGGGAGCGTGAGTTCCAGGGCTGTCCATGGTGTCAGCTCCTGCCCTCCTGGACCCTGAGCCAATGTGGAGTCTCACCAGAGAGAGTTTGGAGCTCCCTGGCACTAACACCTCTTTTTTTTTTTTTTCACTTTTTGCTGTAGGGCATGTGTGCTCACCGGAGAGAGAGTCAGACAGTCAGAGCAAGATGAAAAGTGAGAAATCATCCCCAGGGAGGATGGCTATGTCGCCAACCCCCTCCTCTTTTCCCCTCTTGGTATTTTGGGCACACACGCACTCATGCCCAGTGGGTTCTTCTAGCTGCTAGGTCTGGGACTTGAACTGTGGAGTCTGCCATGTGGGATCCGGGGTCTTGACCACCACAGCACCTGCTTCACTTTGGCGCCCCTGATTATGACGTCTCTGCATCTTAGTGGACACCTTAGTGGCTGCAGCATCTCATGGACACCTGAGATACTGACTTTTTTTTTTTTTTAAAGTAGTTCTAATGATACTTAGTTTCTCTCTATGCAGTTTTTGAACAATTTGTGAACAGCTGCTGGATTTTATTACCAGCCTTGTGAACCTGATGCCATCCGTCACCCTGCCCTGGGGGTCCGCCCCGGTCAGGAGGGGCGTCCCGTTCGGCCTCGCTCCTTGCCCCGCGTGTCTTTTTTTTTTTTTGGAGAGGTTTTCGCTATAGGGCGTGTGCACTCGCTAGACAGACAGAGAGAGGCAGAGAGACAGAAAGCGAGAAATCACCCCCCCAGGGGGGATGGTCACACCGCAATCCCTTCTCCTCCATTCTCCTCTCGGGATCTTGGGCACGCACGCACACGTGCCCGGCGTGAGTTTTAAGCCACCGGGTCCGGGACGCGAACCGCGGTCGACTACATGGGAGTCCAGCGACATAGCCATTACGCTAACTGCTGGTCCCGCCCCGCGTGTCTTTATAGGCTGCGTCTGGAGCCGGCGAATGGAGTCCCCGCTGCTCCTTCTGGCGCTCTTCCCTGGGTTCTACGCAGAGGCTAACAGCGTCCGGAAGGGACGGCGCTTCCTGTTTGCAGGGGTCAGCCCGCAGGACCCAGGCCGGGCTGCCGTCGTTGGAAGGCCTCGTGGACCTCGCCGTGCTAGCCAGGCCTGGTCCTCCGCTGTGGGGTCCTGACCCCTTTTCCGCGCTGTCATTTGGTGAGGGCTTTCCCTGGTCTTCCGCGGCGGCCCGTTTTGCTGGGAGTGGTTGGTTCCTCGACTCCCAGTGCCAACGAGATGCAGGCGCCTCCCTTCCTCCCGCCCTGCCTCTGCCCAGTGCCCCTTCCTGCAATGTCCTGCTTTTTACCCTCTTGTCTTTCCTTTCTTCGAGCTTGGGAGATGTTTAATTCTGAACCTGGCCCTTTCAGTAACCAGTTTGGGGTTTTATTTCTCTTTGCTATCTTTCGGTTTTCTGTTTGAATTGAATCTCTACTTCTCACTTGGTTCTTCTGAAACCCAGGTGTGCAGGTGTGGCTGGGTGGGTCCCTGTCTTGCCCCTGCCAGGGTGCGCAGAGCCTGGGGTGGGGGCCGCACCCAGGGCCTCCGCAGGGCTCGCTGTCACATTGTACGGCTCCTGCAGTGTGGGGCCGGGCCAGGTGCCCTGCTCCCCGGGCTGCCCCAGCTCTCCTGCTGTTCTTCCCACTGTGGCTTTCCGGCCCGATCAGTTAGGAGCAGTTTTAAGATACGGCCAGAGGGCCGCGGGTGGTGTGGTGGTGAAGGTGCTGGACGCCCCCAGCCCGTGGCCAGGCGGTTCCTTGCGAGGGATTAGGTCTACCCAAAATGGGCCTCTCCACTCACAGAGGAGGGCTTAGGGTGGTGGATGGACCACTCTCCGTCCCCACAGCAAGGACAGCTTTTCACCCCGGCAGCTCCGTGTCACTGGAAGGCAACAGAGGCAGAGCCGAGGCCGTGCACGCCCGGAGCCTTCCCCCAGAGCAGGACCAGCTGTGTCCTCACTCACTCCATCCGGAAACCTCACAGGGAAATGAGCATGTGGCCTTCCTGCCAAACAGACACCCAGGAGGGACCAGGACAGGGGCAGAGGGGTGCAGGGCCAGGCAGGGACCACTTGGTGTCTACAGGCTAGGGCCCCACCATCCAGCTACCCGGTCCAGGCTGGAGCCGGCGCCCTCTGCTGGAGCTGATGAAGTCGGGTCCTGAGAAGGGACACTGCTGCTCTGGGTGGGGCTGGCCCTGGCAGCAGCCTCCTGGGCAGGGATGGGAGGTGTCTACGTGCCTTCCAGGAGCAGCACGGACACCGCACCTGGGAGACCAGACACTCACGGCTACTCCATCTACTTAAGCCCTCACTGCACGGCAGCTTGAAGAGCAGCACCCGCGGGCCGGAGCTAAGGCAGCTGGATCCCACAGAGCTGGCTCTGCAGTCTGAGCCCTGAACCCAGTGGCTTGGAAAACGCCAGGCGCATGCGTGCGTGCCCAGCCTTCCAAGAGGAGAAGGGATTGTGTGGCCATCCCCCTAGGGGGTGATTTCTCACTCTCTCCCCCTTTCTGTCTCTCTTTCTCTGTTTCTCTCCAGCAAATGTGCCCTATAGCAAACTAAATAAACAAAAAACACAACAGGGCCTGCAGGTACTGTGGTGAAGGCATTGGTCTCCCACATGGACAACCATGGTTTGAGTCCCAGACCTGGCAGCTTGCTTTCTCGCTTTCTCTTTCTCTCTGGTCAAATTAAAAAAATAGGGACCAGCAGATGGCATAATGATTACGCCGCTGGACTCCCATGTATTTGACCACGGTTTGAGTCCCGGACCCAGCGGCTTCAAGGACATGCTGGGCACAAGTGTGTGCATGCCCCAAATCCTGAGGAGAATGGAGGAGAAGGTTGTGGTGTGGCCATCCCCGGGGGGGCGGGTAACTTCTCAGTTTCTGTTTGTCTGTCTGTCTCTGCCTCTCTGGCATGTACCTTATAGCAAAAATCTCTAAAAAACTTAAATAATAACAATAATAATAACAAAAGGGGACCAGCAGGTGACGTGGTGGTTAAGGTGCTGGACACTCCCACATGGCTGACCACAGTTTGAGTCCTGGACCTGGTGGCTTGCTTTCTTACTTTCCCTCTCTCTCTGTGTGTCTCTGGTTAAATCAAAATGAATGAATGAATGAATAAATAATCCTAAAAAAATAACAAATGGAATTAAATGAATAAATAATTCTTAAAAAAAAAACCCAAAACTAAAAGACACCACCAGCCCAGCAGGGGGCGTCTTGGTTTGGGGAAAGGATAATATATTTGACCCTAAGCTACCTCTGTGCTGTGGGGACTGCTTCTTAGGCTGCAGGGACCGTGGGCTTCACAGTACTGAGTGCGTCTTGGGGACACGGTCCTGGAGACTTCCCAGAGGGACTATTCCTGGGAACACCCTTGGGGCTGGGGGCAAGCGCTGCCTTTGCAGGGTGGAACGGAGGGAGCGCTGTGCAGGGTGAGTGTGTCCCCTGCCCCAGCTTCAGGACGGGAGCTTGTCACCTGCTGAGAGTCCCTCGGGCTCCTTCAGTGTCCATCACTGCCGTGGGGACGAGGGCTGCCCATCCCAGTCCAGGTCTGGAGACCCCACCTCTTTGGTGGAACCCACGGCGTGTGAGCCAGTGCTGACCTGCCTGGTAGTGGCTGTCCCCAGGCCAGCCGGATGGGAAGAGGGCAGGTCACGCTTGCCTGCAGCCAGGCAGTTGGCTGTGCTGGGCTGGGCCTGTAGCACACAGCCCTGGGACGTGGAGGAAGGCTGGCGACTTGCAGGTTCAAGTACCCCATCAACTGCAGCGTCCGCCGCGGGGCAGCAAGGCCCAGGATTGGGGTCTTCAGCCCCTGAATGGCTGACACATGTGCATGGAGCGTGTGCCTGCAAACGGGTTGTGCATGCACGTGTGTGCGTCCCTGGCCAGGCCGGGCTACTCAGCCCCCGTGCGCGCAGCCCCCTCGCTGGCACTCCCGGTCTCTGGCGCTGTCCTGGGGGTGCAGATAGGAGGGCAGGAGGCAGAGGGCGGAGGGCGGAGGCCTCTGGTGCTGGTTTGCAGTTCCCTAGGATCGACAGCATTGGGCACCTGGGGCTTATCTGCCCTCTGTATATTCTCTTTGTGTTATTAAAAGAAAAACTTCAGACAATTTAATTTAGCGGAGTTCAATTGAGCAAAACGATTCAAATCGGGGAGCCCACAGAACGGCTTCGAAGGAACTCCAGGTAGCCTCGTGGCTGAGAGGTAGTTCTGTGTGGGAGAGGGAAGGTGGTGGGCCAGGACAGGGGGCTGAGGGGCGAGGCCGTCACTGGACTGGTCACGCCGACGCCCGCCTGTGCTCACACGGGTTAGCGGTGGCTGTCGGCGGGCGGAGCCAGTCTGCGGTGACCAGCTGTACCTTGCAGCTCGCTAAGGAAGCGCTTTTCCACGTGAGGTCGGAGCCCGCTTACGGACACTAAGCAGGAGCCTGGAGGCTTTCTCAGGCCAATGAAGTGCACAAGGCCCCCCCCTTCGGTCAGCCTCTTCATTTTGAGAGATTGACAAACATGCTCCGTCACCGTCACATGGGACTTTCTCTTGCTCTAGGCATAGAGATCACAATCAGAAGGGACCAGCAGTTAGCGTAATGGCTATGTCGCTGGACTCCCACGTAGTCGACCGCGGTTCAAGTCCCGGACCCGGTGGCTTAAACTCACGCCGGGCGCGTGTGCGTGCGTGCCCAAGATCCCGAGAGGAGAAGGGAGGAGAAGGGATTGCGGCGTGGCCATCCCCCCTGGGGGGTGATTTCTCGCTTTCTGTCTCTCTGTCTCTCTCTGTCTTTCTGGATAGTGCACTCGTCTTACAGCAAAAACCTCTCCAAAAAAAAAAAAAAGAGAGAAAGAAACCACAATCAGCCCGGCATTCAGGAGCTTCCTCTGGTCACAGCGTGGAATCCGCGAGTCCCGACGCCAAGTCAGTTCAATACTTTTCTTTTTCTCTTTTTTATGTTTTTTTTTTTCCTTCTTTTTCCTGATCTGGTTGAAGCAAGACCATTCCATGTTCGATGGATGGCTGCATACAGAACATCTAAGACTCGGGGCCAGTAGGTGGTGTACAGATTGAGGCGCTGGATTCCCACATGGCCGACCGTGCTTTGAGTCCCGGACCCGGTGGCTTAAACTCACGCCGGGCGCCTGTCCATGCACGTCCAGAATCCTGAGAGGAGAGTGGAGGAGAAGGGACTGCGGCGTGGCCATCCCTGGGGGGTGATTTCTCGCTTTCTGTCTCTCTATTTCTGTCTCTCCGGCGAGTGCACGCACCCTATAGCAAAAATCTCTGTTAAAAAAAAAAAAAAAGACTTAAGAGGACACGGCACAGCAAGGGGACTAAGCGTGGACCACCAAGTGGACGTCCAGGGCTCAAACCGTACTCCATGAAACACACGAAATCAGACGGACAAGGCAAGATTCAGACGATACGGGGTCTAGGCGGCCACGGCCCTTACTCAGACAATACGGGGTCTAGGCGGCCACGGCCCTTACTCAGACGATACGGGGTCTAGGCGGTCACGGCCCTTACTCAGACAATACGGGGTCTAGGTGGCCACGGCCCTTCCTCAGGGTGAGATGATGATTAAGGACCAAAACTGCCAGTTTTTCCTGTAAACACATCACTCGTTCTTTTGACGTGATAGGTACATTTAGTTGTGTTCAGGATTAAACATAACCCTTAACTTGAACAGAAAGAAAATCTGAAGCTGCATGATATTTCATTCAGTGGTGTTTTTATTTTTAATTTTATTTTTAAAAATTTTTTTTTTTTTCTTTTTTTGGAGAGGTTTTTGCTATAGGGCGCGTGCGCTCGCCAGACAGACAGAGAGAGACAGAAAGATAGAAAGCAGGAAATCACCCCCCAGGGGGGATGGCCACGCCGCAATCCCTTCTCCTCCATTCTCCTCTCGGGATCCTGGGCACGCACGCACACGCGCCCGGCGTGAGTTTAAGCCACCGGGTCCGGGACTCGAACCGCGGTCGACTACGTGGGAGTCCAGCGACATAGCCATTACGCTAACTGCTGGTCCCTATTTTTTAAAATTTTGACGAGAAAAGGAGAGAGAGAGAGAAAGTGAGAGAGCAAGCAGCCAGATCCGAGACTCGAACCATTGTCCAGACACCTTAAACACTACGCCACCTGCTGGCCCCTTAAGTGTTTTTGTTAAACTATTTTATTTTTTAAATTTTTAAATTTTTATTTATTTTTTTGAGAGGTTTTTGCTATAGGGCATGTGCGCTTGCCAGACACAGAGAGAGAGACATAGAGACAGAAAGCGAGAAATCATCCCCCGGGGGGATGGCCACGCCACAATCCCCTCTCCTCCATTCTCCTCTCGGGATCTTGGGCATGCATGCACGCACACGCGCCCGGCGTGAGTTTTAAGCCACCGGGTCTGGGACGCGAACCACGGTTGACTACATGGGAGTCCAGCGACATAGCTATTACGCCAACTGCTGGTCCCGTTAAACTATTTTTTAAAGAATTATTTAGCTTTATTTATTTATTTAATTTATTTTATTTTGACCAGAGAGGGTGTCGACAGAGTGAGTGGGGGGGGGGGCAGAGAGAGAGGGAGAGAGAGAAAGTGAGAAATCAAACCACCAGTTCTGGGACTCGAACTGCGGTCAGCCATGTGGGAGTCCAGTGCCCTCAGCCACCACCGTACCTGCCAGCCCCTTAAACTTGTATATTAATCACCCACCTTTGGAGGTCGCCTATTACCGTCTGAAACCCTAGGAGATCTTACTGGCTACAAAATGGAAACATTTTCTCCAGTTTATGGGTAAGCTTTCACTATAATAGAGCGGATCAGTGGAAACCCTGCTGAGAGTCTTCCCAATTGTAAACTAGCTTTTTTGGAAAGACCAAGAACAGCTTTTTACTCTGTCTTTGAGGTTGCAGGGTGGTTCTCGTTTGAAACACAGAGGCAGTGGCACCAGTGGGGTGTTCCCTGATCTTTCTGCATTAGCCCACGAGCCCCAGAACTGCTCTGCTTTTGCGCTAGGGCACAAGCTCCTGCTAAAGCCAGCCACTGGCGGTGGTCCCTCGGATCTTCCCGTGGGGGGAGGAAGAATGAGGGCAATGGGAAGTGAGGAACAAATAGCAAGTCCTCATAATGGCAGAAAGGTCTGGCTCTGTGATATTGGGCAAAGCTGTTCATGTCTAAGATGTCTACTCCAGGGGCCAGCAGGTGGCGTTGTGTTTAAGCTGCTGGACTTCCACATAGGTGACCCCGGTTCAAGTCCTGGACCTGGCGGCTTGCTCTCACTCTCTCTGTCTCTCTCTCTGGTGAGAACATATGCCTTATAGCAAATTAATAATAATAATAAATTAAATTAAATTAAATTAAATTAAATTAAATTAAAATTTCCTTTTAAAAATATTTATTTATGGGACCAGCAGATGGCATAATGGTTATGTCACTGGACTCCCATGTAGACAACTGCAGTTTGAGTCCTGGAGCCTGTGGCTTAAACTCATGCCAGGAGCGTGTGCGTGTGTGCCCCAGATCCCAAGAGTAGACTGGAGGAGAAGGGATTGTGGTGTGGCCGTCCCCCCCAGGGCGTGGTTTCTTGCTTTCTGTCTCTCTTTCTCCCTCTGTCTGGCAAGCACATGCACCCTGTAGTAAATATCTCTCTTTAAAAAATTATTTATTTAATTCCATTTATTACCATTATTATTATTATTATTTAAATTTCTTTTTAATTTTTTTTGAGAGGTTTTCGCTATAGGGCGTGTGCGCTCACCAGACAGACAGAGAGAAAGCAAGAAATCACCCCCTGGGGGGATGGTCATGCCGCAATCCCTTCTCCTCCATTCTCCTCTCGGGATCTTGGGCATGCATGCACATACGCCCGGCGTGAGTTCTAAGCCACCGGATCCGGGACACGAACCGCGGTCAACTACATGGGAGTCCAGTGACATAGCCATTACGCTAACTGCTGGTTCCCATTATTATTTTAAAATTTGACCAGTGAGAGAGAGAAAGGGAAAGTGAGAAAGCAAGCCACCAGATCTGGGACTTGAACCTCAGTTTGCCATGTGGGAGTCCAGTGCCCCAAACATCATACCACCTCTCAGCCCCCAAAGATAAATAATTCTTTTTTTGAGAGATTTTTGCGATAGGGCAAGGTATGCTTGTTGGAGAGACAGAGACAGTGAGAGACTACCCCCAGAGGAATGGCCATGCTGAAATCCCTTCTCCTCTTGGGATTTTGGGCATGTATGTACACGCACCTGGTGTGAGTTTTAAGCCACTGGGTCTGGGACTAGAACCATGATGGACTACATGGGAGTCCAGCGATGTATCCATTATGCCATCTGCTGGTCCCAATAATTATTTTTTAAAAAAATAATTATATTTTAATTTATTATTATTTTAAAGAATTTTTGACTAGATGGAGGTTCCTCAAAGACCTTCAAATAGAACTACCACATGATCCAGCAATTCCACTCCTGGGGATCTACCCAAAGGGCAGGAGAATGCTCAGCTGGAAAAGTGCTTGCACATCTACATTTACTACAGCATTATTCACAATTGCTAAGACGTGGAACCAACCCAAAAGTCCACAACGGATGAATGGATTGAAAAAGTGTGGCACATAGACTCCATGGAATACTATTCAGCCATAAGAAACAACAAGGCCCTGGAATTTGATAGAAAGTGGATGAATATGAAGATCTGTTGCTGAGAGAAGCAAGTCAGGCTATGAAAGAGAGACATTGTATGTCTCCACTTAACATATACCGACTGTCTGCACTCTATGGTAGAGACTGAAAGACTGGAGAACATAAAAGTATTAAAAATTATTATGGACACTAGAGACAAAGTGGAAGGAGAGTGTGGGAGGGGAAGAGTGCAGGAAAGGAAATTAGGGGGAACAAATGGAGAGATAGATATTTGTGGGACACAGAGATGGTTTATTATCTGTTGAGGATGTGTATAGTATTTTTTTTTTTTTTTGAGAGGTTTTTCGCTATAGGGCGCGTGCGCTCGCCAGACAGACAGAGAGAGACAGAGAGACAGAAAGCGAGAAATCACCCCCCAGGGGGGATGGTCACGCCGCAATCCCTTCTCCTCCATCCTCCTCTCGGGATCTTGGGCACGCACGCACACGCGCCCGGCGTGAGTTGTAAGCCACCGGGTCCGAGACGCGAACCGCGGTCGACTACGTGGGAGTCCAGCGACATAGCCATTACGCTAACTGCTGGTTCCCGAGGATGTGTATAGTATTTTCAACTGGACTGAGATGTGTATCACGTGGGGTAAAATCTCTTTTATAAATGATGTATAGCGATTGAATGCATAAATAATAATAATTTTTTTAAATAACCATAAAATTGTTGTTGTTGTTGTTGTTGTTGTTTTGAGAGGTTTTTGCTATAGGGCGTGTGTGCTCGCCAGAAAGACAGAGAAAGAGAGACAGAGGCGAGAAATCACCCCCCAGGGGGGATGGCCACGCCGCAATCCCTTCTCCTTTATTCTCCTCTCGGGATCTTGGGCACACATACACGCGCCCGGCGTGAGTTTAAGTCACTGGGTCTGGGACATGAACTGCAGTCGACTACATGGGAGTTCAGTGACATAGCCATTATGCTAACTGCTGGTCCCCCCATAAAAATTGTTTTTGACTAGAGAGAGAAACAGAGAGAGAAAGGGAAAGTCAAAAGACAAGCCTCCAGGTCCACGACTCGAACCATGGTGGACCATGTGGGAATCCAACACCTCATCCACCATTCCACCTACTGGCTGCAATAAGTTTTTTTTTAATTTAACGTTTTCTTTCTTTCTTTCTCTTCTTTCTTTCTTTCTTTCTTTCTTTCTTTCTTTCTTTCTTTCTTTCTTTCTTCCTTCCTTTCTTTCTTCTTTCTTTCTTTCTTCTTTCTCTTCTCTTCTCTCTCTCTCTCTCTCTCTCTCTCTCTCTTTCTCTCTTTCTCTCTTTCTCTCTCTCTCTCTCTTTCTCTCTTTCTCTCTTTCTTTCTTCTTTCTCTCTTTCTCTCTTTCTTTCTTTCTTTCTTTCTTTCTTTCTTCTTCTTTTAATTTGACCAGAGAGGGATGAAAGAGAGAGAAAGTGAGAAAGCAAGCTGCCAGGTTCGGGAATCAAACCGTAGTCGCTCATGTGGGAGTCCAGCGTCCTTAACCACCACACCACCTGCCGGCTGCCCCCAATAATTCCTAAAAAAAAAAAAAAAGAAAAAAGAAAAAAAGGGACGTGTGCTTCAAAGAAGAAATTTCCCTGGTCAGTTTTACCTCAAAGTTCCCAACAGGGGTACAGTTGGAAAAGTCTGAGTAGCCCTTCTGAGTTGTGCACCCAGAGTTCAAGGTCTTGAAGCTTCACGGTAGGAGAAGAATTTGGTATGGTGTCTTCTAACGAGGCTCATGGGCACTCTTTCTGTGGTGTTTCCGGAAGGCCACACGGGCCTGACCATCTTGTCATGGCTCAGACAGCGCCCTCTACCTGGGGAAGCACACGGTGGCATAATGTGGTCAGGCCTGGCAGAGCTCAGCCGATCTGATTCCTACAGGAATGCCTCATGAGAGAAACATGTTTTCTAATAAACGTTTAAAAAAACATTTATTTATTTTTTACTTGTTGTAATTTTGAAACTGCCAGGTCTGAGACTTGAACCATGGTTGGCTGTGTGGGAATACAATGCCTTAATCACCATGTCAAATGTTGGCAACTAATAGCCTTTCCTCCTTTTTTAGAGATTTTTGCTCTAGGGCACATGCGTTCGCCCGAGAGAGAGTGAGACACAGAGACAGAAAGCTAGAAATCAACCCCCGGGGGGATGGCCATGCCAGAGTCCTTTCTCCTCTATTCTCCTCTTGGGATCTTAGGCACACATACACACGTGCCTGGCATGAGTTTTAAGCTGCTGGGTCCGGAACTCAAACCGAGATCGAATACATGGGAGTCCAGTGACGTAACCACTACACCATGTGCTGGTCCAGGACTTGAACCACGGTCGGCCATGTGGGAGTCCAGCACCCTTAACCACCATGCCACCTGCTGGCTCCAAATAAAGTAATTCTTTTTTTTTTTTTTTTTTTTTGAAGAGGTTTTTGCTATAGGACACGTGTGCTTGCCAGTCAGAGAGAGACAGAAAGCGAAAAATCACCCCCCGGAAGGATGGCCAAGCCACAATCCCTTCTCCTCCATTCTCCTCTCGGGATCTTGGGCACGCACGCACACGCGCCCAGCGTGAGTTTTAAGCCACTGGGTCTGGGACACAAACCGCGGTCGACTACATGGGAGTCCAGTGACATAGCCATTACGCTAACTGCTGGTCCCCCCAAATAAAATAATTCTTAAAAAAAATATTAAAAAGGTTTTGTCCGGAACCGCCATCTTCCAGTAATTCCCCAAAATGACGATCACAAAGGGAAAGAGGAGAGGCCCCCCATGTGTTCTCTAGGCCTTGTAGAAAACCCAGCGGTTCCTTTGGCAACATACACGGGAATCTACAGGAAAGGTGACACTGTGGACACTGAGGGAATGGGTACTGTTCAAACATCCGCCCACAGACGGTCCATGGCAACACGAAGTCTACAATGTTCCCAGCACGCTGTTGGCGTTGTTGTGAACACACAGGTTAAGGGCAAGAGTCCTGCCAGGAGGACTAATGTGCGCATGGAGCATATGAAGCCCTCTAAGAGAGAGACAGCTCCCTAAAACGTGGGAGGGAAAAGGACCAGGAGGAGGAGGAAGCCAAGAGAGAGGGACCTGGGTTCAACGGAAGCGCCAGCTGCTCCTGCTGGAACCGAGGGAAGGAGCCCATTCCCTGTGAATTCAGGGCATGATGGGTGTCAAAACAAATGAATCTGTGGTCTATAAAAATGTTTGCCTTAATTGAATAGGATTGTGTTTCCTCCCCAAAGCTAATTTTTATAGGGCTCTAATTCATTTTGTGATATCTTTATTCAAATTTAGTGTTTCTTTCTTTCGTTTTTTTTTTTTTTTTAGCTGAAAGATGTTAGGTGGCTTATTATGCAATAAATAAAACTCAGTAGGTTAGAAAACAAAATTAAAAATCAGAGTAGTTTTGGAGGAGAGAAGTGGGACAAAAAAGTGCTGTTTTCATTTGTATTAGGAAATGTGAAAATAAAATTGTCAACTGTGTTAGTCAAAACAAAACAAAACAAAAGATGTGTGCAGAGGGACCAGCAGATGGTGTACTGGTTACATCACTCGACTCCCACAGGGCTGACCACGCTTCAAATCCCAGACCTGGCACCTTGAAACTTATACTGGGTATGTGTGCGTGTGCTTCCAAAATCCTGAGAGGAGATTCTGGCCCCCTGGGGGGTGATTGCTCGCTTTCTGTCTCTCTGGCAAGTGCAAGTGCCCTATAGCAAAAAGTTCTAAATAAAGAAATAAATAAATATCTCAGGAAAATTCACACTTGCCAAAGAAACCTGGCCATCTCTGTGACATACACCAGTCTGACATCACAACCTACAGCATGACTGGTAAAGAGCACACTCTTGGCTCCTGGGAGCCTCAGCTCATTTTGGAACACAGCATGTTTGTCCATACACATACTTACACATATACACGTGACATAGCCATACATGCAGCTCAAGTATAAGGAAAGAAAATGAAACACTACTCGATTTGACAACGCGCTCCAGATCATTTCACATTTTCCCAGAGAAATGATATAACTCCTTCATTTGAAAAATGATCCTGGGGCTGGCAGCAGACGTGGTGGTTAAGGCGCTGGACACTCCCACATGGCTGACCACGGTTTGAATCCCGGACCTGGTGGCTTGCTTTCTCACTTTCTTTTTCTCTATGTGTCTGTCTTTCTCTGGTCAAATGTAAATAAATAAATGAATAAATAAAGTTTAAAAAATGATTGTGAACCTCAGAGATCAGTTTAGTCTACTGCTGGAGTGGGGATTCTTTTTATTTTTTTAAAGAATTATTTATTTAATCTTATTTACTATTTTTTTCTTTTTTTTTTTTGGAGAGGTTTTTGCTATAGGGTGCATGCGCTCGCCAGACAGACAGAGAGACAGAGAAAGCAAGAAATCACCCCCCAGGGGGGATGGCCACGTCGCAATCCCTTCTCCTCCATTCTCCTCTCGGTATCTTGGGTACGCACGCACACTCGCCCGGCATGAGGTTAAGCCACCAGGTCCGGGACTCGAAAGGCGGTTGACTACATGGGAGAACAGCGACATAGCCATTATGCTAACTGCTGGTCCCTATTTTTTCTTTTTTTTTAATATTTAATTTTATTTATCATTATTAGTACCAGTACTTTTTTTGGTTTTTTTGAGAGCTTTTTTTTGCTATAGGGCACGTGTGCTCACCAGAAAGACAGGGAGAGACAGAGAGATAGAGAGCAAGAAATCACCCCCAGGAGGGATGGCCACACTGCAATCCCTTCTCCTCCATTCTCCTCTCGGGATCTTGGGCACGCACGCACACGTGCCCGGTGTGTTTAAGCCACTGGGTCTGGGACTCGAACCGAGGTAGACTACATGGGAGTCCAGCGATATAGCCATTATGCTAACTGCTGGTCCCTTATTTACTATTTTTTCATTTGACCAGAGAGAGACAAAAAGAGAGAGCGAGGAAAAGTGAGAAAGCAAGCCGCCAGCCTGCTGCCAGTTCCTGACCCGTGTCTTCAAATCTTTTTCTATCTGCACTGTCAATTTCATATATGAGGATGTCGGTCTTTTCTCTTCATTTCTTTTGTTTTATGCTTTTTAAAGAATTATTTATTTATTTATTTATTTATTTTTTGGAGAGGTTTTTTCGCTATAGGGCGCGTGCGCTCGCCAGACAGAGAGAGACATAGAGACAGAAAGCGAGAAATCACCCCCCAGGGGGGATGGTCACGCCGCAATCCCTTCTCCTCCATTCTCCTCTCGGGATCTTGGGCACGCACGCACACGCGCCCGGCGTGAGTTGTAAGCCACCGGGTCCAAGACGCGAACCGCGGTTGACTACGTGGGAGTCCAGCGACATAGCCATTACGCTAACTGCTGGTTCCCAAGAATTATTTATTTAACCTCATTTGTTTATTATTATTCTCAATTTGGCCAGAGAGGGACAGAGAGAGAGAGAGAGAGAGAGAGAGAGGGAGAGAGGGAGAGTGAGAAAGCGAGCCAGCAGGTCTGTGACTCGAACCGCAGTCAGCCATGTGGGGTCCAGCACCTTAACTACCATGCCACCTGCTGGCCCTGGTGTTTTCAGAATAATTCCTCTAGTATGAGCTGATCATCCTGTGTCCACCAGTGTCCCATATGTTCAGGTAAGCCCTGTGGTTGGGCGCTTTCGATGCTAACACCTGTGTCGGAGTGATTGGCTGATGGCTTCAGATGCAAGTTGCTGCGGCACAGTCTTGTCAGCACACCCCAGCCCAGGGGAAGGGTCCCCTCCTGGCCGGGCACTTTTCAATGTGCACAGAATTGAGAGTCAACCCATCCTCCCACCAAGCCCCTCCGTTTTCTTTTTTAACTTTATTTATTTTTATGTATTTATTTTAATTAGACCAGTGAGGGACAGAGAGAGAGAGAGAGAGAGAGAGAGAGAGCTGCCAGGTCTAGGACTTGGACCACACTTGGCCATGTAGGATCCCAGCGCCCTTAACCACCATGCCACTTGCCAGTCCCCCCTCCATTTTTTTTTAAGAGATATTTTTGCCACCAGGCTCATACATGCACTCACCAGACAGAAAGAGATGGTGAGAAATCACCTCCCAGGGGGATGGCAATGCCGCAGTCCCTTCTTCATTCTCTTGGGATTTGGGGCATACACAAGCATTTGGTGTGTTTTAAGCCACCAGCTCCAGGACTCGAACTGTGGTGGACTCTGGGAGTCTAGCAACATCTGCTTGTCCCAAGCCTGATTGGTTCTAACATGTCTTTTGGATATTTCAGGGTCCCTCTATAACTATCCTTAAATTGTTTTAAAGTAAAAAACTTAATTTAGAATTTGATTTTGGGGAAACCCTGTCAAAGATAGCAAAAAGCTAGGGACCGGCAGTTGGCAAAATGGCTATGTTGCTGGACTCCCATGTAGTCGACCACGGTTCGAGTCCTGGACCCAGTGGCTTAAACTCATGCCGGGTGCATGTGCGTGCACATCCAAGATCCCGAGAGGAAAATGGAGGAGAAGGGATTGCGGTGTGGCCATTCCCTCTAGGGGGTGATTTCTCGCTTCCTCTCTCTGTCTCTGTCTTTCTGGCGAGTGCACGTGCCCTGTAGCAAAAACCTCCCCCTCGCAAAAAAAAAAAAAAAAAAAAAAAAAAAAGACAGCTAAAAGCTTACACACTTGACTTAACTCAGCAGAGAACAAGACGAACACATGGAAAACTTAGCTCTTATAATATTTGGAAGACTTACCTTTTTTTCTTCTTAAGTTAGGGAGAACCTTTGTCTCCCTTCTTTTTCTTTTTATTTAATCTTATTTATGATTATTTTTAGTTTTAAATTTACTATAGGGCACATGTTCTCACCAGAGAGAGACAAAGAGAGAGAGGGAGAGAGGGGGAAAGTGGGAAAGCAAGCCACCAGGCCTGGAACGCAAGCCACAGCTGGCTATGCTGGAGTCCAGCACCTTAACCACCGTGCCACCTGCTAGCCCCAGACTTACTTTTTCTTTCCTTTCTTTTTAAAAAGGAAGAAGGAGGGGGACCAGCAGTTGGCATAATAGCTATGTTGCTGGACTCCCATGTAGTCGACTGCAGTTTGAGTCCTGGACTCAGTGGGTTAAACTCATGCCAAGCGCATGTGCGTGCGTGCCCAAGATCCCGAGAGGAGAATGGATGAGAAGGGATTGCGGTGTGGCCATCCCCCCTGGGGGGATTTCTGTCTTGCTTTCTGTCTCTCTGTCTCTCTGTCTTTGTCTTTCTGGCAAATGCACTTGCCCTATGGCAAAATTTCTCAAAAAAAAAAAAAAAAAAAAAAAAAAAGAGCAAATGGGGGAGGGCAGCGGCAGGTAGTGTGGTGGTTTGAGGCACTGGACTCCCACAGGTCTGACCATGGTTCGAGTCCTGGACCTGCAGCTTGCTTTCTCACTTTACATCTCTCTCTCTTTCTCTGTGTTTCTCTATGGTTAAATAAAATAATAATAATAACTGAAATTAAATGAAGATTATTAAAAAAAAAAAAAAAAAAAACAGAGCAAATCAGTAAAATCAGTATTTAATTTGACCAGAGAAGGACAAAGAGAAAGCAAGCTACCAGGTCTGGGACTTGAACCGCAGGCGGCCGTGTGGGAGTGCAGCACCCTTTACCACAGGCCACCTGCTGGCCCGCAAACCAACATTTAAAAAAGCCTGGTTGGTATTTTAGTCAGGTGAGACCAAAGAGGAAAGCCTCTCTCAGCAGAGCTCACAGAGGCAAGCGTGGGGACAGCATACGCCTGACCTGGTGTAGACGAGAGAAGACAGGAAGATGGGGCTGGGACCAGCAGGTGGCGTGGTGGTGAAGGACTAGACTCCCACATGGCCGGCTGCAGTTTGAGTCCCAGACCTGGTGGCTTTCTCACGCTCCATCCTCCTCTCTCCCCTTGTCTCTCTCTGATACGTGCATGTGCCCTGTAGCACATTAAATAAATACATAAATAAATGGGGAAAAAACACCCAAAACCTTGTTGGGCCAGCAGGTGGCGTGGTGGTTAAGGCACTGGACTCCCACATGATCGACTGCGGTTTGAGTCCCAGACCTGGAGCTTGAAACTCACGCTGGGTCCTTGTGTGTACATGCTGAGAATCCCAAGAGGAGAACGGGGTGAGAAGGGCCTGCACCACAGCCTTCCCTCCCGGGGAGTGGGATGACGTCTCACTTTCTCTCTCACTGTCTCTTTATCTCTCTGATGAGAGTATGTGGTAGGCAATTAGCCGTGAGCGGGCAGCCCTAAGAGAAAAGTGAAAGGCTCATCTAGCTCCACGCACCAGGAGGGGGGGCAATTTGCCATCTTCCTTCCTTGGGGCCTGAGGGAAGTGCACAGGGATGATTCGTAGATTTTTCTCTTATCAAAAAGACCTAAGCAAGTGTTCTGGTCAATGCCCCAGTTCCTATTAGGGCAATGGACTAATTGCGCAGTCTAATTGGGCAGCCTGGCTCGCATTGGGCACCATGCACAATTAGGTGATCAAGCTCCTCAGTCTTTACCTGTGAGGAAGGTGCGCAGGTGCAGGAAAAGAACGTGTGGATTCTAATTTAAAGGAAGGACGTAGCAGCGTAAGGGGCCTCCCACTAATGAATATTCATGACCTCTAGTAAGAAAAAAACGCGGTTGCCACCTGGCCATCTGCCCGCCCAAGAGCCTTTTTGGGTGTACTTTCTTTCTTTCTTTCCTTTCTTCCTATTAATTCTTCCTTTCTACCTACTTCATTCGTGGTTGCAAGTTTCATTTTGCGCCTAGGGACAGATCTCTAATTTTAGTGATCTGGACTCAAAGAACCAAGGACTTCACAGCGCAGCTCGACACTCTCCCATCTGTTAACAAGCACACACCCTATGCCAAAATTTCAAAAAAAAAAAAAAAAAAAAAAACAACCTTGTTATTTTTAATTCTTTAAGTTAGTATTGATATGATACTCTTGTTATTAATACCAAATTTTCTAGAAAACCTAACAGTTTCCTTTTACTATTAGACAACCTTGATCACACATAAAATTTCCTTTGCAAAATGGATTTTTCAGAGTTCAGTCACTAGTCCTGTAACCATGGAGAACCAAAGATAAAACTTTTGGGACCAGCAGTAAGTGTAATGGCTATGTCGCTGAACTCCCCTGTAGTCGACCATGGTTCGAGTCCCAGACCCGGCGGCTTAAACTCACACCAGGTGCGTGTGTGCGCATGCCCAAGATCCCGAGAGGAGAATAGAGGAGAAGGGATTGCGGCATGGCCATCCCCCCTGGGGGGTAATTTCTCGCTTTCTATCTCTCTGTCTCTGTCTTTCCAGTGAGCACACACGCCCTGTAGCAAAAATCTCTCCAGAAAAAAAGATCAAACTTTTAGGAAAATCAGTCTTCAACCTTTTTAAATTTACTTTACAATTATCCTTTTAAAAATTACTTTATTTAACTTTATTATTATTATTATTATTATTGTTATTAGTTTGAATTTGACCAGAGAAAGAGAGAGAGAAAGTGAGAAAGCAAGCTGCCAGATCTGAGACTCAAACTGTGGTCAGCCATGTGGGAGTCCACCGTCTTTAACCACCACGCCACCCGCTGGCCCCAACTTTACAATGATTCTTTTTTTTTTTCTTTTTCGGAGTGGTTTCTGCTATAGGGAGTGTGTGCTCACCAGAGACAAGAGACTGAAAGTGAGAAGCCACCCCCTGGGGGGATGGCCATGCCGCAATCCCTTCTCCATTCTCCTCTCAGGATTTTGGACATTCACGCAAACGTGCTCAGCATGAGTTTAAGGCACTGGGTTCGGGACTCGAACCACGGTCAACTACACGGGAGTCCAGCGACATAGCCATTACGCCAACTGCTGGTTCCCTACAATGATTCTTACAAAACCCAGCCTGTTACATCTCTCACAACAGAAGGAACCTAAGGCTTAACTAATGAAAATGAATAATAACCCTGCCAGTCCTTACAGACCCCTGGCCTCAGGAGCAGGGGGGGTAAAGACAGCATCAGCCCCGCCCGCGGGAGGGGCTAGACCGTTAGCCAAGCATCTGCGGAGCTACTGGTTCTGCACGGAGGGTCCAGGAGCCGTCTTGCTCGGCTACATCCTGCCTCTGCAGCCTTGTCAGTCTTTGCTCATCTTTTTTTTTTTTTTTTTTTTTTTTTTTTTTTTTGCAGCCAGTCTTTGCTCATCTTCACCCCCTTGCAAAGAACTGAAACTGGGGACCAGCAGATAGCATAATGGCTCCATCGTTGGACTCCCACATGGCTGACCGCGGTTCAAGCCCCAGACCAGGTGCCTTCAAGCTCACGCTGGGCACATGTGGGTACCTGCCCAAAATCCTGAGAGGAGAATGGATAAGAAGGGATGGTGGCATGGCCATCCCCTGCGGGGTGATTTCTTGCTATTTTCTCTCCAATAAGCGCATGTGCCCTAGAGCAAAAAATCTCTCTCTCTAAAAAAAAAAAACAAAAAAGACCTGAAACTGGCCCTTCCTCCCGGCTGGCCCAGAAGGGAAGTCCCGATGCAGTGACATTCCCCGGCGCAGGCAGGGCTCCTCTGCTGCCAAGACAGTGACTAACTCGCTCTTACTTACTTTCTCGGTTACCCCTGCAGCTTGCCCAGCAGGGCAAGAAGGTTATGGACTTTGACCGACTTTCCCTCCCGGTGCTGGCCCCACTGGGGTACATTTTCTTCCCCATTCTCCAAACCGAGTTTCTCTAGACTGACTTTTGAGTGGCGAGTGGCATGGAGCTGGCTCCCGTTCCTCTAGGCCACGGCACGCCTCCCGCCCGCCCCAGCGGCAGCCCTACGCTGTGCGTATTCATTTGGAACGACCAAGACTCAAGCGTAATTAGTTCTTTCACCCATATGAAAACAAGATGTCCAAGTAGAGAAACTTTATTTATTTATTTTAGCTTGACCAGAGAGGGACAGAGTGAGAGAGAGAGAGAGAAAGAGAGAAAGTGAGAAAGCAAGCCACCAGATCCGGGACTCAAACTGCTATTGACCATGTGGGAGTCCAGCATCCCCAATCACCATGTCACTTGCTGCCCCCCCAAGTATATAAACTTTAAACTTATGCTTAATTGTGTGTGTGTGTATATGTATATGCATAATTGTATATATATGCATATATATATGTGTGTGTATATATACACATATATATGTGTGTGTGTGTGTGTGTATATATATTTAGGTTTTTGCCATAGGGTACGTACGTTCACTGGAGAGACAGAGAGACAGCTAGCGGGAAAGTGAGAAATCACCCTTCCAGGGGAGATGGTCATGCTGCCATCTCTTCTCCTCCATTCTCCTCTCAGGCTTTTGAGCATGCATGCACATGTGCCAGAGTGAGTTTCTAGTTGCCAGGTCCAGGACTTGAACCGTGGTTGGCCAAGTGAGAGTCTGGCACTTTAACCTACGCCACCTGTTGACCCCTTAGCATTACTTTTTTTTTTTTTTTTTGGAGAGGATTTTTGCTATAGGGCGCGTGCGCTCGCCAGACAGACAGAGAGAGACATAGAGACAGAAAGCGAGAAATCACCCCCCGGGGGGAATGGTCACGCCACAATCCCTTCTCCTTCATTCTCCTCTTGGGATCTTGGGCACGCACGCACACGCGCCCAGGGTGAGTTTTAAGCCACTGGGTCCGGGACGCGAACCGCGGTCGACTACGTGGGAGTCCAGCGACATAGCCATTACGCTAACTGCTGGTTCCCTTAGCATTACTTTTTAATTGTTAATTTTGCCATGAATTGTTCTAACCCTAAGTTTTATTCAATAAGCACAATCAGTTTAGGTTAAACGAAGCAGAAAATGTACATTTCTTTCTTTCTTTCTTTCTTTTTTTTTTTGGAGAGGTTTTTGCTATAGGGTACGTGCGCATGCCAGACAGACAGAGAGAGACAGAGACAGAAAGCGAGAAATCACCCCCTAGGGGGGATGGCCATGCCACAATCCCTTCTCCTCCATTCTTCTCTCGGGATCTTGGGCACGCATGCACACACGCCCGGTGTGAGTTTTAAGCCACCGGGTCCAGAACGTGAACCGCGGTCGACTACATGGGAGTCCAGCGACATAGCCATTACGCTAACTGCTGGTCCCGAAAATGTATATTTCAAGGGCACGTAACAGTGACAGTGATACAGGATGATCGAAGGAAGATTGTTATGCAGATTACTTTTTTACAGAAATTTTGGCTATAGGGCACATGCAATCGCCAGAGACACAGAGAGAATCAAAGTGACAGCGAGAAGTCACCCCTTCCAGGGAAGGTGGGCACACAATCCCTTCTCCTCCATTCTTCTCTCTGGATTTTGGGCATGTACACCCATGCGCCCAGTGTGAGTTCCAAGCCACTGTGTCCCTGCACTCGAACCACGGTTGGCCACATGGGAGTCCAGTGATGTAGCCATTATGCCATCTGCTGGCTCCGTTATGCAGGTTCTTAATTGCCAGAGGGCCGGTGTGCTTGCTCCTCAGAGAGGGAGGGAAAAGTACTCCTATTAGGGGATGGCCACACAGCAATCCTCTTCCTCCATTTTTTATTTTTTATTTTTTTGAGAGGTTTTTGCTATAGGGCATGTGAGCTTGTCAGAAAGAGACAGAGACAGGGAGACAGAAAGCGAGAAATCACCCCCTGGGGAGATGGCCATGCCACAATCCCTTCTCCATTCTCCTCTCAGGATCTTGGGCACGCACGCACACACGCTCAGCGTGAGTTTAAGCCACTGGGTCCGGGACTCGAACTGCGGTCGACTACATGGGAGTCCAGCAACATAGCCATTATGCTAACTGCTGGTCCCACCTTTCCCTCCATTTTTACATCCAGTAATTACTCCTGGTTTCTGTCTGACCCAGCCAGACAACTGGATCCAAGCCAGTTCATTATTGGATCCGATCTGATCCTGGACCTAGTCCAGTCTCTGTTGCAACTCTGAACCTATTTTGGACCAAAATGTGCTCAAATCAACTCAGAGAGCTCTAAGCACAAGTCCACGGAGCTCAGATCTGAGGGAGTAATTCCAGGATCCCAGCCGGCATGAGAGGACAATGCGCACGAAGGGCCCAGCGAGCACCTCACTTGGTGACTTGATCTTCCTGGGGCTGCTGGAACCCTACTTCAGATCCCACTTCTGACACTAAGACTGCGAAAAGAAAACCTTCGGTTTAGTTTAGTGGAATTATATTGCGCAAAATGACTCCAACTGGGGGGCCCCCCAGAATGACTTCCGAGTAGCCTTGTGGTTAAGGGATACTTATGGGCAGGAAAGGGAAAGTGACCTAAAAAACGAAACGAAAGACGGAAGTGAGGGGACGAGGTAGGGAAATCCCGGGACTGGCCACACCCCGTCTCCTTGGGCTGACACGGGTTAAGCGGCTGCTGTGGCCTGGCGACCCGCTGGGAAGCAGAATTCCAAGCCAGGCTGTGGTTTGCTTAAAGGGACTAGGCCAGGAGAGCGAGCCTGGGCTCTCTCAGGCCAGGGTAGTGTAACAGTGTTCAAGTCTGGTCTTCGGAACTGGATCTGTTTCCTGCTTTGTAATTAAGTTCATTGTTTTATTGGGTTCTTTACATATTCTGAATATGGGTGCTTCTCAGATGTGTAATTTGAGAGATTTTCTCCAAGTCGAGCTTCATCTTTTTTTTTTTTTTTTTTTTTTTTTTAAAGAGAGATTTTTGCTACAGGGCACGCGTGCTCTCCAGAGAGAAGAAAGTGAGAAATCACCTCTCAGGGGGATGGCCAGGCCACAATCCCTTCTCCATTCTCCTCTCAAGATTTTGGGCACACACACACACACACGCGCCTAGGTTGAATTTTAAGCCTTTGGGTCCAGGACTCAAGCTGCGGTCAACTATGTGGGAGTCCCGCGGTGGGACCATCACGCCATCTTCTGGTCCCTGTATCTCATCTTTTCACTCTCTTATCAGTGTCTTTTTTTTTTTTTTTTTGTAAGAGGGCGTGTATACTCACTGGAGACAAGAGAGAGGAGAGAGGAGAGGGAGAGAGAGAGAGAGAGAGAGAGAGAGAGTATGAGAAATCATCCCTGGGTGGGGGCATGGCCACGCTGCAATCCCTTCTCCTCCACTCTCCTCTCAGAATCTTGGGCATTCATGCACACACTCCTGATATGTTTTTAAGTCACTGGGTCTGGGACTTGAACTGTGCAGTTGGCCACGTGGCACCCAGCCATCTTAACCTTCACGCCATTTGCAGGACCAGCAGATGGCATAGCAGTTATGTTACTAGAACCCACATGGTCAACCACAGTTCCAGTCCTAGACCCGGTGGCATGAAAATCATGCTGGGTGTGCGTGCATGCCCAAGATCCCAGGAGGAGAATGGAGGAGGGATTGTAGTGTGGCCATCCCCCCAGGGATGATTTCTCACTTTCCCTCTCTCTGTCTCTCTCCAGGGAGTACCCTAAGGCAAAAGCCTCAAAAAAAAAAAAAAAAAAATCACCAGGCCAGCAGGTGGCATGGTGGATAAGTGCTGGATTCCATATGGCCAGTTCCACAGTTCAAGCCCTGGACCCAGCAGCTTGAAAAAAAACAGGCTGGGCACATATGCATTCACTGTGGTCACTTTCCCAAGGGGTGATTTTTCACTTTCCCTCTCTCTCTTTTTCTCTATCTGCCTCTCTCTTCTGTGGGCATATACGCCCTATGGCAAAAATCTAAAAATAAAAAAAATTTTGCTAGAGGGTGTTTGCTGAGAGAGAGAGAAACCACTCCCTGGGAGGGTGGCCACACTGCAATCCCTTCTCCTCCATTCTCCTCTTTGGATTCTGGACATGCATGCACATGTGCCTAGCATGTCCTTCAAGCTGCCTGGTCCAGGGCTTGAACTGTGCAATTGACCGCATGGCTGCCTTCACCAGCATGCCACGGCTGGGCCTCCGATTATTTATTTTTTTGTCATGATCTTATCCTGAGATCGTGTCAAATACACTTATTATAACAAAAATAGACTCTGGTATTATCTACATAGACGATCAGGTTATCTGTGAATAAAAAGTTTTATTTCTTCACCTTTAACCTATGCACTTTAATTTATCTTTCAGGGGGTGGGGGGACACTCAGTCCCTCACCATGAGTGTGATGTAGGCTGTGGGGTTTTCAGAGATGTCTTTTATCTGGTTGAGAAAGCATCCTTTTGTTTTGCTCTTTTCTATCACGAATGGATGTGGGATTTTGTCAAATGTAGTTCCGCATCAGTGGATAAGAGCATGTGGGGACCAGCAGTTAGTGTAACGGCTATGTCGCTGAACTCCCATATAGTTGACCACGGTTCGAGTCCTAGACCCGGTGGCTTAAACTCACGCCGGGTGCATGTGCGTGCGTGCCCAAGATCCAAGAGGAGAATGGAGGAGAAGGGATTGTGGCGTGGCCATCCCCCCTGGGGGGGGTGATTTCTCGCTTTCTCTCTGTCTCTCTCTGTCTTTCTGGCGAGTGCACGCGCCCTATAGCAAAAACCTCTAAAAAAAAAAAAAAAAAAGTGCGTGATCTTCAAAGACGACTAATGTGGTGGACCACAACAGATCTCCAACTGAGTGCGGCTTGTATCCCCATGGCAAGCTCTGCTCGCTTGTGGTGCTTTTCTCTTTATGAGAGAGAGAGAGAGAGAGAGGAGAGAGAGGAGAGTGAAAGGAAGGGATAGAGCCTTTTTTTTTTTTTTTTTTTACCCTAGCTTTTGCTATAGGGTGTGTCCTCTCTCTATCGGGAAAGTGAGAAATCACTTCACGGGGGTAGCTACGCTGCAGTCCCTTCTCTTTCCGCTCATCTTGAGATTTTGGACATGCATGACACATGCCTGGTGTGGTTTTTCAAGCCACCTGGTTCGTGACTGCAAGTGCACAGTCGGCCATGTGAGATCCAGCGCCGTAGCCTCCATGCCACCTGCTGGCCTAAGGGATACACTGTTTTTTGGGTTTTTTTTAGAGAGATTTTTGCTATAGGGCACTTACTCTCACTGGAGAGACAGAGAGACAGAAAGTGAGAAATACCCATGGGGGGTGAGGGATAGCCACGCTGCAACCCCTTCTCCATTCTCCTCTCAGGATCTTGGGCACGCACACATGCACCTGGTATGTTTTAACTGTGGGGCCCGGGACTGAAACGGCAGTTGGCTACTGGAAGTCCAGCGACAGGACATTACGCCCCCTGGAGGCAAGCGTTCTTCACAGGGTCTGGCTGCATCACGGCCTCTTGGCCCCTCACTCTCAGGCACGTACAGCAGCGCCGAGCGCGTCCCTGTTTGTCCAGGGACCAAGCCTTGGCCGCCGAGCAGTGGCGCTGCTTGTGTATCGCTGTGCTTCCTGAACGTTCCTAAACTGACTTGCTCGTGTTTTGTTGTGTATTTTGTGTTTCTGTCCATGAGGAATATTGGCCTGCAGCTTTCTTCCCCTGCACTGTTAGGTTTGGGACTCGTTCTATCTCCTGGAAGAGGCGGGGCAGACTTGGCATTACTTCATCTGTAAATGCCCGGCACTGAGGGCCAGCAGGGAGTGTAGTGGCTGGGCCGCTGGACACTCACGTGGCCGACCACAGTTCGAGTTCCGGACCTGGCGGCTTTTTTTTTTTTTTTTTTTCCTAGAGGTTTTGCTATAGGGCGCATGCGCTCGCCAGAAAGACAGAGAGAGACAGAGAGACAGAAAGCGAGAAATCACCCCCCAGGGGGGATGGCCACACCGCAATCCCTTCTCCTCCATTCTCCTCTCAGGATCTTGGGCATGCACGCACACGCACCCAACATGAGTTTTAAGCCACCAGGTCTGGGACTCGAACCGCAGGCGACTACATGGGAGTCCAGCGACATAGCCATTACGCTAACTGCTGGTTCCCCCCGCTTCTTTCTTGATATTGGTAAACTGTGTCTTCTTTCTGCTACTCTTTGCTTGTCTTACTTGAGATTTAGCAAGGTATTGATGCTTCTTAAGAACTAGCTTTTGGTTTCATTGATTTTTCTGTTTTCAATTTTTTTAAAGATTTATTTATTTGTTTTATTTGTTATCATCATTCTTTATTAAAATTTGATCAGAGAGAGAGAGAGAGAGAGAAAGAGAGGGAAAGTTAGAAAGCAAGTTACCAGGTCTGGGACTTGAACTGCAGACGGCCATATAGGAGTCCAGAGCCCTTAACCACCACGCCACCTGGTGGCCCCCAATTTTTTTTTTTTTTTTAAATGAGCCAAAGGGTGTATGCACTTGCCAGAGATGGGGGAGGAGAAGGGAAGGAGAACGCAGTCCTCAGTGGCACAGCCGCGCCACATCCCTTCTCCACTAGCCTACCCTGTCAGGACCTTGCGCACGCGCACACACTCACCCAGCGTGTTCCTCCAGCTGCTGAGGCCAGGGCCCAGGCTGCGTCAGCCACGCGGGATCCTGCTCCCTTAACTGGCAGGCTACAGGACTGACCCTGCTGTTTCCAGTGTTATTCATACCTGTTCTTTATCATGGCTTTCTTCCTTACTGTTTACCTTCACTGTTCCTTCCTTCTGCTTGCTTTGGATTTATTTTTTGGTCTTTTTAAGTTAGATTCCTGGGCCAGCAGGTGGCATGATGGTTAAGGCACTGGACTTAAAAAAAAAGAAAGAAAAGAGTGAGTCTATAGCTTATATTTGTTTTTGAAAGTAAAGTAATCCTTGATAAGAATTGCTTTCTTTCTTTTTTTTTTTTTTTTTTGAGAGGTTTTTGCTATAGGGCGTGTGCGCTCGCCAGACAGACAGAGAGAGACAGAGAGACAGAAAGCGAGAAATCACCCCCCAGGGGGGATGGCCAGCCGCAATCCCTTCTCCTCCATTCTCCTCTCGGGATCTTGGGCACGCACGCACACGCGCCCGGCGTGAGTTTAAGCCACCAGGTCTGGGACTCAAACCGCAGTCGACTACATGGGAGTCCAGTGACATAGCCATTATGCCAACTGCTGGTCCCAAGTGAGCTGCTTGGACTTTTATAGTTTCAAGACTTTCTTGTTATGAGAGAGGGAGGCAGGGAGGGAGAGATTTCTTTGTTTTGTTTTTAAATTTTGCTATAGAGTACATACACTCAGCAGAGGGAGAGAGAGAGAGAGAGAGAGACAGAGAGAGAGAGAGAGAAAGTGAAAAAGGACCCCTACCCCGCTCTGCGGGATGGCAATGCTGCATTCCCTTCTCCATTGTCCTCTCAAGATTTCAGGTACACACACACACACACACACACACACACACACAGCTTTTTCCCAAGCTGCCAGGTCCTGGACTCAAACCATGCAGTTGGCCTTGTGGGATCTAGCTGCCCTAACTACCATGCCGAGACGTTCTCCGCCCAGAGTTGCCATGGTTTCCTGCTTCAGCAGTGTTTGAAGGGAAGCCAGCACTCATCCCCACCCCAGCCGGCCACCCAGAGCCAGTCCTCTGCCACCAACTCACAGTGACCTCGGGCAGCTCCACAGCCCCTGCAGCTGCCCCAGCCCCACACTGCCGCTATCGCCGCCGCCTCTTCTCAACCACCCGCCATGATGACCGCGTCCGCCTCGCAGGTGCGCCAGAACCACCACCAGGACTCGGAGGCCGCCATGGACCGCCAGATCAACCTGGAGCTCTGCGCCTCCTACGTGTCCCCGTCCATGCATTTCTACTTTGCCCGAGATGACGGGGAGAACGGGCTGAACACAGTGGAATGTGCATTACCCTTGGGGAAAAAACGTAGATCAGTCACTACTGGACCTGCACAAACTGGCCACTGACAAAAACGACCCCCATGTGTGTGACTTCATTGAGACGCATTACCTGAACGAGCAGGTGAAGGCCGTCAAAGAATTGGGTGACCCTGTAACTAACTTGCGCAAGGTGGGAGCCCCAGAGTCTGACATGGCGGAGTATCTCTCTGACAAGCACACCCTGGGCGACAGTGATAACGAGAGCTAAGCTTGAGGCTACCTTCCCCAGGGCCACGGGGTGCCCTCCCTGCTCACCAGGGCAGTGCATGCATGTTGGGGTCTCTTTTACGTTTCCTGTAAGTTGTACCACGACAGCCACGTAAGTTCTTTAATTTGTACCATTCCTTCAAATAAAGAAATTTGGTACCCCCCCCAAAAGAAAACCAACCAACCAAACAAACAAACAAACAAAAAACCCACCATGCCACCGGCCACCCTGAGGTAGGTATTTCCGACAGTCTCATGGCACACCCTCCTGCCCACCCTCCCGGGCAGCTAGGACCGCAGGTGTCCAGCTTGTTTAGGCTGAGCCAGAAACTGGGCCTGGGCCTCCTGTAGGGTGACACGCTCCCACTCGTGCCACTGCGGCTGGGGTGGGTTCCAGACTTCTAACCCTTCCTGTGACGCTGAGGAAGAGGCCCACGCTCTGCCCAGTCCCGGGCTGCTCGCGGCCTCTGGAGGTGAGAAGCAACACTCCCCCACTCGGAAAGCCACTGGGTCCATCAGCCCCTGCTGTGGTGGGAGTTAGTATTTCTTGGGTTCAGTGGATTTCTGCGATGCAAGGCAGACAAGCGTAAAAATGCCATTGTTGGTGTCTTGCTAGCCTCCTGGCCCTGCTCCGCATAGCCAAAGGAACTGGACGCATGCCTGGGTTTCCTCTCTCTCTTTTGTTTTTAAGAGATTCATTTTTGTTATCATGCGCTCGCCAGAGACAGAAAGTGAGAGATCACTCCCCTGGCGATGTCCATGCCCGAATCTCTTCTCCATTCTCCTTTTGGGATTTTGGGCACACATGCACACGTGCCCGGTGTGAGTTTTAAGCCACTGGGGTCCAGGACTCAAACGGTGGCCGACTACATGGGAGTCCAGCATTGTAACCATTACTCCATCTGCTGGTCCCTTAATTTCCGCTCTTAGTTGTGCCTCAGTAAACTGAGGGTCAGCCCGGTGACAGCACATGTGAGTCTCTGTGCAAACTGCATGGAACTCTCCCAAGGAACCAGTTCTCCTCAGTCTGGGGTCTGTGGGGCCCCGGACACAGTCCCTAGGGTTCCAGGCACTTTTAGCAGGTCTGTCCATTAACCCAAGTGGAGACCCTGCTGTGCCTCTGGGGAGCCCCTCCACTCCACGCTCTTGTGGCGGCTGAGATGAGGGAGGCCACCCCACCCTGCCAGTTCACCTCTCCCCTGCAGTGCGTAAGACACAGCACTGAGGGGGCTAGCAGGCAGGGTGGTGGCTAAAGTGCTGGACTCCTACACGGCTGACCGCGGTTCAAGTCCCAGGCCCAGTGGCTTGAAAATCATGACGGGAGCGTGCGCACGTGTGCCCTAAATTCTGAGAGGAGAGTGGAGAAGGGGTTGCGGTGTGGCCATTTCCCTGGGGGATGATTTCTCACTTTCCCTCTCTGTGTCCCTGTCTCTCTGCTGAGAGCACATGCCCTACGGCAAAACCTTAAGAAAGAAAAAAAAAAAAAAGAGGGCCAGTGGTGGCCTGGAGGTTAAGGTGGTTGGATCCCGCATGGCCTACGGTGCAGCTTGAGTCCCAGACCTGCTGGCTTAAGAAACACACCGGGCGGGCACGTGTGTGTGCGTGTGTGCCCGAGATTCCAAAACGGAGAGCGAGAAGGAGCAGGGCTTAGCGCACGGCCACTCCTGGTGGGGCGCTGTCTCGTTTCCTGTCTCTTTCCAGTGGGTGTGCATGCCCTCTGGCAAATCACAACAATAATAAAGCCTAGAGTAAATAAATACTTGTCGTTTGGGCCAGCCCTGTGGCCTGCGGGTTAAAGAAGCCAGATCCCTCATTGCTGACTGCGTAGTCCGAATTCCGGCCCCGGTGCTTGGAAAGGAAGCCAGGCACATGTATGAGCGTGTGCTCCGCATCCGACAGGATGGAGAGACGGAGGGCAGGGTTAGGGCAGGACCGCGGCTCACTGGCGGGGTGCTCTCCCGGGCTCCCTCTCTCTGCAAGCACATGCACCCTCTGGCAAAAAAGAGAAAGAGAGAGAGAGAGAGAGAGAGAGAACACTGAGAAAGTGGGTAGGGGGCCCCCTCTGATCTCAAATCCTTACGTCTCCCGACCCCCGGTGCCGGAGCTCAGGCTCAGCCAGCATTCTCTGTAGCAGGCCCTGTGGCCCACACACAGCCTGTCGGAGGTTCTGTGGCTTTCGGGTTTTGTTTCTGCCACCCTCTGACATGTAAAAGCCAGCCCTAGTCCGCGGGTTGTACAAAGATGCCCCAGGGGCTGGGCTTGTCCGTGGACTGGCCTGCCGACTCCCAGCCCATCCCCTGCGCCCCCTGGCTTTCTGGTTACACCTCAGCTTGCTAGCGGGCCCCTGTCTCCCAGAAGTCTCCCACTGCGCCCTCAGGCCCTGCCCGTCCTCACTCCGTGACCTCACTCATCTCAGAGCTGACAGCCCACGTTTGTGTCTCCAGCCCAATTCCTTCCCTGCACGACAGACACAAGGACGTAACTGCCTCCGTGACGTGTTACGTGGCTGGCCATCAGGCGTCACGGACGGCCTGCCTTTCCCCAGACCCATTCTGCCTGCGTGCTCCCCACTCAGTGACACAAAGCAGCCCTTCCGTGACAGAGACAAAGGCCTCTACCAGCAAATCCTGTTGGCTCCGCCTAGAAATATCCACAGTCAGAAGGATTCACATCGTCTTTGCTGACTCCCAGGGCTCCCAGCTCCGACCCTGGCAATTCTCACGGCCTCCGATACTGCCGCCTGCTTCCTGGGGCACCCTGGTCGCGGTCACTCAGCAGGTACGATTACGGTGACGGTTCTGGCCAGGCTCAGCGCCGAAGCTGCAGGAGGCAGGCGTTTTTGCCGCCTGGCTCCCTGGTTCCTGCAGTGGGGCGGGCCCTGCGCTGATGTCCACTCAGTGGACGCGGAGTAAATGAACGCGCCCACTGTGTGCCGAGCACAAACACTGTCTCCAGGGCTTACTGCCCGTGGGAAAGGTGAACAAATGACACAAAAATAAGTTTGTCATAGGAAAAATGGTTGCTTTTCACAAACTCTACCTCCTTATCTCCCCCAGGGTGTTTGCTGAGGAGGGGTCTTTATAGTCTGAGCGGGCTGCTGGAACAAGGTACTACAGACGGGATAATTTATAATCAAAGTTTCTCACCGTTCTGGAGGGTGGAAGTCTAAGATGACGGCGTCAGCAAATTAGCTGTCCGTGGAGGGCCTGCTTCCTAGTTCAGACAGCCCAGACTCTGTGCGCCCTCACAGGGCTAAGAGCCAGGGAGCTCCCTGAGGCCTCGTTTGTGTGTGTGTGTGTGTGTGTGTGTGTGTGTGTTTTCTTTAGAGGTTTTTGCCATAGTGCACACGTGCTCACTGGAGAGAGAGAGACAGTAAGATGGAAAGTGAGAAATTGCCCCCAAGGGAGTGGCCATGCCGCAGCCCCTTCTCTTCCATGTTCCACCTGGGATCTTGGGCACGCACGCACACATACCTGGCATGATTTTCAAACCACTGAGTCTAGGACTTGAACAGCGGTCGGCCATGTGGGAGCCCAGCAACGTAGCCACTATACCATCGCTGGGCTCACCTGAGGACTCTTCTGCAAGGGCACTAATCCCATTCATGCGGCTCTCTGGTCCCTCTGTAACCCATTTCCACGTAGCACCTGACTGCTAACCCTGTGCACCAGGCTTGCTTCTTGGTTTCCGTGACCCACAGGAGGAAGATCAGGTTCTGTGGAGCCCGAAACTTACCTAAACTAGGAAACGCTCTAAAAATTCATAGTGTGGCCAACAGGTGGCATGCAGGTTGAGGTGCAGGATCTCACCTGGCTGATTCTGCAGTTAGAGTCCTGGACCCAGCAGCCTGAAAAACTCGTCAGGCGTGTGTGCGAGTGTGCCCCAAGTCCCAAGAGGAGAAAGGAGGAAAAGGGATTGTGTCATGGCCATACCCCTTTTCCTCTCCCTGTTTCTTCCTGGTGAGCACACATGCCCTATGGCAAAAAATTTAAAAAGTAAATAAAACAAAAATAAAGAGCTTTTGAATACAAAACTAGGTGCAATAGTGAATATTTCTTTAGAAAATAATCACAATTTATGGCGCTGGCAGGTGGCGTGGTGATTAAGGGCGCTAAACTCCCACATGGCTGACTGTGGTTCAAGTCCTGGACCTGGCGGCTTGCTTTCTCACTTTCTCTCTCTTTCTCACTCTATCCCTCTCTGGTAAAATATAAATAAATAAATAAATAAATAAATAAATAAATAAATAAATAAATAAATGGATAAAGAAAGTTAAATAAGAAAAATAAGAAAAGAACCACAATTTATACATCTAAAAAGGCTGATTAAGGCTAGCTTAGTGGCACAGTGGTTAAGACTCTGGCTTCCGCATGGCCCGCTGTGCAGTTTGAGTCCTGGACACAGCAGCTTAAAAAACATATCAGTAGATGGCATAGCGTTATGTTGCTGGAGTCCCACATGACCCACCATGGTTAGAATTCTGACCTGGTGACTTGAAACTCACACCAGGCGTGTGTGTGTGCGTGCCCAAGATCCTGGGAGGAAAATGAAGGGAATGTGGTGTGACCATCCCCCCGGGAGGTGATTTCTCACTTTCCCTCTCACTGTCTCTCTCTCTCTCTTCAGTGAGCACACAAACCCTAACGCAAAAACCTCTCTAAAAAGTAAATAGATTAGGGGCCGGCAGGTGGCGTGGTGGTTAAAGGCCCTGGATTCCTACATGGCTGACGGAGGTTTGAGTCCCGGACTTAGCGGCTTGCTTTCTCACCTTTCCTTTCTCTCTTTCTGTGTCTGTCTGGTCAAACTAAAAAGTAATAATAACAAATGGAATTAAATGAATAAATACATACATATTTTTAAAACTAACTAACTAAACCAACCAAAACACACCAGGCACATGTGTGTGCATGCCCAAAACCCTAGGAGGAGAATGGAGAAGAAAGGACTGAAGTGTGGTCATCTCCCCTAGGGGATGCTTTCTCACTTTCACCCTGTCTCTCTCTGGTGAGAATGCACACCCATAGCAAATGTTTAAAAATAGCAATAATTAAAAAATTAAAATAGGGACCAGCAGATGGGGTCATGGTTATGTCGCCAGACTCCCATGTACTTGACCATAGTTCAAGTCCCGGACCCAGCAGCTTAAAACTCATGCCAGGTGCATGTGCATGCCCCCAAATCCTGAGAGAGCAGAGAAGGGATTGTGGGGTGGCTGCCCGGGCGTGATTTCTTGCTTTCTGTCTGTCTCTCTGGTGAGCACACATACTTTATAGCAAAAATCTCTCTCTAAAAAAAAATGAAAATAATACTAGTTCAGTCAAAAAAGGCTGATTAGCGAGCGTACGTGCCCTATAGCAAAAACCTCTCCCCCCAAAAAGGTTGATTAATATCACGGATGTTGATTACGATCATTTTGGTTTTGTGTCTGTGGTATAAATCCAGAAAAATAACAGAATGTTCACGTGGACTGCCTGCCCAGTAAGCCTGCCGGGCATTTCCCAGAAGGACTCGGCTGTCCGTGCTCTGGCCACCTCTTCAGCTGACAATCTCACAGCACATCTAGAGACAAGGGGGAGGTGAGCCAGGGCACCTTTGAGCCAGGCTGGTTGATTTGACTTGTCATCTCTTAGGTCATGCGTACATTTAAAATCTGTTGTACATTTCGGGAAAATGCCCTATCAAGACCCTTTCAGGAAAGGCTACAGCAGCTTCTTATGAAGTGACAAATCATTTTGTTTAAATAACCATTTAATTTTATTTATTATTATTATTCTAAGGTTTGTCATAGGGCACAGGTGTTAGAGAGGGAGAGCGAGGATGAGAAAGCAAGCCCCCAGGCCCGTGATGCAAACCACGGTCAGCCATGCGGGTGTCCAGCACCTCAGCCACACCCCCCGCCAGCCCCATGAAGCGACAGTCTTCAGAGATCTCTGAAGGAGTGCCCCAAGCCGGCCTCCCCTCCCAGTCTTTGCAGGCGCAGCATGGCTGTCTGAGTGTCAGCTGTCCTCGTGCTGTCTTTAGTACCACCTGCCAGGAGCGGACGCCTCTCCCCGCACACTCCCGTTTCAGCTGAGTCATCGAGCACGGCAAGAGCCTCCTCACGACGTCTGCCACTTACCGCTTCCTCTCGTGGGTGCTGTGGCCGGTTGTTTCGGATTCGGTTTCGTGCACTGACAGCTGAACAATGTCTATGCCTATCTGACACTTTTGTTTCACATTTTTTTTAAACGAATTATTTTATTGGGACCAGCAGGTGGCATAATGGCTATGTCGCTGGACTCCCATGTAGCTGACTATGGTTCGAGTCCTGGACCCAGTGGCTTAAACTCACACCAGGCACATGTGTGTGCGTGCCCAAGATCCCGAGAGGAGAATGGAGGAGAAGGGATTGCGGCGTGGCCATCCCCCCTGGGGGTGATTTCTCGCTTTTTGTCTGTCTGTCTGTCTGTCTCTGTCTTTCTGGTGAGCGCATGCACCCTATGGCAAAAACCTCTCCAAAAAAAAAAAAAAAAAGGAATTCTTTTATTTAACTCTATTTATTTGTCTACTTATTTTAATTTGGCCAGAGAGGGAGAGAGAGAGATAGTGAGAAAGTGAGAAAGTGAGAAAGCAAGCTGCCAGGTCCAGGACTTGAACCACGGTCAGCCATGTGGTAGCCCAGCACCCTTAACCACCACGCCATCTGCCAGCCCCTCACATTTTATTGTTAAAGTTTCTCTCTAATTAATTTAAATTAGCAAAAAAGGTATCCTCCTGCTTGTCCAAATCAGAAAGACGTACTTTCTTACCCACCCCCAGTGGGTCAGCTGGGGGTGTGGTGGTTAAAGAGGCTGATTGCACATGGCTGACTGCATAGTTTGAATCCCAGACTCAGTACCTTGGAAGGTTGCAAAATGTCTGCCCAAGCGCAGTGGAGGTGGCAGAGTCCCAGCACAGCTTCTCCCTGGCTGGACTCTGGAGATGCCCACAGTGGGACAGAGACGCTGGTCAAACCGGTTGATCAGGGTGAAATTCTCGGACGTGACACAATTCACAACATGAACACAGAACCCAGCCCCAGGGTTCCTCCCCACCACGCGGGGCCTCCAAGCCTCAGGGTCATGGCCCCCCGGGGCCTGCCTGCACCAGCTGCTGGCCCTCGGCTGAGAATGGATGCCGGGGTCTGCCCTCTCCCCACGACGTCACATGCCCGTCAGGTCACCGTCAGCCTGCAAGTGCGTCTCCAGCCCAGGGGGTGACTCTGGAAATACCCCCATGCCAACAAGCCTAAACAACCTCAGCCACCCTAAAGGCTGCGGGTCTCCCTGCACCCTCCTGTGGGGAACAGCCGAGCATCCCCCGCTGCTAACGCTGATGCTCTGGCCTCTCCTGCTCCCACCCGCCCGCCCATCCAGGCCCATCCCTGTCCCTTCAAAGTGCTGAGGGCCTTGCTCCTCCCTCCTGGTGAGACATTCTGCTTCAAACCATGACCTTGACCTCCTAGCGTGTTTCCTGCTCGCAGATTAAAGCCAGGCTTGGATGCACCCGGGCCGCCAGGCCCTGCAACTGCTCAGGCTGTCTGGGGAGGCCCCGCTGAAGCCGGCCAGCCCCGACCTGGCTGTGGTCTCCACAGTACTTCCCGAGATCTTTCCGTAAGAATCGCGGGCTAGGGCCAGCAGGCCGTGTGGCACCTGTGCTGCTACGTCTAGTGGGAAGGCCCTTCAGGAATAAGGAGGTACCGAGACATTTTCAGAGAAACAAAAACTGGCAAAATCTGTTACTAGAAAATTTACTCAAGATGAAATACTAGGTGTCCTCCAGGCAGAAAAACAAAGACCAAAACCGAACCCATATGGAATTTGAAAGACACCAGGATTGAAGAGCAAAGCAAAACAAAATCTAAATGCGTACTGGTTGCATGAAATAAGGGTGCCACATTGGGGTTTAACACAGACTAAGAGTTGAGACATATACAAATGGTACGTAAGCCGGGCGAAGTACAAATGAAAATAAAATGCTCTAAGTTCTTTATATAATCCAGGGAGTGGTTAAAGTGCAAACTGTATTTTTTTTCTTTACTTTTTTTCCCCCCATGGGGTGTGTGCACTGGCTGGAGAGAGACAGTTAGAAGGAGAGTGAGAAATCAGCCCCCTGGGGGAGTGGCCATGCTCCAATCCCTTCTCCTTCATTCTCCTTCTGGAATTTTTGTTTTTTTAAAAGAATTATTTCATTTTATTCACTGTTATTATTATTTTTAAATTTTATCAGAAAGAGACATAGAGTGGGAAAATGAGAAAGCAAGTCACCAGGTCCGGGACTTGAACCACGGTCAGCCATGTGAGAATTCAAAGTCCCAACCACAACACCACCTGCTGGCTCCCCACTTCTGGGATTTGGGTCACAACTCCCACACACACTGCATGCAACTTTCAAGCTGCCAGGTCCAGGATTTGAACCATGGCTGGCCATGTGGGAATCCAACACCTTAACCACCACGCCACCTGCTGGCCCCTAAAATATAAACTATATTTTAAACTTAAAAAATATATATATTTGGGGGACCAGCAGTTGGCATAATGGCTATGTTGCTGGACTCCCATGTAGTTGACTGCGGTTTGAGCCCTGGACCTGGTAGCTTAAACTCACACCAGAAGAAGAAAATAGAACCATAAAACAACCAAAAAACAGGGAACCAGCAGTTAGCGTAATGGCTATGTCGCTGGACTCCCATGTAGTCGACCGCGGTTTGCATCTCGGACCCAGTGGCTTACAACTCACGCCGGGCGCGTGTGCGTGTGTGCCCAAGATCCCGAGAGGAGAATGGAGGAGAAGGGATTGCGGCGTGACCATTCCCCCTGGGGGGTGATTTCTCGCTTTCTATCTCTCTGTCTCTCTCTGTCTGTCTGGTGAGCGCAAGCGCCCTATAGCAAAAAACCTCTCCAAAAAAAAAAAAAAAAAAAAACAACCAAAAAACAGAACACAAATAGTAAAGTAATAAATTTAACCCTCAAATATATCGGTAATTCAAATAAATGTAAACATTTTATTTCAGTAAGAAGATAAATTGGGGCTGACAGGTGGTGTGGCTAAAGCACTGGACTCTCACATGGTCGACCACAGTTTGAGTTTTAGAACTGGCGACTTGCTTTCTCACTCTCTCTCTCTTTCTCTATGTTTCTCTTTGGTCAAATTTAATGATAATAATAAACAAATAAAATTAAATAAATTTTTTTAAGAGAGAAATTTTTGCTATAGGGCATATATGCTTGCCAGAGAGACAGAAAGTAAGAAATCACCCCCTAGGGGGGATGGCCACACCGCAATCCCTTCTCTTCTAGTCTTCTCTTGGGATCTTGGACACGCATGCAAATGCACCTGGCATGAGTTTCAAGCTGCCGGGTCTGGGATTCAAGCCATGGTCAACTATGTGGGAGTCCAGCAACATAACCATTGCGCCATCTGCCAGTCCCTAAATAAATAATTCTTTAAAAGAAAAAGAAGACAAACTATCAGACTAGATAAAAACCAGAAGTCGGACCAGCAGTTGGCATAATGACTATGCTGCTGAACTTCCATGTAGTCGACCGCGGTTTGAGTCCCAGACCCGGAGGCTTAAACTCACGCCGGGTGCGTGTGTGTGTGTGCGTGCCCATGATCCTGAGAGGAGAACAGAGAAGGGATTGCTGCGTGGCCATCCCCCCGGGGGGTGATTTCTTGCTTTCTGTCTCTCTCTCTGTCTTTCTGGCAAGCGCGTGCGTCCTATAGCAAAATCTTCTAAAAAAAACCAAAAAAACAAAAAAACAAAAACCAGAAGTCAAGTGCATTCTGCCTATTAGAGAACACCTTAGATAAAAGGATACAGAATGTTACGAGGAAGAGAATGGACAGGGTACACCATGTGAGCACTAGCCCAAAGGAAATTGGCATAGATACACTATCCAAACAAAACAGACTTCAAGACAAAAAGTATTACAAGAGTAAAGAAGAACATTTAATAAGAATAAAGATTCAGGCTGGCACTGGGGCCTGGTGGGTAAGGGAGCCTATGTCACATGGCCGACTGCTTGGTTTGAGCCCTGGGCCCAGTGGCTTGAGAAACATGCCAGGCGTGTGTGCGTGCACGCCCCCAATCCCAACAGGATGGGGAAACAGGGGAGGAGGCATTGCAATGGAGGGGGGATGTACTTTCTCCCACTCTGTTTCTCCCTAGTGAGTCCACGAGCCCTCTGGCAAAAAATAAACAAATAAATAAACATCAATTTGCTAGGACGGCATTATGTCTTCCAAAAGTTTATGATTTAGGATTTGGTCCTGCTGCAACAGCGACTGGACAGTGGAAGCACAGCAGCCTTGTTAGTGGATTGACACTGTCCCACAAGAGACCCAGAGAGGCCTAGCTCTCGCAAGAGGCTCGTCCTCGTGAGTGGTTGTTACGAAAGACAGCGCTGCCCTCTGCTCTCCCTGCATAAGCCCACTATCTTTTCTGCATCTGCTGGAACTTTGCTAATCTGGTCTTCTTAGTTTCTGTTTGTTCTTGTGACATAGGCCAGCCAAAGTCCTCAAAGGTGGCCGTCCCAGCTGCCAGAATCGTAAGTCAAATGAACCTTTATTTCTTTATAAATCACCAAGTCTCAAGTATTTCTTGTGGCAACACACTAGTGGACTGAGACAATAAGACAATGTAGAAAAGCAAAATCCTAAAGAACTAAAAGGAGAAACACAAACACACATGGCTGAGTTCAGCATGCCTCTCTCAGCTCTTCCTTGAGCACCACGGAATTAAGCTAGGATAAAAAGACAGGCTAGTTGGTGGCATGCTGGTTGAGGTGCTGGATCCCACACAGGCAACTCTATGACTCAAGTCCCAGGACTGGTGGCTTGAAAAACACACTGGGTGTGTGTGAATGTGCCCAAAATCCTGAAAGGAGAATGAAGGAGAAGGGATCCAGGCATGGCTATCCCCCATGGGGGGTGCTTTCTCGTTCTCTTTCTCTCACACCCCTCAGTGAGTGCAAGAGCCTTCCAGCAGATTTTCTTTAAAAAGTAAATCCTTGGCAGGACCAGTAGTTGGCGTAATGGCTATGTCGCTGGACTCCCATGTAGTCGACCTTGGTTCGAGTCCTGGACCTGGTGGCTTAAACTCATGCCAGGTGCGTGTGCATGCGTGCCCAAGATCCCGAGAGGAGAATGGAGGAGAAGGGATTGTGGCGTGGCCATCTCCCCTGGGGGGGTGATTTCTCGCTTTCTGTCTGTTTCTCTCTGTCTTTCTGGTGGGCATATGTGCCATACGGCAAAAAAAACAAAAACAAAAACAAAACAAACAAAAAAACTCTCCAAAAAAAATGTAAATCCTTGGGGCCAGGAGATGGTGTAGTGCTGAACTCCCACATGGCCAACCGCCATTGGAGTCCTGGACCTGAGGGCTTGAAACTCACGCTGGGCATATATGCATGCACGCCCAAGATCCCAGGAGGAGAATAGAGAAGGGACTGTAGCGTGCCTCCCCCCCCCAGAGTGTTTTCTCACTTTCCCTGTCTTTGTTTCTGTCTCTCTCCAATAAGCACATGTGCCCTATGGCACAACTTCTTTAAAAAAAGAAAAGTAAATCCTTATGGAATTAAACATTAACTACACATTGGCTAAAGAAGAAATTACAACAGAAATCAGAAAATATTTTGAGCTCAATGTTAAAAACCACAAGGTGCAGTGGCGATGAAACTGGACCCACATGGAAAAGGTTTGCATGCTGGGACCTCCCTAGGCATAGCAGGCCCAGGTGTGAGTGCGCTCATGATGTGCGACAGCTGAGACTCGGGGTGGATGGTGGTAGAAGGTAAGCATCTCCTTTGGGAAGTCTTTGCGCTTGCAGTTTCTTTCACCCAGACTTTGTCCCCCATATCATGGGGACTCAAATATCTCTTAACGACGTCACCTCCTGACCCCACCAAGTAGGCTAATGAAGACCTCCTGCATCCCACCAATGAGCCACTGTCCACAGCTGTCCCCTCAGAACTTTGAGTAGACGGGCGGGGGTGGCTGGAGTTTCAAGTATCTTTTAGTCTCCAGAGGCAGCTCAGCGTCTGACCTGGGGCCCTGGTACGAATGTCTAGTTCTCATAGCACCTCCCTGAGGGAGAGAGTGTCATGCCTGGGTCACGAGAGGCGGCCGGCATCTGAGGCCAGTATGGAATTTGGAGCTTTTGTTTCACACACAGACGTACCCTTGGCTGGCTGCCTCCTGTCTGACTGGAATCTGCAGCTCAGAGTCAACACTTTCTCACTTGTGGTAAGGAGCCCTTGTGGGGAACACAGACTTCTAACCTGCTTTCTCCTGCTAATTACAGAACTTAGCCTATGAACCAGGTGTTTATATGCTAAATCTTAGGACAAATCTTACTCACCAAATTCAGCTGTCCATCATCATCATGTTAAAACAAAAACTGTCAACTATATAACTATTCACATAAACACATACAGCCACCAATTAAGTTCAATGTTCAAAAATTTGCTACTTCATCTTAAATGCCTTTCTGTTTCATGCACATCCTTTGTGAAAATCTGGTGTACTCTAAACTTACACTACACACACTTTTCTTTATGTAGCTAATACTTGAATTAACCTGCTAGCTCTTCGATTAAAAAGTTAATTTTTAACTTTTTTTTTTTTTTTTTTTTTTTTTTTTTTTTTTTTTTTTTTGCTAGCTAGTGGCTTTGTGCTTAGCATGGCTGGGTTACATATGGCCAACTGTGTATTCTGTTCAAGTCTCAGACCCAGTAGCTTGAGACACACATCTGAAGACCCAGTAAGTGAGCTACTCTGGAGTGGCTGTACCAGGGCTCTCTCCCTGGTTCTGCTGCAGGTCCTCATCCACATGTCCACACGACTAGGCTACTTGTTCTGTCCTGTAGTCAAATCTCTCCAGCCCAGTTGTAGCTGCATCTGGCCCTAAGAGATTGGGAAAGGGATTAAACACCTGAAGCTGGCTACGACATCTTTCTCTAATGGGAAGACACAGCCCTCTACCAAGAAAAGACCTGAGAACTACAGCTGTCCCAACCCCTGCCCTAGTATAGAATTTACTCCAAAAAAAGTGTTCTTTGCCAATTGACTAGAAACCAGCACAGAGAAACAGGAAATATGAGAAAACGAAGAAATACCTTTCCCCCAAGGGAACACAACAACTCTACATCATCCACAGAAAGCACAATAGAACTCACAGAAATGTCAGAAAAAGAATTCAGACTATTCATAGTGACAAAACTAAGTGAGATGCAAGAGAAAACAGACAACCAACTCCAGGAGATTAGGAAATCATTCCACAACTCGATGGATGGGACAGACACCATAAAAAAGAATCAAACAACTTTTAGAGATGAAGACTTAAGGCAAGAAATCAAAACCTCCCTTGAAAATATTAACAGAGGTTAGACCATGCAGAAGATCAAATCTCTCAGCTAGAAGACAAAATTTCTGACTTAGAAAAAACTACCAAAAAGAAGAAGAAAATAACCAAAAAAATTTATAACATACAGGAAATACTAAATACCATTAAATGCCTAAATATTTGAATAATTGGTATTTCGGAAGGTGAAGAATCTAAGAAGGGTATAGTCAATCTATTCCATGAAATAGTTACAGAAAAATTTCCAAACCTAGAAAAACGTTCAGATATCCAGACCCAAGAAATACAAAGGTCCCTGGGACCAGCAGATGGCATAGCAGTCACATCGTTGGACTCCCACGTAGTCAACTGTGGTTCGATCCTGGACCCAGTGATTTGAAACTCATGCTGGGTGAGTATGTATGCATGCCCAAGATCCAGGGAGGAGAATGGAGGAGAGGGATTGCAGCGTGGCCATCCCCTCTGGAGGGTGATTTCTCGCTTTCTGTCTCTTTGTCTATGTAGCAAGCGCACATGCCCCAAATAGAATCAACCTAAGGAGATCCTCTCCATGGCACCTCATAGCCAGACTGGTCAAAATCAGAGACAAAGACAAGATTCTAAAAATGGCAAGAGAGAAATATCAAGTTACTTACAAAAGTATCCTATGGGGCAGGCAGGTGGTATGGTGGTTAAGGTGTTGTATTCGCACATAGCTGGTTGCAGTTTGATTCCCAGACCTGGCAGCTTGTTTTCTCACTTTCTTCCTGGAGGAGTCTGATCCAGTGAGGCCCCAGGATCTGCTTGAGCCCCCCAACATTTGAGCACAGCCTTGGTCGGCTCAGCATGTTGGCAAGGCCGCTGCTGTACGCCCCCCGACCTAGGAGCAAAGCTTGGGTCAATTCAGCATGTTGGCAAGGCCGCTTGCTGTATGATCCGGACACTGCGGTAGCCTTGCTGGGAAGCGACACCCCCCCGCCCCCGACTCCCTGATAGACCACTATAAAAGAATTACATAGCTCCCTCATACATCTTGAGTGTGTGGTAAGATTTCCCGAAAGACCCCCGACCGCTCCCTTTTGCCCTGACCACCTACTGTTAATTACAATGCTTCATCCCTGCGGTCACAATGGAGGGTGTGCTAAAGTTCCATCTAGGCAGAAATCTTCTTGACCTTTGGAAGGCCCTTAAAGACACATTTAATATAAATAACCTTTTTACATACAATAGTGGAGGAGTCCGAACCGGCGAGGCCCCAGGATCTGTCTGAGCCCCCCGACCTTTGAGCTCCGCTTCCGGTCAGATCAATATGCTGGCAAAGCCACTGTTGTGCACCCCCTGACCTTGGAACAAAGCTTGGGTCAATTAGCATGTCAGCAAGGCTGCTTGCTATTTGCTCCAGAAAACTGGTAGCCTTGCTGGGAAGCGACCCCCCTCTGACTCCCCCAATTTACTACTATAAAAGAATTGCAGGGAACCAGCAGTTAGCGTAATGGCTATGTCGCTAGACTCCCACGTAGTCGACCGCGGTTCGCGTCTCGGACCCGGTGGCTTACAACTCACGCCGGGCGCGTGTGCGTGCGTGCCCAAGATCCCGAGAGGAGAATGGAGGAGAAGGGATTGCGGCGTGACCATCCCCCCTGGGGGGTGATTTCTCGCTTTCTGTCTCTATGTCTCTCTCTGTCTGTCTGGCGAGCGCACGTGCCCTATAGCAAAAAACCTCTCCAAAAAAAAAAAAAAAAAAAAAAAAGAATTGCATAGCTCTCTTATACATCCTGAGTATATGATAAAATTTTCCAGGAACTCCCCCGACCGCTCCCCTTTGCTATAATCACCTACTATTAATTACAATGCTTTATCTCCATGGTCACAGTAGAGGGTGGGCTGAAGTTCTATCTAGGCAGAAATAATCTTTTTTTTTTTTTTTTTTTGGAGAGGTTTTTCGCTATAGGGCGTGTGCGCTCGCCAGACAGACAGAGAGAGACAGAGAGATAGAAAGCGAGAAATCACCCCCCAGGGGGGATGGTCACTGCAATCCCTTCTCCTCCATTCTCCTCTCGGGATCTTGGGCACGCACGCACATGCGCCCGGCGTGAGTTGTAAGCCACCGGGTCCGAGACGCAAACCGTGGTCGACTACGTGGGAGTCCAGCGACATAGCCATTACGCTAACTGCTGGTTCCCTCTAGGCAGAAATAATCTTGACCTTTGGAAGGCCCTTCAAAATACATTTAAGGTAAACTTAATCCTTTCTTTACTTAAAATAGGATTAGGCCAAAACTGGCCCAGGACACCTCTGCCCTCACCAAGCGAAATGGATAAATATTTTAGGACTCCTCAAATCAAGTTTTAGATCCCTATAAAACTATGTAAGTATCATTCTTTATTAAGATCCAGAGGAACTAATATCTATTCTTGAGATTTTCTTTTCTCAGAGCCATTTCTGGTAATCACAAAATGGCTGCTGCGCGCATCAGCTGATAATCATCTTGGCTTACCGGAACCGCCTTCCCAAAACTGCATTCTATGAAGACCCACCTACAATTCCATGGAGACCCACCTACAAATGCGGAACTGCACGAGACTCACCCTTAATCCAACCCTGAACTGCACGAGACCCACCCTTAATCCAACCCTGAATAGAATCTATGTTCCCTATTGTTAAAAACTTTATGAGCTGATAATTGAAAGCACGCAGCCCCTCTCCCATTTACTTGCATGTAACACATTTTCAATAAAAAGGCACGATGATTCCTAGCAGTTGTCACTCCTCAGAGAGCGATCTTTGAGGAGTGTCCGGCATAGGACGTGCGTGAAAAGGCATCGAGGCCTGTGTCTTCTGTTTACCTGTGCCGCCTCCGTCGAGATAACCCACCCCCGCCGAGGCTGGTCCCCGGCACAATAGGACTAGGCCGAAACTGGCCCAGGACACTCTTGCCCCATGGTAACTAATGTTCTAACAAAATACATAACAGTGGTGCCATAGGCTACACAAGTGAATCCACAACACCATAAACCCATTCTAAAGTTTTTCATTAACTTGTTAGTCATTTTACTTTTGACTTAAGAAAAACCAGTACCGCTAGTTGGAGAAGCTATTTAAAGTGTCCCCTTATTCTCACCAAGTGAACAGTAGGCTCATCCCTTTAAAATAGATATATTAGGATTCCTTTCATTAAGTTTTAGATCTCTATAGAATTATATAAGTATCATTCTTTATTGAGATCCATAAGAACTAATACCTATACTTGAGATTTTCTTTTAGTAATCACAAGACGGCTGCTGCTGAACACTGGTTGATCATTAACTCTGCTTGCTGGAACTGTTCTCCAAAACCACACTCCCAGAAGTTCCCAAAAGCCTGCTTACAATCAAACAATTGCTGAACTGTATCGATAATTAACAGACCTGCCCTTAATTAAACCCTGAATGGAATCTATGATCTCTATTGTTAAAACTTTATGAATTGATAATTAGAACACGTAGCCCCTCACCCATTTACTTGCATGTATTACATTTTCAATAAAAAGGCACGAGGATTCCTAGCAGTTGTCACTCTACAGAGAGCGATCTCTGAGGAGTGTCCAACTCAGGACGTGCATAAAAAGGCACCAAGGCCTTAGTCTTCCTTTCCTGCACTGCCTCCGACGAGTCAACCCACCCCCGCCGAGGATGGACCCCGGCATCCTCCCATCTCTGTTCAAATTTTAAAAAGGTAATGATGGGACCAGCAGACGGCACGATGGTTACATTGCTAGATTCCCACAGTCAACTGCGTTCAAGTCCCAGACCCAATGGTTTAAAACTCATGCTGGGCGAGTGTGCATACATGCCTCTTGGGATTTTCCAAGAGGAGAATGAAGGAGAACGGATTGTGATGTACTCATCCCTCCAGTGGGGGCATGATTTCTAGCTTTCTGTCTCTGTCTCTCCGGTGAGTGTACTCGCCCAATAATAAAAATCTCTCCCCAAAAAAGTAATAATAATAAATAAAATTAAATAAATCTTTTCTTTAAAAAATATTTTATGTAACTTTATTTATTCATTTTAATTTGACCAGAGAGGAGCAGAGTGAGAGAGAGAGAGAGAGGGAGAGAGAGAGGAAGTGAAAGAGCAAGCCACCAGGTCTGGAATTGAACCACAGTCAGTCATGTGGAAGTCCAGTGTCCTTAACCACCATGCCACCTGCTGACTCCTAAATAAAATAATTCTTGGGACCAGCAGTTAGCGTGATGGCTATGTCGCTGGACTCCCATGTAGTTGACCGCAGTTCAAGTCCCAGACCCAGTGGCTTAAACTCACGCCGGGCGTGTGTGTGTGTGTTTGTGTCCAAGATCCCGAGAGGAGAATGGAGAAGAAGGGAGTGTGGTGTGGCCATCCCCCCTGGGGGGTGATTTCTCACTTTCTATCTCTCTGTCTCTCTCTGTCTGTCTGGCGAGCACACGTGCCCTATAGCAAAAAAAAAAAAAAAAAAAAAAAAAAAAAAAAATTCTTAAAAAAAATTATTGGGACCAGCAGATGGCATGGTGGTTAAGGCACTGGACACTCCTACATGGCCAACCATGGTTTAAGTCCTGGACCTGGTGGCTTGCTTTCTCAGTTCCTCTCTCTCTGTATATCTCTCTCTGGTCAAATTAAAATAAATGAATGAATAAATAAAATTAAATAAATAATTCTTTTTTTTTTTTTTTTTGAGAGGTTTTTGTTATAGGGCGCATGTGCTCGCCAGAAAGATAGACAGAAAGCAAGAAATCACCCCCTAGGGTGCATGAACACGCTGCTATCCTGTCTCCTCCATTCTCCTCTTGGGATCTTGGGCACGCACGCACACACACCTGGCATGAATTTAACCCACCGGGTCCAGGACTCAAACCGCGGTCGCCTACATGGGAGTCCAGCAACATAGCCATTATGCCAACGGCTGGTCCCAAATAAATAATTCTTAAAAAAGAAAAATGTTTTAGAATAATATCAGATCTTTCAATTGAAACAATGCACGCAAGGAAAGAATGGAAAGTTATATTTTGGGACCAGTCTTTGGCATAATGGCTATGCCGCTGGACTACCATGTAGTTGACCGCAGTTCAAATCCTGGACCCGGTGGCTTAAATATGCCGGGCACGTGTGCATGTGTGCCCAAGATTCTGAGAGGAGAATGGAGAAGAAGGGATTGTGGCATGGCCATCCCCCCGGGGGGGTGATTTCTCACTTTCTGTTTGTCTCTGTCTTTCTGGCAAGCACACACACACTATAGCAAAAACCTCTTCAAAAAAAAAAAAAAAAAGGAAAGATATATTCAAACCACTAAAAGAAAAACAATTTCAATCAAGAATACTATACCTGGTAAGTCTTTTCCTCATATAGGGAGAAAAGATGAAATAATTCTCAGATAAACAAAAATCGAAAGAATTCACTAACCCTAGACCAGCTCTTCAAGAAATACCAAAGGGAGTATTATATAAGGGAAACTAACAGAAATAAAACACAGACTGGCTGAATAGATTTTTAAAAAGAGGAGCCGGGACCAGCAGTTAGCATAATGGCTATGTCGCTGGACTCCCATGTAGTTGACCGCGGTTTGAGTCCCAGATCCAGTGGCTTAAAACTCACGCCAGGTGCATGTGTGTGCGTGCCCAAGATCCCGAGAGGAGAATGGAGGAGAAGGGACTGTGGTGTGGCCATCCCCCCTGGGAGGTGATTTCTCGCTTTCTGTCTGTCTGTCTCTGTCTGTCTGGCGAATGCACGTGCCTTGTAGCAAAGACCTGTCCAAAAAAAAAGGAGCCTTCTCTATATGATGCCTACAAGAAATGTACCCCATGGATAAAGGAAAACATAGACTGACAGTGAAGGGCTGGGAAGAGATATTCTAAGCAAATCCAAATCAAAAGAAGGCTGGAGTTGTGAAGATACCAGACAAACTAGACTTTAAGACAAAAACTGTAAGAAAAGGGGCCAGCAGGTGGTGTGGTGGTGAAGGCACTGTATTCCCACATGGCCAACCACGGTTCCAGTCACAGACCTGGCGGCCTGGTTTCTCTCTTTCTCCTTCCCCTCTGTCTCTCTCCGATGAGTGTATGTGTCCTCTAACAACTTAAAAAAATAATAATGGGGACCAGCAGTTAGCGTAATGGCTATGTAGCTGGACTCCCATGTAGTCAACCACGGTTCAAGTCCCGGACCCGGTGGCTTAAACTCACGTCAGGCTCGTGTGCATGCGTGCCCAAGATCCCAAGAGGAGAATGGAGGAGAAGTGGTTGCAGCGTGGCCATTCCCCCCCCCCCCCCAGGGGGGGGTGATTTCTCGCTGTCTTTCTCTGTCTTTCTGGCGAGCGCATGCATCCTATAGCAAAAACCTCTAAAAAAAAAAAAAAAGAAAGAAAGAAAGACTGCTAGACATAAAGGAAGAGACAGATTGCAACACACTAATCATTGCAGATCTCAACACCCTACTGTCTCCTTTGGACAGGTTATTAAGACAAAAAATAAGCAAAGAGATATAAGAGCTAAATGGTACCAAATGAACTTGACAGATGTCTAAGGAACTTTTCACCCAACAACGATAAAATACACATTTTTGAGAGCCAACAGGTGACGTGGTGGCTAAGGACACTGGACTCCCACGTGGTTGACTACAGTTTGAGTCCCAGATGGGGACTCAAGTCCTGATGGCTTTTTTTCTCACTTTCTCTCTCTCTCTCTCTCACTCTGTCCCTCTCTGGTCAAATTTAAAAAAAAATTAAATAAAATAATTCCTTAAAAAATATACATTTTTTTCACCCCTACATGGAACATTTTCAAAGATACTCCACATAATAGGACACAAAACAAGTCTACAAATTCAAAAGTACAGAAACTCTATCCAGCATCTTTTCCGACAATAGTGAAATTAAACGTGAAATGAATTGCAGAAAAAATTCTCAAAAATACACAAATATGTGGAAATTAAACAACCCACTCCTGAATGATTTTGTAGCCACCGAACAAATTAAGAATGAAATGAAAGACTCCTTGAAACCAGCACATGAGCATGAGAGATTTCAAAACCTCCGGGTCACAGCAAAGCAGTCCTAAGAGGGAAGTTCACAGCAATTACTGCTGGGAAGACAGGAAGGTGACAGAGAGACAACCTAGCAACACATCTCAGGGAACTAGAAAAGCCACAGCAAAATCCCCTGGAACACAGAGAAAAGAAATAATAAAGGTTAGAGCAGAAATAAATGGAATAGACAATAAACAACTATACAGAAAATAAATGGAAACAAAAACTTTCTTTTTCTTTTTTTTTTTTAATTTACAAAGAAACGTTTACTCATGTATTGATTTTCATTCATCAGTCCCAGCAACTACATTTTTTCTCTTGTATCCCACGAAAAAAATCACAAAAGACTTCATAGAATTAGTGCTTCTACTCTTTTTTTTTTTTTTTTTGGAGAGGTTTTTGCTATAGGGCGCGTGCGCTCGCCAGACAGACAGAGAGAGACATAGAGACAGAAAGCGAGAAATCACCCCCCAGGGGGGATGGTCACGCCGCAATCCCTTCTCCTCCATTCTCCTCTCGGGATCTTGGGCACGCACACACACGCGCCCGGCGTGAGTTGTAAGCCACCGGGTCCGAGACGTGAACCGCGGTTGACTACGTGGGAGTCCAGCGACATAGCCATTACGCTAACTGCTGGTTCCCGAGTGCTTCTACTCTGAGTAGCCTATTCATTAGCAGTACATGAGCAATGAGGACTCCACAGGAGTATTTTTATTTTGGGGGATTATTTTTGAGATTGGAAGTGTGTCTTGGGTCAGATCAGGCCGAGTTACAACACAGCGCCCACAGACAGAGCTGTGAGTTCAGCTCACCATGGTTCAACTTTCTTCTCTGAAACAAACTGTCCATGAGGCCCGTCAGCATTGGGTGGCAGAAGGCCAAGTACACTGGGGTCTCGGCACCTTCTTCTGGGCTCTTGGTGGCCTTGGGTCCCGCCAAGTGGGTTCTCACCCACCCTGGGCAGCAGGCCCTCGGGAGGATCTTGTCTGCAGGCCTCTGCTCACTCAGCGTCCTGGAGTGGATTCTGGACAGGCCTGTAACCCCGATCTCTGTCACCCCACACGCGGTATTGGGCTGGCCCTCTTCCTGGTGCACTCCTTTCTTTGAATCTTCCACGAACTTGTTCATGAGCTCCACCAGCTCCTCCTCGGTGAGGGTCTCACTTCGGAACTTCCGCTGCAGCTCGGGGCTGTATTTCTTTTTTTTTGCGGGGAGAGAGGTTTTTGCTATAGGGCACTTGCACTCGCCAGACAGACAGCGAGAAATCACCCCCCAGGGGAGATGGCCACGCCGCAATCCCTTCTCCTCCATTCTCCTCTTGGGATCTTGGGCACGCACACACACATGCCCTGCGTAAGGTTTTTTTTTTTTTTTTTTCCTTTTTTTTAATACATTCAATCACACTATTTAGCTTACAAGGTGATCATTTCAATATAAGAACATTTCTCCCCAGTTGAGTTGGTAAAAATATAACAACACTACCTCCCTGTCTCACTGCTGTCTTCGTATTCCTCCTCCAAATGTTCTTCCCCAGGCCCCACTCCTCCACACACCCCACATCTGGCATTCACATCCGCCTCTTGTGTTTGTACATCCTTTAGCCCGACAGTTTCAGTTATAGAGTGCTGATATTCGGTATATATTAAGTGGGGACACACAGAGTCTCTCCTTCATAGCCTGGCTTGCTTCACTCAGCAGTAAATCTTCCATATTTTTCCACTTTCTGTCAAAAGCCAGGGTTTTGTTGGTTTTTTTATGGCTGAATAGTATTCCATAGAGTATTTGTGCCACAGTTTTTCAATCCATTCAGCCATACGGGGGCATTTGGGTTGGTTCCATGTCTTAGCAATCGTGAAAAGTGCCGCAATAAACATCGATGTGCAAGCACTTTTCCAATGAGGAATTCTTCTGTCCTTTGGGTAGATGCCAAGAAATGGGATTGCTGGATCATATGGCAGTTCTATTTGTAGATTTTGAGGAATCTCCAAATTGTTTTCCACAGTGGTTGGACTAATTTACATTCCCACCAGCACCAGCAGCATGAGTTTTAAGCTACCCAGTCCGGGACGCGAACCACGATCGACTATGTGGGAGTCCAGCGACATAGCCATTACGGTAACTGCTGGTCCCAGGACTGCATTTCTTAAGGGCTCTGACACTCACCGTGCTAGACACGTTCACCACTCTGCCATGGGCTTTTCTAAGAGGCAGTAACTCCGTGCAGACATCTCGAGTACCAGAAGTTTGTTTTCATAGTCACCTCTGCTGGAATATGAAATGGGGTAGGATCAGCAGTCTTGAATGCGATGCCCGCGTTGCTGACTAGCACGTTGAGCCCCTCATGCTCCGTGCACAGGAAGTCGCGCAGGGTGCGGGTGCTCTGGAGATCGTCGATGTCCAGTTGGTGGAAGCGCGGGTTCAGTTCTTCGGCGGCAGCTGCTGGACGGCTGCCGGGCCCACGCCTCGGCCCGCACCGTGAGCACCACAGCCACCGAGAACTGCCAGGTACAGGTCTCGCACGATGGCGAGGTCGATGCCCTTGTTGCTCCCAGTCACCAGTGCTACGCGGCTGCAGGAGGACATGGTGGGAACGGTGCGCGGACACCTACGTGGAAAGCTGACTTCGCAGACAACCCAAGGGGCACGGGGCATCCGAGACAGAGCGAGTCTGGCCTATTTTTCTAAAGATAAACAAAATTGACACACTTAATTAGCTAGACTAATGAAGAACAGAGAAAAGAACCAGATAAATCAAATTAGCAATGAAACAGGCAGTATTACAACAGACATAATAGAAATACAAAAGATCGGGGGCTGGCAGGTGGCGTGGTGGTTAGGGGCACTGTACTCCCACATGGCCAACTGTGGTTGGAGTCCCGGGCCTGGTGGCTTGCTTTCTCGCTTTCCCTCCTTTCTCTCACTCTGTCCTTCTTTGATCAAAATAATTAAATAAAATAATTTAAAATATACAAAAGATCATGAGAGAATATTATGAGTGACTATATGCCAAGAAAACCTGGATGAGAGGGACTCACTTCATGACAAATATAATCTACCAATATTGAATCAGGAAGAAAGCCTGAATCAATAATAAATCGTCTCCCAACAAAGAAAAGGCCAGGTCCTGAGGGCTTCACTTCTAAATTCTATAAAACTTTTAAACAAGAGCTAACCCCCATTCTACTGAAATTATTTCTAAAGATCCAAAAGGAAAGAATCCCCCCAAATTCATTCTATGACGCATCCATCACCCTTATTCCCAAAACAGACAAGGTCACAACAGAAACAGGAAGTACAGACCAGTATCCCTGATGAATACAGACACCCGTGGAGCCGGAGGTGGCCGTTCACCGAATCAGAATGACTTTAACCAGCCGCAACGTAAAGGCCCTGGAGGAAGTGTGTGCTGACTGACTAGAGGAGCAAAGGAAAAGAATCTTAAGGTGGAAGGACCCGTTCAGATGCCTACCAAGACTTTGAGAATCACTACAAGAAAAACACCTTGTGGTGAAGGTTCTAAGACTTGGCATCGTTTCCAGATGAGAATCCAAAAGCGACTCATTGACTTGCACCGTCCTTCTGAGATTGATAAACAGATTACTTCCATCAGTACTGAACCAGGAGTTGAGGTTGAAGTCACCATTGAAGATGCCTAAGTCAACTATTTTAATTAATTGATTATCATCCGTTAAAAAAAAAGGCATGGGAACCAACAGGTGGCATTGTGGTTACGGTGCTGGACACTCACACATGGCCAATCGTGATTCAAGTCCCGGACCTTGTGGCTTGCTTTCTTACTTTCTCTCTCATCAAATAAAATGAATGAATAAATAAAATAATAATAAAAAAAGAAGGTATAAAAGCATGAAGGGCTTCTTCTTGGAGAGAACACAAAATGGCAGATGACGCTTGTGCAGCGGCAGGGCCCGGAGGCCCTGGGGGTCCTGGGATAGGAGGTCACGGAGGCTTCCGTGGAGGCTTCAACAGCGGCCCCCGTGGTCAAGGCTGGGGCCAGGGCTGCGGAGCTTGCAGAGGGAAGGCCGAGGACAAGGAGTGGATCCCGGTCACCAAGCTGGACCGCCTGGTCAAATCCCTGGAGGAGATCTCTCTCTTCTCCCTGCCCATCAAGGAGTCTGAGGTCATCGACTTCTTCCTGGGAGCCTCTCTCAAGGATGAGGTTCTGGAGATCATGCCCGTGCAGAAGCAGACTCATGCTGGCCAGCAGACCAGGTTCAAGGCATTTGTCGCCATCGGGGACTATGATGGCCATCTTGGTTTGGGCATGAAGTGCTCCAAGGAGGTGGCCACTGCCATCCGAGAGGCCATCATCCTGGCCAAACTCTCCATTGTCCCAGTGTGGAGAGGCTACTGGGGGAACAAGATCCACAAGCCCCACACTGTCCCTTGCAAGGTGACCGGCCGCTGTGGCTCTGTGCTGGTGCACCTCATTCCTGCCCCGAGAGGCACTGGCATTGTCTCCGCCCCTGTGCCCAAGAAGCTGCTGCTGAAGGCTGGCATCAGTGACCGCTACACCTCAGCCCGGGCTGCACTGCCACCCTGGGCAACCTCGCCAAAAGTCCACCTTTGATACATCTCCAAGACCTACAGCTACCTGACCCCTGACCTCTGGAAAGAGACCGTGTTCACCAAGTCTCCCCATCAGGAATTCACCAACCACATCGTCAAGACCCACACCAGAGTCTCCATGCAGAGGACCTGGGCTCCAGCCGTGGCCACAACCTAGGGATTTCATACAATGAGAATAAAGGGAATTAAGCCTGACCAAAAAAAATAAAAAGCATGAAAGGCAACGGTGGATGCTAGAGATGCTGTGGGAGAAGGGTGAGGGCGGGGTGGGAAGGAAGGGAGTCAGCTGTGGGAGAAGGGTGAGCGGGGGGGTGGGAAGGAAGGGAGTCAGCTGTGGGAGAAGGGTGAGCGGGGGGGTGGGAAGGAAGGGAGTCAGCTGTGGGAGAAGGGTGAGCAGGGGGGGTGGGAAGGAAGGGAGTCAAGGGGAAGAGGCAGAGCATTTAACAGACGCAAACATGGAGAATGATCTGCTGATGACAATGTGTTCGGTAATATCTTTGACTAGACTAATATGCAGTGTATGCACGCTAGGAAAATTCATTTTGTATGCTGTGAAGATGTACAGGGATTAAATGTAAAAAAATAGATAAATAAAATGAAAAAGAAAACAAAACAGAACATACATTTGTGTGAGTGCCCAATATCCTGAGGAAAATGGAGAATGGACTGCAGTGTGGCCATCCCCTCCGGGGATGCTTTCTCATACACACTCCCCAACCCGTACCAGAAAGGCTGAGAGACAGAAAGCGAGAAATCACCCCTCAGGAGGGATGGCCACACTGCAACCCCTTCTCCTGCATTCTCTCAGGATTTTGGGCACGCACTCACACGTGTCCGGCATGAGTTTTAAGCCACTGAGACTCGAACTGTGGTTGACTATGTGGGAGACCAGTGCTGTAACCATTGCACCATCTGCTGGCCCCTAGCTCGTTTGTAGAAGGGTCATACTTACAGCAGTAGACGGGCCCCAGCCTTGGTACAGGCAACAGCATGCTGAATTGCAGTGTTGGAAGCCACGTGGCTGACTCCACTCCAAGTTCAGGTCCCTGGGTCACACTGAAGCATACCAGGTGCATGTATGTGTCCCAAATCCCAATGGGCCGGAGAGCTGGGGAAGGGGATCCTAGCCTGACAGGATCCTACTGAGGTACTTCTCGCTAATGAAATGAACTATAAGAAACAAAACACAACAGTACAAGAATAGCAACTCCCCACTCAAAGACACTGCTGGGCAGCATCTCCCTGCTGTGTGGTCCACCTGGAGCCACGGTGCCTTATTATTTAGTTAGTTAGTTAGTTAGTTTTTGATGTATTTATTTATTTAGTTTATTTGTGATTGGGCACATGCACTCACATGACAGAGACAGAAGTGGGTGGGGGTGCGAAAGCACCTCCTAGGGGTGATGTCCACACTGCAACTCCTCCTCCCCCATTCTCCTTTCAGGACTTTGGGCGTGCATGCACACACACTCAGTGTGTTTTTCAAGTTGCCAGGTCCAGGACTCGAACCACATGTGAGATCCAGCCACCGTAACCTCCATGCTACCCACAGGCCCCTACGGTGCTTTCTTGGACAGCATCTCATGAACGCTTCCTAAGGTCTCTCTGCTCAGCCCCTCACTCTGTTCGCTCTCACCAAACTACCCGAAGTCAGGACACTGTCACAGGCATCGAGGAAAAGGTCAAACTGCCCCAAAGCTCTCTATTTCAGGAAACGAGCAGTGTGGAGAAGGAAGGGCTGAGAACTACCACCTACCTGATCCGCATGGGGCTAGGAGCGGCAGGAAAAGCCCACTGTGTGCCAGGACCACAGAAGTGGCAGGAGTGGGCCGCCTGGGCAGTAGTACGAAACCGGGGTGAGGTCACTTCCACACATGAAAATCCCATACTGGGTAAACTTGGTGAGCTTAAAACTAAGATAAAGATATAACTGAGTGAACCAGGTAAGTTCGAAAATAAAAATGAAGACATAACTTTCAAAAACTCTCACTTGGCCCCGACCGAAGCCGGCAAGCCGCCAGGGGGGCAGTGCAGACGCGCTGGCAGCGCAGTGCTGCCCCTGAGCTGAGGGCTCCTTGCCCTGTGCATTCTCACCAAGTCCAATAGTCCCACGGGCTGTCATAAACAGGGGCCCAAACAGATTCAGGCCAAACACTTACTTTAGTTTTCTTCATCTTTATAAGAATTCTAAGAAACAAATCTGAGAGGTTATGGCATAAAAAAGAAAGAAATGGGGCCAGCAGGTAGCATGGTGGTTAAAGCACTGGACTCTCATGTGGCTGACTGTGGTTTGAGTCCTGGACCTGGAGGCTTGCTTTCTCACTTTCCCTCTCTGTCTCTCACTGTCAAATAAAGAGTAATAGAGGGACCAGCAGTTAGCGTAATGGCTATGTCGCTGGACTCCCATGTAGCCGACTGTGATTCGAGTCCCGGACTCAGTGGCTTAAACTCACGCCAGGCACGTGTGTGTGCATGCCCAAGATCCCGGGAGGAGAATGGAGGAGAAGGGATTGCAGAGTGGCCATCCCCCCTGGGGGGTGATTTCTCGCCTTCTGTCTCTCTGTCTCTGTACTTTTGGTGAGCACATGCGCCCAATAGCAAAAACCTCTCCCAAAAAAAAAAAAGAGAAACAGTAATGATAATAAATAAAATTAAATAATTATTAAGAAAAAAAAAAGAAATGAAACTAGAACACTTTAACAGCTTTCCTAAAAATGCAGTTATTGTGGTGGGCAAGACTAGGAATTAGGCAGCAGCAGCAGCAGCACCCTTCCAGTGTCCTGTGTAGAATTCTAAACCTTATGTAATTAAAAAAAAAAATGTGGGGAACCAGCAGTTAGCGTAATGGCTATGTCGCTGGATTCCCACGTAGTCGAACGCGGTTTGCGTCTCGGACCCGGTGGCTTACAACTCACGCCGGGCGCGTGTGCGTGCGTGCCCAAGATCCCAAGAGAAGAATGGAGGAGAAGGGATTGCGGCGTGACCATCCCCCCTGGGGGGTGATTTCTCGCTTTCTATCTCTCTGTCTCTCTCTGTCTGGCTGGCGAGCGCACGCGCCCTATAGCGAAAAACCTCTCCAAAAAAAAAAAAAAATGTGGGGACCAGCAGGTGGCATGGTGGTTAAGGCGCTGGACACTCCCACATGGCTGACCATGGTTCAAGTCCTAGATCTGGTGGCTTGCTTTCTCACTTTCCCTCTCTCTCTGCCTCTCTCTGGTCAAATTAAAATAAATGAACAAATTAATTAAATTAAATTAAATAATTATTTAAAAATTATTTAAAATTTTATTTATGGGGAGGGCACGGCAGGCGGCATGGTGGTTAAGGGTGCTGGACTCCCACATGGCTGACTGCAGTTCGAGTCCCAGACCTGGCAGCTTGCTTTCTCACTTTATCTCTCTTCCCCCTCTCTGGTCAAATTAAAATAAACAATAAATAAACAAAGTTAAATAAAGTAATTCTTTTAAAAATTTTAATTTATCATTATAATTTTTTAATTTGCTACAGGCATACATACTCACCAGAGAGAAAGAGAGTGAGAGAAACTGAGAAAGCAAGTGGCCAGGCCAGGGACTCAAACTATGGTCAGCCACGTGGGAGCCAAGTCCCTGAACCACAGGGCTGGCCTGACAGGTACCTCTGATGGCTCTCATCTCACTGTGATCATCCACACAGCCTTCCAGTCAGCTAAGACCACACGTGCGCGAGTGTGTTCAGGCAGACCCAAGATCCGTGCCTGGGACTCCTAGGTGACTCCTATCATGAAGCAGCCGTGCCACTGTGGCTGGGTCAAAAGTACCCAGTTTCTGCCATGTATGATTTGCAGAAACGCTACTGAAGCTGCCCTGAACATTTACCTCTACTGCCTAATCCAGTCCTCTCTGCCTGCGGGATGTACGCTAGGAGGTCTGTTTACAGATGAAAATGGTCAAGCTAGAGGCTTCAAGAGTCCACCAGTGGTCACTAAGTTCGTGACAGCAGGACAAGGGTCACAGCCAGGAGGGCTGTTGCCAGGCCCTGGCAAATAACCAGCTCCTTTAAAGACAATCTAAAAAGCAGTTTAGCAAAGTGCCAAGTAACAGCTGTAGGAACAGCTTGCAAACCTCATCAAAGTGCCAATTAGGAGAATTGAGGACCAGCCCCCAAACTTAACATTTGTTGGATAAGCACTCAAAATATAATTCACAAAGTGAATACACTGAGAGGACAGCTCAAGCCCATGCTCAGAAATGTGCTTTGCATTCAGTCACAGTTCCAGCAGCCTTGACTGCTGGCTCTCTACTAAACAACAAAGAAACGGACGACCGGAGTCAGGCTTGGGACTGTCCATCCCACACAGGCACACGCTCCTCATACCACACGTGTAACGGTCTGAACCATGTTCCTCCTGATTCATTTTGTTTATTTATTTGCTATTGTTCATTGGAAGGAGACAGAGAGAAGGAAAGAACCGCCCCCCCAGGGTGGTCACCCTGCTATCCCTTCTCCTCCGCTCCCCTCTCGGGATTTTGGGCATGCATGCACACGCCTGAAGCATTTTTCAAGCCACAGGTCTGGGACTCAAACTGTGAAGTTGGCCATGTGAGATCCAGCTGCCTTAACCACTAAGCCATCTGGCTGGACCCCCCACATAATTTTTTTGTAACACCTTGGGGCATCTGTGATGGCACCCACCCAAAGCTAGGCCTGTTAGACTCTCACCAATGGTGTGCTTAAATTAATCTTAGAGGGTTCAACAGGATCAATATAGTATGAAAAGAGAGTAATACGATTCTATCAAAATTATTAAAACGAACTTTTAACACTGAAGGTGAAAAACACACTCACGGGGTTGCCCCACAGTGCAGTAAAGAACTGTGCATAGGGAGCCAGATCCCACATGGTCAAAAGTGGTTCGAATCCTGGCCCAGCAGCTTGAAGAACACACTGTATGCATGTGTGTTTACTCCCAGAATCCTGATAGGAAGGAGAAATGGAGGAAAAGGGGCTGTGCCCCATGAGTGCATGCTCACTGTGGCAATTAAAAAAAAGAAGAAACGAAAAGAAACATATTCTCAGGAAATCATTTTTTCTTGAACATATTCCTACTCCTCTTGTTCCAGATGCTCATGGGGACAATGTGCATCTCCCAAATGGGGCTGCTTGCTCTCCCCGGGAGAGGGTGAATCGGTCTTCACTCCTCACAGCTACCTCCCACCATTTCACCCTCAAACTCCAGGAGTCCATATTATGTCCTCTGGCTGAGCACGGCCTGATGGGGTCTGCACACACCTGGCCACGGCCCTCACCAGCTCCGAGTGGACTCACGTCTCCGCTGTCCCCTTTTAGTCCTCAGTCATCCACCCACATTCCTGGAAGATAACGTTCCCACCCTGGTGGCAAACTCCGTTTCTCTCTGTCAGGGGTCTCTCAGATGTCACGGCCTGCACCACGCGCCCGCCCGAGAGACTGCGAGGCCTCGGCTGGGACCCAGCTCCTTCCCGCCGCTAAGCGGGAGCGCAGGACGGTGGACTCGACCACTCGGACCGGCCACTAAGCCCCGCCCCACCGCCAGCTCCGAGGCCCGCCCAGGCCCCGCTCCCTCGATTAGCCCCTCCCCAAGCCTGCCCCGCCTCCCGCCAGCCTAGGCCACGCCTCCCACTGCGGGCTCCAGGCAGGCCGGCTCTGGCCCGCCCTAAGCCCCGCCCCCCCGCCGGGAGCTGCCCCCGCCAGGTCCATCCTTCGCGCCCCGCCCGCTCAGTCAGAAGTCGGCCGCGTTGCCCTCGATCCACGGGCCACTAGCTGTTCGTCGACTGTCTCGAGGTCAGTCACTACGAAAGTGCGTCAGCCCGGGGCCAGTCACAAGGCCGACTGGCCAAGGGCCTGCTCTCATCGCCGCCGGCCTTGGGCTGGCCTAGGGTAGACGCGCACCAGGTTATCGCAGCTGGGGCGGGCGCACACGCCCGGCTAGCAGGGGCGGGGCGGGGCGGGGCCTGAAGTGGGTTGGGCCGCAGGACGTCTGCGCGACTCCACCCAGCCGGCTCCGAGGTCGTCGGCGCTTCTCGATGACGTCATCGCGGCCGGAATGCGCCCGCGCCCCCCGGGCCCGCGCCCGCGCCCCCCGGGCCCGCGCCCCCCGGGCCCGCGCCCCCCGGGCCCGCGCCCCCCGGGCCCGCGCCCCCCGGGCCCGCGCCCCCCGGGCCCGCGCCCCCCGGGCCCGCGCCCTGTGGCTCAGCGTGCGCTCTGTCGTGGTTTGGTGCCCGGCATTCTACTCAGGCATGTTCGAGGCGAGCTGAGCCAGACTTTTTCCCCGGGTTGAGTCACCATTGACCTCGCTCCCCCAGAGCACTCGAAAGGACGGCCTTGGTAGGGGGTTCTGCCTGTGGGATGTCCTCCTCTGGTCCTCTGGGAACCTTGCCCAGTACCCACCGGGCGACCGGACGCTGGGTCCGAGATGGTGGCCGCCTGCTGCTGTGGGGACTGCCGTCCACCTTCCTGGCAAAGACTGGGCGCTGGAGGTGGGGGCTCCCGTGGGAAGGAGAAAGACGGGGCCTGGCGGGCACCCCGTGGAGCTTCGGCGTCGGGGTTTTGCACTGGCTGGCTGCACCGGTCAGGGTGTCCTCGCAGATGGCGGAGAAAGCCATGGGCTTCTGCTGCATCTCAGGCTGGCAGTTAGGCAGCGTCTCTGCAGGACCTTAGAGCCAGGCAGGGCCCCCTCTAGCGTGGCCGGAAACCAGAAAATCTCAAAACGGGCTCAATATCTCCCGTGAAGGTCGGTTGAGTAAACAGCACAGCCAAGGATTGCACACCGTAGGTCATTAAAGGTTAGCCAGGCGTTCTGGCGTGTGCCAGCAATTCAGGAGGCTCAGGGAGGAGGATTGTTATTATTTTTTAGATCGTTATTTTATTTAAATTTATTTATTTACCTATTTTAATTTGATCATAGAGGGGGAGAGAGAGAGAAAGTGAGAAAGTAATCCACCAGGTCCAAGATTAGTACCGTGGTCAACCTTGTGGGAGTCCAGCACACCTAAGCACCATGCCACCTGCTGGTCATGGGAGGAGAATTACTAGTTGAGGCCATCCGAGGCTTCATAGTGAGACTCCCATCTTTAAAAACAAAAGTTACAGCATCCTGCAAGTGGTGTGGTGGTTAAGGCATTGGACTCCTGTTACAGTCTACTTACGGAGAAGTAAGAGGACATCCAGACATAGCCAAACTTATTAGAGTTTATTGATTAAGCTGGCGGCATGTGTGTGGGGTGACTCAAATCTCTCAAAACCCCACAGTCCCTAGTGCAAGGTGAGGGGTGCTTATAAAGGCAAAAATCACACTCTTTTCCGGGTTGACGTGGCAATGACAAGAATGAAGAATGGCTTGAAAGGGTAAGGGGTAGGGTTTTACAGTGTAAAAGTAAAAGCAAAGAATTATGGAAGCAGAACAAGCTGGTTAATCACTCCTAAGGGTATGTTCCATCCTTGCCTAAACACAATGGAATCTTGATGATCTTCAGGGCAAGGGGTCTGGTGACTGATGATGACATCACTGAGGAATATCTTAGGGTAGGGAGTTTCGGGTTATCTAGCAAAGGCAGTGGGAATGTTAATCACTGTGTTTACGCTTGGCAAAAGGAGGAAGCAAGAGAAGCGCAAAATGGAGGTCTGTTTCATTCCCCACTTCCTTTTACGGGGCAGGGCGGGGTGATAGTCTCCTTTGGCAGGTAAGAAGTTTCACCAATTTTTTAAAAGTACTTATTTAATTTTATTTGTTTATTATTTTTCTTCAATTTGACCAGAGAGAGAGAGAGAGAAAGCAAGCCTCCAGGTCCAGGATCTGAACCATGGTTGGGCATGTGGGAGTCCAACACCTTAACCACCACACCGCTGCCAGCCCCCGGTTTCACCAAATTTAAAGTCCAGTTTGAACTGACTTGGTCTGATTCCATGGTCTCTAGTTGCTGGACACAGTTGTTCATGCGTCGGAGTGTTTGGTCGGGCTGGCTTGGGCCGTGGTTCATGGTATGCAGCCACCAGCCACTAGGTTTAGTCGCTTACAGGCAGATCGTGATACAGCACTTCCCGAGACAATGCAAGCCATGTACGGAAGCAGGACAGCATTTGGTTAGGTACTTCTGGAGATAGTTTCTCACAAAACAGAAACCATATCATTTTCTCTTTTTGAGTCTCCTCAGACATCTCTAAGGACAGTCACTCTGGCAGTGCAGTGCCTGGTACATTTGGCTCTAGGTCCAGAGGTAACTAGTATTTAATATTTAAAGGCTTTCATCCTGTAGGAGATAAACCGGGTAAGGAAATTGAGTGAACTAGAGCCAAGTCAAAATTAGAAGCACAGTTAATAGAGGACTTAACAGGGCAAGGGCCAAGGAGCCTACTCCCAGAGGCCGCTCTGACCGTCCCGTGAGTCAGCAGCAGCCTGTCCCTTCTCTGACCATTTGGTTGTGGAGCTGCTGGGCCGTGCTCCTGCCAAGGCCTGACTTAGAGCAGTCAGCCTCTGGAGTGACTAGAGCAGGGCTGTTGCTCTCTGGGCTCTGAAGTCTTGTCCAGAGGGGCCTTCCTGGCTTAGTTTCATGGACCAGCGTCCTGGCGAGTCCATGGAAGCAGTCCTCGTGGCGTAGTGTGACAGGCCTGCAGGCGAGCTTTAACAGTGGCAGGAGTGACCAGGACAACTATGAGAGGCCCTGTCTAGACTAGTTGGAGGGGTCCTCCCTTTTAGTTGTCTTACTGTATAAACATTTAAAGATAGTGCAGTTAGCTTTGGAACAGTAACTTGATTAATTTTTGCAACTCCTTAGACTTTTTTTTTTTTTTTTTGGAGAGGTTTTTTTTCGCTATAGGGTGCGTGCGCTCGCCAGACACACAGAGAGAGACATAGAGACAGAAAGCGAGAAATCACCCCCCAGGGGGGATGGTCACGTCGCAATCCCTTCTCCTCCACTCTCCTCTCGGGATCTTGGGCACACACGCACACGCGCCCGGCGTGTTTTAAGCCACCGGGTCCGGGACGCGAACCGTGGTTGACTACGTGGGAGTCCAGCGACAGCCATTACGCTAACTGCTGGTTCCTCAACTCCTTAGACTCTTATAACTCAAACCTTTAACAACATACTTTAGACCTTTTAGTTTTGTCCCTTTTTTCCTTCTGTTCTGAGATAGAACAGAAGTTTTGTCCCTTTTTTTCAAGGTTTTTTTTTTTTTTTTTTTTTTTTTTTTTTTAATGAGAGGTTATTTTTGCTATAGGGCGTGTGCACTCACCAGAAAGACAGGGACAGAGAGACAGAAAGCGAGAAATCACCCCCCCAGGCGGGTGGCCACGCCACAATCCCTTCTCCATTCTCCTCTCAAGATCTTGGGCATGCACGCACACGCCCGGCGTGTGTTTAAGCCACCGAGGAGTTGAGACTCGAACCGCGGTCAACTCCCTAGGAGTCCAGCGACATGGCCATTCTATCTTAAGACAAAAACTTTACTACACAAAATTCCTTCTATATAAAAACCTTTCCTTTTAACCGTTTTCACTAGAAATACATTTTTACAGCCATAACCCTACTTTTATTCTTTATCTTATTTTCTTTGTTTTTATCTTTATAAGTTTAATCTTAAAAATTACCTGAATTTAACAGACAAGTTTAATTACAAACATTTACTCCATTTATGTTGACCTTATTTTTGTCTATTGTTTTGAGTTATTTATAGAAACAAGGCTATTTATTGAAGGTGTTTTTCTTGGAAGAAAAGTACAACCAGGCTAGTCCTACATTAGCTAGCCTCGTTTCATCTAGGCTGAGCTATTAGACACCGTAGATTTTCTCAGTGTTCCCAGGTTTTTCTTCTCCTCTAGGATTTGGTTCCTAAGGGAGCCTTGCCTGGGGGTTTAGGATTTACCTGCGTGGGCACATTTCGAGACAAGACCATGGATAAGGCTATCTAGACTAGGCACAAAGCAGTTTTCTCCTAAGCAACTTAGCAAGCTTTGTTTTTCCCAGGTGGTATTCTGGTGTACCTCATCTGTGATGACTTGCTCAAGGGCCTTGGGGACCGTTGGCCTGCCATCTGGAATGGCAGCCATCCTTCGTGTCCTCCAGTAGTCTCCTGTGTGTGGGCCAATGTTTCCTCCTCCTGAGTTTAGGAGGGTGAGGATGGGAGGACAGAGTCTGGGGCAGCTGCAAGAACTCTTAGTTGCTGATAGAGATGTCTCCCCTCCAGCTGGGTCTTACCGTTCTCTCTCTCATCACGTGGCCAGCCAGCCTGTTTACTGCTATTTTCTATTATTATTATTATTATGAGTGTACTTCTGGAAACAACCTTAACCTCTGATTTAGACAGAAATTAATCTTAGTCACTTTACGGGTTACCTGAGGCTCGTCCAGTGAGATCGTCAGATGTCCACGGGGAGCCGCTGGGGTCTCGGGCCCCATCAATCCTCAATTTCAAAGGCCATCATGGACTCCAGCAGTCCAGAGCTCCCTGCAGAACGCAATGCACTCTGTCTCTAGTGGCCAACTCCACACTGGGGACAAGGCCCTCAGAGGGGCACGTGAGGACGCCAGTCGTGGGCATTGTTCAGTGCCCGGGCTGCCCGCGTTGGAAATAGTCTCTTCTGAGGCAGAGGCTCTGATCTGGGCTGTTCCCAGATCCTGCCCTCAGAGAAGTTCCCGGCCTTCAGGACTACCAGGAGTGACTACTGGGTGCCGTTAAAGTGAGAGTTAAATCAAAGGTTAAGGTGCCTTGCCAATTTTGTGACACTTCTCTGAGTGATTTGGGAACTTTCTTTATGACTGTTCTGAATTGGCCCTACGTGAAGTGAACCTAAGTTTCGATAGATCCTGCAAGGAGCAGCTGAGTGCTGTCGAGGGCGAAGCCCAGTTTACAGGCTTTACAAGACATCTGCCTTGTCGCCTATACAGAGGCCCTAGCGGGAGAATGCCGTCTTAAGTCTCAACTCTTGTTTCTCCAGCTAGACCTCCTGATCCTTTAACTAAGGGGAGAGCCCATGGGGAAGAGGCCTGACTGAAAACAGCAGGAGTGTAAGAAGCCACGGGGCTGGGGGAGAGGGCAGGCTGGAGCCCTGGCCTTACCTTGTCCCACCCCATTCTGTGAGACTCCTACCCTGGTAAGCTGTTAGGAGGTTTTAGCTTCTGTCTCAGATATATAGAGGCCCAATTTTTAATAATCGCCCATGCTTATCTTTTCCTCTCCCACTGTGGGAAACTGGATGTTTTTAGAGGAGCTATTTAAGCTTGTAAAAATATAATTTCATACATCTATATTGATGTATAACATTTTTTGATTTTCGGCAACCCTCACTTTTAGCATACACCAGCAGCTTGTGACCATGTACAAACGATAACAAAATCTGTTTAACAGCTTTTTTGATGTACTACTGAACAATCTTACTACTAGAACCTCTCAATATTTCTTATAAAATTTAAAGCCCAATAATAGGAATAACTAAAGCATGCTAACTTAACAAGAATTATAAGGACTCAGAGGGAACCAAGCAGTAAGGTTTCTGTGAGTCCATGTTTAACACAGGGTTTATATCCCTTTTTACCAATTTCACCTCCTTAATTCAGGCGCATTGCATTGGCTACTTAGCATGCCATCTTGTCAAACATTTTCTTTTCTGTGATTAATGTTGGCTTAACAGTTTAGAAAACCAATCAGTTTACGCAGTTAGCGTAATGGCTATGTCGCTGGACTCCCACATAGTCAACTGCGGTTCACATCCTGGACCCGGTGGCTTAAAACTCACGCCGGGCGCATGTGTGTGCGTGCCCAAGATCCCGAGAGGAGAATGGAGGAGAAGGCATTGCGGCGTGGCCATCCCCCCTGGGGGGTGATTTCTCGCTTTCTGTCTCTCTGTCTCTGGCGAGCGCACGCGCCCTATAGCGAATACCTCTCCAAAGAAAGAAAAAAAATAAAAAAGAAAAACTAATCAGTTTACATAGAAAATGAAGAGTTTACCCAGTTAAATGATTAGATTTTGAGAAACCTGTACTTGTAAGAGTACATTCTCTTTCCATCCTCTTTGTGAATTTCCTTAAGGACATGACATTAGGATTATAGCCATGGTCAATGCTCTGACAGAAATTCGTAACCGACAAAGAAATCTGGCTATATGTACCAATCTAGCATAATAACCTGCCATAAATTCCTGGGAATCTCAAATTATTTTGGAACACAATACATATATAGACATACAAATACATAACATATTTATACATATAACTCAAATATATGCCAAGAAAATTAGAATTACTTAATTTGACAATGCTTTCCATTTTTATCCAACATATAAACAATAAGCCTGATTGGTTTAACATCTCCCTTTTGGATGTCTCAGGGGCCCTCTGTAAACGTCCAAGAGTTATTTTGAGGTCAAAGATCCTCTGTTAACACTGAAACTAAAGCCAGAAAAAGGTAGTCATGAATTCGTTTCCCTGTTAGATATCTACTATGTGAAATGCAACACACAACACATAAATACTAGCTTTTTTGTTACACCAACCATAGTAAGGTAAACATGATGTTGCTTGATTAGCAAAAACCTGGACAAAATCCATGTTGGAAATTATGAAGACTTTCACGTATTAATCTTTTTTCTTCCATTATATTTGAAGCCAACTTATTTATTAAAGTTATATGAACTTGAAAAGCATTTAAACTAATTTGAGTGCTCCTTTTATAAACCAAATTAAATAGAATTCCTTAAGGCCTTACCCCCTCCCCCCCATAGGCTCGTCCGCTTGCCGGCCAGACAGAGACATAGAGACAGAAAGCAAGAAATCACCCCCCAGGGGGGATGGTCATGCCGCAATCCCTTCTCCTCCATTCTCCTCTCGGGATCTTGGGCACTCACGCACACGCGCCCGGCGTGTTTTAAGCCACCGGGTCTGGGACGCGAACCGCGGTCGACTACGTGGGAGTCCAGCGACATAGCCATTACGCTAACTGCTGGCTCCCCTTAAGGCCTTTTTTTCACACATGCGTATGACATATAGTACATAACATGACATATTACATGTATGGATGCACACACACATCAGGACTGTAAGAGTCAATTTCCCTGGGTTACTTTGATACTAATACTCTTTAGAGTAATCCCCTTTCTTGAAATTATTAACTATACACTTCAGGATGGTAGATTTTACCTTTTTGTTGCTATACCATTAAGAGTTTTTACAACATAAATATTCCTAATATTTCTACCCCTTTTAAGTGCAATGTTTTCAAAAGGCCCTCTCAGTTTTTGGATGGAGAGTTTGATGCCAGAATTACAGCTTTCCACAAATGCCTCATTGAAACGCTTAAGCATGCATTGGAAGGGAGTTTGAAAGGAGGTGGTTTGACCTCCCATGCTTTCTAAAAAGGCAAGTATGCTCTTCGGTCAGGATGTACCCTGGGGCGCTCCAGGACTGCCTTGCCTCCACCTGCACCTCCTGTGGTCACAAGGCCATTCCTAGCGATAGTGCTGTGCCTGTGGGGTCACCAGTTCTTGGAGACACGAGGTCAGTCATAGTCGCTCCGTATCTCCATCGAGGAAGGAGGAGGATAGAACCTAACAGTATTTTCTAAGAGGGTACGGAGGAAATAATTAAAGCGACAGTAAAAACAAAAGAAACTCATATAAAAAGATCCCCAAATACCCAGGGACTCAAACCCTGTTTGTCCACAGGCCATCTGAGGGCTATGGGGGAACTTGAACCCCTTACCATCTAGCCCCCGGATTCCAGCCTATCAGGTAGAATCTAAGTAGGAGTTCTGTAACCTCGTCTGGTCAGCCCTGAATCCAACAGCCTGAGGAGGGACTCGAACACTCCACCCAGCAGGTCAGATTTCAGGGAGCTTTCCCTTGCCAACCCCGTACTCACCGGTTTGTCTCCCAAGAAGCAGGACAGGAACACCCAAAGAAATGCCTCCAGAGATCTTACATTAAACTCCACAGCCTTTTTGGAGCAGAGTCCCTTGCCAGCTGTCAACAATCCCAAGAGGTGGCTCTGGGGCCCTAGGAAGTCCCAGGTGGTGCCTCTCCTAGAGCACTCTTGGAGTGTTGGCAGCTGGGCCAAGCGAGGCCGCTCTCCCTAGCATGCCTCACCCAAGTACCAGGCAGGTATGGAGCTTGCTGGGGCCTCCAAATGTCAGTCTACTTAGCGGGCAATAAGGACGTCCAGGCCCAGCTTGATTTACTGGAGTTTATTAAGTCAGCGGCCTACGGGGCACTCCTGTCTCTCAAAGGCCCGCAGCCCCGAGTGCAAGGTGAGGGGTGCTCATAAGGGCAAACGTCACTCTTCCGGGTTGACGTGGCAGTGACAAGAACAGAGTGGTGGGCTTGAAAGGGTAGGGTAGGGTTGTACAATGTAAAAGTAGAAGCGAATTGGTTCATCACTCCTGAGGGTAGCTCCACCCTTGCTTAAACACATTGGAGTCTGAATGGTCTTCAGGGCTCAGGGCAAGGGGTCTGGCTGGTGGCGACATCACGAAGGAACATTCAGGGTCGGGAGTTTCAGGCTCTCTAGCAAAGGCTGTGGGAATGTTAGTCACTGTTGACTCGGTCAAAGGAGGAAGCAAGTCTCCGACGTAGAGAGTGCGGAATGGAGGCCCGCTTCTCTCCGGCATACTCGGCCGCTTTTCGAGTCCTGCATCCGGTGGCTTGAGCGTCACGCTGGGCTTGTGTGCATGCTGAGAGGAGGATGGAAAGGGACTGTTGTGGCCATCACCTCTGGGCGGTGATTTCTCTTTCCCTCTCTCTGTCTTCCCAGCGAGCACAGGTGCCCTATGGCAAAAGCCAAAAAAAAAAAAAAAAAAAAAAAAAAAAAGGCGGCTAGTAAGTGGTGTGGTTGAGAATCACTGTCCTCACAACTTGTCCTGAGCCCTTGCCACACTCCGGACACGCCCGCGCCTGCTCTGGGAGAGTCCCTAGTTGGGGGGAGGGAGTGTCTGAGCCTGCTCAGCCACCTGGCTCTCCTGGACTCACCCCCTTGTATGTCGGCACCCAGCAAACTAGAACGACAAGCCAGGGCCAGTCCAGGCAAAATCCCACTCCCCTCAGTGGCTCTTTCACCTCTTAACCCCAAAGAACCGACCTCTAGTCTGAAGGTCAGCCTCTGGCTCTGGAGTCCCCTCTGCACTGTTTTGCCCCCTAGAGGCTGAGGACCACGCGCAGTGCTTGTGAAACAGACATTCCAGCCCACCTCCTGCTCACTGGCCCTCGGAGGCCCTCCCCGCCCTGCTAGCACACCCAGGGGTCCTTACTCAGCGATTTTCTTATTTGAATGTTATGTATCCTCCCTGCACCCCAAGCCCCACCGGGCTGAGATCTCTGTCATTTGTTACAAAACACTAGCACCTAGCACAGTGCCTGGCACACACTGGTATTCAGTAAGTGCTGGCTGAGTTGACGAGTGTGTGGTGGGACACATCGGGCACTGTTTGCTCTTTAGGGCGCGTGCTCCCTAGAGACACAGACAGTGAGAAAGTACCCCTGGGGGGATAGCCATGCTATCCTCCTCTCTATTCTCTTGGGATTTGGGACATGTATGTATACGCACGCAGCGTGAGTTTCAAGCCACTGGGTTTGGGACTTGAACCATGGTTAGCCATGTGGGAATCCAGTGCCATTATGCCACCTGCTGGTCCCAACACTGCGTGTTCTGACTGGTTTGTAGCTTGTGTGTTCAGAAAGGCTGAGTACCTGCGGTGGGGGTGGGGGTGAGGCAAACTGTGCTCTGATACCCATCTTGTTCTGTATGTTTAACAGACCTAATGGTACAGCCTTGAAGATTGTTCCCTGTCGGTAATAGTCTTTTTTTTTTTTTGGAGAGGTTTTTGCAATAGGCGAGAGGTTCTATAGGGCGCATGAACTTGCCAGAGAGACAGGAAGCGAGAAATCACTCCCCCAGAGGGGATGGCCATGCTGCAGTTCTCCTCCATGCACCTTGCAGGATCTTGGGCACACACGCACATGCTCTTGGGTGTGAGTTTAAGCCACCGGGTCTGGGACTCGAGCCGCGGTGGACTACATGGGAGTCCAGCAACATAGCCATTGCCAACTGCTGGTCCCAAGTCTTTAGCTTGCAGATTTGGGGTATGTGATCGATTAGTTAACCGTCTTACTCCTTACTGATAGGCATTCGGATTGCTGCTAGGTTTGCAGCATTATAGAAGGCTGTAAAAATACAATTTTGAACGTGTGTCCTGAGCTCGTACGTGGACGCTGTCTTGATGGGCACACCGAGACCGGGCAGTGTGTGCCACTTTCCCACTGCCAGACTGCGCTGCACAGGCCCGAGTAGTTTCACGCATTTCACCGCCGCCAGTACAAAGATGATCATTGTAAACCTCTGCGTCTCTGGCGACAAAAGTGGGTCTGTCTCAGCCCTGTTTCATTTCCGGGGGAATCCCGAAATCAGGCCTGCAGTGGGTGAAGGCAGAGAGTGGGTCTGCTGAGGGTGCCCGGACCGCTTCTCCGCCAGCGGGTGGAAAGGCCTTGAGGCCCAGAAGTGTGAAAGGGCCTGCGGGGCTCCAGGCCCGCCCCCAGGACCAGCTCCTCCCGAGGCCCGTGCCCCGCCCCCGGCCAGGGCCCGCCCTCTGGCCTGGGCGGAAGGCGCCGGCGGCCGCGGCTCAGGCCTCGGGGTTGCGGCGTTGGCGGCTGGCGGTGTCCACAGCGGCGGCGGGTGAGCGCCCGGGACGTCGGGGCAGAGGGGAGCGGGTCTGGGGCGGGCCATCCGCAGCGCCCGCTGGCGCGTTTCTGGGGTCCCCTCTGGCCCCTAGTATGTGGCGCAGCGTCCGGCCCTGGCAGTGCGGAGCGCGGGCAGCAGCGGCCCGGGCGCGCCAGTGCCTGTCTCCGCGTCCCGCTTCCCGGCGGCGCTCACAGGCCCGGGGATGGCTCCAGCCCCTCCCGGGGTTGCTCGCAGGGTGGGGCCTTGCGCTGCGGATCCCGCTTACTGGGCCGCCGTTCTTCACTGGACAGGCTGCGTTAGGGGCGTTGTCGGGCGCCCTGGCTGACCTGGTCGGCGGCCCCGGGGGGGGGGGGGACCTCCGGCCAGCGGAGCCAGCTGCAGTGTGCATCTGCCGGCTCGTGGAGCCCCCAGAGTTGTGCGCATGTGCATCCTCTCTCCTGGAGTCCTCGGTGGCCCACAGAGGCCGAGAAGCATCCTCCTGGCCCCGGAGCCAACCAAGGGGGTACAGCGGCGTCTAACCAGGGGTCCGGGGCGGGGACTCAGCTGCCGAGTGGGTTCTCATCCTGTCCTTGCCGAGGTCACGCCAGAGTGCTGACCCATCCCAAGCTGAGCCTCCCGTACTTTCGGGGGGCGAGGGAAGGCACCCTGAGGTGCCTAAGAGAGGCCAGGCGGAGTGGGTGCAGGGACAGGCCGCGGCCTGGAGGGGCACCCTGGGGCTGCAGGTCCTCCGTGGTCCTTACTGGGAAGGGGCCTGAGTCCCGCCGCCCCCCAGGGTGGCTCAGAGGATGGCTGTTCAGCAGTGAGGATTTGGGAGACCGCACCCTGGCTCCCACGGCCCCACCCAGGCAGGGCTGATCTTGATCACATGCTTGGCCTTGAGCCCAGTGGGTCTGGCTCCTCCTTGTGATGGAGTGTCGCCATGGTGAACTCCTGAACCCCTGCCCCAGGTCCCTCTGTAGGCCCACGTGCCCAGACGTGGTAGGGACCTGGCTCTGAGCAGCCCTGGGATGTGGGAGCCCAGGATGGTGCCCCCGGGACCCCCACACAGGGTGCTGTGCCGGAGCCACCTGGGCTTTTCGCCGGCACCTCCCTCCCCTGTACCAGCACAGCCTCCAGCTCCTTCTCCCAGGGAGCCCTCCCTGCCCCTGCCCCCCCCCCCCACTCTACAGGGAGTCCTGCTTTGTCGTTTGTCCTCTAGCCAGCGCTTGGCAGGTACTTGGGAAAGGATCCATATGCTAAGGCCACGTGCTGGGGCCGGACGCGGGGTGGCCATCCCATGTCGCCCTGCCCAGCGACTTCCCTTCCCCTTGGGCTCCAGGCCAGGAGGGTACTTCTCAGCCCCCTTCCTCAGTGCCGTCCGCCGTGAGCACCAGCCTCGCCTGTTCGGGCTCCGTGTTGTCCCTGGTGCGATTTGGAGCCTGCGAGCTGCTCCCCTGCTGGACAGCCTGGCCTCTCTGGGCTGGCCTCAGGCTGACTGACGGTGGGTCCCACCCCCCAGGGCTCATGGAAGCCGGTGCCGAGTGGCTGCCTGTGAACGCACAGACCCCGCTCCACCTGCTGTCCTGCCAGGACACCCGCTGTAGCCCCTCCATATGCTGCAAGGGCCGTGAGGCCCCCGCTCCTTGTGGGCTGCTTGGGTCCAGGATCCAGCCAGCCTGGGGGTGGGCATCTCCAACTTTGAAGGCAGAAGTTTGCCCAGCCAGCCCAGCCCTCCGACTCTCAGGGTGGGCTCCGCAGACAGAAGGTGTCTCCGCAGCCAGCCCCTGCATTCTCCCACCAGGCCTTCCAAGACCCCGAGGCCACCCACCACCCGTCTTTGTGCAGATGAAGGGCAGGACCTCCCTGGCCAGACTTGCTGCTCACACCCTCTCAGGCAGAAGGTGCCCATGCCAGCTGGGAGGGGATTCTGGTGCCTGTGTCTGACAGCCGTGTCCCCGAATTCTACCTTTGGTGGCCTTTTCCAGGGGCCCAGTGGATGCAGTCTCTTCCTGCCCACCCCATGTCTGCTCGCAGCAGAGGTGGGCGCAGGTGCTGAAGAAAGGCAGCAAAGCAGGCACCTGCCAGAGGAGAGGCTGTGGCTCCTCCGAGGTCCCTCGGGGTCCCGCTGGGACGTCTCTCCTACATGCATAGTCGCCGGCCTACCACCGCTGAGCGTGTCTGGCCGGGGCTGAGACATTCTCTTCCCTCTCCCTTCATCCCAGGCAGCACCTCTGCTCCACCATGAGCCTCGACATCCAGTGTGAGCATCTGAGCGACACCAGGTGGACCGAGCTCCTCCCCCTGATCCAGCAGTACTCGGTGGTCAGGTACGCGTGCCCTCCAGGGTGGTCGGGGTGTGCTGGCAGGGCTGGCTTGGTAGGCAGCGTGCTCCCTTCACAGGGCAAGAAATGGATTTGTAATATTTTCACATGGCGTGAGACGCTCTTATGGTTTTTATCCCAACTATTTAAAAAAAAAGAAAAGTCTGAGGCTTGGGCAGGGTGGGCCAGATTTGGAATGGACACCGAGGGCAGGTACACAGCACTGCCTGACCTGTGGCCTCTGCTTCCAGTGAGCACAGGGGGCAGGAGGCTCAGGGTCCCCTCTGTCTCCGTGGACACTCTGCTCTCCCCGGTCCAACCCAGGAGACAGTCAAGGCTGGCCTCTGTCCTTGAGGCTCTCACGAGCTCAGCGGTGCCCCGGGTGTCACCAGTTAGGGGTAGCGCCTGCTTGGCCCCTAAGTTTTTTTTCAACAGGCCACTCCATTCTTCCAGGATTTGGGGCGCACACGCACACGCACTCAGCACAAGACTCAAGCCGCTGGGTCTGGGACTCTTCCCGTGATGGACCATCTGGGAGTCCAGCGCCAGTCCACTTTGCCACCTGCTGGCCCTGGTCCTTCTGACATGTTACTCGAAACAGTTCACAGGTGTTAGGAAGGTAGCTCGGGAGCTCCTATGGATGCCCCTAATGATAAGGTCTCCCGTCCCCTGGTCCTCATCGAAACAGAATTGCTTGTGCCGTGTGACCAGCCACAGGCCTGCTGTCCTGTTCCCATCCTCGGGCCTGTGCAGGAACCCGCCTGGTGTTCAGCCGTCCTGTCTCCTTAGCCCTTTCCCATCTGTGCCTGTCCCTTGTCCCTCTTGGTCCTTGGTCATCTGACTTCTGACAGCCAGATGGCATGTCCCTCCATTGGGCTTGTCTGATGGCTTCTCATGGTTCAGATCACACAGCTTTGGCAAAGATACACAGTGCCACTGCCAGGTCCTGTCTCGTGTGTCACGTCATGGGGTGTGTGGTGGCACCGTGGTCACCTGGTTGACATGCTGTCTGCGGGGCCTCTCCACTGACCGCACTGTTCTTCCCTTCATGATCGGTCAGTGTCCTCCTGCCAGTCACCTGCTGGCACCGTCGCTGCCTCTCACTGAGCAGTGAGCACCGTGGGGCTCACCTCACCAGGACTCGGCCCTCTCCCCTCCCCGCCACACTCACCCGTTGTTACTCCTCTGCGAGCCAGGGCTGGCTATCACCGCCCATGCTGGTCTCATTGGGCGGGACAGACTCTAGGGTCCTGACTGAGCTGTAATCTGGTGTCCGCTCCGCCCGCCGAGCCCCTTCGCTCGGCCCCCGTGTCCCTTGGTGGTGCTTGTCCTTTCCCAGCACTTCCTTGTAGGAGCTGCTTAGTGCTGCTTTGTTTGACCCTTCCCTAGAGACACTGCCTCGTGGAACACGTGACACCCACCCACAGGTGTATGCGGCAAACATCCAGACAGGTTTCACACAACACTTCCTGCTCCTTTCTGTGTTTAATTCCTCAAATGGTCAGGTTGTGCCCACCTTCGGTTTCTCAGACCCCCGGTGGGCCACTGCCTGCCATGGGAGGTGGTTGCTGAGCGCAAGGGCCCTGTCCTGTCTGCAGGCTGGACGACTGTGGCCTCACGGAGGCACGCTGCAAGGACATCTGCCCTGCGCTCCAGGCCAACCCTGGCCTGACCGAGCTCAGCCTGCGCACCAATGAGCTGGGCGACGCGGGGGTACACCTGGTGCTGCAGGGCCTGCAGAGCCCCATCTGCAAAGTCCAGAAGCTGAGGTGAGCGAGTCGGGACCTGCTGGGCAGCCACGCGGGGGTGGTATGGAGAGCCACCGGGCTCTCACGGGGTACCGGTGGGCAGGTGGCAGTGGAAGGCCCTCCTGGCTTTAGCCAGAAACATGAGGTGACTGTTCAGTATAGGGATGGGCCCCTTGACTCGTCCTGGGTCCCTGCTCTAGTGAGGGCCTGGCCCCACCTGTTCCCCCGGTGCTGCGGCTCCACCACATGGCCCCCATTGCAGGGGGTGCTCTCAGAAGTGGCTCCTCCCGGGCTGACACTTTTCAGCCCTTCCATGTGCCCTTGGCCTGGAGACCTCTGAGCCCTGTCCAGGAGAGAGGGGGCTAGACCTGGCCCTGTAAGGGAGGCCCTCTCGGCCCTGGCGACGAGGCTGGGTGTTCCGCAGCCTGCAGAACTGCTGCCTGACGGAGGCCGGCTGCGCGGTCCTGCCCGCCGCGCTGCGCTGCATGCCCACCCTGCGCGAACTGCACCTCAACGACAACCCCCTGGGGGACGCGGGCCTGCGGCTGCTCTGCGAGGGACTTCTGGACCCCCAGTGCCACCTCGAGAAGCTTCAGTGAGTGTGAGCCTTCCTTGGGGGCCCTCAGCTCCCTGCCGTCCCTGCCTGGCGCCCAGCTCTGGCACAGCCCCTTGGCAGGGAGCGCTGGGGAGGGCCTGGAGGGTGAGGGGGTCTGCTCTCCCTCCCGACATGGGGCCAGGGGCTCTGCCCTCCACTGCCTCCGCTTTAGTCACCCTTTGCAAGGAGCCGGCAGCTGTCAGAGGTTCCGCATGAGTCAGGCTGAGTGACTCACCACCACCGGGAGGTGACTGGCTGGGCGTGTGCAGAGGGCCCCACCCTGGGGAGGCTGGTTTCTTTCTCCCCAGTCTGATAGAACTGCAGTGAGGTGTGGCTCGTGGTGAGTGAAGGTTTCCAGGAATGCCAGGAGGCTCCAGGCATCCCACCAGCCCCACACAGTGCTCCCACCTGATGATGAGGGGAGAAGGCTGAGGAGGACAGGGATAAGACATCAAATGCCCACCCCCCCCACAACCCCTTGCACCTCCCTGGCGTGGTACTCCTCAGCCAGCCTGCACTCCTGCCTGGGCGGGGGCTGAGACTGGTCCGCCTCCCTCCTGCCCCCAGACTGGAGTACTGCAACCTGACCGCCGCCAGCTGCGAGGCCCTGGCTGCCGTGCTCAGGGCCAAGCCGGGCTTCAAGGAGCTCACGGTGAGCAACAACGACATCGGGGAGGCCGGCGTCCGCGTGCTGTGCCAGGGCCTGAAAGACTCCGCCTGCCAGCTGGAGACACTCAAGTACGTGCTGGGCGGGGGCAGGCGGGCTGCCCGCGGTCAGGGTCTTGAGCTCTCCTCAGGCACGTTTGGTGTCCCCAGGCTGGAGAACTGTGGCGTCACGTCGGCCAACTGTAAGGACCTGTGTGGCATTGTGGCAGAGGCCTCGCTGCAGGAGGTGGACCTGGGCAGCAATAACCTGGGCGACGCGGGCATCGCGGAGCTGTGCCCAGGGCTGCTCCGTCCCAGCTCCAGGGTCAAGACCCTGTGGTGAGTCTGCCCTCTGGAACCGGGCCTGCCCGACTCGGGCCGTGTGGGGAGGGATGCCTCTGAGCACGTCTCCGCCCGCAGGCTCTGGGAGTGCGGCATCACGGCCGAGGGCTGCAGGCCCCTGTGCCAGGTCCTCAGGGCCAAGGGCAGCCTGAAGGAGCTCAGCCTGGCCGGCAACGAGCTGGGTGACGAGGGGGCCCGGCTGCTGTGTGAGAGCCTGCTGGACCCCGCCTGCCAGCTGCAGTCGCTGTGGTGAGTGTGGCCTGGGCCCCGGAGCAGAACGGCCGAGGGGACACGAGTGAGGCATGGGGAGACGCTAGTGGTTAGGCTCAGCTCTGACCCTCCAGGTTCCAGATCCACAGGCCAAGGGAGGAGGATGTGGCTGATGGGGACAGTGCTGGAGCCAGGGGAGGAAGGTGACGGGTGAGCTGCCCAGAAGGCAGGAAGCGTGTGGGGGACATGCCTGCCCAAGTCCATGAGGCTCTCCACCGTTAGGACTTGTGGCAGGGCCAGCCTGGGTCCCGGGGTTGCCTGGTGTGGGTCCTGGCCAGGCCTCAGTCTTCGTCTGTGTCCACAGGGTGAAGTCCTGCTGCCTCACGGCTACCTGCTGCCCCCACTTCAGCTCAGTGCTGGCCCAGAACAAGTCCCTCCAGGAACTGCAGATCAGCAGCAACAAGCTGGGGGACGCAGGGGTGCAGCAGCTCTGCCAGGGCCTGGGCCAGCCCAGCTCCACCCTGAGGGTTCTCTGGTAAGTGTCTGAGCTGGGGGCACCCCACTGACTTGGATCAAAGTCAGAGGTCAGGTAACAAAGCCCATCTGCTTTTTGGGCTTTAGCCGTCCCTGGCTCCTCGATGTGGTCCTGGATGGACCCTCCGCCTTCCTCTGGTGCAGTGCTTAACAGTGCGGTGCTCAGTCTCATGGACTGGCCGTCTCCTCAGTTCCATCTTACTTTCTTCTCCCCTTACGTTTTGTTCTTGAGAAAGTTCTCTCTCCCCTACCAGCCTGCTGGGTCAGGTAGCTGTCTAGGTTTCCTCCTTCCTTCCGTCACACTGCACTTCCCAGCAGTCTCCTGAGAGAGGTGCTGCTGAGGCAGCTGCTGGAGCCCTGGGTGTCTGCCATGCCCTTGCTCTTGCCCTGTCTTGAGCTGTTGATCCTTTTTTTTTTTTTTTTTTAAAGAACTATGTATTTAATTTATTATTATTATTAAAATTTGTCCAGAGGGAGGGACAAAATGAAAAGCAAGGCTCCAGGGACCAGCAGTTAGCATAATGGCTGTCGCCACCCGGGTTTGCGTCCCGGACCCGGTGGCTTAAAACTCACGCCGGGCGCATGTGCGTGCGTGCCCAAGATCCCAAGAGGAGAAGGGATTGCGGCGTGGCCATCCCCTCTGGGGGGTGATTTCTCGCTTTCTGTCTCTCTGTCTGTCTCTGTCTGTCTGGTGAGCACACGCGCCCTATAGCCAAAACCTCTCCCAAAAAAAGAAAAGAAAAAGCAAGTCTCCTGCAGTCAGCCGTTTGAGTCCAGCACCTTAACCCCATGCCACTTGTTTCCATTGTGACCCTTTGTTAACGAGCTGCCTTTTCTCTTAGGCAGCTTTTGACGTTCTCTGTCCATTATGTTGCAGGGTTCTGTGTGCTTGGCCGTGATGGGTCTCGGTTCTACTAGCATGGTATACCACTGTTTCTCCTGCTGTTTTTTCTGGAGTGCTTAACAGTGCGGTGCTCAGTCTCATGGACTGGCCATCTCCTCAGTTCCATCTTCCCTGTTTTCTTCTCCCCTTACGTTTTGTTCTTGAGAAGGTTCTCACTCTCCTACGGGCCTACTGGGTCATTTCTGTGCTTGGGTATCTCGTGTTCAGTCTGTGCCTCTTGCTGGCCACTTTCCTTGGGGGCCTGGTCTTCCTGGGCTGGGCATTGCTTAGGGTGGACCAGGGATCTCTGGGCAGCTGGGCCAGCCATCGTGCAAGTCTGCTGAGGTCTTCTAGCCGCCAGTCTTCCAATTTCCTGCTCAGGGGACACTCTCCTGCCTGTCAGGGCCTTGGGGGGCATTCTGGGAGCTAGGTGGAGAAAGGGGACCTGGGTCCAGTAGCTCCCCTGGCCCCCACTCTGGAGAGGCCCAGCATACCATCATGCCATCCTTGGCTGTCTACAGCACGCCCGCACCGGGCCTTCTGAAGCACCACTGGGGGCTCCCCGCTGCACTTCTCTATGCCCTTTGGCCTGTACCCATGGTCCTCCTGTTGCCTGGAACCTTTGTTCACCGTGCCTCCCTCCCTCTGCATCTCGGGCTCCTGAGCTGCCCCTTCACCTGTGGCTGGCCCTTCCTCTGCAGTCCACCCAGCCAGGCCTGCTGTGGGGGGATACCTTGCATCTGCTGCCTCTGCCTCTTGTCCTTCCCCATCGCCTGCCCCTGCTCCCTGCAGGCTTTCTGGTGCCCCACCACAGCTGGGGGAAGTTGGGTCCCTCACCCAAGATTGCAGGTCTCAGGCCAGTCCTGGCTTCCTGTCACAGCTGGGAAGCTCTGTGAGCCTCCCGCCTCTGGTGGGGACATGTGCCTGGGGCCACTGGTGTTCAGAACACGAAGGGACCTTGAGGTAAAACCTGCCCAGGCAGATACTTGGGGAGTGTGCAGGTTATTTCAGGGTCATGGGCTGGTGGTCACCCAGCTGTGGTGCCAGGCCTGACCTGCCGGCTGTCCACCAGGCTGGGGGACTGCGAGATCAGTGACGATGGCTGCAGTACCCTTGCTTCGGTCCTGCTGGCCAACCGCAGCCTGCGTGAGCTGGACCTCAGTAACAACTGCATGGGGGACCTCGGCATCCAGCAGCTGATAGAGAGCCTCCGGCAGCCGGGCTGTGCGCTGGAGCAGCTAATGTGAGTGGGCGCGCCAGGCGGGGTGCCAGGAGGGAGGCGGGGAGGTGGGAGGTGTGCTGAGGTCCCGGCCTGTGCCCCCTCCCTGCTCATGCACAGCCTGTACGACATCTACTGGACCGCGGAAATGGACGGGCAGCTGAAGATCTTGGAGGGACAGAAGCCTTCCCTGCGGATCATCTCCTGAGGCACCTCCATGCCTCCTGGACAGGCCTGACCTTGGCCCACCTGTCACGGGGACTGCCCCGGCCTCTGACTTTGAAGAAATGGCTCAGATCAAGTTATTGCTTCAAATAATTTTACACAGTTTGTGATTATTAAAACACTTTTGTCAAGTGGGATCCTTTCCTTTCTTGTGTTGTGCCTGCGGCCCGCCGATTTCAGAGGTGCAGTGTTTCATGCCAGCGTCCTCTTGCTCCTTAAGTGCCTCGTGCCACCACAGCCCCGACAGGAGTCACGGTGTGCACAGCTGGGTCTTCTGCTGGGGTCTCACCTCAGGCCATGGGCTCTGGGAGGCTGCCCCACCCCGGTCGCTTCCTTGGGGCAGCACCTTCGCCATCTCCAGTGTCCTAAAAGCAAAGCCCACTGCCCGCCTGGTGCCAAGCACGAGCTCCCGTGGGTGGCAGGACTGCGTGGCTGTGTGCCTGCGGGGCCTTCTCAGGGGGCTGCAGCCTGCTGCATGGCCTGGCCAGCCCTGCACCTCTGGGCCCCAGGTGCTCTCCCTGTGGAAACAAGACTCCCTGCGAGCCAGCCCAAGGTCCTACCCAGAGCCTGGTGCCACTTCTGCTGCATGCTACCTGTGTGGGATGTGGGGGCCGGCCAGCAGTGATCTGCCCCTGCCTTCAGTCAGGAGGTGCTGCTCAGCATGGGCCTCCCCACCCCAGGGTCTTCGTCTCTAAGTACGGTCCTCCACCCAGAGGAGACAGTTCCCTGGGGAAACGGACTCGAGGTCTGGGGAAAGGGATGTAAGGTAAACACGGGCATGTCACATAGCAAACCCAGGCTGGGGGAGGCAGAATGCCCATGACAACCCATGGAGCGAACCAGGGCGAGGACTGTCCTCTCCAAAGCAGAAGCCATGACCAGAGGAGTGACCTCAACAGAGGAGTAATGACCAGCAGGACACTCTCCACCCACTAACCCAGCAGCTCTGTGTGTCACTGAGGAAGCCAGCCACAGGACGGGGTGTCCTCACAGTACCGTGTGCAAGGGAAGCCATCCCTGTGGCAGGGCCGCAGGGGGGACCTGCCGGCAAGGCCCACAGGAGTGAAGGCAGGTAAGTTATATCACAGAGGCTCCTCAAGAGCTGACCCAGGGCCAGTGGGTGGCATAGTGGTTACATCACTGGACTCCCACACGGCCACAGAGTCCTGGACCTAGTGGCTTGAAAAAAACCGGGTGAGCCTGTGTGCCCAAAATCCCAGGAGGAGAAAAGACTGCAGTATAGCCATCCCCCCCGGGGGTGATTTCTCACTTTCCCTGTCTCACCAGAGAGGTGCTGGCCCAACGCAAAGTCCGAAGCTGCCACAAGAAGCACCGCAGGGCACCTCATGGGGGCATCTTCTGATCTTGAGGGTACTCCACCTTCTAGCACCCCCAACTTCCAGGGGTCAACATTCCCAAACAGTGAAGGGAAGAAAGTAGAGACAGAAGCCCGCTGTAGCTTCTACCCACCCAGGCCAGGCAGGATGCGGCTGGCACTCGTCCTGTGGGCTCGGTCCCTCCCAGCAGGCAGTGGTTGAGGTGGCCACCGCCCCCCTGTGCCGGCGAGGCGCAGGCGGAGTGGCACGGGAGCCTGGAAGGAAGTTCTTTGTGACAGTCCCCTACGATGTGGACCGCGTTGGGGGACTGGGGAGGGTGCCCTTACAGTCTGTTGGGACTGCGGGTCTGTTAGGACTGCGGCTTGTTTTGGGAGGGACAGCCCTTGCCCTGCCACGGAGCCTGACAGGCGCTCCGCCCAGGACGTGTCCCACTGAGCAGCTCCGCCTGCCGGACTCAGACCAGGGAAGGGCTAGGCCCTGCGCTGCTCGCTGCTCGGCTCGGCTCAGCTCAGCTCGAGCAGGAAGAGGCTGAGGCCCACCCTCGGGCTGTATCCTGGACCCAGGCAGCGGAGGGCCAGGAGCTGGGTGACGCAGGAGCGGAGCACAGGGAGCTGGGCTGGTACCTCCGTGTCAGCACTTTATTTGTTCTGTTTCCTCATGGAGATGGCTCTGAACTCAGCCATACAGACAATGCGATCCCAGCACCGGGTCACAGGCTCCTGGGTCTTGGAGTTTCCATCTGGTGCCCCTCGTGGGCCAGTGCAGTGACCTCTGACCCGGTTCCCCACGCCTCAGGTTAGTCTGTGAAACGGAGGCTCTGGGAAATGGCTCAGGCTTGTTGCCCCAGCCCCAAGTCCACCACTGCTCAGCCATCCTGGTCGCAGAGGACTGCCCCTCACGAGTGCCACCAGGGGCTGATGTCCCAGGGCTCTGCCACCTCGCTGCGCTGCCTCGGGACAGCCAGGACGCCTCTGCCTCGCTGTGCGGCGGCTGAGTGAGAAGGGCCCTCGGTCGGAGGCCGCTGGGCTGACCAGGCAGGCAGGAAGGCCAGGGCCTTCGCTCCAGAGGCACCAGCTGCCCAAAAAGGCCCCAGCACGCCAGCCAGCTCACGGCCGTGGAGAAACCTCAGGCGCCAAGAGCACACATGTACAGTGTGCACACCCAGACACACACGTGCGCACACACACACACACACACACGTGCACATGGAGTTGTGGCTGGGCCGGGGCTGCCTTCCCTGCCTCCACTGGAGCCCAGCCGTGTGCACAGAGAAAAGGAAATGAAACCTCGAGGACGGGCCTGTTGGAAGGAAGGCTCCTAGCAGGAGTCACAGGGCAGTGCGGCCTCGGTCCTGGAGGCTCACTGGGGCCAAGGCACAGGTCAGTTCGGAGCAGACGCCCCCTCCTCTTCGGCCACCCCAGGCCCCAGCAGCTCATCGTCCGGCACCGGGGGGTGCCCGTCCCCAGTGCCAACAGCTCTGCCTTGGTCGCCCCTGCTCTGCTGCTTCTGCCGCCGGGTCTCCTTGTACCTCAAGGTGATGTCCCTGGGGAGGTGGGGGGACACGGGGGACGTGTCACCACCTGCTCCTATACCAGCCCCAGCATGAGCCCACGGATACCCCAGCACCTTCATCCCTGTGGAAGTCACACGGGCTGTGGCTCTAGGACAGCTGGGGGGAGCAGAGCCCTGGCGTCCCTGGGCGCGAGCATGGGCAGGCCAGGCCATGGCGAGCTCTCAGAGCCTGGACCCATCGGTGCAGAGCAAGAGCACCAAGGGCACCGGAGCCTGCAGGGCTCAGGAGGGCCCAGGCGGGCTGCCTTACGGGAAGGTGGCTGGCCCCTGCAGCCCGCACAGCAGCTGGAAGCCAGCAAAGGGGAGAGGGGAGGGTAGGCCACCCAGAAGCCAGCCATCATGAAACCCGATCCCAGCCGCGCCCTGCGCTGACCGTAGGAAGAAGCGCCAGATAGTCCAGGTGAGCACCAGGACGGAGCCGAGCGTCCAGCACTGGGAGATGTAGAAGGGCAGGGACAGGGTGAGCGTGTGGGGGTCGTACTTCACCACGATCAGCAGCTCTGTCACTGTGATGGCCGCCACCAGCCAGGCCTGTGGGCCCAGCTTTTTGTGGGGCTTCCTGTGGGGGGGGCGGCAGCTAGGGCGGTTCTCCCAGCCCCGAGGTCCTCCCCCCACGGGACTGCCTGCTCCCCCAGCTCACGGATCGTCCATGAAGTCGTAGATCTCGCGCATGGCCACGCCGCCCACATTCACGAAGAAGACCAAGCGCAGCAGCACCAGGTAGTGCTCGGGGGGCATCCACAGCACGAACTTCAGGTAGAAGGTGTTCAGTTCCGCCAGCAGGAACTAGGGGAGGGAGAGGTGAGCCCGAGCCCAGAGCCCGCGGCCGCACCCCCCGAGGCCCGGCCTTACCACCAGGATGATGCCGCACACGGCCAGCCAGCGGCGCAGGCTGGAGGCCGGCTTCCACTCGAAGCGCACCCAGCTGTAGGGCGTGAACTGGAAGACGATCCTCTTCATCTTGCCCCTGGGGACAGTAGGGCCACGGCCTCAATCTCGCCCTGCCCTGCCTGTGGCCACTCTCCCCAGGGACTCCTCAGAAATACTGAGTCCCTCTGCCCCTGCAGAGAGGGCTCTCCACGGGCCCAAGGAGGGGAGACACACCCAGTTTTTTTAGATTCTTGGTTGTTTTCCCTTTAAATTCTGGAGTAAAAATGACAGAACGCCTGTAGCTACTTCCAGCGGAAGACGGCCAGGGGAGGGAGAGGCATGGCGAGAACCGGCGTTGGAGGGCTGCTGGCCACTCGGGTGGGTCTAGTCCAGGGTGGAAAGTCCAGGAGGCAAGCCCACAGTCACCCTCCCAAGACGTACTTGTAGGTTGGAATGTTCCAGAGGCCCTGCCACTTGTACGTCTTCAGGGACAGCCACTCGAGGGTCTTCATGCCACAGTAGATGCCCAGCCCGTTGCAGACGAGCACATCCATGATCCACTGGGGGAGAAGCCAGGTGGGTGGGAGGTGGAGCCCACCCCGGCGGGAGCCCCAGAACAGGCCAGCCCTCGCCCTCGCAAACCGCACGGCACCTACGTGGTCCCACCAGCACTCGCTGAAGTTGGGCAGCTGGTGCTCCAGGCTGTACTCCAGGAACTCGAACATCACGCTCACGATCATGCACATCCACCAGTCACGGATCATCAGGGTCTGCAGGGCAGCACCGTGACCCAGGGCCCGACCGGGTGTGCGAGGCGGCTCTGCACAGGGGCCCGGTGCCCCGGCTCGAGAGCCTCGCCCACAGGTGAATGCACTACAGTGCTGGCAGGACCCCCTCCCCAGCAAGGCCCAGGGCGTGCAGGTGGGTGGCTGCCCTCCAGGAACCTCGCTTTCAAGGTTTTCAGCCAGGGAGGAGGTGCCCACTTGCCGAGGACCTGAACCCTGAGCTCTGAGGGGGTCTGGCCCCTCCTCCGGCCAGCCAAGGCGGAGAACCAGCAGATGCTAGGCAGGGATACAGAGTTGGGCGCTGCGCTCGGCCTTGGTAAGTGGGACGGGAGTGGTTCCCGAGCTCCAGCTGGGACAGGGTCTCCAGCCTCATGGCCCACCCGCTTTCTTCCCCGACCACAGCAATGCTGGGGCAGAGGAAGGGCCTGAGGGTGGGGCCAGGGCTCCCTCTGGGAAGGCGAGGCGAGTTGCTGCCAAGGCCCACCTGTCCACACTCAGCACACAGTGACAGTGGCCACATGGCCAGACAGGGCCCAGAAGGCAGGGAGGCTCAAGGCCCAGGTGGGGTTAGATGCAGAGGTTGCCATACCTTCAGGTACCAGCCGAGAAAGTGTGCCGGCACAAAGCCATCCAGTTTGTCCTGTGGGCGACAGGGTGATGCTCGGCACAGCCCCAGGGCCCTGCCCATCCCTCCCTGGGCAGCTCCTCACTCCCCACCATCATGGGCAGGTCATCTGGGACCTCGAAGTCCCTCGCCCAGAGGTCTGGGCAGTGCCCACCCAGCGCGTGGTGCTGACATCTGAGCAGTGCCTCCTGATCCGTGGCACACCTGTGTTGTGGTGGGAATGTGCAGACAACAGCCCTGGTGACGGAAAAGGAGGGTGCCCCCTCCGACGAGGCCCCTCTAAACTGAGCAGGGCTGGGAACAAGTCTAGACCAGGAGAAGACCCTGTGTGTGGGCACCCTGCCCCACGGGACCCAGGGGGTGCCTGCTATGCCTGGTCCCACACCGTCACAGCAGGCAGGCCAGGGGAGCCTGGGCCTGGTGAGCGCCCCAAGGCCACAGCTAGAGAGGGACGCACCTCAGGACTCCGTTCCCTTACCCAGACGTTGTGGAAGGGGTCGGTCTTATTGTCCGGATCATAGATGAGGCAGTTTCCTCCGTAGTCTCTCTCAGGCAGTGGGACCCCCAGCTTGGGGTCGACATACTTCAGGAACTGTCGGCCGTCCTGGACAGTCTGCAGGGCCAATGCCATGTTAGGGACAGAGGCTGGGGTGGCAGCATGGACGGCGGGTTTGCAGGACATATGCCTCGGCCAACCACTCGGACCGTCTCAGCGCCCTCTCCCGTGCTAGAGCTGGGGGCCTGGGGGTCCCGGGCCTCCGAGGCAGCTGAGTGCAGACCGCCATGCCCAGCACTGTGCTCACCAGGGGAGGCGGGCAGGTACACCTTCTAGGAGAGGCACGGGTTCCGGTGAGACTCCCTCACAGGGGAGTCTCCTTTGCCCTTGTGACACCACCACTGTCCACGGGGCTTCAGGACAAGCATACGGCCCTTCCCCAGCCACAGTACAACGCAGATCTGGGGGCATGCCTCAGCAGAAGAGGGTTCCCCCACACAGTGCCCTCGCTTGTCCTTCTGGTAACCAGCCAAAGAACAAGGACTGGGAGGCCTGGAGGTCTGGAGACCCAGTAACAAAACAGAGGCCGCGAGAAGGGACAGTGAGGAGCGAGCACACATGTCCAGGCAGGAGGGGACCAGCCATGCCGAGGACAGGTGATGAAGTGGAAAAGGCTGGCCACCCCATGAGCTCAGCCTGGGGCCGTGGTGGACAAGATGTGGTCTGACTTGTCTGTGGCAGGTGGAACTCAGAGCCCCTGTACCCGTGACCAAGGCCAAGCAGTGCCTTGTCCCGCAGTGTGACCTGCCCGAGTCCGAGTGAGCTGTTGCTGGTGCCAGTGCAGTGGGTCTGATAGGGGCTTGCAGACCGTGCACCTCGGTAACCAGCAGGACTGAGGTTCAGACACGCCAAGGCAGGACCCTGTCCCTAGGCCAGGCCCACGTGCCCCCTGCACACTCAGGCCCTGAAGCCCTAAGTGCAGCTGGAGAGAGTTAGCTCTCGCCCCAGTATCCGAGCTCACCCTGGGGCACTTGCTCAGGCAGGCCGAGGCTGAGATCACGGACAGTCCATCTTAGCAGTGGGCACTGAGAATCCCGACCCTCCCTGGAGAGGGTAAGGAGATGGGGACGGCTGGCTGTGTACAGCTACGTGTACCTACGCGGTCAATGCGCACACATGCTCACACACGAGCCTGTGCTCTGCCGCTGAGAAGGCCGAGCGACCACAGCCCGGGAGCAATGAGTGAGCACGCCCAGTGCCCAGATCTCGGTTTCAAACACTCCACAGTGAAAGGACCACAGTCCCAGGGCTCAGGCAGGGTATGTCCAGGATGAGCTAGGACACCGCAGAGTGCCAGGACGTCAGTGGTGTTCGGAAAAGCAGACTGAAATCCACCACGGTGGGAGTATGTCAGAGCAGCAAAGTCAATAAAGTAATACTGGAATGTAACCCAGAGTATAAAATGAACATCCGGGTGACCGTGGTGACATGAACAAAGGCCGGAGGTTGCTAACCGTGCAGCACAACCCGCTCCTGCACAGGTGCTCCGTGCGGCGGGAAGAGCTCACCCCTCCTTGAGTGTGAGCTGCGAGGAGTGCCTCCCAGAGGGCACAGACGGAAAAGCAGGGAAGTGCCACTCTACGGTGGAGAACCCTGCAGGCAGGCCGGCAGTCAGCGTCACTAGCAACGGTAGGGACCTTAACCCCTGTCAGATTAGAAAGCACCTCAGAAATCTTAACTAACCCTGATGCTAAAACCAAAAAAAAACCATTCTAGGAAAATTACAGACCAGTATCTGTTATGCACATGGATGTAAAAATCCTAGACGAAATACCTGGAAATGGAACCCGACAGTGTGTAAAAGGGTCATGTACCATGTCAGAGTGGGATTTAACCTGGGAATACAAGATTGGGTGGACACAAGAAAATCAACTAATATCGTACATTGTGTTAACAAAGGGGGAAAACTCTCCATATCATCATTTTATTTATTTATTTATTTTTTTTTGGGGGGGGGGGAGAGGTTTTTGCTATAGGGCGTGTGTGCTCGCCAGAAAGACAGAGAGACCGAAAGACAGAAAGCGAGAAATAACCCACCAGGGAGATGGCCACGCCGCAATCCCTTCTCCTCCATTCTCCTCTTGGGATTTTGGGCACGCACACACACGTGCCCGGTGTGAGTTTGAGCCGCCAGATCCAGGACTTGAATCACGGTCGACTACATGGGAGTCCAGCGACATAGCCATTACGCTAACTGCTGGTCCCTATTATTAATTTTTTTAGAAAGATTTTTGCTATAGAACATATGCACTCACCAGAGACACAGAAGGAGACAGAGACAGAAAGAGAGAAACTACACCCCAGGGGGGATGGCCACGCCGCAAGCCCTTCTCCTCTTGGGATCTCAGATATGCAGACACAAGCTCCCAGCGTGAGTTTTAAACTGGTCCAGGACTGAATCTCCAGGACTCAAATCGTGGTTGACTACGTGGGAGTCCAGAGACGTAACCATTACGCCATCTGCTGGTCCCTCATCATTTTACTTGATGCAGAAAAAGCATTTGACAAAACCAACCAATCTTTCATAATTAAAACATTAACAAATTAGGACTACGACAGAACTTCCTCCACCTATAAGGTCACTCATGGAACTTCACACATTTCATGAGAAAGACGGAATGCTTCCCCAAGCAGGGAGATGACAAGGTCTCACCCACACACTGTCCCCCAGGGTCGAGCCAGGACAGTTATGCAAGACAAGGAAGTACAAGGAGCCTCGACTGGAAGAGAAGAGGTAAACTACCCCTACTGGTAGATCACGGGTTCTTCTACATGGAAAAGGCCTAAGAAACACACACACCCCTCTAAAAAAACTACAGGCAATTATTAGAGCTCTAAGCAAGTTTAGTAAGGTTGCCGGACACAGGATTTAATAACAAAAGCAAATTGTATTTCTATAAACTACTAATGAGCAAACCAGAAATTAAGAAAAGAATTCCATTTACGATAGCATTGAAATGAATAAAATACCTGGGAATCAATTAACAAAGAGTATAAAACTCATATTCCGAAAACTACGAAATGTCATGGAAAGGAATTAAAACTTAAATGAATAGACATTCCACATTCACGGATTGAAAGATATTATATTGATAGGACAACACTCCTAAAATTGATCTATAGATTCTATGTATTTTCTATTAAAATTCTATCTAGTATTTTTGCAGAAATGGATAAGATGATCCTACCATTCATTTGGAAATGCAAGAGTACTAGATGATTTAAAACAATCTTGAAAAAGAACAAAGTGGGAGGATCCAGACTCCCAAATTTCAGTGCCACCCTACTCAACCAAACTCCTCAAAACTGTCCAAGTCATCGAAACCAAGGAGAGCTGGAGAAATTGTCAGTCAAGAGCGAAAGAAGACAATACAAGGAGATGTGGTGTGGTGCCTGGAAGGGGGTCTTGGGAAGAGAAAACACAGCAAATAAAAACTAAGAAATCTGGGGCAGGAGATTGCGTAACAGGTACGTCGCTGGACTTCCACATAGTTGACTGTGGTCTGAGTTCTGGATCGAGCAGCCTGAAACTCACGCTGGGAGCGTGCGCACATGTGCCCAAAATCCTGAGAATGGGGGAAGGGACTGCTGTGTGGCCATCCCCCTAGGGGGTGATTTCTCACTTTGTCTCTCTGGCAAGTGCAAGCACTCTATAGCAGAAAAATCTCTCTTAAAAAAAACCCTAAGGAGGACCAGCAGTTAGCGTAATGGCTATGTCGCTGGACTCCCACGTAGTCGACTGCGGTTTGAATCCCGGACTTGGTGGCTTGAATTCATGCCGGGCGTATGCGTGTGTGCCCAAAATCCCAAGAGGAGAATGGAGAAGCAGTTGCGGTGTGGCCATCCCCCCTGGGGGGTGATTTCTCGCTTTCTGTCTCTCTGCCTCTCTCTGTCTTTCTGGCGAGCGCACGTACCCTATAGCAAAAACCTCTCCAAAAAAACGAAGAAAATAAAACCCTAAGGAACTGAAGACCCTTTGCTCCAAACCTCTCCTTCCAGACCCAAAAATCTAGACAGGGTCATAGAAATCCTCAACCTCATTGAACCTACTGCCCGAAAGGAGAAATTCTTCTTCATTAATCTGAACTCAAATCTCTGTGGATAGCACGTTGCAATTTCTCCACAGTAGAGGAGAGAGGTTGGCACAGAAGTCCCTCACAGTAAGGGAAGCACAAGAGCTTACGGGTGCAGAAACCTTCTCCAGCAAATGAGCCAAATGTGAAAACACCAACAAATGACTGAAATCAGGGAAGAGAGACTGAGGCTCGTTTCCTCCCACACACCTCTGAACTGTCAGTTGAAACCCTGAACTCAGCCCAGGTGCACCTGTTCTCTAGAAACTGGGAGGCCTTTGTAATATCCAGCCCAATGACAAAAGCGTAAGTTGCTTGGTGAGAATCAGGGAAACAGAACTGCAGAGAGATTGTGGATCAGGTCTTCCCGCACACCTCTGAATGCTCAGAATTAACTCCAGGAAATTAGGAAGAGATGTAAAATCCATCAGATGACCAGAAACCACTGCGGAGGCACAAGAAATACGAGGAACCAAGAAAATCTCTCTCCCCAAGGGAAAAGAACAACTCCTCATCATCACAGGCAGTACAGTGAACTCGTGGACATGTCAGACAGAGGATTCAGAATATTCACAGTGACAAAACTAATCGAGATGCAAGAGAAGAGACAACAAACTCCAGAAGATGCAGGAGAAAAGAGACAATGAGTTCCAGGAGCTGACAAAGTTCTTCCACGATTTGAAAGAAGAAATACATACCTAAAAAGAATCAAATGGAACTGTTAGAGATGAAGGCTGTAATACGAGAAATCAAAATCTCCCTTGAAAGTATTAAAAGTATATCAGACCATGCAGAAGATTGAATCTCGGATTTAGAAGACAAAATCTCTGACCTAGAAAAAGTCATTAAAAAGACTGAGAAAAAAAAAACAAAACTCAAAATGAAAACAATAGGGGCTGGCAGGTGGCATGGTGGTTAATGGCACTGGATTCCCACATGGCTTACCATGGTTCAAGTCCTGGTGGCTTGCTTTTTCACTTTCCCTCTCTCTTTCTCTATCACTTTGTCCCTTTCTGAACAAATTAAAATAAATAAAGTAAAAATAATTAAAAAATAACTTTAGTGCATATAATCTAAAAAAATGAGAATAATAAACGAGAAATACTAGATACCATTAAATGCACAAACATCCAGATAATCGGTATCCCAAAAGGTGAAGAAAATAATAAAGGCATTGATAATCTATTCCATAAAATCCTGGAAGAAAACATTCCAAACCTAGAGAGGCATTCAAAGATCCAGTCCCAAGAAACACAAAGGACCACAAATAGAATCAACCCAAGAAGATCTTATCCAAAGCACATCATAGCCAGATTGGCCAAAACCACAGACAAAAACAAGATAATAAAATGGGCAAAAAAAGAAACTTCTAGTTACTTTCAAAGGGTATTCCACCAGGCTAATATTGGATCTCTTCATCAGAAACGACACAAGCAAGGAGAGACTGGGAAAATATATTCAGAGTGTTAGATGAAAATTTAACACCAAGAATGCTATTCTCAGCAGGATTATCCCTCATATGGGAAGAAAAGATAAAAACATTCTCAGATAAACAAAACCTGAAAGAATTTACCAACACCAGACCAGCTCTTCAAGAAGTTCTGAAAGGAGCACTATACCAGAAAAACTGAAGACACACAGAAACGAGAGAACAAAAAACAACTAAGAAAATGGTCAACTTAATGGTAGGAACAAGTTTGGAAATACCAATAATAACATTTAATGTTAACTTTCAGGATTTAAACAAAGATCGGACCACAGGAATATTGCAAATTCAACAGAATAGAGATTAATTATATGAGATTAAACCGGTAAAACAGAATTTTATAACTTTTGACTAAAACATTACTGATTTTCTATTATGATTTATCTTCCAAATTTAAGGATGTTTGTTTTCTTTTGACCTGTGATAGGGTCAGCAATTTGTTAATTTTTCTTTTTTTGAAATTGAAACAAACTTTTCTCCCTTTCTGACCCCTCTGGAATTGGAAAGTACTTGTGAGCATTCTTACTTTGTGCCAGAAAGGTTGTTTGTACGAGTTCAACAATTGACGGGGCCATGCAGACAACACAAGCTGGTACGAGCCCTCCATTGTGTCACTGTACTGGCCTGCACTCAATTTCTCTGCCGTGAGCTTTACTGTTATTACGTTACCCTGCAAGAGTACAGGGCCAGGGAACCTGAGACAGACTCCCCCACCTGCCTGTCTTAAACTACAATTAACATATGTTAAGTTGAGTTAGAATAAGCCAAATTAGCGTTAGTAACATATGTAGACTAAGTTAGTTTAAGGCTAGTTTTACGTAAATACCCCTTGTTAAAGTTACAGGCCAAAGTTAACTTGTATTAGGCCAAATTAGCACAAGAACTCACTGATTAACAGACCAAGAATTCAGCAAATAAATACAGGGACCCGTGGGTTAATAGAGGAAGGACAGATCTGGCTAACAGAGATAGAATAAACAAACCTGAAGGCTCCAGGAGGAAGAGTAACTACTTTAGCTGAAAGTTCTTATCTGGTCCGAGGCAAGTAAGGGATAGCACCTAATTACAAGCAGTTTCTCCCCTGTGTGCTGTTAACTATGAAAAACTGCTAATAAAACACCTTGTGTTGTCTCCTGAGCTACAAGACCCTCTCACCCGAAAAGGCCCTGTCCGGCAATCAAGATTTAAGAAGAAAATGCACCAAACAGATGCCTTCATCCTGAGAACTGTAATTGATTATACCTAATCATATAAGACAGACATCATGTTTTATGATTATTGTTCCTGTGCCTTAAATACCCTGTTTCGTAGAGTAAATCTTTTATTTCCCCCTCACCCCTCCTACTCCTGTAAGACATCCCTCAATAAATACGTGTGTTTGACAGCTGCTAGTGCGGCAGCCTGGAGGTAGCTCTGGCTGTGGCCGGCTGAGAACATGCTAAGAGGCATTGAGGTCTTAGTCTAATTTTTGTTTCTGTTCACCTGCGCTGCCTCCGACAGGTCAACCCACCCCCGCCGAGGCTGAAGATACGACCAGAAAGCTAAGGAACTAAGGTAGATCTCAAGAAAGCCAACAGAAGCTCTTGGAAAGGTTGCCTGGTGCCATAAACTGGCAGGTAAGTAAAGAATGTCACTTCCTGACAGGCTCCAGAACCTTCCGAGGGCAGGGACTGAAAGGCAGTCAGAGGGTGTTCCTCCCAGCCCGGCCCGGCTCAACAGGACCAGGAGGCTTTTAAGCAGCCTCACTGAACTTATAAAGGTTCCAGCAGAGTCAACTAGGTCAACGGGTATTCTTTTGGGGCTTAATGCAAATAACAGACCAAATTGAGACTAAACTTATTTTTTTTTTTTTTGGAAATAAGTTAGTTTATGTCTCTCTGCAGTAAAAGGGGGGAATGCAGAGAGAAAATGTTTCAGAAGAAAATTACAGTGTACTTGTTACTAGATTTTAGCTTCATCCATATCTGTTTTTGACTTTCATTTGCCTACTGTTTGAACAGAATCCTAACCTTTTTCCTGGATTTAAGTCTTAAGCAAATTTTTCTTAACATTTAAAATTTTGATTTATTTGGGACCAGCAGTTGGTGTAATGGCTATGTCACTGGACTCCCATGTAGTTGACTGCAGTTCGAGTCCTGAGCCCGGTAGCTTAAACTCACGTCAGGTGCGTGTGCATGCATGCCCAAGATCCCAAGAGGAGAATGGATGAGAAGGGATTGCGGTGTGGCCATCCCCCCTGGGGGGGAGGTGATGTCTCACTTCCTGTCTCTGTCTTTCTGGTGAGCACACACACCCTATAACAAAAACCTCTCCCTCCCAATTTTTAAAATTTATTTATTAAGGCTAAAACTCTGCTTTTCTTGAAATCAAAATAAATACATAAAAAACAAACAATAAATAACAAACATATCTACTTAATGACCACAGTAAGCTACATAGCATCAGCTAGGTGCTACTTCATAGTATGTTTATTCTGCTGAGTTTTATGCCTAAAGTCAGACGTGTGTTCATAGATATGTTTATATCAATTGCACTTATAATCAAAAGTATTTAGTTTAATTAAGATCTTTTGTGAATCAATAAGATATAAACAAGCAAACAAACAAACAAAAACATGGACAGCAACTATAGATACCAGGGACAGTGTGGGAGGGTGGGAAATGGCAGAGGGTGAGAGGGAGGGAACCAAGGGGGAAAACAGATGAGAAGCAAGAAGGGGAAATTATTTGTTGAAGATAATATGTATGGTAATATCCTGATTGAGCCAATATGCAGTGTATCCTGAATGGGAAAACTCATTTTATACGCTGCAATGATATACAGTGAATGAACGTAAAATACATTTAAAATTAAAAAATTAAAAAAAAAAAAAAAAACACAAAGAAATCTGAATAAAGTACAGACTTGATTAACAATGAGCCACACTGGTGAGCTGTAGTAAATGCACCAGTGGCAGACATGGTAGCAGAAACTGCAGGGTATATGGGAGCTCTCTGCACTGGCTTTGCTGTTTTGTTCATCTGTTTTTCTCTTTTTTAGTTTTTGCTGTAGGGTATGTGCATTTGCTAGAGACAGAGCGAGAGAGAGGGAAAGTGAGAAATCATTCCCAAGGGTGGATGGTCATGCTGTAACCCCTTCTCTGCCAGTCTCCTCTTGGGATTTTGTGCACAGACATACGCCATGTGTTTTTCAAGTCTCCAGGTTCAGGACTTGAACTGCAAAGTTGGACATGTAGGATCCAGTGCCTTAACCTCCATGAAACCTGGCTGGCTTGTTATCTGTTTAAAATTAAAAGTTCATCATAAATAAAGTTGAAATATTGAACATAAAAAAGACAATCCAAACAAAAGTTAGTTTCCACAGGAGATAAACAAGGGGCCAGTAAGTACATGAAAAGATGCTCAGATCACTAGCCAGTAGCAAAACGCAAATCAAAACTGTAATGAAACAGCACTTAAAGTCAATGATTAGGTTGTCGGGAAAGTCATGATGCATTTTTGCATAGAAAATCCAATAGAATGGCTATTAAAACAAAACAGAGGGACCAGCAGTTAGCGTAATGGCTATGTCGCTGGACTCCCACGTAGTCGACCGCAGTTCGAGTCCCGGACCCGGCGGCTTAAACTCACGCCGGGCGCGTGTGCATGCATGCCCAAGATCCCGAGAGGAGAATGGAGGAGAAGGGATTGCGGCGTGGCCATCCCCCCTGGGGGGTGATTTCCTGCTTTCTATCTCTCTGTCTCTCTCTGTCTGTCTGGCGAGCGCACGCGCCCTATAGCAAAAACCTCTCCAAAAAAAGAAAAAAAAAAAAAAAAAAAAAAAACAGAACAAAGCAAAATCAATGAACCAGAGAACAGAAGATGTTTTTGGTGAGGGTGTGGAAAAATTAGAACCCACGTATACTGCTGCCGGTAACAGAAAATGGTATGGTCTCTGTGGAAAACAGTTTACTGTTTCCTTAAAAAGTTAAACATAGAATAACCATATGACCCAGCAACCCCGTTTATAGGCAAAGAGCAGGGGTCTGGGACAGATATGGGTACACATTGCTCATACGGCCAAAAGCTGGGAGCAACCCAAGTGCCCATCAATAGCTGAATGAATAAACCACATGTGGCCTGTCCATACAATGGAATATTACTCAGCCATAAAAAGGAAGGGAACCCTGACAGATGCTATAACATGGATGAAGAACCCTGAGGACATTTTACTAAGTGAAATAAGCCAGTCACAAAAAACACATATTGTACGATTCCACTGATAGGAGGTTCCCAGAGTACTCAAATTCAGAGACAGAGATGACAGGGTCTGAGGAGGGAACATGGGGAATTAGTGTTGAATGGGGAAAGTTTCAGTTTGAGAAGATGAAAAGGTTCTGGTTATGGCTGGTGATGATGGTTGCACAACACTGTGACTGGACTGAACGCTACTGAACTGCAATTTAAGATGGCAGGTAGCATGGTGGTTAAGGTGGCTAGATCCATTTAGCTAACTGCACAGTTTGAGTTCTGGACCTGGCAGTTTGGAAAATAAGCCGGGTGCATGTGTACTCAAAATCTCAAGAGAAGAATGGAGGAGAAGGGGCGGTGGCACGGCCATCCTCCCTGGAGCAGTGCTTCCTCATTTTCCTTCTCTCTCTCTCTCTCTCTCCTTCTAGTGAGCTCATGAGCCCTAGAGCAAACTGGAGGGGAAAAAATAAAAGCTAAGAGGTTAAATTTTGTCACTTATTCTAAAAACCTGAAAAAAATATTTTTATTGCCCGAGGGCATGTGTACTCATGAGACACACACAGCAGAAGTGAGCATTCCTCATGGAGGAGAGTTAGCCCCGATAGGAGACACACACAGCAGAAGTGAGCATTCCTCATGGAGGAGAGTTAGCCCCGATAGGAGACACACACAGCAGAAGTGAGCATTCCTCATGGAGGAGAGTTAGCCCCGATGGGAGACACACACAGCAGAAGTGAGCATTCCTCATGGAGGAGAGTTAGCCCCGATAGGAGACACACACAGCAGAAGTGAGCATTCCTCATGGAGGAGAGTTAGCCCCGATAGGAGACACACACAGCAGAAGTGAGCATTCCTCACGGAGGAGAGTTAGCCCCGATAGGAGACACACACAGCAGAAGTGAGCATTCCTCATGGAGGAGAGTTACCCCGATAGGAGACACACACAGCAGAAGTGAGCATTCCTCATGGAGGAGAGTTAGCCCCGATAGGAGACACACACAGCAGAAGTGAGCATTCCTCATGGAGGAGAGTTAGCCCCGATAGGAGACACACACAGCAGAAGTGAGCATTCCTCATGGAGGAGAGTTAGCCCGATAGGAGACACACACAGCAGAAGTGAGCATTCCTCATGGAGGAGAGTTAGCCCCGATAGGAGACACACACAGCAGAAGTGAGCATTCCTCATGGAGGAGAGTTAGCCCCGATAGGAGACACACACAGCAGAAGTGAGCATTCCTCATGGAGGAGAGTTAGCCCCGATAGGAGACACACACAGCAGACATTCCTCATGTTAGAGCATTCCTCATGGAGGAGAGTTAGCCCCGATAGGAGACACACACAGCAGAAGTGAGCATTCCTCATGGAGGAGAGTTAGCCCCGATAGGAGACACACACAGCAGAAGTGAGCATTCCTCATGGAGGAGAGTTAGCCCCGATAGGAGACACACACAGCAGAAGTGAGCATTCCTCATGGAGGAGAGTTAGCCCCGATAGACACACACAGAGACACACACAGCAGAAGTGAGCATTCCTCATGGAGGAGAGTTAGCCCCGATAGGAGACACACACAGCAGAAGTGAGCATTCCTCATGGAGAGAGAGTAGGAGACACACACAGCAGAAGTAGCATTCCTCATGATAGGATAGACACACACAGCAGAAGTGAGCATTCCTCATGGAGGAGAGTTAGCCCCGATAGGAGACACACACAGCAGAAGTGAGCATTCCTCATGGAGGAGAGTTAGCCCCGATAGGAGACACACACAGCAGAAGTGAGCATTCCTCATGGAGGAGAGTTAGCCCCGATAGGAGACACACACAGCAGAAGTGAGCATTCCTCATGGAGGAGAGTTAGCCCCGATAGGAGACACACACAGCAGAAGTGAGCATTCCTCATGGAGGAGAGTTAGCCCCGATGGGAGACACACACAGCAGAAGTGAGCATTCCTCATGGAGGAGAGTTAGCCCCGATAGGAGACACACACAGCAGAAGTGAGCATTCCTCACGGAGGAGAGTTAGCCCGATAGGAGACACACACAGCAGAAGTGAGCATTCCTCACGGAGGAGAGTTACCCCGATAGGAGACACACACAGCAGAAGTGAGCATTCCTCATGGAGGAGAGTTAGCCCCGATAGGAGACACACACAGCAGAAGTGAGCATTCCTCATGGAGGAGAGTTAGCCCCGATAGGAGACACACACAGCAGAAGTGAGCATTCCTCATGGAGGAGAGTTAGCCCCGATAGGAGACACACACAGCAGAAGTGAGCATTCCTCATGGAGGAGAGTTACCCCGATAGGAGACACACACAGCAGAAGTGAGCATTCCTCATGGAGGAGAGTTACCCCGATAGGAGACACACACAGCAGAAGTGAGCATTCCTCATGGAGGAGAGTTAGCCCCGATAGGAGACACACACAGCAGAAGTGAGCATTCCTCATGGAGGAGAGTTAGCCCCAATAGGAGACACACACAGCAGAAGTGAGCATTCCTCATGGAGGAGAGTTAGCCCGATAGGAGACACACACAGCAGAAGTGAGCATTCCTCATGGAGGAGAGTTAGCCCCGATAGGAGACACACACAGCAGAAGTGAGCATTCCTCATGGAGGATAGTTACCCCGATAGGAGACACACACAGCAGAAGTGAGCATTCCTCATGGAGGAGAGTTAGCCCCGATAGGAGACACACACAGCAGAAGTGAGCATTCCTCATGGAGGAGAGTTAGCCCCGATAGGAGACACACACAGCAGAAGTGAGCATTCCTCATGGAGGAGAGTTAGCCCCGATAGGAGACACACACAGCAGAAGTGAGCATTCCTCATGGAGGAGAGTTAGCCCCGATAGGAGACACACACAGCAGAAGTGAGCATTCCTCATGGAGGAGAGTTAGCCCCGATAGGAGACACACACAGCAGAAGTGAGCATTCCTCATGGAGGAGAGTTAGCCCGACAGGAGACACACACAGCAGAAGTGAGCATTCCTCATGGAGGAGAGTTAACCCCGATAGGAGACACACACAGCAGAAGTGAGCATTCCTCATGGAGGAGAGTTAGCCCCGATAGGAGACACACACAGCAGAAGTGAGCATTCCTCATGGAGGAGAGTTAGCCCCGATAGGAGACACACACAGCAGAAGTGAGCATTCCTCATGGAGGAGAGTTAGCCCCGATAGGAGACACACACAGCAGAAGTGAGCATTCCTCATGGAGGAGAGTTAGCCCCGATAGGAGACACACACAGCAGAAGTGAGCATTCCTCATGGAGGAGAGTTAGCCCCGATAGGAGACACACACAGCAGAAGTGAGCATTCCTCATGGAGGAGAGTTAGCCCCGATAGGAGACACACACAGCAGAAGTGAGCATTCCTCATGGAGGAGAGTTAGCCCGATAGGAGACACACACAGCAGAAGTGAGCATTCCTCATGGAGGAGAGTTAGCCCCGATAGGAGACACACACAGCAGAAGTGAGCATTCCTCATGGAGGAGAGTTAGCCCCGATAGGAGACACACACAGCAGAAGTGAGCATTCCTCATGGAGGAGAGTTAGCCCCGATAGGAGACACACACAGCAGAAGTGAGCATTCCTCATGGAGGAGAGTTAGCCCCGATAGGAGACACACACAGCAGAAGTGAGCATTCCTCACGGAGGAGAGTTAGCCCGACAGGAGACACACACAGCAGAAGTGAGCATTCCTCATGGAGGAGAGTTAGCCCCGATAGGAGACACACACAGCAGAAGTGAGCATTCCTCATGGAGGAGAGTTAGCCCCGATAGGAGACACACACAGCAGAAGTGAGCATTCCTCATGGAGGAGAGTTAGCCCCGATAGGAGACACACACAGCAGAAGTGAGCATTCCTCATGGAGGAGAGTTAGCCCCGATAGGAGACACACACAGCAGAAGTGAGCATTCCTCATGGAGGAGAGTTAGCCCCGATGGGAGACACACACAGCAGAAGTGAGCATTCCTCATGGAGGAGAGTTAGCCCCGATAGGAGACACACACAGCAGAAGTGAGCATTCCTCATGGAGGAGAGTTAGCCCCGATAGGAGACACACACAGCAGAAGTGAGCATTCCTCATGGAGGAGAGTTAGCCCCGATGCTTCCTTCATTTCTCTATCCTGTCAGGATTTGGGGCCCACATACTAACATGCCTGGTGTGTTTTTCAAGCTACCAGGCCAGGACATGAACCACAGCTGTGGGATCTGGCTTCCAATGCACAATGTTTAGCTACTGCACTACAAATTTAATGCAATTATAAAAAGACTAACAAAACTTGCCTAGAACTCTACATACATACATGTTCCTGTAAAATGATTAAATTATTTTTAAGGGTTTTGCCATAGGGCATGTGCACTTGCCATAGAAGGAGAGAGCGAGAGAGCGAGCCAGAACGAGAGAGAGGGAAAGTGGAAAATCAGTCCCTGGGAAGATGGCCACGCCGCAATCCCTTCTCCTCCATTCCCCTCTTGGGATTCTGGGCACAAGAGACCAGCATGATTTCCATACTATTGGGTCCAGGACTTGAACTGTGGTCATCCATGTGGGAATACAACACCTTAACCACTATGCCACCTGCTGTAACTGGAGAAATTTGAAAAAGCTTTGTTGACTATACCAGTATCAATTTCCTAGTTTTAACACTGTTTTACAGTCATGCAAAATAGCACCACTGGGACAAACTGGGTGCAGGGTACATGGTACCTCCCTGCACAGTTTATTTTAATTTTTACCTTGCTATAGGGTGTGTGCACTCACTGGAGAAAGAGAGAAAGTGAGAAATCACTCCGCAGTGGGGGATGGACACACCACCACGTCTTCTCCTCTAGCCTCCTCTCAGGATCGTGGACACACGTGAGCCCGGCAGGCCCAGGACTCATACTACACAGCTGGCCAACTGGAATCCAGCTCCTTAACCATCACGTCACTAGCCGGCCCCTCCCTGGACACTTTTTTTTTTTTTAAACAACTGCTTGTGAATCAATAATTATTTTAAAACAAAAGAAAAATGAAAATGGATGAGCAATCTAAATATAAAATATAAAATACGAACTTTTAGAAGAAAATAGGAGAAATCAAAAGCACAATCCGTGGAAGAAATAATGAATGACACTTAATGAGTTAAATAAGGGACACACTTAGAGAAAATATCTGCAAATCATATATCCCATACAGGACTCTATAGAAAATGGTCTTGGCTCTATAGCCTAGGGCTTAAAGGAGCTGGATCCCACGTGGTTGTGGTTTGAAGCCTAGGTGGCTTGAAAGGCATTCTGGGCGCATGTGAAATGGAGAAGGGACTGCAGCATAACCATGCCCCAGCAGGAGTGTTTTCTCCTCTACCTGGTGAGCTCCTGTGTCCTCTGGCAATTAGAAAAAGAAAGGAAAAACATGGGACCAGCAGGTGGTGTGGTGGTTAAGGTGCTGGACACTCCCACATGGCTGACCACGGTTCGAGTCCTGGACCTGGCGGCTTCCTTTCTCCCTTTCTCTCTCTCTCTCTCTGTGTCTCTCTCTGGTCAAGTTAAAATAAATGAATGAATAAATAAAATTAAATAAATAATAATTAAAAAAAAAAAAGAAAGGAAAAACATTGTCTTAACAGATCATTACAACAACCAACAACCCAATTTTTGAACAGGGCAAAGGACAGAAACACTTTACCAAAGAGTGCATTCACATGTCAAATAAACATGAGAAGCTGCTCAACATCACTAGCCGTTAGAGAAATGCAAGGTGGTGTAGTGGTGAAGACGCCTGACTCCCACACAGCCAACTGTGCTGTGAATCCCGAACCTGGCAGCTTGCTTTCTCACTTTCCCTCTCTCTCTCTCTGGTCAAATTAAAATAATAATAATTATAGGGACCAGCAGATGGTGTAATGATTATGTTGCTGGACTCCCACATAGTCAACCATGGTTAAAGTCTCAGACTCGGTGGCTTAAAACTCACACCAGGTGTATGTGCATGTGTGCTCAAGATCCCGAGAGAGGAATGGAGGAGGATTGAGGCATGGCAGTCCCCCTCAGGGGTGATTTCTCACTTTCTGTCTGTCTGTCTCTGGCAAGTGCACACACCCTACAGCAAAAATTTCTCTCTTTCGCTCAAAAAAAAAAAAAAAGAAAGAAAGAAAATAATACTTTTAAAAAAAGAGAAATGCATGTTAAAACCAAAAGATGCACGATTAGAAAGACCAAAATAAAGCTTCTGACGACCCCACATGCTGACAAGGATCCGATGCACCTGGAATGCTGACACGCCGCGAGTGGGAGAGCAAAGTGGCCTCTGTGCGGGAAAGTGGCTGGGCGTCTCCACCAGCAGTTAACCACGCACCTCGGTGGGCCCGGGGGTCCCACTACGGGGTGACAAGTGAACCACTGCCTGCTTCCATTCATACGACCTTCCTGAAGAGACACATCTAGTGACGGGGAGTAGGTCACTGAGCGCTGGGGGTGCTGGCGGGAGACCAGCAAATGGTAGTGCAGGTCCTGGGGCCGGTGCAACTATTCTGCGTCCAAACTGTGGGGCAGTTCCCGTAGCCACACGTATGTTAAAGCTCACAGAGCTGCACACCTAGCCCAGAAAGGTCAACGTTACCGTAATGATAAATAACCCGGCCACGTACTGACAGCTGGGAGAACTGCAGACCACCGCCCAGTGTGTGCTCCCTGACTGCAGCAGGACAGAGCGCGCCGTGACATCGGAGCAGACATCAGTGGCAGGGCGGCCCAAGTTCCCACCACCCCGACCATCCTGCAGCACTGCGCTGGGAGGGAGAGCAGCACACAGAGCTACGACTCATACGCCACAAAACACAGAAATCCAGTGACAATTAGCCTTGGGGGAGGAGGGGGGGAGGTTCAGGAGAAAAACGGTCAACAGATACAAGAATGCATATAAACAAGTAGAGCAGGCTACGGAACGGCATCGCAGCAGAGGAAGAACGCTGCTGGCCATTTGGCATATGCTTTCAAAAAATTAAAAGACGAGAAATGTTATCCAATGTGTGTAATACAACATAATGTTCAAGATTAAATAACACGGGGGGACCAGCAGTTCGCGTAATGGCTATGTCGCTGGACTCCCATGTAGTCGACCGTGGTTCGTGACACAGGGCACATGTGCTTGCTAGAGAGGGAGACCGAAAAGAGAGAGAAAGCAAAACAGCACCTCCCATGGGGAGTGGTCATGGCGCAACCCCTTCTCCTCTCTCTCCCTCCTTGGGACTTTGGGCAAGTATACGCATGCACCCGGCAAGTTTTCAAGCCTCCAGGACTGATCCAAACTGTGTGGTTGGTCATGTGGGACCCAGCTGCCTAAGTATCTATCATGCCACAGGCTGGCCCTAAGATGAATATATGTATTTGGTTATTACAGTGTATGAATGCTTTTTTAAAAAACATACTGTATCCCACAAAGATGTACAACTGTTATAAACCAGAAGTCACAAAAAAAGCAAAACACAAAACCTCCCACAACTGGTCCTAGGATCCAACCACTTATATACTAACCCTGAGTCATGAAAGTCAGGTGCGGTCTCCCCACCCCCGTGTTCAGTGTCTACTCACATCCAGGTACATCCACGTTGCTGGGCTTAGCCCCGCCTGTACCCCCACTCCACTGGGACAGGCCCTGCTGTACGGCAGTTTCCTCACAAGCAGGCCGTCCTAGAGGTGCCTGTGTACCTCTGCCCACTTTCTATGGCATCCGGCATTACTTCTTAGGGACACTCTGGAGGGCTGAGTGTGCAAAGCCTCCTCTGCCATCTGTCGCTTTTCATACCAGGGACCGTATTGTCACCTAAGTTCCCACAGTTTATCCAACCAAAAAACCCACTTACCTGGAAGAGTATAAAGATGAGAAACAGCTCATAGACCACACTAACGCACAGCCAAAACCTCCAGTAAGCTGCAAAGACACAGACAGCATGGGGGTTAGAGTGCCCCAGGTCCGGGGCCTCCAAGGCCCTGCCCGCCCAGGCTGTTCCTGGCAGAAGCCCCAGGCCCACCCCCATGTGGCTCCTACAGGCACCATATCTATTCCAGACCCGTCACGTGCCCCTTGGTAGAGCTTTTATAAAGAAAGCTCTAACTCATGGGAACCAGCAGTTAGCGTAATGGCTATGTCGCTGGACTCCCACATAGTCGACCGTGGTTCGTGTCCCAGACCCGGTGGCTTAAAACTCACGCCGGTTGCGTGTGCGTGTGTGCCCAAGATCCCGAGAGGAGAATGGAGGAGAAGGGATTGCGGCGTGGCCATTCCCCCTGGGGGGTGATTTCTCGCTTTCTGTCTCTCTGTCTCTCTGTCTGGCAAGTGCACGTGCCCTATAGCAAAAACCTCTCTCAAAAAAAAAAAAAAAAAAAAAAAGTGAAAAAAAACCCAAAACTTTTCATTCCAGCATACCAAGTTTTACATCAAATGAGCATGAGCTGTCATTTTTCTGCATTTAAGAGGATTTTTCCTTTAACATGTTAGTGGATGAGTCACATGCGCGGGAGGCTCTCTGGGCAGAGCTGGTGCCTGTTTGGGGGACGCAGCCCTGAAGGTTATGAAAAGCCGACCCTGCAAGGCAGGAAGTACGTGGAAAGTTTGCTACGGTCCTTCTGGAATACGGGACAGAAAACAGGTTACAAACTTAAAGCTTCATGCCCTGGTTGCAGGGGACGGGATCTTTCTGCAAAATTCTCACTGGTTCAAGAGCTGAAACAGCAGCAGAAAGGGCCTGTGTGAAATGAACTCTGGGGCAGCCTTTCCCCTCCAGGGCTCAAGAGCCGCCTCCACGCAGGCCTCACTGCCCTCAGCGTGCTTTATGCCGGGACACAGCTCTCCAGCAGCGCTCTCCAGCCCCCATGTCTGAAACTGAACTCGCCTCTCCCGCATCGCCGCTGCCTGTCTTCCAGAAGCTGGGTCACCTCAGACTCCTCCTCACTCCCCTTTAGACCGACCCAGGGACGCGGCCCTGCCGGCTCCACCCCTAAGCATCCAGCAGCCCCTTCACCTGTTACCCTTCTCTCTCCCCTGAAGCTGGTCTCCCTGATTCCTGCCCCACGCTACCCCTGGCCCAGCACAGCACTCTTCCCAAACTCTGAATCTCGGAAGAAACACACAGGGCCGACAGGTGCCATGGTGGTTAAGGCGCTGGGCTCCCACATGCCGACCCCAGTTTGAGTCTCAGACCTGGGGGCTTGCTTTCTCACTCTTCCTTTCTCTCACTGTCTCTACGGTCAAACAAACAAACAAAATAATATCAAACAGAAATAAATACATTAAAAATACCACACGCACACAGGCAGCCTCAGTAGTACTGGCGACGTTCTGATTAACTCGGCTTTTAGATCCCTGGGGGAAAGCAGAAGTCACCTAGGCTAGGGAGGGAGGGACGGAGGGACGCTCGTGCAGTGGGCAGGGCCGGTCTCAAACACCCTCAGGGGAAGCTGTAGCCAGTTCGGGCTTCCAGACAGGACAGCTCCCTGCCAGGCCAGGTGGTGCCTCCAGTCCTGGTGGCAGACTGCGCTCCCGGCCCAGCCCAGGGAGTGGGGGCCAGGAAGCCTCCCCAGGGGAGCACTGCTCCACTCAAACCCACTCTGAGGCAGAGGCTGGGGGAAGCTGGCTCCAGGACAGTCAGTCAGGGCCCCGGAAACAAACACGCAGTTTATGCAAACGAGAGGGAAGAAAGGTAAAGCTGAAAACAAACACGCAGAAGCAGAAGCCACGCGCACTCCACTCAGTCAAGGGCGAGAAGAAACACCGCGGAAGGGAAGGGGAGGCGTTGCGGGGGGGCACTTCCCAGCCTCTCAGACCAGCATGGCCTGCCCACCCCAGGGACCTGAAGCTCGCGCTCTCAGGCTGGGCAGGGCTGCTTCCCGTCCCTCCTATGCCCCACTCACAAAGGTGGGTCACAGGCTCCCTCACTCCCAGGAGCGCACCCGGGGCCAAGCGCTGGGAGAAGCCACGGCGACCCGTCTGAGCCCAGGCCCAGGCCCAGGTCACTGCACTGCGCGCTGCTGTGTCCTGCACCCAGCCCTCCCCCCCCCCACCCCCGGCTCCCAGGGACCCCCGCGCCTTCAGGCAGGAGAGCACAGGCCTGTCGCTTTTATCCCCAACTGACAAGCTCCTCACTGCCCCTGCTCCACTGTGACCCGGGAGTTTCCAACCCTGACTTGGCGTTTCCTGTGCTCCTGCTGGCAGTCCCAGCCCCCTGAAGCAGGACTGGGAGCGCCCAGGCGGTGCAGACAGGAGGCCCGCCGACCTGCACAGCCCCGCTCCTGCCCACAGGGGTCATTCCGCTGCTACGCTCCTCCGCTAGGCCTGTAGGAGCCCTTCTGCAAGATCCCCGCAAAAGGGGGGGTGTGAGACCAGCCCGGGCAGTCTCCGGGCACGGGCACGGGCTCTCCCTCACACTACGGCACTAACTGGCCCTTGGCAGAAACTTCCCTTCAAGAGGGCAATTAGTAATGCACATCTGGGCCTAAGATGGCCACGCCCTTGAACCCAGTACCCCTACTCGCAGGACGTCTTCTTAAAAGGACCATGAGGGGACCAGCAGATGGCGTGATGGCTATGTTACTGGACTCCCATGTGCTCAGCCACAGTTTGAGTCCCGGATCCGGCAGCTTAAACTCATGCTGGGTGTGTGTGTGTGCGTGCCCCAAATCCCAGGGAGAATGGAGAAGGGACTGTAGTGTGGCCATCCCACCTGGGGGGGTGATTTCTCACTTTCTCTCTGGAGAGTGCACACACCCCACAGTAAATACCTCTCTTAACCAAAAAAAAAAAAAAAAAAAAAAAAAAGGACAATGAAAGGCCCCAGCAGATGATGTAGAGGTTAAGTTGCTAGACTAGACTCTTATATGGCCAACCATGGTTCAAGTCCTGGACCTGGTGGTTGAAAAATCATGCTGGGTGCATGCTTAAGATCCCAGGAGAAGAGACTGTGGCGTGGTCTTTCTCTCCCAGGGGGTGATCTCTCACTTTCCCTCTCACTGTCTCCACCTCTCTCTGGCGAGCACACATGGCCTAATGCAAAAACGTCTTAAAAAAAAAAGATCAGATATGTACACAGACCTATTACGTGCACAAAGTCACCACAACCTAGCTAATTATAATACAGTTGGAACCCTCCTGCACATACAGATATGACACTGATTAAGTACATCACACTACATTCGAACAATACCTAAATAAGCAGCCATTACAAATCCAGAGGTCCATGCTGGGAAAAACCGTTTTGTATGCTGTAAAATGTACAGTGATTTAATGTAAATTTTTAAAAAATGATCAAGCCCTCCCAAAAAAATCTAGTTGTCAAACATAGAATTAGGGAATCAGAGCATGTCATGTTAAACGTAAGTGAAACTGCAATGCTGCAAAACCACACATACGGTAGATCCCCGAAGTTCTAAGGCTATGCACATGTGTACGTACACAAGCACATCAGAACTCAGTAGTGGTTACTTTGTTGTGGGTGGTTTTCATTTTTAATTTATTTTTTAATTTTCCACAATATATACTGCTACAGAGACAGATGAGAAATAGGTTTCTAATCACTAAGTTGAGATTCTCAGGAAGTTAACCCACCACTTAGTGGCCTGAGCTGGCCCTCCTCGGGGCTCGGGGGGCGGCGATCACTGAGGGCAGGGGTGGGCAGGTACTCGCAGCCTCAGCCGGAGGCCATGCTAGCCTCACATGGTGGTGCTTCTGGCCTGCAGGGAGGCTGGGCAGGACAGCCACAGGCCAGGCCGCAGGGCACAGGGCCTGAGAAGGGCCTGCAGGAACCTGAGTGACTGAGGACAAGGGAATCTCTGCGCCCCATCCCCGGGGGTCTTCTGAGAACGGCCTGGTGGCCGTGGGCAGGGGAGGACAGGACATTCACATCCAGCAGAGACACAGTGACCGCTCAGAACGGAACTGCCACACGGGCACACATGGAGTAAGAAAGGGCGAGTTACCTGGATGAGGTCTGGAAAATGGCCCGTCTTTAGCTTGTGTGACTCCAAAACATAAGAAAACCAAAATACTGGCCACAATACCTCTGTAAATAAAGAACAAACAGCCCTCAGTGTATGTGAGGTTCTCCCAGGCGGGAGGTGGGAGGTGGCAGGTGGCAGGGACCCCCAGATACCCAATGTGGACAAGCCCAACACCCAGGGGTGGGCTGGTCCCTTCCCAGGGTGGGGCAGGCTGCGTCCTGGGCAGGTCAGGCTGCACGCTGGCCGTAGCCATGAGCTCCAGCCACCCAGCACAGCACCGCCCCCAGAAGGGAAGGCCTTCCAGGAGGGCGGCTCACTGTCGTATTCGCACTGTGCAGTGCTGCACCACTAAGACCCACACCTTACATTACACAGCTAACGGTCCATCATCCTAACGACCAGGTCCACTAAAGCCCACGTGAGATGGACAGGCATCAGGACCTAGAGCCATTCTGCTCTAACACAGCAGGGACCCCAAGCAGGGAATTCTACGGAGCTCGTTTGCCTTTTTGTGGTCGCCTTACCGATCCCAGATCCTCAGACAAAGACGTAAGTACAACTACTGTAACTACAGCTGCTACACCCAGAATGTTGGTACAGGGGGAAGGAAAACAGCCCCCAGGTGAGTACAACTAGTGTAACCACAGTTGCTACACCCTGAATGCAGGTACACGGGGAAGGAGCACAGCCCCCAGGTGAGTACGACTACTGTAACCACAGCTACTACACCCAGAATGCAGGTACACGGGGAAGGAAAACAGCCCCCAGGTGAGTACAACTACTGTAACCACAGCTACTACACCCAGAATGCAGGTACACGGGGAAGGAGCACAGCCCCCAGGTGAGTACGACTACTGTAACCACAGCTGCTACACCCAGAATACAGGTACACGGGGAAGGAGCGCAGCCCCCAGGTGAGTACATCTACTGTAACCACAGCTGCTACACCCAGAATGCAGGTACAAGGGGAAGGAGCGCAGCCCCCAGGTGAGTATGACTACTGTAACCAAAGCTGGTACACCCAGAATGCAGGTACACGGGGAAGGAGCGTAGCCCCCAGGTAAGTACGACTACTGTAACCACAGCTGCTACACCCAGAATGCAGGTACACGGAGAAGGAGCACAGCCCCAAGGTGAGTACAACTACTATAACCACAGCTGCTACACCCAGAATGCAGGTACACGGAAAAGGAGCGCAGCCCCAAGGTGAGTACAACTACTATAACCACCGCTGCTACACCCAGAATGCAGGTACATGGGGAAGGAGCACAGCCCCCAGGTGAGTACAACTACTGTAACTACAGCTGTTACACCCAGAATGCAGGTACACGGAGAAGGAGCACAGCCCCAAGGTGAGTACAACTACTATAACCACCGCTGCTACACCCAGAATGCAGGTACATGGGGAAGGAGCACAGCCCCCAGGTGAGTACGACTACTGTAACTACAGCTGCTACACCCAGAATGCAGGTACACGGGGAAGGTGCACAGCCCACAGGTGAGTACAACTACTATAACCACTGCTGCTACACCCAGAATGCAGGTACATGGGGAAGGAGCACAGCCCCCAGGTGAGTACGACTTCTGTAACTACAGCTGCTACACCCAGAATGCAGGTACACGGAGAAGGAGCGCAGCCCCAAGGTGAGTACAACTACTATAACCACCGCTGCTACACCCAGAATGCAGGTACATGGGGAAGGAGCACAGCCCCCAGGTGAGTACGACTACTATAACCACCGCTGCTACACCCAGAATGCAGGTACATGGGGAAGGAGCACAGCCCCCAGGTAAGTACGACTACTGTAACTACAGCTGCTACACCCAGAATGCAGGTACACGGGGAAGGTGCACAGCCCCCAGGTGAGTACGACTACTGTAACCACAGCTGCTATACCCAGAATGCAGGTACATGGGGAAGGAGCACAGCCCACAGGTGAGTACGACTACTGTAACTACAGCTGCTATACCCAGAATGCAGGTACACGGGAAGGAGCGCAGCCCCAAGGTGAGTACATCTACTGTAACCACAGCTACTACACCCAGAATGCAGGTACATGGGGAAGGAGCACAGCCCCCAGGTGAGTACGACTACTGTAACTACAGCTGCTACACCCAGAATGCAGGTACATGGGGAAGGAGCACAGCCCCCAGGTGAGTACGACTACTGTAACTACAGCTGCTATACCCAGAATGCAGGTACACAGGAAGGAGCGCAGCCCCAAGGTGAGTACATCTACTGTAACCACAGCTGCTACACCCAGAATGCAGGTACACGGGAAGGAGCACAGCCCCCAGGTGAGTACGACTACTGTAACTACAGCTGCTATACCCAGAATGCAGGTACATGGGGAAGGAGCGCAGCCCCCAGGTGAGTACGACTACTGTAACTACAGCTGCTACACCCAGAATGCAGGTACATGGGGAAGGTGCACAGCCCCCAGGTGAGTACGACTACTGTAACCACAGCTGCTACACCCAGAATGCAGGTACACGGGAAGGAGCACAGCCCCCAGGTGAGTACGACTACTGTAACTACAGCTGCTACACCCAGAATACAGGTACATGGGGAAGGTGCACAGCCCCCAGGTGAGTACATCTACTGTAACCACAGCTACTACACCCAGAATGCAGGTACACGGGGAAGGAGCACAGCCCCCAGGTGAGTACGACTACTGTAACCACAGCTGCTACACCCAGAATGCAGGTACACGGGGAAGGAGCACAGCCCCCAGGTGAGTACGACTACTGTAACCACATCTACTACACCCAGAATGCAGGTACACGGGGAAGGAGCACAGCCCCCAGGTGAGTACGACTACTGTAACCACAGCTACTACACCCAGAATGCAGGTACACGGGAAGGAGCACAGCCCACAGGTGAGTACGACTACTGTAACTACAGCTGCTACACCCAGAATACAGGTACATGGGGAAGGTGCACAGCCCCCAGGTGAGTACATCTACTGTAACCACAGCTGCTACACCCAGAATGCAGGTACACGGGGAAGGTGCACAGCCCCCAGGTGAGTACGACTACTGTAACTACAGCTGCTACACCCAGAATACAGGTACATGGGGAAGGTGCACAGCCCCCAGGTGAGTACATCTACTGTAACCACAGCTGCTACACCCAGAATGCAGGTACACGGGGAAGGTGCACAGCCCACAGGTGAGTACGACTACTGTAACTACAGCTGCTATACCCAGAATGCAGGTACACGGAGAAGGAGCACAGCCCACAGGTGAGTACGACTACTGTAACCACAGCTGCTACACCCAGAATGCAGGTACACGGAGAAGGAGCACAGCCCACAGGTGAGTACGACTACTGTAACCACAGCTGCTACACCCAGAATGCAGGTACACGGGGAAGGAGCGCAGCCCCCAGGTGAGTACATCTACTGTAACCACAGCTGCTACACCCAGAATGCAGGTACACGGGGAAGGAGCGCAGCCCCCAGGTGAGTACATCTACTGTAACCACAGCTGCTACACCCAGAATGCAGGTACACGGGGAAGGTGCACAGCCCACAGGTGAGTACGACTACTGTAACTACAGCTGCTATACCCAGAATGCAGGTACACGGAGAAGGAGCACAGCCCACAGGTGAGTACGACTACTGTAACTACAGCTGCTACACCCAGAATGCAGGTACACGGAGAAGGAGCACAGCCCCAAGGTGAGTACGACTACTGTAACCACAGCTGCTACACCCAGAATGCAGGTACACGGGAAGGAGCGCAGCCCCAAGGTGAGTACGACTTCTGTAACTACAGCTACTACACCCAGAATGCAGGTACACGGGGAAGGAGCACAGCCCCCAGGTGAGTACAACTACTGTAACTACAGCTGCTACACCCAGAATGCAGGTACATGGGGAAAGAGCACAGCCCCCAGGTGAGTACGACTACTGTAACTACAGCTGCTACACCCAGAATGCAGGTACATGGGGAAGGAGCACAGCCCCCAGGTGAGTACGACTACTGTAACTACAGCTGCTACACCCAGAATGCAGGTACACGGGAAGGAGCGCAGCCCCAAGGTGAGTACATCTACTGTAACCACAGCTGCTACACCCAGAATGCAGGTACATGGGGAAGGTACACAGCCCCCAGGTGAGTACATCTACTGTAACCACAGCTACTACACCCAGAATGCAGGTACAGGGGGAAGGAAAACAGCCCCCAGGTGAGTACAACTACTGTAACCACAGCTGCTACACCCAGAATGCAGGTACATGGGGAAGGTGCACAGCCCCCATGTGAGTACGACTACTGTAACCACAGTTGCTACACCCAGAATGCAGGTACATGGGGAAGGAGCGCAGCCCTCTGGAGAAGTGAGGGGCCTCGGGCAGGCCCCAGCTGAGTCCCACCGTGGCATGCAGACAGCCCTGTCTACACACAAGTCCTATCACCACCGTGCTCTGCCAGGGCGCAGATGTGCCGTTGGCTTGGTCTCACCCAGGGCATGTCCAAGGACACTCCGGCACTCAGGACCGTCTCTGCAGCTAAGACAGCCTGAGTTTTGGAAGTGCTGACAGGTGCAGGCAGGCCAAGTCCCACCAGGTGACCAGCAGGAGCCTTGCAACACCGAGAGGCACAGCAGGGCTGCCTGCCCACCCTTCCTACAGCTGGGACGTGGCCATCCGAGGCCAGCGTGATGCTCTCAGCCCAGAGCTTTCAGAATCTCATCCTGGCAAGACATCTGTGGGGCCTGTAGGGAGTGGCTAGGTTATGGAAAAGTATGGCAGATAGGGTCTTGGTGCTGATGCTACAGGGCAAGCAAAAGCTCTAAAAAAGACATGCTCTGCATTGCAGGGCAGTATGGATTGAAAGAGCTTTGTGCTAGCCAGAGAAGGCCAGGGGAGACTTGTCTAAAACCACGACGTAAGACGCTCCACACTGCAGTCGACAATAGAAAACACCTTCTGTTTCTCCCTCCCCCATCGCTGTACGAAAGAGTGACTGGGGACAACCCAGTGCCTCAGCGTCCTCCATCACAGATGCCCGGACTGCCCAATCCCTGCTTTCCTCCACTTCGATCTTTTCTAACCTATCACCACTTCCACTCGGGGTCCACCCCCCCACCCCAGTTCACTGGGCCGGGGCAGGCCCCCAGAGGGACACGTGAGTTTCTGCACCGTCTCCACGTCAAGGCCAGCTCCTAAATCCTCTGCTAGGAGGGGTGAGGGACAGGAGCAGAGATAGTAACTCCACAGTACGGGATTTATGGGTGCCCTCTGCCTGAGGCCTTGTGGTGCTCAGGACTGGGGGATGTGCAAAGTATCTCATGGGCTGCCCCCAGCACGGCCCAGGCCCCAACTCCTTTCCACACAGCGGTCCTGCCTCGGTAGCTGGAAGAGGACTATAACGTCGGGTGGAAAGACAGCCAAACACCCTCCCAGCCCCAGAGGGGGCCAGAAATGAGGATGGACACAGCACTGACCAGGTGAGGCCCTGAGGGGGACCCTGGGTCACGCCACTCCAGACACACACTGTTGCCACGTAGACTGGTGTTCTGTTCCCAGAGTCAGCCACTTGGCTCCAACACGTGACATGCAGCCCAGGGACTGGCTATGGCTGGCCACACAAGAACAATGACCTTGGCTACACAAGACATAACACTTAAAATGACTTCACAAGGGTGATTTGGAAGGATTACTTAAGCGCTTGTGGTACATCAACTGGACAAAAGAAGTACTTTAAATGTAGTGCTTTATTGCATTTTAAAAACAGACTTTAAGGGTAAGCCGGCATGGAGGTTAAGGGCCAGTAGGTGGCATGGAGGTTAAGGAGGCTAGATCACACATAGCCCACTCCACTGTCTGAGTCCCGGACCTGGTGGCTTGAAAAACACACCGGGCTTGGGACCAGCAGTTGGCATAATGGCTGTCACTGGACTCCCAGGTAGTTGACCGCGGTTCGAGTCCTGGACCCGGTGGCTTAAACTCATGCCAGGCACGTGTGCGTGCGTGCCCAAGGTCCCGGGAGGAGAAAGAAGGAGAAGGAACTGCGGCGTGGCCATCCCCTCTGGGGGATGATTTCACGCTGTCTGTCTCTCCCTCTCTCTCTGTCTTTCTGGAGAGCGCATGTGCCCTATAGCAAAAAAACAAAAACAAACAAAAAAAAACTCTCTAAAAAAAGAAAAACAAACTGGACTTGTGGGCGTGTGGGCCTGATATCCCGAGGAGAGTGCAGGAGGAAGCCCTGTACTGTGGCTATCCCTCTGGGGGGGTGCTTTCTCACTTTCTCTCTCTAGTGAGTACAGGCACCTTACAGCAAATAAAAAACAATTAAAAATCTAAAGTTATTCTCCACCCCTATAGGATGTGTGTGCTCGCTGGAGAGAAACAGACACAGAGAGAGAAAGTGAGAGAGCGCCCCTCAGGGGGATGACCAAGCCTCGATCCCTTTTCTTCCATTCTCCTCTTGGGATTTGGGCACACATGCACACAGCCCCGTGTGTTTTGCAAGCCTCTGGGTCCAAGATTTGAACCATGTTGTTGGTCATGTGGGACTCAGCCACACCACCTGGGCTGGCCTTGGAATGGTTTTACTTACAGAATTACTAACAGATACTATAAAGCTCTCACATATCACACACCCGGTTTCCCCATTAGCAACATCTTACATGAATGTGGTATGTTTGTCACTGCTAAGAAATCAGTGCTGACACACAATTACTGACTGTGATCACATGTCCCCAAAATCCTCACTTTAGATGCTTCATCCACAGTACAACGGTCTTGAGAGGAGGGGCCTTCGGGAGCGGCTGGGTGAACCGTCCATGCTGTGACTGTGCAGTGGGCCGGCTGTCTCGGGACAGGCGCCCTTAGAAGGATGAGTGGGCGCCCTTCTCTCCTGCACCTGTGCTCTGCCCCTCTGCCACAGGATGACTCAACAAGTAGGCCCTCACCAGGTGCCATCCCCTTGATCCCAGACTTCCGGCTTCCACACTGTACGAAATTCATCTCTGGGGTTTCTGTTTGTTTGCTCGTTTGTCCTTTTGAAAATAAATTATCCAGTCTCATGGGACCAGTAGATGATATAATGGTTACGTCACTAGACTCCCACATGGTTGACCACAGTTTGAGTCCTGGAGCTGGTAGCTTGAAAGTCACACCAGGTTATGTGTGTGTTCATGCCCAAAATCCTGAAAGGAGACGTGACTGCAGTAAGGCCAGCCCCACGGTTGGGGGTGATTTCTTGCTGTCTCTCTGTCTCTGTCTCTCTGGTGAGCACACATGCCTTATAGCAAAAATCTTTCTAAAAAAACAAAACAAGACAAAACAAAACAAAACAAAAAACCTCACGCTCGGTGTGTGCGCACGCGTGCCCAAAATCCCAAGAGACATGGCCATCCCCCCTGGGGAGTGATTTCTCACTTTCTGTCTCTCTGTATCTCCAGCAAGTGAATGCACCCTATAGCAAAATTCTCTCTAATAAAATAGGGCACTGGCAGATGGCAGGGTGGTTAAGGGTGCTGGACCACAGTTCAAGCCCCGTACCTGGTGCCTTACTTTCTCACTCACTCTCTCTCTCACTGTCCCTCTCTGGTCGAATAAAAATAAATAAATAAATGAGCCAGTTTCAGGTATTCTGTTAAAGTAATATGGAACAGGGCCCAGCAGGTGGCATGGTGGTTGAGGTGCTGGACTCCTTGTGGCCAACCGCAGTTTAAGTCCTGGACCTGGCAGCTTGTTTTCTCACTTTCCCTCTCTCTTTCTGGTGAGCACACATGCCCTGTAGCAAATCTAAAAACAATAATGATAAATAAAATAATTCTTATAAAAAAGAAAAAAAGTAACACAGAACGGACTAACATGGGAAACAGAACTGAGAAGTGAGGCTGTTACTCTAATGAATAGCTGAGATGTGGAAGTGGCTTCGGAGCAGTGTAATTCGTAAAGGTTGGAAAAGTCTGAGGGAGCAGCCTACATCGCTGGGAATGGAGTTGTATTTTAAACCATTTTTTAGAATTATTTATTTATTACTATTAAATTTCCTATAGGGCACATGCACTCACCAGATACAGACACAGGCCCACACAGACACAGACACACACACACACACACACACACACACTCAGAAGTGAGAAAGTAAGCCACCAGTTCTGGGATTCGAACCGTGGTCGACCATGTGGGAGTCAAGCACCTCAATCACTATGCCACCTGCTTGCTCCAAATGGTGCTTTATTTAAGAGCAGTTCTGGTGAGGGCTCACAAGGGAGTTACAGGGAAAGTCTGAAACTTCTCAGAGATTCCCTAAGTGGTTGTGATCACAATACGGGCAGAAACAAGAAAGGGCTTCAAAATTTCATAGAATATGCGTATTACCGAAAAACTACACATGGATTAAAAAAATTCAGGAACCAGCAGTTAGCATAATGACTATGTCGCTAGACTCCCACGTAGTCGACCGCAGTTCACGTCCTGGACCCGGTGGCTTAAAACTCACACCGGGCGCGTGTGCGTGAGTGCCCAAAGTTCCCGAGAGGAGAATGGAGGAGAAGGGATTGCGGCGTGACCATCCCCCCGGGGGTGATTTCTCGCTTTCTATCTCTATGTCTCTCTCTGTCTGTCTGGCGATCGCACGCGCCCTATAGCAAAAACCTCTCCAAAAAAAAAAAAAAAAAAAAATTCATAATTCCATGTTTCTACAAACTTTAAGTCCCTTCATGTGGATAGTCTGAGGTGGTCTCAGGTGGAAATGAGGAACGAGATGTTGGAGACTGGAGAAATGGCCATCCTCGTGTACAGTTTGCCAAGAACTTGGCAGAATGACACCCCTGTCCAAGGACTCTGGAAGGCAGAACTCACTAGGGTATCTGGCAGGAGAGACAGCAAGGCAGCTGGTTCAAGGTCCTGCACGGAGTCTTCTGGCTGCTTACAGTAAAATGAGAAAAGGGAGAAATGGTAGATTTTATAATAAAAGGGCAGCAGAGTGAAAAACTTGGGGAAATTCTCAGCCTAGCCCCATCAACTGTGAAAGGGCATCTGCAGTAGAGCACGCTCAGGGAGCGGCCACGGGACCCTTGCTAAAGCGGTCAGTTTGAATAGGGGAGCCGCAGGCTATTTATCAAGACAAGGGTAGAAAGACCCAAAAGGCATTTCAAAGATCTCTAAGGCACCCGAGGGTCTCGAAGGGAAGGTTTCCAGAGAGGAGCCTGTGGGACCTCAGCATGCGCTGCCTATCCTCCCCAAATGCCTGCTCCCCTATTCTGGCGCAGCGCTCCATGGCCGCCACGGCTCCAGTGGGCCCAGGTGTGGCTTGTGCTGCAGCTCTTGTCTTGGCTGTGTCCATGTGGTGCCGACTCTACAGACACACCTGGGTAGCCACGGCAGTCTCCACGTAGATTTCGAACTTACCGACAGCCTAGAGGTCCGGGCAGAGACCTGAAGACAGGAAGAGCCACTGGAGAGAGCCTCTACCAGAGCCACACCTACTGGAGCCACCAGAGTGAGGCCACCTCGGAGACCCCAAACTGCAGGGGGCGCCAGTGTGCAAGTCCAACCTGGGAAAGCTGCAGGCCTGAGACTCTAACTAGTGAAAACTGCGGGGTGGGCTGAGCTCCACAAAGCCACAGGCTGGGGACACAACTCTCTACTGGAGGCCTTAACCAACTGCAAGCCTCAGTGCCAGGATGTGGGACATGGAGTCCAAGATGATTCTCCAGCTTTAATACGTAATGTTGCTTCCTCTTAGGTTTTCTGGACAGTTACCCCCTTTCTCCTTGTCTGTATCTCCCCCTGGAACGGGACTGTCTATCCTATGCCTGTCTCAACCCTGTACTTTGGAAGTACATAGCTTGTTTTGATTTCGACATGCTCACAGCAGGAAGGGAATTTACCCTTTGATACACTGTGCCTTGAGTCTCAGATACAATTCTTTTTTTTTTTTTTTTGGAGAGGTTTTTTTTGCTATAGGGCACGTGCGCTAGCCAGCCAGCCAGAGAGAGATAGAGAGACAGAAAGTGAGAAATCACCCCCCAGGGGGGATGGCCACGTCACAATCCTTTCTCCTCCATTCTCCTCTCGGGATCTTGGGCACGCACGCACACGCGCCCGGCGTGAGTTTTAAGCCACCGGGTCCGGGACGCGAACCGCGGTCGACTACGTGGGAGTCCAGAGACATAGCCATTACACTAACTGCTGGTTCCCAATTTTGGACTTTTATGTTGGTGCTGAAATCGAGTTAAGACTGGGCCTACTGGGATGGAATAAATATATTTCATGTATGAAAACGACATGAATCTCAGGGGCCAGGAGCAAAATGTCATGGTTTGAATATATCCCCAAAATTCTCCTGTTGGAAACTTAATCCCTAATGCAACAATTTAGAAGATGGGGCTTTAAGAGTTGACTGACTAAGCCACGAGGGCTCTGCACTTGAGAATGGATTAATGCCATTATAATGGTGGGCCAGTAATGCAGGAGTGGACTCCTGATGAATGGACGTGACGTGTCTGGCTCCCTTCTCTTTCTCTTCCTCCCCCCAGCTCTCATGCATGCTTCTTGTCCTTCCACCTTCCCTCATGAGATGATGTAGCAACAAGCCCTCACCGCATGTGAACCCCTTGACTCTGGACTTCCCAGCCTTCAGAACGTTAAGAAATCAACGCTGCTCTCTGGGCTCAGACCTAGCTGGCGGCGATATGGCTACACGCACTAAGAAGTTCAGCATCGTGGGTAAATACGGGACCCACTATTTCCCTCCAGAAAATGGTGAAGAAAATTGAAATCAGCTAGCACGCCAAATACACCTGCTCCTCCTGTGGCAAAACTGAGATAAAGAGATGGGCTGTGGGGATCTGGCCCTGTGGTTCGTGCATAAACACGGCAGCCGGTGGTGCCTGGACCTGCAGCACCACTTCGGCTGTCACAGTGAAGTCTGCCATCAAAAGGCTGAGGAACCGAAAGACCAGGAGAAGCTCCACAGACATTTGGAATATCACTAGCCTACAATAAATGGGTTCATTTATGTAACAAAAAAAGAAAAATCTCTGTTCTTTACAAATTATCCAGTCTTGAGTATTCTGTTAAAGCAAAGCAGAGTGGAGTGAGCTATGTTCGCCCTCTATTCAGACACCGTTTTTCTCGTATGTCCCTTTCCTGTCCCGGGATCCCACACAGGATCCTTCAGGGCGCTTGGTCCTCCTGTCTCCTTAGGCTCTCTGGGCTGTAAGAATTTCTCACACTCTCCTTTTGATGACTTTCGACGGTTTTTAAGGAGTACTGATCAGGTATTTTTCAGGAGGCCTTTCTGTTGAGAGCTGTCCACTGCTTTTCTTCACGGCTAGCTAGGGTTATAAGCGTTTAGGAGGAAGGCTGGCAGAGGTAAAGCTGCACTGTCACAGCTATCAGGAGTACATACTGGGCTGGCAGACGACGTGTGGTTAAGGATCTAAGACTCCCACGTGGCCGACTGCAGTTTGAGTCTTCAGCCTGGTGGCTTGCTTTCTCACTCCCCCCCCCCCCCCCTCAGTCGCTTGCTCTGTCCCTCTCTGATCAAATAAAAATAAAAATAAATAAAGTTAAATAAAATAATTCTTAAAAAAAAGAGAGTACATACTCTCAACACAATTTTGCTGTTACAGCTACTGTTTCTTGTTTTGTTCTATTTTATTTATTGTTCAAAACAATTTGCTGGTTCCGTGGCTGCTGGTGGTGTTGACCTTCATGACTTGGCTATGACCCCCTTCTCTGTCTAAAAATTTGTTATAGGCTGTGTGCACTAGCCAGAGGGTGGGGGAGTAGGAAAGCACCCCTGGCCCCCTGGGGGATGACCGTGCTCATCTCTTTCTCCTTCATCCTCCTCTTGGGATTCTGGGTGCACATGCACCTTATGCTTTTTTCAAGCCTCTGGGTCCAGGACTTGAATTGCACAGCCAGCCATGTGGATTCCAGCTGCCTTAACCACCACACCACCAGTGGCCTGTAAAATGACCCTTTTCACTTCTCATTTCCACACTTTACTTTGTGAAAGAAATCACTATGGGTAGATCAAACCTGGGCAGGGGGGTGAGGTGGGGAAAATTAAACTTTTCCTTTTTTAGGGTAGAATATCTGCTTAATTTATTTGGGATTTTTCTGAAGGAGAGATTCCCCCCTCCTTTTTCCTCATTTACTTATCTATGGACTCATGGGTATTTATTTTATCCTTTAAGTTATATCCCAGTATTACTTTATTGCTTTTGTCGTTCAAATTGTTTCAGCTTTGGCCACTGGGTCACTCTTGGCACTTCCTTTTTTTGTTACTTTAAAGAATTATTTATTATTATTATTATTATTATTATCAATTTGAACAGAGAGAGAGAGAGACAAGGAGAGAAAGGAAAAGTGAGAAAGCAAGCCGCCGGGTCCGGGACTCAAACCACAGTTGGCCATATGGGAGTCTGGCGCCTTAACCACCATGCTACCTGCCAGCCCAGTTTTTGGCACTTTCACTTGGCTCCTACGTGACTTGACATACCCCTTTCGTTGTGGGGCTGTGTTTTGTTTTTCTAAATACTTCATTACTTTCTGGCACTAAAAGATGCTCCAGGTTCCCCATGGGCACCTGCTACCCCCTAGCCCTAGAATCAGCCACTGACTCCTTACACTGGAGAAGAGGAGAAGGCAAGACCCGGGCACTGGTATGGCTGCTACAGGCATGTACACATATGACAAACATTTCTTTGAAACCGTCTGTATCTGTCACCAAGCTGAACGCGACTTCTTGATGTCTTCAACTGTAACCTGTTACCAAACGGATCCCCTTCATTGGTAAACTCTCACTCCAGTCGTGAGATCCTGCCTTCCGCCACGTGCCATACACCACATGCACAGCAGTAACAGAACTGTCCCTCGTTACCTCCGTGGGACAACCTTATCAACTAGAGTACAGCGCTCTACGCAACTTATTTTGCATTTAGTCTAAGACTCTGCAAACTTTCACTAGCACCTTCTCCCCTAGCCCCTTCAGAAAAGTCACTTTACGCGTCTGTAATAGTGTTGTTTTTTTGTCCAGTCTGCAATTCTTCCTGAGTCTCACAATTGTTTTTAAATTTGTTTAAATTAAGGTTACTCTTTCTGTTATCCAGTTCTAGGGGTTCTGACAAATGCGTACTCTCCTGCATCCGCCATCACAGGATCACACAGCATGTCACACCTGACACGGGATGGTGCCACAAAAGGCCCTGTGCCCACCCCTCCATTCTCTCCCTTCCCCGGGGACCACTGATCTTTACCTTTCACCTTTCCAGAATGTCGTCCAGTTGGATCATACAGAATGCAGCCTTTAACGTAACCGGCTTCTTTCACTCAGAAATACGCATTTTAAAATACTCTGTCTTTGTGGCTGGCGTGTGGATGTGATGCAGTTTATTTATCCCCTTATCTACTGATGGACACCTGCGTTGCTTCCAATTTGGGGTGATTATGAATTAGCAGTGAAGGAGTTTCCTTTGCTTCAAATGCTTGTCAACATTTGGTATGTCAGTTTTTAAAATTTTAGACATTCTAAGTGCGCGGTGGTACCTCATCGTTTCCATTTGCCATTCCCTCGGGACAAATGATGCTGAGCATCTTCACTCATGCTATTTGCTAAATGCATGTCTTCCTTGGTGAGATATTTGATTAGATCTTTTGCCTCAAAAACAAACAAACAAAACAACAACAACAAAAAAAAAACTTTTTTGGGAAAATAGAATTAAACTATGAGTTTATTTTGGTGCAAAATTTTTTCTGAAGGGCCAGCTAGGTGGCACAGTGGTTAAAGTGGCTAGATCCCACACAAACTACTGTGTGGCCTGAGTCCCTGACCCAGTGGCTTGAAAAATATGCTGGCACGTGTTCATGCATGCCTAAAATCCCAAAAGGAGATGGAGGAGAAGGGGCTGCAGTGTGGCCATCACCCCGGGGGGTGATTTCTCACTTTCCCTCTCTCTCCAGGAAGTACACACACCCTATCACAGTTTTTTTTTTTTTTTTAGAGGTTTTTGCATCAGGGTGTGTGCACTCACTGGAGAGAGAGACAGAAAGAGACAGTAAGAGGGAAAGTGAGAAATCACCATGCAGGGAAGATGGCCATGCTGCAATCCTTTTCCTCCATTCTCCTCCTGGGATCTTGGACACACACACATGTGCCCAGCGTGCATTTGAAGTCACTGGGTCTTGGACTTGAACTGTAGTTGGCCATGTGGGACTCCAGCAGCATAACTACTATGCCTTCCCCTGCCCCACATCCCATAGCAAATTAAAAAAAAAAAAGACTTTAATGCATGCGCAGTTTTTCATAATATACATTGTGCATGATCTTTTTTGAAGAAACCCTCCATAAACGCTCATTTGTTCTACCACCATTTGTTGAAAAGACTATGCTTTCTCCTTGAATTCTTTGCTCCTCTGTGGAAAATGAGCTAACTACCTTATGTGGGGTAGTTCTGGAGGCTACTCTGTCCCACTGATCTGTCTTTGGTCAATTCTACACTGGCTGGATTACTGTGGCTTCATAGTAAGTCAGTCTTGAAGTTAAGGAGTGTCAGTACTCCAACTTTGTTCTTTTTCTTTGGTACTGTGAATTATAGTAGTGTGTTATAGTTTATATGTATTATAAATATGTAAGACATTCATATTTTAAATGTACTATATTTACTTATGAATTTATAAGTACTTTTTAAAAATTTACCAAAGGGCACATACACACGTGACAGAGATGGACACAGAGAGCGAGCGAGCGAGCGAGAACCCGCTAATGGGGCATAGTCACCCTGTAATCCCTTCTACTCTCTTGAGATCTAAGGCATGCATGCACACATACCCAGTATGTTTTTCAAGGTACTGGGGCTGGAATTTGAACTATGTAGTTGGCCATGTGGGATCTGGTTCTTTTAATCACCAGGCCATGGGGTTAGACCCTATATGTAGTATTGATACCTATTTTATATGATTACAATGTGTGAAGAGGCTTAATCACTAAATTTGTAAATGGGATAAAAACGTAATTAAAAAATCTCTAAAGGGGCCAGCAAGTGGCATGGTGGTTAGAGTACGGACTCCCACATGGCTGACAGTGGTTCAAGTCCTAGACCTGGAAGTTTACTTTCTCACTTTTCCTCTCTCTTTGTCTCTCTCTGGTCAAATTAAATAATAATGATGATGATGAGTGAATAAAATGAAATTAATTCTAAAAAAAAAAAAAAAAAAACCCTCTTAAATGTGATGGTGAGAAAAACTAGAATCTCCGCAAAAGTCACTCACAGGCCAATGAACTGTGCCACATCCACGCGGCATGATACTCACCAGCTCTGAAATCGAGCAACTGCTCAGAGACACACACTGATGTCACAGCAGAGACAGAGCTGTGCGTGCTAAGCGACTCCACTGACATAAAACTCAACAGGCCAAACTCATTCACGGTTAGGGAGGAGCTGCTACCTCGGGCCAAGCAGGTGGTGGTCTGACAGCAGAGGTCAGAGGGAACGTGGGGTGATGGGAATGTGCCACATTCACTCCTTGCTGGCGACACAGGTATATTTGTCAAAACCCACTGAGCTGTAGTTTAGTTAGATATGTATTAAATTATACATCAATGAAGGTGACTCATGAAGAAAAACAAAACCAAGTTCCCTCAAAGGGATAGAACCTGTTAGGTCCATAAAAATGATACACAAGCCAAAATTAAAAGCTTAAAGAAAACAAACTAGTTTTCCAAATTTTTAACTTTTTGATATAAATGTTAATTTTTTAAGGGTAACCTTTAGAAAATCTTTTCTTATGTGAAATCTGTTTTTTTTTTTTTTGGAGAGGTTTTTGCTATAGGGCGCGTGCACTCGCCAGACAGACAGAGAGAGACAGAGAGACAGAAAGCGAGAAATCACCCCCCAGGGGGGATGGTCACGCCGCAATCCCTTCTCCTCCATTCTCCTCTCGGGATCTTGGGCACGCATGCACACGTGCCCGGCGTGAGTTTTAAGTCACCAGGTCCGGGACATGAACCGCGGTCGACTACGTGGGAGTCCAGTGACATAGCCATTACGCTAACTGCTGGTTCCCTGAAATCTGTTTTTGATGGCATCAAAAAATGCTCACTTAATAGAAATAAGTTAGTGTTGGCAGCCTCCAGAATGCCCTGAGGGCCCGCAGGTGCCAGGACACCACTGCCTTGGCACTGACACTGTGCCGATGGGGCTCCTGGTACGAGGCAGTGCAGGCTCAGAAGGGATGCGCACGGACCCAGGACAGATGTGCCCACACGATCTCACCAGAAGCAGCAGCAGAAGTGGACAAAACCAGGGTGACTTGGGGTGACCAGAGTTTTCTAGGAAGGCGCCAAGAGCAGGTCCCAGTTACCACCAAGAGAATTATGAGGCCAGGAGGGGTGGCTCCTTCCGTGTTCTTGAGGAGGGCCCAGGGGGCCACGCGAGCTAAGATGCCCACTGTCCCCAAAACAGACTTCAGATGTCAGTGCCCAGGAGGCTCTCGAATTCCCATGCCCTGTCCTTTCAGTGAGCATGAGCAGGGCTCCCTTCTGGAGGGGGTAGGACAACAGCAGGCCAGCCTCTCAAGTACCGGGCAGCTCAGAAGGGCCCAGCGCGGGATGAACACACCCACATGGGTGCACAACTGCTGCCCTCCCTTAAACGCAGGGATCTGAGCTCTCAGCCCTCTGACAACTCAGAGGACAGGACCTGGGCGGCTCACATGGCAGGTGTCTGGTGGACTTCCTTGGAGATACTCCCAGGACAGCCCTACCCGAGTCAGCTCTCTCAAGGGCCACTCTTCCCTGTAACGGTGGCTGCCCAGTGACATCAGAACCGCTAATCTATGCTCAGTCCTACCTGCCCTACGGAACACCCCTTGATGTGTGACCTAGACCTGCTTCTTGGCAGGACTCCCGGTCTCACTACCCAGAATTCACCACAGACCCTCACGCCCACATGCTGCTGATGAAGTCAGAGAAAGACCAGGTTCTACTGAGAAATCCCTCCAGGCAAACGCAGGGCTCCTGCCAACAGCCTCCCCGCCTCCGCATCCACAGGGAGCCGGTGCAGCGAGGGCAGTCCCAGGAGGGCCAGCCTGGAGGGGCCCGAGGCGCAGCACAGGCTCCTCACCTTCTCGGATTCTGAATGCCCAGTGCACGCCATGCCTACAGGCTCCGCATGCAACTCGGGCTGGGGCTAGGTGGGGCTGCCTGAGGACGGAAGCGGGCATAGCGGGTGCCAGCACAGGCTGGGTGTTCGGTCTCCTAGGTGGCAGGAGGCCGGAGAAGGGCTGGGTGGGCCTGGGAGCAAGCTGGCACCCAGGGTGCAGAACAAAGAGGAAGACTCAGAGAGCCGCCCAGGAAGGATGTCAGCGAGTTGGGGGCAAACCCGCACGCACAGCACGGGCTGGGGGCACGCCCAGTGACAGGAGGAACAGGACCTAGCTAGCCCATGGGCAAGAAGCACCATGCAGCAGCCAAGGGCAGCCCTGAGGACCAGGTGCTTCAGATGCATTCGACGGGCACGTTGGGAGCCCTGGCTGGCCTTCTGGTAATGCCAGCAAAAGCCTCACAGTCCCTGGCCAGCCTAACTGCAGTGAGATTACCACCCCACCCATGCCACCCACCCCAACCGCACTGGGGCCAGGGCGTCCAGCTCCAGAAAGCAGGCCTGGAGTAGGCCGCCGGTACCTCTTGGTGTTGTAGGCTGTGTCTTGAGGTGTTTCTTCCAGGAGAGTCACATAGCCAAGTGCACAGGTAAGGATGAACAGCACAGTTAAGGTGTGGGCTCGCCTGGAATCCAAAACAGATAAGCACCATGTAAAAGCAGGGACAGGAATGTTAAATTTGCACATAAGAAGGCAACCAAATCACTTCTGCAACAGGAGGGAACTTTTTTCTTGAGAGAGAGAGATTCTTGCAATAAGGTATGTACTCGCTAGAGAGAGAAACAGAGAAAGACTAAAAGACAGAGAGAAGAGACCAGCCCTCAGGGGGCATGGCCACACAGCAGTCCCTTCCCCTCTATTCTTGTTTTGGGATTCTAGGCATGCACGCACACATGCCCAGTGTGAGTTTCAAGCCACTGGGTCCGGGACTTGAACCATAGTCGGCAGTGTAGAAATCCAATGACGTAACAACATAACCACTACGCCACCTGCTGGACCCACAACAGGAGAGAACTTTGCCTTCACTTTCCGAGTCTCAAAAACCAATGGCCTGCGAGCCCCTAGCTCGGTAACTCCCACACGAGTGAGTATGCTGGTGAGTAAGGGATTAGACGTGGCCTGCAGGAGGCTGGCTGAGGACAGCTCGTGCCCCCAGGGAGTCAGAGGCCAGGAGAGCGTCCAGAGCTGGTGCCTATCATGGAGAATGACCAGTCATTCACATGACACCTGTCACTCAGCAAGATTCCGCTGACATGATCAGTCTTTCAGTTCATGAAATAACCACTACTGAGTCCCAAGGATGACAGCCATGCAACAAAGAGCTAGGGGGAGAGACCCCAGGACCCGAACGTACCCAAAGTGGCTTTTACTCAGCAGACCCAGCAGAGATCACTGGCCGCCTGGAGAGGGGGTGCAGGCTCTGAGCCCCCCCACTCTGCCTTACACTTCTAAGTCTGATTTGGGAATATGAGGCAAGGCTCCCTCCCTGGGCAGGCTGGGCCCACTCCACCCCTAGTGGACGCACTTCACTTGGAAGGAGAGCCCACAACCTCAGACAGTTCAACGAGAGCCTGCAGTCGCAGTCGCAGTCGGAGAGCGCTCTTACATCCACACGGGTGGTGTCCTTGGAGAAACGACGCAATTCCCTCCTGTGTCAGGTCCCTCGTCTCTAAACAGGGGTTCAGGCGCCACGGCACAGCAGGAGTATGCTGCTCAAGAGAAGATGGACCCCACGTGGCACCCGATTCCAGTCCCTTGTCTAGCCGAGCACACCGGGGTCACAGCTGGGACGACCACTTGCCCCTCAAAGTTTCGGTTTTGGAATGCATTGCTGGGCGGTGATGAGGCTTGGGGCAGTGACTGCATCACCGAGGCGACATTTTAGTGACCAGATGAATGTCTCCTGAGACCGGGGAGCTCTGCCCTTCTGACGAGGGGTCAGCTCTCGGGAGCTGGGAGCGAGAGAAGACTGAGAGCTGCCTGTGCCTTGCTCTCCCTCTGCACACCCCCGCTACGCTTCCCTCAGCCGGCCCGCAGGCTGGCGTGGTGCCAGGCTCACACTCAGGCTTCTCAGCACTAGAACTGGGACTCAATAACGCTACTTCTTCATGAATTACCCAGCCTGGGTACGTCTGTTAGCAATGCAGTAATGGTGCAGGTGCCCTGTCTGACAGGCTGGAGGACTGGAAGAGGTGGATGGCTGTGTGACCAGACCCTGTGGAGGGCAGGTGAGTCTCTATCTGCATTTCTCTCTTATGTGCATAGGGCAGGTGAGGCTCTGTCTGCATTTCTCTCCTGTGCATATATGTGCTCTAATAAGAATTAAGAGAAAACATTTATTTTTTTAAATAATTATTTTATTTAATCTTATTCACTGTCATTACTGTAATTTTATTTTTTTAAGTTGACCAGAGAGAGAGACAGAGAGAGAGAAGAGAAGTGAGAGAGCAAGCTGCCAGGTCCAGGACTCTAACCGTGGTCAGCTACGTGGGAGTCCAGCCGCCTCAACCACCATGCCACCTGCCGGCCCCGAAAACATTCATTTTTTAAGCAAGGATGCTTTCTACTGCCAAACGCCTCATAAAGAAAGCATCTCGTTTAGGACTTGCCACCAAGCATCAGCGCCCTGTCGCCCCTCCCTGCCACCCCTCGGAACTGTGAAACACAAATGATTAGATCAAGCGTTGTATCCTAGGGAACAGCAGTTAGCGTAATGGCTATGTCACTGGACTCCCATGTAGTCGACCGCAGTTTGAATCCTGGACCTGGCGGCTTAAACTCATGCCGGGCACGTGTGCATGTGTGCCAAAGATCCCGAGAGTAGAATGGAGGAGAAGGGATTGCGGTGTGGCGATCCCCCCAGGGGGTGATTTCTCACTCTGTCTCTCTGTCTCTCTCTGTCTTTCTGGCCAGCACACGTGCCCTATAGGAAAAACCTCTCCAAAAAAAAAGAAAAAAAAAAAAAAGAGTTGTATCCTAAAGAAATTGAAAAGTGGATGGTGGGGGGACCAGCAGGTGGCATGATGGTTAAGATGCTGGACTCACACATGGCTGACCATGGTTTAAGTCTAGGACCTGGTGGCTTGAAGATCATACTGAATAGGACCAGCAGATGGTGCAATGGCTATGTCACTGGACTCCCAAGTAGTTTACTGTGGTCTGAGTCCCAAACCTGGTGGCTTAAAACCTGTATAGGGCATGTGTGTGTTTGTGCCCAAAATCCCCAGAGGAGAATGGAATGCGGCAAGGCCATCTCCCTTGGAGGGTAATTTCACGCTTTCTGTCTCTCTGTCTCTCCAGCGAGTACATGTGCCCCACGGCAAAAACCTCTCTTTAAAAAAAAAAAAAAAGGAAAAAACATCACACTGGGCCTATGTGCATGCGTGCCCAAAATCTTGAGGAGAATGGAGAAGGGACTACAGCACGGCCATCTCAGGGGTGTGGGGGATTTCTCACTTACACTTTCACTGCTTCTCTCTGTCTCTCTCCAGTGAGCACACATTGCCCTACACCTTAAGAAAAGGACCAGCAGGTACATGGTGGTTAAGGTGCTAGACTCCCAGAGGAACAACTACAGTTCAAGTCCCTGACCTGTGGCTTGCTTTCTCACTTTCTCACTTTCTCTCTCTCTCTCTCTCTCTCTCTCTCTCTCTCTCTCTTATTCTGTCCCTCTCTGGTCAAATTAAAATAAATAAAATACATAAAATAAATAAAATAATAATTTTTTTTTTGATAGGTTTTTGCTATAGGGTGCGTGCGCTCGCCAGAAAGACAGAGAGAGACAGAGAGACAGAAAGAGAGAAATCACCCCCCAGGGGGGATGGCCACACTGCAATCCCTTCTCCTCTATTCTCCTCTCGGGATCTTGGGCATGCACGCACACGCGCCCGGCGTTTAAGCCACTGAGTCCGGGACTCGAACCACGGTCGACTACGTGGGAGTCCAGTGACATAGCCATTATGCTAACTGCTGGTCCCAAATAAAATAATTCTTTACAAAACAAAACAAAACAAAACAAAACAAAAACACAATAAAGACCCACCTATGGCCTGGTGGTTAAGGGAGCTGGAGCCCACATGGCCAACCATGAGGTTTAAATCCCAGACCCAGCAGTTTGAAAAATATGCCAGCATATATGCATGAGTGTCTAAAATTCCAACAGGACGGATACATGGAGAAGGGATCGCAGCGTGACTACACCCCCAGGGTGGAGTGCTTTCTCTCTCCCTCTCTCTTTCCCTTGTAAGTGCACATACCGTCTGGAAATTAAACAAAAAGTTATTGCTAAAAAATGCTAACAATGATCTATGCCTTCAGCGAGTTGTAATCCTTTTGTTGGTGGAGAGTCTTGCCTTATGCTGATGGCTGGTGACTGATCAGAGTGGTGGCTGCTGAAGACTAGGGTGGCTGTGACAGTTCCTCAAGATGAGACAACGATGAAGCTGTGTTGACTCTTCCTTTCACAAAAGGCTTCTGATAGCATTTGACTCGCAGTAGGACCTTCCCAAAATCAGAGTCAACCCTCTCACACCCTGCTGCATCTTTATCCACCCAGTTCCCTAACATTCTAAATCCTTCATTGTCGGGGGCGGCAAGTGGTGTGGTGGCTCAAGGTGCTGGACTCCCACAGAGCCGACCATGGTTCGAGTCTTGACTGGTAGCTTGCTTTCCCACTTTGTCTCTCACCCTCTCTGATCAAAACTGGAAAATAATAGGGGCTGGCAAGTGGCGTGGTGGTCAAAGGCGCTGGACTCCCACATGGCCGACCACGGTTCGGGTCTCAGACCTGGTGGCTTGCTTTCTCACTTCCTCTCTCTCTCTCTCTCTCTCTGTGTCTCTCTCTGATCAAACTGAAAAATAATAATGATATAATAATAAATAAAAAAAAGTTAAAAAAAAAAAAACTTTAAAAAAAAAAAAACTGGAAAATAATAGTAATAAATAAAGTTAAATAAAGTAATTCTTTAAAAAAAATCCTTTATTATCATTTCAACGGTAATCACATTACCTTCACCAGGAATAGATTCCATCTCAAGAAACTACTCTCTTTGTTCATCCTAAGAGTACTACCTTTGCTCATTCATAAGAAGCGAGTCCTCAACCGTTTAAGTTTTTATTTATTTATTATTATTATTTAATTTGCTATAGGACACATGTGCTCACCAGAGAAGCAAAGTGAGAAAGCAAGCCACCAGGTCTGGGACTTGAACCACGGTTGGCCATGTGGGAGTCCAGCGCCTCAACCACCCCTCCCCCTTAAAAGTTTTATTGTGAGATTGTAGCAATTCAGTCACATCTTCAAGTTCAACTTCTAATTCTATTGTAGTACTCTATGGCAACTGGAAATTGTCCTCCTAAACTCATTTTGTGAGACCAGCATTATCCTGATGCCCGAATCAGACAGACACAATAAGAAAGGAAAATTACAGCCTGATACCCCCGAGGAACAAATACAGAAATCCTCAAAAAAATACCACCAGGCTGAGTCTGACAACACATCAAGGTTATGCACCATTATCCAGGGATGCAGGAATAGTTCCACATATGCAAATTAACAAACACGCTACATCACCTCAACACAGCGAAGGGCAAAAACAAATGACTGTTTCGATAGACACAGAAAAAGCATTTAATAAAATGTTAGGTTTTCAGGAAAGTTGTAATGTATTTTTCTATGCAAAAACACATGACTTCCCCAATGACAGAAGACAACATTCCTTCATGATAAAAACTCCCAAAATATTAGATATAAAAAGGTAAGTACCTGGGCCAGCAGATGGTGTTGTGGTTAAGGTGCTGGACTCCCGCATGACCCACTGCAGTTCAAGTCCTGGACCTGGTGGCTTGAAAATCATGCCAGGCCTTTGTGTATGTGCCCCAAATCCCAGGAGAGTAAAGAAGGGATTGTGATTTGACCATCTGGGGGGGGGGGGGGGGGGGGGGGGGGCGGGTATGACTTCTCCCTTTCCCTCTCTCTCTCTCTCTCTCTGAGGAGCTCACAGGCCCTATAGCAAAAGCCTTAAAAAAAAGGGCAGGTACCGTAAAACAATAAAGGCCATATGGCAACAGCTAACATCGTGAGAACAGGGAGAAGTTAAAAGCTTTCCTCTAAGGACTAGCACAGACAAAGATAGCCATTTTTACTACTCTTACTCAACACAGTACTGGAAGTTTGAGCCAGAGCAATTAAGCAAGAGAAAGACAAAGGGCATCTGGGCCAGCTGATGGTGTGGTGGTTAAGGCAGCTGGATCCCACAATGCCCACTGTGCGGTTTGAGTCCCAGACTGGGTGGCTTGAAAAACACGCTGCACACATGTGTGTGTATGTCCAAAATTCCAAGAGAATGGAAGAGAAGGGATATGGCATGGCCATCCCCAATTATGGTTGGGGGTGGGGAGTGGGCAGGGTGCTTTCTCACTCTCTCCCTGTATCTCTCTGTCTCTCCCCACTGAGTGCATATGCCCTATAGCAAAATATTGAAAAGAAAAAAAAATTGAAAAGAAAAAAGAAAGAAAATAAAGGGCATCCAAATTGGAAAGGAGGAAGTAAAATGATTCCTGCTTACAGGTAGCATCACTTTACATATAGAGAAACCTGAAGATCCCATTGAAAACCTGTTAGAATTTATATATGAGTTCAGTGAAGTTGAAAGATACAAAATAACCATATGAAAATTAGGAGCAGGGACCAGCAGGTGGCGTGGTGGCTAAGGCGCTGGACACTCCCACATGGCCGACCACAGTTTGAGTCCTGGACCTGGTAGCTTGCTTTCTCACTCTCTGTCTCTCTCTGGTCAAATTAAAATAAATGAATTAATAAATAAAATTAAATAAATAATTCTTTTAAAAAATTAACAAAAAAAGAAAATCAGTAGTAAGCTTTTTAAAACACCAGTAATAAGAAAGCTGTAAAAGAAACCAAGAAAGCAGTCTTATTTATAACAGTACAAGGAAAGTAAACATCTAGAAATAAATTTAGCCAAGGAAATAAAGATCTCTACAATAAAAACTAAAAGACCAATGACAAAACAGAAAAAGACACAAGAAAATGCAAAGACAGGAATCCTAAGTTCATGGATTGGAAGACATTTGTTAAAATGTCTATACTATTCAGAGATCTACAGATACAATGCAACACAATCGAAATACCAATGACATTTTTCACAGAAATAGAAAAAAGGAATCAAAATTCAAATGGAACTACAGAAGACCAAAGCAATCCTGAGCAACAAAAGAACAAAGCTGAAGGCATTGTACTACTTGACTTCAAAACATACTGCAAATCTACAGAAACAAAAAGCAACATGTTGCTGGCAAAAGCAACAAAAACAAAGAAAAAATCCAGACACAAAGACAAATGGAACGGGACAGAGAACTCCAAAATAAATCCAAGTATATATGACCAACTGATTTTCAACAAAGGTGCCAAGAACATTTACTGGGGAAAAGAAAATAAATGATGCTGGGAAAATTGAATCTCCATATGCATATGAATGAAACTCACTCCCTATATATCACCATATAAAAAAATCAATTCAAAATGGATTAAAGGGGCCAGCAGATGGCATGGTGGTTAAGGGCGCTGGACTCCCACATGGCTGACCAAGGTTCAAGCCCAGGACTTGGTGGCTTGCTTTCTCATTTTCTCTCTCTCTGGTTAAATTTTAAAATAATGACAAATTAAATTAAATAAATAAGTAATTCTTTAAAAACAAACAAACAAAATGGACTAAAGACTTAAACATAAAACCTGAAAGTATGAAACTTTTGGTACAAAACATAAGAGAAATGCTTCAAGACACTGGTCTGAAGCATTTATCCAAAGAGGTTTTGGATAAGACCTCACTAGTACAGGCAACAGAAGCGAAAACAAATAAATGGTATTTTATTGAATTAAGATGCTCTGCAAAATAAAGGAAATAACCGACAGAGTTAAGAAACAACCTACCGGGACCAACAGTTAGCATAATGGCTATGTTGCTGAACGTCCATGTAGTTGACCATGGTTCGAGTCCAGGACCCGGCAGCTTAAACTCACGCCAGACATGTGAGTGTGCGTGCCCAAAATCCCGAGAGGAGAATGGAGGAGAAGGGATTGCAGTGTGGCCATCCCCCCGTGGGTGATTTCTCATTTTCTATCTCTGTCTCTCTCTGTCTTTCTGGTGAGCACACACGCCCTATGGCAAAAACCTCTCCAAAAAAGAAAAAAAGAACCTGTAGAATGGGGCAAAACTATCTGTAAACTATACATCTGACAAGGACCTCAACTCAGTAGCAAAAAAAAATCTGACTTGAAAGTGAGAAAATAATTGGAATAGGCATTTCTCAAAAGATACACAAATGGCCAACAAGCCTACGGAGAAAAGTTCAACACCACTAAATAGGGAAATCAAGCCCACAATGAGGTATCTCCTCACCCCAGTGAGAATGGGTATTATCAAAAAGACAAAAAAGTAACAAATGCTGCCAAAGATGTGGAGAAAGGGAAGTCTTTTTACACCACTGGTGGGAATGTAAATTAGTACGATTATGAGGAAAACAGTTTAGAGGTTCCACAAAAAAAAATAAAAATAGAATTGCCACATCCCATCACTAGGTATATATGCAAAGGAAAGGAACGTGCCTGCTGTGGAGCTGCTCGCTACCAATGTTTACCGTAGCACTATTCACAACAGCCGAGACATGGAACCAACCCAGGTGTCTCACCAACAGACAAATGGAAAGAGAAAACGCGGTATATATACACAGTGGAGTACTACTCAGCCATTAAAGAAAGTGGGATCCTGTCATTTGAGTTAACACAGGCCAAGGCTAAGCCTAAAGGGTATTATGTTGAGTGAAATAAGTCAGGCACAGGAAGAGAAAAATAGCATGTTCTCATTTATATACAGAAACTAAAAAGCTGGCCTCAGGAGAGTAGAAGACTGCTTTATGTTTTTTTAAATAATTAATTTTATTTAAATTTATTTATTTATTTATTTATTTATTTATTTATTTAAATTTGTCCAGAGAGGGAGAGGCGAGTAAAGTGAGAGAAAGAGAGGGAAAGTGAGAAAGCAAGCGGCCAGGGCCAGGACTGAAACTGTGGTAAGCCATGTGGAAGTCCAGCACCCATAACTACCACACCACTTGATGGCCCAAGACCGCTTTCTATTAATAGAAGCTGGGAAGGGTAGATGTTTAACAGATACACAATTACAGTTAGGTAGAAATAAATTCCTTTTTTTTGTAGAGGTTTTTGCTGGGTGCATGTTCTCGCCAGAAAGACAGAGAGAGACAGAAAGCGAGAAATCACCCCCCCAAGGGAGGATGGCCATGCCGCAATCCCTTCTCCTCCATTTTCCTCTCGGGATCTTGGGCATGCACATATCTGCACCCAGTGTGAGTTTAAACCACTGGGTCCAGGACTTGAACCGCAGTTGGTTAATGAGAGTCCAGCGACATAGACATTACACCAACTGCTGGTCCCAGGAAGAAATAAGTTCTAATGTTCTATAATAGGGTAACTACAACAAATGATAGTCTATTGTATATTCAAAAGAGAAGACTTAGAGTATGGTGGTTAAGGCACTGGACTCCCACATGGTCAGCTGCAGTTCGAGTTCAGGACCTGGCGGCTTGCTTTCTCACTTGCCCTTTCTCTCTCTCTTCCTCTGGTCAAATTAAAATAAATAAACAAATAAATAAATAAATAAATAAAATAAAGTAAAAAATTCTTAAAAAAAAAAAAAAAGGGAGAAGACTTGGAATATTCCAATACAAAGTAATAATAAATGTTGAGGATGACAGTTATGCTAATTACCCTGATTTGATCACTACATACTGTATCTGTGTAATGAAAAATCACTGTACTCCATAAACATATAAATTATGTGTCAATTAAACATGAAGATCACTGACCATAAATTATCATAGGTTATCATATGTTTATATAAGAGTGTATATATACATAAATACATACATATACACAAACACACACATACACACACACACACACACATATAAATAAATAAAAAATAACGAAAGTTTAAAATACTTTTAGCGTAATGGCTATGTCGCTGAACTCCCATGTAGTCGACCGGGGTTCGAGTCCCAGACCCGGTGGCTTAAACTCACATCAGGCACGTGTGCGTGCGTGCGTGCCCAAGGTCCCAAGAGGAGAATGGAGGAGAAGGGATTGCAGCGTGGCCATCCCCCCCCCCCACCCCCGGGGGGTGATTTCCTGCTTTCCTGGTGAGTACACTGCCCTATAGCAAAAACCTCTCCAAAAAAAAAGAATGGACTCCAAGATAGCCTCAGGCCCCTGGTTCTCCACATATGATCCTGCAGGTCAAACTGCCCAAGAGATAACGAAGAAATCAGTAGGGAAGAAAAAACAAAACTTCCCAAGTCCTTCCTGATGAATGAAGAGAAGTGAGGAGCGCCCAACTGGGTTTTGATAAAATCTGATAACAGCAGCAGAAAATTACCCAGGAGCAGGACACAGGCCTTGATGCCCTTCCCTCTACCATAAGCTGCCAAAAACAATGGGGCAGGAAACTGAGAATGAATTGGATGAACAAAATGAGATGACCCTGCCAACCTGGTGGAGAACACAGACGAAAAATTCACACTGAAACCAGACGTGTGAACTTGGTGGACAGAAAGCCAGCTTCCTGCGAAGCTGTACAACTGTAAATGACCACACAGCGGGGACACCAGCCCCTGGGACCTCAGCCGAATCCTACCGTAAGTCACCCAGCACCAAGGATGGCATCCCCAGTGACACACCTTGATAAGATCTCAGTGATGCCCTCACCCCACTCTCCCAGCTAGATCAGACAGGGAGAGTCCCACGAGCCTCAGTAGGTAGGGCTGATGCCCCTTTCCAGCATGAAGCAATTACAGAAGACAGACCACCCACCATCTCTCCTCCCAGATTTATAGGGATTATGCCTCTTGGGGGAAAATGGGACAGGAAAAAGCTAGCAAATAGAAGCTGGTAAGGGGCTGGAGCATCTGCCCGTGTGGCTAGACAGAAAGACCCGATCGGGGCAGAAAATTCCCCACCCAAGGCAATAAGGAGATTATTGGGGGACGTCTAGATGATTAAGCCACATTTGATATAGCCAATGAGATCAATCTGTGGGCCTAGCCACATTTGATATAGCCAATGAGAACTCAGTGGGCCCGTCACATGTAACAGAGCCAGTGAGATAAGAACAATCAGTGGGCCTGACCAATGATCAACTGACATGACCTTGATTTTTAAAAATTATAAGCCTTGGGGACCAGCGGGTTGCATGGTGGTTAAGGCGCTGGACACTCCCACATGGCCGACCGCGGTTTGAATACCAGACCTGGTGGCTTGCTTTCTGACTTTCCCTCTCTCTCTCTGTGTGTATCTCTCTCTGGTCAAATTAAAATAAATTAATGAATAAATAAAGTTAAATAATTAATTATTAAAAAAAAAAAACAGGGAAAAAAATTATAAGCCTTGAAGAATGTACCTGCTGGTACCTTTGAGCCACTCTTTCTCTGTGCACTGAGGCCTGCTCCTACCTCTCAGGAGAGGTAAACTACCTTCTTTCACCAAAAAGAAGAAAAGAAAGAAAGAAAGAAAGAAAGAAAGAAAGAAAGAAAGAAAGAAAGATCGCAAGAATTACCAAGCTGTGGCAGACACGTGATAACAGGCTGTTCGAAAATGGCACTAATAGACTGCTCGATGCAGGGTTGCCACAACCTTCAATCTGTGACATACGCATTAAATACTTGCAAATTACAACACAGTGAAGTGCAACAAAACCAGGTATGTCTTCATATCCCTACAAGGTCATTTAAACTGTATGCTAATTTAGAGCCAACTGGGGGCACCGTCCTGCAGCTTGAGAAAGACAGACAAACAAAGGCTGGGTGGATGTGTGTGCATGCCTGAAATTCTAAGAGAATGGGAGAAGGGACTGCAGCATGACCATCCCCCTGGGGGGGGTGTGATCTCTTTCTTTCTGTCCCTCTTACAAGTGTATGTGCCCTGCAACAAACAAATATTGTATGCTAATTTTAAAAATAAAATCTCCAAGAAGTTATGAAACCACCATTTGTGGTGGAGTAACACTGTGCCTGGAGGATTCCCAGGCAGGAGCTGCAGAGAGGACACTCCTCACAACACCACCTTCTGGAAGGTGCTACCCAGACACCAAAACAAGGCAGTAGCAGTAGGAGCAAGTGCTTGCTGGGGCCCTGGGTCCACACTCAGCAGTAATGCGAAACACGGGCTACTCCAAAGAGTGCACGTTTCCGAAGTGACTTCTACAGAACAGAAGTGCTGAGAGCTAGGCTTGTCCTGACAAAGCTGATCCAAGGGAAGGACAGGGGACAAGGACAGGGGTCAAGGGGCTCCAGACATCCCGAGTCCAGCTCAGGGCCCACAGCAGACTGGAGAGTGCGTGAGGTGCATGGCACCTCTGTCGCAGGACTTGGGCAAGCTGGAGCTATGGTGCCAGAACCAGGAGCCCTCCAAGAGGAGGCTATCCAACTAGGAAGTTAACAGGACCTGCATGGAACTGGCTTGGGACCGTCCTGCTGGAAGGAAGGTTCTCATTCTCGGCAGTGAAGTCTTTAAGGAAACAGGTGCAAGGAGTCCTACCCTAAATCAGGAGTGGCAGTGAAACAGGCATAGCCTACCAAACCTGTATCACAGGCGGAATGAGAGACTCGGCAGCTCTACCTACGTGGGGACAGGGTTGGCCGCCTGTCCCACAAGAGACCAACAAGACAAAGAGGAAACACCTCGCCTCCGCAGGTTTAGGGGAGAGGCAGGAATGGCTAGGCCCAGGTTCCCACCAGTGCCTCCAAACTGTCAGGATGCCCCCATGCTACGCAGGTCAGCTAGAGCACGCTGCACTCCCTGTTCCTAGGCACCCTCCTCCCAAGTCAGTGTCTCCCCCAGTGCCCACAGCGGGCTCAGCACCCGCAGGCTCTAAGCAATAATATGCAGCATGGCAGGGGAGGCGCCCCCATGTGAGTTCTGCAGCTCCCTAGGTCTTAACAATGACTTCGACCCTTAGGTTTCTTCCATATTTTTTATTTTAAATATTACTCTCCACAAAGACAATGACCTTCCTGTAGTTTTTTTTTTAGAGTTTTTTTGTTTTGTTTTGGTTTTTAAGAGTTTTTTTGCTATAGGGCACGTGCACTCGCCAGAGACACAGAAAGCAAGAAATCACCCCGCAGGGGGATGGCCATGCCACAATCCCTTCTCCTCCGTTCTCCTCTTGGGATTTTGGGCACGCACGCACATGCACCCAGTGTGAGTTTTAAGCTAGCGCGTCTGGAACCGCAGTTGACCACATGTGAGTCCAGCAACGTAACCATTACACCATCTCCTGGTCCCCCTTTAGGGTTTTAAGTAGCCAGTCAAGACTCACTGCCCAAGGCAACTCTGATCATTTATCAACCTTAATAGGAAGCACCACCCTTCCATTCTCCTAAAAACACAAAGATTACCTGAAAAATAAAAACAACTCGTTGGGGGACAGCATGTGGGGTGGTGGTTAAGGCACTGAATTCCCACATGGTCAACAGTGGTTCAAGTCCCAGACCTGGTGTCTTCCTTTCTCATGTTCCCTCTCTCTCATCAAATTTTTAAAAATAATAATAATAAATTAAGTTAAATTAAATAGCTCTTTTAAAAAATAATAATTCTTTGGTCCTTGAGGTAAACGTTCACCCTCATTCAAGCAGCCAGAGCTCCTGGCACCCCGTTGGCCCTGGGGAAGCAGAAATAGAGATAAGGGGGACGCAGCTCTGTCCCATCCAAGGAGGGTGAATGACAAGGAAAGCACCCAGGCACCGCAGTTTCCGAGCAGGAAGATCCCAGAACTGCTGCCATGAACCGCCATGGGAAGTGACATGTGTATTTAGTTCCAGTCCTTGTCCTGCTGAGACCTATGTGCACTGTGGGATGGCAGAGTGCCATTCACACGGCACAGAAAAGACCTGAAGGCACACATCCTTGTTCCTCCCCAACATGCCAGAGCTGTGCGGTGGCTCCTTCCTCCACCTCCCTGGTGTCTTGGCAGACACCCAAGGATGGTTTGGGCCCCATGAGAGGCATAGGACAAGAGCTGCCATAAATCCTAGGACTTTAGTCACTCAGCAAGGATGAGGGCATGAGGACAGCTGGCTCCCTACCACCCCGAGTGGAAAATGCCCAGCTCCGGTCGCTCTCTAGAGATGACCACGCTCATTATGCCAAGTGGGTAGAAGGCAGGTCTGCCAAGACCAATTAGAGAAAGGGGGGGGTGTCTAAGGCCTGTAAGGGGCTCCTGAACCCTGACACTGGCTCCCCCAGCCTGCTGCCCATCACGACCATCTGGCTGTACTTCCCTGATGGGAGCCAACCTGGGAAAATCCTAGCCCCAAGGACTGAGAAAGGCATCTTCCAGAAACCTGGGGCATTTACGATCACCCCACATATTCTTACACCTGTGAGGTTAAAAAGCTACTTTAAGACGCACTGATGACAACAGAGTCCTCTGAGTCGCTAGAAAGGTTCTCCAAAGGCCATGTTCCTGTTTTGTTTTTTGTTTTTTAATTGCCAGAGAGCCTTTGTGCTTGCCAGAGATAAAGAGAGAAAGAGAGAGAGGGAGAAATCACCCCTCAACGGTTGCACCCCTTTTCCATTTCTCCACCCTGTCATGATTTTGGCAATATATACATACGAGCATCTGGCAAGGTTTTCAAGCCGCTGGGGCCAGGATTCGAACAACATGGTCTGCCCCATGGGATCCAGTTCCCTTAACCACCAGGCTATAGGGCTGGCCCATCCATATTCTAAGATATAAACACAGTACTGATTTCAAAGTGCCACGCTGATCTCACCTCTGACTGGGGAGCAGGGCAGGAAGTGCAGTAACCCAATGGCAGTCACTGTCGTCCACGGTCACAGGCATCTCACCTGATAAAGGGTCTCCAAGGATTCTCCACAATTTTCAGGGAACACAAACTGACTCACCCTCACACTTCCCTCGGTCCTACACATTTTCATCTGAATGTCCCCTACAACTGGCAAACGCGTAGTGTCCTTGCCACCTCAGAGCAGGAGAGCGTGACTGCGTGCCTCAAGACTCAGGCAAACTGAACCCTAACTACAGGACTGTTAGGAAAGTACAATGCAGGACCAGCGGGTGGCATAATGGCTATGTAGCTGGACTCCCATGTAGTCGCCCGCGGTTTGAGTCCTGGACCCGGTGGCTTAAACTCATGCCAGACATGTGTGCGTGCCTGCCCAAGATCCTGAGAGGAGAATGAAGGAGAAGGGATTGCGGCGTGGCCATCCCCCCGGGGGGTGATATCTCCCTTTCTGTCTGTCTTTATGGCGAGCATAAGCGCCCTATAGCAAAAACCCTCTCCAAAAAAAAAAAAAAAAAAAAAAGGGAAAGTTACAATTTGCATAGAAAAACAGAAGAATACGCCATGACTTTCCCAACAACCTAACATTATCACCAAGAAACAAAATCCTCACACAGCAGCCACCACCGTCCCCAACAAAGCCCAAACCTTCTTTGAAAATGAAATCCCCCAAAACCAAGTTTGGATCATACAAAAGTTCCTTGGGGAGCCAGCAGGTGGTATAGTGGTTAAGGCACTGGACTTTCACATGGCAACTGTGGTTCAAGTCCCAAACCTGGCGGCTTGAAAATCAGGCTGGGCTTGTGTGTCTGTGCCCAAAATTCCAGGAGGAGAATAGAAAAGGAGAGATTGCAGTGTGGTCACCTCTCCCTAGAGGATGATTTCTTACCTTCCCTCTCACCTCTCTCTCTGTCTCTCCAGTGAGTGCACGTGTCCTATGGAAAAAACCTAAAAAAAAAAAAAAAGAAAAAAAGAAAAAGATGAATCTAAAAAGTGTTTATTTGTGGAAACGACTTTAGGTTCCAGAATTACCCGAAAGAACTTTTTTTTTAAGCGTTTTTGCCATAGGGCACATGTGCTCACTAGAGAGACAAAGAGATAGAAAGTGAAAAATCACCCCCAGCGGGGACAGTCACTTGACAATCTCTTCTCCTCTATTTTCCTCCTGGGATTTGGGCACATACGCACACATGCCCAGCATGATTTCAAGCCGCTGGTTCTGGGACTCAGACTACGTTCAGCCACGTGAGAGTCCAGTGCCTTAACCACCAAGACACCTGCTGGCCCTACATTAATCTTTACCTATGTTGACTATTAGTAACATTGGCTATTACAATTCTCTAAAATGTAAAATAAAAAATTGTAAATCCTGGACCAGCAGGTGGCATAGCAGTTAAGGTACTGGACTCCCACAGGTCCAACTATGGTTAGAGTCCCAGAGCAGCTGGCTTGAAACTCACACCTGGCGCATGTGCATGCACGCCCAAAATCCTGAGAGGAGAATGGAGAAGGGACGGTGGCATGGCCATCCCCTCTGGGGGGTGATTTCTTGGCTTCTGTCTCTCTGGTGAGAGCACATGCCCTACAGCAAGGTAATAAAGGGACGTGGGAGTCAGTGACATGGCTCTGCAGGTGACTCTCCTCTGGCTACCTGGTTTTTCTGCATAGGTGAGAGAGGGGCCCTGACATGCAGCAAGAACAGGCCCAATGCTCCTTTGCACAGGCTTTGAGGGGAAGCCAGAGACACCCTTCTAAGAGACCCACACGGGATGTACCTCAAACAAGCCTCAAACCAGCCAACCCCCTCCTCTTGGAAAAGCCTTCCTCATCTCCTCAGCCTCCTCACAAGTAAGCCCTCCACAGCCAAGAATCTGTGTCCACAACTCCCCAGTGGGCAGGGACCAAGGACCACTGGTCTGTACTTCTCTTTTTTTATTTTTAATTTGCACACACTTACTGGGGAGAGACAGAGAGGGAAAATGAGAAAGCACACATTCCCCCCACGATGTCATGCTGCAATCCCTTTTCCTCTCTTTCTCTTCTGGGGCATTTGGGCATGCATGCACACAGGCTCGTTGTGTTTTTCAAGCTGCCAGGTCTAGAACCAGAACCACACAGTGGGCCAAGTGGGATCCAGCTGCCATAACTACACACCATTGGCTGGCCATGTCTGTACTTCTAAAGAAACCAGCACCCCAGTCCTGGAGCAGCTGTTGCTTCCAGGTCACGGGGTAAGTAGTGTGTGCCTTGGCTTCCGCTGGTCCTGCCAGCCCTCAGTCTGCAGCGTGTCTTGTTCCTTTTCGTGTGCTGGGCTCGAGCCACCTAAGTTTCTTGTTAAGTTCTCTGCTCCATCCCCTAACACAGTAACTGGCACCCAGGAGGGGTCCCCCAAAGTATATGTTAGACAAACGTCTGAATGGGAAATAAGAAAAGTAGCCCAGCCAACTCGCCCCAGGACCCGAGTCTCCAATGGTCACCAGCTATGTTGTGGGAAGCAGAAATTCCTGCCTGTGCTGGGTGTGGCAGGACACCTGACAGAGAAGCTGGATGTCCAAAAGACCTAGAAGCTGGAGAAATCCACCTGGTACTAGCTCTGGGGTCATGCCCATTGACACAAGGCATCATAATCCCTGTCCCCTCCTCACTCCAGGGCCATCAGACCACCCCAAAGAAGGGCTTGGCCAGCCATACCCCTCCAGGAGCTACCCGCACACCCAGGGAGATGCTGGCACCGGGTCCAGATGCAGAGCCACCTCCCTCATCCCAGCCAGTTTCCTGCCCTTTAAACAGGTACCTCCCCAGGCCATGGGTCTCTGAGCACTCTCGCAAAGCGCCCTCTTCTGAGCCTTGGTTGTCACTCTCACTAGGAAGCCAGTGATACAAACCAGGGTATGACAGGGCCCCTCTCAGGCCAGTCCACGTGGTGGTGCCTTCCCCTGAAGGGTCCAGCTACTCCCGGTCAGTCCCCCCTCACTCCCTGAGCAGACCAGCTGACCATCCCACAGCTCAGTACTTGGAGCTGCTTCCACACATTCCTTCCACGGTGGGAAGCACATGCCCACCTCCGCCTGGTGCCTTCCTGGGGCAGAGGCCACATCTACTCCACTGTCCCCGGAGCCCACTACAGGACTCAAACCTCCTGTTGGATGGGAAATGAGCATCCCGCAATAGAGAAAAGCCAGACCCCTCTTCTCAAGAAACATGCTTTCCGGTTTACCAGCTGTGTTTTCCCAAATGAGGAAAGGTGAAGCCCAAGGTCACCACGCCACCAAGAGGTGGAGTCATGGCTGGGACTTGTCTGTCCAGGGTTGGTGGCCTGAGCCCTCCAGCACCGGGAGCCACATTCCCGGCTGCTCCCGGGAGGGGGGGGGGGGGGGCTTGCTTTCCTCTGCCCCATTAGGGGGTGCCAGTCTGACCCCAAGGCTCAGCTGGGACTGAGCTGTGCTGGGAGAAAGTGGCTGGCTCGCCAGGGCAACCGGGCAGAGAAGCAGAGGCTTTACTCAGTAGATCCCGATCAACGCCCGGCTGGCGGCGAGACTCACGCAGTGTTACTGTTGCTACGTGAGGGGAGACAGCGATGGAGTTATTTCGTGCAGCCACAGGGCCGTGAAGCAACCAAGGATGGCACGGTGGAGGGCGCGGGCGAATTTAGGCAAGGACGCCAGAGAAGGCATTCCTGGGGTGCCAAGTCCTTCCAAGACGGGAGACGGTGGGTGGGGGCCGGCTCGGCCGCGGCCAGGGCAGACTGGAGAGGGGCAGGGCGGACCGAGGAGAGGGGTTTGTCCCCTGGTCTCCCCCGCCGACGAACACCTCTCTCCACCCACCGCGAGCCCCAGCTTTCCGCTCCCCGGGACCCGCGGAGACGGTGTTTGCACAGCCCTCGCCGCCCCGGCCCAGCCCCAGCGCGGAGCTGGGGGAGAGCTCTGCGGGAGACCCTCACCAGAAGAAGGTGTTGGTGCCGTCGTCGTAGACCTCGGACTCGGTGCTGCGGCGACCCGCGCCCAGCCCGGTCGCTCGGCCAGCGGGCGGCGCGTCGGGCGGCTCCTCCAGTGAGGCCTTGCCCACCGGCACCGGGGACCCCGGCCGCGGCCCCCCGGCGCCCCTCCTTTCGCCCCTCCGCATTGCTCCTGACCCCGAGCCGCTCCGCCCGACGTCTCGACCCCACGTAGACCGGGTCACGGGCGCGAGCGCGCAGCGCACGTCGCGGGGAGCGCTGGGAAGGGGTCGCGGCGCCCGCCCTCGGGGTCTCAGGAGAGCGGGCGGGGGCTGGCCAGGAAAGGGTGGGCGGTGCATTGTGGGACTTGTAGTCCGCGCAAACAGGAGCGGGCGCGGGGCATGCCGGGCCTCGTAGTCTGGCGTCACTGGTTGGCAACAGTGCTTGCTTGGAAAGATGCCGCCTAGTTGCGAGGTAACCGTGGCAGCATTCCGGGTGTACCAGGATGCTCCAGCGCCGCAGAGGCGCGGCGTTTTCCCTGGGTTCTCACTAGTCGCTCCAACCCCTCGGCCCCTTCCAAAACGGACGGGCGTGGACCTGGCCAAACTGTCCCTTTTGGGCTCCCGGCCTTCATTCCACGTGCGATCGCCTACTGCCAGCAGTAGCTCCAGGACTCCATCCACTGGTTCGCGGCTAGTTCTTCCCCGGATCGCGTGAAATTGGGCGGTCAGAATAGTGCGGACATGGTTGGCTCAAATTGTTCATAGAGACGGGGCCCTGATTTTTTTTTTTTTTTTTAAGAATTATTTTATTTATTTAATTATTATTTCACATGAGTTTTGCCAGAGAAAGAGAGAGAGGGGAAAGTGAGAAAGCAAGCCACCAGGCCTGGGACTCAAACCGTGGTTGACCATGTGGGAATTCCAGCGTCTCAACCACCACGCCACCCGCTGGCCCCGGGGCCCTGATTTTTAAAAATAATAGTCCAGGGCTACTTTGAAAAGCAGTCTGGCAGCTCCTCAAAGGGTTAAACAGAGTTCGCATGTGACTCGCAACTCCACCCCTAGGCTTGAAAACACCTATCCACACAAAACTTATACACACGTTTATAGCACTAGTTACAGTAGCTAGAATGTAGAAACAACACATTGTCCATCAGCCCATATACACAAAGTTGCCTATTCGAACAGTGGGAAATTATTGGTCACAAGAAAGTGTGATATAGACCTGCTACGATATGGGTGGACCTTGAAAACATGCTCAGTGAAAGAGGCCAGTTGTGGAACCAGCAATCGGCGTAATGGCAATGTCGCTGGACTCCAATATAGTCGACCGCTGTTCGAGTCCCAGACCCGGTGGCTTAAACTCATGCCGGGTGTGTGTGCGTGCCCAAGATCCAGAGAGGAGAATGGAAGAGAAGGTATTGTGGTGTGACCATCCCCCCGAGGGGTGATTTCTCGCTTTCTGTCTCTCTGTCTCTCTCTGTCTTTCTGGCGAGTGCACACGCCCTATAGCAAAAAACACCTCTCCAAAAAAAAAAAAAAAAAAAAAAAAAAAAAAGGAAAGAAAAGAGGCCAGTCCAAAGACCCTAGTATTATTTGACCCAGTCATATGAAACATGAAATGTCCAAAATACGTACGTCTATGGAGACAGAAATTAGATTGACAAGAAAAGAGAGCTTGTGGAGTGACTGCTACAGAGTAGTAGGCTTCTCTGGGGATGATGAAAATGCTCTAAACTGGCTCTGACGAGGGTTGTACATATCTGAATGTAGTAAAACCCACCCAACTGTTCACTGCCGAGTGAGTGAATGGGTAAATTGTTGTGGCGTGTGAATATGTACAGCTCAGTAAAGCTGAACTGTACTTCCCGACTCCCACACAGCCTCACCCACCTCGCCCGGGCCTGATTGTGACGTGACCTTGCATCTCACTCTCTGATAGGCCAGCCGGCAGGCTGGGCGGTCCCAGGAGCTGCCTCCCGGAGGTGAGCTGCTCCGCGTTCCTAGGGCTGGCTGCTGCCGTCTACCTGCCCCTTGACCCACCCTCTGCCCCAGGTCCTGGCCCCATCCACCTACACAAGGGGTGTGCAAAGGGTTGCCTGGTGGCTGGGGCAGCCAGCTCCACTGTGGCAATCCTCCGGGACAAGTGAGTGTACAACTGGGTGGAGACCAAGCTGGAGAGGGGAGCCTGGGCTGGACCTCGGTCCCGATGCTGAGGGCAGTGGGGAGCCATTGCGGGGCTTTCAGTAGGAGAGAGGTATGGTGAGGTCGGCCTCACCCTGGCTGCGTGGGGCAAGCAGGGCGTGTGGCCGCACGGTGCTGGACTGACCGCATAGCTTGACACAGAGGGGCGGGCCCGCTTTACCGGGGAAACGATGCTGAGGTATCCAGCAATCCACCGTCCTCCCGCCTGCTTCCCACTGCGTTCCTTCTCCCATCCCAGCCGGTGGCGCGCACAGTCCGGGCGCTCTCTGAGTGGTGTTGGGATCGTTTCTTGGGAATGGGTGATTTTCCCAAACTGCGCCGAGAGTCACCGAAGCAGAGCGGAGACACCACCGCCTCTCGAAGGCTCAGAGACCTCAGCGGGAAGACGTACCAAGCCCCTCGGGGTCCCGGGCGCGCCGGGGACGCTGCCGGGAAGGCGGCCTCTGGCAGTTGCAGGGCAGGAGCCTCCGGGCGTGGCCTGAGACTCGCGGCATAGCCAGGGGCGTGGTCTGGGGGTGCCTGGCCCGGGACCGCTCAGCTCTGGACGCGCAAACCACGTGTTAGTTAACAATCACTACCCAGCTCTGGCCACGTGCCAATAAGAATTTACAACGCTTTATTGTGGTCTTAACACTCCCTTGGGTGGCCCCCTTTTTTTTTTCTTGAGAGAGAGAACGAACGGAAAAGGGAGAGAAACAGAAATAGGCGTTTTTGATCAGGTCTCTCTGTGAGAAGAGATGACCTGCAGCCTCCTGACCTCCCAGTTAGGGTAACCGCGCCAGGAGTGTTCAGGTTGGCCTGGGTCTACTTTTTCTCTTTCAGAGATGGAGAAACTGTGACATAACATAAAACAACATAAAAGTTGGGGACCCACTCACTGGGCTCACTGGGCACCTTCTCCCCCACTCAGAACCCTCAGCCTCTCCCCATACTCCCGTACTCTGCAGGGGTGGGGGTGGGGGCTCTCCTCTACCTACAGCTTTGCATCTGGGGCCTGATACCTTCACCCACCCATCCCTGGCTTGACCCTCTAGTTCTCAGAACTCCCGCCACCAGGCTACGGAAGTGCTCACCCCTGCCACTCGGGCATGCGTGGGCTGGCGGGGTCCTTGGCAGCAGGTGGAGACAGGCCAGCCTGTCATGGAGGTGAGGTCTGGGAAGTCTAGTGGTTTGTGGCTGAGGTGGCTGAGTGGCAGGTGATAGGAACAGCAGACCGGCTTTGAGGATGTGGTTCATCATGGTGCCCTGAGGCAACAGGACTGGGGGGCTCCCCTTCTTGGGGAAGGGTGCCTGGGACAGAACCCTTCCTCAGCTGCTTAGCTGCCTGCCGGAAGCCAGAGGGTGCTGGAGCAAGGCAAGGGCATTCAAGGAAATGGCCAGTTCCTGCCCTGCCCTGTCCAGGGACAACCAGGCCAAAGCTCACATGGGCGTGGCCCGTCCTCGGTTTCTGTAGGCTGTAAAGTCACATCAAAGTGGGAAAGCGTGAAACCTGGCAGAAATGCTTTCTAAAAATACCTTCACAACAAAGGGAAAGAGAGCTGGTACCTCCTAAAGGAACAATAACTTTATTTCCAATAATGTATCAAGTCTGAAAGGTGAGTAAGTTGCAGGAAACTCACCCACCACACACCTGCTGGGAGTTTTCTCAGGCTGACAGAGGGACAGCAGGACTTCCCGCTCAGCCGAGCGAGCGTGGCTCTCTGCTCCCTGAGACAGAAACAGGAACTGGTGGAAATGTAAGGTCGGAGGTGTTGGGGGGTAGTCAGGGAGACAGAAGTGAGGGCTCAAGTCTCTGACCCAGTGGTGCCACTCTGGTGACAGGCAAGGACAGCTTCAGACAGACCCAAGGGACACAGGCCCACCCTAGGAGAGGGGTCTCCCTTACAGGTCCCCGAGGCTTCCCCAGACAGGCGGGGTCAGCTGAGAGAAGCCATAGCCACTGAGGTGCCTGGGACCAGTCCAGGCAGATGAGAAAGGCAGGTTTTTGGAGGCACCGGCTCAAGCTGATGCCGAGTGCGGCCTGTGAGAAGAGTTCTGGGTGAGGCAGCAGAGTACCTCTGTCCACGTGCAAGCCGTCAGGCTGGGAGGGCAGACCCCTGCAGGACCGAGAGTGCAGAGGTGTGGGCAAGATGTCCTCACCCACCGGGGGCACTCCGCAGCCCTGGTTGGCATCACCCTGACCTCTGTGGGGTGGCCAACTCAAAGGGGACAGCGGCCCAGCGGCAGTAGGGCGCTCTGGACACTGCTGCTGGGCAGGCTGAGGCCACATGGGGGTTTAGTTCCTGGCCCCTCTAAAAAGCCAGGCACCGTGTAGCACACCAGTAGTCCCAGTGACGCAAGAAGCTGTCGCAGGAGGTTGGTAACAAATGAGACCCTACCTAAAACACCACATGCACACACACACGTGCACACGTACACTTCCCCGGATGTCCCCACACTCACCCAGACACCATATACTCACACACTCCCCCAGATGCCATACACACACACACACACAGACACCATACACACACAGGTGCCATACACACACGCACACCCAGATGCCATACACACACATAGACACCATACACACACAGGTACCATACACACATGTACACCCAGATGCCATACACACACACAGACACCATACACACACAGGTGCCATACACACACGCACACCTAGATGCCATACACACACACAGACACCATACACACACAGGTGCCATACACACACGCACACCCAGATGCCATACACACACATAGACACCATACACACACAGGTGCCATACACACACACATATACACACACACATACACCCAGATACCATACACACACACAGACACCATACACACACAGGTACCATACACACACGCACACAGACACCATACACACACAGGTGCCATACACACACGCACACCCAGATGCCATACACACACATAGACACCATACACACACAGGTGCCATACACACATGTACACCCAGATGCCATACACACACATAGACACCATACACACACAGGTGCCATACACACACACATATACACACACACATACACCCAGATACCATACACACACTCCCCGCCCCCCACATATATGCATGGATCACACACACTCCCAGCCCCCCACATATATGCATGGATCACACACACTCCCAGCCCCCCACATATATGCATGGATCACACACACACACACAGTCCCCCCACATATATGCATGGATCACACACACACACAGTCCCCCCACATATATGCATGGATCACACACACTCCCAGCTCCCCACGTATATGCATGGATCACACGCACTCCCAGCCCCCCACATATATGCATGGATCACACACACACACAGTCCCCCCACATATATGCATGGATCACACACACTCCCAGTCCCCCACATATATGCATGGACCACACACACACACAGTCCCCCCACATATATGCATGGATCACACACACTCCCAGCCCGCCACATATATGCATGGATCACACACACTCCCCGCCCCCCACATATATGCATGGATCACACACACTCCCCGCCCCCCACGTATATGCATGGATCACACACACTCCCAGCCCCCCACATAAATGCATGGATCACACACACTCCCAGCCCCCCACATATATGCATGGATCACACACACTCCCAGCCCCCCACATATGTGCATGGATCACACACACACACACACACACACACACATGCACACACAGAGGGAATGGGGGCCTTTCTTCTGCTGCACTTTGGCCCTCACAGGAGGAGTGTGAGTGGGTGGGCAAGGTCTCTGGAGTCTGACAAGGAAAGGGGAGCAGGGTCCAGGGTCCACCAGGGAGGTTCACGTGGGCCTTGACTGAAGTTCTCCGCCAAGGCAGGGCAGGGCCAGCTCCACCAGCTGCCGGGCGGCTGGGTCACGCGGGTCACCAGGGGCTCATCTAAGGCACTATCCCTTCTTCGCTAGCTGCATTCAAGACTGGAGGCCAAAGAGCAAGGCCGAGTCTAGGGGAAATGAAGTTTATGATGGTAGACTTCGTGTGAAGATAAAGTAAATTTAATAATAAAATAAAGCTTATAAAACTGATAATGAGTTTGTGATAGAAAATAAGAAAAAAGTAAACTAGCATAAGGAAGAGAGCATTTCACCACATTCACAGTGTTAAGCCAATAGAAATATCAAGTTATTAATCTCCAGTATTTCAATACAGTTTAACTTACTTGAATAAATAAAAAATTTTAAACATTTGCAATATTTTTAAAATTTAACATAAGCAGGTCCAATGTTCTCATTAATTCTTTGACTACATATTTTTTATGGCTATTAATCAGCATGTGCATATGCAATACCAGATTTGCTCAGATATTTTCCTATTGTGCAACATCTAGGTGGCTGGCAGTTTTTGCTGCAAAGAATATATTTTAATTATTTTGCATTTTTTTCCCTTAGGACAGTTTACAAAAAGTTAAATGAGGGACCAGCAGTTGGCGTAATGGCTACGTCGCTGGACTCCCATGTAGTCGACTGCGGTTCGAGTCCCGGGCCCAGTGACTTAAACTCACACAGGCCGCGGGTGCGTGCGTACCCAAGATCCTGAGAGTAGAATGGAGGAGAAGGGATTGCGGTATGGCCATCCCCCCTGGAAGTGATTTCTCGCTTTCTGTCTTTCTGTCTCTCTTTCTGGTGAGCACACGCACCCTAAAGAAAAACCTCTCCGAAAATAAATAAATAATTTTAAAAAGTTAAATGAATGCTCCAAAGTTAATATTTTTAAGGCTTTTGAGCCAGTTCCATAGTAGTTAAGGGATCTCACATGATTACAGTTCAAATCCCAGACTTGGTGGCTTGAAAAAAGTAGAGCACATGCATACATGCCCCAAATCCCAACAGGATGAAAAAATAGAAGAGAAAGGGTGCCTGCGTGACCACGCCCTAATGGGGGGCACTTTCTCCCCTCTGGCAAGTGCACAGCCCTCTGGTGAACGAAGAAACAAATAGGGACCAGCAGTTGGCGTAATGGCTATGTCACTGGACTCCCATGTAGTCGACCATGGTTCGAGTCCCGGACCCGGTGGCTTAAACTCACGCCAGACGCATGTGCATGTGTGCCCAAGATCTCGAGAGGAGAATGGAGGAGAAGGGATTGCGGCGTGACCATCCCGCCTGGGGGGTGATTTCTCGCTTTCTGTCTGTCTCTGTCTTTCGGGTGAGTGCAGGCGCCCTGTAGCAAAAAATTCTCCAAAAAAAAAAAATAAATAAAATAAAATAAAAAAGAAACAAACTAAGACTTTGGATACTGAGTCGCTTTCTCAAAGAGCTGGATCCATTTCCTTTCTTTTGGTTTGCCCGAAAGGTCATGACATATTTTCCACGTAAAAATTCATCACGACTTTTCCAACATCCTCATGGACAGGACCAGATGAAACCTGCCCTCCACTCTGCGGGCGAGTGTAGGGACTTCCACTGTGGGGTGAGGCCTGCTTCCATCACGTCCTCCTGCTCACCCCGGAGGCTGGAAGCACTGCCCTGGCTGCGAGGGGCTGTAGCTTCCACACCATGGCTCCCTCATGTGGAAGGTGGACATGAAAAGGAAGTTTCTGGGGCTGGGAAATTGGGAATGCCAGATAAAGTCCCTGAGAAAGAAGGTTGCCCATAGACCTGCAAGGGGAAATCCATGTCGTGTCAGCAGACTGTTGTAACATGACAAAACTGTAAATCTCCCTGGGAGGTGGAGTTGGGGAGGGCACCATTTGTCACAGAGAATCTTAGGCTGGCTGGCCGGGTAGGTCTGGAGTTTGGGCTCCTCCAGGCTCGCTCTTCCTGATTCTGTTTCTGAATCCTAACTCAGCATTCACCGGCCTCTGGTCTGCAGCAGAGCCTGCTGGATGTCCCTAGTGTCCTAGTTCTTCCTTACGGAAAGAGATCACACTCCCCAGGCTTCCTGGCAGTAAAATGTGGTCGTGTGACTCACCATGTGGAGTGTGGCACCCTCCGTTATCGCTTTCTCTTCCTGCTGGCTGGAATGGAGATGTGATGTCTGGAGCTTGTGCAGCCACATGGGATTATGTTAAAGGGATTCTGGGTCCTTGTTGACTACGGTTCCTCATAATATTCCCGCACAAATCAGTTCCAGACTTCATTTATAGGAGAGAAAAGGTACACAAATTCGTTTAAGACACTACAATTTGGGGTTTTCTATCATGCAAATCTGGATGCCTTCCATCTGAATCTGCTCCATTGGAGTTGCAAAGATCCCATATCACAAGTTCCCTTCCTTGTCTTTGCCCGTTATACTTTTTTTTTTTTTTTTGGAGGTTTTTTTTTTTTTTTTTTTTTTTTTTGCTATAGGGCGCGAGCGCTCGCCAGAAAGAGAGAGAGAGACAGAGAGACAGAAAGCGAGAAATCATCCCCCAGGGGGGATGGCCACACCGCAATCCCTTCTCCTCCATTCTCCTCTCGGGATCTTGGGCACACGCGCACGCGCCCAGCGTGAGTTTAAGCCACCGGGTCTGGGACTCGAACCGCAGTCAACTACATGGGAGTCCAGCGACATAGCCATTACGTTAACTGCTGGTCCCCCCCCCCCCCCCCGTTATACTTTGAACCTGGTCCCAGGTACTATCACAGACTGCCAGAGGGTCTCCCCAGCAGAAACGTGTGTGGGGCTGCATTACACCTCCAGCCTCCAGCGACCCGAGCAAACACGCGTCAGCCCTGAGCTGCAGCAGCTCCATGCTGGGCTGCACCATGCTGCGTCCCGTGATGGCGTGGGTGCTCCCTGCCCTTCATGACACAGTGGGTGCTTGCGGCCCACCCCACACCCTGGTGCTGTCAGCATTTCCTGCCTGCTAAGCTCTGTGCTACATCTCTGCTTTGAGACAGTTTCAGAAATGGCCTCATCACTGTGAATAAGCCTCAGCCAGCCGACCGCCTGGTGCCCCACTTCCCTCCCAGCCCCAGTGTCCTTGGGGGCAGTCCCACGGGACAGTCACTCTCCGGCCACTGGGTGTCTTCCTGGCTGCTGCCCCTGGCCTAGGCTGCGCGGATCTTGGTCAGGGCCTGGGGATGAAGGGAGCCCCCTCTGTCAGTCGCCCATGCATGTACCTAGGGCCGGCCGCGTGTCCCCAAGACCCTCAGACTCCCCAGCAAGGGCCCACAGAGGGTTCAGGGTGGGAGAAGACACTTTATCTTGGGGTGTGTCTCACCCTCTGTCCTTGCCCCACTTCCCTCTAAGGGGACCAGCACTGGCTTGGTGGGAGGTGAAGGGCTGGCTCTGGAGGCCACCTGGGGACGGTGCAACCCGGTTAGGGAGAGCTGGCCAGTGCTCACCTCTGTCATGGCCACACAGCTACCCCTGGAAGAGGGACAACAGCAAACCCCCTCACCCCCAGCCGCAGGTGGCGTCCAGTTTGGAGAATCCCCTCCCGCCTCCCCTCGCACCAGCCCTCATTATTGGTCCCGAGGAAAGGAGGAATGTTGAGACCCTCAGAGACCCAGCCAGAGAGGTTTCTGGGCCCGAGGCCGCCGGCTCCTCCCTGACTGTACCGGGCGGGGCGGGAGGCGCAGGAGGGGAGGGGTGAGCCCACGCGGAAGTCAGGTAGGACGCGCCTGCCAGCTTCCCTCGCTGGCAGCCGCACTCGGGACCGCCGCAGCCCGGAAGCCCCTTGACCACTGAAAGCAGCGCTGCCAGCATGAAGGTGAGTGGGTCGGGTCCCCACTGCGGGGGGTGGGGTGGGGCCCGAGGGCTCCTGCCACGCCCACCTGCTCGAGCAGCCTCACCTGGAAGCACCTGGAGGGTTCCTCGCTGCCTTCCAGACCTGGTGAGGGTAGCCAGAGCCCCGGCAGAGCTGCTTTCAGTCCCAGGGGGCAGGCCAGGGACTGGGATAGGACCCTCCGGTCCGTTCCGGATTCTGTGAGACCTGGGGCTGCTCAGTGGAGTCCTCAGTACAGATGGGGAAGCCTGTTACCCTGCCTCCCTTCCCCAGCCCCCCACCCCAGCTGCTGCTGAAGACCCCCAGACCTTGGCTGCAGCTGGCCCTGACCGGGAGGGAGCCCAGGGCTGGCTGACCTGGGTTGGGGAGGCCCAGGGTGGTCCGCTAGACTATGGATCCTCTGCACCCTAGGGCCCTGCCCCAGCAGAGGTGGAGACCACTCCAGGTGGCTGGATTCTGATACTGTGTTGGGGGCTCTGGGGGTGCAGGGACATTCAGGAGGACATCATTTCTCCCTTCTGCCAGTGAAGAGGTCACCTGGGGCTGGGGCCAGTGCCTGGGAAGTCCCAGGGAGGAGCCCCACAGTGGGATGCAGAGTGAAACCAGCTTCCCACTCAGCCTCCCCTGGCCTGGGTGTGGGCCCAGCAATCACCTCTCGCTTCACCCCTGCCGGGGCCCATATGGCACCCTGGCTGCTCAGGCCAGCACGTGGCTGTCCCCTGAGCTGACCCAGAGGTTTCCCCACCTGCCCCTTCCTCCCATGCCAGCCCCAGGTGGGGGTAGGGGAGACTCGGGACTGGGTCAGGGGAGGGGAGCAGCACCTAGTTCGATGTCAGAGCGTTGTTCCTTAGAAAAGGACAGGAGCAGGCATGGGGAGGACACAGTGGCGCCCTGACTGGGTGCGAACAGATCCCTCCCGTGGACCTAGTGCCCCCGCTGGAGTCTGGGCTCCTCAGCTGCTGACCCCTACTCTAGCACAGACTCCAGCTTGGCCTTCAGGGTGAGAGGGGACGAGGTTTTCGGGGGTCCTGTCTTCTCGGATCTGGCTTCCGCCCACCTCCGCCTCACCTCCTGGCCGCTTCTCTCTTAGTCTTCCTTTATGCTTCTGCAAAGCTGCTGTGCCAAAGACCGAGTCCCTGGGTCAGACCTCAGGCCTTCCTGTCTCTGTCCTGGGCATGCTGCTTCCATCGCCCCTTCTCTGCCAGCCTCGTGCCCTCAGAGCCGAGCTCCTGGCTACCTCGGCTGCTGAGCAGGACCTGCCCTCCAGCCCCGAGTGCACCTGCACCATGCACTGCTTGTGAGGGCACCTCAGTCTGCCTCGGTGCCTGGAGATGGAGAGAGGGAGGGAAAAGGAAAGTGTGGACAGACAGGTGGCAGCTGGAGCAGGGGCGGGGGCAGTGGGCAGGGAGGGTGGTGGCGACTGGCTTCAGGAGCGTGCAGGAGGATCTGCTCAGGGAGGCTGGGCAGAGGCGAAGCCCTGGCTTGGCAAGGACAGGCCTCTGTGTTTGCACACAGTAGTGGAGCTGGGGCGGGCCCCTCCCCTGCCAGACAATGGAACTGCCAAGTGCTAGGCCGGGCCTGGGGGCCCAGAGCTGTAACCTAGGGGTGTGATGTGACCCGGGACTAGCTGGGCCATGCTTAGGGACGTATGCAGCTGGGGCAAGGTCACATGTGGCCTGACTCCCCGGGCCTGGTCAGGACCTGGGTGGTAGTCCTCTGCACAGGCACCCCCCTGCCCTCCTGTGACCTGGAGGCTGGGCTGGAAAGGGTGCAGATATGGACAGGGCCCCCAGCTCTGGTTCTGCTCCTGGCCCTGGGGGCTGCACGCTGGGTGTGTGGCCCAGACGGGTGGGGGTGTGGGAAGGAGGAAGGGGAGGGCGACAGCCGTCCCAGTGGCCGGGTGCGTAGTTTGGTCTGTCCTCTTCCTGCCTGTGAGCACCTTTAGGGTGACTCTGTGAAGCAAGGGTGTCACCCCAATGTGTAAATGAGGAAACTGAGGCACAGGGAGGGTTGTGACATCAACGCCAGGCCCAGTGGCCATCTGCCCAGAGACTGTGCCCGCCGGGCCCGTACACGGCAGCACCGGGCCTGGAGCTCCAGGACCCCAGGCAGAGTGTGTGGGGATAGCCCTGTCCCTGCCCTGGGGATGTGGGACCCTGGTGGCCCACACGGCTTCCTCGATGTGGAGCTTGATGCACCGGGGACACAGAGAACCTGGACACCTGGCCCCGGGCACACTGCCCGGCAGTCTCCTTGGCTGGAGGCGGGGGCAACTTTGGCTGAGACCGGCCCCCACCTGAGAAGGCGGGAGGGCTGAGAGGCTGCGGTGTCGGCCGAGGCCAGTGAAGCGTGCCACTGTAAACGCTGGCCTGGAGGGCAGACTGATGAGCAGCCCCGTCCCGGGCTGACAGGGCAGCCTCACCACCTGGTGCCTGTCACTGTGGGGTGACGGGGGCCGAACCGGGGACCTCGGACGTGGCTGCTCGAGTGGCTGTTGTTCATCACCAAGGGGCCAGCTGAAGGCAGCCGGTGACGGGATGGCTCCATAGTGGGGCCAGTGTCTGCTGGCTGCCTCAGGGGGCACCCTCCGCGGGTCCTGGTCACACCCCAGCCCCCAGGGTGCCAGTTCAGCATTTTCCCAGAGGCGGCATGATGTCGTTGATGGGGGAGGGCCCTCGGTATCTCAGTTCTGGGGCCGATGTGGGACCACCTTCCATTCTATGGACAGTTCTGTTCCCAGGCCCCTCCCTGCCTGGAGTCCCTGCTCTGCTCCCTCCCACCTGGGGCGCTCTTCCGTGTGGGGCCTTGGCTACTTTCGGGAGTCTAGTTCCGCCTCTGCTAGAGGAGCTGGGGTCCTGGGCACGGAGGCTGGGGAAGGGCCTCCTCCAGGTTGGAGGTCAAGCTGTGACTGTGCTTCTCCGACACTTCATCTGACACAGTGCTTCCTGAGCCCCTAGGGTGGGCAAGCCCCAGAGCTGGAGCTGGGCCAGGGACACCCATGACCCGAGCCCCCTCCTGTCCAGTCGAGACCGCCTTCTTCCCTGACTCCTGCCCCCTCCTGGCATGTCTGTATGTGACCTGCAGGTTTCTCCCCTGCCCAGGATCTGGGGAACTTTCAGGTCCATACCTGAGCACAGGTGTCTGCCGTGGGCTGTTGGTGCAAGGCCAGGCAATGCCCAAAAGTCTGGAGTGGGAGAAGGAGAACGTTGGAGGGAGGTTGGCTGACCAGAAAGAAATGCCACTCTAGGAGGAGGAAGGACAGGGTGAGTTCGTGGAGCAGCGGGGCAAAAACCGCACACCCACGACGGGATTGCGGTGTGGCCTTGGGGCCCGGGGGTGACATCTAGTTAGCTTTGTCTCTGTGTGACCCAGGCAAGCACCTGATGCCCGGGAGCCTCCCACTCCCTGTGGTGGGAAGAAGGGCAGCAAACCCGGGCCCTGTCTTGGAACTAGCAGTTCCTGGCCTGCCTGTGCAGGGTGGAGGATGGGGGTTGGAGGACTGCAGGCTCAGCCAGCCACATCAAGACCAGACGTCCAGAGAAATGGGATTTCTGATCAACGGTATTTTTAGTGTCAGTATGGCCTGTGAAATCACTGCAATATCCTTACCAAGTATCGGTTTCTCTGACACTCAGCTGTGACTAGGTGGCCGGTATTTTTCCTGGCTGCCCTTAAGACCCACCTGTCTGGAGTAGTTTAAGTGAGACTTTCTGGAGGAGGAATGTGACTGGGGAGCGGGAGGGCCTGTGGTGGCAGGACCAGCCGGAGTGAAGGATGGGCCGTGGGCAGGACAATGGCAGCAGGGCAGGGAGCCGGGAGCAGGAAGAACTGGGCTAGACTGAGGCTCCCGAGTGGGAGGAGGTGCTGGCCCAGGATGGGAGTGGGAGGGGAGGCGGCAGGGAGGCTGACCCAGAGCCCAGTCCAGTGGGGTCCCCTAACCTGCAGCTTGACTTTGGACTGGAGTTACCAGGGTGAGGGGTGAGGCAGGGTGGGATGGGATCTGCCCCAGACTGCCCCTTCCCCCTTAGTACCCTGATGCCATAGGGCTCCTGTGCCTCCCAGGGACCGCCAGCTGGGATGAGGGCTGGGCGGGACTGAGACGGTGAGTGGGGGTCCCTCTCACCGTGTGGGGCTCAGCATGGTTGCCAGTGCTGTGCTGGGGCCACAAAACATCAAACGGGTCACATAAAGCCCTTGGTGTCTGGCTGGGCTCTTGGCTCCCAAGCCAGCATCCTCCCCTGATAGTCTGACATGGCTCCTGGTGGGGGCTCCTCCCTCTGCCCCGCCCATGCATCTGAGCTCTCCCTGACACGCTGTGTTTGGAATGAAGTAGAGGGCAAAGGTCCCTGCACTGTCCTGATCAACCCTCTTCTCCCCCATACTCCCACCTCCTCACCTGGGCCCTGGATGTCCCAACTTCTGCTCCCCAGGAGGTTCTAGAGCGCCAAGGGGCCCCCACGGTCACAGAGTCTCAGCCTCCAGGTCCCTTCCTTTGGCACGCTGAGAGCAAAGGAGAGCCCACCACCACAGCCCCTGCCCCAACTCCCTGTAGCCGCTGCCTCCTCCTTTGTAGTTCAGTGTTATTCCTAAAAAAACCCTTTTTTTAAAGAATTGTTTTATTTAACTTTATTTATTATTATTATTATTATTATTATTATTATTATTTTGAATTTTGACCAGAGAGAGACACAGAGAGAGAGAGGGAAAGCGAGAGAGCAAGCCACCTGGTCTGGGACTCAAACCATGGTCGGCTACGTGGGAATCCAGCGCCTCAACCACCACACTACCTGCTGGCCCCAAAAGCCTATCTTTACTTTTTAGTTGCTTTTCACTTTATAAAAAGCTTAGATGGTCTAGCTGTGGTGACGCCCACTGCTAGAAAGCTCTGCAAGCTGGAACCCACGGGAGACCCAGGTCCCTCCCAGGGGCCGGGTGTGGTGGCGTGCACCTGCGATCCCTGGGGCTGGGGGAGGCTGAGGCAGGAGGCTCACTAACTCAGCTCTGTCCTGGGCAACACAGCTGAGCCCTGCTCCTCTCCTGCCTGAGACAGCAGGTGCGGCGGTGTGCAGACAGGAGGGAGAGGAGTGGAAGCTGAGACCAAGTGCCTTCTGGGAAAAATGTTTTCTGCTGCAAGAAAACATCTGAGGTTATGCTTTTTTTTAAAGAATTAATTTAATTTTATTTATTCATTCATTTATTCTTATTTGACCAGAAAAAGACACAGAGAGAGAGAGAGGGAGGGAAAGTGAGAAAGCAAGTCACTAGGTTCAGGACTCGAACCATGGTTGGTCATGTGGGAATGTCCAGCATCTTAACCACCATGCCACCTGCTGGTCCCCCTTTTTTTTTTTAAAGAGAGTTTTTGTTATAGGGTGCTTGCTGGAGAGACAGAGACACAGAAAGTGAGAAATCACCCCCTGGGGGGATGACCACACCACAATCCCTTCTCCTCCATTCTCCTCTTGGGATTTTGGGCACACACCAAACACACACACACACACACACACACACACACACACACACACGTGTGCGTACCCTGTGTATTTTAGGCTACCAGGTGTGGGATTCGAACTGCACTTGACTGCATGGGAGTCCAGTGGCGTAATCATTATGCTGTCTGTTGGTCCCTGGAGCTTATGTGTTTTTATTGGAGTGGTTTTTTTTTTTCTTTTTTTTTGGGTGGGGGGACAGGTTTTCACTATAGGGCGCATGCGCTCGCCAGACAGACAAAGAGAGAGATAGAGACAGAAAGTGAGAAATCACCCCCCAGGGGGTATGGTCACGCCGCAATCCCTTCTCCTCCATTCTCCTCTCGGGATCTTGGGCATGCACACACACGCACCCGGCGTGAGTTTTAAGCCACCGGGTCCGGGACGCAAACCGCGGTCGACTACGTGGGAGTCCAGCGACATAGCCATTACGCTAACTGCTGGTCCCTGGAGCTTATGTTTTTAAAAAATGTTATTTAATTCATTTTAGATTTATAGACATGATATGAAGGTGGTTTGGGGGGTTCCTGCACACTCTTTTTTTTTTTTTTTTAACTGTTTCATAAAGTTGTCTTTATTACTATTATTTTATACATTCACTCAGTTTACATCATTTAGCTTGTAGAGAGAATTTACCCAACATGAAATACACCTCAGACCAGTCCAGCTGAGAATACTGTACACGTTGGGCTGGCTGGTGGTGTGGTGGTTAAGGGCACTGGACTCCCACATGGCCAACAGTGGGAGTCCTGGATCTTATGGCTTTCTCTCTTTCTCTCTGTCCCTCTCTGGTCAAATTAAAGTAAATCAATAAAGTTAAGTAAAATAATTCTGTAAAAGAAGAGAGAATACTATACACACTATCATCAACAGATAATAAACCATATCTGCATCCCACAAATGTCTTGCTTCTCTATTTTTCTCCCTAATTTCCTTTCCTATACTCTTCCTCTCTCCCACCCTCCTTCCACAGTCTCCAGTGTCCATAATTATTTTCACTGCTTTTATGTCCTCCAGTCTCAGTCTCTACCATAGAGTGCAGACAGTCAGTATATATTAAGTGGGGACATGCAATGTCTCTCTTTCATAGCCTGACTTCTTCACTCAGCAACAAATCTTCGTCCACTTACTATCAAATGCCAGGGCCTTGTTGTTTTTTATGGCTGAATAGTATTCCATAGAGTACATGGGCCACACTTTTTCAATCCATTCATCAGTTCGTGGACATTTGAGTTGGTTCCATGTCTTAACAATCATGAGTAATGCCACAATAAACATAGACATGTGGGGCCGGCAGATGGCAGGATGGTTAAAGGCACTGGATCCCACATGGCCAACAGCTGTTCAAGTCCCAGACCTGGCAGCTTGCTTTCTCTCTTTCCCTTTCTCTCTCTCTCTCTGACTCTGTCTGGTCAAATTAAATAAAAATAACAACAAATGGAAAAATAAACAATTCTTTTACAAAAAATATAGATGTGAGAGCACTTTTCTGCATATTCTTTATCAGCGTCCTCAATGATGATATCTCAGTTAACTGGGCCCTTATCAAGACGCTAACTTTGCCCAGCCCTTCCAACCACAGACTGGATTCTAACATCACTATTTTTTAAATAGTTATTTAATTTTTATTTATTATTATTATTTAATTTTTACCTGAGACACACACACACACACACAGAGGGAGAGAGAGGGAAAGTGAGAAAGCAAGCCACCAGATCCAGGACTTGAACCCCGGTTGGCCACGTGGGAGTCTAGTGCCTCAACCACCACACCACCTGCCAGTCCCCTGATGTCACCATCTTTACCACTGCCATCCTCTTCCTGTTCTCAGGTCCATCCAGGAACCCACATGACATTTAGCGGTCCCACCCCCTCAGCCCTCACCCGCTGGTGGCAGTCCTTGTGTCTCTCCTTGTCCTTGGTGGTAGGACTCCCGAGAGCCTGGGGTGGCTTCTGTACGATGGCCTTCTGTCTGGGCTGTCTGACGTCCCTCACGGTGAGACAGGACAAGAGCGTAGCGAGGACAACCACGTCCTGTCTCATCGCACGCTATGGGGGTCCCTGACGTCCCGAGGGCGTCCTTGCCTGGTCGGGGCATCTTCTAGGTGTCTCCTCTGTGAAGGGCCTCCTCTCTCCACTAGGTGCCCCGTCCAGCCCATACTCCAGCAGGGAGAATTAAGCCGCATCTCCCAGAGAGAGGACAGGGCCGTGATTCCTGACACCGCCGCATGGACGAGCTGGGGGACTCGGGGGCTCTGCCAGCACTCGCTTCTCTCTGGGGTTCTGCCCACTGACTCGCACCCATCTGACCGTCAGGGGTGTCCCTGCAGCCGTGAGACCCGTGGCTCTCATTGGGAAGTGTGCCCTGTGTCTGGAGTCCCAGAGCCCTGCGTGTGGCAGTGGCTGGTGGTATGCCTGTCACATGGCTTCTGCCTTGTGGGGACAGCATGGTGTCATCATCCGTCTGCCTACTGATGGGGATTTGGATTATTTCCACGATTTTTTTTTTTTTTTTGAGAGGTTTTTGCTATAGGGCGCGTGCGCTCGCCAGACAGACAGAGAGAGACATAGAGACAGAAAGTGAGAGATCACCCCCCCAGGGGGGATGGTCATGCCACAATCCCTTCTCCTCCATTCTCCTCTCGGGATCTTGGGCATGCATGTACACGCGCCCAGCGTGAGTTGTAAGCCACCGGGTCCGGGACACGAACCACGGTTGACTACGTGGGAGTCCAGCGACATAGCCATTACGCTAACTGCTGGTTCCTATATTTCCACAATTTTGATATGAAGTGGTGTTACTGTGGGCTCCCTTGTCCAGTCTCCAAGGGTGGATGGGCTAAGCGAAAAGGTCTAGGAGTGTTGCTTTTTTATTATTTTTTTTTTAATTTGCTGGACGGAGAGAGAGAGAATGAGAATGCACTGCCCAGGGGGAATGACCACACCACAGTTCCCTCTCCCCCATTCTCTTCTCAGGATTTTGGGCACACATACACATGTGCCTGGCATACTTTTCAAGCTACCAGGTCCAAGACTCAAACTGTGCAGTCGGCCACGTGGGATCCAGCCTCCTCAACCTGCATGTCACTGGCTGGCCCCAGGAGTGTTCAGTTTGTCTTCTTTTTTGACAGTTTTTTTGCCTTAGGGTGCATGCACTTGCCAGAGAGAGAGAGAGAGAGAGACAGAGACAGTGAGAAATCACCCCCTAGGGGGATGGTCATGCCACAATCCCTTCTCCATTCTCCTCTCAGGATCTTGGGCACACATCCACACGTGCCTGGCATGATTTTCTTTCCTTTTTAAACTTATTTACTTAATTTTATTTATTCATTCAGTCAGTTTCATTTGACCAGAGAAAGACAGATACACAGAGAGAAGGAAAGTGAGAAAGCAAGCCACCAGGTCTAAGACTCCAACCATGGTCAGCCATGTGGGAGTGTCCAGTACCTTAACCACCACACTACCTGCTGACCCCCTGGCATGATTTTTAAGCTACCAGGTCCAGAACTCTAACCATGGTCGACCATGTGGGAATCTAGTGACATAACTGCTATGATATCTGCTGGTGCCTAAGAATATTCAGGGTTTTAATTTGTTGTTTTTTTAGAGAGACTTTTGCTATAGGATACATGTGCTCACTGGAGAGAGAGAGACAGAGAGACAGGAAGTGAGAAGTCACCCCCCAGGGAGGATGGCCACGCTACGATACCTTCTCCTCCATTCTCCTCTCAGGATTTTGGGCACGCACGCACACGTGCCTGGCATGAGTTTTAAGCTGCCTAGTTCAGGACTTGAACCACAGTTAGGACTACATGGGAGTTCAGCAGCATTACCATTATGCCATCTGCTGGTCCCAGAATATTCAGTTCTAAGCAGAGTGCAGCATGCTCTGCAAAGCCATGCACTAATGCACATAACCGCTTCCCCCAGGCCGTTGTGCCGGCAGGCCAGTCACCCCCTTACACCTCTGGAGCATTTGTGGTTGGTGCCCCCGGCTGTCTGACTTGCATCTTCCCGCCCATTTCTGAGACTTCCATCTCTTCGCCTAGCAGTTGCTCTCTGGTGCTCCTCTTCTGTGAGATCCCTGCTTGCACCTTCTCACGGTTCAACAACCGGCTGCCACCTCCCACGCTCGTGGGCTCTCCCGTGTGCTCTCCGGCCCTTGCTGGCTCTGTCTCCCTCCCTGTCCCTCTGGCCAGCACCTTCTCTTGCTCCCACCTATTTGCGTTCGAGTTTTCCAGCTCCCCTGGCCCCTGCTTGTTAAGCCCTCAGTGCCCTGGCACCTGGCCCAGATGGCGGTCTGCTGCAGGGCCTGGCCAGCGAGGGCCCTACGTCTCCATCTCTCCATCTGCCTTCCCCTCCGCAGGGTGAAGACAGCCCCCACGGCCTGGGAGACAGCTTCCCACTAATGGAGACCGGCACTTGTGAGGTGGGGCTCCACTCAGACCCCGGTTGGGCTCGGCCCCCGCCCCCTCCTGCGCCCCAGGCCTTGTGCTGGCCCTGCCCACACTTTCTTCCTCCAGACTGAGGCCTCTGAGCAGTGGGACTATGTCCTCGTGGCCGATCGTCACACCCTGCAAGACCATAGGCGGGAGCAGAGGCAGCAGCTTTTCCTCGGAGAGCTCAAGAGAAAGGGCTTCCACCTCAAGGTGGGCCGGTGCCTGTGGGGGACAGGCGGCACAGGGACAGGCGGGCCTGGGGAGGGGGCTGTGGCCTTGTGCCCAAGGCGTAGGGCACAGGCTGGTGGCTGTGGACGGGTGGGGCGGTCATTCCAAGGTAGGACAGAGGGTCCCACGTGGCCCCTGCCTGCAGGTGCTAGAGGACCAGACACAGGTGTTCTTCGGGCTCCGTGCCGACAGCAGGATCTTTGACCTGTATCGCACCCTCCTGCTGGAGCCCGAGGCTGCTGCCCCCAGTGCTGTGCCTCTGACTGGGCCACCCCAAGTCCCAGCCAACACAAGGTGAGCGGCCGTGCCCAGAGCCGGGGCCAGGAGGACCCTTGCCCACCTGTGTGCCTGGTCCATGCACGACCTGAGGCAGGACAGGCCAGCACGTGGGCGCTGTGCCTCCGTTTCCATGTCTGTGAGAAGGGATGATGACAGCTCTTACCTCTCAGAGTGTTTCGAAGATGATGTCTGATTGCTCCAGGAACGCAGAGTCGGAGCCAGCCTAAGAGGGTGGGCAGGACTGGGAGGCTCAGAAGCCACTCCCTAGCTGGCCCTCCTGGACCCTGAGGCCATCGTCTCTCACAGACCCCCTCTTCTCAGGATTGAGTGCTTCTTCCTGGACTTCTGTCCCCAGCCTCCCGGGCACCCGGACCAAAGACCCAGCAGGGAGTGCCTCCCCTCTCCCTAAGCACCTGCTGCTCCCCCACTGCAAGGCCATGCGGGAGCCTCCCAGTCCACCTACTCACTCTCATCCCTGTCTGTCACCTGCCCCACCCTCCAGCTCCTCCTAGCTGGGGTGCAGTCAGAGGAGCCCAGCAGAGGGTGTCCCTGGTAGTTAGTTACTGGAGAGGAGAGGGACATCCTGTGAGCACAGAGCCAACCAGTGTCGGTGGAGCAAGAGGGAGTCAGATGAGCCTCACGTGCGAGCTGGCAGGAGCAGGTCTGGGGGACTGTGTGTTCGTGGGTGCCAGGGTGCTTGGGGCCATGCCTCACGGGCATGTGGAGGAGGAGATTCTAGAGTATGGCTCTGCAGTCCTGCACTGGCCATGCTGCTGCTGGGCTGTGTGGCCTGGGGCTAGCTATTCCACCTCTTTGAGTCTCAGTCTGTCTCCACTGGCAAAGAGCTCAGGGCTATAGAGGGGTTGTGTAGGCCCAGGGTGTGCCTGGGCACATGGGGCTCACAGGTGGGAGGTATGAGTGGAGACGGGTCTGGGCGCCTGGCAGGTGTGAGTGGGAAGGGGGTCTGGACGTCGGTAGGGGTGTGTGGGGCCGAGCACCGGGCGCTGGGAGGAGAGGAACCAGCTGGCAGAGCCCTGTCCTGGCGGCTGTGGGTCAGGCCAGACCCGGGGCAGTAAGGGGGTGGGGGTGGCTCCCAAATGAGGCTCTGGTTGGTGCCAGGGTCTCTGTCCTGGAAGGGGAAGGAACGGGAAGGGGCCTGGGCCTGGCCAGACCTGAAGGCGGCTCAGGACTGGGAGGGCTGGGTCCACCAAGGCCCTGCAAGGCCACCCTGACCCAGCTCTGGGGTTTCAGAATCCGAATCGTGAACTTCATCCTAAACTGCAAGCTGGCAGCTGGTGGTAAGGATGGACAGGACAGGCAGGTGGCTGGGAGGGCACCGACAGGGGTGTACTGGGCAGGGCCCTTCCTTGGCCTTCATGCCTCTCTGACTTGCAACTCCCTGTTATCCCCAGAGTCATTCGAGGATTTGGTGAAGGATGGGGTTTTTAAGACCAGGTTCTCGTTGCACAAGGTACGGGCTGGGCCTGAAGGGGAGGGTCTGGGGCAGGACCCCGAGGCAGAGGAGCTCAGCCTGTCACTGTGACCAGGGGGAGGAAGACCTGAAGAAGAAGTGGGCCCAGTGGAGAAACGTGGTCCGCAACCAGCCGATTAATGAAATCAGGTAATGCGGCCGCAACAGAGCACCTGCGCCAGACCGCACACGGACATGCCTTCACACACACCTGTGCCACAAGACACGCCTGCACCCACACGTACCCGTGCCCCTCAGACACACCGGTGCCAGGTGTGCATCCCCTAGGACACACTTGTAGCCTGTACCACTCACAGCCACGCCTCTGCCCCCACTGATGCTGTCAACGCAGACACGCTGGGCCCCCACGCGGCCACACCGTGACGGCCGCCCTGCTGCTGTGCCGTAGGAACTACTTCGGGGAGAAGGTGGCACTGTACTTTGCCTGGCTCGGCTGGTATACCTACATGCTGGTGCCCGCTGCTGTCGTGGGTCTTGTCGTCTTTCTGAGCGGGTTCGCCCTGTTTGATGCCAGCCAGATCAGGTGGGCAGGGGCTGGGGTGGGCTGGGACCGGGGCTAGGGTTGGGGCTGGTGGCCAGGCCCTGCATCTGGAAAGAACCGACACCGGCCTTGCCCTCGCATCCAAGCAAGGAGATCTGTGAGGCCCACGACGTGCTCATGTGTCCTCTCGGCGACCACGGCCGCAAGTACCAGAAGCTCTCGGACACCTGCACTTTCGCCAAGGTGTGCCTCGCCGGGGTCCCTCCAGGGCCTGTGGAATGGCTGGCTCCTTTGTCCACCTGAGAGGGAGGGAGGCCGAGGCTCAGAACCCTGCAGAGCTGCCCTCGCCACCCTGCTGGGGGATGCTGGGTGGGGCCCCCGCCTCCAGGCCTCCCCCAGACCGCCGCCCCTCCCCCAGCTCACACACCTCTTCGACAACGAGGGCACTGTGGTGTTTGCCATCTTCATGGCTCTGTGGGGTGAGTTGCTGCCAGGCATCCCGGGGGGCCTCAGGGGTACTGGCCTGAGCCCCCAGGCCCACCTGCAGGCCCACCTCCTGGGTGCCATGACAGCCCACCTGCTCTCTGCAGCCACGGTATTCCTGGAGATCTGGAAGCGGGAGCGAGCCCGCGTGGTCCTGGACTGGGACCTGTACGGGTGGGACGAGGACCAGGTAGGCCCACCTGGTGCCTGAGGTGTGTGTCCCTGCCCAGGGTCTGCCCCGTCTGAGGCTCGTGTCCCTTTGTCCCGTCAGGAGGAGCTGGCCCTTGAGCTCATTAACTGCGCCGACTACCAGCTGCAGCCACACCAGCACTCCTTCCTGCGCAGCGGCGTCATCCTCGTCCTGTCACTGTTCATGGTGCTTTGGGGACCCGCGGGGGGCTGGGGCCAGGGCCAGGGCAGCCCCTCACCTAGTCCTGCCCCCCAGATCTGTCTCATGATTGGCATGGCCCACGTCCTGGTGGTCTACCGCGTCCTGGCCGCTGCCCTCTTCAGCAACTTGTCCCTGCCCTTCCTGGAGGAGCAGGTGACCACAGCCGTGGTGGTGACTGGGGCCCTGGTGCACTACGCCACCATCCTTGTCATGACAAAGGTGAAGGGCAAAAGCCAGGGGGAACATGAAGGGAAGGGGTGGCCTGGGGGGATGGGGGCCCCATGAGCCCACTCAGCCCCCACCCCTGCGGGCCGTGAGCCCACTCAGCCCCCACTCCTGCAGGTCAACAAGTGGATGGCACTGAAGCTCTGTGACTTTGGTGAGAGGAGGGGCTTGCAGGGCTGAGGGGCTTGGGGCTGTGGTGGGAGACCCAGGAGGGGCCTTTCCTGCTGTGCCCAGCACCTCTCCTCCAAGCGGGGCTTCTATTTGTACCTGGAGAACAGTGAGGGCCCCAGGGGTCCCCCAAGTTGTCTGGAAAGGGACAGACCAAGAGTGGGATGGCTGTCAGGTAAGGGGTAGGGGAGGGACAGGCCACGTGTCATTCCAGAGAAGCCCAGGACCTTCTCTGAGCGAGAGAGCAAGTTCACCATCAAGTTCTTCACACTGCAGTTCTTTGCCCACTTCTCCTCCCTCATGTACATCGCCTTCATCCTGGGCAGGTAGGGGCTGCCCACCGCCTCCCTCCGGCTCTGCCCCCTCTGATCGGCTCTTCCTCCTTTGACCCACCTCTGGCCTCCTCTGACCCATCTCCTGGCTCCTCTGACCCGGCTCTGCCTCCTTTGACCCAGCTCCCGCCTTTAAAAGTGACATCAGTTCGAGACCAGCAGTTGGTGTAACGGCTATGTTGCTGGACTCCCATGTAGTTGATCGTAGTTTGAGTCCCAGTTTGAGTCCTGGAGGCGTAAATTCACGCTGGGCGCGTGTGTGCGTGCCCAAGATCCCCCGCCCCCGGGAGTGATTTCTTGCTTTCTATGTCTCTGTCTCTGTCTTTCTGGTCAGTGCACGTTCCCTACAGCAAAAAACTCCCCCCCCCCCCCAAAAAAAAAAAAAAAAAAAAGATGCATTTTAAATCTTTAAAATAATTCATGCTTAAAACAAGTAGAGACCCCGAGTGCTCCCCAGGTCCCAGAGGTGACACTGGAGCAGTCTGCTGGGTCTTTCAGACTTTTTATGCACACGTATAGCTGCCGACATAAGTGGGTCTGTCCTGTGAGTCGTCCTATCTACCTTCTACGCTGAAAATGCACTGTGGGTGTCTGCTGCTTGAGTGTGCGTTCCAGGATGTCCTTCGTGGGGCTCATGTCACCACTTAGTGGACATTTGGGTCCTTTCCGTTTGGGGCTTATATACAAAGCTGCAGCAAGTACCCTCACTTCACCTTCCCATGGCAAAATGAGCCTTCCCTTCCAGCTGGTCTGTCCTTGGGCCCCTTCTGGTGCTGCCCTCTCCCTCAGGCTGTGCATGGCCCCGTCTTCCGGAAGCCCCTCTCCCTCTCCACGTGAGACCCCTTGTCCCTGAATGTCACACCTTCCTCTTCTCACTTTGCTCCCTGATTTTCCAGAAGCCTCCCGGGAAATCATCCGCGAGCCTGGCGCATCTCAGAGTCTGTCCTTTCCTGAGGATGTGCTGGGCACGCTGGCTGTGACGGCGTTCTGGGTTGGACGCTGTTTTCCCTCAGATCCCTGGAGCAGGGCTCCCCAACCCCATGGGCCACAGACCAGGACCTGTGTGTGGCCTGTTAGGAACCAGCTGCACAGCAGGTGCGTGGCCTGCGAGGAGGGAGCGAAGCTCCAGCTGTGTTTGGAGCCGCTCCGCTCCCCAGGGCTCACGTCACCCTGAGCTCCGCCTCCTGCCAGCTCAGCTGCGCATTAGATTCTCATAGGAGCGCAGACCCTACTGTGCACTGTGCACCCCAGGGATCTAGTTTGTGTACTCTCATAAACCACCCCCCCCCCCAAGAAAAATGGCCTTCCTCAGAATCTGTCGTGGTGCCAAAAAGGCTGGGGCCCACTGCCCTGCAGGAGTTGCTGCAGCCCGGCTCTGCCCGGTCCAGCTCATGGTCTCGTCTTCTCAGAGCTCCCGCACTGTGCCTCAGTGCCCTTTTCCATTCAGCGTGCTTCCATAATTCCTCTCTCTCTCCTATGTCACCAATCCTTTTTTCTTTTATATTTTTTTAAATCTCCACTGGCTTATTCCCGCCGTCGTACAAATATGCTGCAATACTTCTTTCAGAGAAATTTCTCTCACCTCGCCTGTGGCTTTCAGTCTCCCTCTGCCACCCTTATTCTCCCCCCACCTCCATGGCCAGCTTTTGCTCTTCTCCAGATCTCTGTGCCCGCTTAGGGACCCCTATGATCAAGTGGGCACCCCCAGGTCACCCAGGACAATGCCATCACTAAGTTGGGAGTGATTAGCAACCCCAGCACCCTCTGCTGTGGCAGATAAAAGTCCTTGATTGGCTAAGATAAAATATTCCCAGGCAGTAGGGTTAGGCTAGAGATGTCTTTGGGGGCCTGCCTCCCTGCCTGCGGCAAACACCGCCCTGAGCTTTCCTGCCGCAGAACAACCTTCTCTAGTCAAGTCTTCCATGTTCTGGGAGTCTTCTCCAGATAGATCCCATCGATTTCGGGTGAATTTCACTGTAGTTACTTTGTAACTTCTGCTGCTGTTGAGGCTAGTATTTTCTTTTTCTTTTTAATTATTTTATTATTATGATTTTGTTTGTATTACATTGGATCACATGTAACTTTACAGTGTATTACATTTCTTTTTCCAGAAGGAATACCGTTCATATCAGTCAATACAGACACATTAAAATCCCCATCATCATCCAATAGCTTTTCCTTTTTTCCCCCAGATTATTCTTAATATTCTAATTATTTTTTAAACATTCCATCACTATTTTGCTTGTAAAAAGACTTTACCCAACATGAAGTACTTCTCAGACCCGTGAGGCTCGTATTTTCTCACGCCAGGTTCTCCGTGACTTAGTCACATGTGGGGAAAGGCAGTTCAGCTTGAGGCCGGTGACCTCCCCACTCCAGGGGCCTGTTGGCTGATTTATCCATGCAGTCTCTGGTTCATTTATTTCGATTGTCCAAGTATATAATCGTATTTCCTAAAATAGTGATTTTTCCTTTGCAAATTTTTACTATTGATACTTTGTATTTCTCTTGCCTACTTGCAAGCAATTCTAGAACTGTTTTAAATAATGGTTGTCATGAACTATATATAATAGGAATGCTTCCAGGATTTCACTGCAGGACACGAGCCTGACCTTTGCTTCCACATAGTTTATATATATATACATATATATATGTGTATGCATGTGTATATATGTATGTATTATATATATTTTTATATGTATACACACATATACTGAATTATTTTTTAAAGAATTATTTATTTAATTGTATTTATCATTACTACTATTATTCAATTTGATCAGAGAGAGTGAGAAAGCAAGCCACCAGGTCTGGGACTTGAACCGTAGTCTGCCATGTGGGAGTCCAGTGCCTTAACCACCTACTTTTTTTTTAAGAATTATTTTTGTTTTGGGGACCAGCAGGTGGCGTGGTGGTTAAAGTGCTGGACACTCCCACATGGCTGACCACGGTTCAAGTCCTGGACCTGGTGGCTTGCTTTCTCACTTTCTCTCTCTCTCTTTCCCCCTCCCTCCCTCCCTCTGCTAAAATTAAAACATAAATGAAAGAATAAATAAAAAATAATAAGAAAAAGAATTATTTTTGTTTTAGCTTTATTTATTTATTTAATTTGACCAGAGAGAGACAAAGAGCGAGAGAGAGTGAGAGAGAAAAGTAAAAGCAAGCCACCATGTCTGGGAGTCGAACCGCTGTCGGCCATGTAGGAGTCCAGCGCTCTTAACCACCACGCCACCTGCTGGGCCCCATAGTTTATATTTTTTTTATCATGTTACGGAAAGCAGGTGATTTTGAACACAGAATAACTCCCACAGGGGAGAAGCTGAGGCCACTGCTAACAGACCTGTCTATTTGACCCTGTGAACTTGTCCATGTGGATGGCCGAGCCTGCCCCTGTGCACGCATGTGACTGCGTGTAGTGCAGGGTGCGTCTGGTGTGGGCAGGCCACTACCCCTTGTCGGTACTCACCTGTGGGAGGCCTACCCCGTCCCCTTTGCTGCCACTCCTCCCAGCTCCCCGCCTGTCCTGCTGCACCGCGCCCTGTCAGAGGCAGGGTGCTGGCTCTCCCTCTCCTGGGCCTCGCTTTCTTCCCTAGGATCAACGGTCACCCTGGGAAGTCCACGCGCCTGGCGGGCTTGTGGAAGCTGGAGGAGGTCAGTCTACCCTCGGGCCTCTCCACCCTGTCCTCACGCCTCCCTCTTCTGCCGAGCTCCCGCCTCACACAGCTCCCGCCCTGACCTCCGTCCCTGCCCGCAGTGTCACCTCAGTGGCTGCATGATGGACCTGTTCGTGCAGATGGCCATCATCATGGGCCTGAAGCAGACGCTCAGCAACTGCGTGGAGTACCTGAGGCCGTGAGGGCCCCTCCTGCCCTGCTCCAGCCCCCCAGGGAGCATAGCCCGGGGCCCTGTCCCTGCTGCCCCTCTGTCCCCAGCCTGTCCTGGCCCCCATGCAGTCCTTTTGCCCCCAGGTGGCTGGCCTACAAATTCCGCTCGATGCCGTGCCTTGGGTACCCCCACTTGTCCCAGGACCCCGTGCTCAGGGACTGGCAGCGCAACTACCGCCTGAACCCGGTCAACACCTTTAGCCTGTTCGACGAGTTCATGGAGATGAGTGCGTGGGGCCGAGTCGGGGTGCAGGGCCCATAGCCTGGAGGGTTGCTGTGCGCAGAGGGGGTGCTGGGGCGGCCCCTGCCCGGCCGCGGTGACCCTGCTCACCCTGCAGTGATCCAGTACGGCTTCACCACCATCTTTGTGGCCGCCTTCCCGCTGGCGCCGCTGCTCGCGCTCTTCAGCAACGTCGTGGAGATCCGCCTGGATGCCATCAAGATGGTGCAGCTGCAGCGGCGCCTGGTGCCACGCAAGGCCAATGACATCGGTCAGGGCCGATGAGCAGGCGGCTGGGGTGGCATCAGCCAGCAGAAGGCAGCGAGGGGTGCTGGGCAGGCTTCACCCTGTGGGCTCTCCAGCCGCCCACCAGGTCACCCTGAAGTAACCCTTCCAAGCAGACCAAGGGGGCGCAGTCCCAGGGGTAGACACCAGGATCCGGCTGAAGGCCTTGCAGCCCCCAAGGGAAAACCAGGAAGAGAAGCTGGGCCCCAAGGGTTGTGGGTGGAAGGGGCAGGAAATGTTAGCAGGTGGTCTTGGGCACCCAGACCAGCCGTACCGAGATGGACAGGTGTCAGGGTATGAACAGAGGGACTGGGGTGCTGGATGGGGGAGAGGGACAGAGAGGTGTTACGGAGCACCCAGTTTCAGGCTCAGGTTAAGGGGTCCTACCCAGGAGGTGGAGCAGGCTTGGGGGTCAGCTGAGTTGAGGCAGAAGATGGAGGATGGACACCTGAGCGCCTCCGGTCCCTGTGAGGGTGACGCAGGGGTAGGGGAGGAGAAGCTCTGTCTTTGCTGAGACTTCCTGATGAGTAACTGGGCCCCTGGGCTCTCGGCCGTGGGGCAAGCGCAGTGGATCTGGGCTGGAGGGCCTGATCACCTCACTCCGCTGCTCTGGCCCAGGAACCTGGCTGCAGGTACTCGAGACCATCGGCGTGCTGGCGGTCATTGCCAACGGCATGGTCATCGCCTTCACTTCGGAGTTCATCCCCCGAGTGGTCTATAAGTACCGCTATGGCCCGTGCGGACGGGAGGCCAGCCCTAAAGTCGAGTAAGCCTCTACCTGTCTGGAAACCACTGGGATGGAGCGGGCCCTACCACGACCAAGTCCTGGGAGCCCAGATTCACTCCCCGGGACATGGCTGCATGCTAAAATGCCTGGGGCTGCAGCGAGGCTGGGGCCCTGGGACGGCCCTTGCCCTGCCCACACCCACCCACAGACCATGTACTGGAGCCCGGGGATGATGGCTGGGACTGGGTTGGGCTTAAGTTCCCGGATGTGGCTGTTTTCTGAGCAGGCACTACCCGAACAGCTCCCCTCCCAGAGTTAGACCCCTCTGTGTCCCACTTCCAGGCACAGGGGCAGGGCAGAATCGTGTGCAGCTCCTCGGGGCCTCAGGAGGGGCACTGCACCTGCAGGCCAGGGCTCCGGGTGGTCAGCCCCAGGAGTGCTCCCCTCAGCCACTGCAGGGACAGCAGTTGGTGTCGTCCCAGAGTCTCCTCAGTCTCCCACAGTCTCCTGGGCATGGGGGTGTGAAGGGAGGAGGTGGTACGGGGTGTGCCGGAGGTTAGCTCCAGGGAAGCCCTGTGCGGTCCCGAGGGGCCACACCTCCCCACACTGCGCTGTCCTTGCCAGCTGCCTCACGGGCTACATCAACCACAGCCTGTCGGTCTTCCGCACCAAGGACTTCCAGGACCCCATGGGGATAGCGGGCTCAGAAAACGTGACCGAGTGCAGGTTTGGAACCCCCCGGCCCCCACGAATGCCCTCTGAGCTCCGACCCCTGGCCTCAGGCATATCCCCACCTCAGGTACCGAGACTACCGCAACGCCGACGACGACTACAACCACTCCGAGCAGTTCTGGTTCATCCTGGCCATCCGCTTGGTGTTTGTCATCCTCTTTGAGGTGGGCCAGGACTGGGGTGGGGGTCGGGCAGCTCCCCCTCCAGCCCTCCTCCCTGGCCCCGATCCCTGAGATCCCTGCCTCGCCCGACCTTGCTGGGCCTCTCTTGGCCCTGCTCCCTGTCCCCAGCACGTGGCCCTGTGCATCAAGCTCATTGCCGCCTGGTTCGTGCCGGATGTGCCGCAGTCGGTGAAGAACAGGGTTCTGGACGAGAAGTACCAGAGACTCCGGAACAAGCTGAGGTAGGTAGGGCAGAGGCTGGGCTGGGCTGGAGCAGCCTCGGGCCTGGGTTAGGGTCTGGGCCCTGATCCCCACCAACCCCACCCTGTCTCCAGCTCCAGCTGCAAGAGTACGGACCCCAGAGCAGTCGAGCAGCCCTGGCGACCAGGAGCTGAAACCCAGGACCGGCAGCTCCGCCTCCCACCCTGCCGTGGCTGTGTGCGCGTGGAGCGGGGGCTGTAGGAGGGCCCAAGCACAGGGGAGGTGCTAGGGCCGTGCACGTGTGGGCGTGTGTGCATGCCGGGACTCGCGTGCTGCTCACAGGTGTTGTAAGCCCTGCTCCATCCCCGTAAGAGCTCGGCTGGGCATGGCCCTGACTGGGACTCTGGTGACCGTCAGCACCCATAGGACTGAGGGGGGCTTCTCACACAGGAAGTTGGCCCATGTCCCCAGGGCCTCCCTCTGCCCCCAGGTCCTGCCCCTGCACCCTCCTGCAGGGGTGGGGTGGGGCGCTGAGCCACCTCTCTGGCACGCCTGGCCCCACTCAGGTACAGACATTTCTGTAATAAAATCGAGCCCGTTGGTGTTGATTTCTGGTCTACAGGGGATTTCTGCCCGCAGGCCCCGGCGGGAAACTGGGGCCCAGAGGGTGCAAGGTCTGGAATGCGGTAGCCTCAGGCCACCTGGCTGTCTAGTTTTCTCTGGGCTTCCCATGGAGGAGACCCTCACTGAGATCTGGGGGTGACAAGGGAGGAGGCCAGGTTAGCGGGTGGGGGTCAAGACAGGCTTCCTGGAGGAAGGGGAGGAAGAGCTGGGGGAGGAGAGGCACAACCGCAAGGCGCCCTTGGGGATAGTGGACTCGAGCACTTTCCGGACTTTCCGGGCTGGTTGGGCCGGTTTGGCTTCTGCCCCCAGCCACGTAGCGGCCGCGGCCGGCCTAGGGCTGAGTGCAGGAGCTCCAGAGCCAGCCTCGGGGTGCGAAGCGGGACACTTGGGTCCGCCCTCGCCCTGGCTGTGGGGCGGGGCTGCACCTGCCGCGGCTCGGGCTGTCGCCTCTGCGCACCTGGCCCAGGTGAACTGCCCCGCCCCCGCGCGTGCGAACCCCAGGTCCTGGCAGCAGGTGAGTGGCAGTCACAGCTCGAACCTGTGCAGGTGAGTGGAGGTTGAGTGGAACCGCGCCAGGACTGGAGTTGAGGGGCAGGGCGCTTCTTACCCCGGGAGCCCGTGGGCCACGGCGGTGGCGGTGGCGGTGGCGGAGGAAGTGGCTGGGAGCCAGGCAGGCTTCCCGCGTCGCCCGGAAGCCGGAGTTCGCCCGTGACCCGGCCCTCGCCGGGAGCGGGGGCTCGTGGGGATCGCTCTTTCTGCTTTGCCCGACGTGGTCAGTGGTTTCCCACGACCCTCAGCGCCGGAGAGCGGGGGCGGGCGAGGAGTGCCGAGGCGCGCAGGCCCCCGCTCCGCGCTCCAAGCCTGGGCCCGGGCGTGCGGCTCCCTGCGGCGCCGGGGCGGACCAGCGGACTGAGGCTGCTGCCGGGGCCAAGCTGAGCTTCCGCCCTCCGCGCGCCCCCGCCCTGTGTGCGCGCACAGCCCGCCTCGGCGCGCTCCCGCCGTCCAGGGCGTCCCCGACCCGCCTGCCCGTCGCGCCGGGAGGTGCGGGCCACCAAGGCCGTCCACCCCCGGAGAAGACCACGCACGGCGTGTGGGCCGCATGCTGGGAGGAGCGGGGGCCGGGAGCTGGAGCCCCGAGACCTGGGATTCCAGGTCACGGTCCTTCCGCCAGGAGCGCTCTGGGGACTCAGCACGCGCGAGGACAGGGGCGCCGCGCGTCCGAGACGAGCGGGAGACGCGGGGGGGACTGTGGCACGCCAGACCGGGCAGGGGCAAGGAGACCGCACTGGGTGCTGGCCAGGGTGCCGCACACGCACCGAGGCTGGGGACGTCAGCCCCGCCGCGCACGCGGAGAGCGCAGGAGGAGCCGGCGATTTCCGGGAGCCCCGCGGGGTGTGGGGCGTTGGGTTCGAGGTGTGGGGTGCTACCAGGTGGGCCTCGGATTGGCTGTAAGAGCGAGTGTCCGGAGATTGGAGTTTTTCCACTTGGGCTAAAGCGAGGACCAGGGGCACGAGGGTGGGGAGGGTGGACATTCATGGGCAGAGGGAGGGAAGGAGCTGTGTCAGGTCACCGCAGGCCGGCCCTGAGGCCCTGAGAGACGGCCACACAGAGCAGCGCTTTGTGGGGGGCCTGGGGGGAGCTGGGGCCTCGGCGTCGGCTCCAAAGGGCCTCCCTGTTCACTCCTGCCTGAGCTGCTGGGCCTGGTTCCTCAGCAGCGGTGTGGACACAGCGGTGCCCCCCGAGGGATAACCGGTTACTGCGGCCACCAGTGCTCGCCGGCCCTGGGCACCTTCAAGGAGGGCTGGTACCAGCTCCAATGAGGCTGAGGGGAAGGGCAGGTGCCGCAGGAGAGTGTGACCAGAGACAGGACAAGGTCACTGCAGGGTTGGGAACACCTGCTGGTGCCTTGAAGGTGGACCCCGGTGGGGTCAGCCCCGCAGGGAGACTGGAGGTCAGTGCTCCCATGTGGGCGAGGCAAGGGCAGGGGACTGGAAGAGGCCCTCGTGTGTTGCTAGGGCAATGCCAGCCCTGTCACTGGGCCCAAGCCCCAGGTCACAGAGGGGGGATGTCTGTGGTGTCAGTAGAGGAGGGCTGCCTCTCCCTCACTCAGAACCGCGGCCTCTGGTGTCTGCCTCATGTGAAAAGGGAGCACCGCCCTCCGGCGCCAGCCTGGGCTAAGGCCCGCGGACTGCCACAGACTCTTGCCACCCTCACCCATTTGGGGGCTATGCCTAAGTGAGGTGGATGGGGGAGGGCAGAAGAGCCTACCCAAGCCCTCTCATTGGCTGAGAGTTTGGGAAGGAAACCCTCATTCAGGCGGGTCAGAGTCAGTTGGGGGAGCAACACAACTCCTCCCCTCCTGAGTGTGGCCTCCTGGAGGCATGGGGAGGCAGGGCGCACTGCCCAGCTGTGTGCATGTGCAGGGTGGCCCTGGCGGGGGTTGTCTGTCCCAGGAGCCCCACATGTTCCCCCAGACCCCTGCCCCTCGGAGCACACCTCCCACACACACATAGTACAAGGAAGCGCAGCGTCTGGGTGGGCTGGGGCGGGCCCCAGAGGAAGGAGCCTGACTCACTGTTACAGGAAGAGCCACCAACTGCCCGCCCGCCACCAGGGGAAGGGGTGGGTGCCTGGGTGGGGTTTAGGTTCAGGAGAGGATGTGACTGCAAGGCCAGGAAACTACAGGGGACTAAAGCATACATAAACAAAAGCCAGGTCCTTCCAGTGCTCAGGGGTGCATCTGGGACAGCCTCGGTGCTGTGGCCCCTTCAGGGGGCCCAGCTCAGGGAGATTTTGCTCTCAGAAGCACACTGATGGCCACAATGACCAACGTCTTCCTCCAGGAAGAAAGAGCTGGAACCAGGTGACTTTGCCCTCCCTGCTGCTCTGAGCGAGCCTGCGTCATCTCATTGGGGCCTGTCTTTGGAACCAGGGCAGGCAGAGGGGAGGCCTTGCATGTAGGGTGCATGCATGAGTGTGCCTATGAGAGTGAGGAGGAGCAGGACGCTGTTACTGTGGCAGGACGCCAAGGATGGGTGTGAGGTGCACCGTGAGCTGCAGGACGCTCGGTCCCCGCTCTGTGTGAGGTGTTGGAGATGTGTGCTGTGTGCCTGGGAGGTGTGTGAGGGGAGTGTGCAGCCTGAGCTGTTTGGTGGTAGTGGGGGAGTGCAGGGCGGAAATATGCTGTGTGGGAGTCACACGCGTACAAATGGGCTGAGGATGGAGCTCAGTGTGTATGTATGTGAGCCAGAGGGCTGTGTGTGCACAGGGAGTGCAGGGGAGATGGTGCAGGGGCAGGGTGTGCAGGGGGAGAGGATGCAGAGGATGTAAAGGTAGGGTATGTGGGAAGAGGGTACAGGCGGTGTGCAAGAGAGTGTACAGAGGAGAAGGGCAGGGTGTATAAGGTAGAAGGTGCAAGAGGTGTGCAGGGGCAAGGTGTGCAGATGGAGAGGGTGCAGAAGGGTGTTCAGGGGAGAGCAGACGGGAGAGGGTGCAGGGTAGGGTGTGTAGGTGGAGAAGGTGCAGCAGAGTGTGCAGGGGAGAGGGTGAAGGGAGGGTTGCAGGGAAGGGTGAAGGGGGCAGGGGATGAAGGGAGAAATTCGCAGGGGAGGGCACCTACTGCCCCTACCCCTGTGCTCATGTCTTGGCAGTTCAGTGTTGACTTTAGGGGGGGCACCCCTGCAGGGGTTCAAAGTCTTCTGATTCCATGAACATTGAGGGGCCACTGCAGGGAAGCCCCTGGGATCTGCAGGGCACACGGTGATGGGTTAGTTGCCCAAGGGGGTGTGTCTTCTACAGCCTTTCAGTGAGAGGGTCTCCTGCTTCAAGGACTCTTCTGCCCTCTGTCCCAAAGGGCTTCTGGAAGGACCCCTTGCCAGCCCCTAGGGGAATGTGCCTCATGTCCACCAGCCCCTGAGGAACTTGCAGCCCAGCCAGACCTGGGGCTGCTGGCTGTGCATAAGCCCTGCAGAGGCAGTGGCTGGGCAGGCTAATGTACTCTCAGCAAACGTCTGTTGGATGAAGGGTGAACCTGCCCCCGCCCAGCCCCCAGGGAGGAGGGGATCTTCAGGACCCTGGGCTGCTAAGGAAGAGGATCAGGGCACCTCCTCCTCGTGGCCGTATCACACAGCTTCCGAGCCCCGAGGCGCGTGGCTGCTGCGGTGTGCTGGGAATGGTCTCAGACCCTGCGTAACAGAGCGGCCTAGGCCCAGGAAACCGGTTGGCACAGTGTGGACGAGTTTGGAAATGACAAGGCTGGTGATGGAGGGGACACAGGACGACCAGAAAAAGGTGCCCATGAGGCCCCTTGGAGCTGCCCACATTGTTCTTCTTGCTTGGACAAACTCAGGGCCTGGCTCAGCCCCGGGGTGTCCACAGGTGATGCGTCCACACCCATATAGGTACGCATGACTGCATCTGGAACAAACCCTATAGTTGGGACCGAGCAAGGGCCAGAATCAGGCAGCTAAGCACCTGGAGAGGGACACACCACACATATCCCCAGTGCCCCCAGGGCCTAACTGTGTGATGGGCACCAAAGCGCCCACCTGCATGTGGCGGCCCTGGTGCAGGAACAGCTGGCTGAAGCCAATTGCTACCAAGTGAGATGAAGTCCCCATTGGGTGCTTGTCCACTGCACCCCGGGTAGCCAGGGGCAGGTGAACATGGTCCTGGACTCAGAAGTGGTCCATGCCCTCCTGGGTCATGTGAGAGGGTGCCCATTCTGGCCACGTGTAAGGGGCTTGGGTGCTCCCTGGGCCCCATTGTCCTTGGCCTTCAGTCCGGTGGCTAAAAGACGGGCTGCCATTGGACAACGGAAGCTATGACATCTTCTGCAAGGACATCTGGTAAGAGACTGGGGTGTCAGAGTGACCACTGGACATACCTACGGCCACTCTGACCTTGGTCTGCAACCTCCTGGGTACTGACAGGTCACACAGGACACAGGCAGAGTGTCACACACACCCTGCTGCACCCCAGGCTGGTCAGAGGCTGGTCAGGTGGTGTCTGTGGCCAGCAGTTACTGGTTAACTCATCCTGTTCCTCCTTAACTTTTCCCTGGGAATGGCGGCAGCCTCTGACCACCCAGGCACACTGTCCGGTCAGCCACAAGGACAGAGAGGAGTCCAGCCCTTGGGGGATCACGCTGCATAGCCAAGGAGCCCGTGGAACCAGGGTGGCACCGCTGCACAGCCTGCTCAGAGGAGGCCCCAGCCAATCATGGCAGGTAGGGGGATCCGAAGGGGACAGGCCTGGGTCCCCACTCCACCTCCTGTCCCTCAGGTTGGTTCCGCTCCAAGCTCTCTGCTCTTAACTCTGCGCTCGGCTACAGGCCAGGGGTACAAAGGCCTCAGCTCCCCGTCCTGATGGCCCTTGGTCCTGAACCCAGGCAGGTGGTGAGTGAAGACGGGTCCTGAGCCCTTTGCTGCCCAGGACCTCCAGGCCAGGCTCACAGGGGTCAGTAGTGCCCAGAACACCAGTGGTGGGCACTGCGGGAGGCCACCAAGGGCGGGCTAGGTAGGTGTGGGCAAGTAGGAGGCCACTCTGCGAAGATGGGGGTGGTCTGCTCCTCTGACCTCCCTGATTTTTAAAAAATAATTATTTAATTTAATTTTATTATTATTTCAAATTTGCTATAGGGCATGTGTGCTCACCAGAGAGAGAGCAAGAGGGAGAGAGAGCAAGCTATCGGGTCTGGGACTTGAACCACAATTGGCCATGTGGGAGTCCAGTGCCCCAACCACCATGCCACCAGCCGGCCTCATGACCTCCCTGTTTTAAAGACAAGAAGTTCGGACCTCAGTGGGATGGAGGGCTTGCCTGGGCCAGAAGTAGCAGGGCCCAGAATTTCAGGCTCTGGGTGAGGGTAACAGCATGCTCAGCACCTGAGTCCCCAAACCCATGGGTGCCCACATTCCTGGCAGCCCCCCAGTAGAGGCGGGCCAGACTGGGGTGCAGTGGCCAGCCTCTCCTCTGGCGTGGGAATCATAGCATCACCCAGAGCGGGCAACAGATACACGTGATGAATGTGGGGGCTGGACTCATGTCCTGTTCAGCTGGGGACAGTGGGCCCCTCGTGGCCAGGATGAGCCAGCTCAGCCATGTCTGGCTGCTACTTTCCACGCTAACCTCTCCTATGCCCAGGGCAGGTGGGACACACACGACGCACCACTGCTGGGGAAGATGTGCCGGGCACTGGGCCTCTCCCTGTGAGATCTGTGGGAGGACATGGTGTAACCACCAAGCAACACACATGGCCCTCCTTATTTACCGTCTGTGGATGAGGGGGAGCCCAGCGTCCCAGCGCAGCTGACCCGCTGTCTTCTCTCCGCAGGTGTCTGCGACAGGGCCCCCAACTTCCTCTACCCAGCTGAAGACCAGGTCCTGGGGCCCGCCCTAGGCAGTGCAGTTGCTCTGAACTGCACAGCCTCGGTGGTCTCTGGGTCCCACTGCCCCTGGCCTCCAGTCCAGTGGCTGAAAAATGGGCTGCCACTGGGCAATGGAAGCCACTACAATCTCTATGAGGACTCCTGGTAAGAGACCAGGGTGTCGGAATGACCACTGCACACACCCGTGGCCACTCTGACCTGGTCGGCAACCACCTGGACGTGGCCGGGGAGTGACTGGTCACACACAATACAGGCAGGGTCAGACCTGAGAGTGCACGGCCCTGTAGACACTCACCTTGCAACTGCCAGGGATACGGGTGCCAGCGAGTCCCAGGACATGACCGGTTGGCCAAAACAGAGGACTCCCAGGACCCAGACCCAGGGTTTGGGTGGCTGTCCTGAGACGGACCGCACCCTCCCCAGGTTGTGGCCACTTTCTTAGCCATGGCCCTAGAACTGCCCAGGAAGCCCAGATCTGTCACCTGCCTGGATTAGTCCCAGACAGGTGGGATTCTGGGACGTCTGATAAGAGGGTGGGATTGGTCTCTCCAGGATCAAGCCCAACTCCTCAGAGGTGCTCATATCCAGTGTCCTGGGGATCAACCTGACCAGTGCTGAGGACTACGGGACCTTCACCTGCTCCATCCAGAATGTCAGCTCTGCCTCCTTCACTCTTGGCAGAGCTGGTGAGGGAGATATGCAGGGGTGGAGGGAGGGAGATCACCCAGGGGTTCTGGAGGCTTGGGATAAGCTGAAAGAACAGAGGCTCAGTTCATGCTGTCCTCAGGCCCAGCAGGCCACCTGCCTGCGGTGCTGGCCTCCTTCCTGGTCCTTCTGACCCTGCTGCTGGCTGCTCTGCTGTATGTCAAGTGTCGCCTGAACGTCCTGCTCTGGTACCAAGACGCCTACGGGGAGGTGGAGGTGAATGGTGCGTGGGGAGGTGGAGATGACCTGTGCATGCTGGGGGATTCCCTCCTGCAAAAGGAGGTGGCTTCAGAGGTGGGGGGAAAGGAAGCTTTAGTTCTGGACGGCTCTGGCATGCACAGCCCATATAAAGAGGTGTCACCGTGGGGCTAGGGGCTGGGGTGAGCAGAAGAGTTGGGATGGCTTGGGGAAGCCAAGACTGGGCACTGGGGACCCGGGGAGGGTGGTGGTGGTGGTGGTGGGGGGGTAACTACGCGCCAAGGCCACGGAAGCAGCAGCTCTGATCGGCCGCTGTCCGCAGACGGGAAGCTCTACGACGCCTACGTCTCCTATAGCGACTGCCCCGAGGACCGTAAGTTCGTAAATTTCATCCTGAAGCCGCAGCTGGAGCGGCGTGGTGGCTACAAGCTCTTCCTGGACGACCGCGATCTCTTGCCGCGTGCAGGTACCCCCGCCCCTGCCGCTCGTCCTGCCCGCCCCTCGCCCGCCCCCAAGGCCCCTCATCGCTCATCCCGCCCCGCCCCCCTTCCCCACCGTCGCCGGTCGGGTCCCGAGGCCCTGCCCCTAGGCCTCGCCCAGTGGCTCATCCCGTCCCTTGCTCTTCGTTCCGGGTCCCCGCAGAGCCCTCCGCCGACCTCCTGGTGAACCTGAGCCGCTGCCGGCGCCTCATCGTGGTGCTTTCAGACGCCTTCCTAGGCCGGCCCTGGTGCAGCCACAGCTTCCGGTGGGTCCCGCGCGGGGTTGGGTGGGCCCCAGCCGCGCCCCCCTGACGGCCCCACCTCCGCAGGGAGGGCTTGTGCCGGCTGCTGGAGCTCACGCGCAGACCCATCTTCATCACCTTCGAGGGCCAGCGGCGCGACCCGGTGCATCCTGCGCTCCGCCTGCTGCGCCAGCACCGCCACCTGGTGACGCTGCTGCTCTGGAGGCCTGGCTCTGTGGTGCGGAGGGGCTGGTGGGGAGGCGCTGGGCGCGGGTGTGAGTAGAGCTGGCTGTGCCCCAGCTCGGACGGAGGCTGCCCGGTGGGACCTCGATGGGCTGTGGTCAGCATCAGAGGCCAGGCGCTCTTTGGGGCCAGGCGGCCGTGGGCTGCCATTTGCACCCCGCACGAGTTCGCTCATTGCCGACTGCCCCAACCTGGTCCCCAGACGCCTTCTTCTGAGTTTTGGAAAGAACTGCAGCTGGCGCTACCGCGGAAGATGCAGTACAGGCCGGTGGAGGGGGACCCCCAGACACAACTGCAGGATGACAAGGACCCCATGCTGATTGTCCGAGGCCGCGTCCCTGAGGGCGGGAGCCTCGACCCGGAGCTGGACCCTGACCCTGAGGGAGACCTGGGTAGGCTCCTCAGCCCACCCCTGACTAGAGATGCTGGCCTGGGGTGGAGGGTGGACACACAGGCAGAGAGGAGAGGTGCGAGGAACTGTCCCGGCAGCTCCTCCCTGAGCTCCTCCCCTGGAGCTGCTCAGCCTGGGGCCAGCGTGGGAGCTTCTCGGACTGAAATGCCACCGTGCAGAGGGGTGAGCACCTAGTGGCCCTGGCAGCCGGTCCTGATGGAGGCAGACTGTGGGCAGCCCAGCCTCAGGCCTCCGATTCCTACCTCCTCCCCAGGTGTCCGAAGGCCAGTCTTTGGGGAGCCATCGGTTCCACCGCCCGTGAGCGGGGTCTCGCTGGGGGAGAGCCGGAACTGCGAGGTGGACGTCTCAGACCTTGGCTCCCGAAACTACGGTGTCCGCACGGACTTTTACTGCCTGGTGTCTGAGGATGACGTGTAGCCCCCTCTGCCCTGCCCTGGTGCTGGGCCTCCAGGGACAGCTGGAGGACAGGGTCAGGGAGGTCCTTTCTCTGTTCAGCAGGACCTCTGCCTGTGGCCTTGGGACTCTCAGGGAAGGAGTGTGGTCCTGGGCCCCTCCTCATGCCAGAAAATAAAGTCCTTTTGGATTTTGCCTAGGCCTCGTGCTCCTCTCCTGGGGCAAGAGGGGCCCCACAGCACCCTGAGCGGAGCACCCCAGCCTTCTTTTTGCTCAGATTCTCTGTCCCTTCCACCTGTCCCTTCTCATCCTCGCCATCACTCTGTCACCAAATCCACCTTCTCTCCATCCTCTGTCCTGAGCCAGCTCAGCATGGCCCTTGCAGGTAACCTCCTTGGGTCTCCCTGACTGGTACCTAGTTGGAGATTGGCACCCACTCTGATCCCAAAAGATCCAGGTGGAGACAGCCCCCCTCAGAGACCTTGAGTCTTAAGCTTTGCCGAAGTTTTTGTTGCAAAAATGTCACCAGCAGTTTTACAACCACATGTCCTGCCTCTGAGTGAGGTGGGTAGTGACCCGGAGCCTCCGTGAGAGCCCCTGGAGGAGACCTCCAGCTGCAGGGGGCCGGGCTGAGGTTGCTGGGCATCTGGGGTGGGCAGAGAGGTGTTGGGTATGTTTGCCACATGCGTACCACCCAGGGGCAGCACCGCCTCCACACTGCTGCTCGTGTGGTCCCAGCCCTGCCGTGCCTGCCTCATGTGGCCCTGAGGCTGGCCCTGCCATCTTCCTGTCTCTACCCTCTCAGCCGTGCATTGCCAGCCCCCCTCTCCTGGACACCTTCCTCCCAGTAAGGAAGATGACATTGGGAATCTCAAGGGGGTGTGTCGTCAGAGGCAGGTGTGTCTGGGGACACTGCAGGCACCCCAGGGTCAGACTTCCTGGGTCAGACAAGCCAGGGAAGCTGCAGCTGAGTTTATAACCACCTTTATTAGCGTGGGCTGAGCAGAGGCACTGCCAGGTCTCCGCCAGCCTTACCTCTGCCAAAGTGACCAGCTCACCACCCCATGCACCAGAGCAGCCTCAAGCCCTGCCCCACCCCCTGCCCTGCAGAAGCCAAGTCCCCAGCTCCAAGCCTCTGTCCCCTCCTTGTGGCCCAGGCCTCTTGAAGGTGCACATAGGGCTCCAGTGAGAAGCCCCTTGAGCATCAGCCTTCTTCAGGCTAGGCTGGCAAGCAGCCTGGACCGAGCCTGGTCCTCGGAGGCAGCCACATCACCTTCTGCTCCTCCAGGAGGCCTCGCCTATGGGCCCAGGAAGTCCTCCTTGCGGTAGCCTTTCTGCAGTGGAAGGGAGACCAGGAGTCAGGGTGCACATCTGCCTGCCCGCCCTCCCCACTGTGGCTGCACACGGCCCACGCCCCTTGCCTCTGGGCCAGGCCTGCTCCACACGGGGCCTGTGTTTCTCTATGGCCAAGTCCCACCGCCCACAGTGCTGCCTGCTCCCTGGGACATGGACATACCGCCCGGAAGTCACGGTGGAGCTTGTTGTACTGCCACAGGTTGGCCAGCAGGCTGGAGGCTGCCCGGGAGGACTTCTCACTGTCAGGGCTGGAGGAGGGGGCAATTCAGGAGGGTGGGCATGAGGCAGGGTGGGACAGAGGACCCCGGGATCAGGTCAGCCCCCACCTGTCTCTCTTCTTCTTGATGAAGATGAGCTTTCGAAGCCCATCGAAGTAGAGCAGGTCTCGGGCTGCGATGGGGCTGGCCACCACGAGGTTGTTGAGCACGGCGATGATGTTGACCAGCACCTCGGCTGGGGGACACTTCTCGCCCACGCTGCCAGGGAGCTTCTCGATCAGGTGGCTCACCACCTTTGTGGCTGTCGGAGGCCCGGCAAGGTCAGTCTGTGCCCATTCACGGCTCCCTCAGCCCCGTGGACCCCGCCTCCATTCACTGCTACCTCGGCCCGTGGGCCCCGCCTCCCCCAGGGAGCCGGCATGCTTGACTGCCACAGCTGGCTCAGCTAGTGAGGAGAGCCCTACCGGGAGAGAGTGTCGGCAGAGCCCACAACGGGCCGCCCAACTCACACATCTCGTCCTTGTTCCTGGCGTTCCGGGACAAGTTTCGGATGAGACCCGTCAGCGAGCGCAGCTGGTGGTGGTCAGCGGTCCGAACACGGTCCAGCAGGGGGTTCAGGATGCGCTCCTGCTCCAGCGCCAGGCGGCTCAGCACGCCCGCCCACTGTGTGTGTTGGAGGAGGCAGCGAGAGTAGGTAGAGCCCCAGGCTGGCCTCCCAGGCTGCTCCTTGCCTCCCTCGCTCCAGCTCATGGGGACCTCAAGCCTGGGCGCTGCTCCGCTCCGCCTCATCAGATGCCCCTGCTCTGCTCAGACCTTCCACTCAGGGCAGAACCTAGCTTCTCACGGGCTCAAGGCCCAGCCCTGGGACGCTGACCTCAGGGCTCCTGGCTGCCCTAAACAAGCCCTGCCCACTGGCCCTGCAGGCCCCATCAGCTGGTGTTCCACACCGCACACTGGGCAGTTTTGCTCCTGTGCTTTGCCCCTGTCCACGGTCCCTCCTCCAACAGGCTGTAAGCTCCAGGGAGCAGGCTTCTGTCCTCTGCCCCTCCTACCCCACCCTGGCCAGGCCGGGGACACTCACCCTGCGGTCGCCCGCGGTGATGTTCTGCAGGGCCCCTGCGGCCGCCTCGGTCGTGTGCCTGTTGAGCTCACAGCGCTGCAGCAGCCGGTTGTAGAGCCCCACGATCTGGGGGCTCCACAGCCACTCCAGGCCTTTGGGGTCCTTGGACACCTCAGCAAAGGTGAGCGTGTCAGCTGTGAGTGGCAGCTGGGTGTGGGGTGAGAGTGTCAGCAGGGGGCCGTGGGGCCAAGCTGGGTCCCCCTGCTCCTGTCCACTCGGCCTGTACCCACCTCGCGCAGCCGCCGGCTCTGTGGCGTGAAGCAGCCCACCACCTCGCCAGGCGGCACCCCTGCCAGGTCCCTGCGGCCCCTGCCCTCCAGCCGCTGCAGGGCCGAGGGTGGCATCTCGTCGTACAGGCGGTAGGACAAGTTCCTCAGCACGCACACCGCGTTCTCCACGCTCTGCAGAGGACGCGGGAGGGGTCAGAGTGGGCCACAGCCCCTGGCCCCCTCAGCGGTGGCAGCCCCTCACCTTGTCCTCGCACTTGCCCACTTCCAGGGCATGGTTGATGTAGGTGACCAGGGCGTCCACCAGCCCGTGGCACTCGCGCATCTTCTGGCGAGTGGCCTGAGAGGCTGAGCTGAGGTTCCTGGGGATGGAGGCAGATCAGAGCCCTCCCCAGGACCTGGGGCAGAGACCCCTCACAGAAGTCTGGGGAGAGCCCCCCGGGATCCTAAGCAGAGACCCTGTCATGGGGACTCCAGGCAGAGTCCCCCACAAAGACATGGCCAGAACCCTCCAGGGACCCCAGAAAGAGGCTCCCTGAAGGGCCCCCACACAGAGACCCAGGGACACGTGGTCTCAAGTCCTTGTCCTAGGCCGAGACTCCTCAGTATGGATCCCTTCCCCGCAGACTAGGCCAGCCCCTGCACACTCCCCCCTAGTCTGCTCTTGGCAGCTCGGGAGTTGGGGATGTCAGATGGAGTCCCTGGCTTAAGGAAGCCCCGGCCTGCAGCCCCACCTGGTGGCCACACCTGGCCTGCCTAGCCCCCGTGCTTGCCTGGCACCCACTTCTCCCAGCGACTCCACTACCTCAGATGGAAGCTGCTTCCTGGCCTCCCCACCCTCCTCCTGTCCCTGGCACCTGGTGCCCTGGGCACCCGGTCCCTCCCCATGGACTCTCCCACTGGGCCCCACCCACGCACCTGAGGAAGCCTGTGGCGTTGTAGAAGATCTCGGCCTCAGAGGCGGTCTGCTGGATGAGCGGGGGGCCGCCGGCCCCCGACAGGGGGCTCAGCACCAGGTCCGTGAGCTGCTCCAGTGTGTCCCGTGCCAGGCGGTCCTTCAGGTGATCGCTGGACGACAGGTTCCACAGGATCCCTGTGTGGGGCCGTGCCTGAGTCAGGGCCAGCCCAGCTGCCCCCTGCTGTCCTGGGGCCGCCTGGTGTCTTGTGCCTCACCTAAAACCCTGTTGGGATGACCCCGAGTGTGGCCTTTGGGGTTACAGAGATGGGGCCACGCAAAGAGGATGACATTGGGGGGACAAGAGCCTGGGGTGGGGGTGGCACCACAAGGCCACAAGGGGGAGCCGCTGGGCGAGATGAGGTAGGACAGGGAGAGGGCCGAGAGGGCAGAGAGCCGCTTGGCTCCTGGCCAGCCATTAAGGCGGCTGTGTCGCATGGCTGACCGTGCGCCAGGCACATGTGTGCGCCCAAGACTCCAAAAGGAGAGTGAAGGGGAAGGGTTTGTGGCCCCGTGGGGGTGCGTCTCACTTGTTCTCTCTCTTCTCCCCAAGTCATCTGGAAAACTTTTTTGAAAAAAGAAAGGACAGATGGGACCAGCAGTTAGCGTAATGGCTATGTCGCTGGACTCCCATGTAGTTGACCGTGGATCCAGTACTGGACCCGGTGGCTTAAAGTCACGCCGGGCGCGTGTGCGTGCGTGCCCAAGATCCCAAGAGGAGAATGGAGGAGAAGGGATTGCGGCGTGGCCATCCCCTCTGGGGGGTGATTTCTCACTTTCTGTCTCTGTCTCTCTCTGTCTTTCTGGCGAGTGCACGCACCCTATAGCAAAAAAAAAAAAAAAAAAAAAAAAAAGAGAAAGGGACAGAAAGGCAAAGGGAGGAGGGGACAGTGTGGAGGGGCAAGGATAGACTGGGGTGACAGACAAGGGTGCCAGGCAGGGAAGAGGGCCAGTCAGGGGGCAGGAGCCAGGCTGGGAGGTAAGGCAAGTAGAGGTGGGGCTAGACAAGAGAAGGGGACAGGCTAGAGAGGTAGGCAACAGGGGAGGGGACCCGGCAGGGAGGAGATGGTGCGGGGGGGGGGGGGGGCTGGCACCTGTGACGTTCTTGCGTAGCTCATCATCCTGCTCACGCAGCGTCCGCAGCAGCTCAAAGATACCGTTCTCCTCCACCAGGGCCAGCTTGTTGTCCGCGTTGTCATAGATGAGGTTGCGCATCGCGCCTGTGGCGTGACGCTGCACCTCCTGGTTGGCGTGGTTGAAGAGCTTCACCAGCCTAGGCACTGCCTGAAGGCTGCGGGCCTGCGGGCACAGGCACGTGGGCATTGGCACAGGTGTGCAGAGACGGTGCAGGCATGTGCAGGTGTGCACAGCTGTGTGCGTGTCGGGCGCATGCAGACAGACCCAGGGTGTGGACACGGGAGACGGCGGTGTACGTGTGTGTACGGGTGTGAAGCAGAGCGGGCGGGCGTGGCAGGTGGTGCAGCCGTGTGCACGCAGGTGCAGGTCGCCCCCTGCCTCTGCTGAGGATGCTCTGGACAGGTGGGATCTGCCCAGTCAGCTGGGGCAATGAGGGGTGTGACATGGGGGTTGCTGAGGGTGCTCGTGAGGGGCGTTCAGGGGCCAGCGGAGTGGTCACCACGCGTAGGGAGGGTTGACAGCGGGGCAGTCACCTGCTTCTTGGCCGCTGCGTCACTGTAGCACTTGTGCTGGATGTAGGCGGCGCCCAGCACCTGCAGGTTGGGGTCTGAGGCCATGAGGTACTTGACTGCAGAAGGCAGGTCGATATCATCGAAGCTGCAGAGCCAGGGGTCAGGGGTCAGGCTGGCCTGGGGTCAGGCCAGGACCATGGCAGCAGCCCCCTCCCATGCCAGGCCCAGCTGGCTCACCCGCTGCTGAGCCTTTGCAGAGTGCGGTGGCCCATGTAGCTGTCCAGCCCGCGCATGTCTGGCAGGTGGCCGGTGTCGGCCAGGCTGAGGCTGCGCACGGACGGCGCGCGGGCCACAGGCTCCAGGACAGCCCCTGGCGCGGCCCCTGCCACCCCACGGCTTCTGTGGCTGCTCTGGAATCGCTGCAGGGTCCGCATGGCGGGGGCACGGATGGTCCGGCTAGGGGCCCCTTCGGCGGCCTCTGGCCAGTCCAGCCCGGCTGCGCGGCCCGAGCTGGAGCTGGCCTGGCGCTCATAGGCAAAGGCCCTGTAGCTGGAGGCAGCTGCGGGCTCCAGCTGCTCGGACACCACACTGTAGCGGTCATCCAGGCCCCCAGCCCCCAGCCTCAGGGAGCGCAGAGACAGCGTGTCATAGTCGGCTCGGCAGCCGACCCCGCCACGCTCGTGGAAGGACATGGGCCGGGCGGGCATGGGTGGGCTGGGCTGGGCGCCCTCGTACCCCACAGCCCCAAAGGCACTGCCCCCGTTGGGGGCGGAGCTGAGCCTCCGGTTGCCGCTCAGGTCCACGGCTGAGCGCGAGGACCAGGAGCCTGGACTATAGGCTGGCTTGGCGATGGGCCGGAACGTCTGCGGGCAGGAGGAGAGCAGTAAGGGGGTGCCTGGAGCCTCGCTGCGGAGCCCCCTGCTTTGTCTGGATGGCAGAGCTCACTGTCCCCACTCAGATGGCTCCTGTCACTCACCGAGGTCTTGTCCCCGCTCAGGCCCTGGGAGCGGGAGCTGAAGCCAGACTGCAGGGTGTGGTACTGAGCCCTGGACGCGCCTGTGGAGAGATGGCTATGTGCTGCGTCCCGCCTCCCCTCTGCCAGGCATCCCTCTGTGACCCCAGGGCAGGGAGGCCATGTCCCCGTCCCTGCCACAGCCTCGTCTCTCACCCAGCATTAGCCCTGGTGGTCCAGTCCCCACTGTCCCACCTCCAATGCCTCCTCTGCCACAGGAGAACAGATGCGCTCACCCCACTGACCTGGCCGCCTGGGGAATGTGGCAGTGACCCCTTCATTACCTGTGTAGTCACTGTCAGGGCACAGCACCTGGCCCCCTCCTCCAGGAAGCCAGCTCGGCCTGCCCCAGCCCACACTGACCTCCTCGGAGCTCCCCTGTGCCCAGACCCCATGTGTACCGCAGTCACGGGGGAGTGGCACTGCCCTGGCTTAGGACACGTAATCTCCCTCGACCAGTCTGCCCTGCTGGGCAGTGCCCTCTCTCACCTGGCAGAGCCTGAGGCAGGGACCACACCTGCCCCATGAAGCCACATGTAAGCAGAGAGCCACAGCATGAGCCCGACTCTACAGTGAGTGGACAGAGGTGGGTGGGTGGACGGCGGGGGGCAAGAGGGTGGGGAGACAGGTGGGAGGAGACAGGGAAGGCTGATTGGCTGTTTGGGAGAATGAGGGGATGGAGGGATGGCGGAGCGGGGGGGGGGGGCAGTGAGGGCCACGGGAGGAAGGCCAATGGGCACTTGGGTGGGTACGTGGGCGGGTGCAGAGGGGGCAGAAAGTTGGGGTGTAGTTGGTGGGGGGCAGGCAGCTAGAAAATAGACCAGCCGAGATCCGCTGGGTAAAGGCTGAATCCAGGACAAAGCAGGGGCGGCCTGGGGCGCAGTGGGGACCAGGTGATGCTGAGGCAGGGACCGGGGAGGGTCTGGCCTCCACCAGGGTCCCTGCTCATAGGAAGGGCCCTCGGGCTGGAGGACGCCTGGGCAGAACAACTTGGTCAAAGAGGCTCCGGGTGAGGGTGCAGGGCAGGGGGTGGAGCCAGATGGAATGGGGACTCCCCACCCAGCATGCGGCCCAGACCCACCCTGGTTAATGGGGCTTCTGGGCAGGGGCTATTAACCCTTTGACGCTAGTAAGACCCAGCCTGGGGACCTTACTCCACACCCAAATTATAATCCTCCCCTAATTGGCAAGGGGGTCAAAGTGGTAATTAACCCCTCCCTGCATCCTCCTCCACCCATGACCCCTGGTCACCAGCAAGGCTGAGGCCCAGGGAGGACCCTGCATTCAGGTCTCTGATGGCTGACCCTTCTCCCCCTGGCTGGTGCCTGGAGGCCAGTCCTGGGAAAGGTCCCTCTAAATGTCACATGGGCCAGTGTGGACAGAGGTCTGGGCCCTGAGATTGTGGGAAGTCCGTCTCACTGTCTAACTGAATCCCTGTTGCTGTCCCTGGCAGGGGAGGAAATGGCATTTCTAGAATGACCACCCTGCACTCCTGTCAGTGTGATCCTCTAACACGCACGCTCCCCCAGCAGGGCCAGCATTCCTGCACAGGTGGGCCTGGCCGGCACCGGGGAGCACCCCAACCTGCTGTTCTCACTGAGTATCTGGGGCACTCTGGCACGCCTGCCTCCAGCAATTCCACAGGGAGTCCCTGGTCCAGACAGGCCCTGGCTCTTGTTCAGGGTTTCCCAGACACCTCTCGCCCATTCTGTTCTGCTCGTTTGGTGGGGACTAAAGGGCTGGTGGTGAGGCCTCTGGAGCCCGAGGGTCTGTGCTGTGTCCTGGCTGTGTGAGCCTGTGTTCCACGGGGCCAGGCAGGTGCGTGTTCCGGGTTTACCGACGAATGGGCCTGGCCTGTGCTCTGTCTCCCACAGGGAGGGCTCAAGGCCCAGGGGGCAGGTGAGACCCATCTAGCCTTGTCCCAGGGACCCAGGGGTCCCTGCTGGGGTGGGACGCCCCACCCATGGCGTCTCCCCACGCTTGTTGGGGCGGGGCGGTGACTCAGTGCAGGGCCTCAGTGAGTCAGGGAGCTGAACCCCAGAGCCCGGCCTCTGCGGCCTCTGCCCCTCACACCACCACGCCCCCCCGCGGCCACCTCTGCCAGCCCCCACCTCGTCCTCCTCGCCTGGTGCCCCCTGGGCAGCTTAGCCTACCTCTGGCCATCGGGGCCGTGCCTTCCGCCTCAACGGCTCCATTGTGCCGTGGCTGCTGGCCCAGCTGCAGGAGGCGGGCGCGGACCTGCTCCTGGACTCGGGCTGCCCGTAGCCGCTCGGCCTCCGGCCCCTCAGCGCCCCGGCGGTCCAGCTGCAGGTCCGAGGGCAGCGCGAGGGAGCACACGCCGGCCTCAGGCTGCAGGGCCGACAGCAGGAAGTTACCATCCTGCATGGCGGCCGGCGTGCCTGGCCGGGCCTGTCTGGCCTGGACCTCTCCGGCGGTAGCTTCCAGCCTGAACTGTCTTCACCGTGTTGTCCCTTGAGGCCCTGTCCCCGAAGAAGTCCCCTCCCCGCTGGCCGCGCCCAGAGCCGGCCAGGAGACAGGAGCCTGCCCAGCCCAGAACTCAGCTGGGGGCGGGGACACCTGGGCCAGGTGGGAGGGAGGGGCTGCCGTCTGCTTAAGGTGGAGTCTGGCGGAAGAACTGGCCCCGCGTGGCCTGGGGTCTCGGAGCCTTCCTGCCTCCCGTCCCTGTCCCAGGACAGGGCCACAGGGGTCTTGACCCTCCTGTTGTGAGCTCTTGGTGTGGGTGGAGTGTACTGGAGTGTTAAGGGTGGGCCGAGAGCCTGCGAGGGAGAAGACGGCCTGCCGCCTGACCCCTGGAGGGCTGCGGGTGCTAGGTCTCTCCTAGGACCAAGCAGCCTCTGAGGCCACCCAGCCCGGATGGGGTTGGTACAAGAGACAGGTGTGGTGCCAGGGGCCAGCGCTCCCGGCAGGAGCTGAGGACAAAGGACTGCAGGGTGGAGCTGCAGGGCCCTACAGGCCGTGTGGAGGTCCCCGGCTCACAGAGCCTGGAACAGCTCCCAGCGCCCTCCTCCCAGCACCTCTGCAGAGGCTTCAAAAGGGCTGGCTTGGCCCTCTCTGGCTCCTGGGACCCTGGCACCCTTCCCCGGCGCCTGCCCCCCAGGCCGTGGGGTGGGAGGCCCGTTCCCAGCATATGAGTCAGGGCATGGCGGGCTGGTGCGGGGGCAGGCGGGGCTGCCGCAGGGGGCTGACTCAGAGGGGCCTGGACTCATGTCTGCGCCTGCCCGGCTGAGGGTGGCTGAGGGTGCTGAGGGTGGGCAGGCGCTGGGTGTCCCGGACAGGGAGGCCCAAGCCCAGCGGCTTTGTCCCCAGAAGGTCTCTGGAGCGTGCCAGCACACTCTGAGGCCCCCTCTGTGAGGCCTGGTGTCCAAGACAGGACCCGGCAGACTGAGGGGGCCCTGACAGGGGGAGCTGTGCAGCCTTAACTGCCCCCGGGCTTCCTACCCTGACTCCTCTCCTCGGCCCAGACCCTGCCTGGCTCTTCCCACCCCTCACCTCCCTGCAGGGCCCCCACCCTGCCCTGGTCCCTAGGGCATTTGCCTTAATAGGGGTGGTTGCTGGGAAGGGGGGCAGAGGCTTAGGGGTGCTGGGGGGTCGGGGTCAAGAGGCAGCATCACGGGAGAAATAGTGGGGAGCAGTGGGGAGCAGGCAGCTCGTGGGCAGGGTCGGAGGTCCTCGTGGGGGCTAGGGGGGAGGAGGAGGTCCCAGAGAAGGTCAAGGTGAAGCCTGAGATGCGGCGGTGGGGTGGCGGGGCAGAGACGGGAGACCTACCCTGCTGATCGCCTGGGTCCTGCAGGCCCTCTGGCTCGTCCCAGAGGCCACTGCTGTCGGCCGAGGTGTCCTGGGCTCCATCCCGGGCCCGGCTCTGCGGGCAGGACTGTGGGGGCCAGGGAGGGCGGGGTGGGAACGCCCGCGCCCAGCTCATCAGACCGGTTGCTTCCCTGGAAGACGTGTTTCGTGTGGAAAAATCTTGGGAGACAAGTTTGTGCGGCGCAGAGCAGGCCTGGAGACACCCGCTTGCACGGCCTGGGCCCGCCCTTCACTCTGTCCACCGGGGGCTCCCCTCCCTCGCCCCTTGCGCCCCCTCCTTTCCCCGATTCTTCAACCCCCCCCCAGGGGAAGTCAGCCTGGAGGGGCTGGCAGCAAAGGGTAGGGCCAAGCCACGCAGGGATGGGAGCGGGGGTTCTGGTGTCGGGGCCAAGGTGGACAGGAGGCACCTAGCAGGGGTGATGGGCCGGAGGCAGCCTGGCTCCGGGACAGAATCTGAGGCCTTGCCCCACTTATGGGTGCTTCCTGCCTGGGTCTCAGTCTCAAGGAAGCCTGGACCTAGGGCTTGCCTTCCCTAACCACTGCAGGCCAGAGGGGCAGCGATGCTGGCTGGCCCTGTCCCCGCTGACCAGCCTCTTGCTTCTTGCTCCCTGAGTGTCCCCTTCTCCCTGGAGCCAGTGTGGGCAGGAGGCCCAGGGAGGACATAGCTGGCTTACTGAGGATGGGCCCTGCCAGGAGCTCAGAAACCAGTAGACTCTGTCGGCGGCAGGGCCTGGGAGTCTGCTTCGGTGCATCAGGAGGAGACCCTCGAGGGTGAGTGGTGCCACCCCCAGGTGAGTCCTAGGCGGCCGTGATTGCTCAAGGGGTGGCGGGAGGTGAGGGAGGGACACTCACTGAGAAGGTGTCCTGGGGAGGGGCACGGAGGGCAGCCCTCCCGAGGTCAGGAGTCTGTGGGTGCAGGGGTGGGGTGGGTGAACTGAGGGCAGAAGGCTGAGGATGTGGGAGAAGGCGTGAAGATGCTCACAGCATTATACCGAGATCGGGAGTGTGCTGGCACACAGGGGTTGAGAAGGCCAGGCTGGCCCAGGACCCTAGGGGTTAAGGGAGCTGGATGCCACATGGCTGACCACAGTTCGAATCCTGACCCTGGAGGCTTGAAAACGACTCCAGGTACACGTGCATGAGGCCCCGAATCCCAACAGGATGGAGAAATGGAGGTGGGATTGTGGCATGACCATGCCCACTGCGGGGGATGCTCTCTCTTTCCATCTCCTTATCTCCTCTGGCATGCACACACACCCTCTGGCAATTCGGAAAAACAGAGAGAGAGAGAGAGAGAAGGTGGCTTGTGGTCATGGAGCCTGCAGGGGCGGGTTGGGGATCTCGGTGCAGCCCTTGCACTGGGTTGATGGACAAGGGGTGGGGTGCAGCTGCCAGGCTGGAGACCCTTAGAGGTGTGCATGCAGGTGCTCCCAGTAGGCACACCTGCCAGTCACTGCCCCAAGACAGACAAACTCTCCTAAGTCCTGTGGTCTGGGCTCAGGCCAAGTCCGGCCGCAGGCTTCCTCCTCCATGGAGCCTACCTGGTCTTGCCCTCCATGGGTGCTGCCTCTGAGCCCCGATCCTGGGATTGTGGCTGTGTGTCTGGGTGACCTCTGGGCCCTCCTCTGCCTTGCGCCCTTGGTGCAGAAGGTAGCTGAAGGGTTCGGGTCTTGGGTGGCACCTTCTAAGCACGCACACCCCTCCACACGCCCGTGTCCTGAGCTTCTCCTAAGCACCAGGCACTGCTCTTGGGGAAGGTGTGACCGAGATGGACAGGCTTCCTGAAGCTCTCCCTCCAGGGTCTGGTGGGGACAAAGAACGAACACAGTGACCCACGGGTGGTGGCACCATCCAGACGGAGGTCCCAAAGAGGAACCGAAGAGCCCAAAAGGCAGCCGAGCAGCTGAGCTGACCGGCGAGCTGAGGAAGGGGGTGGCTGGAAGCAGGATGGCCTAGAGAACCCCCTGGAGCTTTTCAGCAGGGACCTGTGGCTCTGTGAGGGCCCCATTTTACAGATGGGGAAACTGAGGGGTCACAAGGCCAAATAAATTTCCAGATGTTACAAAGCGAGCCAGAGGGTGTAGGGAAGTCTCTGGCCCTGAGTCACAGCAGAGCAGGAGTACGCTGGGGGCCAGCACTGGCTGGTGGGAGAGGGATCTTGGCAGAACCCTGACGGTCCCCTCACTGCCTCTCCTGGGGCACGAGGGGGATTTGTGCCATTTGCCTGTATGGGGATGTGACTGCAGTTCTGCTTCCACGTGGATTCCCTGTTCCCATGAGTCTCTTCCTACCCTCCTGCCCACGGAGCCTTTTGTTTTACTGTCTCTGGGTTAGCCCCCAGCTACTTGGAGCTTTCCATTTTGATGCCTTTTTATTAAAATTTACCTTTATTTGTTTACTTATTTATTTTAATTTGACCAGAGAGTGACAGAGAGAGAGAAAGCATGAAAACAAGCCACCAGGTCCCGAACTTGAACCGTGGTCAACCATGTGGGAGTTCCGTATCCTTAACCACCACACCACCTGCCGGCCTGCTTTTTTCCTTTTTCTTTTTCTTTTTTAAAGAGGTTTTTGCTATAGGGTGCGTGCGCTCGCCAGACAGACAGAGAGAGAGACAGAAAGCGAGAAATCACCCCCCAGGGGGAAAGGCCATGCCGCAATCCCTTCTCCTCCATTCTCCTCTCGGGATCTTTGGGCACGCACGCACACACGCCCGGCGTGAGTTTTAAGCCACCGGGTCCGGGACGCGAACTGCAGTCAACTACATGAGAGTCCAGCGACATAGCCATTATGCCAACTGCTGGTCCCAGCTTTTTTTCTATTTTAATTGACAGAGGACACATGCACTCAACAGAGAGAGACAGAGAGATAGCACCCCCTGGGGGCAGGCAGGTGGCATGGTGATTAGAGTGCTGGACTCCCACGTGGCTGGGCCTGGCAGCTTGCTTTGTCACTTTTCCTCTTTTTCTCTCTGTTCAAATTTAAATAAATAAATAAATTAATTAATTAATTTAATTAAATAATAATTCTTAGAAAAAGAAAGCATCCTCCCCCACCCCATGGGCATAGTCATGCCACAACCCCTTTTCCTCCATTGCCCCATCCCATTGGGATCTGGGGCATGTGCTCACAAGCACCTGGCATGTTTTTTAAGCCATTGGGACCAGGATTTGAACTGTGGTCAGCTATGGGGAACTGGTCCCTGAAGCACTAGGCCAGACTTCCCCAGCCCCAGAGCTGTAGGCCAGTGCTAGTCTGTGACATTTGGGGACCAGACCGCAGACTCATGCCAGTCAGCTGGCTGCACAGTGAGCAACAGCGAGGCTTGTGTCTGTGGCTGCTCCGGTTGCTGGTGGCCACCGGGGCTCCACCTCCTGTCGGGTCAGCAGGTCAGCTGGAGCACTGGGTCCTGGGAGCACGAGCCATAGCATGCGGTCGTATGCTGCGCTGTGGCAGTGGTGGGAAGGTCGCAGCAGTTTGTGGGGGTCTCCGCAAACTGCTCATTGACTTTCCAGAGGTTGCAAGAACGACACTTGCGCACCATCAAAGCACTTTGAGAAAGCTGAAGCTTTGGCAGAAAGCTCAGGCAGATTCTTAAGTTTTGTTGGAAAATCGTTAGGCATCCACCTTGCGGTCCTGGTTTACTGCCTTTTGACTTCCTTTTCTTTTCTAATCTTTTTTTATTTTTTTGCTAGCAGGAGAGAGAGAGGGAAAGTGAGGAAATGCCCTCATAGGGGGTGGCCCTGCCTCAATTCTTTCTCCCCCACTCTCAGGATTTTGAGCATGCATGCACATGCGTCTGTTTTTCCAGCTGCTGGGTCTAGGACTTGAACCGTTCAATGGCCATGTGGGATCCAGCCGCCTTAAACATCATGTCACTTGCTGGCCCTGTTTCCTAATCTCAAGAAATTCGAATGGGTGCCCATTTTCCTTCACTTAATAATGTAAAAAAGCCTGTGTTGCTATGGTTAAATTCCCAGGGCCCTCACTTTAGGGATGGGCTAACTGGCTAGACTCTTCATCTTCCAAATGTCTCCAACTTGGACCTTGTGTCAAGAAAGCAAGCTTATGTTCTGCATTTTTATTCTCTTTTTAAACAATTTAAAAAATAATTATTTTTATTTATTTTTATTAATTTGACTAGAAAGGGAGATGGAAAGTGAGAAAGCAAGCGCCAGGTATGGGACTGAAAACGTGCTTGGCCATGTGGGAGTCCCGTACTTTAACCACCATGCCACTTTGATGGCATGTGTATATTTATCTTTTTTTTTAAAAAAGAATTCTTTTATTTAACTTTATCTATTTTAATTTGATCAGAGAGGGACAGAGTGAGAGAGAGGGAGAAAGTGAGAAAGCAAGCCACCAGGTCTGGGACTCGAACCACAGTTGGTCATGTGGGAGTCCAGCATGCTTTAACCACCATGCCACCTGCTGGCCCCATCTTTTTTTTTTTTTTTTTTGGGAGAGGCTTTTTTTTTTTTTTTTTTTTTTTTTTTTTTTTTTGCTATAGGGTGTGTGCACTCGCCAGACAGACAGAGAGAGACATAGAGATAGAAAGTGAGAAATCACCCCCCAGGGGGGATGGCCACGCTGCAATCCCTTCTCCTCCATTCTCCTCTCGGGATCTTGGGCACGCATGCATACGCACCCATGTGAGTTTTAAGCCACCGGGTCCGGGACGCGAACCGCAGTCGACTACGTGGGAGTCCAGCGACATAGCCATTACGCTAACTGCTAGTTCCCTTTTTTTTTTTTTTAAGAATGACAGAAAGTGAGAAACACCCCTCCCCCCAGTGGGTATGACCATGCCACAATCCCTTCTCCTCCATTCTCCTCTCAGGATTTTGGGCATGCACACACACAACCCTAGCGTGAGTTTTAAGCTATTGGATCTGGGACTCGAACTGCAGTTGACTACATGGGAGTCCAGTGATGTAACCGTTATGCCATGTGCTGGTCTCTGTATTTTTATCTGTTAATTCCACTCTCCATGAACTTTTTTGACATTCTCCAGCATATATATATATATATATATGTGTGTGTGTATATATATATATGTGTGTGTGTGTATATATATATATATATATATATATAAATATTTGTTTTGTTTTGTTTTGAAGTTTTTTGCTATAGGGTACATGTGCTCACTGGAAAGAGACAGAGAGAGGGAAAGTGAGAACGCATCCCCGGGGGGACGGCCATGCCACACTCCCTTCTCCATTCTCCTGTTTTGGGTATGCACGCATGTGTGCCTGGTATATTTTTCAAGCTGCTGGAAATTGAGCTATGCAGTTGGCCAGATGGTGAACAGCTGCCTTACCTCCCACGCTCCCTGCTGGCCCAGGGTACTGAATTTTATTCACTGTGTCTAGTGTGTGTTCCTCCCACGCTGTACTAGAATGGAGGCTCTGCAAGGGCAGGAGTCTTCTCTTCTGAGCCCTGATTTTTCCCCAGTGCCTGATGCATAGTGGGAATTCAACAGTCGTTGGCATGAATTAGTAATTTATGGTGTGGGGGCCAGCAGGTGGTGCAGGGGTTAAAGCACTGGATTCCCATATGGCTGACCGTGGTTCAAGTCCTAGGCCTGGCGGCTTGCTTTCTTCCTTTTGCTCTCTCTCTGGTGAGCGCACATGCAAATTAAAAACTAATACTACTAAATTTTCTTTAAAAAGACTTAAAATAATAAATTATGGTGTGAGGGTAGTCCAGATTACATTAAATTTTGTCTGAAATTTTCTTCTGCTCCTGGAGGTAACTATCTTTCTAAAGTGTATGCTTCAACTGTGTTTACATTTCTTTTCTCCTTTCCTCATTGTTTTGTATTATGTATTCTTTTTTTTTTCTAACTTTTTTTTTTTTTTTTTGAGAGGTTTTTGTGATAGGGCACTTGCACTCGCCAGACAGACAGAGACAGAGAGACAGAAAGCGAGAAATCACCCCCTAGGGGAGATGGTCACGCCGCAATCCCTTCTCCATTCTCCTCTCAGGATCTTGGGCACGCACGCACACGTGGCCGGCGTGAGTTGTAAGCCACCGGGTCCGGGACGCGAACCGCGGTCGACTACGTGGGAATCCAGCGACATAGCCATTACGCCAACTGCTGGTCCCTTGTATTACGTATTCTGAAATCCGGGGCTAGTTCTTGTTATGAAATGTTGTGAGTGGGAACATGTGTGTCCACACTCGATACTTAGGGAGGAACGAGCAGTAGTCAGGCCTCTGGTGACATCCAGGAAGGCGCTGGCCAGCTGGAGAGGCTCTCCCTGGCAGACCAGCAGGACTTGGGAAGCCCACACTTCACCAACGGCTGTCGGCTGCTCCGGTCGGTGGCCACCGAATTGAAGGCACCATCCCTGTTCCTTCCCGCATAATCGCTAGAATCTTCTCAGGGCCAAACTGGAGTCGCCATCGGGTTCCTTTTTCAGCCCCACCTTTCCTGCTACCCCGTGTCCATGATGAGGTGAGCCCCAAGGACAGGACCTGAGAAAATCTCGATGGGACAGTCTGGGCTGCTGGCAGCCGTGAGCGAGGTGTGCTCGCCAGTACCCAGGACCTGGGCTGTCACCTGACGTTGCAGCTGTGACTATGTAAAGACGCCGTGGTGGAGGTGGGTGCCCCCTGTAGTCACAGGCCCTTGCAAGAGGGAGGCAGGAGGATCAGAGTCGCAGCAAGGGCTGTGACGATGGAAGCAGAGGTGAGCGAGGGGGAGATGAGGCTGCCAAGCGGCCAGCTTTGAAGATGAAGGGGCCACAAGGTGAGGATGCAGGTGGCCTCTAGAAGCTGGAAAGGCAGGAGTGGGTCATACCTAAGGCCTCCGGAGGAACACAGCCCTGCCGACACCTTGAGTTTGAGACTTTGGATCCCAGAACTGTAAGATAATAAAGCTGTTGTGTGGAGCCCTACATTCGGCGCAGGTTGTCGCAGCAGCCGTAAGGACCTCATACAGGCCCCTAGCTCCACAGGTGCAGGCTGGTGTGCAAGGATTTGACGCCCCCAGTGCAGAAGCTCGGAGGCGGGAAGTGGGGGTGGCTGTAGGGGGTGGAGGGTGGGGCCAGCAGGGGCACCAGAAAGGGGGACTGAGAGCCGGTGGGCTGTGTGCGGGACCACGCCTCAGTCCAGGGCTCTCTGCCCATATCCCAAGAGAACAAGGCACAGAGGACAAGTCGAACTAAAAAAAATATTTCATTTCATTCTGAATAAAAAACGGAACAGACAGAACTCTTGGAAATCCTGAAAACAATGTGGTCGCTACAGCAAAATTTCACAGAAATCATCGCAGAGTGTGGGGACGAGGCTGGGCCCGACCCGCTGTGAAGGCTGCCTCTCTGGGGGGCCTCAGAGGGCCAGAGAGCGGCAGGCACAGGTGGTGGCTATGCGCCTCTGAGCGCACAGGGACCAGGCCATGGGACTGCTGCCGGGGAGGGGCGCCCAGTCAGGGTCTCTCGGCCCGCGAGCCCTTCCGGCTGCGTGTGCCCCACATGCCGCGCTTGGAGTGGTAGTGGTGGTAGAAGTTCCGCAGTCGCAGCCGCTCCACCTCCAGCCCTGCCTGCAGGACCCTGCAAGGGGAAGGCGGGAAGGACCTTCAGGGAGAGGGGGGAGTGGGCCTACAGGGTCCTAGGAAGGTGGAGGGGGCGCAGTCTGCTCAGGACATGAGGCCCCTGGGGGCCCATTTAGAAGGCTGGGATGGGGAATGAGGGCAGGGGCAGTCACCTGTCCAGGAGCTCCCAGTCTTCACCCCCCCACTGGTCTCGGAACTCCTCCGTGTTCATGCCTCCCACGCGGTCGAAGTCCGATTTGTAGATCCCAAAGAGGCCGAAGCCATTTACCTCCCAGTAACCTGGCGGGGAGGCAGTGCCCTCAGACACCAGGTCGCACCAGGCTTCCTCCTGAAGTGACCTCCAGGACACCTCAGTAGAGGCCTGGCGCAGGGTCCCATCCACACTGGGGCTCTCAGGGGTCACTCTCGTGCTGGGTCATAATCAAGAGCACTGTGCATGGCTGGGGTCCTGGGAGGAAATTCTTTGGGATCCAGAGTTACCCTGGAGGTTTTCTTGGCGGACTGGGGCCTGGACACTAGGAGGAGCACTGACAGGGTCCTAGGCCTACCTCAAGGGTGCAGAGAGGCCCCTGGACTCCACCCCGGAGCTTGGCGGGACCCCTAGCATTACCGTGCGGGTTGCGGGGGGAGCTCCCACAGCCCAGGCGCATGACCACGGGCGCGAAGGCCAGCTTGCCCTCCACGCAGTGCTTGCGGATGCCGTCCAGGATGTTGGGCGGGAAGTGGATGTGCAGGTCACAGAGGAACACGATGCTGCTGGCGTCCTGGGGGCGGGGGAGTCTGAGCCCGCCCTCTCCTCCCCCAGCCTCCGCCTCACCCCCCACACCTCCATCTGACCCACCGACCTCCACGGCATCCACTCCAGCCTGTAGCCCAGAGGAGCGCTCGAAGTTTCCGGTGCGCTTCAGGTACTGGTACCTGGGGAGAAGTCAGGGGCGCTGATCCCTGGGGCTGGGGTCCGGAAAACTCACCGCCCAGGGGAGGAGAGTCGCGCTGGGCCTCTCAGGTTGGGGGTGCGGTTACCGGGGCAGCCGCGCTGCACGCAAGGCCTGCTCCACGTCCATATCCTCGCTCTCGAAATCCACCAGAATGACGCTGAAGTGCGAGTCTCCTGTGCGCGCGTGCAGCGCGGCCATGTCTGCCAGGAACTGCGCCACCCAGCGCGCCTGGTTCTTCACTGGAGAAGGGACGGGATACGCGGAGGGACTCACTCTACCTCGCTGCCCCTCAGCTCAGAATTTCATTATTTCCACTGGGTGTCCCGGAAGCCCGCCTGTCCCTCTCTGGCCCCTGGCGGGTCTCCCACCCTGCTCCCCCCGCGCACCTGGCACGATGAAGTGTACCATCACGTCCTGGCGCCAGGCCAGGCGCAGCGGCCGGCACAGCTCCGGGCGGCCGTCGGGGCGCGCGGAGGCAGCAGGGGCAGGCTCCGGACTCTCTCCGTCTGCGTCGCCGGCCCCGCCGCGGGCTCCCGGCAGACGCAGGAAGACGTACTCCGACAGGCGCAGGCGGCCACCCCCGCGCTCCTGCAGCTCCAGCTCCAGGAGGAAACGGCTCCCGCGAGCCGAGTCCCGGCGCTTCTCCACGTTCACAATGCGCAGGAGCGCGAAGCGCCTGTGGGGTGGGTGGGCCGGAGCCTCGAGTCTGCACGCCTCCACACCCACACCCGATTTTCCCCTGCTGTGGACACTTGAGGCTGGGGGCGGCTGCTGTGCGACCTCTGGAGCCTCGTGTCGCCAAGGGAGTCCCAGAAGGAGGGCAGACTTTCTGGAGCATCTCCCACCTCGGGGCAGGCCTCACTGGGAGGCGTCCCCAAGCTCTCTTCCTGGGTCTCCTGGCCACCACTTAAGTCCAAAGCGATTTTTATGACGGGCCCGGCCTATCAAGTAACTCCCTGGCTGAGAGTCCTTCAGGGAGTCTCCGTGGCCAACAGGGACAAGTTTTTGGTTTCTTAAAGTGGTATTCTGGGGGCAGGGAGGGGGCTGCAAGTGGTGAGTTTGAGGCGCTGGATCCCACATGGCGGCTCCCTGACTGCGGGCTGGTGCCGAAATCCCAAGGGGACTAGAGAGGGGACTGCTGTGGCCACCTCCCACCCCGGGGGAGGGGGGGTGATTCCTTGTTCTCTCTCTCTCTCTCTCTCTCGGGCAAGTACAAGAGCTCTATAGTAAAAACTAAACAACAAAAACAAAAAAGAAAAGAAAAAAGGCATTTTGGGTCCTTGAATAGTCTCCAATTTGTGGCCTTAAATTGCCCTTCAGGGGACCAGCAGGTGGCATGGTGGTTAAGGCGCTGGACACTCCCACAGTGGCCAACCTCAGTTTGAGTCCTGGACCTGGTGGCTTGCTTTCTCACTTTCCCTCTCTCTCTGGTCAAATTAAAAAAAAAAAAAAAAGAATGAATAAATAAGATTAAACAACTCCTTTAAAAATTTTAAAAAACAAACAACAAACAAAATTCCCCTTTGCGCTTGGACTGAAGACTCCCTCTTCTCGGGGCAGAGCCATGTCTCCTATTTTTTGTCCCGAAGGGTCCTCCCTCCAGGAAGCTTGCCCCGGTCCTCCCAGCCCCACCCCTTCAAGGCCTTGGGTCCCCTCTCAGAAGCCTCCCTTTTGCCCGAAGGAGTCAAACCTAGCCCTATTCGAAGCCTTCCATTGTGCACGTGAAAAATAAGCGCCCAGCACGGTGGTCTCTGTCCCCTGCCTTGCAGCCACACTGGTCTCCTGTCCCCACGTGTGCGGTCTCTCTGAGGCTGTACACAACTTAGAAGACACTTCTAAGGACTCCAGGATGCCCCCCAGGGCGAAATCAGCACCCACTTCCCCGCATGGGGGGAGACAGAACTGGACTCCTGGGGCTGCGAGGACGCGAGGGCCTGGGGGGAGAAGGGAGTCAGCCCCCACCCCTGTGAAGACCCAGCAGCACCACGCCTGGGGGTAGGGGTCCTAAGCGTCACCCCTGGGTGTGTCTGTCTGGCCAGCCTGCCCAGCAACTGGCTCAGACTTGCTCTCTGCAGTTGGATCCATCCTTGGGTCCAGGTTCAAGATGACAAGTGAAGGATTTGGCGGTGACAGGGGAGCCAGCCCTGGGAGGGGCTCCAGGACCTACAAGGACCCTACGCAGTAAGGCGCTCAGGAGGAAGGAGGAGCCTTGGGCATCCCTGGGGGTGTGCCTCAGCCCAGCCCAGCCCCGCACACTCTTGAGCCCTGTGGGAAGCGCGAGGGGCTCTTCTCCCCCGCTGCCTCCATACCCGCCGTGGCGCGAGTTGAGCCGCTCCATGTACTGGGCCACCACGTCCACCGCTTCGGCCTCCGGCAGCTGCAGGTTCCCCGACACGTTGCATCGCAGGTCGTTCCAGTCCGAGCGCAGCAGCTCGAAGTCTATGGCGCCCACGCTGAAGGTGCGCTGCCAGTTGATGGCATCTTCGCGCCAGCGGCGCAACGCCTGGCTGGCGGCCTCCTCGCTGTCCTCGGACGCAGCTTCCTCGCCCAGTGCCCCATCCTCCTCCCCGTCCTCCTCCTCCCCGTCTTCCTCAGGCAGCTGTGACCTGGACACCTGGGACAAGCTCAGGAAGGAGGTCACAGGACGAGTTTCTGATGATGAGTTCGAGTCCACTGTGGGTGCCGCCAGTCCGGGTGTGCGCACCTGGCTCTCCCGCACGGTCTGGGTGGCTCGCTCCCCAGCTGGGGGCCGCAGCTGTGTGGCCCGGGGGCTGCCGGTCCTGCGGCTGTGGGTCCGGGGAGGGCGTGGGGGTGCCCTCAGCTGCACTCTGGGCAGAGGCCTGGGCCGCAGGAAGACTCCGGGGAAGGGCGGCCAAGGTGGGCTGCGCGCGGCTGGGGCCCGGGCAGGTGGTGCTGGCTGCGCCGGCCGCACCCTGGTCACGTATACCTTCGGGGGTGGCTGCTCAGCAGCAGCTGCACGGGGAGGCGGAGCTCGGCCCAAGAAGAGGGGCAGCGGGTGGGCGGCCCTGGCTGCCCAGCTTAGAGCCCGGGAGTGCCTGGGGGTTCGCTCTTCCTGGGGGCTGGGAGGGGTGGACTGGGCAGGAGTGGCCCCAGCCTTGGTGGGTGCTGCTGGGGTGGGAGACCGGTGGCTGCTCTGCTGCACAGCTGGCTCGGTGGGCTCCAGACTATCAAGCAGCTCCCCCTCATCCTCGTCATCCAGGAAGTCTGCAGGGAAGTTGGGTTCAGGCGGCCGGAGGGGGAGGGCGGGGGTGGGAGTTGCTGGGGGACACTCACCATCCGGGTTGAGGAAGAGGAAGGCTCGGCGCTGTACCTCCTCCTCTTCATCTTCCTCCTCCTCGTCCTTGTCCATCTTCATGTACTTATAGAACCCAAACCTGGGGCGGGGCGGGCGGGGGCGGGCATCACGGACTCACCCGAGGCCCCGCCCACAGCCCCGGCCAGTCCACCCACCCACCTCTCCAGGTACAGTGGCGACTCGCGGTAGAAGCACTTGTTGTCCGTCTCCATGTGCGTGAGGCGGGTGTAGTCATTGGGGTACACGAAGGACAGGTAAACCTGGGGGCGGGGCAGAAGCTCAGGGCGGAGCCTCCTGGGGTGGCCCTGGCTGAAGTTTGGGGATCTAGGCTGTGGTCTTTCCGAGGGGCTGAAGGAGGCTCCAGGAGGCTGGGGTCTGGGCCTCAGGGGAGGGCCCTCGAGGAGCACTTACGAATTGCAGCCCCTGGTATCTGGCGATGGGAAAGTCCTTGACCACGTAGGTGGGGGCGTAGGCACAGGGCTCCAGCACGTCCTCCAGGCTCGCAGGCTCCATCCGAGGAGCTGCAGGACGGGCGGTCATTGTGGGCCAGGGCTGGACCCTCCCCACCCCCAGCGAGCCCCCTCTCACTGAGGAAGAAGGTGTCCCGGGGGTCAGGCCGGAGCATGTCGGCACTGGGCTCCTCCTGCGGCAGACGCCCGCCCACGTGGCTGGCTGGAGACTGGGGGACGTGGGCCACATGATCCATCTTCAGGGCAGATTCATCTGGGGAGAAGGGTCCCCAGGAATGCTCAGTACCCCTCCCCACCCAAACCCAGACATCACTGCAGAGAAATCACCCTGGGAAACTGTCCCGTGATGCCCAGAGGTGCCCAGCCGCACCTGTGTACAGGGAGATGTGCGCCGAGTCGATGACTTCGAACTTCAGGCCAGGCAGGAAAGCTCGCCACTAGGAGCAGAGAAGAGGGGTGTCGGGGCGGGAATGTGGCTGGATGCAGGGAAGGGGCGGGAGACTGGTCAGAGTGCTTCCTTAAAGGAGGCAGGATGTCTGAAGGGAGATAGGTCCAGGGTCCCAGAAGGCTGGGGGGCCCGGGGCAGGTCTGGACCCCCCACTTCCCCGTCCTCACCTTTCCTGACCTGCCTCACTTCCTGAGGTCTTCCAGACTTGCGGTTATCACTTCCGAACATGCCTACTGCCTAGCTGGCCCTTTCCACGGCCGGCCTTCCCGGCCAAGACCCAGCCCCTCTCCCCAGGTCTCCGCAGCCCTGCTGCCCTCCCCTGCGGCTGCCCCGTCAGATTCCCCTTTGCAGAGCCACCCCTCGCCCACCTCTTCAAGCAGGGGCTCAGGGGCTGTTGCAGCCCACCTTATCCCCAGCTCACGCTGGGTCTCTCAGCCCCTTGGCCTTGGCTTTCACAGGGTCACTCCACAACTGCATCCCAGCCTGGACTCCACCAAGCTACGCTGAGTCCCTCCTCCCAGCCCCCCAGTCTCTCTGCACCGTGGGTAGAGGGCTTTTCTGGAAATGCACAAAGCTGGGGCTGTCCTGAGAATCAGGCACTGCGGGTGCCCCCTGTCACCTGGCCGCCGAACCCCAGGAGTCCCAGAAGACCTAGCATCCATTCCTTTGCAGTTCTCATGGTCTGGAATTCACAGGCTGCACCCTGCCCCCTAATTCTCTCCCTTCTGTATCTCTGGTGAGCATGTCTCTCCTCAACTCTTCCCTCACATCCTCAGTAGGCGGGGCAGACCCTCCTCTTGCCACGGGCCAGGGCCCTAAGCATCTCCTTGCAGGTGGGGACTGCACTGCAGTGGTCCTGTTGGGAGGCGGTCGTACTGAAGAGGGGAGAGAACTGGGGTCTCTGGAAGTCCCCAGAGGGGCAGCTGCACTCACGCCCACTTCCACGTGGTCCGAGCCCTGGTCGTCCTGCTTGTGCAGCAGCTCGAAGTAGTACCTCCGGGAGGCCATGAGCCTGGGGACACGAGGAAGCAGGGCTGTGCTGGCACTCCGGGCTGTCTCCGTCTGTGGTTAGCTGGGGCGCTACTTGCACAGCGTGCGTGCGATGTGCACGGGGCTCCCCTTCGCGCACACACACGAATGCATGGACACACCCACCTGTGTGCACACACATAAACACACATACACCCCCCACACACACAAGTGCACTTTCATGGTCACTCACCGTCTGGGCCTGGACACCTGGGAGCTGAACTTGGTGAATTCTCCGGGTGCTGTCCACTCAGAGCCAGTCTGGGAGAGTGACACAGCAGGGGCAGTAGGGGTTCGCCCTCTCCTTGGGAGACACCAGCCCCATCTGGCCCCCATCCCAAGTGGCTGGAGGGGACAGGCGACCAGGGTGCAGAAGGCCCAGTGAAGACAGACAGGGATGGGGACAGAGGGCAGAGTGGGCAGAGCACGGGTCAGGGAGAGGAGGTACCTTGCCCACAAAGGCCACAAGCTGGGCAGCAGCCGGGCTCTCGTCCAGGCTCAGCCAGAACTCAGAGTTGTCGTCTGAAGCCACCGAGAACTGGACATCGCCTAGGCCACAGGACAGGAGCTCAGGGGGCGGGGCCCTCCACTGCACCCCCACCCCCACCCGTACATCGCCACCCCGCACCATCTCTGGCTGGGTGGAGAAAGCCGAAAATCCGAAGTCCATAGTTCTTCCACTTGGGGGACACGGCCAGCTTCTTCACAGTGGTGCGAGTCTGGGGGCAGGGCAGCAACTGCAGGTGTCACAGCCCACGCCCGCCCACGCCCGCCCCTGCCCGCCCTCCCTTAGGCACTCACGTGAGGGAACAGCGGGAAGTGTAGGTTCCTCCTCAGGTGGCCCACGGCGCCCCCACACCAGTCCTCGAACACGTGCAAGTTCACCTGCCCCTTGTACTGGGGAGTGGGAGGGGGGCCTTACCTTCTGTGCCCCCACGCCCCTCCCAGCCCGGCACAGGCAAGCAGTGCTCACCTCCTCCCGCCATGGGGGGGTCTGATGGGTGAGGTTCAGTGGGGGTGGCCTCCCAGCACCCCCGGGAAACAGCATGTTTGGGTCCCGACCTTCGGGCTGCAGGAGAGAGAGGTCAGCAGGGTCGGAGCTAAAGGGCGTGGAGGGGTCACACGGCCACACAACAAGGCACAACTTCACAGACTCCATCACACATGCCATGTCACCTAAACACAGCCGTGTGCAGCCACACAAACCCTGACCCTGCTGCCCCGGGGCCCCTACACACACACACCCTCATCACGCCCCCATTCACCTGAACGCCTGGCCGCCCCACATCCCACGCCCCAGCTCACAGGCACCCAGCTACGCTCACCCAGACACAGAATTCCAGGCCGGGATGTCCACACCCCCATCCACACATCCGGACAGGTCCCGAGGCCACCAGCCCACGCGTGGCTGTGGGTCTCCTGCTCTCACAGCCCCACTCACCGCCTGCTCCTCCTCACGACTCTCACTGGAGTCCTCTGTCCTCTGTGTGGATGGCGCAGCCCGGACACCGCGGCCCTCTGTCACACCGGTCAGCTTCTCGCCATCTGCGGGCAGTACGTGAGGTATATCTGGGGCCAGGCTCTCTCCAAGGCTACAGCCCCCGCTGCTGGGACCATAGGGGGCCAGACCCCTCGCCCACATGGCTGGGCAGGGCAGGAAAGCCGTGCCATCTGCCCTGAAGCCCCTCTTCCCTGTCCTCCTCAACTGCTCCCTCCTGGGTGGTCTGTCCGTCTCTGGCGGGACAGCCTGGCCCCTGCCCTGGCTGGGGGAGGGAGCGGAGCTGTGTGCGAGCATGCTGGTGTCTATGTGCACGCGCACACACACGCACACCCGTCCAGCCATCTCACTGAGCGGCTCTGCCTCCAGGAAGGACCCCAGACTGCCCTGTGCCCCCAGCCCTTTCCCTATGTGCCAGGGTGCTGCATGTTTGCTCCCCTTGCTGGAGCAGTTGGGAAGTTGCAGTCATCCTGAGGCACCCATGCCCTGCTGCCTTTGAAGCCTGGGCCGGGGAGGGATGGGCACATCATCCTGTCTGCCGGAGTACCTGGGGCTGAGATGGCTCTGGAGGGAGCCTGTCCCCTGGAGGACCCTTTTGAGTCTGCCTGTAGAATTCTCTGCTGCCTACTCTCCTATGCTGGGGCGGACCACCTCTGAACCCCCGCTCCCACCACTTCCGGGGTTCCTCCTTAAGCTGTGGACCTGAACAGCTCTGTGTCCCCTGCTGGTGCTCCCACTGCGACACCCAATCCAGGAGCACCTCTGCTGCAGGACCAAGCCTGGACTTCGGCATCCATGCCCACCCTCAATCCAGGCCTGCACAGGCAGGGCCAGACATCATAGGCCTAGACCCCTTCTCTGGGGGAGGGCTGCTCAGGACCTCCTTCCTGTCATGACCCCTGCAGTGCCCGCCCACCTGCGTCTCATCCCAGGTCCTTCCCCAGTCATTACCTGTCCAGCTGGGCGGTGAGCCCCTTGCAGGCTCCTCCCCAGATCCCCATAGGCTGTGGCCCAGGTGCCCACAGTGCGCCAAGCTAAGTCAGGCATCTGGAGGCATTGGGACCTTCTGCAGTAGGGTCCCAATCCAGGCTGCCCCCACTGTCTTGCAGAGGCTGAGCCCTGGCAATGTGTGTGCACAGGCCCGTTGGGGACTTCTGCCACACAGGCTGCTGGACCACTCCCATGATGCCCCCCCAGGTGGAAGTGACGCCAGTGCTGACTGGACAGTCAGGAGAGCCTCGGCTGTGCCCAGCGCTGGGAGCCCAGGTGTCTGAATGAGAGGTGGGGTTTCAGCGCCGCCCCGGTCTGTCATGCCGAGGCTGCTCCTGGAAGCTGCCCCTCTGCAGTTTGTCCTTCCAGGTCCCAGAACAGCCCCTGCCCACCAAGGAGGAACCAGGCCGACTGTCCAGTCTGCCCGCCTCCTGGCTGGCCCAGTGTAGAGCAGAGGGGTCCTCGGAAGTGGGACTCCTATGCCTGGCTGGGCTTTCTCAGCTGCTCAGGAAGTAAGACTGGGGCAGGACCATGGCTGCTCAGAAAACCGCAGTGTGCAGGGATGGTTTATTCTGTGTCACTGGGTCAGCTCTGGGCCCTGCACTATCTGACACTGGGGTGGGGGCAGGGCTTCTCAGGGATTGAGTGGTGATGGGGGGTCCCTCGAGGGCCTGGCAGCTGTGAGGTGAGGTGGGAGCCCAGGCATCTAGATGAGAAGTGGCATTTCGGCCCTGCTGGGCCCACCTCCCTCCCCAGGGAGATGCCACTCTGCAGTGAGGTGAGTGGCCCTCTGCACCCCACCTCCCACCCAGATACCTGGGCTTCCACCCATGCACCTCGCGGTCCCTCTGGGGGCTGGGACAACCTGCGGGGTCCTGGCATAGCATCTACTGAGGGGTGTGAGGAGCCAAGGGTCCAGGCAGAGGAGGCGTCCGCTGCTGCAGTGTGGGGGTGGGGTTGAACTGGGAGCTCCAGCCCCGCTGATGGGGTAGACCAAGATGTCAAGGGTCAATGTCATTGTCCTGAGTCTGCGGAGCAGAGGCACTCGCACCCTCAGGACACCTGTCTTCCTTGACCAGGGTCATTCCTCCTCAGGCTTCAGCTCCTGCCTTGAGGGGTCCTCCCCTCCTCTGCTCATCTCCCCCAATCCTCAGTTGCTCCCCCTCTTCCCACCAGGCTTCCATCTGGAAAGTTCTTTCCCCAAAGTTGTGTCAAGTCACCATCTCCAAGAAGCCCCCCTGGCTTTTCCCCACAGCCTCCACCAGGACCTGATTTGGTGTATTTGTGAGTCTTCGTCCTCCTCTTTGGAGTGTGAACCCTGAACCCAAAGCCTCTGGGGAGTTTAGAACAGGCATTTGGGGACGCCCAGGTGCTAACCACAGGCTTACCTAGGGCACCCTCTCCAGGAGGCGTTCAAACTGCGGGTCTCACTCCCCCAATTCGGCTCTCCCTGGTCCTGCGTCTGAATCCCTGGGCGCCCACTCAACTCTCAGAGCAGATGGGGAAACTGAGGCCCTGCTAAGCACGCAAGTGGTGGAGGCAAGTGGTGGAGGCGAGGCCTCACAGGCTTCTGGGAAACCCGAGCAGGGGCTGGGGGCGGAGATCTCGCCAAGAGCCCACCGTTAACCCCATCACTACCGAATTCAGGCCAGGTCCTGGAGTCCGGCTGCCCTGATCAGAGACGCTCCCCAAGAGGGTCGCGCACGTCACTACTGACGTCATCGGGCGTCTGGGCCGAGCCGAACCGCGCCCCCTCCCCCAATATCTCTGAGCTGAAAAGAGCGGGCGGGGTCTCGGGTCGGGTCCGGCCCACGCTGGGACCCGTGCACCGTGGGCGCCCCCCGACCCCCAGGCGCGCGCCCCCTCCCCGTACCTCGCCCGTAGCCCAGCCGCTGGCGCAGCGCGCGGCCCTGGCGCACCAGGCTCAGGTGCACGTACGTGAGCCACGCGGCGCAGGTGAGCAGCACCAGCAGCAGCAGCAGCTTCATCTGTTTGCGGATCTTCTTCACCGGGAACCACGGCATCGCGGTCGCCGCGCCCCACTCGGGGCCGCACTCAGCGGCGCCGCTGCGGGCCCCGGTTCCCGCCCGCCCTGCGCCGCATCCCCCGGCCCGCCCGGCAGCGCTCAGCGCCCGCGGCCCCGCATGGCCCTTTGTCCGCCGCCCGCGGCCACCGGGCACGGCCGCGACCCCCAGGCTGCCCTTGGCCACGGGCCGGGGCTGGGCGGCGGGAGCGGCCCCTCGCGGTGCCCCCGCCCGGCCCCGCCCGGCCGCTCCCGGCTCCGCGCTCCTCGGGGGCCGCGGCGGGACCCAGCAGCATCCACGCTGCGGTGCTACCCACCGTGAAACGGGACCCGGCCGGCCGCGCGGCCCGAGCCAATCCGGCCCGGCCAGCCCGCAGGAGCCAATCGGCGGGGCGCGGAGGCGGGGCGGCGCGTTCGGGTGTGCCCGCCGCTCGCCTCCACGGACGCGCGCTTCCACCTGGGCCGAGCGGGCGGGCGCACGCGGGGGTGCGGGCCGGGGTACGCGGCGGGGGCCGCGGGAGCAGGGGTGCGCCGCCCGGCTCCGCGAGCAGGCGGGAGGGGCTGCACGCCGGTCGGTGTATGTTTTAAGGAATAAGCAGCGAGCCGAAACGTGACCGCGAGTGGGAGGGAAGGTATGCGCAGAGTCGGGGTGGGCGGCGCGGGGATGCGGGAGAGGTGCAGGCAGGGCGCGGCGGGGGGCAGCCCGTCCTCGGGTGTACAGAAGCGTCCTGAAGAGTGACCGGAAGGCGTGCGCCTCAGAGCGGAGGAAGAGGGAAGTGTGGAGCCCAGGGCACGCGGAGTTGGGGGTGAGGGGTGCGTGTTGCAGGGTGGGAAAGGGGCCCGGGATGCTCGCGAATGCCGCGAGGAAGGTCCAGAAGCATGTGGCCTCACCCTGAGGTGTGAGGAGTCACGGCGGGCCGGGCGGTACCTGTCCGCCCCAGGGGCTGGTTAAAGGCTGTTCGGGTGGCAGGAGTGGCCCGCGCTCTGAGGGCAGAGTGAAGATGCCAACAGGTGCCCACAGGAATGCAGGAGAGCACTGAGCCTTCCCCACCGGCCTCCACCGAGGCTCCGGCGCGGGGGCTGTCCGAGAGCCGTGTGGCCGACGACGGCCCCGGGTCGTTCCCATACCGCCTGGTCCACTTCAACCCCCCCTGTCCCTTCAGTCCCCTCCAGCCCTTCCTCAGCCAGCCCCATCCATTCCGGTTGTCGCTGTGTAGCAACCACTCCGACCTCAGAGGTGAAAGTTGTGTTTGATGCTGGTGTCCTGTGGATGTAGACAGTGCCCAAGGGGACGAGGGAGCAGGGCTTCTCCGCTCCATGAGGTGGTGGCCTGGGGTACCTCTGGAGGCTGGGATGGAGTCGTCTGGAGGTTCCTGTACCGTCCTGAAGTTGCACCCTCAGTGGGGATGGCTGGGCTCAGCTGGGGCGATTAACTAGTGCCCCCCCTGGAAGGGAGTGGCCCTCGTGCTCCAGCCACACAGCTCAAGCACCTTGGAGTCACTCACTCTAGTTCTGCCATTGTCACAGGCCATGCAGGTTTGTGGGGTGGGGGCTGCAGACCCTACGTCATGCTGAGAAGGTTACCTAAGAAGTTGCGTTCTTGGGACCAGCAGTTAGTGTAATGGCTATCGCTGGACTCCCACGTAGTAGACCGCGGTTCGTGTCCCGGACCCGGTGGCTTAAAACTCACGCTGGGCGCGTGTGCGTGCGTGCCCAAGATCCCGAGAGCAGAATGGAGGAGAAGGGATTGTGGCGTGGCCATCCCCCCTGGGGGGTAATTTCTCGCTTTCTGTCTCTATGTCTCTCTCTGTCTGGCGAGCGCACGCGCCCTGTAGCAAAAACCTCTAAAAAAAAAGAAAAGTTGTGTTCTTGTTTTAATACTTCCACCCCACTCCTCTATCCCCTATCATCATCTTCTTTTTAAAATTTGTTATAAAGCAGGTATATGTACTGGAAAGAGAAAGAGAGAGTGAGAAATCACCCGCAGGGAGGATGGTCACGCTGCAGTCCCTTCTCCTCCACTCCTGTCCCAGGAGTTTGGGCATGCATGCTCATGCACTGAGTGTGTTTTTCAAGCCAATGGGTCTGGGACTTGAACTGTGCCGGTGGCCTTGTGGAGTCTACCACACCACCGTCTAGATTGTAACCCCAGGGCACAGAATGAAGCTGGCCACATTGTGTCATTTATATCCTTCCGTCCTCTGTCCTGCAGACAACACTGCATCTCCTCAACCATTCCTCCCACCCCATCAGCTCCTGGGCATATGCTCTCCCTGGTTCACTGTCCATATTTTTGTGCTCTGTATATTAATTAAAATGTATACCAAACTGTATTTTTTTAAAAAAGAATTTTTTATTTAACTTTGTTTATTCATTCATACATTTCATTTATTTATTTATTTATTTTAATTTGACCAGAAGGGGAGAGAGAGGGAGAGTGAGAGAGAGAGAGAGAGAGAGAGAGAGAGAGAAGAGCAAGCCACCAGGTCAGGGACTTGAACCACAGTCGGCCATGTGGGAGTCCAGAGCCCTTAACCAGCACGCCACCTGCCAGCCCCCAACCCATTTGTATTTTTAATGTTATATTAACAGTGCTTTTCTTTTTTTTTTTTTTTTTAAGAATTGTTTATTTAATTTTATTTATTTATTCATTTTAACTTGACCTGAGAGAGACACAGAGAGAAATAGAAAGACAGGAAAAGTGAGAAAGCAAGCCACCAGGTCCGGGACTCAAGCCATGGTCAGCCATATGTGAGTGTCTAGTGCCTTAACCACCACGCCACCTGCTGGTCCCAATAGTGCTTTTCTAAATGTCTCATTTTTTTACCCCTCAAAATTCCATTGAATAGATACACACCCCTGTGGCTATATGGACACCTCGTGCTTTCCCTCGGCCCGCCTGGCTCTCCGCCGTGTGCACATTTAGGCAGCCACTAGATGTGACCTCGTGCCCTCACAACCCGAGACCTTAGGGTTACAGCAGTGAGCAAGAGCTGAGACCCCTCTCCTAAAGTCCGCGTTTGACTAGGCAGAGGCAGACAAGTGAAGAAGTGAAGTTGCCCCTCAGTGGGCATGGCATAGTGTAAGTACCACGAAGGAAATGGCGTCGTGGGACGGGCTTACTTTAGCTCAAGTAGTTGCTCTAGGTTTTCGGGTTTTGCTACAGGGCAAGTGCATTTGCTGGAGAGAGAAGTGAGGAAGCACCACCTCCCGTGGGCTGAGGGTCACGCAATCCCTTCTCCATCTCTTCCTCCTTCCAGGATTTTGAGCATGCATGCGCACACACCCAGCGGGTTTTTCTTTTCTTTAAAGGTTTTTGCCATAGGGTGTGTGCATTTGCCAGAGAAAGAAAGAAATCATCCCCCGGGGGGATGGCCATGCCACAGCCCCTTTCTTCCATTCTGCTTTTGGGATTTCAGGCATGCACCCACATGTGCCGGCATGATTTCCAGGGTGCTCAGTGTTCAAACTGTGGTCGGCCATGTGGGAGTTCCACACCATTTTTTATTTTAATTAATTAATTAATTAATTAATTAATTTAAAGTTACATTTTATCACATGTCTTTACAGTATACATTTCTTTTTCCAACACAAAAACCATGCATGTCAGTCAAGACAAGGATATTACCATATACAGTATCTTCAGCAAATAGCTCCTCATTTTTTGTCAGTTAAGCATACTTATACCTGTTTTTTCCTTCCCCTATCCCCTCCCTCCCTTCCATACTAAATTTTTTTTAATATATTTTATTGATTCACAAAAGATCTTAAAGTATGGACAAAGTTAGAATCTAGTGACAAGTGCACTGTATTTTCTTCTGAAACAATTTTTTCCCCTCTCTCTCCATTCCCCCTTTTAGTGGAGAGAGGTATAAACTAACTTATTTGAAAAAAAAAAAAAAGGTTAATCTCACTTTGGTCTGTTATTTGCACAAAGCCCCATAATAATTCAATTTCTGATGCGAGGCAACAGATACTATTGTATCGTTGAACTTTGATGGGAGGCAACAGATACTATTGTATCGTTGAACTTATACAAATAACCATTCTGCCACAGAATAAGAATGCTCACAAATATTTTCCAATTGCAAAGGTGTCAGGATGGGAGAAAAGTTTATGTTTCAATTAAAAAAAATTCTTTAACAAAATACTGAACCCAACAACTCAAAAGAAAACAAAAATCTTTAAATCTGGATAACAAAGCACAGAAGAAAATCAGTAATATTTTAGAAAAAAAGTCATAGAATTCTATTTCACCAGTTCAGTCTCATGGAATCTCTTTTTATTGAATTTGCAGTGTGACTGTGGTCTGACCTTTCTGTTAACATTCAACATTATTATTGATATTTCAGAATTTGTCCCTACCATTAAGTCGGCCTTTCGCTTTGTTATTTTTTGTTCTTATTTGTCTGTCTAAAGTTTTCCTGGTATAGCACTCTCTTCAGAACTTCTTGAAGAGCTTGTCTGCTGTTGGTAAATTCTTTCAGGTTTTGTTTATCTGAGAACGTTTATATCTTTTCTTCCCACGTGAAGGATAATCTCGCTGGATACAATGTTTTTGGTTGAAACTGCTTTTCATTTAACACTTTGAATGTATTTTCCCATTCTTTCCCTGCTTGCATTGTTTCGGACAAAAGGTCCGATGTCAGCCTGATGGGATAGCTTTTGAAAGTAACTTGACATTTTTCTCTTGCCAATTTTAGTTTCTTATCTGTCTTTGGTTTTGGTCAATCTGGCTACGATGTGCCTTGGAGGAGATTGTGGGTTGATTCTATGTGTGTTCTTTGTATATCTTGGGTTTGGATATTTGAATGCCTCTCTAGGTTTGGAAAGTTTTCTTCCAGGATTTCATGAAATAGATTCTCAATGCCCTTATTAGTTTCTTCACCTTTTGGACACCGATTATCCAGATGTTAGGATGTCTAATGGTATCTAGTATTACTCGTATATTATTCTCATTTTGGGGGGTTATTTTCTCAGTCTTTTTTGGTGAATTTTTCTAGGTTAGAGGTTCCATCTTCTACATCTGAGAGTCGATCTTCTGCATAATCTAATCTGCTTTTAATACTTCCAAGGGAGGTCTGGCTCTCCTGTATTACAGCCTTCACCTCTAACAGTTCCGTTTGGTTATGTTTTATGGTGTGTATTTCCTCTTTCAGATGATGGAAGAACTTCCTGACCTCTTAGAACTCGTCTCTTTTCTCCTGCATCTTCTGGAGTTCGGCATCTCTCTTCTCTTGCATCTCTGTTAGCTTTGTCACCATGAATGTCCTAGAATCTTTAGCTGGCATTTCCAGGAGTCCCACTGTACTGTCTGTGGATGGTGAAGGGCTGTTCTGTCCCCTTGGGGAGATATTTTCTTGATTTCCCATATTTCTTGTGCCTCTGCGGTGGTGGTTTCTGGTCATCTGGTGGATTATACGTTACTTCCTACCTCTGGCTTTTCGCAGGGTGTCAGTCTGGAAGGAGAGGTTTGGGACAGAGGCTTTTTCTGGCCAAAGGGGCAGGGAAAGCCCCCCTCAGATGTACACGGATTCTGGCTTTCCGCTGGATGTGGGGCCCGAAGCCCCAGCCACCAGGTCTGGGACTCCAGCGGGGCAGCTGGCCGTGCTAGGGCAGATCCTGCCGCCTTAGTCACCATACTCCTGGATGGCCCGGTGGGTCACTCTTTGAAAGAGGTGATGTCTGACCTGACATACGAACAGAATCTTTAGGAAGTGAGTATTGGAAGGTGGATACTAGGGGAGAACTACCTGCTCTCACCTTTCTAGGGGTGGTGCACAGCCCGGCAGTACTCCCTGCTGATTTAGAAGCTAGTAGAAGGGGTAAGGAGCAGGAGACAGCCGCTGAGAGGACCAGCTGGATATACCGGACACATCTGCTACCACAGCTGGCTGTGACAGCTTTTCAGAGAGTAATGGCCACCGCTTCACGTCTGTCCCACTCCAACAAGAGGGAAGGGGGCTCTGGGACACGGTTGAGGTGTGTGTGTGTGTGTGTGTATAAATAATTTGTCAGAGGGCATGTGCACTCACCAGAGACAGAGAGAGAGAATGAGAAAGCACCCTCCCACGGGGAATGGTCATGCCACAGCCCTTCTCCACCATCATGCCATCCTTTTGGGATTCTGGACCAGCATGAACATGCCTGGCGTGTTTCTCAAGCTGCCAGGTCCAGGACTCAAACCACACAGTTGGCCATGTGGATTCCAGCTGCCTTAACTGCCAGGCTGTTCAAACCCAGGGAAGTCCCAGGCAGACCGAGATAAGCTGCTCCCCTGGGATCTAAGACCTCTGAGCTAGTGGAGTCCAAAGCTGCGGAGATGGGAAGCAGAACCTCACTAGTGGGTCACCAGGCATCATGACACGAGAAAGCATGGCCATTTCTGCTCCTTGACCCCCCGTGTGCACCCCGGCTTTGGGAGAAGCCGTAGTGTGAACACCGCTGGTTCCGAGCATCTCTGAGTCTGGAGGATGTTACTCCAGCAGCGTGGCCACTCGGCTGGTGCCAGGATCAAGTCTTCAGAAGGCTGTGCCCCTGTTCCACCAGGAGCTTGGGAAGCCCAGTGAGTTCTCAGCACAGCTGGTCACTGCACTTCATTTACCCAGGGCGAGTTCCACAGTAGAATCTGCTGTGCGGGCCACCATGAGGATGGGCGAGGTGTTCGGTGAGCTCCTAGGTGGTTTGGGCAGAAGCATTGCGGGCGGGCGGGGTGCATCTGCTGCTAACAAAGTGCTGCCCTCCCATGCTGGAGGAGGGGCTTGTGTTCACCTCTGCTGTTGGCAGCAGGGCATCTAGCAGTGGCTGTGGCCAGGTCACCCTAGCGAGGGGCGTCCAGGTTGTGAGGTCACACATGGCTTCCATCCCCTCTGCTACAGCCCCTTGGCTCACAGGCCTGCTGGCTAGGGACAAGAGGTGCTGGGAAAGCAGGGGAGAGGGGGAGAGAGATGAAGCAGCCCCTACGGGGACGACCGCACTGCAGTTCTTTCTCTTCCATTCTTCTCTCGGGATTTTGGGCGCACACACACGTGCCCAGCATGGTTTTCAAGCCACCAGGTCTGGAGCTCAAACCCATAGAGTTGGCCATGTGGGATCCAGCTGCCTTAATCTCCATGCCATCTAGCTGGAGATGTCTCCTTTTCCTCCTCTTTCCTCTCCCCTTCCCCCTCCTCCTCTTCCTTTTTTCCCCCTTCTTTTTTTTAGATTTTTGTCATAGGCCATGTGTGGCTACTGGAAAGAAATGGAGGGAGACGGTGAGAGGGAAAGTGAGAAATCACCGCCGCGGGGAGTAGCCATGCCGGAGTCCCTTCTTCATTCCCCTTGGATCTGGGGCACACGCGCGCACACACACAGTGTGATTTAGAAGCTGCCAGGCCCAGGCCTCGAATCGCACTCGGCACCTTCAGCACCATGCCACCTGCTCTGCTGTCAGCGACTTTCTATTCACGCTCCCTCAGAGGGCCAAGCCGTCTGACTGGACAGTTAGTCGCTGCTCACGGATTCACATAGGTCTGCGCTTCTTGCCTTCATCCCTCCAGGCAAGATGAACAACCACGTGCACTTGCTGTTCTACACATTCCAGGGACCTGCTTCACCTCTGTCCTGCAGGCTCCACCTTCCCTGGCTGCTGCTAGCTCCCGGATTGCAGGGCTGCAGCACCCACTCGTGTATAATGCCAGCATATGCAGGACCATCTGTAACCAGGCCCGAATCCGTTCGTTCTTAGTCAACTGGTCAACCAGATCCCCACCCCCCAAGAAGCCGTTGGCCTAGTTTTGGAGGGGTGAGCCAATGTGACAGAAGGTGCCCGTTCAGGCCTGTCTGTGATCCCCTTCCTTGGTACCAGGAAACTTACTCGGGCCTCCAGGACCGGCCTGAGCTGACCACATATTACCACACCCACCGGTGACCGCAGGCTGCTGTGTACACTCAGCCCTACGGCTTGGTGGGTCAGATGACAGCTGCTCAGGATGGCAGCCTCGGCTGTTGTCATGATGGCCCACAGCCAAGTGTCCAGTATCTAAAGCCTGGTGGCAAGTCAGGATATTACCTTTGGAGGATGGCGGCATTTTGCTAACTGCGTAGTGACTCACCTAAAGAGCTGGCCAAGGGTACCATACGCTTCAAGCACTGCTGGGTCACAGGGCCCAGATGGCAGAGCACCTGTGTTGCAGCCTGGAGCTGCTGCAAAGCCTTCTGTGGTTTGGGGTTACCCAGTCAAGGGGTCATAGTTGCACGTGCTACTGAAGTAAAAGTTGCCTCCCAGATAGTGAGACGTAGAGCCATGTGCCATTTTTTCATGGAAGAAGGGACTGGATGCAGCCACTTGCCTTCTTAGGAAGAGGTGTCTAGATACACCCTGCACCACCAGCCCTCTAGAGGTGGCAGGCCCGGAGTTCTGGTGGGACTTATCTTCCCCTCTTTGGCATACAGGTGCACTACGAAGGTGTTAGGGAGTGGCTGCTCTGTGCTCGTCTGGTCTGATCCCGCCCTGGACCAGATGCTGACACCAGGCTGGAGAGCTGGCACGTCAGAGGGAGGAAGGGAAGCGTGTTGTTGACTCTGCCTGTTGAAAGTAAACTCTACTGATGGCCTTACTACCAGGTAGGGAGAAAAAAACCCCACTTACCTGTCAATAGCAGCACCCCAGGGACCAGGCTGGGTGGATTTGCCCCAGCAATGAAATCACAGCAGGACCGGCAGGTACAGTACCCGTCGGATTAAGTTTATGGTAATCACCATTTTCTGGGCTCCGTCTGTCTTCTGCACAGGACAAGCAGTAATAGGACGCTCGTGGTGGGATGCCCTCTTCCTCCCACATTCTTCCAGTCCTTGATGGTGGTACTGATCTTTGTACCACCAAGAATACCTCCAGAAATGTGGTATTGCTGGGGCCGGCAGGTGGTGTGGTAGTTAAGGTGTTGGACTCCCACGAGCCTAACTGCAGTTTGAGTCCCAGACCTGGTGGCTTGCTTTCTTGCTTTCTCCTCCTCCTCTCTGTGTCTCTCTGGTCAAATTAAAAAAAGAAAAAGAAGAAATGGAATTAGATAGATAAATAACAATTAAAAAAAAGAAAGAAATGCGGTATTGCTTTCAGTTTACTGTTTTCCTGGGTATGTATGTGTGTGTATATATAAATTATTTATTTATTTTTTGGAGAGGTTTTTGCTATAGGGCACGTGTGCTTGCCAGAAAAACAGAGACAGAAAGAGGGGGGATGGCCACGCCGCAATCTCTTCTCCATTCTCCTCTCAGGATCCTCAGCATGCACATGCACCCAGCATGAGTTTAAGCCACTCAAAACGCGATCGACTACATGGGAGTTCAGCGACGTAGCCATTATGTCAACTGCTGGTCCCAGGGTAGTAATATATCTAATGGCTTCCTTTGGCCTCTCTTATATGATAGCCCTCACTCACTGGGCCAGTTTACCCATGCCTACTGTGCATTTTTTGTTTTTTTTTTTTTTTTCTTTGAGAGAGATTTTTGCTATAGGCATGCGTGCTCACTGGAGACACAGAAACAGAGAGACAGAAAACAAGAAATCACTTCCCCCGGGGGATGGCCACGCTACAATCCCTTCTCCTCCATTCTCTCGGGACCCTGGGCGTGCACGCACACGCGCCTGGCATGAGTTTTAAGCTCTCGGGTCCGAGACTCAAACTGCGGTCGACTACGTGGGAGTCCAGGAACATAACCATTACACCACCTGCTGGTCCCTCTACTATGCATCCTGAAGTAGGGGTGCGGCTATGGGATGGGCTTAGGGCCCCACTAGACTCACTGAGAAGTGGACCAAGCTAAAACTCCGTTGCTCACCTGACCTCCATTAACCCCTGCTCTAACTAGAGGACACAGAGACATTTGGGTCCCTAGAGTCAAAGTCTGTTCAGACCAGTGTCCCTGAAAGGCCTGGGTATTTTTCCTTTCTTATTCACAGCCCCCTGGTAACTGGCTCCTGAGGGCCATCAGGGAGGCCAGGAGGAAGATTTACAGTAAAGTCTTTGGCAGTGTAACCATGTCCTTCCTCAAGACACTGGCTCTGCCCTCACCCAGGGGACCCCGAGTCTGTGGACTGGTTCATACTGGAAATTGGTTGTGGGTCTGCAGCTCCCTAGGGGGATCCTTGTAGTCAGACTTAATGGAATGCATGTTTGCGCCTCCCTCTAAATCCTGTCTTAACCCTCGACGTGCTGGAGGTTGGCTCTGTAGGTGATTAGAGGTATGTGAGATTGAGAGTGATGGGATTGACACCCTTGTCAGGGGGCTCAGCGAGCCCTGCTTGCCCCACTCCCAAATACTGAGGGGACATGTTGTGAAGACACAGTGAGATGAAGACCACCTGCAGGACAGGCGAGAGCCTTACCAAACCCTGCTGGGCGCAGACTTCAGACCGCAGGTGTCAGCGCTGTAGAAAGCAGTGTGTCTACAGTATTTTGCTGCGGCAACCTGAGCTAATACTCCTCTTCACCACACCTGGATCTCTCTGATTGTACCCATTGAGTCCTTGCAGGGTGCCCATTGGTTTCTTTCTCTCTTTTTTTTTTTTTTTTTTTTTTTTTTTGAGAGGTTTTCGCTATAGGGCGCGTGCATTCACCAGGAAGACAGAGAGAGACAGAGAGACAGAAAGCGAGAAATCACCCCCCAGGGGGGATGGCCATGCCACAATCCCTTCTCCTCCATTCTCCTCTCGGGATCTTGGGCATGCACGTACACGCACCTGGCGTGAGCTTTAAGCCACCAGGTCCAGGACGCGAACCACGGTTGACTACATGGGAGTCCAGTGACATAGCCATTACGCTAACTGCTGGTCCCCCAGTTTCTTTCTTTTTTTTTAAACACTTAAAAAAAAAGAATGACTTTATTTTATTTATCATTATTATTTAAATTTTCTATAGGGCACGTAGAGACAGAGAGAGAGGGAAAGTGAGAAGGCAAGCTGCCAGCTCCAGTACTTGAACCGTGGTTGACCACATGGGAGTCCAGTGCCTTAACCTCCATGACACCTGCTGGTCCTGTCAGTAGATTTCAGTCCTAGCCTTGATCGGTCAGCCCACACCGAAGGTTTCTGCAGGCCAAGCCATTGTGATCACACCCTGGCTCTACTGCCCATCGCAGCGCACACATCCACCTGGTCTGCAAGTCAGACACACTCCTTGGCCTGCCATGTCAGCGACCTTTTGCCAATGGCCACAGCCCAGGAGCTCCTCACCAGTGCATTTCTCAGAGCCCTGGTGACAGGGCTGGATCCCCTGGGCCTCCCCAGGGACACAGGAAAGAGGTGAACAGATTTAAAATACAGCTGGGGGCCAGGTGGCATGAGGGTTGAGATGCTGGATTCCCACATGGTCAACATTGTTTGAGTTCTCAACCTGACAGCTTGCTTTCTCACTTTCCCTTTCTCTGTCGCCCTCTGGTGAGCACATGTGCCCTACAGCAAATTAAAAAATAATAAAGTTAAACCAAACATGACGGATTTGGTAAAATACTAGTTAGGTTGATTCTTGCTAGCCTATCCCTTGGTCATCCTTGTATGAATCCAATGGTTTGTTGGTATTTTTGGTTGAAAAAATTTTTTTAATACTGAGTTTATTTCACGTGTATATCTTTGTCTCCCCACCATTTCCATGTCTGACCACCGCTGTCCTGTGTCCTATCATAACATTCCATACCAAGCAAAGGGTGGAGTTCCATCTTTAAAAACTAAACAGGCATTTTGGACAACACATTCTTGGCAATAGAACCTGGACAACATTTATCAAACACGGTAGGGAAAGTTCTCACTCTGCATTATAAAAAGGACAGCCAGATATCAACTGTTACAGAAATGAAATAAGATGGAAAATTTTAACAAACTGTTTAAACTATTTTCTTAAAGAGACTTCCTCCACTTGTTTCTTTTCTTTTTTGATGTTTTTCAGCTGATATTCATGAAGAGCAGTGAGTACCTAGAACTGTGCTGCTAATGAAAAGCCTATCTAAGAAAGTACATTTCTTCCTTTCTTTCTTTTTTTGGGAGAGGTTTATGCTATAGGGCGGGTGCGCTCACCAGACAGACAGAGACAGACAGAGAGAAAGCGAGAAATCACCCCCCCAGAGGGGATGGCCACGCCGCAATCCCTTCTCCTCCATTCTCCTCTTGGGATCTTGGGCACGCACGCACACGTGCCCGGCGTGTTTTAAGCCACCGGGTCCGGGATGCGAACCGCAGTCGACTACGTGGGAGTCCAGCGACATAGCCTTTACGCTAACTGCTGGTCCCGAAAGTACGTTTCTTTACAGAGCTCTGGCGTACCGTCCCTGCGCCCTCTGCTGGAAAAGTAGAATCAAGTCTCAATTGATTGTGTCCTCTAGGATTACAGATGTAGGACAGCGCTGTATCATACTTCTGTGAACGTAAAATACCTTGCACCTGCTTCATGATACGCAGTAGTGACCGTGCGTGTGTTATCAGAGTTGTTTTTTATGAAAGGTTTTTGCTATAGGGCGCGTGTGCTCACCAGAAAGACAGAGAGAGATAGAGAGACAGAAAGCAAGAAATCACCCCCCGAGGGGATGGCCACACCACAATCCCTTCTCCTCCATTCTCCTCTCAGGATCTTGGACACACATGCACATGCACCCAGCGTGAGTTTAAGCCACCAGGTCCAGGACTTGAACTACGGTCAACTACATGGGAGTCCAGCGACATAGCCATTATGCCATCTGCTGGTCCTATCAGAGCTGGTTTTATTTTTGCTATAGGGCACGTGTGCTTGCCAGAAAGACAGAGAGAGAGAGAGAGAGATAGAAAGCGAGAAATCACCCCCAGGGGGGATGGCCATGCCACAGTCCCTTCACCTCCATTCTCCTCTCAGGATCTTGGGCACGCACACATGCCTGGCTTGAATTTAAGCCACCGGGTCCAGGACTTGAACTGGTTACGTGGGAGTTCAGCAACATAGCCATTATGCTAACTGCTGGTCCCGCATCAGAGCTGTTTTTAATGATGTTGTTCTAGGGTATTTTCTTTCCAGATGGTGATTCAGAAACTATTTATTTTTGTTTTTTATTGTTTTATTTATTATTTTTTCCTAACAAACTGAGTTTTGTTGCATAATAAACCATATAGCATCTTGCAGGTAAAAAAATACTAAATTTGAATAAAGATATCACAAAATTAAAATTAGCTTTGGGGAGGGAACACAATTCTACTCAATTAAGGCAAACTTTTAAAAAAAGATTTATTTATTTAATTTTATTTATTCATTCATTCATTTTAATTTGACCAGAGAGAGACACAGAGAGAGAGAGAAAGAGAGAGAGGGTAAGTGAGAAAGCAAACCACCAGGCCCGGGACTTGAACCGTGGTCAGCCATGTGGGAGTGTCCAGTGCCTTAACTACCACACCACCTGCTGGTCCCAAGGCAAACATTTTTATAGAACATAGATTAGTTTATTTTTGCTTTTATTTTTTTAAAAAAAGAATTATTAATTTAATTTTGTTATAGTCTACTCAGTGAGAAATAAGAGGACGTCCAGACATAGCCAAATTTATTGGAGTTTATTGATGAAGCCGGCGGCATACGGGGGGGACTCATGTCTCTCAAAATCCCGTAGCCCCGAGTAAAAGGAGAGAGGAGTTTATACAGGCCCAAAATGCTGGTTTACAAGGACAGGAACAAAATGAAGGGGCTTCAGGAGAGATAGGGGTAGGGGTAGGGTTTTCTATCTTCAAAGCAAAATAAGCCAGTTACAGAAGCAAAGCAAGCAGGTTAATTAGTCTCGAGGGTAAGCTCTGATTACAATGGAATTTTATTGGCTTCCTGGGTTTCGGGGTCAAGGTTCTTGAGGCACCTGGGAGTGGGGCTTCTTTGGATCTTATCTGCACTCCTGGGGAGAGGGAGGAGGCGGCATAGTTTCTACAACGAAATCACTCTTTCAAGGTGGAGTCATGCTTGTTTCAATTTATTCATTCATTTATTTTAATTTGACCAGACACACACACACACACACACACACCACACAGAGGGAGAGCGAGACAGCAAGTCACCAGGTCCAGGACTCGAACTGTGGTCCGCCATGTGGGAGTGTCCAGCGCCTTAACCACCATACCACCTGCTGGTCCCGAGATTTTTTTTTCTTTCTTTTTTTGGAGAGGTTTTTGCTACAGGGCCCATGAGCTTGCCAGAAAGACAGAGAAACAGAGAGACAGAAAGTGAGAAATCACCCCCCAGGGGGGATGGCCACGCCACAGTCCCTTCTCCTCCATTCTCTCGGGATCTTGTGCACACACACATGCGCCCAGAGTGAGTTTAAGTCACCGGGTCCGGGACTCAAATCGTGGTCGACTACATGGGAGTCCAGCGACGTAGCCTTTACACCAACTGCTGGTCCTGAGATTAGTTTGTTTTCACACGCATGCCATGAATTCACAGGGAATGGGTTCCAGAAGCTCAGTCTCCTTTCCCTCGGTGCTCACGAAGTGCTTCTCTGCAGGAGCAGCTGGCGCTTCCGTTGAACCCAGGTCCCTCTCTCTTGGCTTCCTCCTCCTCCTGGTCCTTTTCCTTCCCACGTTTTAGGGAGCTGTCTCTCTCTTAGAGGGCTTCATATGCTCCATGCGCACATTAGTCCTCCTGGCAGGACTCTTGCCCTTAACCTGTGTGTTCACAACAACGCCAACAGCGTGCTGGGGACATTGTAGACTTCGTGTTGCCATGGACCGTCTGTGGGCGGATGTTTGAACAGTACCCATTCCCTCAGTGTCCACAGTGTCACCTTGCCTGTAGATTCCCGTGTATGTTGCCAAAGGAACCGCTGGGTTTTCTACAAGGCCTAGAGAACACATAGGGGGAGCCTCTCCTCTTTCCCTTTGTGATGGACATTTTGGGGAATTACTGGAAGATGGCGGTTCCGGACAAAAGGAGAGAAGCTAATTTAAAAAACGAAAAAGGGGGCTGGATTCCCAGAGTGCCAACTACGGCTTAAGTCCTGGACCTGGTGGCTTACTCTCTCACTTCCCCTCCCTCTCTCTCTCACTCTGTCCCACACTGGTCAAATGAAAATAAATAAATAAATAAGGTTAAATACAATAATTCTTTTTTTAAAATAATTATTTATTTAATTTTATTTATTCATTCATTTATTTTTAATTTGACCAGAGAGAGACACAGAGGAGGAAAGAGACAGAGGGAAAGTGAGAAAGGAAGCCACCAGGTCCGGGACTCGAACCGTGGTCAGCCATGTGGGAGTGTCCAGCACCTTAACCACCACGCCACCTACTGGTCCCACAATAATTCTTTTTTCAAAAAATGGTGCCAAGTACCACAGCAGTAATAGAACTTTTCTATTTTCTGTTTTTTTTATCTTTATTTCTTTTTAAAAATAGTGTGCTCTACTGCAGCCTGCTATTGCTGCATAACATGCTATTATTAGTCTTTTAATATAAATACATATACATATATATAAAATTTGAAATTTTGGAAACTAGCCGTGCTGTCAACTTTGGAAAAAGCATCCCATTGTATAGAAATTAACAGCCAGCATGGTCTAGAAACGTTAAACTTAATTTTGTTCCGTTTGCACAGGGGTAACGGACTGTATTAAATATGTAAGGTCTCATCTACATGGGCTTGATTAACAGAAATGAATAAGGCATTCTCTAAATAATAACAAAAATAAAGTTAAATAGGGTACCGGCAGTGGCATGATGGTTAGGGCGCTGGACACCTCCACACGGCCGACCACGGTTTGGTTCCTGGCCCTGGTGGCTTGCTTTCTTGCTTTTCTTTCTCTCTCTCTCTCTCTCTCTCTCTCTCTCTCTCTCTCTCTCTCTCTCCTGTCAAATTAAAATAGATGAATGAATAAATAAAAATAAATGATTCTTTTTAAAAACTAAAATAAACTTAAATAAATATTTTTTAAAAATTCAGTTGTTTAATTAGGTTCTTGGCAAGAAATTCAGAATGCTGATTTGTGAGAATAAACTCCATTTGTGAGGGCAAACGTAGATTGCAGGTAGCCCCAGATCTGAGGAACAGCTTTGATTATTGGTAAAATTTACAAGTCCACAGCTTTCTGATCCACCTTGTGCTGCTCTGAAATCTCGAATTTCTCCTTCTCTGTGTCGAAGATCTCACCTTCCTGGTGTCTGGGCATCTGCAGCTTCTTGTTCCTGAAGTAAGCATCAGTGAGGTGCTTCGGGATTTTTACTTTGCTAATGCCAGTGTTTGTGGAGGTGGCAATGACAAATTTCTGGTGTGTTCTATGCAGTGGAACGCGATTGAGAACCAGCAGTCTAGTCATCCTTAGCAAGCCACTGCTCAGCTGATGCAGGAGAATCACCCTCTTGCCTCTGTGGTGTCTGTCCAGTGAGGATGGTCAGAATGGTCCCAGGAGTGATGCTGGCTTGCAGCTTCTCACAGGCTGACTGAAGGGCATTCTGCCCTGGCTCAACAGCTTTCGAGGCACATCTTCCGTAGGGTAATATCTAGGCATTTTGCACAGTTTAACCACCTGGGTACCACCATTTTTTTTTTTTTTTTTGGGCGGGGGGAGAGGTTTTTGCTATAGGGCTCGTGCACTTGCCAGAAAGAGAGACAGAAAGCGAGAAATCACCCCTCCAGGGGGGATGGCCATGCCGCAATCCCTTCTCCATTCTCCTCTCGGGATCTTGTGTACGTACACATGCCCGGCGTGAGTTTAAGCCGCCAGGTCTGGAGCTCTAACCATAGTCAATTATATGGGAGTCCAGTGACGTAGCCATTACGTCATCTGCTGGTCACCCAGACTTATTTTTTAAGAACAGTACTAGAGACCAGCAGATGTCATAATGGTTATATTGCTGGAGTGCGATATGGTGGTCTGCAGTTCGAATCCTGGACCTGGCTGCTTGAAATTCACGCCAGGTACATGTGTGTGCATGCCCAAAATCCTGAGACCAGAATGGAGGATGAGGGACTGCAGCCTGGCCATCCCTCAGGGGGTGATATCTCACTTTCTGTCTCTCTGGCGAGCATACACGCCCTATAGCAAACATTTCTCTCTCTAAAAAAAGAGCAGTTTTAGATTTACAACACCACTGAGTTGAGCAGATGGTACAGTGTTCCCACAGGCCTCACAACCCAATGGTTTCCCTGATTAATCTTGCATCACAATGGCATGTTTGTTATAATGAACCCAAGTTGATAAATTATTATTAGCCAAGGAAAACCCACAGTTTATTCAGGCCCCTCAGTTTCTCTCTAACGTCTCCTTTCTGTCCTGGGACCCCACCCAGGATCCCAGATAGCATTTAGTAGCCCTGTCTCCTAGCTGCCTCTTAACTGTGGCAGTCTCTCAGCCTGTCCTTGTTTTTGATAAATCACCCTAACAGTTCTGAAGAGAATTAGTCAGGAATGTTGTGCCATGCTGGTGGAATCTTCTGCTGTTTTTCTCATGATTAGATGGGTATGAGGCTTGGGGTGGGCACCCATGGAAGTGCCCTTCTCACCCCATCAGATGGAGGGGCCCTCCCAGCAGCCAGACCTCTCACGTCCGACCTTGACCCTGAATGCAGTGGAGGCGGTGCTCCCCGGTTCCTCTACTATAGAGTTGCGCTCCCTCCCTTCCACACTGGGCTCTGGCAGGCAGTCGCCATGTGCAGACACACCTGAGAGTGGGGACTTACGCGCTCCTCCTTTAGGGTGGAGTATCTTTGTTCTTTATCCAGGGTTTTTCTGCATTCGTGCTTGTCTTTTCTCCCATGTATTAACGTATTTAATCATTTATTACGCCACTGTGGATTTGTGGAGGTTGATACATCAGGTTGTAAAGCAGTACCGCTTCATCTTGTTCAGGCTGTTCCAGCTGTGGCCACTGGGAACTCTTTCAGATGGCACCTGGGTCCTTTGGTGTACTCACATCGTTGTGTGTGCGGGCGGCGGTGGTGGTGGGGTTGTTGTCGCTGCTTGTTGTTTTTTTTTTTTTCCTGAGCTCTTTCTTACTTCCTGGCTGGATCCCACCTGGCCAACTGTGGTTAGAGTCTTATGCCCTGTGGCTTGAAAAACACACAAGGTGTGTCTGTGTGTGCACCCAAAATCCCCAAGGGAGGGAGAAATGAAGAAGGGATTGTGGTGTGACCTCATGTGGGGTGCTTTCTCATTTCTCTCTCTTTTGCTCTCTCTGTGTCTCTCTCTGGTGAGCCCACATGCCCTCTGGCAAGATTAAAGAAATGATAAGTTATCTGTTTTCTTATTATTGAGTTTTAAGAGTTCCTTGTATATTTTGGATGCAATCCTGTGTTAAATGTTTTGCAAGTATTTATTTCCACTGTATGGCTTTTCTTTTCATTGTCTTAACAGTGTATTTCACAGAGCAGAATTTTAAAATTTTTCACAAGCTCTTTCTGTGCAGATAGCAGGCCCACAAGCATGGTGACCGTCCCTAAAACCCACTGGACCTTCTGTAAGAAGTGTGGCAAGCACCAACCTCATAAAGTGACACAGTACAAAAAGGGCAAGGATACTCTGTCTGCTCAGGGACAGTGGCGTCATGACAGGAAGCAGAGTGGCTATGGTGGACAGACTAAGCCTATTTTCTGGAAAAAGGCAAAAACTCCAAGGAAGATTGTGCTGAGGCTTGAATATGTGGAACCCAACTGCAGATCTAAGAGAACGCTGGCTATTAGAGATGTGAGCACTGTGAGCTGGGAGGAGGTAAGAAGAGAAAGGGTCACGTGATCCAGTTCTAAGCCTCATCTTTTTTATTATGAAGACAACAAAATCCTGAGGTGAATGTTCACCTCATTTGATTACAGTTGGTCTATTTGTGAGGGAATACAGTAATCCATAACATTCTCCTTTCGGGAGATAAGGATAAAGGTAAAAATGGATAAAAGGATAAGGATAAGATAAAAATTATATCTCCTTTTGTTTCATGGTAAAAAAAAAATTAACAAAGTCCAACTGTTTTTGTTTGAATATGTACTCGCAAATGTATGTACTGGAAACATAATCCCCAGTGCAACAGCACTGAGAGGTGGGATCTCTAAGAAGGGATTAGGTGATGAAGATTGCCTTCACGAACGGGTTAATGATGTTGTAATAAAGTGAGTGAGTTAGCATAGGAGTGGGTTCTTGATAGGATGAGTTTGTTCCCCTGTATCTCTTGCTCTCTCTCACCTGCTTGTCTGTCACCATGCGATCACAGTGCGGGAAGGTACTCAGCAGTTGTCAGCACCTTGGGATTGAACTGTGAGAAATGAATTTCTTTTCTTTATAAATAACCAGTCTGTGACATTTTGTTATAGCAATACAGAATTGACTGGCCCCCATTTATAATATTTTTATTTCCTGGGTTGTATTTATGATGTTGTATGTAAAAAAGTCATTGATGGGAACCAACAGTTAGCGTAATGGCTTTGTCGCTGGACTCCCACGTAGTCGACCGCGGTTCGCGTCTTGGACCCGGTGGCTTACAACTCACGCCGGGCGCGTGTGCGTGCGTGCCCAGGATCCCGAGAGGAGAATGGAGGAGAAGGGATTGCGGCGTGACCATCCCCCCTGGGGGGTGATTTCTCGCTTTCTGTCTCTATGTCTCTCTCTGTCTGTCTGGCGAGCGCACGCGCCCTATAGCGAAAAACCTCTCCAAAAAAAAAAAAAAAAAAAAAAAGTCATTGATGAATGCAGGGTTGCATAAAATTTCTCCTATGTTATCTTTTTTTAAAAACGAATTATTTTATTTAACTTTATTATTGTTATTATTTTCCAATTTGATCAGAGAGAGACAGAGGAAAGAGAGAGAGGGAAAGGGAGAAAGCAAGCCACCAGGTCTGGAACTTGAACCGTGGTCAGCCATGTGGGAGTCCAGCGCCCTTAACCACTATGCCATCTGCCAGTCCCTATCTCCTGTGTTACCTTGTAGAAGTTTTATAATTTTCATTTTACATTTAAGTCCATTTTTTTTTCTTAGATCAGAGGATACATGTGCTTGTCAGAGAGAGACAGAAAGACAGAGAGAGAGAGGGAGAAAGCACCCTTAGTGGGGCATGGTTCCGCAGCAATCAATCCCTTCTCCATTCCTCCATCTTGTTGGGATTTGAGGCATGCTTGAATATGTGCCCAGTGTACTTATCAGACTTCCGGGGCATGGATTTGAGCCATGGTTTACCATGTGAGATCCAGCTTCACTTAACCACTAGGCCACCAGGTCAAGCCCTGTGATCAGTTTTGAGTTTGTGTTTAGATGTCTAGGTTCATTTTTTTTTTTTAGCATATGGATGTCCAATTATTTCACCACAGTTTACTGAAAAGACCATATTTCTACTTTGAACTGTCACTATTCCTTGGTCAAAGATGAGTTGACTGTATTTGCACGGATCTATTTCTGGACTCTCAGTTCTGTTCTATTGATCCATTTGTGTATTCTTTGGCCAATACCAGGCTGTCTTGATTACTGTAGCTTTATAATAAATCACATAATGTAAGTCTTCCAACTTTGTAATTGTTTTCAGTATAGTATTGACTATTCTGGTGTTGGACTTCTCATATAAACTTTAGAATCATTTTGTCAATATCCACAAAATAATTTGCTGGAATTTTTGATTGAGGTTTCATTGAATCTATAAATCAATTTGAGGAAAAATGATATCTTTTTAAAAATTGTAGTTATTTATTTATTTTTAAAGCATCTCCAATGAAGACCAGGAGATTTTTTTTTTTTTTTTTTGGAGAGGTTTTTGCTACAGGGTGCGTGCACTCACCAGAGAGACAGAGAGAGAGACAGAGAGATAGAAAGCGAGAAGTCACCCCCCATGGGGGATGGCCATGCCGCAATCCCTTCTCCTCCATTCTCCTCTTGAGATCTTGGGCACACACACACACGCGCCTGGCGTGAGTATAAGCCATTGGGTCTAGGACTCGAACCATGGTCAACCACATGGGAGTTCAGCGACATAGCCATTACGCTAACTACTGGTCCTGAGATTTTTTTTTTTAATTTATTTTACTGAACTTTATTTTACTTCAACCAGTGAGAGAGACAGAGAGAGAGAAAGCAAGCCACCAGGTCTGGGACTCAAAACTGCGGTCGGCCATGTGGGAGTCCAGTGCTCTTAACCACCACATCACCTGCCAGCACCTATTTATTTTTAATTTGACCAGAGAAAGACAGACAGAAAGAGAATGAGAGAGAGAGGGAAAGTAAGAAAGCAAGCCACCAGGTCCGGGACTGTGGTTGGCCATGTGGGAGTCCAACGCCCCATCCACTGTGCCACCTGCCAGCCCGAGAAATGATGTCTTAACACTATTAAGTTCCATGTGCACATCTAAGGGAGGTGTGAAGATGAGCACCCTTCTCAGGATCCGGTCACGCTGTTGCCGGAGACCTGCTCCAGCCGGGGTGGGCTGACTCGATGGAGGCGACGCAGGTAAGAAGAAATCAGGCAGAAACCTCTATGCTCTTTGGCATGTTCTCAGCCGACTACAGTCAGAGCAAGCTCAACACTGCAGCGTCTGTGGCTAGGAGACATACATATTTATTGAGGGATGTTTACAGGAGTAGGAGGGGTGAGGGGGAGGTAAAAGATTTTACTCTAAAAAATAAGGTATTCAAAGCACGGGAACAACAATCATAAAACATGATGTACTGTCCTGTTTGATCAGGTGTAATTGGTCACAGTCCTCAGGGCGAGGGAGTCCATTTGTCTGGTACATTTTCTTCTTAGATCTTGATTACTGTGTAGGGCCTTTTGGATGAGGGGTTTCCAGCAAGCTTGATAACTTCAGCCCCAGGCCGAGGCGGCAGCAGATTGCGGTAACAAAGGCCTAGATAGAAATCTTATTTGGTTAAGTAAAGACACGGTTAATATATACTAAAGTGGAATATCTATATTGTCTCTGGGGTAATTTACAGCTAAGAGGGTGAGCCTATTGCCCACACGGGAAAGGAATGTGGTCTCTTGAGCAGCTTAATGACTGACCTAAATGTTATTGTGTACATGTGACCCTGAAAGGGACTTCAGCATTCTTTATTGATATTTTCCAGGCAGGTGGGGTGAGTCTCACGAAATAATTCCCGTTTGCTGCCGCTTTAGAGATCCACATTCTCTTAGGATTATTCTTTGGTTTTATTGTAAAAGTTACAGTCAGGCTGGGGGTGTTATTTTACCCTTATGGGGTACCGTAAGGACAGTGAAGCCCATGGCAGAGAGATTGAAAGCAAAAACAGCACAAACCAGTACAACAAACACAGTTGAAAGCCTGAGCTAGTAGCTGTGGCCTTGCCTGCAACTCTTCTCACCCAAGCCTTGCTTAGACATGAGAGGCAGCTCTTTAGGCTCTGCCTATGTTGGCTGCATGACTTCCGCCATCTCTCCTTTTTGCTTTGTAATTTGTAGAAGTGAATTTCTGTTTCCACTGACGTGATTGCGGTCCTTAGGTGTCAGTCGAAGACTGGGAAGCAAAGAAGAATGATAAAAATTAATAAAAGAAGACTCTCCATGGAATAAGGTAAAGTATGGAGATTATAGGTGGAAGTTGTAAAGGTTGAGAGTAAATTTGACTATACTATCTGTAAAATCACTGGGTGAAATAGAATCTAAATGGGCTTTGGATACAGCCATAATTTGGGCATGAAATTGTTGTATATTCATAGTAAGAGAATGATTCCACACGCCCCGAAGGTGAGTTTGAATTTGTTCCCAAGTGATTTGAGTGTGGTTATAAGGGAGAGGGATAACACAGATCCATTTGTAATCAGAATGGCAAACAGTAGTCAGCCTGACTTTAATGTTTTGAATTTCTTGACCTAAATATAACACAGCTTCTTCCAAGGCGTTGACTCTGTCAGTCAGTTGTTGATCAATTTGTTCCTGTTTAAACAAGGCAGTGGAGAAATCGAGAGTTAATTTGTTAATGTGGGAAGCTGTATGAACTTGCTGAACAAGAGCTGTAGCCAAGGCAGCCATTGATCCTGATAGTTATAAGGGCAGCAATACCTAAAATTAAAACAGTAATAAAACGTTTAGGGCGAGTGTGAGTAAGGGCTGTATTTATTGTCTGGAGGGAGAATAAACTGGGGTCTGTATACCAAGGTGGTGGAAGTAAAATATAAGATGGGCGCTTCAGAAAAAAGAAATGAGGCTGTTGAGCAGTCATGGACAAGCAGTCGGAGACCTGGCACTGTGTACAATAAATGTGAGTAAGATTATTTTCCACTTTAAAAGAAAGTTGAGATGAATCATTGCAGCGAAGAATTGCATAGGGAGCTCGTACACAGGAATGCAAGTAGAATGTATGAGTATTTTGAGGCCTATGGAAGGTTACAGGACCGAGAGCTTCGAACAAACGATAAATATGACTTTGTCAAGTTTTGAAATTAGAAGATATATATATAGGGGTGATCCATCTGTTGAAGATCATCTGTAAATCGGAAGGTTTGGAGCTATAGCTGAGTCATCCCAAGCAAATTTATGAGGGTGAGCCTTGAAATAGAGACGATAGTCATAATCAGGACTGGAGATGGACCAATCAAACAAAGAGAAGGTATAATTATTTAAGAAATAACGAACCGTATACTTAGGAAAAACACAGGGGTTCCATTTGGAAAACCAGACCATGAGGAAATGCCATCCCAGGAATATTCTGTTGAGGCTGGACAAACCGAAAGTAACTTAGGCCCCATCTAGACTAGTTGGAGGGGCTCCTCTTGTAGTTGTTTTACTGTATATAACATTCAAAGATTGCATAACCAGCTCCAGAACACTAACTTGATCAATTCCTGTAACTCTTTTTTAGACTTTTGTAACATAACTCAAACATTCAACAACATGCTTTACATCTCCTAGTTTTTGTCTCCTTTTTTTCCCTTTCTGATATAGCCATCCGATTTTCAGACAAAAATTCACTATACAAAATTCCTTCTTTATAAAAATCTTTTCTTTTAACCTTTTCCATTAGTGCTACATTTTTATAACCATAACCCTTTTTTCATTTTTTTGTTTATTTTTATCTTCATAAGTTTAACATTAAAAATTGTCTTAATCTAACAGACAAGTTTAATTATAAACATTTATTCTATTTATATTTATCTAATTATTTATTTAAGGTGGTTTTTGTTTGTTTGTTTGTTTGTTTTTAAGAAAAGCCTGGGGATTTACCGCTCCCCTTTGTATGCAGGCTCTCTAGTAGTCTGTTTTGAGGTTTGTTTATTTTATTTTTTGCCAATTCTTTAAGTTCTGTTTTCCATAGTAAAAAGTTCCCTCCTGGAAGACACGCCTTAGTTACTTGAATCCAATCATATGGTATCATCCATTGAGCTGTCAAACCTTCTAGTAATGTAATAGTATATGAAGAAGTGGAACCAAAATCTTTTACAGCTTGTCTAATTTCTTTGAGCAATTTGTAGGAAATAGCCCCCTACTCTGGCTCCTCCTCATCAAAAGGATATAATAAAGGGAAACAAAAATTGACATTGCCAGCTTTTAAAGCCTTTTTTACTGCTCCCTTAAACCCCACAGGTTTTGAAGCCTGTTTATTTTTCTTTCAATTAAAAGTTTTAAGCTCCAGCGGCCAATTGTTGTGATATTTAGTAGCAGCCTCTTCTAATTCCTCTTGGTGTTAGGGGGCTTAGGTGTTCCTGGTCACTATTGGACTCGTCCTCAGAGGAACCTTTCTTTTTTTTTTTTTGGACAGATTTTTGCTATAGGGCGCATGTGCTCGCCAGACAGAGAGAGACAGAGAGACAGAAAGCGAGAAATCACCCCCCAGGGGGATGGCCACGCCGCAACCCCTTCTCCATTCTCCTCTCGGGATCTTGGGCATGCACACACACGCACCTGGCGTGAGTTTAAGCCACCGGGTCCAGGACTCAAACCACGGTTGATTACGTGGGAGTCCAGTGACATAGCCATTACACTAACTGCTGGTTCCCAGAGGAACCTTTCTCAATTGTCAAGACAGGTGCTGAGGGGACCTCTGTAACTGACCCTTTTTTAAACGATGGTTTGGGTACCAAGGGGACAGACTCAGTAGGGCTATGTTCTTTCTGAGGAAAAGCAGAATATGAAGGAGGCCGAGACTTAAAGTCTGTGGCCCCATCTGACAAAAACATGGCATGCTTAATATTTCCCCATAGGGAGAAGGCAAAAATGGGCATGTCAGCTCCTCCATTTCTACAATACCAATCAGTCATATTTCTTCCTACTTGTTCCCAGTTTTCGACATCTAGGTTCCTTCTTCCAGGAACCATGGGCTCACTTCTTTAACAAAATCCAAAAATGTTGTGAGCTGACCTTTACTGGCCCAAATACCTTTCTGCTTTAAAGTATGTTTCAAGATGTCTATATACAAAGCCCTATCCTTAGATGCAGCACTACCCCTGGTTGCTTACACCTAGGCACTAAATCTCAATAGTTCTGACCTTCCTCCCAATCCCCTCTAACCCGGCCTTTTCTTATACCGGGGGGGTCCACGGTACCCTATGTAGGAGGAAAGATGCTCGCCTTTGTCTACTCACCTCCCTGTTCAAGCCCCACGTTGGGTGCCAATCTGCCGGAGACCTGCTCCAGCCGGGGTGGGCTGACTCGATGGAGGCGACGCAGGCAAGAAGAAATCAGGCAGAGACCTCTATGCTCTTTGGCATGTTCTCAGCCGACTACAGTCAGAGCAAGCTCAACACTGCAGTGTCTGTGGCTAGGAGACATACATATTTATTGAGGGATGTTTACAGGAGTAGGAGGGGTGAGGGGGAGGTAAAAGATTTTACTCTAAAAAATAAGGTATTCAAAGCACGGGAACAACAATCATAAAACATGATGTACTGTCCTGTTTGATCAGGTGTAATCAGTCACAGTCCTCAGGGCGAGGGAGTCCATTTGTCTGGTACATTTTCTTTTTAGATCTTGATTACCCTGTAGGGCCTTTTGGATGAGGGGTTTCCAGCAAGCTTGATAACTTTAGCCCCAGGCCGAGGCAGCAGCAGATTGCGGTAACAAAGGCCTAGATAGAAATCTTATTTGGTTAAGTAAAGACACGGTTAATATATATTAAAGTGGAATATCTATATTGTCTCTGGGGTAATTTACAGCTAAGAGGGTGAGCCTATTGCTCACATGGGAAAGGAATGTGGTCTCTTGAGCAGCTTAATGACTGACCTAAATGTTATTGTGTACATGTGACCCTGAAAGGGACTTCAGCATTCTTTATTGATATTTTCCAGGCAGGTGGGGTGAATCTCACAAAATAATTCCCCTTTGCCGCCGCTTTAGGGATCCGCATTCTCTTAGGATTATTAATTGGTTTTATTGTAAAAGTTACAGTCAAGCTGGGGGTGTTATTTTACCCTTATGGGGTACCGTAACGACTGTAAAGCCCATGGAAGAGAGATTGAAAGCAAAAACAGCACAAACCAGTACAACAAACACAGTTGAAAGCCTGAGCTAGTAGCTGTGGCCTTGCCTGCAGCTCTTCTCACCTAAGCTTTGCTTAGACATGAGAGGCAGCTCTTTAGGCTCTGCCTGTGTTGGCTGCATGGTCTCCACCACACTGTGATCCACTTCCTCCAGTTCTCTGGCCCATCAGATCTCAGGCACTCACACATGTGCTTGGCATGTCTCAGGCTTATGGGGCTGAGGATTTGCATCGTGGGCACCATGTGGGATCTGGCTCCTCTGGAGCAGTGCATGACCTCTGTGCCACAGAGCCAGCCCAGCGTTTTATTTTCATTGTGATATGTAATGTTGTTTGTTTTAAAAGTCGTATTCCCACTGTTCACTGCCAGTACATAGGAAGCAATCGATTCTTGTACATTCACCTTGTGTCCTGCAGCCCTGCTATCATCACTTTTAGGTTTCAGTTTTATTGTTCATTCTTTGAGATTTCCTACATGGACAGTCATGTCATCTATGAATAGACAGTTTTGTTTTTTCCTTCTCAATCCATATGCATTTTTGGCTTCCCTAGTCTTACCTCATTAGCCTGTATTCCAGCACAGAGTTGAGTAGGACTAGGAAAGAGAGCAAGCCTTGCCTCGTTCCTGATGCTAGGGGGAAGCACCTAGCATCTCGCCTCTGAGAATCATGCTAGCTCTACAATTTTTGGTAGACAATCTTTATCACAACAAGCAAATTCTCCTTTAATCCCAGTTTGTTGAAGCTTTTCATGCTGAATTGCTATTGGAATTTGTCAAATGCTTTTTCTATGCCAACTGATAAAATCATGATTTTTCTTTCTTCACCCATTGCTATAATGAACTGTAGTCATTGCTGTTCAAATGTGGAACCAGCTCTGCTCACCTGGTAGGTGTATAAATCCCACTTGGTAGTTGTATATAATTATTTTTATACATTATTAGATTTTATTTGCTAATATTTTATTGAGGATTTTAGCATCTATGTTTCTGAGAAATACTGATCTGTATTTTTCCTTGCTTGTTATATCTTGTGGAACTGGTTGATGGGAACACCTCACTGACCCAGGATGGGGCCTACTGGGTGCCCAGACTGATGTGCCTGCACAAAGGTCCAGGCCAGGCCACCAGCCTTGAGCTTCCTGAGGGCCTGTGTGGCTGGCTTAGCTGTGACGCCATGTGACACTGGTCTTAGCTCAACTCAGGGTGGCAGCAACAGTTACTCTGGGGCCGACATTCTGGACCATGAGCTTGGTCCACGTAGTTGAACTTTTTTTCCTAAGAATAAGCTTTTATTTTTTTCTTTTATTGATTTGCTATTTTCAATTTGATTTCTCTCTAATTTTTTATGAGTTATTTTCTTCTGCTTGTTTTAGGCTCATATGGCTCTACTTTCTTTAGTTTCCTAAGGTTGAAGTTTGGATTACTGATTTTAGATCTTTCTTCTTTTCCACTATCCACATTCAAGCTATAGATTTCCTTCTTTTTTTAAAAGAATTATTTATTATTATTTTTTTTTCTTTTTCTTTTTTTTGGAGAGGTTTTTGCTATAGGGCGCGTGCGCTCGCCAGACAGACAGAGAGAGACAGAGAGACAGAAAGCAGGAAAACACCCCCCAGGGGGGATGGCCACGCTGCAATCCCTTCTCCTCCATTCTCCTCTCGGGATCTTGGGCACGCACGCACACGCGCCCGGCGTGAGTTTAAGCCACCGGGTCCGGGACTCGAACCGCGGTCGACTACGTGGGAGTCCAGCGACATAGCCATTACGCTAACTGCTGGTCCCGAAAAGAATTATTTATTATTTTAAAAAATTATTTTAGTTAACTTTATTTACTTATTTTATTTGGCCAGAGAGGGATAGAGCTCAAGAGAGATAGAAACAGAGAGGGAAGGTGAGAAAGCAAGCTTCCAGGCCTGGGCCTCAAACTGTGGTTGGCCACGTGGGAGTCCAGTGCCCTTAACTACCACACCACCTGCCGGCCCCTATTATCTTTTGACTTGCTACAGTACAGTCATGAGAGAGAGAGAGAGAGGAAGCAAGCCAAGCCAGCAGGTCTGGTACTTGAACTGTGGCTGGCCACATGGAAATCCAGTGCCTTTAACCACCATGCCACCTGCTGGCCCCATAATTATTATTATTCTAAATTTGACTAGAGAGAGGATAGTGAGAAAGCAAGCAGCCAGATCCAGGACTGAAACCATGGTCGGCCAAGTGGGAGTCCAGCGCCCCAACCACCACGCCACCCGGCCCCTTAGATTTCCTTCGAAGCACTGCTTTGGCTGTTTCTCATGCATTTTGGTAAGTTGTGTTTCCATGTTTAATTCAAATAACTTTTTTATTTCTCTTGGAACTTACTTTTTGACTGATGCTCAAGTGGCCTTGGGTTAAGCCACATATGTTTATTGAAGCAGCAAATGCTCAGTGGCACTGCTGTGGTGGCTTACACAAACCAATGTCTTGGTGATACAGATCATACCAACAGGGTCAGCGGATGGTGTGGTGAAGGGACTGACCTCCCACATGCCTGGCCACTGTTCAAGTCCTGGACCCAGTGGCTTGGAAATCACACTAGGGAGACCAGCAGATAGCGTAATGGTTATGTTACTGGACTCCCACATAGTCGACTGTGGCTCAAGTCCCAGAACCAGCGACTTAAACTCATGCCAGGCACGTGTGCGTGCCCAAGATCCCGAGAGGAGAATGGAGAAGGGATCGCAGCGTGGCCATCCCCCCTGGGGGTGATTTCTTGCTTTCTGTCTCTTTGGCAAGCACACACGCCCTATAGCAAAAATCTCTCTTTTAAAAGAAAGAAAGAAAGAAAGAAAGAAAGAAAGAAAGAAAGAAAGAAAGAAAGAAAGAAAGAAAGAAAGAAAATCACACTGGTTATGTGTGTGCATGTGCCCAAAATTCCAGAAGAGAATGGAGAAAATGGGATTGAGGTGTGGCCATCCCCATTCAGGGTTAATTTCTCACTTTGCTTCTCTCCTGAGCCCATGCCCTATGGCAAAATCTAAACAAACATATCAATAACAAATCTCCACCTTAGAGGCTGACCCCTGGGGTTACACGCTTGTCTGTGGAGAAGAGGAGCTTTGGATGCCTCTCTACTGGGCAGGGGGTCTTCCTCCTGGCCATCACTGTCTATGATGGTTGCCCACTCCCACCCCCATGCCCTCTGTTGGACTCCACGGATAAGAGCTGTCGGAAATGAGGGACCGACTCCTGGCCCAGGCAGCAGTGAGGGCTGCCACCTGGCAGTGGAATGATGGGCAGGACCTGTCCACCAGGTTGGTGGGCTAGCACAGCCCTAGGTCAGCAGGCCTGTCCTGTGGTCATGGCGGCCAGTGAGTGGCCTGAGATGCCTTCTGGCTGAGCAGAGGAGCACTCCTGCTGCGTTGGGTTAATGTCCGGAAGGGAAGGCAAGGGTCATCCGAGATGTGACCTGAACACCCCTCTGGATCTGGGCAGCGGAGACGGGATCCCAGCAGCATTGCTGAGGGGGTGCCACAGGTCATCTCCACCTGCTCAGTGAACTAACCGAGCTCTGGTCCTAGCTGGTCGGTGTGTCAGGCCAGTGCCGGCGGGCTACTCTGACAACCTGAGTTCAGGCGAGTAGGTGTAGGGCGATGCTCTGCTGGCCTACGGAGGTGTGTCCTTGCTGGCCAGCCAGGCTGCAGGCCAAGCAGCGCCTGAAGCTGTCCTGAGGTTAAGAAGGTCCAGGTGACCCAAGGGTGACCACCATCAACTGCCCACTCAGTGGGGAGGCACCGGCTTGCTGCTTGCTCCAAGGCCTGCGTCTGGCAGAGTCCCACGTCTCACTGTGCACCTGAGGGGGAGGCAGGGACCCGCAGCTGTGGCTCATGGCCGCGCTGTGTTCCCGCCCATGGCTCCTCCCAGCTCCTGCGGAGTGGTGGGAGGGTCCCTCCGGGCCCCCCCGTCTGAGGCTGCGCTCTTCCTGGACACAGCCCCACACCCTGGGAGGTGGGAGTGGGAGGTCAGACACGCTGACCTGGCGCCAGACCAGCACAATGCAGGCCATGCCACTGTCCCGGATTCCCGCGGCGTCCAGCCTTGGGCCACATCCTCTCGGTGCTCTGGCCGAACCCCAGCTTTCTCTGCCCGTACAGGTCTCCCCAGCCGGGGTGCTCTGGCGGGCTCTCCCTGCCCGCTCCCTGGGAGCCCCCGCCCCTCTGCCCCTCTTCCGGTCACAGGTAACACAGCAAACGCCCCCGGGTCCCTAGCCCTTCTCCATGCCGAAAGGACTCCGTGTTCCCACAGCTCGCGTGTTCGTTCCCCTGTTGCTCCCGAGGCTCCACGCAGGTGCAACCTAACCTCCTCCCGGGTGTCCCCAGCTCTCCTTTTCCTGGAGTGGGCGGGCTTCGGGATCGCGGCCCAAGCGTCTTGTTGACTTCGAACCGAACCGGGTTGGCTGTTCAGAGGACCTGGGAGTCCGGCCTGGGGGCACACGCCGGCACACGCCGCCCTGGGGCCAGCAGGGGCTCATGGCGACCGCACCTCCCACCCCGAGAGGGCTGTTCCCGCCGCCAGCCACCGCAGGTTAAACCTCGTGTCTGGGTGCAGAGACCGGGGGTCCCCCCAACCCCGCCTCCACCCTGGTAAGCAGAAAAGAACAGGCAAAGCGGGGTCGGAATTAGAGTGGAAATCGGGGTTCGGCCATCCCCAGCCCCCGGGGCCCAGTGGGTTCCGAGCACCGGAGTGCGGGGCGGGGGCGGGATAGCTCCTCCGGCAGGCCCCGCCCACTCCCTGCGGGCGGTCGCATCTGCTCGGGCGGCCACCAGGTGGCGACGCAGGCACGCTCCTCTCGCAGGCGGAGCCGGGCTGGGCATCCTGCCCAGGGTCAGGTCTACACTCGCCGGGCGGCCTGGGAGTCCTGAGCCGTCCGAGCGCTCGGAAGGTGTACCCGGAGGGGCGACGCCTTCCCCAACGCCTGCCGCGGCCGGGCGCTCGGTGTGGCGAAGGTCTTGGGGAGCCTCTTGCGCTCGAGGCCCCCACCCCGCCAGCCGGAGGGGTGGAGGGTGAGGGGCGGAGGGCGGGTGCGAGCCGGGTGGGTGTGGGGCAGGACCGGCCCCGCCGGCCCCGCCCCTCGCTTTCCGCCCGCGAGGTGTTTTCTCCACTTCCCCGAAGTGATGGTCGGCGGTCCTGGGTGGGACGGTGGGTTCGGCAGTGATGGGAACCTGGAGGCCTGGGCTGCGGCCGGAAACGGAGGGGGCCGGCGGGGGCGCGGGCGCGGGCGGGTGGCGCCGCCCCGGCTCAGTCGGTGACGAGGAGCAGCCACCCGCATGGGGCCTCGGACATTTTCCCAAGTCGGAGCCTTGCGGCGGCCGGGGCCCGTGCCCACGCACTTACGCTGGACCCCCGGGCCCCGGGATCCTGACTCTGGAGGGGAAGCGCTGGGAGACCCGGCCCATGGCTCAGTCCTGTCCCAGCTAGCCTTTCAGGGGTGCCTTTCTGGTGGGCAGCCTCAGAAGATGGGGTTGCGCCTCCCTCTGGAGCAAAGGGCAGACTTTGCTTAGTGTCAGGGTAATGAACACGTGCCTCGCGGGAGGGGAAGGGCATGCTAGTCCAGGGCCAGCCCAGAATGTCCCTCGTTAACCCGCTGGCCGACACTCCCACCTCCCAAACCTGCCCCTCCCCACCTCTGCCTCCCAGTCAGACCTGATGCTCAGCCCCACCGCTCAGCTGCCCCTCGGGAGGACATGAATGGGCACGCCTTCCAACAGCTTCCTTCCACGGGGCTGCAGCTGCTCTGTGGGGTGCGTGTGTGTGTGTGTGTGAGAGAGAGAGAGAGAGAGAGAAGGGGGTCTCCTTGGCGGCCTGAATACCCGCTGGGAGGCAGCGCTGGATTCGTTATTATCTCTGTGTTGTACTCTGGGACTCCAGTTTCCTTCCGGCCCTGTTTTTCTCTCCAGATTGTTTTTGACTACATTATCCCGTGCAGTGTAATAACAGAAGATACATTTGTTGTTGTTGACTTAATGCATTCATTTTTTATTCTTCTTTTGGCAAACACCAGATAATGAGCAAAACTACTGGGTCATCAAAAGTCATGATGCATTTTTGCATAGAAAAACGCGTCATGACTTTCCCCACGGCCTCCTGTAAGGCTGATTACACACATTCTTTTTTGCTTTGTACAAGTTGGAAACATATTTAAGTGGATAAAATTCTTGGTTGAAGACATATTCTAGGTCTCTGACATACTTTTTTGAGTTAGGACAACAGGAAGCTTGTGGTTAGGCTAGCATCACACAACAAATTAAATTAGTATATGCTGCTTTAAACTAACATTTGCTGACACACTGGCTTTCCAGGTGGGACCCATCTTCCCCGGGCGCCGAGACACAGCACAGCAAGGGCTGCTCTGTGGGAGCTTGTCTTCCTTCTTGGCCAAGACACAGAAGCTGATGGACATGTAGGAGCCTCGACTTTATGGACTCTTGCAGGCCTGTAATAACAAAAGTTATTCTTCAGGAAGGACACAAAATTCAGTTTTAATAACATAGCACAATGTCCATTGTACAATCAGAGACTGCTATATTTGCAAAGAAACAGCTGTCTCCTGTGTTGATCAAAAGGAGTTCATAGAAATCGATGAACTTCTGCTTAATCCAACATTGGATTTAAAATATAAAATGATATCAGTAATTATTGGGACCAGCAGTTAGCGTAATGGCTATGTCGCTGGACTCCCACGTAGTCGACCGCGGTTCGAGTCCCGGACCCGGCGGCTTAAACTCACGCCGGGCACGTGTGCGTGCGTGCCCAAGATCCCGAGAGGAGAATGGAGGAGAAGGGATTGCGGCGTGGCCATCCCCCCTGGGGGGTGATTTCCTGCTTTCTATCTCTCTGTCTCTCTCTGTCTGTCTGGCGAGCACACGCGCCCTATAACAAAAACCTCTCCAAAAAAAGAAAAAAAAAATTATTATGAAAAAGTTTAAGGTCTTGGTGGAAATCTAGGACCTGGTGTTTGAAGAAATAGGGAAAAAGTCTTAAAAATGACTCAAAGGATGGGACGAGGAGGTGGCGTGGTGGTGAAGGCGCTGGACACTCCCACATGGCCGACCATGGTTCAAGTCTCAGACCTGGCGGCTTGCTTTCTTGCTTTCCCTCTTTCTCTCTCTGTGTCTCTCTAGTCAAACTAAAATGAATGAATAAATAAAATTAAAATAAATAATTTTTAAAAAATGAGCCAAAGGAGATTTTAAGAGTAGAAGATATGGGACCAGCAGATGGCATAATGGCTACATCACTGGACTCCCATGTAGTCAACCATGGTTTAAGTGCTGGACCTGGTGGCTTAAACTCATACTGGGCGTGTGTGCGTGCGTGCCCAAGATCCCAAGAGGAGAATGGAGGAGAAGGGATTGCAGCATGGCCATCCGGGGAAGATTTCTCACTTTCTGTCTCTCTGTCTCTCTCCGTCTTTCTGGCAAGCACATGTGCCCTATAGCAAAAACCTCTCCAAAAAAAAAAAAAAAAGAAGTGGTAGAGTAGAAGAGATAATACCTGAATGAAAAGTTCAGAGAACAAATAAAAGATGTAGTCTCACAAAAAACAAGGTTTGCTGAGAAAATTGAAGGAGAAAACTCTAAAGTAGTTAAGGAGAAATAGATGAGCTTCATCTAGAAAAACAGACATAGAGGAATGGAAATGACACTCGGGAGAGAAAGGAGAACTCTTTATTACGTTGGTGGGCACGGAGGAGTTAACACTCTGAATCTCTGGCGGACTGGGGGTTGGACGGGGGTTTTTTGTGGGAGAATTTGGGAGGGGAGGTTTCAGGAGGTTAGGAATGGAGAAGGGGCTCAGAACTTGCCCTAAAGTGGAAGTGGCAGAGAAGCAGGAAGGCTAACCTCCTCAAGGTTTCAGGTTGTCCTGTAGCTCTGGGGAGGGCAGAAACCTCAGCCTGAGTTATTCATGAATTCACGGGCTTCCTTACCAAGCTGAGTAGCAAATTAATGGTGGAGAGGATAAACTGGTCAAAGAAATGGGGGAAGGGACAAGTTCCAAAACTTAACAAATAAAAGGGAAATTCCAAAGCCTCCAGAGAGGAAAGAGCCTTGCTACATGAAGAAGCACTACTGACACTGGCAGACTTCTCGTCAGCAAACTGGAGTAACACCGGCAACGTCCTGAGAGAAAGTGATCTGCACCTACGCTTCTGTGCCAAGTTAAGTTAGCATTTACATGTGATGGTGAAATAAAGATGAAAAAACATGAAAAGCCTCAGAAAACTCACCAGCCAAAAATCTTTTATGAAAGAATTACTGAAAGATTTATTCCCACAAAGCGAAGAAAGAAAGAATGGAGAAAGAAGATGTGGGATTCAGGGGCCAGCAGATGACATCGCAGTTATGTCATTGGATTCCCACATGGCCAACCATGGTTCAAATCCAGGACCCAGTGCTTGAAACTCATGCTGGGCATGTGTGCGTGCGTGCCCAAGATCCTGGGAGGAGAATGGAGGAGAAGGGATTGAGGCATGGCCATACCCCCAGGGGAGATGATTTCTCATTTTCCTTCTCACTGTCTCTGTCTCTCTCTGGTGAGCACACTTGCCCTAAGGCAAAAAGCAACAACAACAATAACAAACACAACAACAACCAAAAAAACCCAAACCAAAACCTCTTAAAAAAAAAAAAAAAAAGATGTGGGAACCAGCAGTTAGCGTAATGGCTATGTCGCTGGACTCCCACGTGGTCAACCTGGTTCGCGTCCCGGACCCGGTGGCTTAAAACTCACGCCGGGCGCGTGTGCGTGCGTGCCTAAGATCCCGAGAGGAGAATGGAGGAGAAGGGATTGCGGCGTGGCCATCCCCCCTGGGGGGTGATTTCTCGCTTTCTGTCTCTATGTCTCTCTCTGTCTGTCTGGCGAGCGCACACGCCCTATAGCGAAAAACCTCTCAAAAAAAAAAAAAAAAAAAAAAAAAAAAAGATGTGAGATTCAAGAAAAAGTGGGCAAAACTCTAACACTCTAAGCATGGCATTATTACCAAACTCAAATCAGGTTTGCTTACCCAAGCACTGTAAAACCAAACCATGGGCACGTGGTGTGATAAAGGAAACGACAACCTTATTGCAAAATGTGGAGCAGGAGGGAAGCTCATCCTGAAAAGACTCGGACTCCCCAGACATTACTCACATGCATTTTTAAGGGCAAAATTAGGGGCAGAGGTCCCAGGTCCGTGATCAGTTCAGGGATTGGTTCCAGAGGGCGTGATCATCTCGTGGGCATTCTTGATTGGTGAGGCCTTAGATAATCAAAGTTCTGTTCAGGTGTCTGGAGCCGTTCAGCCTGGGGTCTCTGTGCTCACAGCCAGCAGTTTCCAGCCTACAACACATCTTACAGATTGAAACGAAAACCTCTTTAAGCAAGAGTTTTAGAGGTCTAATGGCCTTTATTTATGGTCAATGCTGTCTCACTGTCATAACCAATGTCTCAAGTCTTACCCCTTACTCTGGGCCTTTACAATGTAAATGGACCTTGCATTCCAAGAACCTTAGAAAATACATTTTAAGTTCAGCCCTTATTAATTTTCAGTTTGGGAAATTCTCTTTTTATTTAACAGAAGGGGAAATTGAGGACCCACCCCTCTTAGTGGGTCCGTGCTTGGTTTCAGAGTTGGGGAACAGTGAGTGATGACTTGAAGTTTCTATTTATCGAAGAGGTAAATGTTAGAGGAGCCGGCAGGTGGCATGATGGTCAAGGTGCTGGACTCCCATATGGTTCAAGTCCCAGACCTGGTGGCTTGATTTTCTCACTTTCCTTCTCTCTCTGGTCAAATTTTTAAAATAAATAAATTAAATTAAATTTAGAGAGATAAAAGTTAGGACCAGCAGATGACATAATGGTTATGTCATTGGACTCCCACGTAGTTGACTGCGGTTCGAGTTGACCTGGTGGCTTGAAACTCATGCCAGGCATGTGTGTGTGCAGGCCCCAGATCCTCAAAGGCGAATGGAAGAGAAGGGACTGTGGTGTGGCTATCTCCCCGGGGGGTGATTTCTCACTTGCTGTCTGGTGAGCGCATACACCATATATCAAAAAAAAAAAAAAAAAAAAAAAAAAGAGTTAAAGAAGAGTTAAGGGAAGACCAGCAGATAGTGTAATGGCTACAGTGCTGGACTCCATGTATTCAACAATGTCTCAAGTCCTGGACCCGGTGGCTTAAACTCATGCAAAGCACATGTGTGTGCATGCCCAAGATCCCGAGAGGAAAATGGAGGAGAAGGGATTGCGGCGTGGCCATCCCTGCTGGGGGGTGATTTCTTGCTTTCTGTCTCTGTCTCTCTGATGAGCGCACACACCCTATAGCAAAAACCTCTCAAAAAAAAAAAAAAAAAAAAAAAAAAAAGAAGAAGAGTTAAAGGTTGTTAAGCCAGAGGAACTGCAGAATTTTAGAGGCTCAGAATAAGAGTCTTTAGCACGGAAAGAGAAAAACCCCTAAGGTGGAGGAAGAAGAGGCCTCAGAGGTGAGGACATGGAGGAAGTGGCCTCAGGGCTAGAGGAGGAGGAGGAAGACGGAGTGTGGTCGGCAGGAAGCTAGCAATGAGCGGGCGGGCCTAAGAGAGTAGCAGGACACTTGTCAGTCAGTCCCAGTTTATCAGGAGCTCCAACCAGACCCTCCATGAGATGCCTTCTTCCACCCAGCTCCTGGTGCCCGGAAGGCCAGGCAAGTACCACTTTTCTTCCTCGGTACCTGAGGAAGACACACGGGGATGGTGGTACACTTCCCTCTCCTCATCCTCATAAATACAGAAAGGCCCCGCCAGGCATTTTGGTCGACATCCTGATTCCCACCGGGGCAATAAACTAATGGGCAGCTCATCCTGATAAGGACGCGCCTGTTCATGGCTCACACTGGGCATGCGGGGTTAGGTCAGCAGTTCCGCAGATTCTTCACCTGTGAGAGAGCCGCAGCAAGTGCAGGAGGAAGCCCCCCGCCAATTCAAACGAAGGACACGGGTGATATGACAGCCCTCCACTGTTACATACTCATTATTGCGTCTGGTAATAACACCTAACCAGCTGCTACACAGCAACCTGCTCGTCCAAAAGTCTTTTGGGCGTACTTCGTTTCTAAATTCTTTCTTCCCTATTAAGTTTTCTTTTCTACCTACTTTTAGTGTGGTTGTGGCTTTATTTTGTGCCTAGAGACAGGTCTCTAATTTTAGTGATCTGGACCCAAAGGACCAAGGATTTTCCACAACACAGCTCAGTGCTCTCCCCTCCTGTGACAGGAGAAGAGGTCTCGGGGCTGGAGGTGGAGGACTCAACTTCTCAGGGTCGGGCTGTGGCAGAAACAAAGCGTGAAGCCGAGGAGCTAACCAGTAACGGCTTGGAGCTTCCATTGAGTGGGTAGAGGATTCTGAACCAGAAGAGGAGGAAGGAAAATACCCTAAAGTAGAAAAAGTAAACACTACCTACTAGACAGAAAAAGAGGCTCTAGGGACCAGCAGTTAGTGTAATGGCTATGTTGCTGGACTCCCATGTAGTCGACCGCGGTTCAAGTCCTGGACCCAGTGGCTTAAACTGACGTCGGGCGCGTGTGCGTGCGTGCCCAAGATCCCAAGAGGAGAATGGAGGAGAAGGGATTGTGGTGTGGCCATACCCCCGGGGGCTGATTTCTCACTTTCTGTCTCTCTGTCTCTCTTTGTCTTTCTCGTGAGTGCATGTGCCCTATAGCAAAAACCTCTCCAAAAAAAAAAAAGAAAGAAAAAGGAGGCTCTATGTGGACATACAAACATTGCCTTTAGTTATTTGGGTTGGGGTTGTGAGAAGAACAAGTTGGAAAACCGTCGGGTGGCATGCGAAGTGCCGAAGGAAGAGGAAACGGCTGTGCCCGGGAGGCAAGGGACCCGGACGCCTCGTCTGACCTGATGTTTGGCCTCTCCCTCGAAATCAGTAGACATAAATTCTGGCAAGTATAAAAACTACTCGCGTACACATTTGAGTAGTTCGTCAGGAGTCTGATCTTTTAAGAAAAACAAAAAGAGGAACACTAAACTCTGCAAGCAGAAGAGCTAACATTCAAAGAAGCAAACTTAAAACAGGACACAGAAGAACTATTTATTTCTTTTGAGAGATTTTTGCTGTAGGATGCATGTGCTCACTGGACAGATAAAAAGACAGAAAGTAAGAAATCACCCCCCGGGAGGGATGGCCATGCCACAATCCCTTCCCCTCCATTCTCTTGGGATCTTGGGCACACACAGAGGCGCGTCCAGTGTGTTTCAAGCTGCTAGGTCTGGGACTCGAACTGTAGTCGGCCATGTGTGAGGCCAGCAATGTAATCATTACATCATCTGCTGGACCCTAGACACAGAAGAACTCTTTAGAAGAAGTGCGATTTAAAAGCATCAGAGAGATACAAGAGGAGATTGGAAATATAAAAAATTACCTTCCAGAAGTGTTGGAAATGAAGAATTGAGCGGATGATCTGAGTAGCAAAGTGGACACTCCAGAGGACAGAGTGAGCAGTCTAGAAGACTGAATGAAGGCACTCTCGAAGGGTACAACACATCTGACTAAACAGCAATGAATGGCGAAAGGTTAAGGGGAAAAGAGGAAGGTCCAGAAGTTCCAACATTTGTCTAATAGAAATTCCAGAAAAAGATAATAAAGAGAATGGAGCAGAGGATATAATTAAGGAAACAATTGAGAAAGAACTTTTCAGAGTTAAAGAAATGTGCAAGCCCTGATCCTATCAGTGCTTCCTGAGTACCAGAGAGACCTGCTCCTGGGCGCATCCTGGTGATACGGAGGAGGTAACCAAGGCTCCCAAGGAGAAGCACAGCCCACAAAGGAGCAAGGGTCACACTGACAAGACTTGTCACTGGACGACCTGGACACTAGAGTCAGAGGAGCAGTGTTACAGAAGTTCTGCAGGAACGAGGCTTTAAGCCTAGAATCCTTTAAACACAGACTTTTTTGATATTGAAGAATTCAAAGGGCTTATTTCTTATATACCCTCTTTGAAAAAAATTGCTGAAGGAAATATTTTAGCAATCTAGAGTGACTACAAACACACACACATTCTATACCTTCTTCATACCAGCACACGCATCCCAAAATTGACAGAGCCGGAAAATAAAATATTGCGTCTCTAACCATAAGGATGAAGAGCAACATAGCATATGGGGGTGGGGGTGGGGTGACAGGAAATAAAGACTATAGATAATACCCCCCCCCCCCCCCCGCACTCCCTTCTCCATCCTCCTCTCAGGATTTTGGGCACACAGGCACACATGCCTGCTGTGTTTCAAGCTGCTTGCTCTGGGTCTTGAACTGTGGTCGACCACTTGGGAGTCTAGCGCCTTAACCACTATGACACATGCTGGCCTCAACATTTGCCATTTAAAAATTTTTTATTTTATTTACTTATTTATCTTATTTTACTTTTACCAGAGAGGGAAAGAGTGAGACAGTGGGAAAGTGAAAAAGCAAGCTGCCAGGTCTAGGACTCGAACCACGGTCGGCCATGTGGGAGTCTAGCACCCTTAACTACCATGCCACCTGCCGGTCCCAACATTTGCCATTTTTAAAAGACTTTTTAAGGTTATAGCTAAATTATATTTATCTGAACTTTTACGAAATAACAGAAGCTGGCCATACAGATCTTATTTATACCATATTGGTCATTTAAAAATTTTTTTAAAACAAAAATTAAAAATAAAAATGTGGTTTAAAAATCTTAGCTCTTCGTGTTAGAAACAAAGCTAGCAATAAGATATTTTAGAGTGCTTCGTATGTAGATGGGGATTTACATCTGAGTGTCATAATTTCTTATTTTGTTACTTAATGCTGATATTTTGATTTTAAAATTGCAGATTTCTTCAAAATAAGCCTGAAGTATTTAGTACTTTACAATTTTCTTCTTCTTTTAAAAATAATTATTTGTTTATTTAATTTTATTTATTTATTCATTTAATTTGACCAGAGAGAGAGAGAGAGAGAGCGAGGGAAAGTAAGAAAGCAAGCCACCAGGTCTAGGACTCAAACTGTGGTTGGCCATGTAGGAGTGTCCAGTGCCTCAACTATCATGCCACCTGTTGGCCCCATGAATTATTATTATTATTTAAAGAATTATTTTATATAACTTTCCTCCCTCCCTCCCTCCCTCCCTCCCTCCCTTCCTTCTTTTTCTTTCTTTCTTTTTTCTTTTCTTTTCTTTTCTTTTCTTTTCTTTTCTTTTCTTTTCTTTTCTTTTCTTTTCTTTTCTTTTCTTTTCTTTTCTTTTCTTTTCTTTCTCTTTCTTTCTACCAAAGAGGAACAGAGTGAGAGAGAGAGAGAGAGAGAGAGAGGGAAAGTGAGCAAGCAAGCCGCTAGGTCCGGGACTTGAACCGTAGTCAGCCATGTGGGAGTCTAGCACCCTCAACCACCACACCACCTGCCGGTCCCGAGAATCATTTATTTTAAAAAATTTGTTATTTAAGAAAAAATGTACCTATGATTATTTTTGAATTTACTGTATAGCACATGTGCTCACCAGAGAGAGACAGAGAGAGGGGGGGGGGAAAAGTGAAAAAACAAGCTTCCGGATCCAGGTCTCAAACTGTAGTCAGCCATGTGAGAGTCCAGCACCTGAACCACTACGCCACCTGCTGGCCCTTTAAGTTTGTTATTTTTTAAATTTGACCAGAGAGAAACAGAGAGAGAGAAAGGGAAAATGAAAAAGCAAGCCATGAAGTCCAGGGCTCAAATCATGGTTAGCCATGAGGGAGTTCAGTGCCTTAACCACCCTCTGGCCACTACAGTGTCATTCTTTTACATGCTTCGGACCCCAAAAATTCAAATCCAGGGTTACATAACAGCCTTCAGAATTTTTTTTTTTAGAGATTTTTGTTATAGGGCATTTGCGTTTGTTGGAGAGAGAGAGAGAAAGTGAGAAATCCCCCCCCCCCCCCCAGGGTGGCCACGCCACAGTCTCTTCTCTATCGTCCTCCTGGGATTCTGGGCGCACACACACACACACACACACACACACACACACACGCTCATGGCATGATTTTGAAGCCACCGAGTCTGGAACTCAAGCTGTGGTTGCATATGTGGGAGTCCAGCAGCATAACCGCTATGCCATCTGCTGGTCCCCAAATCGTATTTTGTTTAGCAAGCAGAACTTTTTTTTTGGAGAGGTTTTTGCTATAGGGCGCGTGCACTCGCCAGAAAGAGAGAGACAGAGAGACAGAAAGCGAGAAATCATCCCTCAGGAGGAATGGCCACACCACACCTTTCTCCTCCATTTTCCTCTTGGGATCTTGGGCACACACGCACATGCGCCCAGCGTGAGTTTAAGCCACCGGCTCTAGGAATCAAACTGTGGTCGACTACGTGGGAATGCATTGACATAGCCATTACACCAACTGCTGGTCCCAAGCAGAACCTTTTTACTCTGTCGAATTGCAATGTCTTCTGAAAATACTTACTCTAGTGGACTACGGTCAGTATTAGCCTCCCACATTGTCACCTGCTGGGCATGAGATAGGCACACCATCTTAAATATTATAAACCCCGTACTTACAAAAATCAAGTGCGTTCACATAAAAATACAAATATAATAAATTTAATGTTCAACCTTGTTGTATTTCTAACTTGGGAAAATAGATCAAACCAATAAAGTCTCATTTTCATATTACTTTCTTACATTACAAAGTATCAGAGACAATTGTATATATAGGTACCTTCTCCGAGTTAAGCAAACCAGAAATCTGCGGTAGAAAAATCTTTCACACAGAAAACTATCATGCATTGAGGTATAAGGTAAAGAATAAGAGGCTACAAATGTTTCTTACTGAAAAGGCCGCAAGGAAAGCAGAACAGATGGGTGATGGCAGAGAAAGCACAACAGCAAATTTATAATTTACAGTGATGAAGATAATGAAGAGATGATGACACTAACTCCAGTTTAAGAAATAACGAAGACTAATGAATTAGGAGGACTATTAGATCTTCGTAAATTTACACAGAAAGAGGGACCAGCAGGTGGTGTAATGGTTACGTTGCTGGACTCTCACCTGGCCAACAGTGGTTCAAGTCCCAGACCCAGCAGCTTGAAACAACGCCAGGCACATGTGCGTGCGTGCCCAAAATCCCTGGAGAAGAGTGGAGGAGAAGGGATTGTGGTGTGGCCATACCCTGAGGGGTGATTACTCTCTTTCTGTCTCTCTGGCCAGTGCATGTGCTCTACAGCAAAAAAATCTCTCAAAAACAAACAAAAAAACTTTAATCATTAAGGATGCTCCTTAAACTACACTCTGATAAGCTGTATAAAAAATGTCATTGCATTAATCCCTGTAATGCTTACATTACTGCAATCAAGTTTGTTTTATAAGCATTAATTAAACTTGCGGCCACCAAACCACATTATTTTATTTTTTTTTTTTTTTTAAAGAATTATTTATTTATTTAATTCCATTTTTTGATTTGACACAAGAGAGAGAGGGAGAGAAAGCGAGAAAGCAAGCCACCAGGTCCGGGACTTGAACCATGGTCGGCCATGTGGGAATCCAGCGCCCTTATCCACCACACCACTTGCCAGCCCCATAAACCACATTATTGTAATCACCAGGATACTGGGTTATTTCACTTCTTCAACAAAAATTTCATGAAATGATTACTTTGAATACTTTAAGTCAAGGGAGAAAATTTTAAAAACTTTACATTTATTCCAACACAGAGCAGGATGTCCAGAATTGTGTATAAATGAAACTGTGAATGAATAAGGTACCATTTTGGTCGATGAGTGATGTTCTCCACAGTGAATTTACAAGTTTTTGAAATACCGCTAGGTAAAGTCTCTGGCAGGTTTCTTAAAAACCTGTTAGTAGCTTTGGCCTAAAACTGACGTGAGGTAGTTGTGTTTTTCTGCAGCATTTACTTACTTTTTCTGTGGTCTGTTGCCTTTAATGAACATTGAAATAGATACCATCTCTTTTAGAATTATAATATGGAAATGCCTATGGGCAAAATAGATACCGTCTTTCAGCAAATCCGAGGGAAGAACGGTGCCAGGCGAGGTCGTCCAGGATTTGCAGCGGCAGCGTCTACGCAGCCAGGGCAGTCCTGTTGTGGCCGGCGTGAATATCCGCAGTCCATGCGTCCCTTTGGTTTCTTCCTTCAGTGCCTGATTAACCACCTGGGGCTGCTGGACAGTTCTCTTCTCCTTAAATTCGTCACACTCGATTTTAATTTCACACACGGTCCCACGGCCTGAGATGTGGGTCACTTGGATAGCTGTAGCTCAAGGAAACTTCTCTTTGGGGACTCGGGCCGCTCTGAGCTCCCCTCCTGTCTGGGAGGCAAATGTCCGATGGACCGGCGGCCGGGAGGAAGCCTGTGCACCCCCGAGACAGGCGCTGCCACAGCGGGGCTCCAGGCTGCCATGACTTCTATATTTTTTTTAAATTTAAATTTAATTTTATTCATCATTATTAGTTTTTTTAATTTGACCAGAGAGAGACAGAGAGAGAAAGAAACTGAGAAAGCAAGCTGCCTGGTCTGGGCCTTGAACTGCAGTCGGCCATGTGCTGGCCCCAGGCTTGACTTCTTTTTTGTTTTGTTTTGTTTTGTTTTGAGAGAAAGATTTTTGCTATAGAGTGCATGTGCTCACCGGAGAAACAGAGAGAGATAGAAAGTGAGAAGTCACCCCCCCTAGGGGAATGGCCATGCCACAATCCCTTCCCCTCCATTCTCCTCTCTGGATGTTGGGCATGCACACACGCATGCCTGGTGTGCATTTTAAACCTCTGGGTCCAGGACTCAAACCACGGTTGACTATGTGGGAGTCCAGCAACATAACCCTTATGCCATCTGCTGGTCCCCAGGTTTGACTTCTTCTTCTTCCTCTTCTTCTCCTTCTCCTTCTTCTTCTTCTTCTCCTTCTTCTTCTTTTTAAAAGTATTTTATTTAATTTTACTATTACTTATTTAATTTGACCAGAGAAGGACAGAGAGAGAGAGAGAGAGAGAGAGAGAGAGAAAGTTAGAAAGCAAGCTGCCAGGTCCGAGACTCGAACCACAGTCAGCCACGTGGGAGCCCAGTGTCTTTAACCACCAAGCCACCTGACAGCCCCTCCAGGTTTGACTTCTTACAGCAGCCACTGTGAGAGACAGCCCTGTCCTCGCAGTGACCTTTGATGGTTCTGTACATACAGTGGCTGTCTGGTGGAATCGGCTCCATTTCCAACTGTCTAGCTACGAGTATTTGAGTGAGTCTCTGCCTTTCTCCATGCCTGACTCCAGGTCAGTTCTCAGTTTCAGCTTCAGCTCTCCTTTCTCCTGCTCTTTTTCCAGTGCACTTTTCTCCCTGTCTCTCTTGTGCTTTTGAAATCCAAGGTGGCTGATTCTCAAGTATGGAGTCTGAAACGTGAACATCAGGGTTCACCTTGTTCTCCTCTCCATGTTCCTGTTTCATTCCTTTTTCCAACTTTGCAATATCTTCAGTGAGTTGCTTCCTCCTCTTTTTGCTATTCTTTTTAAAAAAATTTTTTAAAAATTATTATTAATTTTATCATTATCATTATTCTTCAGTTTGCTGTTGGGCACGTGCACTCACCAAAGACACACACACACACACACAGAGAGAGAGAGAGAGAGAGAGAGAGAGAGAGAGAGAGAGAGAAAAGCAAGCCGCCATGTCTGGGGCTTGAACCATAGCTGGCCATCTGAGAGTCCAGCGCCCTTAACCACCACGTCACCTTGGGGACATTTTTTGTCATTCTTGGGGACAGCATTCTTTGTGCTCTGAATTTGGGCTGCGACTCCTCTTTGCGATGCCTCCTCACTAACTGTTCCTCCTCAAAAGCTCTTCAGTCAGGGCCGGTCCACGAAGACCAGCACACGCGCTGGGAGCTTGCACATTCTTTTTTTAGAAAATTGTTATAGGCTGCGTGTACTCACTGAAGAGAGAGAGAGAGAGAGAGAGGAAGAGAGAGGGCGAGTGAGAAATTCCCCCCACCCGGGAGGTGGCCACACTGCAAGCCCTTCTCCATCACCTCTTGAGATTTTGAACAAGTATGCCCGACGTGCTTTCAGGCTGCTGGGTCCAGGACGTGAATTGTGCAGTTGCCATGTGGGATCCAGCTGCCTTAACCTTCACAGCACCAGCTGGCCCCAAATTACTGTTTTTGTTCTTGCCTTTTTTTTTTTTTTTTTTGCTTTAGGGCACGTGTGCTTGCCAGAGAAAGACAGACAGGTTGAGAGACAGAGAGGGAAAAGTGAGAAATCATCCCCCAGGGGAGAAGGCCACACTACAGTCTCTTCTTCTCCATTCTGCTCTCTGGATTTTGGGCACGCATGCACATGTGCCTGGCATGCTTTTCAAGCTACTGGGTCCAGGACTGAAACCATGTGGGATCCAGCTGCCTTAAGCACCGTGCTGCCTGTTGGCCCCACGGTTATCTAGGGTCTGGATGCCACGATCCACTCCCAACTAGCCCTAGATTACAGGCACTCACATGCCCGGCGTACTCAGGGAGGGCTCTGGATGGAGTCCAGGATCTTCCTATGCGGGTCAACCCCTTATGTGTTGTCCCACTGCACCACTGACCCTACATTCTTTTTTGGCGGGAATTATTTTATTTAACTTTGTTTATTTTTAATTTGACCAGAGAAGGAGAGAAAGAGAGAGAGAGACAGAGAGAGGGAGTGGGAAAGCAAGCTGCCAGGTCCAGGACTTGAACCGTGGTTGGCCATGTGGGAGTCCAGTGCCCTTAACCACTACGCCACCTGCCAGTCCCCCACCCCCACATCCTTAGTCCATCGTTGGCGTAAAGGAGCTCTCAGACTGTGGTAGCAGCAGTTCAAAGTGCCCACGTCCGTGTACAGATCCTTTCCCAAGTGCAATGTCTCAGGGGAGACCGAATACAAGCATTTATCTTTTCTCTCTACAAGCTAAACCTCAACGAAATGGAACTAATATTTTAAAATTCAAGCCCTAAACTACTGGGAAGGAAAATCGTGCAAACATGGGGACAAAACAGAACTTAGTTCTGAAAACCAAGAGCTCTGTTGCTCTGCGTCTGATTAGTAGCTCACCGCGGGCTGCAGCGCGTGGGTCCCCGGGTTTTCCGGGGGTGGCTCTGCGCCCCTGGGGTGAGGGTGAGCCTGGCGCGGGGAAGATGCGGTGGCCGTCACAGCCCATGCACCAGCCAGTGCGCGGCTGCGAGCCCCTGCCCAGGCAGGCAGGCAGGGGCCGCGTTTGTGGTTTGGTGGCTTCTCGGCTGTAAGTCTGAAGAAAGCCTGGGTCCCTGCTGCCCCTACTCATAGTGCGAGACCTTGCCTTCAGGACTGAAAAAAAAAGTAGCTTTCTGTTTTTTAAACATCGCTCAGTGTCCTAGGCCTCTGCCTCTCACCTGAGGAACAGGAAGGGGCGCGTGTCTCTGCCCGTCCTAGTTCCCGCCTGGCACCCCTCTCCCTACCTGGTTGACCTTTCCTGCTCCCAGAACTGCATTAACACACCCCACGTCTCTCGCTCTGGAAAGGCCAGTGAGTTACTGGAGGAAGTATGGTTTTTCACATCACCAGGCCTACAACACGCAACGTAGAAAACAGACCTCCGCACTTCTCAGAAATCGTCCAGATGAAAACCCAGCGCCCGCCCGCCTCATTGCAGCAGGACGCGAGGGTGTTGGCGGGGGAGTCAGAGAACAGGAATGCTCGGCTGGTCCACGTGACCGTGCGCGTACACTGTCCTCCCTCCCGCACAGCGCACCACGGGGCCTGGATGCCGGGAATCGGCCCTCTCTGGGCCCCAGGCTGGCTGGCTTCCTGTGACGGGGTTTGGCTGGAGGCTGAGAAGGGGAGGGCTGGAGCAAAGCCTGCTCGTGTTCTGGCTCCTCCTCTCCGGCGGGGCCCCTGGCCAGGACACTCTGCGTGGGAGAAGGGCAGCAGCAGTTCAGGGCTGCCTGTGACCAGGCGGGCACCGGACTCTGCCTGGGTCACTGGACAGGCCAGTGGGGCCAGGAAGCAGGGATCGCTCCCAAGCACCGGGAGAGGAGGAAGACTTTAAAGAGAGACCAGCGGTTAACCTATAGGCGTCTAAAGCCCAGTCGTCACCAGCATGAGAAGGGGGGCCGTCTGCGCATGCTCTCCACAGTTAAGCAGCGGCACTGGGCAGGACAGACCTGCATTGAAACGGGGGAGAGCTCGGGGCTAGGCCAGACACAGCCAGAAGTCGGCGCGCCCGGTAACGGCGGACTCCTAGCCAGTGCTGTGACTGTGAAGGGCGGAACGGGAGCCACAGCAAACCAGCCTACCACAGGTCAGGGGTGGGGACTGGGGACGGAAACCGAGACCACCCAAGAACCAGAGGAAAGCAGGCCAGATCCTCTAACCCCAATGGGAGGAAAAGTTTTCTAATTTCCGTTCAACGAACAGATGCAACAGAAAAAAAAGACATATTTGACTACATAAGTAAAATTTGCAAAAGCATTATAAACAAACTAAAAAGACATCTGACAACATCAGGAGAAAATATTTAGAACATATACCACAGGCAATAGGGTAATATTCCTAATACGCCATACCAAGATTGTATTTTATTTTATTTATTTTATTTTTTGCCAGAGGGTATGTGTGCTCTCCACAGAGAAAAAGAGAAAAAGAGACGGAGAGCTGAAGAGAGAAAGGGAATGCACTGCCCATGGGAAACGGCAACACTAATTTCTTTCCCTCCATTCCGCATCTCGTCAGGACTTCGGGCACGCGCGTGCGCCTGGCGTGCTCTCCGAGCGTCTGGAGGCAGGACGTGAGCTGCAGTTGCCCCCGTGAAATCCAGTCCCCATATGCCACTTAACTGCGTGGTAGGGGCTGCCCCCTTTTTTCTAGTGTTAGGTCCCCAGGTTTTACTGAAAGTCAGTACAGAAAATAACATGTATCTGCTTGGGAAATTGCTAAGATTCATTTCACTAATATTGATGCCTGGCAGGGGCCCAGAACTACTGTAGGCACCAGCCATACAAAAGATCTAGTAAGGCAGCTCTTCACCTCCAAGGCCTTGACGGGAGAGTCGGGTGAGGGGGGCAGGCAAACAAGGAGGTAGGTCACAAAGTCACCCTTTGAGTTTATAGCCCTTTCTACAATAGGTGAACTTTATTAAATCAATCATGTAATGCAGGGCCAGCTGGTGGAGTGGTGGAGGCAGCTGTATCCCACATGGCCAACCGTGCAGTTCGAGTCCTGGAGCCGGGGGCTTGAGAGGCATGCCAGGTGTGTGTGCCTGCATGCCCTGAATCCCAGAAGGAGAAAGGGAGGAGCGGGGATTGCCACGTGATGGTCTCCCACAGGGAAGCTGCCCGCTTACTAAGTAAACGACAATACATAAAATGAATTTATTAAGTCAATGACAAAATACTTTCTTTTATTGAATGACTAGAAACATGTGTTCTCTCACACAGATTAACAGAAGGTTAGAATTTAAGGGACCTGGCCAACCACGGTTCAAGTCTTGGACCTGGTGGCTTGCTTTCTCACTTCCTCTTTCTCTCTCTCTCTCTCTCTCTCTGTATCTCTCTGATTGAGCTGGAAAATAATAATGACAATAATAATAAATAAAGTTAAATAAAATAATTCTTTTAAAAAAAAAGAATTTAAGGGACCAGCAGTTGACATAATGGCTATGTCTCTGGACTCCCATGTAGTGGACCGCGGTTCGTGTCCTGGACCTGGTGGCTTAAAACTCACGCCAGGCGCGTGTGCGTGCATGCCCAAGATCCAGAGAGGAGAATGGAGGAGAAGGGATTGCGGCGTGACCATCCCCCCTGGGGGGTGATTTCTCGCTTTCTGTTTCTCTGTCTCTTTTTGGCAAGTGCATGTGCCCTATAGCAAAAACCTCTCCAAAAAAAAAAAAAAAAAAAAAAAAGTTAGAATTTAGTTATAAATCCAGACTAGGAAATTTATTAGGGACCAGCTCAGCACGAACATGTTTTTCTGAGTGGGGAAGGCTGTGGATTAGAAATAGACGCAATAACAAACACACAAAGACACACAGGTATAGAAAAGCGAGGATCAGGTGGGCATAGCTTCTCTGATGGAGGAGTTGTGACCAGACCAGCCTCAGGTTTATTCTTTTTTTTTTTTTTTAATAAAGAATTATTTTATTTAAGTTTATTATTATATCATTATTATTTTTCAGTTTGATCAGAGAGAGACAGAGAGAGAGAGAGAGAGGAAGTGAGAAAGCAAGCCACCAGGTCCGAGACTTGAACCGCGGTCGGCCATGTGGGAGTCCAGCGCCTTTAACCACCACGCCACTTGCCAGCCCCTCAGGTTTATTCTTTTAAAGGGCAGAAAACAGGGGGGGTGGGGTGGGGTGAGGAGTGGGGGGGGGGTGGGGGGTAGGGGAAAATGGGATGCAAAAGGAATGGGGAAGAAGGAAGTGGAATGCAAAGAGAATAAGGGAGGAGAATCGGGATGCAAAGCCAGTTGTTTTTGGATGTAAATCATCTGAGGATGTGAAAATGACCGGCGCCAATAATTTCCCTGATCTTTTTGAGGGGACAATCTGATAAACGCTTGTGACTTCCTTTAGCCCCTACTGGGCAGTATGGGGTACTGGGTATCAATGACAGCAGGAAGACAGCCCCTGACCGCAGGCAGGTACTGCTTTCGTATGCAGATGCTTCTCATAGCCCTGCGGGAGTAGCTGAGGAAGCGCATTTCTGCTTGTGTCTACAGGCCACGTGTTTCAATCACACGTTTTCAGATTGGCTGCTCTCCACAACTAAATCAATGACCAAATACTTCCTTCTATTGAATGACTAGAAATATATGTTCTCTCACACAGATTAGTTATCAGAAGGTTAGGACTTAAATATAAATCCAGACTAGGGAGTTTCCTAGTTTCAGCAATGGGTGGGTGTGAGTTCCTCTTTGTATGTATTTTCTTGTGGACCAGCACATGGTGTGGTGGTTAAGGCACTGGATTCTTGTATGGCCAATTGTAGTTTGAGTCCCAGACCTGTGGCTGGAAAATCATTGCAGGAGCGTGTGTGTGAGTGCCCAAACTCCGGAGAGGAAAAGGGAGCAGGGGCTGCAGCATGGCCAACCCCCTACCCCCCCCCCCCCCCCCCCCGGGGGAGGAGTGTCTCTCTGGCGAGTGCACATGCCCTGTGGCATTTTCTGGTAGCATGGTGTGTACTGAGTGTTTCCTTTTCAAGAACCCCCACGGTTAAAGCCAGCACAGTAGCATGTGTCTGTACCCCAGCTACCCAGGGGCTGAGGCAGGAGCATTGCCAGGTAAGGCCAGCTTGAACAACATAACAATACTTTTTTTTTTTTTTTTTTTTTTTTTGAGAGAGATTTTTTTGCTATAGGGTGCATGGGCTTGCTGGAGAGACAAAAAGATAGAGAGTGAGAAATCATCTCCTAGGGAGATGGCCATGCTGCAATCCCTTCTCTAATCTCTTCTCAGGATTTTGGGTACACACGCACATACACTCAGTGTGAGTTTCAAGCTTCTGGGTCTGGGACTCGAACCACAATTGATTACGTGGGCGTCCAGCACCTTAACCACTACACCACCTGCTGGCTCCCACATAGCAATACTCTTAACTCTCAAACACAGACAAATAAAACCCCAAAACCAAATGACCTATACTTACACATGCTACTATGAAATAGAAGAGTATCAAAAAGAAGTTCCAGAAAGAGAAAGTTCCAAAAAAGAGAATGGGAGCCAGACACGACAGTGCAGAGGTGAAGGGCCATGCACAGGGGGACAGAGCCCACAGGGCGACCTCGGCCACGTCTGGTCCCAGAGCCCACAGGGCCAACCTCGGCCCACGTCTGGCCCCAGAGCCCACAGGATGACCTCGGCCACGTCTGGCCACAGAGCCCACAGGGCCGACCTTGGCTCACGTCTGGTCCCAGTGGCTTGAAAAACATGCCATTTTTTTTTTTTTAAAGTTTTATGTATTTGTTGTTGGTGTGTGTGTGTGTGTGTGTGTGTGTGTGTGTACCCAAGATCCCAACAGGATGGAGAAACGGAGAAGGGAGTGCAGTGTGACCACGCCCTAGTGAGGGCTGCTTCTCCCACACTCCCGGTCTTTCTCTCTCTTTCTGGAGAGTGCACATGCATTCTGGCAATTAAAATAAAAAGAAAGGAAGAAAAAAAATGCTATGATGGAGCAAAAGTCAGATTAATACCAGGTTTCTCAGCAAATCATGCTAAAACAAGTGGGAGGGATTCTATTAAGGCAGTTTTAGCATCTGAGTGCTAAACCCAACTCAGTATGAACGGTCATATCTCAGAAAAACAAAATTAAACTTTACCAGTCAGAAACTACCAATTATCTCTAACTAGAGACTCTAAGGTATTGTTCCAATTTAACCAATCAAATATTTTCTTTGCATTGCTTCTGTGGGCACCTTCTGAAAGTTTTCTCCTAGTGCCCTTTCAGGAAAACCCTCAACTACTTACAGTTTATGCTGCAGATTCGTGAAGTGCTATTTGCTCAAATAAACTCTTAAATTAAAAAAGTATATTTATTTATCTATTTATTTATTGCTATTTTCTTTTAAAAAATAATTATTTATCTAATTTTATTTATCATATTATTTTGAATTTTGCTATAGGGCACATGCACTCACCAGAGAGAGAAAGAGAGAGAGTGGAAAAGTGAGAAAGCAAGCCACCAGGTCCAGGACTTGAACCATGGTCGATCATGTGGAGTCCAGCACCTTAACTTCCACACCACCCACTGGTCCCAATTTGTTGTGATTTTCAAGTCACCAGATCCGAGTCTTGAACTGTAGCCAGCCATGTGGGAGTTCAGCACCTTAACCACCACACTGCCTGCTGGCCTCGATTTGTTGTTATTTTCAAGCCACCAAGTCTGGACTCGAACCATAGTTGGCTATGTGGGAGTCCAGTACCTTAACCACCACACCACCTACTGGCCCCATCTCTTTAAAAAAAAAATTTTTTTTTTTGGAGAGGTTTTTGCTATAGAGCGTGTGTGCTCATCAGAGAGAGAGAGACAGAAAGCGAGAAATCACCCCCCAGGGGGGATGGCCACGCCGCAATCCCTTCTCCTCCATTCTCCTCTCGGTGTCTTGGGCACACACGCACACGCGCCTGGCGTGAGTTTAAGCTGCCGGGTCTGAGACTTGAACCACAGTCGACTACATGGGAGTCCAGCGACATAGCTGTTATGCCAACTGCTGGTCCCTGAAGACCACTTTAATATGTGTATGTGTGATACTTTCTACCTCTGGATGACTTTCCAACATTTATTTGTAAAAGAACTCTATTTAATTGGCTTAAAAACATGGTGCATATACAAACTGAGCATTCCTAAAACACATAGAAATATAGCAACTGACTGAAATGTTTTTAAAGTTCATGTGATCTTAGGTGACCTTTGGAAAATAGAAGTTAAAGTTTGTTGGTTTAATTTAAGAAGGCATGTCTCCAGAGTTGTGTTAGTTGTAATGTAGACACACAGCTTTTACTTTACCTAGACTTACCAGGCAAATCAGCTCGGATTACCTCTGCTACGAAGGCTGCGTTTTGGCCAGCACTGTGGCCTATTGGGTAGGGAGCTGGATCTCACCGAGTGGAGGCGCAGTCTGACCACTAGCCCAGTGGCTGGAGAAACAGGGGCCACGCCCCAGACCTGACAGGATGGGAGACAGAGGAGACGGTACTGTAGCATGACGATACCCTGTGCGGGCGCTTTCTCCCCACCTCTCTTTCTCTCTCTCTGGCAAGCACACACACCCTCTGACAATTAAGAAAAAGAGAAAGAGGGGGCTGGCAGGTGGCATGGTAATTAAGGGTGCTGGCCTCCCACATGGCCAACTGTGGTTCGAGTCCAGGACCTGGCGGCTTGCTTTCTTACTTTTTTTCTCTCTCTCTCTCACTCTGGCCCTCTCTGGTCAACTTAAAATAAATAAATAAATAAAGTTAAGTAAAATAATTATTTTTTAAAAAATAAGAAAGAAAAAGAGAAAGAAAAAAAGTTGCTACCATTAAAAACAACATGATGGTGGTCAGCCTTAGTTGGTGTTATAATATGTCCACTTAAAAATGCTTTCCCAGGTCTCCTTGTTAACTTGCACCCTTAGTGTTTTCTAAGTGAAATTAAATCATGGGCGTTCACTGAATATCTAGATCATTTTCAAAGAAAATACAATACTGAAACACTAATTGCTGAACATAAGCTTATCTACTTTTGGCTTTTTATTATGGAAGAAGTAAAGATATTTGGGTCTGTCAGCAAACATGTCCTGTGCAATACTGAAAATTGTACAGGTCTGGGCCTATAGCCTAGTGGTAAAGGACATAGATCCCACATGGCTGACCATGGTTTGAATCCTGGCCCCAGCAGCTTGAAAAACATGCCAAGCACCTGTGCCCCAAATCCTAACAGGTTGGAGAATTGGAGAGGGGATTGTGGCGCGGCCACATCCACGAGAGGGCGCTCCCCCCCCCCCCCCCCCCCCCCCGTCCAGTGAGTACACATACCCTCTGGCAGCTAAAAAATGGAAACGGTGCTCACGGGCTTGCCGATCTGCTGAACAGTTGGCATGTGGTGGGCCGGTCACAATCAGTTCCTAGTTTTCACTAGCAATTAAGGTTGGTAAGGGTTTGGGGGCTGAGAAATGATACCCTGAAATACAGCACTTTATGTGTAACCTGAACTAAAGAAACAGCCCCAGAACCAATGTCGTTCTCTGACCTTGCCCCGGCACCCCAATCTCTTCCACCTGTGTCTCTCTCTCTCTTTTTTTTTTTTTTCCAAAATAGATTTATTTATTAAGGATTATTTAGTTTCTGCATAAAAATCACCAATTGTTCCTCATTGGGTTTTTTAACACACATCAGTCCTTTGGGGTTGTCTGTTTGCCCCAATACTTTAAAAAATGCAGCTCTTCTGAGTGCCATGGAGGGTAGTTAAGGCAACGAGGCATTTTTTTGGGTCTCAGCGGCTGAAGGGTTCTCTTCTCTTGAGACAATTATATGTGGTAGGAAGACTCTTAGTTTGGAAAAGCTGTCCCTGAAGAAAATATTGATGCAGGAAAGTCTGAATGCAGTTATCCACGGTCAACTGTTGTACTGGAGAGCTCTAAAAGAAATGCCCCTTGGTCATCGAAGGCTTGTTGGTTGATTTTAGCTTAAAAACAAAAAAACAAAGAAAAGCCTGTCTGGAAAAAGACAGAAAGAGCGGGGTGTATCATGACAGTGCTGTGAGGTTGGTCTGTGCACACACCAGAATGCACACACCAGTCGCCCACTTTTTAAAAAAAGCTCCCATGACAGGGGCCCTGCATAATTCCAAATTGAACTCTTCATCGTCCTTAAAATACCCCAAACACATCACTCAGCGAGATCCTCGTAAGGCCACATGCTTGTTTTCAAAGCAAGGTGCATGACATCATGCTCCCAGAGCAGGGCTCCACGCGGGGGCTGGGGTGTGTGTGCAACACACACACGCACACACACACATACACACACACAAAAACCCTAGGACCTGATTTATTAGAGGTGTTAATCGGCTTTGACCACACCGAAATGAAGGTATAAAATGTCAGTCTGTGCTGTTGTGAAATTCGAAGGGGATTTAGAAGTAGGGCTGTTATTTATTGCTCCACTGGAATAGACCAAAAAAACACACAAAAAAAAACAAGAAAAAAACAAAAACCAGGCTGTGCCCTGCAGACCCCACTGGATTCTGGGCTGCCCTGGGGCACTGAGCCAGGGGGCAGCCTGGTGGCTTGGTTCACAGTGATGCTGGCTGCCTGTTCCTATGATTGGCCACAGCCGGGGGCGTGGCCATGGCGGGGGCGTGGCCACTGGCAGGCACACCTACACCTTGTAGTTGAGCTCTGCGTTCATCTTCGTGTACATCTCATAGATGACATCGATGGTGGCCGTGTAGTTGACTAGGAAGAGGCGGACCTTCTCGAGACACTCCTCCTCTGTCACGTTCTGTCCCTTGGAGAGCGCTTTCAGGAAGTCGGACTTATAGGGCGCCGCATACAGCGCTGCCTAGAAGATCTTCTGCACGATCCAGCCGTGGTACTTCTTGAGCGCCATCTCGCAGGCCTTGGAGGCGTTGACGCGGATGTGGTTGGGGTGGTTCTCGTCCCGCTCGCCATCGCAGATGCTCTGGAGGAAGACCTGGATGAAGCGCAGGCCCCTTTTGAGCCACATCAGCGCCAGCGTGGCCCCCACCTTGGGCCACTCTGCCCCGTACATCTCTTTCTCCACCTCCAGGATGTTCTGCAGGGTCCGGAACTTGGTGGGGTTGGTGTCCCACATGGCTTTGATTTTCGTGATGTTGCCACTTATGTCCGCCTTGATGGGAGTGAACACTGGGGACCCGAGGCAATCAAAAAGGGCGGCAGGTGGGATACCGCCTCGAGGAAGGGCCCGGTCTCGATCTGCTTGTCGGCGGGCAGCGGCTTCAGCAGGTGTTCGGCCAGCAGCGCCATTTCGGGGTCCCGGCGCCGCGGGCGTCCAGGCCGCCCCCAGGCCCGCCGCCGTCAGCGCCAGGCCACCTGTGTCTCTCTTGAGGCACTAGGAGGGGTTTTCTCTGAAGTTGTCTCATCTGACCAAGGGAAATTCATCCAGAGGACTACAGTTGTCTTGAACTCGTCCTGGAATGCACATTCACCAGAGATCAACTCTTTCTTTTCTTTTCTTTTCTTTACGCACACACACGCACCTGGCGTGAGTTTTAAGCCACCGGGTCCGGGACGAGAACCGCGGTTGACTATGTGGGAGTCCAGCAACATAGCCATTACGCTAACTGCTGGTTCCCCAGAGATCAACTCTTATTGCCTGAGAGAAAACTAAAGGTCTCCACTCCCGGGGTACTATGCCCGGGCAGATTTTTCACCCTTTCTTAACACCCTTTCCAAAGGCTGTTAACTGAGAGATTTTTTTAAAAAAGTATTTATTATTATTATTTTTAAATTTGCTATTTTAAAATTTGCTATAGGGCTTGTGCACTCACTCGAGAGAGACAGAGAGAGAAGGAGAGAGAGAGCAAGCAAGCCACCATGTCAGGATTCAATCATTGCCGGCCATGTGGGAGTCCAGTGCCTTCACCACCACACCACCTGCTGGCCCAACTGAGAGATTTTTATCTGCATATTAAGACAATCTTTGTTCCTACTGCAGTCACCCCATTCATTTTCCCTGAACTTGTTGCCGCCTCCCCCAGAGCCCAGAGGAATTTTCGCCTGTTGTCTACTTTTTGGGCCTGTTCGTTCATCTTTCCTAAAATTCATGTACTACCCTTTTAAAATTGCCTCCATCCCCAACTTCCCTCTTCTTATAAAGGGGGTATTTATGATGTAACTATCTAGCCCTTCTTTGAGTTTCCTACTTTGACTCCTGTGCACTTGCACATTAAGTCTATTGCTTTTTTTCCCCTATAGTCCTAGCTATCTGGGATACGGGGATGGCAAGACCCTGTCAAAGTTCCTTTCTCTCATAAATAAACTTAAAAAAAAAAAAGAAACCCACACACACACTTACCCAAGCCATAAACAACAAAGTTCCACCAGCTTGGAAGCTCTAAACTGTAGTATTGAGATTTAACCTACATTCAGTTAGGTTTGGTTTAACCACACTTGGATGTTACTAAATTTCATAATAAAGAAAGGTTAAATGTATATGCACCTAACAACACAGACTCTGGATATACCATGTGTCTTAGTTTACTTCTGTGTTGCTTGTGGAAGTATTTGAGACTGGATGATTTAAGAGAATAGAGGTTTATTTGACTCACTGGCCATGTGGGTAGTCCAAAGACATCACAAAATGGTGGAAGGCAGAATCTTGAGCAGAGTGGCTATCCATAAGTTTCTTCCTGTTCTGATCCTATTTCTCCTCTTATAAATCCACCATAGACCAGCCAGTTGGATGGTGGTTAAGGTGGCTGGATCCCACGATGCCAACTGTGTGCTTTGAGTCCTGGACCTACATGCTGGGTGTGTGCGTGCATGCCCAAAATCCTGAGGGGAGAATGGAGAAGGGATGTGGCATGGCCATACCCCCTGACTTGGAGGTGTTTTCTCACTTTCTCTCTGTTTCCCTCTCTCTATTGCCCCAGTGAGTATATGTACCCTATAACAAATTAAAGCAAAAACAAAAATAAAACAAAACCACCACCAGAACTTATAGGAGCTGTGCCCCAGTGGCCTATCATCTTCAAAGACATCACCCTGGGACACCGTGAAGGGATTGTCTCCACTCAGCACATTTACAATACAACCAAGTCCCAACACATGAACTTGGGGTCACGGAGATGTGTGTATCACCAAACTGTAATACCAGGCAGCGGTATACAGAAATGCTGAGGGAAGTGGGTCATCAGTAACTGTATTCTTCCAGCAAAAGACTTGGAAAGGCTGAGAAGCCAAGGCCACATCTCCCATGAAGGAGAGATGAAGCCACGGACCTGCAGATGACTTTGCAAGGATTGGTTGCATCAGTCAGGAAAGGCTGTGTGAGGCTGTTAATAAGCAGCCCCTGCATATGTATGTTCAGTTCTTACTACACTCCCAGTTGGGGTCAGCAGGGGGACTCTGCTTCTCACAGTCATACAGGGACCCAGGCAGGCGGCACTTTGACGTGAGTCTCCAGGGTCATGAAGCAAAAGAAAGGAGGTCAGACCCAAGAGGATGGAAAGAGCCCTCCTACCTGCCTGGAGGACAGCCAAGGTATTGTCACGCTGCACCAGAAAAGGTCATCCGATCTCCGATTCCTGGCAACAAGTCAACCTGTCTGTGAGAGGGGCAGATTCTTTATGCCTAAATCAAATGACAAGTTAAGATGAAACAAAGATAGTTTCCAAATGAATTAGTAATGCACACGAACATACATACACATGCAGAAAATAGGAAAACATACACTCAAATAAATAACAGGAAAGAAGAACTCACTTGAGCCCAAAGTGCTGTTATGAACCAAGCTTCACGTGTCCACAGGAGCAATCTTCAAGTGGTCTGGAGGCCAGCCCCACAAGGTGGTACTTGGACTGGTGTAGAATGCCACCAGTTGCCAACGTGAGGTAGAAGCCTCTGGCAGCTGGTGCCTTGAGTGAATACTTGCAAAGATAGCCATTCAAAGGCACTGGTATTATAGCACCAAAAGATGTGTTAGCTCAGTTTCGTGCTGGAGGGCAAGGTCCTAGATCTAGTGAGCTTGTTTGCAGGTTGGTGCACACTTGTCACGCTGGCTATCGGCTACTTGGCTCAGGTGCGGCTGATATTACAAGACGAAGACCTACACTCAAAATGGACTTAATTTTGGAGCATTCAGCAGAAGCCAGCATTGCCAAAGTGTGATCCTGACACTCGTCTGCTGCAAACACACATCATGTCAAGTGTCTGGTGACCTGCACCAACGACCACCACATTCAGACCCTGGTCACTGCTTCCTGCATGCAAAATACCCCTCTGAAGGGCCAGCCCGAAGTACACGAAGGTCAGAAGTGAGACTAGCTCCCCATCAGGCACGGCGGTACTCCTCTCCAGACAGAGGACTCCAAGCTAAAAGACAAATAATCTGCTCCCCGCAACCCCAGTGTTCAGAAAGGAGCAAGGACAGGCCACTTGGTCAACACTCTTTGGAAGAGGAAGCAGTGTTACTGACTGACCCGGCTTCACTCACCTGTGCACCGTAAGCCAGACCAAAGACTGGCGTGTGGTGAGAAAAAGGACAGCTTTAGTGCCTCGTGCAAAGCAAGAGGGCAGGGTACCAATGCTGAAAGAACCCACTCTCCCCAAAGGATTACAAGTATGTGTTATTTTTCTTTTTATATTTTCTTTTGCCATAGGGCACATACACTCACTGGAGAGAGACAGAGACAGTGGGAAAGTGAGGAATCACCTCCCAGGTGGGATGGCTACACCACAAGCCCTTCTCTTCCATTCTTCTCTTGGGACTTTGGGCACACACGCACATGTGCCTGGCATGTTTTTCAGGCCGCCAGGTCTGGGATTCAAACTGTTGGGTTGGCCATACGAGATCTAGCACCTTAACTACCATACCACTTGCTGGCCCATTGTGGGAGGCTGCGCACCAGTGAATATAGCCAGTTTCTCAGAAAGCAAACAATTACACAATGCCAAAGTCCACAATTGGTTCCCTTCAAAAAACCTGACCTTCGAAACCTTGCTCTGATTGGCCACCAGAATCCCTCAGATTTGCATATCTGGCACCTCATGATTGGTCCAAAAGCAACCAATCATAACCCACCTTTTACAACCAATCATAACCCACCTTTTACAACCAATCACGGCCCACCAGCATGCATATAACCACAGTGCCTGGCCCACAATCGCCAGATGACGGGGAAGACCCTGAAGAGTTGTAACACCACGTTGTCTCCGGATGACCCTGAAGAATTGTGACACCGCGTTGTCTCTGTGCTGCTCACAATAGACGACGCGACCCTGAAGAGTTGTAACACTGCGTCGTCTCCATGCTGTACCGTGCTGCCCACAATAAACGGACGACCCTGAAGACACTGTGTTGTCTCTGTGCTGTGACACTGCACCTCTTGTCCCGGCTCTCACTCCTTCCCTCAGGAAACCTGTTCGACTGTCCCCCCAGGTCGGGACAGCTCACGGTATGTCCCGGCCCGCGGGACGATCGGGCAGGGTGCCTGAGTGAGAGAGCGGAGGTCTAGAACCGGCGCAGCATCACAGCACGGGAGCGACACAGTGTCACAGCTCAAGATGGAATGCAGTCGCTCATTTATTGAGGGCCGGAGAACATTCTTATATACAGGGTAGGAAAAGGGGGCGGGAATTGTCGCGGACTTGACTGAGGACCTGCCTGAATGAGGAAGTCTCTGGGTGAATTGCCTACTCCCGGAACAAGGATACTTGAAGGTCCTTGTATGAAGGTCATGTCAGCCATTTTGGTGCATGTGGCTTCCTACAACGGTATGCAACTTTTTTTTTTTTAGTTTTTTCTTTTTTTTTTTTAGTTTTTTTTTAGGGTGCTTATGCTCACTGGAGAGAGACAGAAATAGTGAAAGGGAAAGTGAGAAATCACCCCCCCCCCCCCCCAGAGGTGATGGCCACACCACAGTCCCTTTTCCTCCATTCTCCTACTGGGATTTTGGGCACATGTACACACATGCCCAATGTGATTTTCAAGCTGCCAGGTTCGAGACTTGAACCTTGATCAGCATGTGCGAGTCCAGTGCCTTAACCACCACGCTATCTGTTGGCCCCTCAAGTATGCATTTTTAAAGGCAAAATTAAGAGTAAGGGTTTCAGGTATATGATCAGCTTGATGATTAGTTCAAGAGGCATGATTATCTTCTGGGCTGTTTTGACTGGTGAGGCCTTAGGTAATCAATTAATTTTCATTCTAGAGGGGAGGTTACAAGTTCTCAAATTCACCTTGGTCCAGTAAAATAACAGACAATTTTATATCTGGAATTTTGGGAGTATTGCAGGAAGAAAAGAGCTGATGGATCATGTTGCAAGTCTATTCCCATTTGAAGGTCATTTTTCCTACTATGAACTAAGATATGCCTTCAAGGGGACCAGCAGGTGGCATGATGGTTAAGGTGCTGGACACTCCCACATGGCTGACCACAGTTCAAGTTCCGGACCTGGCGGCTTGCTTTCTCACTTTCTCTCTCTCTCTCCCTCTCTGTGTCACTCTCTCTGGTCAAATTAAAATAAAATATATGAATAAATAAAATTTAAAAAAAAGATATGCCTTCAAACAATTTCTATGGACATAGGGTAGACATAACCAAAGTATGAAGGCTGGAATCTTGTTCAGGTCATTAAAATTTAAATGCACTTCACATCCCAAACAGCTTAGAAAGATGCTTCACTTTTGGGGCCAGCAGGTGGCATAGTGGTTAAGGCGATGGATTCCTACATGGCTGTCCACCGTTTGAGTCCCGAACTCGGCAGCTCGAAATCATGCTGGGCACATGTGTGCACGTACCCAGAATTTCAAGGAGAAGAGATTGCAGTGTGGCCATCCCCCCTGGGGAGTGATTTCTCACTTTCCCTCATTGTCTCTGTCTCTCTCCCTCCAGTGAATACATGCACTCTATAGCAAAAACCTCTGAGGAAAAAGAAAGAAAGGAAATACGCTTCACTTTTAGGTCAGCTCCTGTTACTTTGCAGCGCAACGCGCTCACTCCCTTCTCCATTCTCATCCTAGAATAGTGGGCATGCACACTTGCCCCCATGAGCCCTGCAGCTGTCCACGTGGGACCCCGTCACCTTAACCTCCATGCCATCTGCCAGCCTGTTAATTGGCTTTTTAAAAACTGTATTCAGGGCTGGCAGGTGGCGTGGTGGTTAAGAGCGCTGGACTCCCACATGACCGACCATGGTTTGAGTCCTGGACCTGGTGGCTTGCTTTCTCACTTTCTGTCTCTCTCGCTCTGTCCTTCTCTGGTCAAATTAAAATAAACACATAAAATTAAATAAAATAATTCTTAAAAAAATTGTATTCAATTGCAGTCAGGGTCATGTGCCAATAGTCGCATGGACAGTTCCTTTTCCTCGTAGTTCTCTTTATACTCACCCTCAGACCCTCCTGGTTCCCCGGCTCCCTCCCGTGCCTTTTCTGCAGTAAGTGCTGGTATCGAGGGCTTGTCCGGTTCAAGTGGATGATCCGGATCCTCAGTGTCTTTTTCTTGAGCCATTTTATCCCATTAGGGACTTTTTCTTTTAACATTATTTATTTATTATCATCATAATCTTGTTTATATTACATTGAATTGCATATAATTTTACAGTGTATTACATTTATTTTTCCAGAGGGAATGCCATGGATGTCAATCAGTACAGGGACAATAAAATCCCCATCTTCATCATTCAATATCTTTTCACTGTTTTTCCCGATCATTGTTATTATTATTCCAATTATTTTTTAAAACAGTCAATCACTGTTTCTCATTTTGCTTGTAAAAAGACTTTGCCCATCATGAAATACTTCTCAGACCAATCCAGTTGAGAATACTATACATGTCATCATCAACAGGTAATAAGCCATATCTGTTTCTCACTAACGTCCTGCCACTCTATTGTTCTCTTGCTATCTTTATCCTCTTCTCTTCACCACCCCCCATTCTAAACTGTCCTATTCTCGTTAAGTACCTTCACTGCTTTTATGTCCTCCAATTTTTCGCTCTCTACCATAGAGTGCGGATAGTCGGTATATATTGAGTGGATACATACAGTATCTTTCTTTCATAGCCTGGCTTACTTCACTCAGCAATAGATCCTCCATATCTGACCACTTTCTATCAACTGCCAGGGTCTTGTTATTTTTTGTGGCCGAATAGTATTCCATAAATTATATATACCACACTTTTTCAATCCATTCATCAGTTTGTGGACATTTAGGTTGGTTCAATGTCTTGGCAATCGTGAATAATGCTGCAATAAACATTGATGTGCAAGCACTTTTCTGAATGAGCGTTCTCCTGTCCTTTGGGTAGATAAGTGAGTGGGATTGCTGGATCAAATGGTAGTTCTATTTGTAGATCTTTTTTTATGTGTTTTTTTTTTTTCTTTTTTTGGATAAATTTTTTCACTATAGGGTGCGTGCACTCGCAGAAAGACAGAGAGACAGACAGAAAGCGAGAAATCACCCCCCAGGGGGAATGGCCACGTCGCAATTCCTTCTCTTCCACTGTCCTCTCGGGATCTTGGGCACGCATGCACACGCGCCCGGCATGAGTTTTAAGCCACCGGGTCCGGGACGCGAACCGTGGTTGACTACGTGGGAGTCCAGCGACATAGCCATTACGTTAACTGCTGGTCCCTATTTGTAGATCTTTGAGGAACCTCCGTATTGTTCTCCACAGTGGCTGACCCAGTTCACTCTCCCACCAACAGCATAGGAGAGTTCTCTTTTCACCATATTCCTGCCAATACTTACCACTTTTTATATTCTTAATCTTTGCCATTCTGACAGGGGTTAGGTGGTATCTAATGGTGTTTTTAATCTGCATCTTCCTTATGATGAGGGATGTTGAGCATTTTCGCATTTGTTCTCTTGATCTACTGGCGATCTTAGCAGTGAGAGTGACGGCCACACCCCTGGTTTAATCCTTGCCATGGTGTTGGGTTTTACCACCCAAGTCTCTGTATTTTAATTGTACTGGTTCTGCTGGAAAAGCGTGAATCTCCATTGTGGGTTTTCTTTCTTTTTTTTTTTTTTTTAGAGATTTTTGTTGTAGGACATGTGGCTCACTAGAGAGACAGAGATAGAAAGTGAGAAATCACCCCTCCCCCAGGGGGATGGCCATGCTGCAATCCCTCCTCCTCCATTCTCAAGATCTGGGGCACACATGCCCAGCATGAGTTTTAAGCCGCCGGGTCCAGGACTTGGACCGCGTTGGCTACGTGGGAGTCCAGCCACATGATCGTTACATCATCAGCTGGTCCCAATTCTCTCCACTTCCTTTTATTTCTACTTTCTCACCTGCCAACTCCCTCTCGAGCTGAGATACTGAAATACAAAGCCGGCAGTAGGGCTGGCTCCATAGGCGGGCGGTTAAGGTTCCAAGCCTGGTCCCAAGGCCTTAGAGAAGCACACCAGGTTCCAGCAGGGATGGGGAAACGGAGAAGGGACTGCGACAGGACGGTGCCCCCCCGCAGGGTGCTTTCTCCCCCTCTCTCTGCTGAGTGCATGTGCCCTCTGGCAATTAAAAAACACACATGCAGGTGGCAGAAAACACACATGCAGGTGGCAGAAAACACACATGCTGCAAATATTTACTGTCCATCATCTCGTCTAGGGGAACACAGATGTGCTTTGCCCCGCCTCCGAGTGCGTCTGGGCGGCTTGACCCCACCTTGCCTCACTGCGGCGGCGCACTCTCTCCATCTGATTTTTCTCTTCTTTATTTGGATCACCAGCAGTGTGCATGTACTTGCCAAGGGACATGGAGAGAGACAGGGAGAGGGAGAGGAAGAAAGTACTCCTACTGGGCGTGGGGTGACCCTTCCGTTTCCATCTCTCCAGTCTGTCGGCGTGATGACAAGATGTCACACTCCAGCACGTTCTTCTTTCCCCTTCCTTCCTTCCTTCCTTCCTCCCTCCCTCCCTCCCTCCCTCCTTCCTTCCTTCCTTCCTTCCTTCTCTCTCTTTCTCTATCTCTCTTTTTTTTTTTTTTGAGAGATTTTTACTATAAGGTGCTCGCTTGAAAGACAGAGAGAACACGAGAAATCACTGCCCAGAGGGGATGGCCATGCAGGCCACAGTCCTTCCTCCTCCACTCTCCTTTCGGGATTTTAGGCTCACATGCACACCTGCCCTGCACGAGTTTTAAGCTGCCAGCAAGACTTGAACCACAGCCGACTACATGGATGGCCAGTGCTTTACCACTGTGCCATCTGCTGGCCCCTCCCAGGATGTTTTTCAAGCCACCAGGGCTCGAACTCAAGTCAGTTGGCCATATGAGAGATCCAGCTCCCTTTTCTTTTTCTTTCTTTCTTTTTTAAGATTTATTTATTTAATTCTATTTTTTAAAAAGAATTCTTTTATTTAACTTTATTTATTTATTTATTTATTTATTTTAGTTTGACCAGAGAGGGACAGAGAGAGAGAGAGAGAGAAAGCCGCCAGATCTGGGACTTGAACCACCATCGGTGTGTAGGAGTCCAGCGTCCTTAACCATCACGCCACCTGCCAGCCCCTAATTCTATTTTTTATGGTTATTATTTTTAAATTTGACCGGAGACAAAGAGAGAGAGAGGAAGGGAAAGTGAGAAAGCAAGCTACCAGGTCCAGGACTTAAACTATGATCAGCCATGTGGGAGTCCAGCGCTTTAACCACCACGCCACCTGCTGGCCCTGAGATCCAGCTCCCTTAACTGCTAGGCTACCGGCCAGCCTGCTGTCTGCTTTTGTTTATGGCTGCACATCACTGTAGTCAGGAGCTGGGCTGAACAGGGCGGACAGTCCCCATTCTCAGTGACTTCAGAGAAGGCTTGATTCCTGCGCAGGCCACCTCTCCAGTGGGGGGCTCTGGTGGAGAGGGGCTCTGTGTGTCATTCCTGCTCGGGGATCTGTTCATGTCCAGAGACCTCTCTACACGTGGCTGAGGTTGGGGCAGGCTGCAGAATCAAGATCCTGCGTGTGGGGGTGGCAGGTGGTTAAAGTGCTGGACTCCCACATGGCTGACCACAGGCCACGTCCCAGACCTGGCAGCTTGCTTTCACACTCTCTCCCCCTTTCTCTATCTCTCTCTGGTGAGCACACATGCCCTATGGCAAATTAAAAAGAATAATAATATTAGTTCTTTTTGACTAGAACTGCCATATTTCAGTAATTCCCCAAAATGTCGATCACAAAGGGAAAGAGGAGAGGCCCCCCATGTGTTCTCTAGGCCTTGTAGAAAACCCAGCGGTTCCTTTGGCAACATACACGGGAATCTACAGGAAAGGTGACACTGTGGACACTGAGGGAATGGGTACTGTTCAAACATCCGCCCACAGACGTTCCATGGCAACCCGAAGTCTACAATGTTCCCAGCACGCTGTTGGCGTTGTTGTGAACACACAGGTTAAGGGCAAGAGTCCTGCCAGGAGGACTAATGTGCGCATGGAGCATATGAAGCCCTCTAAGAGAGAGACAGCTCCCTAAGACGTGGGAGGGAAAAGGACCAGGAGGAGGAGGAAGCCAAGAGAGAGGGACCTGGGTTCAACGGAAGCGCCAGCTGCTCCTGCAGAGAAGCACTTCGTGAGCACCGAGGGAAGGAGCCTGAGCTTCTGGAACCTGTTTCCTCTGAATTCAGGGCATAGGTGTTAAAATAAACTAATCTACGGTCCAGCAGCTGGTGTAAAGGCTACGTCGCTGGACTCCCATGTAGCTGACTGTGGTTTGAGTCCCGGACCTGGTGGCTTAAACTCATGCCAGGCACGTGTGCGTGTGTGCCCAAGATCCCAAGAGGAGAATGGAGGAGAAGGGATTGTGGTGTGGCCATTCCCCCGGGGGGTGATTTCTTGCTTTCTGTCTCTCTCTCTCTTTCTAGTGAGTGCACACTCCCTATAGCAAAAATCTCTCCAACAGAAAAAACAAAAACAAAAACAAAACACAAATCTCTGGGACCAGCAGGTGGCGTGGTGGTTAAGGGCATTGGACTCCTACATGGCCGACTGTGGTTTGAGTGCTGGACCTGGCTTGCTTTCTCACTTTCTCTCTCTCTCTCTCTCTCTCACTCTCTCACTCTCTGGTCGAATTTAAATAAATAAATAAATAAATAAATAAATAAATAAAATGAAGTTCAGTAAAGTTATTTAAAAAATAAACTCTAAAAATAAATAAATTAAAGGGCCAGCAGGCGGCGTTGGTGGTTAATGGCACTGGACTCACACATGGCCAACCGTGGTTTGAGTCTCGGACCTGGCAACTTGCTTTCTCACTTCCTACCCCCCCCACTCTGTTCCTCTGTGGTCAAAATAAATAAATAAATAAATAAATAAATAAATAAATAAATAAAAAAAAATTAAACGAATAATTATTTAAAAAAAAAAAAAAGAAAAGAAAGAAGATCCTGTGGAGAGTCTGCCTCTCTCTCTGTCTCAATCACTTGTGGGAGAAACTTACCAGCAAGTCTCACGTGCCTGCTCACACGGAAACTGCTTTACCGCAGGTGCCCACCTCTCCGATTGCACCACGCTTCCGAGGGGGTTGGCTGGGGCAGGAAGATATAAAAAAAAAAAAAAAAAAGAAAAAGAAAAGAAAGGAAAAGTGTTACAAAACTTAAAAGCTTCTAACACTTTAAATATGAATGCCACTTTCCAAGGTACTCCTCTTCCAAAGAAGGTGAGGACAACCATTGGACAGCTAATGCTGGGGCCAGGGCCAGGGCCAGGCAGCTGTGCCCCCTGCCCCTTGGCACAAGGACCCAGCAGGACCACAGCGAGGCTCAGACAGATCTGCCCTAGGGCCACAAGGCAAGTGCGGGGCAGGGTCCCAACCCCACAGGCACGGCAGACTCAGCCCCAGGTCCAGGGAAGACGGCACCGGCACTGCGGGCAGATGCCAGGCTCCTGGGAGACTTGTGGGGCAGCTCTCCCCACGGTGGCCCTGACCGCTAGGATTGTCACTCTGTTCAAAATGTGGCAGTGGGAAGTACCACAGGGCACGAGTGCTCCTGTGCAAACCCTTTTATAAACAGGCCAGTAGTAAAAAGAGGCAGGTGAAAATTATTTTAATCATCGATCTTGCATAAGCAATTACTGGGTTGTAGAAAGAGTCATGACGTATTTTTTCTATGCAAAACTGCGTCATGACTTTTCTGACAACCCAGTATGTCCAAGATACTACCCCAATACATGATCTGCAAAAATGGTTATTGATGAACTATTTACGTCTCACCCCTAGAAGTTGCCTTTTCCTTCCCAAGTCTTCACATTCCACTACACTCTTTACAGCAATAGCGCTTGGCGACTGCCGCACCACACTCCAGGGCTCAGGGGGTAACAGCCTTGAGCACACCCAGGCCTGGAGGCTGCTGAGGGGAGCAGGAGCTTGGAGGACAGGGCTGCAGAGCCCAGCTGCACCCGGGACAGTGGGCAGGGAGAGTCCAGGCAGGGCCCCAGCTCTTGGGTTCTGCGGGGCCAGAGCTGAGGACATAGAGGTAGCCCAGAGACCGACAGAGGGTCAGAGGAAGGGTGAGGGCATAGGGCCACTCCTGAGATAAGTTTCATTGTTTTGTCTCCAGAGGACACTTACCAGCAAGTCTCACGTGCCTGCTCACATGGGAACTGCTTTACTGCAGATGCCCACCTCTCTGATTGCACCACCCTTCCGAGGGGGTTGGCACCACCCTTCCGGGGGGGTTGGCTGGGGCAGCAAGATTTCAGGAAGATCTTGGCCAATGTGGGATTGCATCCTCTCTGGTCCCAAATGGGTGTGGCGCCTCACCGGGGGACCTCTCCAGGCTTCTCCTCAAGCTCTGTGGGTTTTTTTTTTTTTTTTTTTTTTTTTTTTTTTTGAGAGGTTTTTGCTATAGGGCGCTCGCCAGACAGAGAGAGGCAGAGAGATAGAAAGCGAGAAATCACCCCCCAGGGAGGATGGCCATGCCGCAATCCCTTCTCCTCCACTCTCCTCTTGAGATCTTGGGCATATATGCACATGTGCCTGGCGTGAGTTTAAGCCACCGGGTCCAGGACTCGAACCGCGGTCAACTACGTGGGAGTCCAGCGACAGCCATTATGCTAACTGCTGGTCCCTAGCTCTGTGGTTTTTTAAACAATGATGAGGGACAGGAGGGAGGAAGAAGTGTAGGCACAAATGCTGTCACAGCCCTGGAATCACCCCTGACTCCTCCACAGGGGGAGTCTTCACTCAGCTGAACCCAGAGGCCTCGTCCCTGGACCTGGAAGGCTCCTGTAGTACAGGCCACGTGGGTCGCTGGCCTCTGCCCAGCAAACAGGAGACAGCCAGGTTGAGGCCTCCTGAGCCCCGCCCAGACCAGGGACTTCATCAGGGAGAGCTGTGGCAGGTGGGCTGGGGCCTGGGGGCTGCAGTGCGGGCCACGCAAGGCCCTGAACAGGGACAGTGTGGCTTCGCGTCTGTTGGCCAGGGTGGGAAGACACCACCCGGAACATCCTCCCACCTGCCCCTGTGTTCTACCCTCCTGAGTCCCCACCCATTTCACCAACAGGAAAACACCAGGAAACAAACTTCTGAGAAAGCAGAACTTCTGAGTCCAGAGGGGGGCCTGGGGAGGGGGCCGAGCCCTCCCACACCACACCCTCCCCGCACCCCTGAGGGTCTATATAATAGCACCACACGCTCTCATACTGACTCACTCCCCACATCTCCTCCCAAACCCAGGCCGGAGCAAGGAGGAGCGCAGGCCGAAGACCACCGTGATGTCCACCGTGGTCACCATCAACAATGAGACCCCGGTGCGTGACCACGTGGTCTGGTCCCTGTTCAACACGGTCTTCATGAACTACTGCTGCCTGGGCTTCATCGCGTTCGCCTACTCCGTGAAGGTGCGTGCTGCTGGGGGTGGGGGTCCCCAGGACTGAGCTGGGAGCCTGCCGGTGGCCCTGGGGTCCTCAGTGCCCGTGTGTGTGGCCTGCGTGCGCCTGCACTGGGTGACTGAGCTGTGTCTGTCCCTCAGGCCATCCTCCCAGGGCAGGCGTGGGATGGGCTTGGCCAGGGCTTTCTCCTTCACACCAACTAGACATCCTTCGCACTCCAGATTCAGACTCCAAGGGAGGTCCGGCATAGGAAGCAAATGAGTGACATTGTACTGCGGCTTTGTCCCACAAGGGGCAGTATTGGCTCCAAAGCAGAGGGCAGGGGCGCCCGAGGCCTGCGAGTGTGCGCACAGGAGGGGGAGGTCCCCAGTCTGGGTGTGCGCAGCTCAGGGGGGCTGAGTAACAGCTCCTGGTACCCACCTGACACGCCCAGGTCCCCTGACCATCTCTTCTCCTCAGTCTAGGGACAGGAAGATGGTGGGTGACATGACGGGAGCCCAGGCCTTCGCCTCCACCGCCAAGTGCCTGAACATCTGCGCCCTGGTCATCGGCATCGTTATGATTATTATATTCATTATTATTTTAGCTGTATCTCACCCACAGGTGAGATATTTTTGAGGTTACTCGTAGCTGCCCCTGGCCGGAAGCCCCTGTCCCCGCCATCCCCTCCTGCCTGTGCCTGGCTGTGGTCCTCTCCCCTTTTGTACTCACATGTCTGCCTACGATGCGGTTCAATAAAGTGCACGTGTGGGTAACGGGGCTGACATCGGCTGTGGAGGGGACATGCTGAGGGTCCCAGCCAGGTCCTGAGCCTGCGCCCAGTCCCGGCCTCTGCTGTGCCGCAGCGGGTGGGGCAGGTCCTGGTTGGGTGGTTCCTGGCCTCCTGCTGGGGGCAGCAGCTGGACCACAGTGCTGGGCTGGAGTGTGTGTGTGGGGGGTCCCTCCTTCCCTGAGATATGAATGAACCCTGAGTCTAGTCCTTATTCTGAAAGGGTGGTTCTGCTCAGCAACACCCGGAGCATGGTTTGCTTTTTTTTTTTTTCCTTTGGAGAGGTTTTTGCTATAAGGCGCATGTGCTTGCCAAAGAGACAGAGAGAGACAGAGAGACAGAAAGCGAGAAATCACCCCCCAGGGGGGATGGCCACACCGCAATCCCTTCCCCATTCTCCTCTCGGGATCTTGGGCACGCACACACATGTGCCCGGTGTGAGTTTAAGCCACCGGGTCCGGGACTCAAACCGTGGTCAACTATGTGGGAGTCCAGTGACATAGCCATTATGCTAACTGCTGGTTCCACGGTTTGTCTTTTCAGGAGGGGGAGAGAGAGAGAGAGAAGAGTAGGTGCTCTCTCCCCTCCTCTGGCCCTTCTGTCCTCTTCTCAGTGTGACATGAAGAGAGAAGGTGCACCAGCTCCCAGCCAGGTGCCGACTGCCCTGCAGTGCCAGGACCTCCCTCAACTCTGCACAGGCATTGCCCTCCTGGCTCTCTGTGGCTGCAGCCGCGCTCCGGGCACATGTCCCTAAGGCCACTGCTCCCTCCAGTCCACTGGGCACTGCCCGCTGCACCTCTGGGGGTGGGGGCGGCCCGGGGCGAGGCATAGGCTGGTTTACCTCAGGCTGTGAGGACGCAAGGGCCAGCTCTTAGGCCCCGCCGCCTACTTGGGAGGAGCCCGCTGACTCTGAGCATGGTGCCCTATGTGGGCTCAGCCAGAGTTGCCATGTGGCTATCTGGGGTGCCCCACCAGCTGGGCAGCTGCAGTAGGGTCGAGGGTGGCAGTGAGCACCCCTTCCCCACCCATCCCAGACCCGAGCTGTGGATGGGTACCCTCCCCCTGCAAGGCAGCCAACTCCAGGGATGTCAGACATGACAGGGCCACGTGGTCCCTGGTGCCCACGTCCACCTTTAGAGACAGGATGGAGAAGACGGCATTCGCTGGGCGGGTGTCCACACCCCTGGCCCGAGCCTGATCTACACCCAGCCCGATCTGCCTGTCGTCCAGCTGCAGTCGAGGGTCCCCTAGGTGGGCCTGCGGGGCCACACAGGTGAAGGAGCAGAGGACGGGCAGGGCCCCGGCACCCCTGCAGTGTGGCCCGGCACCCCTGCAGCGTGGTCCGTCTTGCTGTCCTCCCCAGGATGAGGCACCATTTTGGACCATTCCCGGCTGGGGTCTGTGTGGGAGTGGGTCCAAGACGGGCCCTGGCCGCCCTCTGCGTGGCTCGTTCCCGGCAGACGCTGCCCCAGTGGGTGCACAGAACCTCTGGTTCCTGTTGCAGGCTTACAGCTGGGGCGGGGGGGGGGGGACACCCACGGGGAGGGCCCATGGCTCAGGACCCACTGATAGCGAGCCTGGGACTGGATCCCACCAATCTTTTTTTTTTTTTTTTTTTTTTGAGAGGTTTTTGCTATAGGGCGCGTGCGCTCGCCAGACAGACAGAGAGAGACAGAGAGATAGAAAGCAGGAAATCACCCCCCAGGGGGGATGGCCACGCCGCAATCCCTTCTCCTCCATTCTCCTCTCGGGATCTTGGGCACGCACGCACACGCGCCCGGCGTGAGTTCAAGCCGCTGGGTCCGGGACTCGAACCGTGGTCGACTACGTGGGAATCCAGCGACATAGCCATTACGCTAACTGCTGGTCCCGCATCTCACTAATCTTGACCCCCTGTTTTCCCGAGCACCAGGGCCCAGGAGAGGCTCAGCAGGCCTGACCCAGCCGTGTCCACAGTGCCTGAGATGCCCAGGCAGGTCTGCTCTCCGCAGGGCCGGGGACCCCAGTGAAGGACCACCAGCTGCCTTAGGAAGGGCTGGGGCACATGGCCGCGTCCGTGGGCCTCCTCACCTCCGTGAGTTCTCCTTTCCTGCTGGGCGGGTCCGCTCACCTCCCCCACCCAGGACTCACTTCAAGCCGGCCCATTGCCCACGGTGGCCGAGTGGCAGGACTGTCACCATGAGAGGCTGTGGGAGACCCACCAAGACAGAGCCCTGGGGAGGCCCAGAACAGAGCACTCAGAATGAAAGGGGCCGTCCTGGATAGAGCAGGAGGCCTGGCCCGTCACCACCCCTGGGCTCCAAGCCCGTCCGGCTGCTCTGGCCCAGGACTAAGGGTGGACCTGCAGGAGTGGCCATGGAAGGTGAGGCATTCACATGCTACTTCCAGGCCAGAACCCGTTCTCGAGGCCTTCAGCTGACAAACTCCTGCTCGGTCCTGTCCTCCCCCGCTCCCGAAGGCATCCTCCGTACATGGGGCCAGGGAGGGCCTTTCCAGACGAGCCTCCTTGCAGTTCGAAGGAAGCCTGTTGGGTCAGCAGGTGGGGTGGTGCTTGAGGTGCTGGACTCCCATACGGCCGACCAGTTCGCGTCCCAGACCTGGTGGCTTGAAAATCACTCCAGGCACATGTGTTCGTGTGTCCAAAATCCCGAGAGGAGACCGGAGAAGGAACTGCGGCGTGGCCATCCCCTTTGGGAGTAATTTCTCACTTTCCCTGTCTCTGGTGAGCACATGGGCCCTATGGCAAAACCTTAAAAACACACGACTGAGTGAAGGAATGAAGAGAAGGCTGTTTCCTCCCAGCCAGCAGGTGTGTCTGCCCCTTTACCCCGGCGCAGGTGCCCACAGAACCTGGCTGCCTGCCTCAGGGTCTGACCCTTAATCTGTGCTCGCTTTGTTAAGACCAACAAATTGCTTTTTCTTTGGAACTTTCACTGTGCAGTCACATTTTTAATTCCTCATTATCAAATATATTTTAAACAGCAAAAGGCATCATGACTTACAGCACGTCCTGTTGCAGCTAAGTCCCCACCCGTCCCTGTACCCCCAACCGTCCCTGTACTCCCTGCCCGTCCCTGTACCCCCACCTGTCTCTGTACCCCCACCTCTCCCTGTACTCCCTGCCCGTCCCTGTACCCCGCCCATTCCTGTACCGCCCCTACACGTCTCTGTACCCCCACCCGTCCCTGTACCCCCACCCGGCCTGTGTCCCTGTACCCCCACCGTCCCTGTACCCCCACCCGCCCCTGTACCACCACCCGGCCCTGTACCTCCACCCGGCCCTGTACCCCCACCGTCCCTGTACCCCCACCCCCTGTACCCTGTACTCCCTGCCCGTCCCTGTACCACCACCCGTCCCTGTACCCCTACCGGTCCCTGTACCCCCGCCCGTCCCTGCACCGGCGGGGAGGGTAAGTGAGCACTCTCTGTCCTGGCAGGTGGGGAAGTACAGACAGGTGAGCTGGCCCTTCTCCCCGAGCTCCACCTGCAGGACGCCCTGAGGGTAGCCTGAAGTGGGGGAGGGGGCAGAGAGAGCCCAGAGAAAGGGGCCAATGAAGCAGACCAGGGCGACACAGGCACCTGCCCCCACCTGCAGGCGACGTCCCGGCCCCCGACCTCACCCCGTGGCCGTGGGCAGCAGAGGCTGGGCCAGCGGCGGGCGCTGAGTCCTGTGGGTCCAGGCAGCAACGCAGGCCGCACTGGGGGGCTCGGCAAGGGGACTGAGGGTAGGGGCAGAGAAGGGAGACCCCGTGTGTGGGTAACACGGGAAGCAGCTGGCGCTGCGAGGGGACCCAGGGAAGATCCTGAAGATCCCAAAATGATGAGGACCCGGAAATTGGGGGACGTTCTGCAGCTGTCGGCCTTGGATGAGGGGGCCTCAGGCGGTGGAAACGTCCTGGAGCCCATCCCACCCTAAGCGGGGCGGTGGGGGTGAGCTGAGCCCAATCCTAACTTGGGTTCCAGAGCAGGAAGTCCGCCCTCCCGCCCTCCGCCCGCCCTCCCATCCGGCCCCGCAGTAACTTGATCCTCGGGAATCTGCCCCGCCCTCCGCTGTCCCCACCCCATTGCCAATTTGCCAAAAGCCAGGAAAGGAAACTAATGAGAAATCGAAACAACTTTTAGAACAGCAGCCCGCCCCGCCATCAGAGCCGTGTGCGCCATGAACCACGCTTCCCAAACCTTCTTCACTCGCGCCAGCGCCGGCTCTCCCCCAAACTATGAGATGCTCAAGGAAGAGCACGAGGTGTCTGTGCTGGGGGCGCCCCCCGCCCGCGGCTCCAGTGACGTCCACCGTGATCAACATCCGCAGCGAGACCTCGGTGCCCGACCATGTGGTCTGGTCCCTGTTCAACACGGTCTTCATGAACTACTGCTGCCTGGGCTTCATCGCGTTCGCCTACTCCGTGAAGGTGCGAGCGCGCCCTGGGTCGGGGGGCAGGCCCGGGAGCATGCTGGGGTGGCCCCTGGGAGGGGGGGCAGGGAGGTGTGAGCTCACACCCCTTTCCTGTGCTTGAAATGTGTCTGTGCATATGCACGTGTTGTTTAAAGACAAAACCACAACATGGCTAGTTTGCAGGGTCTCAATTAGATGTCATTTGCAATTCAGGAGGCACTCTAGACCAGAAATGGCTTAGACTGCTCCTCCCCCACCGGGGAAGCGCAAGCTCCGTCTTCTTATTTTATATGCACTTATATATAATTTTAGGCAGAAGGTAGGAGGTGACACATAGGAAAGGCCACGTATGGTGCCTGGGGGTGGCCGGGGTCAGCATCTGTCCCCATGCTCTCCAAGAAACTCTCTTTGTAGACTTAGGTAGTTTGGATCTGGACTCCAAGGCTGGTCCAGGAAAATGAAGGGGACCACAGGGGAAGTAGTCCCACCTTGGGGTGAGCAGCCAGAGCTGGGGCCAAAGCAGAGGAGACGAACCCCATGTCCTGCCAGTATGAGGAGGGGTGTGGGTGCCCTGGATCGAGTTGGGGGAGAGTGGCTGGGGCAGAGGCCGAGTCATACCACCAGGCTTTTCACCTGACCACCTTGTCTCCCCCAGTCTAGGGACAGGAAGATGGTGGGCGACGTGATCGGGGCCCAGAACTACGCCTCCACCGCCAAGTGCCTGAACATCTTCGCCCTGGTCATCGGCATCGTTCTGACGGTCATGTTCATCATCCTTTGCACCGCGGCTCCAGTAATAATTGCAGATATGATTCAGCTGATGAAAGAGTCTTTCCAACGCTCATAGTCGGTGGCCATGGCCTGCAGCCATGTCCACCCCCACTGCTGGCCTGTCCCCAGGGCCTTCGGGCCTGCCCCTTGCTTTATACAGCCGCTTCTACTCACTCTGACTACAGTGGGATTCAATAAAGTGCACGCGTTTGTAGTGGAGCGCTGATACCACCCGGGGAGGGGACATGCTGAGGGTCCCTCCCTGACCTGGGCCCATTGCCCAGCTACCCGCTGTGCTGCGCTGAGGACCAGGGTCCTGGGTGGGTCTCACCTTTCCAAGATCTGAGCCCTGATCGTAGACCTTCCCTCTGGGGAAGGGTGGTCCTGAGTGTAGAACACCCCTCACCCCAAATGTCTGTCGCCCTCAGGAAGGTGCAGAGGGTCCACAGCCCAGGGTCTGGGGCACCAGTCCCTGGGGTCCCCGGTCTGCAGGGGAAGAAGCTGCTGCCTTAACTGAACACAGCTCCTCTCCTTGGTTCTGCCAGGGCTGCCTTTACGGGCATCTGGGTGCCATGTGCTGGCTGTGCCCACCCCTGGCTCGGCACTGTGATAGCAGCATATGGTCCCTCCCCACTCCATTCGGACCCCTAAGAGTGCACCTCTCACCAAGGTTTCCTACCTCGAGGGGGTTGGGGAGAATCAAAGCTCAGGAGGGACCCTCTCTTCCTGGGGGGGACTCGATTGGGAGAGCACCAGTGAGAGCCCTGCACTGAGGTGCATCTGGGTTGCGGGAGGCTAGGAAGACTGGCTGGAGGCCAAGAGGCCTGGAGCGCCCCCTGCTGGCAGCTGCTACAGAATCGGTGACCAGACCACCCGCCTCCTCGGCTGGTAATCGCAGAGACTTCGGGAGAGCCAAGCTAGGCAGCGCCTGGCTTTCCCAGAAGCCCTCCCTCCCAGCACGCCCACCCCTGTACTGCGGGCCCCAGTTCCCCCCATCTCCATCTCACCCTGTGGGGGCATCCCACCCTCCTATGTGCTGGCCCCCTGGTGCCCGGGTTCGCATTGACTACATCCTGAGTCTCTGGACTGCGCTTCCACAGAGGGTCCCTGTTTGTGGGGTCTTCCTGAAACGCCCACCCCCACATCCTCAGAATCCTGCCTGTCTTCGCTCTTGGTGCCGGTGGGGCTGACTGGGTCCTGCATCTCCTTCCTGCCTAAAAGGCTGGGTGTTGGGACCAGCAGTTAGCGTAATGGCTATGTCGTTGGACTCCCATGTAGTCGACCGCAGTTCGAGTCCTGGACCTGGTGGCTTAAACTCACACCGGGCGCGTGTGCATGCATGCCCAAGATCCCAAGAGGAGGATGGAGGAGAAGGAATTGCGGCGTGGCCATCCCCTCTGGGGGGTGATTTTTTTTTCCTGCTTTCTGTCTGTCTGTCTGGCGAGCGTACGCGCCCTATAGCAAAAACCTCTCAAAAAAAAAAAAAAAAAAAAGGCTGGGTGTTAAAATGTACCCCAAATTCCTTCCGTGCAGATAGGTGGCCGCCCGACCCCTACCCGGAAGTGAGCGGGAGGCGGGGGATGAGCGAACCCAGGTTCTATACGCCTCCACCCGCCATAGGCTCCTGTGACCTCAGTTCCGGAGGTCCCTGCTACGCGTGCAAACACTTCCGGAGCCACGTCAGATGCCTGCCGTGTAGGTGTCCTCAATTCCCGTCCTTTCTGACACTACCTACCTGGAGTTGTATCCCACAGATGGAGGGCTCCGTCCCAGGGCTGCCCTGCTCACAGAACTCACGCAGCCGCGTCAACTGGCCTGTCGAACCGACGTTCCACGGGCGCTCGTGCAGAGGTGTGCAGCACGAGCCACCGGGAAGGGGCCTGGAGCACCCATGGCTCTCTGGGCAGGCCACCCTCTAGGAACTTACCGTTAAGCTGTCTGGAAGTTCCAGAACCCAGCCTCTGCGGTTGTGATGGAAGCTTCACTATGCAGCTCGATCGATGGAATCACCGGCCATTGGCGATCCACTTGACCTTCTGTCCTCTCCTCCCAGGGCTGCTGCAAGTCACCTCATCGGGACATACTTGTCACCGTGAAGATCCCAAGAATGTAGGTGTATGCTGGGAAAGGGGCAGGAAGACCATACACGTGTTGTGCCATGTCACGGCGTGTGCCCTTTCCTACGTGCTCACAAGGCCGTGTGAGGCCTGCCACGAGCCCCAGGTACCGCTTGGATGGCGCACTCCATGGCCTCCTCTGGTACGCTGTGTGACTCAGCTTGGACCACTAGTGGAGGTGGGGTACAACTTGGTCCTGGGGTGGTGTGCTGTGCTCCCGGTGGTCCAGCCGGAGTGGGTGTCTGGGGTGCCTCCAAGCTTCACAGGCTACTTGTCAGAGGGGGGGGGCACTACTTCATGCTCAGAGCCTGGCCTATCTGGTTCAGGATCCCGCATTATCAGTCTAAGCCCCTCCCACAGCCATGGTTCAAGACCACAATCTTTTTTTTTTTAAGCAGTTATTGCCATAGGGTGCATGTGCTCGCCAGAGAGAAAGAGTCAGAGACAGTGAGACGGAAAGTGAGAAATCACCTCTCAGGGAGGATGGCCATGCCAGGATCTCTTCTCCAGTCTCCTCCCAGGATCTTGGGCATGCATGCACGTGCACCTGGTGTGAGTTTCAAGCCACTGGGTCTGGGACTTGAACTGCGGTCAGCCAACAGTGAACTGTGGCAATCCAACAATGTAACTGCTGTGCTATCTGGCCCCAGGATCCCAATCATTTCCACCAGCCCTGGCTCTGGAAGAGTGGATTTGCCTACACCAAGAGCTGAACCTTCTTCAGAGATCAACTCTGTGTGTGGGTGTGTGTCTGATGGAAAATATTAAACTGTGATCAATAAAATAAGCCCCTCCCACCTGCTCCCACAGTGAACGTATTCATTGTTTTATATTCTGTTCCAGCATCGGAAGGTGATGACAACCTTTTATTTCCGGATTTTTTTTTTCTTTCTTTTTAGTCAGAGGTGTATGCACTCACCAGAAAGAGAGAGAGAGGGACATGGTCACAGGTGACCCCTCCTGCACCTCTCCGTCCTGTCCGGGTCTGGGGCGCTCACGGACGGATGCCCGGTGTGTTTTCACAAAGTCTGTGGGGACTGAACCAGGGGTGCACGTGTGGAATCTGGCTCCCCTAACAGCTAGGTCACCGGCCAGCCCTTGATTTCCAGATTTTTAGTTGAAAATTACATACAAGACTTTGGCGAATCTCCTGTGTACTGCCGAGATGCATGCCTGGTAGCCCCGGGCTTGCAGAGGGGAATACCCCACCCCACCAGGGATTCTGGGGCCAGTTCCCACTCCATCCCCCACTCCGGGAGGAGACCCATCAGCACTTTCCCTAGGCCCTCGCTATCCCTGACCGCCTATACACGGTCCCCCGGTGCCGCCTTTGCCTCTGTCTTCCTGGGCTCAGCATCGCATATGGGGGCGTCACCACCAGCTGGCCTTCAGGGGAGCCGTCTCCCCTAGTGTGGGCATACCTCAGCCTGCGGGTCCATTCTCCTGATCACAGGCCTTCAGACTCTTCCGGGCCTTTTTCCAAGACAGTGGCAGTCTTGGCCTCCCCTGCCTGCGGAACAGGACAGCGTGGTCACTGCGGCCGCGGGGCTGGCCCTCCACAGGGACCCTCAGGAGTCCCCGCTGGAGCAGCCAGAAGGTGTCAGTCCAGGTGCACGTGCTCCTTACCGGTGTCCTCCTCCGGACCACTCTGGCTGAGCAGCCTCATGAGCTGGGGGAGCCCCGGGCCGAGGCGGGAATAAAACACTACGGGGGGGTGGGGGTGGGGCCGGGTGGCAAGACTTCTGGAAGACTCCCGTGTCCCGGGCGCCCCCCTCCCCCGTCCAGCCCGGTACATCGCCACCAAGGCGGGCCACAGCGCTCTCGGCCGGCCTGTCCCCACAGCCGTCCCCACGGCCTCATCCCACTGCGCGTCCCCCACAGCGCGTCCCCATGGCCCCCGTCCCCACGGCCCCCACGCCCCTCCCCTCGCCGTCCCCGCCCTGCTCCCCTGCCAGCGATCGTCCTCCCGCCCTCCTCGCCCTCGCACGTTGCTCCGGGAGGCAGCGGCCCGGGTGGCCGCCCGGAGCTCTCCACCAGCAGCAGCCCGAGGCCGAGGAGGCGCGCCCAGGACGGCTCCCCCGCGCTCCGCCCGCTGCTCCCCTGCCGGCGCCGCGGCCGCTCCTGCAGTTCCCGGAGCCGGGGTCCGGTCCCCGCTGTCCGCCCAGGGTCTTCCCCACCCGGCGGGACCCTCTTCTCAGGTTCCCGCAGTGGGAGGGGGCTTCTGCCCGAAGCTGACCGCCCAGGCGCTTGCCCCGCGCGGCCCATCGGGGACCCCTCCGAATCGGGGCGGGGGTCTGGTCCGCGGCAGCGCCCCCTGCCTCGCCGCCTGTGCCGTGCCAGGCCCCAGGGGTGCCGCGGGCCTCCAGCCCCCAAGCAGGCTGGTCCTCACGCCCTGAGGCCTGAGTGCCCGCTTCCTCCCGCCGGCTCCCGACCGTGCCCGGCCTCGGTCCCTCCTCGGCCTCACATGTAGGGCCCAGGCAGAGGCCCCTGTGAGCGCCCATCGCCCTGCGCGGGGTCTCCCCTGCAGGCTGCGCAAGGGAAAGGGGCCGTGGGTGTTTGGGGCACCGACCCGCCACCCCCACCCCACTCCAGGTGGATCCGGACAGATGGGAGAACTCCAGGCTGGGGGGCCACTGGCTGAAGGTGGGAGGGCCCATGCTGGAGCCCTGGCCAGCCAGGATCCCCCAGGGCCGTGGGAGGGCCCAGCCCCCACCTCCACAGAGTGCTGCTCCAGCGGGGGCAGAGGTCAAGGCCACTGCCTGAGGGTCCCAGTGTGCTGGGAGACCATGGGCACTGGGCGCCTCTTCCACCGGGAGGCGCCAGGCCGGTTTGCTGTCAAGGAACGGGTGCTGCAGACCTCAGGGCTTCCGAACAAACCCTGGGGACTGAAGAGGCAGCAGCAGGACAGAGGGCAGAGGGCCCAGGAGGGACAGCGCCCGGCTCCTTCGGCTGCCGCAGGCACCAGCGCCCCAGGTGTCCCCATGGGGCCAGGTGCCACTTGTCCACTCGGTGGCTGCCCCTGCCAATGAGAGTGAGGCCGGGCCATCCTGGACACGGGGCAGCCTTGGTCAGGACTCGGACCTCAGGGTGACGAGACCCCACTCAGGACCCCAGTCCAGCTGCTGCCCCCAGCAGGAGGCCAGGAACCACCCAACCAGGACCTGCCCGCCCTCCGCGCCACAGCAGGGGCCGGGGCTGGGCGCAGGCTCAGGACCAGGCTCAGGCTCAGGCATGTGAGTGCAAACTGCTTTATAAAGAGGATGGCACGGGGTGCACAAGGAGCTGGGCACGGCCAGGCACAGGCCAGCAAGCAAAGGTGGAGGAGATGGGCTGAGGTCCAGGGCAGCTGCCTTCAAGCAGGGTCCTTTCTCATCTGGGACATGCTTGGAAGACCGTCCCCGTGCCAGTGGTTAAAAGCAATGATGCCCAGTCAGAAGGATGCCGAGGACCAGGGAGCAGATGGTCACGGCCTTGGCAGTAAGGGATAGGCACGGGCCCCACCCTCTTCCTGTCCCTAGACTGGGGGAGACAAGGTGGTCAGGGGACCTGGGTGTGTCAGGTGAGAGCCTGGTGCTGTGCCTCAGCCCCCCCCCCCCCCACACACAGACTGGGGACCTCCCTCTCCCGTCCTCACACTCGCAGGCCTCCGGGCTCCTCTCCCCTGGGCTGTGTCCTCAGCGCTGGCCGCTCACCCCCGTGGGCGACACCCCTGAGCGTCCCCCTTGCACTCTGACAGAGCCTGGCTGCCTCTCGGGAGTGGAAGGCTGTGATTTCTGGTCCTGCCTCGGGGCTCACGGTGGGCGGGGTGACAAACCTGACCCCAACCCCCCCAGCACTCCAGCCCCGGCCGGTGCCTGCACAGGGAAAGGTCCCCAGGCCCTGGACACACGGATTACACACAGCCACTCAGGGCACGCCACTCAGGGCACGCACACACAAGTGAGACACACGGATTACACACAGCCGCTCGGGGCACGCGCACACAAGTGAGACACACGGATTACACACAGCCACTCAGGGCACGCACACACAAGTGAGACACACGGATTACACACAGCCGCTCGGGGCATGCGCACACAAGTGAGACACGGATTACACACAGCCGCTCGGGGCACGCACACACAAGTGAGACACACGGATTACACACAGCCGCTCGGGGCACGCACACACAAGTGAGACACACGGATTACACACAGCCGCTCGGGGCACGCGCACACAAGTGAGACACACGGATTACACACAGCCGCTCGGGGCACGCACACACAAGTGAGACACACACACAGCACAAACTCACACAGCCCGCACACCCCAGGGGCCACCCCAGCAGGCTCCCGGCACTGCCCTGGGCACGGCCGCCCTCACGTCCCGGCCCACACGCACCTTCACGGAGTAGGCGAACGCGATGAAGCCCAGGCAGAACCAGTTCATGAAGAGGGTGTTGAACAGGGACCAGACCACGTGGTCGGGCACCGAGGTCTCGCTGTGGATGTTGACCACGGTGGACGTCACGGCAGTGGAGGTTTGGGGTGGCCCCAGCATGGACACCTCATGCTCCTCTTTGATCATGTCCTGGCTTTGGGAGAAGCAGGTGTGAGCGAAGGTCGGGGAAGTGTGGCTCATGGCGCAGCCTGGACCGGCAGTGGGGTCCGGATGCTGGGAGGGTGCTCAGTGGGCCTCCCCTTCCCCCTGCAGTTTCTGTTTCTCAGAAGTTACTGTTTCCTGGTGTTTTCATGTTGCTGAAATGGGTGGGGACTCGGGAGGGTGGAAGGAACGACTGAGCGTCGGGTCACACAGGAGCAGGTCACACAGGACGGGCCCAGGGCTCGGGGGCTTTCTGTCCAGGAGCCCAAGGCAGGCTGGTCCTTCCTCGCCCCAGCTGAGCCCACCTGCCCCTTAAGTGTGCGGATGGGGCCAGGTTTGTGTCTCCCGCACCCTGGCAATAGACGCGAAGCCACACTCCCTGTTCAGGGCCTTGTGCGGCCCGCACTGCAGCCCCAGCCCCCAGCCCACCTGCCACAGGCCTCCCTGCTGAAGTCCCTGGTCTGGGCGGGGCTCGGGAGGCCTCAACCTGGCTGTCTCCTGCTTGCTGGGCAGAGGCCAGCGGCCCACGTGGCCTGTACCACAGGAGCCTTCCAGGCCTAGGGACGGGGCCTCAGGACTTGTGTGGTCTAAGCTGAGGCTGCAGGGCATCAGGGATGGTTTTGGGACTGCGGCAGCAGCTTCGGAGCACAGGCTGCATGTTCATGCAGCTGCACCTTTCCTTCCTCCTGCTGTCACTTCCCCTGGCCGGTCTGCGGTGGTTGCCAGGGAGAGGGGGGAGAGGCTGCGGCTGGAGGCCTGGCCCTGCTTTCTCCCAGGGAGGGCCGGGCCAGCCTGGGAGCAGGAGGCAGCTGCCTGTGAGGCTGGAGGACAGCCTGGCCCTCCCTGCTGCCCGCAGTCCATCCTGCACAGAGCGCGGGGGTACCATGGCAGACGCCCGCATCTCTCCCTAGGAGTGGTGGCCCCTCATTCGGTGGCCCAGGTGTGTCAGGCCCCTGGGTCAGCCTCCAGGTGCCCAGCAGCACCCACACCACCCAGAACCCTGAGTCCCTGGGCCCTAGGGCTGCCTCCAGGTTTCCGGGGCCTCCTCATTTCAGCGTCTTCCCTGGGTCCCCTCGCAGCGCCAGCTGCTTCCCGTGTTACCCACACACGGGGTCTCCCTTCTCTGCCCCTACCCTCAGTCCCCCTGCCGAGCCCCCCAGTGCGGCCTGCGTTGCTGCCTGGACCCACAGGACTCAGCGCCCTGCTGCTGGCCCAGCCTCTGCTGCCCACGGCCACGGGGTGAGGTCGGGGGCCGGGACGTCGCCTGCAGGTGGGGGCAGGTGCCTGTGTCGCCCTGGTCTGCTTCATTGGCCCCTTTCTCTGGGCTCTCTCTGCCCCCTCCCCCACTTCAGGCCACCCTCAGGGCGTCCTGCAGGTGGAGCTCGGGGAGAAGGGCCAGCTCACCTGTCTGTACTTCCCCACCTGCCAGGACAGAGAGTGCTCACTTACTTACCCTCCCCGCCGGTACAGGGTTGGGTGGGGGTACAGGGACGGGTGGGGGTACAGGGATGGGGGGGTACAGGGACGGGTGGGGGTACAGAGACGTGTAGGGGCGGTACAGGGATGGGTAGGGGGCATGGGGATGGGTAGGGGGTACAGGGACGGGTAGGGGGTACAGGGACAGGTTGGGCGTACAGCGATGGGTAAGGGTATAGGGACGGGTAGGGGGTACGGGGATGGGTAAGGGTATGGGGATGGGTAGGGGGTACAGGGACGGGTAGGTACGGTACAGGGATGGGTAGGGGGTACAGGGACGGGTAGGGACGGTACAGGGATGGGTAGGGGGTACAGGGACGGGTAGGGGGTACAGGGACAGGTTGGGCGTACAGCGATGGGTAAGGGTATAGGGACGGGTAGGGGGTACGGGGATGGGTAAGGGTATGGGGATGGGTAGGGGGTACAGGGACGGGTAGGGACGGTACAGGGATGGGTAGGGGGTACAGGGACGGGTAGGGACGGTACAGGGATGGGTAGGGGGTACAGGGACGGGTAGGGGGTACGGGGATGGGTGGGGAGGCGTAACTGCAGCGAAAGTGCTTTCAGTCACCATAACTCTTTTTCAAGCATATTTATTTAATTTATAGTTTATTATTTAATTTAGGTGTAACTGAAGTGAAATTAGTTATTTTATCTATTTCAATGTGCACAATAGAATTATTATTTTTTTGAGAGGTTTTTGCTATAAGGCGCGTGCACTCGCCAAACAGACAGAGAGAGACAGAGAGACAGAAAGCAGGAAATCACCCCCCCGGCGGGGATGGCCACGCCGCAATCCCTTCTCCTCCATTCTCCTCTTGGGATCTTGGGCACGCACGCACATGCGCCCGGCATGAGTTTAAGCCACCGGGTCTGGGACGCGAACCACAATTGACTACATGGGAGTCCAGCGACATAGCCATTACGCTAATTGCTGGTCCCACAATAGAATTTCTTTTGATGTATTCTTGTTGTTGTTGTTCTGCCATAGGGTGTGGGGCTTGCCAGAGACAGACACAGAGAGGGAAAGTGAGGCCTCCCTCCTGGGGCCAGCCAGCCGCAATCCCTTTTCCTCCATCCTTGTCTTGGGATTGGGGACATGTACACACACGTCCCCAGTCACTTTGCAAAATGTGCAGGTGGCCATGTGGGACCCTGAGCCTTAACCCCATTCAGTCTGCATTTCCACCCCTTAGTGCATTCTCAGTGTCCTCAGATGTCACCGAGCCTTTTTGTAACACCTAAAGAAGGGCCTGCCCGCAATCTGTCCCTCCCACTTTCTCCTCCCTGTAGCCCTTGGCAACCACCAATCTATTTCTGTTTCTAGTTTCTCTCTTTGGACCTGATATGAATGAGGAAATATACTGAGGTGTTTCGCTAGTGACTGCTTTCTTTTTTTGGAGAGGTTTTTGCTATAGGGTGCGTGTGCTCACCAGGAAGACAGAGAGAGACAGACAGAAAGCGAGAAAGCATGAGTTTAAGCCGCCAGGTCCAGGACTCGAACAGCGGTCGACTACATGGGAGTCCAGAGACATAGCCATTATGCCAACTGCTGGTCCCCCCTGATGTGAATTTGAAGTCACCGGATCTGAGACTTGAGTCGCAGTCAGTCATGTGGGAGTCCACACCACTTGCTGGCCCCTCTGTGCCCGTTTTTAAATTGGGTTGTGTTTTCACTGTGGAGTTATAAAAATTCTTTCTTTTTGTTAGAGAGAGGGTGTATCCACCGCAGAGAGACACAGACAGTAAGGGAAAGCACCCTGCAAGGAGAATGGTCACGTACAATCCCTCCTCCTCCATTTTCCCCTTTTAGCAGGATTCGGGGACGCACACACATGTGCCTGACCTGTCCCTCAAGTTGCTGGGTCTGGGACTCAGACTGTACAGTTGACCATGTGGGCGCTGGCTTCCTTAACCATGGGCCACAGAGTTCTCCCCTCCCCCAATTCTCTCTTATTGTTTAGATTTTTGTTTGGTGGAGAGAGACAGAGAGAGAGGGGGAAAGTGAGAAATCACCCCAAGGGTGGTGGCCATGCTGCAATCCCTTCTCCATTCTCCCCTGGGATCTTGGGCACACATGCCTGGAATGTTTTTCAAGCCACCAGGTTCAGAACTTGAACCACACAATTGGCCGTGTGGGATCCAGTGTTAACCACTATGCCACCTGGCTAGAGCCACTTAATGTGTCCTTTAAAAAAAGATGTTTTAATTTTGATGAACCCCAATTTCTCTGTTTTTCTTTTGCTGCTCATGTTTTTGGCATTATATTTAAGAATCCTTTGCTAAATCCAAAGTCATAAATTGTTTTGAAGATTGCTTTAGGTGCTGGCGGGTGGTGTGGTGGTTAAGGATGTTGGACTCCCACATGGCCAACTGTAGTTCGAGTCCCGGATCTGGCAGCTTGCTTTCTCTCTCTCTCTCACTCTGGTCAAATTAAAATAAATAAAGTTATAAAATGATTCTTTAAAAAAAATGCCTTAATTGTGATTTTAAAATATGTATCATAACATTTACTATCTTTTTTAAAAAAAGAATTACTCATTTTATTTATTCATTCATTTGTTTGACAGAGAGAGACACGCAGAGAGAGAGGGGAAGTGAGAAAGCAAGCCACCAGGTCCGGGACTCAAACCGTGGTCTGCCATGTGGGAATGTCCAGCTCCTTAATCACCATGCCACCTGCTGGTCCCAAAATTTACTCTTAAATGTATAGCTTGATAGCGCTAACTACATTTGCCTAGTTATGCACCCAATCTCCAAAACTCTTCTTTTTGCAAAAGGAAACTCTATATACTCTTTTATGCTCTCCCCGTTCCGCTGCCTCCAGCCCCAGGCGACCACATCCCACTTCCTGTCTGTAAATTGGACTACTCTAGGAACCTTGTGTAAGTGGAATCATACAGTATTCGTCCTTTTGTGACTGGTTTATTCCACTCAGCACAATGCCATCCTCGTAGTACATGTCACAATTTCCTTCTTCGAAGACTGAGTAATATTCCACTGTGCATATATACCACATTTTCCTTTTTCTTCTTTTTAAAAAAATTTGCCAGAGTGTGTATGTACTCTCTGGAGAGAGAGAGAAAGAAACAGACTGAGAGTGAGAGAGAGGGGAAATGAGAAAGCACCTCTCCATAGGGAATGGTGACACCATAATCCCTTCTCCTCCATTTTCCCCTCCTTCTGGGATTTTGGGCATGCACACCCACACGACTGGTGTGTTTGTCAAGCTACTGGGTCCAGACTCAAACCATGCAGTTGGCCACAGAGGATCTGCTGCCCTGACCCCCAGACCCCCACCTGTCCCCAACCACATTTTTGTTCATTTGTAGACAGACACTTGGTTGATTCCACCTTTGGTGATTGTGAACATGGGTTTACAAGTATCTCAGCACCTAATCTCAGCTCTTTTGGTCAACGCCCTAATTCCCACTCGGGGCAATCACACCTGGTGTGATTTTCAAGATGTGGGTCTGGGACTCTAACCATGGTCAGCTACGTGGGAATCCAGCACCTTAACCACCACCCCACCTTCTGGCCCAGAATTATCTTCTTTTTTTTAACCACTATTTTATTTTTTTAAGAATTATTTAACTTTATTTATTTATTTAAATTTGACCAGAGACAGACAGAAAGAGAGAGAGAGAGAGAGAGAGAGAGAGAGAGAGAGAGAGAGAGGAGAGAGAGAGAGAGAGAGCTGCCAGGTCCGGGACTCGAACCACGTGGGAGTCCAGCACCTTTAACCACCATGCCACCTGCCAGCCCCGGCACAGAGTTATCTTCTTCATTTCACTTTTTGGATCACTAGTTCTAGTATCTTCAAATGCAATTGATTTCATATATTGATCTAACATCTTGCCATCTTGCTGCTATCAGCAGCTCTAATATATTTCTTTTGCAATCCTAAGGGTTTTCTGTATAGCGACTACACCGCATGCAGTGTGGATGCCGTGTGTTTAACGTCCTTCCTGGTTGCCCTGATTAGACGCTTTCGTCTGATGCTGAGTAGATGTGGTCGGAGCTGATGTCCTTGTTGGACTCCTGATCTCAGGCAGACAGCGTAGCTTTCCCACTGCTGATGATGCTGGTGGTGGGTTTTTCATAGATTCCCTTTACTAGATATGGAAATTCCCCTTCTTCCCTTAGTGTGTAAAGTGTTTTTTATCATAAAAGGTTGTTGGATTTTGTCAAATGCCTTTTCTGTGTTTATCAAAATGGTCTTGTGATTTTTGTTTTTTGTTCTACTGTCATGATCTTTGTATTCATTGATTTTTATGTTTTTCTAGTTCATTTTCTGTTGCTAATACAAGAATATTTGAGACGGAGTAATTTATAAGAAAGAGAAATTTCTTTAGCTCACAGTTCTGGAAGCTGGGAAGTCCAAGATCGAGTGGCCGCGTTTGGTGAGGGCCTCACGCTGCTCCCTAACATGGAGAAGCAGGAGGGGCAGTGGTGCGTGTGAAGGGGGTCGGAACAGGAGAGGCAGTGCTTTATGACAACTCACTCTCACGAGAGATTATCTGATCCTGCAAGAACGAACCCGATCTCGAGTGATAGTAATCTATTTGTAAGGGCCGTGCCTTCACGACCCAAACCCTCCCCTTAGACGCCTCCTCCCAGCACTATTGCATTGACAATTAAATTTCAGCATGACTTTTGGTTAGGGCAAACCACATCCAAACAGTGACATTTCCCCTGGATCCCTCAAAACTCATGTGCTTATCACATATAAAATACAATCATTTCATCCCAATAGTTCAAACGATCTAAACTTTTGCTGTTCTACCGTCAACTCCAAAGTTCAAAGTCTCATTTGAGACTAAAACCAATCTCCCACATGCTATGAAAAGTTAAACAGGTTTTTTTTTTTTTTATTATCTATTTTTTTATTACATTGAATTACATACAACTTTACAGTGTATTACATTGCTTTTTCAAAAGGGAATGCCATGCATGTCAGTCAGTACAGAGACATTAATCTCCCCGCTTCAACATTCAATATCTTTCCTATGTTTCCCCCAATCATTATTATTATTATTCTAATTATTTTTTATGATAAACATGATTTTTTTTTCCAATTATCAGATCATAAAGTTCCCAACAATAGGAAACGTAGACTGCACTCAGGGCTGGACCAAGGGTGGGTCTCGTGCAGCCCCGCAAATGTAGGTGAATCTCCATGGAACACAGTTTCAGGAACGCGGCTCAGGAAAGCAGAGACGGCCATCAGCGGTTGCGGCACGCGGGGCAGATCCCGGCCACGGCCCGCGGGGGCAGAGCCCCGGCCACGGCACGCGGGGCAGACCCCGGCCACGGCACGCGGGGCAGAACCCCAGCCACGGCACGCGGGGGCAGACCCCGGCCACGGCACGCGGGGGCAGAGTCCCGGCCACGGCACGCAGGGGCAGACCCCGGCCACGGCACGTGGGGGGGCAGACCCCGGCCACGGCACGTGGGGACAGACCCCGGCCACGGCACGCGGGGCAGAACCCCGGCCACGGCACGCGGGACAGGGCCCCGGCCACGGCACAAGGGGGCAGACCCCGGCCACGGCACGCGGGGACAGGACCACGGCCACGGCACGCGGGGGCAGGCCCCAGCCACGGCACGCGGGGCAGTGTCCCGGCCACGGCACGCGGGGCAGGGCCCCGGCCATGGCACGCGGGGCAGACCCGGGCCACGGCACGCGGGGGCAGACCCCAGCCACGGCACGCGGGGCAGAGTCCCGGCCACGGCACGCGGGGCAGACCCCGGCCATGGCACGCGGGGCAGAGTCCCGGCCACGGCACGCGGGGCAGAGACCCGGCCACGGCACGCGGGGACAGAACCCGGCCACGGCACGCGGGGCAGACCCCGGCCACGGCACGCGGGGCAGAACCCCGGCCACGGCACTTGGGGGCAGAACCCCGGCCACGGCATGCGGGACAGGGCCCCGGCCCCGGCACGCAGGGACAGACCCCGGCCACGGCACGCGGGGCAGAACCCCGGCCACGGCACGCGGGACAGGGCCCCGGCCACGGCACGAGGGGGCAGACCCCGGCCACGGCACGCGGGGACAGGACCACGGCCACGGCACGCGGGGGCAGGCCCCCGGCCACGGCACGCAGGGCAGTGTCCCGGCCACGGCACGCGGGGCAGGGCCCCGGCCACGGCACGCGGGGCAGACCCGGGCCACGGCACGCGGGGGCAGACCCCGGCCACGGCACGCGGGGGCAGAGTCCCGGCCACGGCACGCGGGGCAGACCCCGGCCACGGCACGCGGGGCAGAGTCCCGGCCACGGCACGCGGGGCAGAGACCCGGCCACGGCACGCGGGGACAGAACCCGGCCACGGCACGCGGGGCAGACCCCGGCCACGGCACGCGGGGCAGAACCCCGGCCACGGCACTTGGGGGCAGAACCCCGGCCACGGCACGCGGGACAGGGCCCCGGCCACGGCACGCAGGGACAGACCCCGGCCATGGCACGCGGGGCAGAACCCCGGCCACGGCACGCGGGACAGGGCCCCGGCCACGGCACGAGGGGGCAGACCCCGGCCACGGCACGCGGGGCAGAGCCCCGGCCACGGCACGCGGGAACAGAACCCGGCCACGGCACGCGGGGCAGAGCCCCGGCCACGGCACGCGGGGCAGAGTCCCGGCCACGGCACGCGGGGCAGAACCCCGGCCACGGCACGCGGGACAGGGCCCCGGTCAAGGCACGCGGGGCAGAGTCCGGCCAAGGCACGCGGGGCAGAGTCCCGGCCACGGCACGCGGGACAGAGTCCTGGCCAAGGCACGTGGGGGGCAGAGTCCCGGCCACGGCACGCGGGACAGGGCCCCGGCCATGGCACGTGGGGCAGAACCCGGCCACGGCACGAGGGGGCAGACCCCGGCCACGGCACACGGGGCAGACCCCGGCCACGGCACGTGGGGACAGGACCACGGCCACGGCACGCGGGGCAGACCCCGGCCACGGCACACGGGGACAGAACCCGGCCACGGCACGCGGGGGGCAGGCCCCGGCCACGGCACGCGGGGCAGAGTCCCGGCCACGGCACGCGGGACAGACCCCGACCAAGGCACGTGGGGCAGACCCCGGCCACGGCACGCGGGGTCAGAGCCCCGGCCACGGCACGTGGGACAGACCCCGGCCAAGGCACGCGGGGTCAGAGCCCCGGCCACGGCACACGGGGGCAGAGCCCCGGCCACGGCACGCGGGACAGACCCCGACCAAGGCACGCGGGGCAGACCCCGGCCACGGCACGCGGGGCAGACCCCGGCCATGGCACACAGGACAGAGCCCCGGCCACGGCACGTGGGGCAGAGCCCGTCGGGCCAGACCTCCAGACAGGGCACGTGGAGCGGAGCCCCCGCGCCCTGACCCCGCACCCCAGCACGTGGATTGGAGCCCCCGCGCCCGCCTCCCCACCCCCACGCGCCGGCACGCGGAGCGGAGCCCCCGCCTGCCGCCCCTGGACGTTTAATTGTATCTAGTACTTCTTGCATATTATTCTCAAAGTTTTGGGCCATTTTCTCAGTCTTTATGGTGGACCTTTCTAGGCCAGCCATTTTCTCTTCTACATTAGAGATTCCATTTTCTGAATGATCTAGTCTGCTTTTAATACTTTCAAGGGAGATTTTGACTTCTTGTATTATAGCCTTCATCTCTAACAGCTCCATCTGATTCTTTTGTAAAGTGTGAAACTCCTCTTTTAGATCTTGCATGAATTTCCTCACCTCCTAGAACTCTTCAACTCCTTTCTCCTTCCCCTTCAGCAGTTCCTTGTCTCTCTTCTCTTCGATCTCTGTTAGCTTTGCCATTATGAGTGATCTGAATTGTTTATCAGACATTTCCATGAATTCCCTTGAACTGTGTGTGGATGAAGAGGAGCTATCTGTTTCAATTGGAGGAGGGGCATTTTCCTGCTTCTCCATATTTCTTGTGGTCCTGCAGCGATTTCTAGTCATCTGGTGGATGGTTGGTTTCTTCCCAAACTTTTGAAGTTTAATATGAGGGTTGGGAAGTGTGCAGAAAAGGAAGCAGAGAGAGGGAAACAATACCAACAACAACAAAAAAAAAAAACAGACAAGAAACAGAGAAAAAAAAGAGAAAAGCTTTGGAATAAATCTAAAAAAGAAAAATTAATATTAAAAAAATTTCAATAAAAATCAAAAATTAGAAAACCGCGCGGCGCACTAGGCGCCGCGCGAAATGTCTACATCTCAGGAGCCATTGAGCAGGCTTTCTCTTGAAGAAGGGCTGTTCTGGGAGGAGCAGAGGGGATTATTAACAAAACAAAGGCCTAGGAGGGAGGGGCCAAAGGGCCCTGTAAGACGCCTCACCTTAAAAAATTCTAAAAAGCAAAAATTAAAAAAAAAGACAGACAGACAGACAGACAGAGAGAGAGAGAGAGTGAGAGGTAGAGAGAGACAAAGATTGATTCAGAGACAGGAGATATGAAAGGGGTTTTCCTACCACGTGGGTTTTGTATGATGGAGGCCCAGTTAGGAGTGGGACATCTTCATTTCTCCCAGCATGTCTACATCTCAGGAGCCATTGAGCAGGCTTTCTCTTGAAGAAGGGCTGTTCTGGGAGGAGCAGAGGGGATTATTAACAAAACAAAGGCCTAGGAGGGAGGGGCCAAAGGGCCCTGTAAGACGCCTCACCTTAAAAAATTCTAAAAAGCAAAAATTAAAAAAAAAGACAGACAGACAGACAGACAGAGAGAGAGAGAGAGTGAGAGGTAGAGAGAGACAAAGATTGATTCAGAGACAGGAGATATGAAAGGGGTTTTCCTACCACGTGGGTTTTGTATGATGGAGGCCCAGTTAGGAGTGGGACATCTTCATTTCTCCCAGCATGTCTACATCTCAGGAGCCATTGAGCAGGCTTTCTCTTGAAGAAGGGCTGTTCTGGGAGGAGCAGAGGGGATTATTAACAAAACAAAGGCCTAGGAGGGAGGGGCCAAAGGGCCCTGTAAGACGCCTCACCTTAAAAAATTCTAAAAAGCAAAAATTAAAAAAAAAGACAGACAGACAGACAGACAGAGAGAGAGAGAGAGTGAGAGGTAGAGAGAGACAAAGATTGATTCAGAGACAGGAGATATGAAAGGGGTTTTCCTACCACGTGGGTTTTGTATGATGGAGGCCCAGTTAGGAGTGGGACATCTTCATTTCTCCCAGCATGTCTACATCTCAGGAGCCATTGAGCAGGCTTTCTCTTGAAGAAGGGCTGTTCTGGGAGGAGCAGAGGGGATTATTAACAAAACAAAGGCCTAGGAGGGAGGGGCCAAAGGGCCCTGTAAGACGCCTCACCTTAAAAAATTCTAAAAAGCAAAAATTAAAAAAAAAGACAGACAGACAGACAGACAGAGAGAGAGAGAGAGTGAGAGGTAGAGAGAGACAAAGATTGATTCAGAGACAGGAGATATGAAAGGGGTTTTCCTACCACGTGGGTTTTGTATGATGGAGGCCCAGTTAGGAGTGGGACATCTTCATTTCTCCCAGCATGTCTACATCTCAGGAGCCATTGAGCAGGCTTTCTCTTGAAGAAGGGCTGTTCACGTGGGTTTTGTATGATGGAGGCCCAGTTAGGAGTGGGACATCTTCATTTCTCCCAGCATGTCTACATCTCAGGAGCCATTGAGCAGGCTTTCTCTTGAAGAAGGGCTGTTCTGGGAGGAGCAGAGGGGATTATTAACAAAACAAAGGCCTAGGAGGGAGGGGCCAAAGGGCCCTGTAAGACGCCTCACCTTAAAAAATTCTAAAAAGCAAAAATTAAAAAAAAAGACAGACAGACAGACAGACAGAGAGAGAGAGAGAGTGAGAGGTAGAGAGAGACAAAGATTGATTCAGAGACAGGAGATATGAAAGGGGTTTTCCTACCACGTGGGTTTTGTATGATGGAGGCCCAGTTAGGAGTGGGACATCTTCATTTCTCCCAGCATGTCTACATCTCAGGAGCCATTGAGCAGGCTTTCTCTTGAAGAAGGGCTGTTCTGGGAGGAGCAGAGGGGATTATTAACAAAACAAAGGCCTAGGAGGGAGGGGCCAAAGGGCCCTGTAAGACGCCTCACCTTAAAAAATTCTAAAAAGCAAAAATTAAAAAAAAAGACAGACAGACAGACAGACAGAGAGAGAGAGAGAGTGAGAGGTAGAGAGAGACAAAGATTGATTCAGAGACAGGAGATATGAAAGGGGTTTTCCTACCACGTGGGTTTTGTATGATGGAGGCCCAGTTAGGAGTGGGACATCTTCATTTCTCCCAGCATGTCTACATCTCAGGAGCCATTGAGCAGGCTTTCTCTTGAAGAAGGGCTGTTCACGTGGGTTTTGTATGATGGAGGCCCAGTTAGGAGTGGGACATCTTCATTTCTCCCAGCATGTCTACATCTCAGGAGCCATTGAGCAGGCTTTCTCTTGAAGAAGGGCTGTTCTGGGAGGAGCAGAGGGGATTATTAACAAAACAAAGGCCTAGGAGGGAGGGGCCAAAGGGCCCTGTAAGACGCCTCACCTTAAAAAATTCTAAAAAGCAAAAATTAAAAAAAAAGACAGACAGACAGACAGACAGAGAGAGAGAGAGAGTGAGAGGTAGAGAGAGACAAAGATTGATTCAGAGACAGGAGATATGAAAGGGGTTTTCCTACCACGTGGGTTTTGTATGATGGAGGCCCAGTTAGGAGTGGGACATCTTCATTTCTCCCAGCATGTCTACATCTCAGGAGCCATTGAGCAGGCTTTCTCTTGAAGAAGGGCTGTTCTGGGAGGAGCAGAGGGGATTATTAACAAAACAAAGGCCTAGGAGGGAGGGGCCAAAGGGCCCTGTAAGACGCCTCACCTTAAAAAATTCTAAAAAGCAAAAATTAAAAAAAAAGACAGACAGACAGACAGACAGAGAGAGAGAGAGAGTGAGAGGTAGAGAGAGACAAAGATTGATTCAGAGACAGGAGATATGAAAGGGGTTTTCCTACCACGTGGGTTTTGTATGATGGAGGCCCAGTTAGGAGTGGGACATCTTCATTTCTCCCAGCATGTCTACATCTCAGGAGCCATTGAGCAGGCTTTCTCTTGAAGAAGGGCTGTTCACGTGGGTTTTGTATGATGGAGGCCCAGTTAGGAGTGGGACATCTTCATTTCTCCCAGCATGTCTACATCTCAGGAGCCATTGAGCAGGCTTTCTCTTGAAGAAGGGCTGTTCTGGGAGGAGCAGAGGGGATTATTAACAAAACAAAGGCCTAGGAGGGAGGGGCCAAAGGGCCCTGTAAGACGCCTCACCTTAAAAAATTCTAAAAAGCAAAAATTAAAAAAAAAGACAGACAGACAGACAGACAGAGAGAGAGAGAGAGTGAGAGGTAGAGAGAGACAAAGATTGATTCAGAGACAGGAGATATGAAAGGGGTTTTCCTACCACGTGGGTTTTGTATGATGGAGGCCCAGTTAGGAGTGGGACATCTTCATTTCTCCCAGCATGTCTACATCTCAGGAGCCATTGAGCAGGCTTTCTCTTGAAGAAGGGCTGTTCTGGGAGGAGCAGAGGGGATTATTAACAAAACAAAGGCCTAGGAGGGAGGGGCCAAAGGGCCCTGTAAGACGCCTCACCTTAAAAAATTCTAAAAAGCAAAAATTAAAAAAAAAGACAGACAGACAGACAGACAGAGAGAGAGAGAGAGTGAGAGGTAGAGAGAGACAAAGATTGATTCAGAGACAGGAGATATGAAAGGGGTTTTCCTACCACGTGGGTTTTGTATGATGGAGGCCCAGTTAGGAGTGGGACATCTTCATTTCTCCCAGCATGTCTACATCTCAGGAGCCATTGAGCAGGCTTTCTCTTGAAGAAGGGCTGTTCACGTGGGTTTTGTATGATGGAGGCCCAGTTAGGAGTGGGACATCTTCATTTCTCCCAGCATGTCTACATCTCAGGAGCCATTGAGCAGGCTTTCTCTTGAAGAAGGTTAAACAGGTTTTTGATTATAAAATATAGGGAACCAGCAGTTAGCATAATGGCTATGTCGCTGGACTCCCACGTAGTCGACCGCGGTTCGCATCCCGGACCCGGTGGCTTAAAACTCACGCCAGGCACGTGTGTGTGTGTGCCCAAGATCTCGAGAGGAGAATGGAGGAGAAAGGATTGCGGCGTGACCATCCCCCCCGGGGGGTGATTTCTCGCTTTCTGTCTCTATGTCTCTTTCTGTCTGTCTGGCGAGCGCACGCGCCCTATAGTGAAAAACCTCTCAAAAAAAAAAAAAATATATATATAATGGTGGGGGACCAGCAGTTGGCATAATGGCTATGTTGCTGGACTCCCATGTAGTCGACCATGGTTCGAGTCCTGGACCTGGTGACTTAAACTCACACCGGGCGTGTGTGCATGCGAGCCCAAGGTCCTGAGAGGAGAATGGAGGAGAAGGGATTGTGGTGTAATCATGCCCCCTGTGGGGTGATTTCTCGCTCTCTGTCTCTCTGTCTCTCTCTGTCTTTCTGGTCAGTACACGCACCCTATAGCAAAAACCTCTCCAAAAGGAAAAAAAATACACACACACACACACACACACACACACACACATATATATATATATATATATATATATATATATATATATATATATAAAATGGTGGAATGGCATAGGGTATGCATTCCTATTCTCAAAGGGAGAATTAAGTGGAAAGAAATATTATCAGATCGGGAAATTGAGTTAATTTGTGTAAAATTTTCAGTTCTTTTGATCCAGATCTTTAAGATAGAAACCCATCCTAAAACACAGAATAAAACCTCACAAATATGTGTAAAGTAGGAAAAGAGAAATTTTAATAGAAAAGTAAAGGTTTCTAGTAGAAAAGAAACACCTCCCCAAGCCAGAAGGCATGTGGGTGGGCAGCTGCAACTGAGAACAGGGGTCAGGTGCTACTTCTATCCTGGGTCTTGCCATGAATGTGGGGATGTGTCTGCAGCATAGCTGACATCTTTGTTTGAATTCGCAGGCTTCCATGTGCCCTTGCATACTTCTCCGTCATGTAGGAATCTGCTTACCCAATCCTGCATGCCAGTGTAGACTTGGAAGGTGTGAGCAGCCACACAGAGACCATCTGCCTCGTTAGTTTACTGCCCCAGTGGGAATGAGGATGTTGACCAAGCATCTTGGGGAGATAATCTCTGCTTTCTCGGTGCCAGTGGGTCTATCTGTGGTTCCTGGTATCGGTGATTGATATATCAGGATGTCCCCTCTGTTGGCGTATTGGAACTCCCTGCTCGTAATATCCACCTGTAACAGGAAGGGGTAACTGGGATAAAGCCAGTCTGAAACCCAGCAGGGCAGACCTTAAATCTTAAGGAGGGAATGCTGGCTCCCTAGTGCAGTTGTAAGTGCTTTGCAGAAGCCAGGTCCCACACCTCTGACCACGGTTCAAGCCCTATCCCAGTGGCTTGAAGAACACTCAAGGCGCATGTGCATGTGCCCGAGGTCCTGGTGGGATGGAGAGGTGGGGGAGAAAAGATTGTGGTGTGACCAGACCCCGCTGGGGGCTCTCTCTCTCTCGTGTGTATGTGCATGCACCCTCTGGGGGGAAAAAAAAAGGCTGAAGGCCAGATGTGCAGCGTTGGCGCTGTGGGCAGTAGGTGCTGCTGCACAGTCCTGAGCCCCACAGGAGTCCTGGCTCCAGATTCTAGAACTGAAACAGGGCAAGAACCCCCTAATGTATTTTCTAGGGTTCCTGAAATATAACGTCCATTTGCACTGTAATGGCCCAGAGTAAGGAGTAAGTCTTCAGACTTTGGTTATGATAATGACCAACATGGACCATGATGAGGGCCATTTGACCTCTAAAACTCACTTAAAGGAAAGAAGGTTTCCATTTCAATATGTAAGATGTTTTGTAGGCTGGAAACTGCTGGTTGTGAGCTCAGAGATTCCAGGCTGAACGGCTCCAGACACCTGAAGAAGAATTTGATTATCTAAGGCCTCACCAATCAAGAATGCCCACAAGCTGATCATGCCCTCTTGGACCAATCACTGAACTGATCATGCGCCTGGGACCTCTGCCCCTAATTTTGCCCTTAAAAACGCATGTGGGGAACATCTCAGGGAGACCGGGTCTTTACAGCATGAGCTGCCGGCTCTCCTTGCTTTGTGCTTTGCAATAAATCTGTACTTTCCTTCACCACACCATGTGCCTATGGCTTGGTTTCATAGCGCCTGGGCGAGCGGACCTGACTTGAGTTCGGTAACAGAATGAGCCTATGTGCCTGTGCTCCAGGCTGCCTAGGAGGCTGTGGGGAAGATAGTGATGTGGTAAGGCCCCGCCATGGGTAGATCTCTCCCTCTATATAAATAAACTTAAAAAATCTTAAGGCTAGAAAATATGCTCTTTTGATTTCATGTCTCACTTTCTGGGTACACTGGTGTAGGGGTTGGTCCCCTAAAGGTTCAAGAAGTCCCGCCTCTAGGGCTTTGCTGGGTCCCGCTTGTGTGGCCACTCTCAAGGCGTGTAGTTAGTATGCTCTGATGCCTGGAGCCTCCCAGGGAGGCACTGCCTGTTGCTGGTGTATCCCACCCCATGGCTCCACCAGGTGTTGTCCTTGTGGGGACTCTGGTGGCTCTGCTCCTGCATTAAATTCTGCCTGGTCCTGAAGACTTTCTGATATGACCTTTGAAACCTAGGCAGAGGACGCCATAGCTCCCGAGCTCTTGCGTCCTGCATGCCTGTGCAGGGGTAGCGCCAAGGCTTATGAGTTGCCTCTATGGAGCAGTGGCATGAGCTGCATGTGGGCCCCTTTGAGCCACAGCAGGGAGCAGACATGCAAGGAGCATGCTCAGGCCAACAAGGCCGTCCAGGTTGTGTCTTCTGAACTCACTCTGCCCTCCTAGGCTCTGGGTGTGTGACGGAAGGGACAGCCTCAAGGTCTCCAGGCATCCTCTCATCTCTGACTAAGAACACCTCGCTCCCAGCTAGCCACGTAATCTCTTTAGCGGAAGGTTATTTGATTACACCCTTGCACTCTTTTGATTCTTACATGGCCAGATTGCAAATGTTCCAAATATCTGTGCTAAGCTTCTCTTTTAATTACAAATTATGTCTTTAAGTCATTCCTTTGTCCCTGAATCTCACAGTAAGTGGACAACAGTTAGCGTAATGGCTATGTCGCTGGACTCCCACGTAGTCGACCGCGGTTCACATCCCGGACCCGGTGGCTTAAAACTCACGCTGGGCGCGTGTGCATGTGTGTCCAAGATCCTGAGAGGAGAATGGAGGAGAAGGGATTGCGGCGTGACCATCCCCCCTGGGGGGTGATTTCTCGCTTTCTGTCTCTATGTCTCTGTCTGTCTGGCGAACGCACGTGCCCTATAGCGAAAACCTCTCCAAAAAAAAAGTGGTCAAAAGTAACCACACAGCATCTTGAGTACTTTGCTGCTTGGAGATTTCTTCTGCCAGATATCCTGGCTCACCACTCTGGCATTCCACCTGGCCTGAAAGCCCTATGGCATAGACGCGATGTAGCCATGTTTTTTGCTACTGTATTCCAATGATGGCCTTGGCTTTTCTCGGGGTGATCATGTACAGAGGTTCCTTTTATTTGTTTGAGATTGACAGACAACATTTAGTGAAAAGATTTTCCATTGGTCTGGCCCAAAAAGGCGGGACATGTTGAAGGGGGGCGGTCTTGTAGGTTATAGGTGGGCTCCACAATTCCTAGGTTGGTGATTGGAAGGGAAGATCTGTGTCTTAGTTAAAGAAAAGCTTAATCTATATCTCAAGGAAAAGGGAAGTTCTGTGTCTTGGGAAGAGATAAGCACAAGAATGTACTGTAATCGGTTGAAATATACATCTCAAAGATACTATGCCGGGAACAGGAGGTAGGAAGAATCCTGTTAATAGAAAATAAATGGTCTAATGTTTGTGGCATGACTTCCCAAGTCCCCTTTTGAAAAGATTTTGGAAAAATAGGAAAAGTAGTCAGACTTCTGTCCACAGTATTCATCTTACAAATTGCTCTGCACTCCAAATAAACAATAGCTTTGAAAACAACGTTTAAGAAAATAAAAGCCAGATTAAAACAGCTAGAACAGTGCAGGTTTTATAGGACTCGGGTGTTATAGTTTTCTTACTGCATCATCAGTGTCGGCTGGCTCCGTGGCTCCGGATTTAAAGAAATACCCTTTCTTCCTGGTTTCTTCATGGATCCGCCTTCTGGATTCATCCAATATTCCCTAATAGGAAGGTTAAAGTCCCGAGCACTGCCGTATCTCCTTCTCCCAACCTGAGACATGTCACCATCTCTGCTGCTGCTCTGTTTGGAAGACGATGGAGCTCTGGGAGTTTCACCAGTCTTCTGCTTCTTTACTGATTTTTCTGGAGAAACTTGCTTTTGTAGAAGGCCGCATATTAGATCTTACACATGAACAACTGTTTGTCCATTTTATTCTCTTATCCTAATAAGGCGATCTGTTTTTTTTTTTTTTTTTGTTTGTTTTTGTTTTTGTTTTTGTTTTTTGAGAGGTTTTTGCTACAGGGAGTATGCACTCAACAGAAAGACAGACAGAAAGTGAGATATCACCACCACCCCCCCCCCCCCCCCCCCGGGGGGATGGCCACGCCACAATCCCTTCTCCATTCTTCTCTCAGGATCTTGGGCACACGCGCACATGCGCCTGGCTTGAGTTTAAGTCACTGGGTCCAGGACTCAAACTGTGGTCTACTACGTGGGAATCCAGTGACATAGCCATTACACCAACTGCTGGTTCCATGGCTGGCTGTTTTTGTAAACCTGTTTGTTCTTCTCATGAGAAAATAGTTTGTGTTAGCCATATAGAAAACCACATCTGAGACATCTTATACCTGCTACTGTCTTTACCAACCAGCCCCGAACCCTTCTGTTTAACAATATAACTGTTTATATAAAAATCCCACTCCCCTCAAAAATAATTAACCTATTTGATTCAACTTCTGTTTTTTTTTTTTTTTTTTTCTTTTTTTGGAGAGGTTTTTGCTATAGGGCGCATGCACTCGCCAGAAAGACAGAGAGAGAGACAGAGACAGAAAGCAAGAAATCACCCTCCAGGGGGAATGGCCATGCCGCAATCCCTTCTCCTCCATTCTCCTCTCGGGATCTTGGACACGCACGCACACGCGTCTGGCGTGAGTTTAAGCCACCGGGTCCAGGACTCGAATCGTGGTCGACTACATGGGAGTCCAGCGACATAGCCATTATGCCAACTGCTGGTCCCTATTTGATTCAACTTCTATAACTACTTACATAAAAGCCCCTGGTATCTGACCCCCTATAAAAAAAACTACTCAAAACTTCAGTAGGGGCTGCAGTTCTGGCTCTCAGCCCTGAGCCTCAGGCTGTAGTCGCTGGCCAGCTAATAAAGACTCCCTTTAACCTTAATCTGGCTTTGGTGGTGGTTCATTTGGTGGCACTCTACAACACTTTTTCCTCTTCAACTTGTCAACTTCACTGTCAGAATCACTGCCAGAAGAGCATGATGAAACAAGTTCCTCTGATTTAAGCATTGCTCTGCTCCTGCTATCCAACAACCTCCTGCTCATTTGCTTCCGACTCTCCACCCACGTCTTGATCAGCATTCTAGTCATGATTACCTAAGTAATCTCAAAAGTCTAGAACTTTCCCCACTCTGTTCTAAGTCCTCATCAGAATTGTTGATAGAATTCCTCTGAATTCTCTCAGCCACTGACCATGGCCAGTTCCAAAACTTGTTTCCACATTTCCTGGTGTTCATTGTTACCAACGACCTTACTTCTCAGTATCGATTTTCTTAAGGCTTCTAGCCTTACAATTTAGTGTCTGCCTTGCTGGGTTTCAACAAGCCAATAACCCTTTCATTTTAACCTCTTGTAATGGGAGTGTTTACCTTATGCCTGTCCCAGTATTTTTATCTTGGAATCAAACTTATAAAGACAATGACGTAGAGAGAAGTGGAAGGAGCACATAGCAGAAGCCTACCAGATGCAGCTGCCTAATCTTGGACTTTCTGGCCTCCAGAACTGTATGAAATAGATTCCAGAGCCCAGGAAGTCCAAGATTAGGCAGGTGCATCTGGTAAGCCTCTGCCATGTGCCCCTTCCACTTCTCTCCACATCATGGGCAGTGCATATACCCTAGAACAGATTATTCTCAACGAATCTCTTCCACCCCTTATAATATTTTCCATTAATTTTACTTATCAGTAAGCCACAATAGTCTAACTTATGCTTGTATTACATTAACGTGGCAGAGAAGTGGAGGGGGACACATGTGCACAAAGAAACCAAACATGAGGGGCAGCTTGGCTTTATAACAACCCACTCCTGTGAGAACTAACCCAGTCTTGTGAGAACAACATTAATCTATTCATGAGAAGTGGGGCCTTTTTTTTTTTTTTTTTTTGAGAGGTTTTTGCTATAGGGCGCGTGCGCTCGCCAGACAGACAGAGAGAGACATAGAGACAGAAAGCGAGAAATCACCCCCCCAGGGGGGATGGTCACGCCGCAATCCCTTCTCCTCCATTCTCCTCTCGGGATCTTGGGCACGCACGCACACGCGCCCGGCGTGAGTTGTAAGCCAACGGGTCCGAGACGTGAACCGCGGTCGACTACGTGGGAGTCCAGCGACATAGCCATTACGCTAACTGCTGGTTCCCAGAAGTGGGGCCTTTTAATCCCATTAGGCCCCACCTCCCAATGCATTTACAGAAATTACATTTTTAAAAGAATTTTATTTAATTTTATTTATTCATTCATTTATTTTAATTTGACCAGAGAGAGAGAGACGGAGAAAGTGAGAAGGCAAGCCACCAGGTTTGGGACTCGAATTGTGTTTGGCCATGTGGGAGTGTTCAGCATCTTAACCACCACACCACCTGCTGGTCCCCAGAAATTAAATTTCAACCTGTTTTTTTTTTTTTTTTTTTTTTCTTATAGGGTGTGTGTGTGATAGCTGGAGAGAGACAGAGAGAGAGAGTGAGAAAGTACCAACCCCCCAGGGGGATGGCCACACCACAATCCATTGTCCAGTGTCATCTCAGGATATTGGGCATGCAGACACATACGCCTGGCTTGTTTTTCAAGCTATCAGATCTGGGATTTGAACCATGTGGTTGGCCACATGGAATCCAGCTATCTTACCTGCCATGTCACCTGGTTGGCCCCCAGCATAAATTTTTGTGGGGATAAACTACGTTCAGACCTTAGCAGATATTAAACCAAACTTTATCTGGGATAAATCCCAGATCATGGTGTGTATTCTTTTTATATGTTTCTGCATTCACTTGTTTGTGGTTTGCTGAGAATTTAGTATTCAAATTCATAAGAGATGCTGGTCTATACTTTTCTCTTCATGTGATTTTTTTCTGGTGTGGGTAACAAGGTAATACTGGTCTCATAAAGTGAGTTGAGAAATGTTTCTCCCCTTCTATTTTTTTTGAAAGTATATGAAAAATTTATATTAATTATTTAAAAAAATATTTGACAGAACTCAGTGATGAAACCATCTGGATTTAGGCTTTTCTTTTCTTCTTTCATTTGATTACTAATTTAATCTTTTTTTTTTTTTTTTTTGAGTTTTTTGCTATAGGGTGCGTGTGCTTGCCAGACAGAGAGAGACAGAACGTGAGAAATCAACCCCCAGGGGGGAAGGCTCCGCCGCAATCCCTTCTCCTCTATTCTCCTCTCAGGATCTTGGGCACGCATGCACAGCGCCCGGCGTGAATTTAAGCCACCGGGTCCAGGACGCAAACCGTGGTCGACTACGTGGAAGTCCAGCAACATAGCCATTATGCTAACTGCTGGTCCCACTAATTTAGTCTTATTATGGGCCTATTCAGACTATTTCTTCTTGAGTCAATTTCAGTAGCTGGAGACTTTCTTGAAATTTGTCCATTGTGCCTCGGTGATCTAATTTGTTGGTGTACAGTTATTCATACTATTTCTTTGCAATCAATTTTATTTTTGTGAGATTGCTAGTAATGTCCTCTCTTTAATTACTAATTCTAGAAAGGAGTCTTCTCTCTTTTCCTTGGTCAATCTAGGTAAAGTTTGTTATTTTTATTTTTTTTAAGGTTTTGGCTGTAGGGTGTGTGCACTCGCAGGGGCGAGACAGAGACAGACAGTGAGAAGGAAGGGGAGAAATCACCCCCCCCACCCCCCGGGGGATGGCCCTTCTCCTCCATTCTCTTCTCAGGATTCTGAGCACGCAGGTGCACACTCCCAGTGTGATTTTTTTTCCTTTCTTTTTTTTTTTGAAGAATTAAGATATGCTTATTTTAATATCTCATTCCTCACTGTAATACATTTGAGTGGCCATTAATATTGTTTTGTAGATAGATGCTCTTAATTTGGTAAATATCTTTCAGACTTGTAATCTTCAATGGAACTTAAAAACTTATTAAACATAAATTTTGCCTCTAAACTGTAAGAATTGGGGGTTAAATAAAACAAAGAGACCATCATTTTTTATTTACATCAGTTTGGTTTACACATATTTGAATCTTGCTCTAATAACTGACTTGTTTCCAATATGAAAAACAAATTTAAAATATCTAGATCACCTTATTTCAACTGTTTCCATACACTCCTCCAGCTCCATCCCTGTAAAAGTAAATCCAAATTTACTGTATCAAAGATGCAAGCTACTTAACATAAGTTCAGTGGGGGTGAACCTTTCATAAATAGCATGAAAAGATGGGTTGATGAAAATTGTCCAAAATGCTACTATAAGTAGTTTTTTATCCTGCACATTAATATATTGAAATAAAATACTGAATTTAAAATATAGGTATGAAATTATTCCATTCTGTCTAGACCTATTAAATACCTTCTGAACGTTTCATATTTCAGTCCTAGAAATCCTTGGAGCTGTGAGCATATCCTGTTCAGAAATGTAACCTCTACAAAAGCTTCCAGGAAATTTCTGGAAAACATCATCTTCTAAAAGTTGATTGATTTGCCAAATGATGCAGCCAGGTTTGCTTCTCTAAAAAGCTTCTGATAAGGTTGGATGTGCGTGACAGACTCTAGCTGTATCTTTTTTTCTTAAATTTTTTTAATTGAACTTTATTTTATATTTATTTATTTTTAATTTGACCAAAGAGGGACAGAGTGAGAGAGAGGGAAAGTGAGAAAGCAAGCCGCCAGGTCCGGGACTCAAACCATGGTTGGCCATGTGGGAGTCCAGCGCCCTTAACCATCATACCACCTGCTGGCCCCTCTAGCTGTATCTTCACAGGATGCTCCGTATTCCAAAGCAAGAGCAGTTTCATTTACCATTTCTCCACACCTGGTCCCAAAATATGTGCTCCTAGTACTCTGTCGTTTTCTGCCCAAGAATCTTCACCATGCCATCTGTGTCAGCATTCGTCTTAGCTCGGCTGTTGGCAAAATGGGAACTTCCCAACCTTGCACCCAACCCCCTCTTCTTTCAACTGCTCTTCTGATTTGCCAGCCCATGCAGCTCCAGGGTGTGTGTAGATCACTGATGGCACACAATTGTGGTCACTGTGCAGGCACCAGCAGCCATGCCTTCAACACAGATGGTGCCTTCTTCCTCTGCTTTGTGGCCAGCACTGGACCAGCAACCACATGCCAATGGCATAGATGTTTGGAATTTTGGTTTGGAATCTGGTATTGACTGGAATTCTCCCTCTGGGATCTAGTTCAATTGCAAGCTGTTCTAGTCCCAAATTCTGAGTAAAGGGTCGTTGACCAATGCAAACCAAGGCTTCGTCACAGGTGATCACCTCAGCTTTACCCGCAGCAGCTTCCATAGCAACCTCGATTTTTCCATCTGACTTCTTGGTGGCACCAGTAACCTTTGTGTTCAATTTAAATTTAAACCCCTGTTTTTGAAGTATGCGTTGAAAACTTTTAGAGATTTCCATATCAATTCCATCTCCACCTACGTGACCCGAAAATTCAATGGTTATTACCAAGTCTTTGCACCAAGTCTTTGCCAAATGGAACCCAATTCTACACCTATTACTCCTGCACCAACCATTTTTTCTGGAACTTTTCTTAGAGATAAAGCACCTGTAGAGGACACTATTGTATCTTCATCAATCGTGATTCCAGCAACAGGAGTGACTTCTGAACTGTAGCTATAAGAATGTTCTTTGTGTCGATAACTTGAGTGCTGCCATCAGCTTTCGTAGCAGTAACCTGATTTTTGCCAGTTATTTTTCCGTATCCTTTTACATGAACGACCTTATTCTGCTTGAATAAATGGGCAATTCCACCTGTTAGAGCTTTTTTTTTTTTTTTTTTTTTTTTTTTTTTTTTTTTTTTTTTGAGAGGTTTTCGCTATAGGGCACGTGTGCTCGCCAGACAGACAGAGAGAGACAGAGAGACAGAAAGCGAGAAATCACCCCCCAGGGGGGATGGTCACGCCGCAATCCCTTCTCCTCCATTCTCCTCTCGGGATCTTGGGCACGCACGCACACGCGCCCGGCGTGAGTTTTAAGCCACCGGGTCCGGGACGCGAACCGCAGTCGACTACGTGGGAATCCAGCGACATAGCCATTACGCTAACTGCTGGTTCCCCCACCTGTTAGAGCTTTTACTGCAGTCGTCTTCCGCACCATCATCTTGTCTAAATTCAAGCAAACTTCAGACATTTCAATTCCTCTGGGTGCAAAATCTTTCCCATGGGCCATATGGTAATAATGAGAGTTATTCAATAAAGCCATAGAAGGAATACAACCAACATTCAAGCATGTTCCACCAGGTGTTTCATTGTTCTCAACGCAGACTGTCTGAAAGCCTAACTGGGCAGCTTTAATAGCAGCAACGTGTCCTCTGGGACCAGAACCCATAGCTGTTACATTAGCATCAATCCACTGCTCTGTGTAAGTTCTCAGCAGCACCAGAAACCCCCTGGAGGCCGTGAGATATTCAATTGCAATGGCCTCTCTTGGCCAAGGAACGTACACACGACTCCAGCTCTGCATTTTGGCCCTGGTACTTTCCTCTCTGCCAAGGCTTTCACCTCCGCACACAGCCTCCGCCAAGGTCTCCCCTCCCCAGTGTGATTTTCAAGCCTCCAGGTCCAAGATTCAAATCACGGTCGACCATGTGGGAGTCCCGCACCTTCATCACTGTGTCACCTGCTGGCCCAAGTTTGTCTATTTTTAATATATATTTTTTAAGAGCCAGATTTTGGTTTTTATCCATTTTCAATTGTTTTCTATTCTCTAGAGATGCCATATACATTTAAAAAAGAAAGAATTATTTGACTTTATTTATTGATTTACTTATTTTGATTTGACCAGAGCAGGACAGAGTAAGAGTGAGAGCAAGAGAGGGAAAATGAGAAAGCAAGCCACCAGGTCCAGGACTCGAACTGTGTTCAGCCATGTGGGAGTCTAGCACCCTTAACCACCATGTCACCTGCTGACCCCAAGCTGCAATATACTTTTACAACTAATGTGAGCCCACTTCAGATAATACCATATCATGTCACGGGCAGTGCGTATCCCTAAGACAGAATATTCTCAATCCCTTCCACCCCTTATAAATATTTTGCCATTAATTTTACTTATCAGTAAGCTACAATAATCTAATTTATGCTTGTATTATATTAAACGAACTGTTATTTTCATATATTAATTAAGAATAAGGAAAATAGGGGCCAACAGGAAGTGTAGTGGGTAAGGTTCTGGATCTCACATGGTTGACTTCATGGTTCAAGTCCTGACAGCTTGAAAATCACACCAGGGACTTGTATGTGCCCAAAATCTGAGAGAAGAATGGAGGAGAAGGGACTACAGTATGGCCATCCCCATAAGGGGGTGATTTCTCTTTTTTTTTTTTGAGGGGTTTTTGCTATAGGGCGCATGCGCTCGCCAGACGGAGAGAGACAGAGAGACAGAAAGCGAGAAATCACCCCCCAGGGGGGATGGCCACACTGCAATCCCTTCTCCTCCATTCTCCTCTTGGGATCTTGGGCACGCATGCACACGCGCCCGGCGTGAGTTTAAGCCACCAGGTCCGGGACACAAACCGCGATTGACTACATGGGAGTCCAGCGACATAGCTGTTACGCTAACTGCTGGTCCCAGGGGGGTGATTTCTTACTTCCTCCGTCTCTATGTCTCTCTCCAAGTGAACACATGTTCTCTATGGCAAAAATCTTTAAAAAAAGAATAAGAAAAATAAACTATTTTATTTTACCTTAATTGATTCCTTCACTAATGCTCTTCATATTTTATGTAGATTCGAGTTTCTTCTCTCTGAAAAATTTCTCTTAAGATATGTCTTCTTTTTTTTTAAGAATTATTTTAACTTTATTTATTTATTTTATTAAAAAAATTTTGATCAGAGTGACAGAGCGAGAGAGTCACACACACACACACACACACACACACACACACAGAAAGTGAGAAAGCAAGCCACCAAGTCTGGTATTCGAACCACAGTCGGCCATGTGGGAGTCCAACACCCTTAACCACCATGCCACTTGGCCTCAAGGCAGGTATTCTCACAAGGTGGGTGTACTGGCAAGAGTTCCTCAATTATTACTTGTCTGAGAAGGTATCTCTCTGCTGCTTTTATTTTTTTTAAGAGGTTTTTGCCATAGGATGTGTGTGTTCACCAGAGAGAGAGAGAGAGAAAGAGAGAGAGAGAGACATAGACAGTGAGATGGAAAGTGAGAGATCACCCTCGGGGGGATGGCCACACCACAATCCCTTCTCCTCCATTCTCCTCCTGGGATCTTGGGCACGAATGCACACGTGCCTGGTGTGATTTTGAAGACCTGGGTCTGGGACTTGAACTGTGGCCAGCCTTGTGGGAGTCCAGTGACGTAACCACCATGTTGGCCCTCTGTTACTTCTGAAGGATGTTTACAGGTCATACAATTCTAGGTGGGCGAGGCTTTTTCTTTCAACATTTTAGATAGCTGACTCCGTTCTCCTGCTTGCCTGGTTTCTGAAGAGAAGTAATGATTTTTTACCCTGTCCCTTATAGGTAAGTTGTTTCCCCCTTCCTCTTCTTTCAATATTTTCTCTGTCATTGTTTTTCTGTACTTTTTGTTTTGTTTTGTTTTGTTTTAGAGTTTTTTGCCTTAGGGAGTGTGAGCTCACTGGAGAGAGAGGGACAGAGACAGTGAGAGGGAAAGTAAGAAATCGCCCCTGGGGGATGGCCGCGCTGCCCTCCCTGCTCCCCCTGAGACCTTGGGCACGCACACACGTACACAGCCTGTTTCAAGCCACCGGGTCCAGGACTGCAATCACAGTCAGCCATGTAGGGGTCTAGGACCGGAACCGCGGTCCGCCTCGCAGGGGTCCAGGACCGGAACCGGGTCCTCCATGTAGAGGTCCAGGACCGGAACCGTGATCCGCCGTGCAGGGGTCCAGGACGGAACCGCGTCCTCCATGTAGGGGTCCAGGGCCGGAACCGTGGTCCGCCGTGCAGGGGTCCAGGACTGGAACCACGGTCCGCCTCGCAGGGGTCCAGGACGGGAACCGCGGTCCGCCGTGCAGGGGTCCAGTGATCGCGTCTCCGTTTCTCCATCCTGTCGGGATTTGGGCACAAACGCACAAGCACATGCACTCTGTAGTTTCCAAGCTGGTACCAGGGCTTGAACCATGGTTGGCCTTGCGGAAACTGGCTCCCTTAACCACTCAGGAATGGTGCAGCCCTGCCTTGCTGTTTTTATTGAAACCCACAGTTGAGCTTAGTGAACCTAACAATGGGACAGCCATTTTAGGCTGAGGAGGTCAATTTGGAGTGACAGGGGCCAACACCCTTGCGGTAGAAGTTCACCAGAAGCCACCCACCAGCCTCATTCCAGGAAGTCTGAGCGCCCGCCGAGCCCCAGCTGGCTTGCTGGCAGGTCAGCCCAGCCACAGAGCCGCCCAGTTCCTCCGCTCTGACGCAGGCCCCTCCCGGTCTCCCCGCTGCTCCTTTGCAGTGTCCTGTCCTCGGTGAATTCCACCTTGTACTCTAACTCCGGGCTCAGTAAATTCTTCTACCACCTGCCTGCCAGCCCCTCACGCTGAAACACACCGCAAGCCAGACATCCGAGTTGGTGAACACTAGTCCTTCAGTGTACCCGGCGGGGAGTTAGGCTGTATTTACCACTTGCTGTAGCTGCAGGTGTCAGGGGCTGAAGTTTCCTTTGTGTCCTCTTCATCTTTCTTACTGATTTGCAGTTTGCTTAGTTTCTCTCAGCTCACGTTTCCGTTTTAGAGTACCCTGTTGGCATGGTGGTCAAGTGTGGGGCAGGGGAGTCTCTGTCACTCCCGGGGCTGTGACTTCCCAAGAGCCACTCAGTCTTTCTCTCACTCTCAGGGGAGGTAGCAAGACAAGGAGAGATGAAGTTGGAGATTCTCTGCCCACCTCTGCCCCCCTTGAGGGCAGGCCTTTGACAAGGAGCACGGAATGCCTTGGGCATGTGCCTGACACGATCTGCAAGCTGCCAGGTCCAGGACTTGAACTGAGGTTGGCCCTGCGGGAGACTAGTGCCTTAACCACCGCATCATCTGCTGGCCCAAGGGTTGTTATCTTACCTTCACTCCGAGAACCAAGCAGGGTGCCAGCTCCAGCAGCAGCTTCTACTCTTGGGGAGCTGATTTATTCTGCCGATTTCTCCAGCTTGGAGGGTGGCATTTGGTACCGTGACCTCGATTTTCTGATGGCTCAGAGAAAAGTTGTTGATTCCCAGTTTTGTCAACGTTGTCTTCTTGTGAAGATGGGGATAACGACTTCCACACTGGGAAAGGAGCAATGCAGGGCAGGCTGTGGGATGCAAGGCTCACTGAAATGTTAGAGGCCTGCGGGAAGCCTGAGCCCGAGGCTGGGTGCCCACCACACACCCACCACACACATCGCGTTCACAGGAGATGGTGTGATGTTGGGAAGGGTTCCAGGCTTACCACACGGCACCTCCCTCCCTTCGTCCTGGTGTTTGACAGTTCACGATGTAAAGAACCAGGTCTAGCCAATCAGGATTAGCACAATCTCTGTTATCCAACATGGAAAGTGCAAACACTTGCCCGACAACTTGAACCTCCCTTGTCTGGCCCTTCTCTGTCATAGAAACCAGCCTTCCTGATCCCACTTCAGTAAGCACGTTTCTGAGCAGCCGGGAGTCCGTGTCACCCAGGCGACTCAGCCCAAGCCCAGGCGCAAATAAATCTCTCTCATTCCACTCATCAACGCCCAGCCTTCTGGACCAGCAGATGGTGTAATGGCTATGTCACTGGACTCCCGTACAGTCGACCGCGGTGTGCTTCCCGGACCTCGTGGCTTAAACTCGCACCAGGCACATGTGCGTAAGTGCCCAAGATCCCAAGAGGAGACTCGAAGAGAAGGGATTGAGGTGTGGCCATCCCCCCGAGGGGTGATTTCTCATTTTCTGTCTCTCTCTGTCTTTCTGGTGAGTGCATGTGCCCTATAGCAAAAACCTCTCCAAAAAAAAAAAAAAAAAAAAAAAAAAAAAAAAAAAAAAAGTCCAGCCTTCTTTTTAGGGTGACAATACACTTTGCATGTTAGATGGGAAATCAGAAGTTCATATTCATTTTAAAATTTCAGTTCATTCATGTTTCAACTCCAGAATTTCTGTTTGGTTCTTTTCAAAAATTTATTTGTATTGATATTCTCTCTCTTACGCACTCTTTTTTTTTTTTTTTTTTTGGTTATAAAGCTCATGCACTAGTCAGAGAGAGGGAAAGTGAGAAATCACCCCCAGGACGATGGCCATGCTGCAATCCCTTCTCTTCCATTCCCCTCTCGGGATTTTGGGCACATGCACACATGTGCCCGGGGTGAGTTTCAAGTTGCCGGGTCCGGATCTAGAAATACAGTCGACTGTGTGGTAATCCAGTACCTTAACCTCTACGCCATCTGCTGGCCCCATCTTAGACATTTTATGAGAACACCTTCAAAGTTCCACAGATGTCTTGGGCATTTCCTTTTCTTTTTTGGGGATCAATCCTCGGGTGTTTGTCTCTAAGCTTAAGCTCTGCTCCGGTGAAGGCAAGGCCTCAGGTAACCCTGGGTACCCTTGGCAGTCTGAAGAGCAAGGCCTAGAGGGTCAAACCAGGGCTGGCTGGTCCCACGGGAGGGGACGTGTCCTGCTGGGGAATTGCTTGGGATCAGAGTATGATTTCCACTTGAAAGGAGGAAAGAGGGGGCTGCTTGATGTCACTGCCGATGGCTGACCACTCCAGGGTAGCTGTCATGGACTGAGAGCTGTGGGGGCGAAGGCTCGAGGCGGACGTGGGGTCAGGAGGATCGCTCAGGCTGATGGCCCGAAAGGCCTCCAACCTCTAATGTTACCGAGGTTTACAGCAGTTTGAAAGGATGTTTATCAGGAATTGGGGAAGTTCAAAAGCACACGCAGAACCTACATGGGGGCGGCAGTGTTTGGCCCACGGGCATGATTCGCCGAGCAGCCCCCATGACTCGCTCGGCAGACCACGGTGCATCAGCGTCTGGGAGGTTCCGCTGTAGGGCGCGTGCGCTCGCCAGACAGACAAAGAGAGATAGAGAGAAAGCAAGAGATCACCCCTCAGGGGGATGGCCACCCCGCAATCCCTTCTCCTCCATTCTCCTTTCGGGATCTTGGGCACGCACATGCACCCAGAGTGAGTTTAAGTCACCGGGTCTGGGACTCGAACCACAGTCGACTACATGTGAGTCCAGCAATATAGCCATTACGCCAGCTGCTGGTCCCAGCATCTGGGAGGTTTCGGAATTACTGTCAGTTTGCACTACATGGAATATCACGCTCCACCTGAGAGCCAGGGGCCAGGCTGGGGCTGACCCTTCGTCAGTTTCCCCTGACGGCAAGGACCATGTTGGCTTGCAGACAGAGTTCCACGTTTCATCCCTTTTTATTTTGTAGAGTTAGGTGGTGGATGGCGGTGTGGAGTCAGCGGGGTCGGGAGAGTCCGAGTCGCAGGCAGACTGGTGTGATAGTAGGGCCAGCATAACTGTAGACCCCGCTCAGGTGTAGGGCCATGTCCGGGTTGCAGACCAGATCCGTGCCTTCAGAGGGGAGCCTCTTCATTTGACCCCGGGTCGGTAAGGCTGGGAGGCCGCTCCTGTGGTACTGCAGGCGTGGTGCGGCATCGCCATGGCGGACTCAGGCACAGGGGCTTCCTAGGGGACCTGGCGCGGGAAGTCAGCTGTCTTGGGAAGGACACAAACATAACCTCTTCCCCATAAGAGCACCGTGCAGGTCCCTGCCAGACCGTCAAGGGGTTCTGCCAAGTAACCTCTGGAAGAGATCTTGCAGTTGGAGGTCAAAATCGTTCTGCTGCTGTGGTATTAGGAGAGTCAGTATTCAAAAAACGTAGGGTAAAAAGTGCATGATGTACGAGATGAGCCAGGGTCTTTGGGTAATAGTCCCCGTTTTTTATTTTTTCAAGTTGAGGTTTTAAAGTTAAGTGAGCATGCTCGACCAGGCCTTGGCCCTGGGTTGTAAGGGATTCCTGTTTTTACAGCAATATGAAGTGAGTGCAGAGGCATCAAATGCCTGGAGTGCACGCAGGGGCGCCTTCGGCTTTAGTGCGTGAGGAACGCCAGCAACAGGAAAGGCATGAAGGTGTGTGCAACGGTGTGCCTGCTGCTTCCCCGGGCGTGCAGAGACACAGGGAACCGCAGGTGCCCACGGCGATGGGAGAACAGGATTGTCTCCCCAAAGCGGCATGATGTGTGACATCCATTTGCCACAAATCATCAGGAGGAGACCCCCGGATTGAGGTGTGGGAAGAGTTTGTAGACAAGAACCACAGGTTTCAATGATGTGCCGAGAAGCTTCTCGAGTAAGTTGAAGCCGGTTCTGGAGTGCCGCAGCATCCGATGCTGGAGAGCATGACACTGGATCGCAGGGTCTAACGCCGAAGTTACAGAAGGTTGGGTTGCCTGGGTTGCTTGGCTGGCCATGGGATTACCTCTGTCAATGGGCCGGGGAGCTGTGTATGGTGCACAGAGGCGACTAACGAAGCAAGGGTGGGAGTGAGCACAAATACAAGATTGGAATTGACTAAATAAGTGAAAGAGTTCTTCATTAGACGCGGGGCTAAATAAAGCTGCTTCGAGAGCAAGCATGACTTGTAGCACACAAGCGCTGTCCGTGGACAGACTGAAGGGTCGAAAAGGTAGCAAAGAGAAAGCTGAGAGGCCTGCGCTGTGCAGACTGAGCAGGGAACTGCCTAGCGTGTGCGTGCCCATGAAAGGTGACAACAGCTGCACCAGAGTTACGCTCTTCAGTAAATACGGTAAGTGCACCGGGAACAGGCTGAGTCTGGGTAGTCTTAGGTATGAGAAAAGAGGTTGTCTGAGCAAAGCACGTAGTTTGTCAGCAGGAAATTGGAAAAGAGTTGTTCTGAAAAGCGAGCCAAAGCAATTTGCCACTTTTCAGAAAATTCCCGCAACGATTGCCGCTGAGCATTTGTGAAAGGGTGAGTGATAATGATTGTATCTTGTCCTATAAGTTATTGCAATCTACATCGCCCCTTAGCAATTACAGAGGCAGTGAGTGGATGGTGAGGAGTTAGAACTCAGGAGCTAGAAATGGGCAAAATAACACCATGCTAAAGGTCCTTGTTCTTGCCAAAGCACGCCTGTTGGGGTGTAACGAGTTGGGAGAAGTAGTAACAGAATGGGCTGATCAAGGTCGAGGCGCGTCAGCGGAGCCCGACATCCTGCCTGAGTAGCCGTTTCTAGTGCTTTATGGACTTTGGCTTAAAAAACGAGAGGAGGTCGGGGCAGGAGAGCCCTGAAGTGTGTCAAATAGTCTTTACTTGTCCTGTAATCAATTTCAAGGTTGGTCTTATCTAATTACTATCCCTCAAAAGCTTTGGAAATCATTTAATGTAGTCAAATGATCAGTGCAAGTTTGAATGTTTTGAGGCCAGATGGAGGAAGTTTCAGTAATACGCCCTAAAAAAGAAAAAGGGCTTTGAGTTTGAACATTTTTTATTTTTTTGAGAGGTTTTTGCTATAGGGCACGTGCGCTCGCCAGACAGACAGAGAGAGACAGAGAGACAGAAAGCGAGAAATCACCCCCAGGAGGGATGGCCACGCCGCAAACCCTTCTCCTCCGTTCTCCTCTCGGGATCTTGGGCACACACACATGCGCCCAGCATGAGTTTAAGCCACCGGGTCCGGGACTCGAACCACGGTGGACCACATGGGAGTCCAGCGACATAGCCATTACACTAACTGCTGGTCCCGAGTCTGAGCATTTTTAGGAGCGATACAGAGAGCATTGTCTTCAAGGGCCTGCTTAGTTTTGTGTAGTAAGTAGAGAAGTTTATTTTGGTCTGGATAGGCTGAAACAATATCATCCAGGTAATGCATAAGGTAAGCCTTTGGAAGACATTTCTGAATAGGAGCTAGAGCCTGTGAAATGCATTTCTGACAGAGTAGGACAATTTGCCATACCCTGTGGTCACATTCCATGGGGGCAATCGTGTGGGTGGAGTGGGACAGGAAACCAATCTTTCAAGTCAGTAGCAATCAAACGGATGTGAAGAGGTGTGGCTGTAGCTGGCAGTCCTGGTTGCAACGGCCCCATAATGGCCACAGTGGCGTTAATAGCTCAGAGATCTTGTAGCAAACGCCATTGACCAGATGTTTTCTGAATGACAAAAATAGGAGTATTCCATGGACGGTTGGATGATTCCATATTCTTCTGCAAGCTGTTCCTGGACGAGCAGCCCAACGGCCTCCGGTTTCTCCCGAGGTAGGGGCCACCGACCCACCCACTGGGTCAGAGGATAGCCAGGTTATGGGGTCAGCAGTCTTTTTAGAGGTGGCAGCAGCTCTCAGGGACCTGTTAACAAATTGGAATATCCTAAGCCAAGTTAATCATGTTCAGGGACAACTGGTGTCCTTTGCCCTGCTGAGGTATTCCCAGCCCCTTTGTGGATTAAATCCTTGATCCAACATGATATTTTTCACAGTTTCACTAGGACTCAGGATAAGTGCCCCTGTTTGTTTCAGAATGTCCCTTCCCATAGGGTGACGGGTAAGCGAGGTACTACATAGGCTGGGATTGTCCTCTGCGGCACTCAGGACCCTTTTCATATTTTAGAACTCTGCCACTGTGAGAAGCTTGCCCGATCCCCTGCAAGGAGCGAGAGCTGTCCGGTCTGGCCAAGCAGCAGGCCGGTGATTCTGAGCGATTACGGAAATGTCTGCTCCAACATCTCTTAGTCCCTTTTTTTTTTTTTTTGAGAGAGAGGTTTTGCTATAGGGCTCATGCGCTTGCCAGAAAGACAGAGAGACAGAAAGTGAGAAATCACCCCCTGGGGAAATGACCATATTGCAATCCCTTCTCCTCCTTTCTCCTCTCAGGATCCTGGGCACGCACGCATGCACACGTGCCCAGCATGAGGTTTAAGCTGCCGCAGCCAGGACTCAAACCGCGGTCGACTACATGGGAGTCCGGCGATATAACTGTTATGTCATCTGCTGGTGGCTAAACGTCTTTCCTTCTGTAGAAAGTTGTAGTTCAGGCCTCTCCTGACCAATCCCTTGCCTTGAAAAGTTGAATGCGATAGGCAAAATCAGCCTTTTGGATTGATTGTCCCATGTTTCCAAATGGACTGTTCCTTCCTCAGGGAACCGGGGCATGCACGCACACCCAGCATGATTTTCATGCTACCGGGTCTAGGACTGGAACTGTGGTTGACCATGTGGGGTCCAGTAACATAACTGCTATGCCATCTGCTGGTCCTGCAAATGGCGTGAAGGTTAAGGTGGCTGGGTGCCACATGGCCAACTGCATAGTTCAAGTCCCAGACCCAGTGACTTAAAAACCTATCAGGAGTGTGTGCATGAATGCCCAAGATTCTGAGAGGAGAGTGGAGGAGAAGGGATTGCAGCGTGGCCATGCCCCACCCAGGGATGATTTCTCATTCTCTCTCTCTCTCTCTCTCTCTCTCCCTCTCCTCTCTCCTCTCTCTTGTCTCCAGTGAGTATACACGCCCTCTTACAAAAAAAAAAAAAAAAAGACACTGATAAGAGAGTGAAAAGATGAGGTACAGGGACCAGAAGATGGCGTGATGGTCCCGCCGCGGGACTCCCACATAGTTGACTGCAGCTTGAGTCCTGGACCCAAAGGCTTAAAATTCAACCTAGGCGCGCGTGTGTGTGCGTGTGTGCCCAAAATCTTGAGAGGAGAATGGAGGAGAAGGGATTGTGGCCTGGCCATCCCCCTGAGAGGTGATTTCTCACTTTCTTCTCTCTGGAGAGCACGCGTGCCCTGTAGCAAAAATCTCTCTTTAAAAAAAAAAAAAGGATGAAGCTCGACTTGGAGAAAATCTCTCAAATTACACATCTGAGAAGCACCCATATTCAGAATATGTAAAGAACCCAATAAAACAATGAACTTAATTACAAAGCAGGAAACAGATCCAGTTCCGAAGACCAGACTTGAACACTGTTACACTACCCTGGCCTGAGAGAGCCCAGGCTCGCTCTCCTGGCCTAGTCCCTTTAAGCAAACCACAGCCTGGCTTGGAATTCTGCTTCCCAGCGGGTCGCCAGGCCACAGCGGCCGCTTAACCCGTGTCAGCCCAAGGAGACGGGGTGTGGCCAGTCCTGGGATTTCCCTACCTCGTCCCCTCACTTCCGTCTTTCGTTTCGTTTTTTAGGTCACTTTCCCTTTCCTGCCCATAAGTATCCCTTAACCACAAGGCTACTCGGAAGTCATTCTGGGGAGCCCCCCAGTTGGAGTCATTTTGCGCAATATAATTCCACTAAACTAAACCGAAGGTTTTCTTTTCGCAGTCTTAGTGTCAGAAGTGGGATCTGAAGTAGGGTTCCAGCAGCCCCAGGAAGATCAAGTCACCAAGTGAGGTGCTCGCTGGGCCCTTCGTGTGCATTGTCCTCTCATGCCGGCTGGGATCCTGGAATTACTCCCTCAGATCTGAGCTCCGCGGACTTGTGCTTAGAGCTCTCTGAGTTGATTTGAGCACATTTTGGTCCAAAATAGGTTCAGAGTTGCAACAGAGACTGGACTAGGTCCAGGATCAGATCGGATCCAATAATGAACTGGCTTGGATCCAGTTGTCTGGCTGGGTCAGACAGAAACCAGGAGTAATTACTGGATGTAAAAATGGAGGGAAAGGTGGGACCAGCAGTTAGCATAATGGCTATGTTGCTGGACTCCCATGTAGTCGACCGCAATTCGAGTCCCGGACCCAGTGGCTTAAACTCACGCTGAGCGTGTGTGCGTGCCCAAGATCCTGAGAGGAGAATGGAGAAGGGATTGTGGCATAGCCATCTCCCCAGGGGGTGATTTCTCGCTTTCTGTCTCCCTGTCTGTCTCTTTCTGACAAGCTCACACGCCCTATAGCAAAAACCTCTCAAAAAAAATAAAAAATGGAGGAAAAGGATTGCTGTGTGGCCATCCCCTATTAGGAGTACTTTTCCCTCCCTCTCTGAGGAGCAAGCAAACCGGCCCTCTGGCAATTAAGAACCTGCATAACGGAGCCAGCAGATGGCATAATGGCTACATCACTGGACTCCCAGGTGGCCAACCGTGGTTCGAGTGCAGGGACACAGTGGCTTGGAACTCACGCTGGGCGCATGGGTGTACATGCCCAAAATCCAGAGAGAAGAATGGAAGAGAAGCCTCCTTACTACATAGTAATCAATTTAAACGCTGAATTTATAGAGGAGAGAAAACAGAAGTAGTGATAGACTAGAGAAAAGCCAGAGCCAAGCCGCTGGGGGCAGAGAGGCCGCCCAGTCATCTACTCACCTCTGGAGGCAGCTGAGAAAGGTGTGAGAGGGGCCGCCAGGGCCGTCCAGAAGCCAAGTTGTCCAGAAGTCCCGGTGTCTGGATCCTGGGTTTTTCGGCACCAATCTGTCGGCGTCCGCCCCCGGGCTCGGCACTACTATGGAAGAAGCAGAAAAAAATGAGACAAAAGGTAGAGTAGAAACGGACACAGGCAGCCTGAGCCTAGGTAGCCCAAGCAGCTTGTGCGGCCCAGATGAACTGGGCCTCTTTATTTATAGAACAAGGAGACGTTACACATGTATGTTTTACGACACTTCATACATTGGTTGCCAGGTTACAGACAATAAGAAGCAGTTAACAAATCTATGAGGGCTTAGTCACACCAGGCCAGGTGTACCCCTTGGTGATAATCCCATCAAGAGAAAATCTCATCTTCCTTTCTAATGCAAAGAACTAGCTGTTAGGTATGGGGAAGGAGCTAAAGATCTTCTCGCACCACCACACCCAGAGTAGGCTAAGGAACCTTTCAGATGCAGAGCAGGGATTGGATTTTGCCAAGATGTTTCTTGAAGTCTATTACATGTGTCTGTTGGAACGCCCCTAGCAATTTCCACCCTTGCTCTGTCTGCAGCCAAGGTCAAGGAAAGACAAGTTACAAGGTTCTGCCAAACTCCAAAAGAGCATGTGGTGTTTGCTCAGAGCATGTCCCCACACCTCAGATTCTCTCTCTTAAACGTGTCCCCACAAAGGTGGAGGTCCGTTCCAGGCCCCCCCACTCCAGCTGCACGCACCTGGCACTTGGCCTCTGCCACAGCCAGCCAGGGGCAGGATGAGAGGTGCTGAGTCCTTCCCCTCCCAGAAGAAAGCCCTCCCACTGGGAGCTGGGGGAGGAATGTGGGCTGGGGCAGTCTGGAGTGGAGCCCACACCTGGGAGAGGAGAGGAGAGGAGAGGAGAGGAGAGGAGAGGAGAGGAGAGGAGAGGAGAGAGCAGACTTGGTTCATGTGAACAGACTCCCATCTTTCCTCTTCATTTTTTTTTTTGGGGGGGGGGAGAGATTTTCGCTATAGGGCACGTGCGCTTGCCAGACAGACAGAGAGAGACATAGAGACAGAAAGCGAGAAATCATCCCCCAGGGGGGATGGTCACGCTGCAATCCCTTCTCCTCCATTCTCCTCTCGGGATCTTGGGCACGCACGCACACGCACCCGGCGTGAGTTTTAAGCCACCAGGTCCAGGACGCGAACCATGGTCGACTATGTGGGAGTCCAGCGACATAGCCATTACGCTAACTGCTGGTTCTCTCCTCTTCACTTTTCATGGATGTTCTTGAATAGATGTTTCTTCATTTGCTGTTTCTCCTTCGGGTCATTTATAAAGGCTTTATTTAGTTGCTTTAAATAATTGCCACCGGTTTTTCCCGGGAGAAGGTGAGCAGAATACCTCTTGAAAGCAGGCTGGAAGGCTCAGAGATTTTTGTACCATCGAAGGTCTCTCTGTGGACTGATAGCTTCTTGACCTGGTGCTCCAGGCTCCTGGGCTCCGTCGTCCTTCCAGATCCTGAACCAGAGGTCCCCTAGCTCTTCCTGCTTTACACTTGGGGTCTCCCGCATGTAAGCTATGCCTTCACCTTTCAGGTTCAATCTCAGAAGCCAGCGAGAACCTCCACGCTGTGGTCTGGGTTCTCCAGGAATCACGGCTTTGTCTAGGAAACCATGGACTTCCTGGATGGTCATTGTCTGCGGGCTATTTCCCCCATGGGTGTCTCAGAGGTTCCCAAAACGTTTCACTCGCATGAGATGCCTACTCCTTGTCATAGGTAGTGGTCATTTTTGATCACCTGTCCCAGAACTGGAGAAGCCCTCACGGACACTCTCCTTCATGGTCCGGTCTCTGGGTGCCCTAGCACAGCAGGTGGTCCCCACTGGTGTGGAATGTCTCAACCACCAGGAAGGAGCTACAGTGGAGAGAAAAAACAAATTGTTCTAGAATCACAAAATACATGCTGTCTAGACGTTAGATGCATTTTTTTTTCTTTTTTTGGAGAGATTTTTTTTTTTTTTTTTTTTTTTTTTTTTTTTTTTTTTTTGCTATAGGGTGTGTGCGCTTGCCAGAGAGACAGAGAGACAGAAAGCGAGAAATCACCCCCTAGGGGGGATGGCCACGCCACAATCCCTTCTCCTCCATTCTCCTCTCAGGATCTTGGGCACGCACGCACACGCACCCGGCGTGAGTTTAAGCCATTGGGTCCAGGACTCAACCGCGGTCGACTACATGGGAGTCCAGCGACATAGCCATTACGCTAACTGCTGGTCCCAGTAAGCTTCATTTCTGAAGGCCTGGCTACAACCAGTTGGCCTGCACCAGAGCTCCATTACCATGAAAGACGTGGCCGAGCCCTATGTGAGAGACGCACAGTGAGGGGGAGGCAGCTGAGCTCAGACAGACCTTGCTCCGGGAAGCCAGAGGGGCTGGGCAGAAGAGGGCACTCAGGACCACCAAGCATCAGGCCTTGTAGGTAGGCAGTTATGGGCAGGGAGTCGCAGCGCACCAACAGAGGGGACATCTGACACTCTGATCATCACTGTTACCAGGGATTGCACCTGGTGCCAAGATGGGAGAGGCCGCCTACTTTTACTGCTTCAACCGTCGTTAGGGACTTAGACGTTGCTCTCTTCCCTCCTGCTGTTCCACACATGCGTACAGAGTTCTCCAGGACGCTCGGTCAACATCCCACTCCGAGCAATGGTTATGGGCCAGTCATCCCTAGGCACAGCTCATACCTTCAGAGTCCACACTGGGCATGCGTATTCACTTCCCCAACCAGGAAATCAAATTCCCTTACCTGAGGAGAAGCACACAGGTGCAACAAAAGCCCGGGAAATCAAACAAAAGAGTTAGCCACGGTGGCAGACCGCCCCTGCTGCATATTCGTAATAAGACTCCGCCATTAAAGTCACACCTAACCCCACTCCCAGGGCAGCTTCAGACCTGCCCATCGCCTTTCTGGTGTGGGTGTATTATTCTGTTAAAGTCTTCATTTCATTTTTAGTTAAAATTTCTCTTTTCCTTCTAATGTTTGTGGTTTCATTCTGTGTCTCAGGGTGGGTCTCTAACCTCGGAGGTCAGGACCGGAAGAACTGAGTATCTCACACAGTGCGGCCCAGCGTCCTGGTCCATAACAGGCCGGCCCTAGGGCAGGCGCAAAGGAGTTTCCGGAGGGCCTTGGGGTTCTTGAGTCTTTTTCATTCTTTAATTTTACATTTTCACAAATTAGCTTAGTGTCCCTCTCAGGATACCTTTTTACAGGGAACTTAGAAAATTTATATAGATGTCTTAACAAAAATACTCTGACTACCAATATAGTCTGCCAGTCTCTTGCCTCGGGCTGACCTCGAAGCCCTGAACAAGGGAGAAATGAAGACAGGCATGTGAACAACTGGGGAATGAAAGGCGTGTTCCTCTCCAGGCTCCACACCCCCAAACCCACACACATAGAAAACATTTTCGCAAGGACTGGGAGGTGTATTGGTTCCAAGACTTTCATATCTGCGCAAATATTACCTGAAAATTAAAGTAACTGAATAGAAACTTTAGTGACCACACACCTTAGAAAATCAGTCCAAGAGGGAACCAGCAGTTAGCGTAATGGCTATGTCGCTGGACTCCCACGTAGTCAACCGCGGTTCACGTCCCGGACCCGGTGGCTTAGAACTCACGCCGGGCACGTGTGCGTGCGTGCCCAAGATCCCGAGAGGAGAATGGAGGAGAAGGGATTGCAGCGTGACCATCCCCCCTGGGGGGTGACTTCTCGCTTTCTATCTCTCTGTCTCTCTCTGTCTGTCTGGCGAGTGCACGCGCCCTGTAGCGAAAACCTCTCAAAAAAAAAAAAAAAAAAAAAAAAAAGAAAATCAGTCCAAGAAAGTCGCTAAACAAACAGCCACCTTAACAAACAGCAGGAGCAGGAAACCCTATTTGGGGAAGCAGCTGATTTTCAGAGTGACCTTACTATGTTAGTTAAAATGTATAATTTCTCAAGTAAAATTAGGAGACAGTCAAAGAACTACCAACGTATGCTCCATATGGGGGACAGGGGAGGGGACTTTGGATGGAAATCCTTCCTGAGGAAGCCAGACTTACTAGATAAAGATGTTTAAATCACTTATTTTGTCTACTTTTGCCATAGGGTGTGTGTGCTTGCTGAATAGCGACAGAGAAAGGGGAAAAGTGAGAAATCACTCCCTGGGCAGGGGTGACGGTCCTGGGTTCTGGGGACTTAGTCATTCCCTGCAGGGGCCCAGCAGTTTTGGGTGTGGAGGTGAAACAGGAAGTTGTGGGGTGTGTGAGTGGGGATACTCTGTGGTTGTGGGAACCATGTGGCTGGCAGAAGTTAAAGTGGGCCCAGTCTTTGCACGCAGAACACACTCCAGCCCGTATTTCTCCAGCAGGGCAGGAGAGTCAGGATATCGGCGACCTCGTTAGATGTGGGTGTGTAGCACAAGGCTGCAAACCCGTGTTTATAACTGACAGGGCAGCCTCCCAGCCCAGCCTGGGCCTGCGGGTTCCTGGCGGTAGAGGTGTAGCTAATGGGGTTACACTTAAGGCAAGCAGTGATCTCACCAGGCACCGTTCCGAGGGTTATCTGCGAGATAACGCTATCAAACCAGGAGCTGAGAGAGCAGCAGCATAAGTGTGGGGTGCCGACTAGAGCAGGTGCTGCCTCCCAGGGTGCCAAAGCTCATATCCTTTCTAGCTGTACGGATAGGCGTGGTCTGGTGGTGAACTGTGACCAGGTGTCTGTCCTGGGAGGCTGTTTCACCTCAATAACCTCTGGGGCTGGGGAGCTGTGGTCTGAGATGGTGTCATTTCCATCGATGGCCTCGTAGGTCGAGATGGTGCCATCCAATGCGGTGGCCATTCATTGGGGTCTGGGCTTTCTGATGACTAACCTAAGTCTGCAAGGCCCTGTTTACTGCTGTGTCGCACAGCCTAATGCACCTGTGTGTCTTTAGGGAAGCACTGGGTGAAATCCCAAGGGGCGCTTCCCTGAGTGGTGCAGGATGTCTGCCTCCACCATAACACCATCTGCACGTGCATGTATATCCCTGACCTGAGTTGATTTTGAGTGCTTTCTTTGCACATTAGCCTCAAACCCTTCTGAGTGCTCATCCAGGCTTCAATCCAAATTGACTTTAATCCTAGACATGCAGAGAGCCACTTGCTTGTAACTGACGTTTGATCTTGGTCTAGGGGCCCAGTGGTGCTGAAGATGTGGCTCTATTGGATCCACTTTCCCTTTCTCCCGCTCTCTCTGTCTCTGATGAGTAGAGCAAATGAGAACACCAGAAACCCAGAAGCCACAGGAAGCTGAGACAGCATGTTTAACAGGCTCCAGGAAGCAGAATCAATGATAGCATGAAACTCAGAATCCGGGGGCCAGAAGAACCCCTACATAGCCAGAGAGAGACAGAGAAAGAGAGAGAGAGTGTGGGAAAGAAAGTGCTGGACCCTACGTGGCCATCCATAGTTCGTCAGGACCTGGCAGGTTGCTTTCTCACTTTCCCTTTCTCCCTCTCTCTCTGGTGAGCGCATATGCCCTGCAGCAAATTCAAAATAATAATAATGGTAATAATAATAAAGTTAAATAAATCTTCTTAAAAAACAAAGAAACTCAGAATCCAGACGGACCAGGGCATGGTCTGGGAAACTGCCTGCTGCATGAGCTGCTGCACTGTGTCGTGTGTGGACCCCACACCGTGTAGAGGGCCTCCTCCTCAGGGCATGCTTAGGCCTCAGAGTGGTCGAGGGCAGGGGCTGGCCCTGGAGTGGTTAAGGGAGCTAGGCTCCACATGGCTGACTGCAGTTCAAGTCCTGGCCCTGGTGTCTTGAGAAGCACGCTGGGTGTGTGTGAGTGCGTGTCTAAGGTGCTGACAGGAAGCAGAAGTAGAGGAAGGAGGATTGTACTGTGACCGTGCCCCATTGGGGGTGCTTTCTCTCTCACACACACATATGCACACATGCAGAGTGAATGCGCCCTCTGGCAATTAAAACAGTTTTTAAATGAAAAGAGTGGAAAAGGGGCCAGCAGATGGTGTGGTGGTTAGGGTGCTGGACTCCCACATGGCCAACATGGTTTGAATCCCAGACCTGGCGGCATGCTTTCTTTCCCACTCTCTCTCTCTCTGTCTTTCTGGTGAGCACATAAGCCCTATAGCAAATGTGAAAATAATAAATAAAGTTAAATAAGTAATTCTTAAAAAAAAAAAACATAAAAAGAGTGGACAAAGGCTAAATTCATTTTTTTGTTTGTTTTGTTTGCTTATAGTTTTTGCCATAGGTAGGGCATGTATGCTTGCCAGAGACAGAGAGAGAGGGAAAGTGAGAAATTGATATGGAGAGATCCTAATTCACGAATAACCACAGAACCAGAGTGGGTTAGATCTCCCGACTGCCTAAAGGGTCTAAGCAGCTTAAAGATTTGGTCTCCAGACAGTGTCGAGTGACGGCTGGCTCCGGAGCAGGCTGGAACGGGCTTGGACATGGGCCGTGGTTACTGCCTCTCCTGGGGCCTTGTTCTATTAGCACTGGCAGTTGGACCTTGTGTCCTTAATCTTCTCGCCTTGAAACTATCAAGTATCAATTGCTTGTCGCTGCCCCAGGAAGCTGTTTACCACCCTCCTTTTTTTTTTTTTTTTTGAGAGGTTTTTGCTATAGGGTGCATGTGCTCGCCAGAAAGACAGAGACAGGGAGACAGAAAGACAGAAAGCACCCCCCAGGGGGGATGGCGGGCACACATGCACACGTGCCCAGCATGAGTTTAAGCCACTGGGTCTGGGACTCAAATTGCGGTCAACTACATGGGGGGTCCAGCGACATAGCCATTATGCCAGCTGCTGGCCCCCACCACCTTCCTGTTGACTGACCCTCCCTGAGTATAGTTGAGGAGGCTCCAGAGAGGGGAATGATCTGGAGAGACCCTGAATTCATGAGTAACTCAGGGCTAATAGCAGCTGCCTGAGGTTTTTGCCCTCAGTCAGACTTACTGCTCCTCCCTGGAGCAACAGGGCAGCCTGAAACCTTGAAGAGGTTAGACTTCCTGCCTCTCTGTCACTTCCACTTTAGGGCAGGATCTGAGCCCCTTCCCCATCCCTAACACCCCATACCTCCCCCACTAATTCCTCCATAAAAGACCGTGTCCAACCTAACTCCCCCGTGCCTGCAAACATGAAGAGTTCTCCTGTCTCCTGAGTGCCGTTTCCATTCCCCGGCATTTGTTTTTCTGCAACAAAATCACCTCCCAGAGTAGATGGCCGTGTTGCAATCCCTCCTCCTCCACTCTGCTTCCGGATTTGGGGGATGCGTGTGCATGTTCTCAGTGTGATCCTCAAGCCACTGTGTCCAAGACTCGAACTGTGGTCCAAGACTCAATCCTGGCCATAAACTTCATCCTACCTCCTGGCTCCTAAATTCATCTTTTTTAAAAAAAATCAGGAACTTACTCCCATGATAACTAACTTATCCTCAAGAAAATGACATTAATCCATTTACGAGGGCAGAGCCCTCCTTACTTATTCACTTCTTAAAGGGCCCACCTCCTATCTCTCCACACGGAGGCACTGGGGACTAAGTTTCCAACACAGAGTTTTTGGGTGGAAATGTTCAAACCATAGCATCCTGCCAGGGCTCATGTCCTTCTCACATATAAGTACATTCATTCCATCTCAATAACTTCAAAGTCTTAACCAATTCCAGCTCTGATTCAAAAGTTCAAAGGTCAAAGTCTCACCTGAATCAGACATGGGTGAGGGCTGGTCCCATGGCATGGTGGTTAGGTGTTGTGCAGAGCAAGCCAGAGCCCACATGGCTGACTGGGGGTTAAACCCCAGTCCCTCGGCCTCACGATGGGCGTATACTCATGCATGCCCAGGACCCGGACAGGATGGAGGATGGGAGGAAAGCTATCGCAGTGTGTGACCAGGCCCCCACGTGGCCTGCTCACCGACTCCGTCTCTCTCTTCTGTGTGAGCATGTGCACTCTAGCATTAAGGGGACAAAAGATGAAAACAAAACAAAACAGATATGGGTGACATGCAAGGCAGGATTCATTCTGAAGCAAATTCTCCTCCAGCTACTTCCGAAAATCATAGACAGATATTCCCATTCTAAAGTGGGGAAATAACTAAGAAGAAAGGCGTAACTGGTCTTGATTCAGTCCAAAACCCAATGGAGAAAGCAACATTAACACTTTCTTTTAAGGTTTTTGGCATAGGGCATGTACACGCTCCAGAGACAGACAGACAGTGAGAGGGAAAGTGAGAGATCACTCCTTGAGGGGGATGACCGTGCTGCAATCCCTTCTCCTTCATTCTTCTCCTGGGATTTTGAGCACACATGCACACGTGCCTGGTGTGATTTTTTTCAAGCCTCCAGGTCTGAGACTTGAGTGGTGGTCAGCCATGTGGAAGTCCAACAGCTTAACCACCACGCCCCCTATTAGCCCACAACATTAAGTTTTGAGGCTGGAGAATAATTTCCTTTGAATCCATGTCCCACACACGGAGCACACTAGAGTGGGGACTGGGCCTCCCAGGCCCTGGGCGGGCTGCCCTCCTGCGTGGCTTTGCTGGGCCCGGCCCACCCTGCATCTCTCCTGGGTTGGGGCCTTGTGCATGTGTCTCTCCCAGGCTGGTGTTACATGCTGGTGGCCCTCTGTTCTGGGTCTTGGGGCGGCCCACTCCCAGGGCTGCACTTAGCATTGCCTTAGTGGGGGTTCTCTGCAGTGGCTCCACCCTGCAACAAGTCTCTGCACCTCCAGGCTATTCGGCACCTCCTTTGAATTCTGGGTGGACACTACCCCTCCTCCACAGCACCTGCTTTCTGTGAGCCTTCTTTCTATCAGCGTTTGGATATCACTTAAATAATTCCTAAGAAGATTTGCACTCTCCCTGCAGCTCTTGTCCTCTGAATACTCGCTGGAATTGCCCATAACACTCTGCTGTGCTTTGAACAGCAGAGTGAATATGAACACTCTCCAGATTCACATGTTGAGCAATGGTAATGAGATTAAGTGGATGAAAGCCTCATCCAATTCTGGTGTCCAAAAGTGGGGTCTGTGGGAGTGGTTAAGTGATTAGGGTGAGCCCCAGTGATTAACTCCTGGTACATTTATAAGGAGAGGGAGTAAGATTAGGACACACACACACAACACAGACCGGCCCGCGCTCTCCTGCCCTCTGCCATGTTGGGATGTAGCCAAGAGACTTCCACCAGAAGTGGCCCCTGGACCTTGGCCCTCCAGACCATGAGCTGAATAAAGCTAAGTTATCCAGACTCAGGTATTGTTTGTTATCAGCAGGAGAACAGACTAGAGCATGACTTATTCATGGCCATCTCAAGTAAGTCCACTCCTAGCCCACTCCTTCAAACTTCCTCAGCTTCTGCCATTACCTAGTTCCAAAGCCACTTCCACATTTCCAGGTATTTATTACAACAGCAGCCCACTAATTGGTACAATCTTAGTCCATTTCCTGGGGCTAACCTGAGGCTAGGTAATTTACAAACAGTCGAAGCTTATTTGGCTAACAGTTTAGGGGCTGGGAAGTCCAAGAGGACTGCGCTGACATCTAGCAAGAGCTTTCATGCTACATGGTTCTTTGCAGAAGGCAGAAGGGCAAGTGAGTACTCAACACAGATCGAGAAAAGATGGCAGACTAATGTCCGTTTTATCAGAAATCCACTCCTGCAATAACTAACCCACTCCGGAGAAAGTGGCAGTATTTCTTTTATGAGTCAGAGAGCCCTTGTGACCTAATCATCTCTTAAAGGTCCCACCTCTTAGCTATTGCACTGGGGACTAAGTTGCCAACACTGGGGACTTTTTCGAGGCACACATTCAAATCATAGCACTAACCAACACTTATTTTCCAGTTCCTTTTCTTTTTCTTTCTTCCTTTCCTCTTTCTTTTTCTTCCTCTTCTTTCTTCCTCTTCTTTCTTTCCTTCTTTCTTTCTTTCTTTCTTTCTTTCTTTCTTTCTTTCTTTCTTTCTTTCTTTCTTTCTTTCTTTCTTTCTTCTTCCTTCCTTCCTTCCTTCCTTCCTTCCTTCCTTCCTTCCTTCCTTCCTTCCTTTCTCTCTCGCTCTCTCTCTTTTCTTTTCTTTTTTTTTGACAACATCTTGCTGCGTTGTGATTCTTCTGCGCCAGTTTTCTGAGCAGCTAGAACTATGAGCTGACGGTCCTCCTGCCTCAGCCTCTGAAGTAGCTGAGACTACAGGTGTATACCACCACGTCCGGCTTTTTTAGAGTTGATTCGGAATCAAACCTAGACTTCCCATATGACCTCAGCCTTCTAATTAGCAGAGTCTACTAACATATACTACTGAATCTCGGCCATATTTTCCAGTTTTTTTGATAATGTAAATTCTAACGGGTACGAAGTGGTAACTCCTTGTGGTTTTGCTTTGTGTCTCAATTACAATTAGTGATGTTGAGGATTTTTTAATGTACATCTTCCTTTGAGAATGGTTTATTTGGATCCTTGCCCATTTTTAAATTGGGTTGTTTGTTGGTAAGTTGTAGGTATTCTTTATGTATTCTGACTATTAATCAATTCTTAGATATATGATTTGCAAAAGTATTTTCTCTCATTCTGTGGGTTGTCTTTCCATTTTCTTACTAGTGTCTTTTGATGTACAAAAGCTTTCAATTTTGAAGTCAATAAGACCCTGGTGAGCCTTAAGCTGCCAGGTCCAGGTCCAGGAGTCAAACCACAATCAACTATGTGGAAGTCGTGCGGTGTAACCATTCTGCCATCTGCTGGTTCTGACACTGAGTGAGTTCTACCTCTTGTGAGGAAATGTGAGCTCTCAGGAGAGCAGGTTGTTATGTAAGGAAAATGGATCCCCTATCTCTGTCTTTACACTTGCCTAACATCCTCTTGCTTTTGTCAGCCATGCTGTGATGTTACCTCCACATCATTGGGCTTCTCAGTTCCTAGAACTGCAAGCCAAACAAACCTTCACTTTCGAAGAGTAATTTCACTGGATAACGAATTCCAGATTGGTAGCGAGTATATGCACGTGCGTGTGTGTTTCTTTAAGTATTTTTAGTGCTTCACACTCCTCCCTGCTTCCTTGCATGGTTTCAGGCATGACATTTGATGTGATTCTTGTCCTCCTTTTTCTTTTATTTTTAATTTTTAAAGTTAGAAAACGAATATACAACTTGGAACGGATTTGAGGCAAATTGTGCCATAGCAGATTTTTTTTAGGTGGCTAAACACAGTTTACAAAGCAAGTAACAACAGAAGAAAATGTTTCTGGTACAGGACCAGCAGGACGAAAGCGTGGTGTGCGAGTTCCTGGCTAACACTCCCGGTGTGCAGTAGTGCGCCAAGTACATTGTTGACTGTCCATAGTCCACGCAGAGTTACAACTCCACTTCAATAACACGCTGACGGTTCCTAAAGAAAACTACTTAAGAAAAGGCATAACTGGGCTGGCAGATGGCATGGTGGTTAAGGTGACTGGACTCCCACATGGTTGACTGCAGTTCGAGTCCCAGATCCGGCAGGTTGCTTTCTCATTTTTCTTCTCTCTCTGGTCAACTTCAAAAAAATAAAATAAAGTAGGGGCCGGCAGGTGGCGTGGTGGTTAAGGATGCTGGACTCCCACATGGCCGACCACGGTTCAAGTCCTGGACCTGGAGGCTTGCTCTCTCACTTTCCCTCTCTCTCCTTCTCTCTCGCTCTGTCCCTCTCTGGTCAAAATAAAAATAAATAAATAAAAAGAAATAAATGAATGACTAAATAAAAATGAAATAATTCTTTAAAAAAATAAAATAATAACAATAAATAAAAGTTTTTAAAAAAATAATTCTTTTTTTAAAAAAGGCATAACCTAAATGTTCCCTCATTTGACCAGCTCCATCTAAGTTTAGATGCGCAGAAGGGCTTAGATCTATCTGGAGTAAGCCACACGCATGTTACTTGATCAATTTTCTAAAATAAGGTTTCAGGACAGTGACAGTAAGGTAAGGAAGGAAACATGGAGGAATGAGTCCTAATTACCATACATGCATATCTTTTTGATAGGAAGGAGAAACCTCTTACAGATAAGTTACAGAGAAAAAGCAAATAAAACAATTTTGTACAAGAAATCTAACAGCTTCTGTACAATGTCTTCCCTTGGCTGTCATCACTTGTACAAACTCTTCACAGCTCACTTGACTGTCACCATCCACACCTGCTTCCCGAGCATTTCACCACTTCTTCCTCCTTCCACCTTCCTGCTCTCGGAGGTTTGTCATCATGTGGTGAAGTTCCGCTGCTCGAATACAGCCGCTGCCACCTTGTCAAACACACGGGATGCTTCTCGACTTTCTTCCTCACTCTCTGCGTCTCTCATTTCTCTTGCCCTCATTGTCAGAAATTCAGGGAAGTCCATTGCGCCATTCCCATCAGCAGTCACTCATTAATCGTGTCCTGTCACTCTGCTCCTGTGAGAGTCTGCCCAAGAGTCTGCATCGCAGTCCCCAGTTCCCTCTCCATCCTGGTCCAGCAGTGGGAAGGCGTCTGGATTCTGCAGTCTGCTCTTCAGTCAGCTGGCCATCAGTCATGCTGCAAGCACTACCAGTTCTTGCCCTTGTTTTTCAACGGGCAAAGTGCTTTGGTTTTGATTTTGGTTTTAATTTTTTTAAATTAATTTTTTGGAAAGGTTTTTGTTGTACGGCGCATGCGCTCACCAGAAAGACAGAGAGAGACAGAGAGAAAGAAAGTGAGAAATCATCCCCCAGGGGGAATGGCCACGCTGCAATCCCTTCTCCTCCATTCTCCTCTCGGGATCTTGGGCACACACGCACATGTATCTGGCATGAGTTTAAGCGACCAGGTCCGGGACTCGAACTGCGGTCAACTACATGGGAGTCCAGTGACATAGCCATTATGCCATCTGCTGGCCCCTCGTTTTTGTTTTATTGATGATATGTGTGCAGGCTTTTAGTGTTTAATCTACAAATCATGCCATGCAGTTCAGATTTATAAAATTCTCACATCCATGACATTTCCTGGATGGTAAAAGAATCTTAGAAAACTTGTAACCTTATTACTTGCTTGATATCACCTTTTGTTTTCATTCTTTGCGTTTTAATTTTGCTTTTGCTCCTGCTGTTCATATTTGGTTTGTGTGGAATTCAACTTTCCCTAATTTATTTTTCTTTTTTTTTAAAGAATTATTTTATTTAACTTTTTATTTATTTGTTTATTTATTTATTTAACTAATTTATTTATTTATTTTAATTTGACTAGAGAGGGTCATGGCAATAGAGGGGGAGAGAGAGAAAGTGAGAAAGCAAGCCACCGGGTCCGGGACCTGAAACGTGGTCTGCCCTGTGGGAGTCCAGCGTCCTTAACCACCACACCACCTGCTGGCTTCTTATTTTCCTATTTCTTACTTACAGCTGGCTTTGTGGGCACATGTTACCTATCTCTGTCTTCCTATTGCTAACTTTCTTTTTAATTTGCTATAGGACGTATGTGCTTGCCAGAGACAGAGAGAGAAGGAAAATGAGAAATCAGCCCAGGATGAATGGCCACGCTTCAATTCCTTCTCCTACATTCTCTTTTCAAGATCTTGGGCATGTACACATATGCACTGGCATGTTTTTCTTTTCTTAAGAATTATTTTATCTAACTTTATTTATTTATTCATTTATTTTAATTTGACTAGAGAGGGACAGAGTGAGAGAGGTTAAGTGAGAAAGCAGCTGCCAGGTCCAGGACTCAAACCATGGTTGGCCATGTGGGAGTCCAGCACCTTTAACCACCACACCACCTGCTGGCCATGTGGGAGTCCAGCACCTGTAACCAACACACCACCTGCTGGCCCCACTCGCTGGCATATTTTCAAGCTGCCAGGTCCAGGCTCAGTCAGCCACGTGCGATCCAGCCACCTTAACCACTATGCCACTGGCTGGCCTGTTGGCTTTCATTATGATCAAGATTGATCCCACTCTGGTCATAGAAAATGCAATGACATGTTTAAATGATTTGAAATGGTGACAAAGGAGTGGCTGAGTTCTGGGGACTTGCCTCAGGGGTGCAGCTGGCTAGGGACAGGCCTCCCTCCCCATACAGAAAATCGTTTCCGGACCCTGCGTACTGCACGTTGATGGATTTTCCATTACCACAGAATGTCCTGTAGCCAGACCCAAAGTCCAGAGTGCAGAGCTGTGTCTGCTTCTTGTCGCAGAGGATGAGGCTTGGCCAACTGTCCACTCATGCTACTCTAGTGCCTGGGCACCTGCTTCTCTTGCCTTTTTGTCACTAGAAATGGCCCTGTCATTTCCTGTGTCAACCTGTGTCAACAACTGTCACTTCCTGGTGCAGTCCCCTCTAGATATTTCCTTTCTCCAGGGTGCCCGTTCTTAGCTGCACATTCCCATAGGACTGGGGGTCTGCGACACCTGGCCGGGCCCCTCAGGCTCAGCAGCCCCCGGCCAGTTCTCCATGGAGGTGGGCCCCGAGCACCAGCTGGAGCTACTGGACTCGCTTCCTGCTGTCCGGAGGAGACGGTCGGCCCGTGTCTGCCTCCCACCCGCGGGCATGCTCCGTGGGCTCTAACTCCCGTTCTTTTTTTTTTTGGAGAGGTTTTTGCTATAGGGCGCATGCGCTCGCCAGACAGACAGAGAGAGACAGAGAGATATAAAGCGAGAAATTACCCCCCAGGGGGCATGGCCACGCCGCAATCCCTTCTCCTCCATTCTCCTCTCGGGATCTTGGGCATGCACGCACATGCGTCCGGCGTGAGTTTAAGCCACTGGGTCCGGGACGTGAACCATGGTCGACTATGTGGGAGTCCAGCGACATAGCCATTACGCTAACTGCTGGTCCCAACTCCCCGTTCTTTACCTCAACAGAAGTTTGTATTCTGGAAGTGTGGTCGATAACCAGTCAGAGAGGAAACCATGGGGCTAGAGAAAGCAAGGCTTTTCTAAACCAGGAGTTTTGCTATGTGATGAGCTGGACACCGAGGGCCGGATGGATTTGGGGGTTTCTTTTTCCTTCTCCCTATCTGTCAGCACTGACAAGCACATAGAGTGATTCTAAGTTGACAGAAAAACTCCTGTAGAATGAATTCCTGTGATGTGTGTCAGTAGGAAAAGCACTGAGGCCCTTGGAACGACCTCTGTGGAGTGGCAGGGCCAGGCACCACCATAGCGTGGCACACGGGCGGGGCAGCTATGGGTACATGTCAGGACCAGCACAGCCCAGGACAAGCATTACCGCCGTCTGGATGCCACAGACACGTCCGTGGGCTCTCCTGCCCGCCCTCCCACCACCCTCCCAGAACCAGGCCGCACGGCAGCCTCGGACATTCAGCGCAGGAAGAACTCACGCTGTGGGCCGGAGGTCAGAGAGCGAGGTCAGCGTTGTACTGAGCCCGACCTTGCGGGGTGGGGGAGCTCCAGCCAGCCTGCAGATGAGGTCTAGGCACCACACAAAGAAGGGGCAGGGAGGGGGCGGGAGAGCTGCACCTCCAAGCTTTTGCGGCCCCCATGGCAGCGTCAGTAATGGCGGGGAGGGCACGGGCACGCTGTCTGCCTTTGTGGGCTCTGCAGGGCTTGGAACGGGATCCGCGCTGCCCACAGTGGGGCAGTTCCCGTGCTGTGTGGGCCTCCCTATGAGGCAGGCCGCTGCGTTCTCTTCCGTGGGCTCGGGCTGAATCCACGTGGTCTCAACCCCATGACACACATTTTCACCCTAGCATATAATGTGGCCTTGGCCTGTGCTTGCTTTTCACTCTGGGGGTCCTGAAGCCCACAGCAGGTCCTGGCTCGTGGTGGAGGCCTCAGGCTGATGGCCGGGAGCCTGTGGACCCCGGGTCCTCTGGCATTCAGAGGTAGTGGTAAAGGCCCAGGTGCGGACAGCAGGAGGTGAACGGCAACCAGCAGTCTCCGTCAGCCTACTGGTTCTCTGATACCCTCGCATCTGAACTCTGGATAAAGATCTTCCATGTAAACTCACAGAATTATACACTTAAAAACGGTTAAAATGGGAACAGTGTGAAGAAGAGGCGAGAGCGACCCCCGGACCGACCAAAGCCTGCGCCGCTGCACCCCCATCCAGCGCCTGCGTCCTGCCGTGGTCGCCACCATGCCCAAGAGGAAGGCTGAAGGGGAGGCTGAAGGAGATACAGCCGAGGTGAAGGGCGGACCTCAGGGAAGATGTGCAAGGTTGTCTGTGAAACCTGCTCCTCCACAACCAGAGCCCAAGCCTAAAAAGGCCCCTCAAAGAAGGGAGAGAAGGTGCCCACAGGAAAAGGGAAACGCTGATGCTGGTGAGGATGGGGTAACCCTGCAGAGAGCGGAGATGCCAGCACAGACCAGGCACAGAAAGCTGCAGGTGCTGGAGATGCCGAGTGAAGCGTGTGCATTTGTGATAACTGTGTCCTTCTGGTCACTGCACAGTTTGAAATACTATTTTTTATCATTTATAAAAATGCAGAATTTTGTTTTACCTTTATTTTAAGCTATGTTGTCAGCACACAGAACACTTCATTGTTGTTTTTGGGGAAGGAGCATTTGTCACTAATAGAACGTCTCTGAAGCTGAATTGATTTGGACAACACCTTCCCCTTCTAGTGTTGAGAGACTTCCTCTTGGCTCCCGAGAGGAGGGATTCCCTGACACACAGCCGCCTTGGCACAGGTGCCGTGTGGTGTGGAACACTTAACATTTGCTTTTATGTCCTCTCCCTCTCTGCCTGCAGCATAGACTGAACTCCCTTACACCAGAGACCTGTGGGACCTGACCACAGAGAATTGGTTATAACAGGATATCAGGCAATCCAGACTTTCCAGTGACATTGCAATGGCGTCCTTCAAAAGAGCAGCTGTTCCTTTTCTGTGTTGTTGGGTCTTCAGGTTGATATTCTGCCATTTTCATTTCCCGAAAGTCAGGGTCGGCTCGTGAAAAGTTGTTAAACATGCTAAACGTGAAATGTCAACCCTCACCCTAAGCTTTCCGTGTTCAGAGCATCACATGAAGACTTCACTGGGTTTTATAGTGGCTTTCTGTTCTGTAGTCCATTAAAGAAGGGAGTTTGAAAGTCATTGTATACTGTTAACGATTGTCTGCCCACGTCCTGCCTGAATACCATGATTGTTTATGAGAAGTATCTTTTCTTTTTTTTTTTTTTTTTTTTTTTTTTTTGTGGAGAGGTTTTCGCTATAGGGTGCGTGCGCTCGCCAGACAGACAGAGAGAGACATAGAGACAGAAAGCGAGAAATCACCCCCCAGGGGGGATGGTCACGCCGCAATCCCTTCTCCTGCATTCTCCTCTCGGGATCTTGGGCACACACGCACACGCGCCCGGCGTGAGTTTAAGCCACTGGGTCCGGGACACGAACCTCGGTCGACTACGTGGGAGTCCAGCGACATAGCCATTACGCTAACTGCTGGTTCCCGAGAAGTATCTTTAATAAAGCTGGATACAGTTTGGCTTGGGGAAAAAAAAGGGTTAAAATGACACATTTTATGTCATGTGTACTTAACCACAATGAAAATAAATTAAATTTCAAACTAATAGCTTTTGCCACTTTCCTCACTGCTTTGGAGAGGGATGAATTTAGGAGTTTCCTACGTCACCATGATCTGATAAGATTCCATTTTAACAATTGCCATGTTTCACAACTGCTATGAAAAACATACCAGGCCAGCCAGTGGCATGGTGGTTAAGGCACTGGATCCCACGTGACTGAAGCGTAGTTCAAGTCCGATCAGTGGCTCTGCTAAAGAAGTGGGTGCATGTGTTTGTGTGCCCAAAGCCCCCAGAGGAGAGTGGAAGAGAAGGAATTCTAGCCTGGCAGTCTCCCTTAGGAGAGTGTTTTCTCCTCTCGCTGCCACAGGGCATATGCCCCATAGCAAACTAAAAAACTAATTGGAAAAAAAAAAAAAAACCACATCAGTTTCGTGCTCTGAAACTGGAACCAACCCTAACTCCCCACAGCTGCTTCACCATTCCACCAAACCCCAAAGCCCCGTCCCTAGGCCTGGAAGGCTCCTGTGGGGCAGGTCACGTGGGCCGCTGGCCTCTGCCCAGCAAGCAGGAGACAGCCAGGTTGAGGCCTCCCGAGCCCCGCCCAGACCAGGGACTTCAGCAGGGAGGCCTGTGGCAGGTGGGCTGGGGGCTGGGGCTGCAGTGCGGGGCCGCACAAGGCCCTGAACAGGGAGTGTGGCTTCGCGTCTATTGCCAGGGTGCGGGAGACACAAACCTGGCCCCATCCGCACACCTAAGGGGCAGGTGGGCTCAGCTGGGGCGAGGAAGGACCAGCCTGCCTTGGGCTCCTGGACAGAAAGCCCCTGAGCCCTGGGCCCGTCCTGTGTGACCTGCTCCTGTGTGACCCGACGCTCAGTCGTTCCTTCCACCCTCCTGAGTCCCCACCCATTTCAGCAACATGAAAACACCAGGAAACAGTAACTTCTGAGAAACAGAAACTGCAGGGGGAAGGGGAGGCCCACTGAGCACCCTCCCAGCATCCGGACCCCACTGCCGGTCCAGGCTGCGCCATGAGCCACACTTCCCCGACCTTCGCTCACACCTGCTTCTCCCAAAGCCAGGACATGATCAAAGAGGAGCATGAGGTGTCCATGCTGGGGCCACCCCAAACCTCCACTGCCGTGACGTCCACCGTGGTCAACATCCACAGCGAGACCTCGGTGCCCGACCACGTGGTCTGGTCCCTGTTCAACACCCTCTTCATGAACTGGTTCTGCCTGGGCTTCATCGCGTTCGCCTACTCCGTGAAGGTGCGTGTGGGCCGGGACGTGAGGGCGGCCGTGCCCAGGGCAGTGCCGGGAGCCTGCTGGGGTGGCCCCTGGGGTGTGCGGGCTGTGTGAGTTTGTGCTGTGTGCGTGTCTCACTTGTGTGTGCGTGCCCTGAGCAGCTGTGTATAATCCGTGTCTCACTTGTGTGCGCGTGCCCCGAGCGGCTGTGTGTAATCCGTGTGTCTCACTTGTGTGTGCGTGCCCTGAGTGGCTGTGTGTAATCCGTGTGTCTCACTCGTGTGTGCGTGCCCTGAGTGGCTGTGTGTAATCCGTGTGTCTCACTTGTGTGTGCGTGCCCTGAGTGGCTGTGTGTAATCCGTGTGTCTCACTTGTGTGCGCGTGCCCTGAGTGGCTGTGTGTAATCCGTGTGTCTCACTTGTGTGCGCGTGCCCTGAGTGGCTGTGTGTAATCCGTGTGTCCGGGGCCTGGGGACCTTTCCCTGTGCAGGCACCGGCCGGGGCTGGAGTGCTGGGGGGGTTGGGGTCAGGTTTGTCACCCCACCCACCGTGAGCCCCGAGGCAGGACCAGAAATCACAGCCTTCCACTCCCGAGTGGCAGCCAGGCTCTGCCAGAGTGCAAGGGGGACGCACAGGGGCGTCGCCCACGGGGGTGAGCGGCCAGCGCTGAGGCCACAGCCCAGGGGAGAGGAGCCTGGTGACCTGCGAGTGTGAGGACGGGAGAGGGAGGTCCCCAGTCTGTGTGTGTGTGTGTGTGGGGGGGGCTGAGGCACAGCACTAGGCTCTCACCTGACACACCCAGGTCCCCTGACCACCTTGTCTCCCCCAGTCTAGGGACAGGAAGATGGTGGGCGACGTGATCGGGGCTCAGGCCTTTGCCTCCATCGCCAAGTGCCTGAACATCAGCGCTCTGACCATCCAGCTCCTCGTGGTCCTCGCGGTTGTCATCCTTGTGATTGTTATTTTCACTGCTGCTCGCGCAAGGGTATTAATCTAAGCCATGTCGGAGACGAGGAAGTACCCTGAAGTCTAACAGCAGCTGCCCTGGAATGAGGCCCCTGTCCCCGCCATCCCCTCCCGCCTGTGCCTGGCTGTGGTCCTCTCCCCTTTTGTACTCACATGTCTGCCTACGATGCGGTTCAATAAAGTGCACGTGTAGGTAACGAGGCTGACATCGGCTGTGCAGGGGACATGCTGAGGGTCCCAGCCAGGTCCTGAGCCTGCGCCCAGCCCCGGCCCCTGCTGTGGCGCGGAGGGCGGGCAGGTCCTGGCTGGGTGGTTCCTGGCCTCCTGCTGGGGGCAGCAGCTGGACGGAGGACCTGAGTGGGGTCTCGTCACCCTGAGGTCCGAGTCCTGACCAAGGCTGCCCCGTGTCCAGGATGGCCCGGCCTCACTCTCATTGGCAGGGGCAGCCACCGAGTGGACAAGTGGCACCCGGCCCCGCGGGGACACCTGGGGCGCTGGTGTCTGCGGCAGCCGAAGGAGCCGGGCGCTGTCCCTCCTGGGCCCTCTGCCCTCTGTCCTGCTGCTGCCTCTTCAGTCCCCAGGGTTTGTTCAGAAGCCCTGAGGTCTGCAGCACCCGTTCCTTGACAGCAAACCGGCCTGGCGCCTCCCGGTGGAAGAGGCGCCCAGTGCCCAGGGTCTCCCAGCACACTGGGACCCTCAGGCAGTGGCCTTGACCTCTGCCCCCGCTGGAGCAGCACTCTATGGAGGTGGGGGCTGGGCCCTCCCACGGCCCTGGGGGATCCTGGCTGGCCAGGGCTCCAGCATGGGCCCTCCCACCTTCAGCCAGTGGCCCCCCAGCCTGGAGTTCTCCCATCTGTCCGGATCCACCTGGAGTGGGGTGGGGTGGCGGGTCGGTGCCCAAACACCCACGGCCCCTTTCCCTTGCGCAGCCTGCAGGGGAGACCCCGCGCAGGGCGATGGGCGCTCACAGGGGCCCCTGCCTGGGCCCTACGTGTGAGGCCGAGGAGGGACCGAGGCCGGGCACGGTCGGGAGCCGGCGGGAGGAAGCGGGCACTCAGGCCTCAGGGCGTGAGGACCAGCCTGCTTGGGGGCTGGAGGCCCGCGGCACCCCTGGGGCCTGGCACGGCACAGGCGGCGAGGCAGGGGGCGCTGCCGCCGACCAGACCCCGCCCCGATTCGGAGGGGTCCCCGATGGGCCGCGCGGGGCAAGCGCCTGGGCGGTCAGCTTCGGGCAGAAGCCCCCTCCCACTGCGGGAACCTGAGAAGAGGATCCCGCCGGGTGGGGAAGACCCTGGGCGGACAGCGGGGACCGGACCCCGGCTCCGGGAACTGCAGGAGCGGCCGCGGCGCCGGCAGGGGAGCAGCGGGCGGAGCGCGGGGGAGCCGTCCTGGGCGCGCCTCCTCGGCCTCCGGCTGCTGCTGGTGGAGAGCTCCGGGCGGCCACCCGGGCCGCTGCCTCCCGGAGCAACGTGCGAGGGCGAGGAGGGCGGGAGGACGATCGCTGGCAGGGGAGCAGGGCGGGGACGGCGAGGGAGGGCGTGGGGAAGGGGTCGTGGGCCGGAGCCGAGGGAGGGAGCCCTGGGGACGGGGCCGTGGGGACGGGGCCGTGGAGACGGGCCTTGCGGATGGGCCGTAAGGATGGGCTGTGGGACAGTGCTAGGGAACTCAAATCAGGTTGGCTCACCCAAGCGCTATAAAACCAAGGTATAGGGACCAGCAGTTAGCGTAATGGCTATGTCGCTGGACTCCCACGTAGTCAACCGTGGTTCGAGTCCCAGACCCGGTGGCTTAAACTCATGCTGGACGCGTGTGCGTGCGTGCCCAAGGTCCCAAGAGGAAAATGGAGGAGAAGGGATTGCAGCGTGGCCATCCCCTCTGGGGGGTGATTTCTCGCTTTCTATCTCTCTGTCTCTCTCTGTCTGTTTGGCGAGCGCACGTGCCCTATAGCAAAAAAACCTCTCCATAAATAAATAAATAAAATAAAAATAAAAATAAAAATAAAACCAAGCCATAGGCACAAGGTGTGATGTACAGCTTTATTGCAAAGCACAAAGCAAGGAGAGCTGACAGCTCATGCTGAAAAGACCTGGTCTCCCCAAGATGTTCCCCACAAGCATTTTTAAGGGCAAAATTAGGGGTAGAGTTTCCAGGTGCGTGATCAGTTCAGTGACTGGTTTAAGAGGTGTGATCATCTCTTCCGCATTCTTGATCCCTGAAGCCTTAGATGATCAGTGCTCTGTTCCGGGAGGGGGTGATCATCAGGTCTGTGGTGCAGACCTTTCAGCCTGGAAGTGATGTGGTCAGTGACCATTGTCCTACAAAACATCGTAAGGTATGTGTTACACAAAACTTCTACCTCTTAATTCCTACAGTTAAGAAACTGATTTCTTCGACAAAGAGGAAAGTTACAAGCTTCTTTTTAGTACATTAAAGTGATGGTTTTTAGATAATCGTCATCTATTACTACAGGAAGGTGTGGTTTGCTGTAAGCCAGGTTATACATTCAAATAGTGATCTCAGGGAGGGTTTGGGTGTAGTCAGGGTCTAGAGACTTGAATGTAGCATCTACATTTAAATGGACCTCTCTTGTCAGTCAATCCAGATAGTTTTAGTTCTAACCAGTTTTCATTTTGGGAACTTACACTTTCTTCTAAAAAATAATAATAAAAAAGAATCTGAAGGTTCACTCCTTTTAGAGGGTCACAGCTCGGTTTCAATGGGGCGGTAGGGACAGCCTGGCCGAGAGCACTGTAGCCCGGTGGTGGCTATGGGCCGGGCTGGACCATGGGCGGAGCAATGGCGCCGGGACACGGGAGAGGGTCTTCCAGATGTCTTTCCACCCTGCTCCCCTGGGAACATTTTCTTCCCGCCTCAGCCCGGGGCTCCCTCAGCCCTGGAGGGAAACCTACCCGCGGGCTCATGAGGCTGCTCAGCCAGAGTGGTCCGGAGGAGGACACCGGTAAGGACCACGTGCACCTGGACTGACACCTTCTGGCTGTTCCAGCGGGGACTCCTGAGGGTCCCTGTGGAGGGCCAGCCCTGCGGCCGGCCGCAGTGACCACGCTGTCCTGTTCCGCAGGCAGGGGAGGCCAAGACTGCCACTGTCCTGGAAAAAGGCCCGGAAGAGTCTGAAGGCCTGTGATCAGGAGAATGGACCCGCAGGCTGAGGTATGCCCACACTAGGGGAGAGGGCTCCCCTGAAGGCCACCTGGTGGTGACGCCCCCAGATGCGATGCTGAGCCCAGGAAGACAGAGGCAAAGGCTGCACCAGGGGACCGGGGGACCGGGTATAGGCGGTCAGGGATAGCGAGGGCCTAGGGAAAGTGCTGATGGGTCTCCTCCCGGAGTGGGGGATGGAGTGGGAACTGGCCCCAGAATCCCTGGTGGGGTGGGGTATTCCCCTCTGCAAGCCCGGGGCTACCGGGTGTGCATCTCAGCAGTACACAGGAGAGTCACCAAAGTACTGTAATATCTTTTGTTCTACAAATGAAACTTAGAGACAGGTCCTCCAGAACAAATTATTCCATTATGGGAATATTAAAAAAAAGTCACAATCTGAGTGTAGGCTAAGAAAAAAAAAATCTAGGCTTACACCAGAGGAAATCAAGATATGGGAGCTTTTGGGGACCAGCAGGTGGCGTGGTGGTTAAGGCGCTGGCCACTCCCACATGGTTGACCATGGTTCGAGTCCTGAATCTGGTTGCTTGCTTTCTCACTTCCTCTCTCTCTCTGTCTGTGTCTTTGTCTGATCAAATTAAAAATAAATGAATGAATAAATAAAATTAAATAAATAATTCTTTTTAAAAATATGGGAGCTTTTATTTATTTAATTAATTTTTTAGAGGTTTTTGCCTTCGGGTGCATGTGCTCAAGGCAGAGGAAGAGAGAGACAGATAGACAGACACAATGAGAGGGAAAGTGAGAATTTCTTCTCCTCTTTTCTTCTTCTTCACAATTTCTTCTCTTCCATTCTCCTCCTGGGATCTTAGGCATGCATGCACATGTGCCTGGTACAAGTTTCAAGCCACCTGGTCTGGGACTTGAACCGTGGTCAGCCATGTGGGAGTCCAGCTATGTAACCACTAATACATATGATATATATATTAAAAAAAATGCATTGGTAGTTAAGATGACTGGATCCCACATAACCTACTCTGTGATCTGAGTCCTGGACCTAGGGACTTGAAAAATGTGCCAGGCACGTTTTGTACATTAGCTCTCTCTTTAGGCTCTGTGCGCTGTTAACGTCACGCCAGGAGTCTGAGTGGCTGGGTCCAAAAGCTGAACCCTGTATTAAAGACCGAAGGTACAATCTGAGCAGGCGATGGTATCTGGAACACCAGTGGCGTTTGTTACCAGGTACACTAAGGGGTCAGTGAGTACATAAAGACATTGGGGTCGGACGTGGTGGTTGAGGTGTGGTGGTTGAGGTACTGGGTTCTCACATGGCTCATCATGGTTCAAGCTCTGGACCTGGCGACTTGAAATGCAAACCAGGTACACGTGTGTGGGTGACCAAAATCCCAAGAGGAGAATGGCAGAGAAGGAATTGCGGCATGGCCACCCTCACTGGGTGTGTTGGGGAGGTCTGATTGCTCACTTTCCCTCTCTCAGTCTTTCTCCGGAAAGCACACAAGCCCTATGACAAAAAATAAAAGAAAAAGAAAATGAAAGAGAGATTGGGTCTTTTTTGGAGAGGTTTTTGCTATAGGGCTCATGTGCTCACCAGACAGACAGAGAGAGACAGAGAGACAGAAAACGAGAAATCACCCCCCAGGGGGGATGGTCCCTTCTCCTCCATTCTCCTCTAGGGATCTTGGGCACACACACACATGCGCCCAGCGTGAGTTTTAAGCCACCGGGTCCGGGACGTGAACCATGGTCGACTACGTGGGAGTCCAGTGACATAGCCATTATGCTAACTGCTGGTTCCCAATTTGATATAGACCCAACAATCAGAAAGGCTTTCACTTTCAGAGACCAGTAGGTGGCGTGGTGGTTAAGGCACTGGACTTCCACATGGCTGACCACAGTTTGAGTCCTGGACCTGTCTGCCTAAAATTCATGTGGGGCGTGTGTGCATGCATGCCCCAAATCCCAAGAGGAGAATGGAGGAGAAGGGATTGCGGTGTGGCCATCCACCCTGGTGGGGTGATGTCTTGCCTTCTGTCTCTGTCTCTCTGGCAAGCAGAAGCACCCTACAGCAAAAATCTCTCTAAAAAAAAAGAAAAAGAAAAAGAAATTGTGCCAGGTGCATGTGCATGCATGCCCAAAATCCCAGGAGGAGAATGGAAAAGAAGGGATTGTGGGGTGGCCATCCCTTCTGGTGGGTGATTTCTCACTTCCCTCTCACTGTCTCTGTCTCTCCTCTCTAGCACATGCGCCCGATGGAGGGAAATGCTTTTCACTTTCAGCAAGGGGCAAGGAAATGTGGATAAAGGTATTTGTCCTTCCAGGAAACAGGAAGACAGTAAAGCAAAGAATCGTGGTGGAGCCCGTCTGGACGTCCCGGGCGACCCGTTCACACCGAGCGGCATCTGTTCCAGGCCTAGATATTTTTAGTTTTAATTCATTGACAGGAGTCCAGTCAGCAGTGGCGCCTTCTTGAAATGAGATAAATGTCCAGGAATCACCTCTTTTAAGCTAAGACCTGGGGTGGGCTTTCCCAGCGAGGCTGAGGTGCGTCTGTAACTGTCTTTTCCAGTGGACCAATGACCTGGCTTGCAGGTTAGGGTGTTTCAGTTCGTCACCCCCAGGCGTGCACTGTGCAGAGTGTAATGTACACCCCTCGCTCTGACTATGCCTTTGCAGTCTCGCCTTTTGTGAACTGAAGGTCAAAAGAGTGGGGCACCAAATACACGGGACATCACATGGTGAGAGTTTCGGCCAGTGGAAGGGGGAGCCCTTAGATTTAAACATTCTATAGGCAAAGCTTTTGGCCAGGACACTTGCAAAATGTCCATACATTTTGCTGATTGAGTCTTAAGAATATCACTTGTGGAATCAACTAGTCCAGATGACGGGATGACAAGCACAAGGAAGGTGTAAGACCAGCCAAATGGCCCATACCCAGGTGGCAATTTGTCCAGTGAAGTAGGTCCCTCTTGCTGTGGTGCTCAAGGGAGTGTCTCCAGTAGGGTTTTTTGTAATAGAACTTTAGCCGCTGTTAAAGTGGCGGCCTCTCTTCAAGAGAACGCTTTAACCCAGTCGGAGAATGTGCAGATTGTACCTAGAACGTGTGTATGCCAGGTGAGGGGAGCAACTGGACAAAGTCCATCCGCCAAACCGCCATTGCTCATTAGAATGTCACAGTGCCCAGGGGCTGTGCAGGCTGACTTTCTGGGCTAGAACTTAGGACTGGGGCGGGGGCGGGGCAGGTGAAGACTAACCAGTACATACTGTCAGCAGCTCAGTTAGCATTTCTCCACCAATACTGTTCTTTTTTCTTTTTTTAGAGAATTATTTAATTTAATTTATTTATTTGAATTTGACCAGAGAGAGAGGAAGTGAGAAAGCAAGCCACCAAGTCTGGGACTCAAACCATGGTTGGCTATGTGGGAGTCCAGAACCTTAACCACTGTGCTACCTGCTGGCCTCAACAATGGACATTTTATAGAGTTTGGCAGGACAGGCTTGTTATTTGTCTAAACCGGAATCCAATTCTTTTTTGAGAAGTTTTTGCTATAGGGTGTGTGCGCTTGCCAGAAAGAGTGAGAGACAGAGAGACAGAAAGTGAGAAATCACCCCCCATAGGGGATGGCCATGCTATAATCCCTTTTCCTCCACTCTCCTCTTGGGATCTTGGGCACGCATGCACACGTGCCCGGCGTGAGTTTAAGCCACTGGGTCCGGGACTCGAACTGCGGTCGACTACATGGGGGTCCAGCGACATAGCCACTACACTAACTGCTGGTCCCATAGAATCCAATTCTTTTTGATCATTTAACTTGTAGCCTTCCTCCTCTCATTTGTGTATGTGTTGTCTTTTATATTTTATTTTATGTTATATTATATTATATTTTATTTTTTAAAAATAGTGCCTCAGTGTGTTGCAATCCTCCTGTCTCAGCCTCCTAAGTAATTGGGACTACAGGTGCCTTCTGTGCCTGGCTTTTTTTTCCCTCTTTCTTTCTTTCTTTCTTTCTTTCTTTCTTTCTTTCTTTCTTTCTTTCTTTCTTTCTTTCTTTCTTTCTTTCTTTCTTTCTTTCTGTTAGGCAGGCTGGGCATTGAACCCTGATACCCCTGCCTCAATGTGGATGTAGCCTGCCAGTCAGCAGCACCCAGCGTAAGCTTCCAGGGCCAAGCAATCTCCATTTTTGTTTTTCTGGTTCTGGTGCCCGATTTCGTTCTACCTTAGTAAGTGTTTAAAATTCATCATTTGAATTATTTTAGTTGAGCCATAACAGAGATTTGACCAGTAGGACTTTTTTTTTTTTTAGATTGTTTTTCCCTTAGGGCGTGTGCGCTTACTGGATAAGAGAAAGAGACAGTGAGAGGGAAAGTGAGAAATCACCCCATTCTCCCCTCAGGATCTTGGGCATGCATGCACATGCGCCCAGTGTGATTTAAGCCACTGAGTCCAGGACTTGAACCACGGTCAACCACGTGGGAGTCCAGAGAAATACCCGCTACGCCATCTGCTGGTCCCTGATCAGTGGGACGTCTAAGGGCAACATTTTTTGCAGCATTACCAGCAAGGTGATCTCCTTTAGTGTCCAAAGATGCTAATTTCAAATGGCCTGGAACCTGAGTAACGGTCAGAGCCGTGGGTAACTGAGTGACGTCTGGTCAATCTTTCATGTACGGCCCGTTCTTTGTCTTGTCTCCACTGGAAGTGAACGTACTATGCCTCCATAACAGTCACAAAACAGAAGCAGCTCCAGATGCCTACCTGCTATCTGCATAAGTACTAGAACCTCCCTCGTTAGCAAGACAGCAGGCTCGAGTAAGGGCAGAGAGCTGCACCTGGTACTCGAAGCAGCTGAGAATGAAGTAGCTGCCCTTACAGGGTGGAAGTGAGAGGTCATGCCGTCACCTGCACGTTATTTGCAATGTCATGTCTTCAGTATGAGCCATTTGTGAACCGGGGTAATGCAGCATTGTCTAAGGGAGTTTCCTGCAAGTCCTTTGGAGGAGTTAACAGGTGATTCAGGGCTGGCTCATGGCATGGTTGTTCAGGCAGCCAGATCCTACATGACTGATTACATGGGTTTGAACACCAAACCCGGAGCCTTGAGAAACAGTGCACGTGTGCCCCAAGTCCCGAGGAGGGTGAGGTGGAGCAGAGGAACTGTGGTGTGACCATTCTCCACGGGGTTTCTTTCTCCTCTCCTTCTGCTTTCTAGCTACAGATGTGTCCTCTAGCAAAAAAATAAATAAATAAAGTGTTCTATTAAAGTCAGTCATCTGATGGGGCCAGCAAGTAGTGTGGTGGTTAAAGCTGGACTCTCGCATGGCCAGCCATGGTTCAAGTCCTGGACCTGGTGACTTCTTTTCTCACTTTTCCTCTCTCTCTCTCTCTGGTCAAATTGGAAAATAATAATAATAATAATAAAGTTAAAATAAAATGATTTTTAAAAAACGCTAGTCATCTGGCATCTTGTCCAAGGGAAAAGGAGGAGGGTCTCAGAATTGAGATTTCATAAGAGGGGAGCAACTAGCGGAAAGTGTTGAGCAGGATGAGAACATGAAAGAGCTTCCCCAGGGGTCAGCAGGTGGTGTGATAGTTAAGGTGCTGGATTCCCACATGGCTGACCATGGTTCGAGTCTCTGACCCAGTGGCTTGAAAATCATGTTGGGCACGTTGCATGTGTACACAAAATCCTGAGAAGAGAATGGAGGAGAGACTGTAGTGTGGCTATCTCCCGGGAGGGAGGGGTGATTTCTCACTTTCCCTTGTTCTGTCTCTCTCTGGGCTAGTGCATGTGCCTGATAGAAAAAACCTAAACAACAACACAACACGACAAAACGAAACAAAACCCCGCGGAAACCACTTCCATAGCATGGAGCACAAAAAGGGTAGGGCCAGCAGGCGGCACAGAGGTTAAGGCAGGTGGATCCCACGTGGCCAACTGAGAGGTTTGACTCCCAGACCCGGTGGCTTGAAAATCACACTGGGCATGTGTGCATACATGCCCAAAATTTGAGAGGAGAGTGGAGGAGAAGGGACCGTGGCTATCCCCTTTGGGAGGGGATGTCTCACTGTCCCTCTCTGTCTCTGGTGAGCGCACATGCCCTATCACAGAAACAAACGGCGTGGCCTGGGGAGGTCCCATGACTATTTCTGTGGCGGACTTGGCCAACGGAGGGGTAGCAGGACCTGCTTTCGGACCAAGGAGGTAGCCGAGGGCAAACAGGCCCAGGTGCTGGCCACAGAGCCTTGTCAGTGATAGCTCGATGCTGTTGAGTTCAGACTCCAGGGGCATTTCTTTCCTTTTCATACACAAAACGGAAGAATGGGAGTTGATAATTAGGGTGGCCTAAGACTGAGAGATTTAGTTATTGCTTTTTTAATCTATCAAAAACCACATCATTAGGGTCTGTCCAAACAATGAGGTCAGATTTGGTGTGTTTAAAAAAATATATATTTATTTAATTTTATTATTATTATTATTATTATTATTTTTTCAATTTGCTATAGGGCACACGTGCTCATGAGAGAGAGAGAGAGAGAGAGAGAGCGAGCGAGCACGCTTCCAGGTTTTGGGACTTGCAGACTTGAATTGTAGTTGGTCGTGTGGGAGTCCAACGCCTTAACCACCACACCATGTGCTGGGCCCCGGATCAGTGTCTTTAAGGAAAGCATATAAAGTTGAGGGTCCAGGTGTGGCTGTGGCCCATGAACCTGAGAACCTCGCTGACTTGGTGAAAGGATTTCAAGTCTCCCAGGTGCCTTAAGGAGTGGAGAGGGTTAATTCAGTGTCTCTGTCTCCCTGGCACTGGGTTGTTCAGTGTTACACCACACCTTAATGGGGAGGCGCCTTAAAACTTCCAGGTGCGGGACCAGCAGTTAGCATAATGGCTATGTCGCTGGATTCCCATGTAGTCGACCGCGGTTCAAGTCCCAGACCCAGTGGCTTAAAACTCACTCCGGGCGCGTGTGCGTGCGTGCCCAAGATCCTGAGAGGAGAATGGAGGAGAAGGGATTGCGGAGTGGCCATCCCCCCTGATTTCTCGCTTTCTGTCTCTCTGTTTGTCTCTGTCTTTCTGGTGAGCACATGCACCCTATAGCAAAAACCTCTTAAAAAAAACCAAAACTCCCAGGTGCTTAAGATGTGCTGTCTCCTCCTCCCTTTTTCTTCTCGGGATAGCCAGCCCCTCCTTGGCCTAGCTGCAGATGGCCGACTTCCCGTTCTAAGTCTCTGCCTGCAGATGTGGAGATTGAGACCGTCTCTTGCTGACCCTGCAACACCAGCGTCTGAGTAGACGGTGGATCGAAGTGGCCAGATCAGATGGTCAGAGATAGCGATGGAACAGTCCAGAAACAGAAAGGCCAAGGGGCATACTGTCCCAGAACCGCCCTCAGTAGCCGACGATAACTCTTTGATTTCACCCCAAACCCAATAAAAAGCTCCTCATCCCCACCCTTTGGAGCTGATGCAGCTCTCCGCATCTGGGCTCTTTCCGCCCTCTGGAAAGTGAATAAATTCGTTTTTACCCTTTTCTCTCTGACTCTGAATTCTTTCGCAGCCGGCGACCAAGGCTGCCCTTCCTGGCAGGTTGCAGAGATCACCCTGCAGTTGGTGCTTAGCTTTGGTTTGGAAGCTGTTGGATGCCTTGTATCAATTCTGGATCTAAGTGTTGCCCGCTTCCACTGGCCAGACTTTTTACTTTGAAACCTCATGACCTGGGACCAGCAGATAGCATAATAGTTGTATTGCTGGACTCCCACATGGCCAACCGCGGTTCAAGTCCCAGACCTAGTGGCTTAAAACTCACGCTGGGCACTTGTGTGTGAATGCCCAAAAGCCCAAGAGGAGAATGGATTGTAAAGTGGCCATCCCCTTGCTGGGGTTGATTTCTCGTTTTCTGTCTCTCCAGTGAGAGCACATGCCCTAAGCAAAAATCTCTCTTCAGGAAAAAAAAAAAGAGAAGAAACCTCATGACCTTTAGCATGAAGAGTTCAGTGAGTGTCTGATGTCTTCCTCGCATACTCGGGGAGAGCGCAGAGCAGGGCCAGCCACGCGCTGCCCTACAGTGGAGCTGCCGCAGACCGTCCCGTTGCTTCATAGCTGAACACCCAAGTCTGGGTGACTTACGGGGAGCGAAGGGTTATTCAGCTCACGGTTTGGTCCACAGGCCAGGGGCTGTGTCTGACGAGAGCCCCCTTGTAGGGGAGTCCTTTCTGCATAGTCTCAAAACAGCACGGGCAGTGCGGGGCGTCCCATGGCGAGCCAGCAGGAGCAGGCCTAATGTCTGTGTGTCTGTTCTTGTAAACTTCCCAGGAGCCCACCATGGAGGCCCCAGCCTGCTGTCCTCTCCCAGTCCTAGTCACCTCCCAAAGGCCCCACCTTCGAACACCATGGTCTGATTAGTTTTTGGCCTCGATCCCATCACAACCATAAATCAACACACGGATGTGGGGGAGACACATTCTAACCATAGCAGGACACATTCTTCAGGCCAGCGTTCCAGCCCACAGTGCTGCTAATGACAGAAATGCTGGAAACCACGTGATTACAAGGGTAGACGTTTATTCAGTTCATGGTTTGCAGGGCCAAGGTTCAGGGGCTGCATCTGGGGAGGGTCTTCTTGTTTGTGAATAACATGCCGGAGGATGTCACATGTCAAGATGTGTGTCTATGTCTGAATCTTCTTATAAATCCACACTTTTCCAAATGGGGCCTCACACTGATGCCAGATCACTTCCCCAAACCCCGTCTTTCAACACCATAATTGAATTAGGCCCTCACCTTCTCAGCACCATTACAATGCTGTTTTTTCATACATGAATTTGGGGAGCACACATTCAAACCACATCATTCCACCCTAGCCCCCTAAATTCATTTAATTTTCTCATACAAAATACTTCCATCCCATTCCGATGTCCCCCAAAGTTTTAATTAATTGCAATGCCAACCCAAAAGTCCAAAGTGCAGCTGTGAGCCTGTGAACTCAACTAAATCAAAACAAATTACATGCTGGGGCCAGTATGTGGCACGGTGGTTAAAGTGCTGGACTCCCACATGGCCAGACCTGGAGGCTTGCTTTCTCACTTTTCCTTTCTTTCTCTGTATCTCACTCTGGTCAAATTAAAAAATAATAATAATAAATAAAGTTGAACAGATAATTAAAAAGAAACACACAAATTACATATTTTCAACATACAATGGTGGGAGAAACAGGGGGTAGACATTCTCACTCCACAAAGAGGTAGGAGTATCAGGCCCCAAGCAAGACTAAAACACAAGAGGACAAACATTAAGTCTTAAAACTCTCAACCTTTCACTCCATGTGTCACATACTTTTTTTTAAGAGAGATTTTTGCTGTAGGGCACATGTTCTCACCAGAGAGACAGAGAGAAAAGGAGAGACAGAAAGTGAGGAATCACCTCCCGCAGAGGAATTGGCCATGCTGCAGTCCCTTCTCCATTCTCTCTGGATTTTGGGCATGCACGCACACACACCCGGAGTGAGTTTTTTATGTTGCCAGGTCTGGGACTCGAACTATCGCCAACTATGTGGGAGTCCAGCGAGCAACCATTACGTCCCACATGTCACATTCTGATCACACTGTAGGGTCTGGGCTCCCAAAGCGTCAGGCGGCCTTACCCCATTTTGCTGGGCTCAGTCTACCCTTCAGCTCTCTGTTTAAGGCCTCAGACCTGTAGTTCTCCCACACTGGTGGGGAGAGCTGTGACTCTCCAGTGTTTGAGTCTTAAGGGTGTCCCCAGCCCTGCAGCTCCAGTAGCCTTGCCCTGGTAGGAGTTTCTGCAGCAGGTCGAACCCCGTATTCCCACTTGGCATTATCCTACTGGGGGCTCTGGGTGGTGGGTTCTACCTTTATGACAAGTCTCTGCCTAGGCCCCGGGTGGTCTGAGACACGGTCTGAAACGTGGGTGGAGGCTCACACAGACACAGCTCTTGAATTCTGCAAGCTTGCAGGCGTTATCTCCGCGGGCGTCCTACCAAGATCTGCCGTTTGCGCAGCGCGAGTACCGGCCTTGACGGTTCCTGGTCAAGCTTTCCTCAGGCTGCTTGAACCACAGCCTGGGCTGAGGAGCACTGCACCCGAAGGTGCCTGGGAGACAGTGTCCTGAGGCCCCGGCAGGTCTCCCACCCAGGCCTCTGGGCCTGTGATGGGAGGGGCAGCCCTACCCTTGGGGCCATTTCTCCATCCTCTTGAGACTGGCAACTGGACCTCCTCTCTTCAGCAGACTGCAGGGCAGCCACACTCGGCATTCTTTGCCAAACACGCTTCGTTCTTTGCATGATCAGGTTGTGAATTTTTCAAAAATTCCAATTCTGCTTCTCTGTGCCCCCACTTAAAAATCACCAGGGAGCAGCCTGAACACTGTTGTTTAGAACTTTCTTCTGCTAAACACCCCAGGTCAGCATTCTTAAGTTCACCTTCCCAAAAGCTTTAGGGCATGAACCGAATGCAGACAAAGTTTTGCAATTATGTTTTCCTCGTATTCATCTAAGCCCTTACCTGGGTGCCTTTTATTAGCCCTGTTACAACCATTTAATCTTTAAGAAGTTCCAAAGTTTCCCTAGTCTTTTTATCTTCTAACTCCCCACCAGAATTCCCCTTAACGTGTTCTAGCCACCCCCTCCCCCCTCTTTTATTTTTTTGAGAGATTTTTGCTATAGGGCGTATGTGCTTGCCAGAAAGACAGAGAGAGAGAGAAAGTGAGAAATCATCCCCCAGGGGCATGGCCACGCCGCAATCCCTTCTCCTCCATTCTCCTCTCGGGATCTTGGGCACGCAGGCACATGCGCCTGGCGTGAGTTTAAGCCACCGCTGGTCGACTACGTGGGAGTTGAGCGACATAGGCATTATGCTAACTGCTGGTCCCGCCCCTCCTCCCTTTTAACTTCCTCATTCAAATTCTTCCAACCTCTGCCCATTACTGCGTTCAAAAGCCACTTCCACATTTTCAGGTATTTGTTATTAACAGCACCTCATTCTTGCAGTACTAACTTTTGTTTTAGTAGGTTGTGTTGCTTAATAACTGATTAACTAAAATTAAGTGTTTTTTTGCTTGTTTTGTTTTGCCTTAGGGTCCGTGTGCTCACCAGAGACAAAAAGAGAGATAGAAAGAGAGGGAAAACGAGAAATCACTCCCCCGCCCTCCCCCAGAAGGATGGCCACACAGTGATCCCTTCTCCTCCATTCTCTTCTTGGGGTTTTGGGCATACATGTACATGTGTCTGGTGTGGAGTCGGCCATGTAGGATACAGTTGCCTTAATCCCCATGCCACCTGCTGACCCCCAGAAACTAGGTGATTTTTAAGATTCAAAGTTCATTTAATTCATGGTTTGGAGGTCCAAGTTCCAGGTGCCACATCTAGTGGTCTTCTAGCTGGTGGATAACATGGTGGAGGGCCGTATGTCAAACGGTGAGATGTGCGTTCATGCCTGCACATCCTTACAAGCCCATGAGATTCTAAATGAGTCCCCCACCCTGATGCCAATCACTTCCCAAAGGCCCCATCTTTCAACACCATTATCAGATTAAGTCTCTACCCTCTTAACACCGTTAGGATGGCCCGCCAGATTTCAGAACAGGCATTTTTGGTAGCCACTATATTTAGACATAGCCAAACCACAGCAGTCAATCCTTATGATTTATGAAGTTAGAAGGGCTTTCAGTGAAGTCTTGGGTCATTCTTGTCCAGGCAATATTATTGGTTTTTCCAAGAGAAGGCAAAAAGGTATTGGCTGGCTTGGTCAACCAGGATACTAAAGAATGCACTGCATAAATCAGTAACGGTGAAGATTTCGCTGCCAGTTGGACTGAGGTCAACACGGTATGAAAAATAACAATGTTGAACAAAAGTCTTAACTCTCTACCCAAGGCTCATAGATTTTGTTTTGTTTTGAGAGGTTTTTGCTATAGGGCGCGTGTGCATGCCAGAAAGATAGAGACAGAGACAGAAAGCGAGAAATCACCCCCCGGGGGGATGGTCACACCACAATCCCTTCTCTTCCATTCTCCTCTCGGGATCTTGGTCATGCACGCACACTTGCCCAGCCTGAGTTTAAGCCACCAGGTCCGGGACTCGAATTGTGGTCACATGGGAGACCAGTGACATAGCCATTATGCCAACTGCTGGTCCCAGATTTTGTTTTGTTTTTAATTGGTAGTACTGGTTATTACAAGAACTAGTACATGAAATAATGAGATTTTGTGTCTTATATTTTCCAGTAATGAATTTAATGCCCAGTAGACTTAGTTGTGTTTAAAATGTATTGGTTAATCCTGGGCAAATCTTTGTACAGGTTAATCAAACCTCAGTAGGGAGTACATTATGGATTATATTTCTTGATGAGTTTGTTAGTAAATAAATAGGTATTTTACCAAAGGAAAGGGAGTGAGTTAGTTTTTCTTTATTACCTGAGAGAATGACAGCAAATGAGAGAATTAGGAGAATCAGAGAACTCTGGAATTGGTTCAGTTTGATCTGGCTTATCAAATTTTAAAATGACTCCCATTTCCCCCTTTTAGGAGAAAGAGATTACTGAACAATATTTTTCCAAAGACTATCTGTCAAAAAGATGGATTGGGGGACCAGCAGATGGCATAGTGGTTATGTTGCTGGAATTCCACATGGCTGATCGCAGTTCAAGTCCCAGACCCAGTGGTTTCAAACTCATGCTGGGCACATGTGTGTGTGCCCAAGATCCCAGGAGGAGAAGGAGGAAAAGGGATTGTGGCATGGCCATCCCCCTGGGGGGCATTTTTCGCTTTTTGTTTCTCTCTGTCAAGCGCACACACACTATTAGAAAAATCTCTAAAAAAAAAAATAAATAAAAATGATGGATTGGAACAAGGTTACTAATTTAAAAGGAGTGAGTTTCCTGTAAAGGACCAAGATGAGAACAGAAAAGTAAAGACAAAACATGGGGGGACAGGTGCCATGGTGGTTAAGGCACTGGACTCCCACACGACCAACCACGGTTTGAGTTCTGGACCTACTGGCTTGCTTTCTTACTTTTCCTCTCTCTGGTGAATGATGTGCCCTGTAGCAAATTAATACTAAATAATAATGATAAATTAAAAATTAAGTAAATAATTATTAAAAAAAAAAAAAAAAAGCAGTAGGGTTAAGTACTAGTGCACTGCTTCAGTATCTGTAAGGAGAGTCAGAACTGCATGTCCAGGTGGAAGAGAAGTTTCCCCAAGGTGGTTGAGGAGAAAGGCTGAGAAAAGCCCCTGTGAGTCCTCAGAACCTCACCACTAGAAATCCACATCTGGAGGGTTTTGAAGGGAGTACTGTGTGTGTGTGTTTAAGCTCATAGCATCCATCTTCCAAATCCAGCCTTCTTACATAATGGCAGAGGCCAGGACATTTTTGTTTATAATTTTGCTTGAGCTTCTGTCTCTTGCAGCTGAATGTTGGGAATGTTGGCACTTTTCGGTTGGGCGTTTGATTTTGCTTGTTTCGGGTCCTTTCGAGTATGAACCAAGTGGTTAGCAATATACTCTTCATGAAGTGGGTGTTGGTTCTCACTCTATGAAATGTCTTTTAACAAGTTGAGAGTGGCTATCAAGTTAGAACAAGCACAGAGTTAAAAGCTACTCAGGTAGAACTGACAGCCACAGAAAGCCCAGCATTTCCTCAAAGATGACTCGAAGTTGACTGTGACCGTCGTACACTGGTTTGTTAGGTTTCTGGGTGGCAACCTTGAATTTCCTCCCCGCCCAAAGCTTTAGGAAATGTTGAAGAATGGCCTTGTGGAGCTCTTTGCCAAGCTCCATGCTTGGCCCTGTTTTGGCCCACCTGTTTTTCTCAGTCTCACTCCGGTTGTGTCCAGTTAGCTTTGGCGCTCCGGAGCGTGCGGACCAGCTGTGCAGATAGAAAAAGCAGGCTAGTAGGCCTGAGTTGCTGTGTTAAGGCCGTCAGCAAATTGCTGAGGGTCTTCAGTGACTTGGAAATTCCTCGGCAATGACTTAGTCTTAGTCCAAGGATTACAGGAGACTTGGGGGTTTAGCTGGACTGTCAGTAGGTCTTATTTAAAAGGCACAGGTTTTACCAGGATCTGGTTGGCAAGTAGTGAGGGCAGAGGAGTTGGGGAAGAGAGGAAGTTCAGCCAGAGAAGAGTGAAGCAGCAGAGGGAGAAGTAAGGGGCATTGTAGGAGGCAGAGGGAAGGCTCTAGAGCAGCGGTATCTGGCACTTTTAAGGACTTTTTATTTTCTTTTAATTTTTTATTTGCCTCAGTTACTCTTAAGACTTTTTTTCAAAATTAATTGAAAAATTAATTAAAATTAATTTCAAAATTGCCTTTTTTTAGGCAGAGGGTTCATGTGCTCACTGGAGGCAGACAGAGAGAGAGAGAGACAGAGACAGAGAGAGAGGAAGAATATGAGAAAGCACCCCCATGGGAAATGGCCAGTAGCCATCTTTTCTTCTCCATTTCTCCCACCTTTTGGAATTTGGGGCACACATGCACATGCACTTGGCGTGTTTCTCAAGCTTCTGGATCTATGGGAACCAGCAGTTAGCGTAATGGCTATGTCGCTGGACTCCCACGTAGTCGACTGCGGTTCGCGTCCCGGACCCGGTGGCTTAAAACTCATGCCGGGCGTGTGTGCGTGCGTGCCCAAGATCCCGAGAGGAGAATGGAGGAGAAGGGATTGTGGCGTGACCATCCCCCCTGGGGGGTGATTTCTCGCTTTTTGTCTCTATGTCTCTCTCTGTCTGGTGAGTGCACACGCCCTATAGTGAAAACCTCTCCAAAAACAAAACAAAACGAAACAAAAAACCCAAAAGCTTCTGGATCTAGGACTTGACCCACACAATCAGCCAAATGGGATCCAGCTGTCCTAACCACCATGGGCTGGTCCAAGTCAGTATTTCGTAGTGAGTCACCAGGACACTCGCCGTTGTTTAGCAGTCTGCTCAGAGCTTTAGAAGCACAGTGCTCTAGCTTCGTTCTAAGAAAATGAGGGTTGCGGGATCAAACATCCTCCTCGTGACCACTGACTGCTGACTGCCCTCGTAACCTCGGTGTGGTCTGCCCACTACTGTAAAATGCACACGGGAAAGGGCCTGATTCTTACATATGTAGCAGGTTGGAGTCCTTTAAGGGGGTTCTCTTTGTATTTTTTAGAATGTGGGGATCCCATTTTGGTTTTTAAATCGAGCATGCAGATTAAACTAGAAACAAAGGAGTGTAAGAAGGGGCGCCTTCCCCGGGCACACTTAGAACAAAGCTGGAGGAGTGGGCAAGTCCCCGCAGCTCCACCTTTCCTTCCTCCTGCCGTCACTTCCAGCAGGCCGCGGTGGTTCCCGGATGAGCTGGGCTGTAGGCCAGGGAGAGGGGGAGAGGCTGCGGCTGGGGGCCTGGCCCTGCTTTCTCCCAGGGAGGGCCGGGCCAGCCTGGGAGCAGGAGGCAGCTGCCTGTGAGGCTGGAGGACAGCCTGGCCCTCCCTGCTGCCCGCAGTCCGTCCTGCACAGAGCGCGGGGGTACCATGGCAGACGCCCGCATCTCTCCCTAGGAGTGGTGGCCCCTCATTCGGTGGCCCAGGTGTGTCAGGCCCCTGGGTCAGCCTCCAGGTGCCCAGCAGCACCCACACCACCCAGAACCCTGAGTCCCTGGGCCCTGGGGCCGCCTCCAGGTTTCCGGGGCCTCCTCATTTCAGCGTCTTCCCTGGGTCCCCTCGCAGCGCCAGCTGCTTCCCGTGTTACCCACACACGGGGTCTCCCTTCTCTGCCCCTACCCTCAGTCCCCCTGCCGAGCCCCCCAGTGCGGCCTGCGTTGCTGCCTGGACCCACAGGACTCAGCGCCCTGCCGCTGGCCCAGCCTCTGCTGCCCACGGCCACGGGGTGAGGTCGGGGGCCGGGACGTCGCCTGCAGGTGGGGGCAGGTGCCTGTGTCGCCCTGGTCTGCTTCATTGGCCCCTTTCTCTGGGCTCTCTCTGCCCCCTCCCCCACTTCAGGCCACCCTCAGGGCGTCCTGCAGGTGGAGCTCGGGGAGAAGGGCCAGCTCACCTGTCTGTACTTCCCCACCTGCCAGGACAGAGAGTGCTCACTTACTTACCCTCCCCGCCGGTACAGGGTCGGGTGGGGGTACAGGGACGCGCAGGAGTACAGGGATGGGTGGGGGTACAGGGACGGGCAGGGAGTACAGGGACGGGTGGGGGTACAGGGACCGGTGGGGGTACAGGGACGGGCAGAGAGTACAGGGATGGGTGGGGGTACAGGGATGCGTGGGGGTACAGGGACGGGTAGGGGTACAGGGATGAGCAGGGGGTACAGGGGCGGTACAGGGACGGGTAGGGATGAGTAGGAACGGGTAAGGGTTACAGGGACAGTACAGGGACAGTACAGGGACGGTACAGGGATGGTACAGGGACATTACAGGGCTGGTACAGGGACGGTACAGGGACAGTACAGGGACGGTACAGGGACATTACAGGGCTGGTACAGGGACAGTAGGGGCGTAACTGCAACAGGAAGTGCTTTCAGTCATGTCTTTTTTCTTTATCATTTGATTCATAGTTCATAAGATCTCCTCTCAACAATGCTGAGCTCATAACTGACCCACAGTACTCTCAGTGTGGAACTCCTTTGCTCCAAGCTGTCCGTCATGCCATGGGGGGGACTTTGTCCTGAAAATAACATGTCAGCGTCTCCCAGCTCCTGGCCACTAACTCGCATCCCTCCTCTGGCCTTGGGTCCCCGAGTCCTCTCTTCGTCTGCTGCCCTGGTGAGCTCTAAGGGCTTTGTCGTGTCCAGGCCTCCAAATACATTCTACCCACATCCACCTCTCCCCCATACGGGAGGGCAGGGCCCTGAGCTCTGTCCTGCGTCCTGGTCCTGCCGTCCTGCCGTGGGAGGCTTGCTGCTCACTGGAGTCCTAGAGCCACCCCTGGGCGGGGGCACTGTCCTATCCCGGCCAAAGGCGAATGCGGCAGACCAGGACACAGGCTCCAGTCCCCCACCCCCGAAGCCTACAGGCAACATGCTGCCCCCCCTCCCCTCCCTGCAGCCCCTGCTCCCCCTCTGCCAGCCCTGGGTCCAGACAGCAGTGCAGACTGGCTTGCTGCCTGCTCCCTCATACCGAGCTCACCCAGAGCCCAGGCTCTGAGCTCCTCATTCTTATCATCTGTGCTGAGGGCGGTCCTGCAGCCCCAGGGGAGAGCAGAGACTGACGTGGGGAAGCAGGATAGGTGGTGGGGCTCGGGCTGCGGACAGCCTGCCTTCTCTGTCCAGAATGCTCCACGCCCAGGACGCTCCCTGATGCAGAACACGTGGTAAGGGGCCGCGGGGGGGGGGGGGGGGGGGAGGATGGGGGGGGATGGGGGGGGACGTGGCTTCAGCCCAGCAGCGGGGCGGGGTACTCTGGCTGCAGCTCACACTTCACCGACTGAGCAAATGTCGGGCCTCATTTTCTCTCTCTCAAAACAAAAGGGTCTTCTGCGTCATCATTTATCTGTACTTAACTTCATCTCTGCTTTTATTCTAAACCTCTTTCGTTCTTGTTTTATTTATTTTTAATTTGCTAGATGCTATGTGAGTTGCTGGAGAGACACAGAGAGAGGGAAAGTGAGAAAGCGTTCCTTCTCCTCCATCTCTCCCTCCTGACGGGGTTCTGAGCACACATACGCGCCCGGGGTGCTTTTCAAGCCTCCGAGTCCAGGGCTCAGACTGCACGGTTGGCCACGTGCGGTCCAGCCGCCTTCACCACGCCACGGGCTGGCCCACTTCTCATCTCGAAAACACGTTTAAGACACGGAAATGTATTAGAGAGGGAGACCCCCTAGACGCTTACTCTTAGAGGACCCATAGAGGTCTCTGGAAGAATTTTTGCCAGAATTTTGAAACTTAATGAATGTTCCAGAAGTAGGACTAATAACCAGCCCCAGGGAATAAATACCCAACTCTAGGGAATTAATATCCATACTTAAATCTACAAGGAAGACAGCAGATGGCATAGTGGTCATGTCCCTGGGCTCCCACATGGCTGTCCACAGACGCCCACCCTGACCCAGTGGCTGGAAAATCATGCTGGGGGCACCGGAAGATGACGTAATGGTCACATTGCTGGACTCCCACATAATCAACCACGGCTGGAGTACCAGACCCAGCAGCTTAAAAGTCACATTGGGCATGTGTGCATGCATGCCCGAAATCCTGAGAGGAGGACGGAGAAGGGATTGTGATGTGGCCATCACCCCTGGGGGTGTGTGTGTGTGTGATTTCTCACTTTCTTTCTGTGTCTCTCTGGTGAGTGCAAGTGCCCTATGGAAAAAATCTCTCCAAAAGGCTGGCAGGTGGTGTGGTGGTTAAGGGTGCTGGACTCCCACATGGCTGACCACGGTTCGAGTCCTGGATCTGGCAGCTTGCTCTCCCCCCCCACTTTGTCCCTCTCTGCTCAAATTACAAGCTAACTAACTAAATATCTAAATAAATAAAGTTAAATGAAATAATTCTTTTTTTAAAAAACTCTCTAAAAAGAAAAAGAAATCACACCAGGCATGTGTACATGTGTGTCCAAAATCCCAGAAAGAGAGTGAAGGAGGAGGGATTGTAACATGGCCATTCCCCTGCCCCAAGGCAATTTCTCACTTTCCCACTCACTGTCTCTGTCTCTCTCTTCAGAGAGCACATGCATCCTATGGCAAAAAACTCAAAGAAAGAAAGAAAGAAGAAAGAAATCTAAAAGGAAATGGGGACCAGCAGGTGATGTGGTTAAGACACTGGACACCCCCACATGGCCAACCATGGTTTGAGTCCTGGACCTGGTGGCTTGCTTTCTCAGTTCTCTCTCTCTCTGTGTCTTTCTCTGGTCAAAGTAAAATAAATGAGTGAATAAATTAAATTAAATTAAAAAAAAGAAATCTAAAAGGAAAAAATAAAATCTCAGCTTCCTCACTTAAAACTATTAGTTCTGTTAATAAAAACAAAATGAAAGGTAAAAAGCCAGCTAAAAACTTATTAACAGAGATCCCCAGGACCAGCAGGTGGTGTGGTGGTTGGTGTGCTGGACACCACATGGCTGACCACAGTGGGAGTCCTGGCCTGCAGTTTTCTCTCTTTCTCGCAAGCGCACGTGCCCTATAGCAAATTAGAAAACATATATAATAAAAAATTAAATTAAATAATTCTTTTTAAAAACGAGATTCTTCTAAGGATGATTTAAGATTATATAACGCACACTCACACTGTAAGCTCCCATGGGATGACGGTGGTTGTAACATTACCGGGGTCAGTACCAGTTTCCATCGCTAAGGCTAATGGAGACGACCAAGGTGCACAGTATTTCTGTTATGGCAGGATAGTGTTATGAAAAATTAAGACAAACATGCTCAGAGTAAAAAATCCAATGTAGACAGCCGGATAATGTGGTTAAGGTACTGGACTCCCACATGGCTAACTGCAGTTCGACTCCCAGATCTAGTGGCTCGAAACTCATTCCGGGCTTGTGTGCATGCGTGCCCAAAATCCTGAGAGGAGAGTGGAGGAGAAAGAATTTCAATGTGGCCATACCCCCTGGGGGGTGACTTCTCACTTTCTGTCTCTCTCTGTCTCTCTGGTGAGTGCACACGTGGTACACCAAAAATCTCTCAAAATAATAATAATAATTTATGAAATGCAGGATTTAATTGTATCTTCTTACCCGGTGAGAAACTTAAACAAATTCTCCCACTAAATGTAGATGATTAGCTCAATTGAATACTTACTAAAATAAAAATAGCAATGAAAATAGAAACACTGGGGACCAGCAGTTAGCGTAATGGCTATGTCACTGGACTCCCATGTAGTCGATTGCAGTTCGAGTCCTAGACCCGGTGACTTAAACTCACGCCAGATACATGTGCGTACGTGCCCAAGATCCTGAGAGGAGAATGGAGGAGAAGGGATTGCGGCGTGGCCATCCCCCCAGGGGGTGATTTCTTGCTTCCTGTCTTTCTGTCTCTCTCTGTCTTTCTGGTGAGCGCACGCGCCCTATAGCAAAAACCTCTCAAAAAAAAAAAAAATAGAAACACTGCAGATAATTCATGGTGAACTACTCATTTGTTTTAAAGAATTATTTTATTTAACTTTTTAAAATATATTTATTTTAATTTGACCAGAGAGGGACAGAGCAAAAGAGCGAGAGAGAGAGAGAGAGAGAGAGAGAGAGAGAGTGAAAAAGCAAGCTGTCAAGTCCAGGACTTGAACTGTGGTTGGCCACGTGGGAGTCCAGTGCCCTTAACCACCATACCACCTGCCAGCCCCTCATTTTTAAAAATAATTATTTATTTAATTCCATTTGTTATTATTATTATTTTTTAATATGACCAGAGAGAGAGAGAGAGAGAAAGGGCAAGTAAGAAAGAAGCCGCCACGTCTGGGACTCCCCCAATCACCATGGCATCTGCTGGCCCCAGAATTACTCATAGTTTAAGGATTAGACTTTCTGTCTGTGATGTTAGCTCACTGAACACCAAAAGTTGGACCTTCCTTTAAAGGAACCTCAGAAATAGTCCATAAATTGGCTCTCCAGCTGGTATAGCTTGCCAGGGGCTGGTCCCAGCATGGTGACTGGGCGGCCGGATCCCGCATGGCCCACTGCTTGGTTCGCCTGGACCTGACGGCTTGGAAAATGTGCTGCGTGCATATGTGTGAGTCCCCAGGTCCTGACCTGACCAATGAGAAATGGAGGTGTGACCATGCCCCCTTGCGGGGTGTTTTCTCCCTTTCTCTCTGTCTCTGTCTCTCTCTGCATAGTGCATGGCTTCTGGCAGAAAATAAAAACAAAAACAAAAACTCTTCAGGGAAATAGCCAATATCCAGAGTGAAAGAAAAGAAAACAGGAATTTTTTTCTTGGCTGCTAAAAATGCAAACCATTCTAAAGGTTATGCTTAAAAGGAAAATAATAAAAAGAAGAGGGGACTGATGATCTTGTAGGGCCATTCCAGAGAAAGCCAGCCTACTACCCAGAGGCACTGGGCTTCTTCCCTCTCTCGTTTCTGCTCACCAACCAGAGACGGAGACGAACTTGGCTTCAGGCGGCTATGAACTTCAGAATGAAGAGAGAGAGAATAATGGATGCTTTAGGTGGCCACAGGCCCATGGAAGAAAAGAAGCTTAGAGCCAGCTGTTGGCATGCTGGTGAAGGTGGCTGGGTCCCACATGGCCAACTGCAAGGTCTGAGTCCTGGACCCAGTGGCTTGAAAAACAGCAGGCATGTGTGCCTGCACTCCCAAGTGGAGAATGGAGAAGAAGGGATTTGGGCGTGGCCATCTGCCCCGAGGGGTGATTTCCCACTTTCTCTCTCTCTGACTCTGGTGAGCACATGTGTCCCAAAGCAAACTAAGAAAGAAAAAACATGTGTGGAAAAGTGGAATTAAAACACGACTTTATTTTGATGCAAAAAGTTCCAAAATCCTTGTTGTTTCATAAAATCCATTTCTATGATTTTTTGAAGATTCCTCGTATGTTTTTTTAGAATTATTTATTTAATTTTATTTATTAATTAATTTATTTTAATTTGACCAGAGAGAGAGAGAGATAAAGTGAGAAAGCAGGCCACCAGGTCTCGGTCTTGAACCATGGTTGGCCACGGTGTGGAGTGTCCAGCGCCTTTACCACCATGTCACCTGCTGGTCCCCTGGTATGTATTTTTGCTGGCAACTTTCTTTCTTTCCTGCTTCTTTCAGATACACATTATACACAACTCCTGGTGCTTCTCTTAAACTGTTCCGTATTTGGTTCGGATGCAAGCACTGTTCCATTGACAGTGCTTAGCTTCTGTAGAAGCAGAGGTAAGTTATGGACAGCGCACACAGGCTTAGACCGCTAGACAGAATGTCAAATTGGTTTGGTTTTCTGATTCTGACATCACTCAGTCACTACGCTGTTCTTTCTTTCAACCTCTACACTTCCTTTTCTTTATAGATTTTTTTCTTAAAGTTGCTATAGGGTGTGTGCACTGGCTAGAAAGAGAGATACAGAGAGAGGAAAAGTGAGAAATCACCCCCCAGGGGGGATGGCCATGCCACAATCCCTTCTCCTCTATTCTCCTCTTGGGATGTTGGGCATGCACGCACACACAGCCAGTGTGATTTTCAAGCTGTTGGGTCCAGGACTCAAACTGCACAGTTGGCCATGTGGGATCCAGCCGCCTTAACCACCATGCCATTGGCTAGCCCCTGTGTTCCCTTATTTTATACCTTTCTTTCCCTTTCTTTCTTTCTTTCTTTCTTTCTTTCTCTCTCTCTCTCTCTCTCTCTCTCTCTCTCTCTCTCTCTCTCTCTCTCTTTCTTTCTTTCTTTCTTTCTTCTCTCTTCTTTCTTCTTTCTCTTTCTTTCTTCTTTCTCTCTTTCTGTCTTTCTTCCTTTTTCTTTCCTTCTTTCTTTTTCTTTCTCTCTCTCTCTTTCTTCTTTCTCTCTTTCTCTCTTCCTTCCTTCCTTCCTTCCTTCCTTTCTTTCTTTCTTTGGAGAAGTTTTTGCTATAGGGCCCATGAGCTCGCCAGAGCGACAGAGAGAGACAGAGAGGCAGAAAGCGAGAAATCACCCCCCCCCCCCCCACCAGGGATGGCCATGCCTCAATGGCCATACCACAATCCCTTCTCCTCCATTCTCCTCTTGGGATCTTGGGCATGCATGCACACGCACCCGGCGTGAGTTTAAGCCACCGGGTCTGAGACTCAAACCGCGGTCGACTGCATGGGAGTCCGGCTACATAGCCATTACGCTAACTGCTGGTCCCGCCTTATTTTATACTTCCTGCACCTAGTGCTTGTTAGCAGTTTTCCAAATCGTCTGTACACAACTTTTATTACAAAGCCCTTTTTAGCATTTCAGAAAAATAAAAAATGCCATGGGGGGATCTTTCTTTATTCTCTTAAGCAAATTATTCTGTCAGTCACTGCTTGCCACTGTTCAGTAAACAAACTTTATAATGCTAAGGGGTATGTTTCTAGATACCACATTCTGGATATGAAAGCTAATGATCAAATACCCCACTAGGGCATGCACAAAAAGGGTTACACTGGCTTGTCATGCCAATAATCATATGGCCTAAAGTGCAAGATAAGCTCTAGGGGCCAGCAGGTGGCATGGTGGTTAAGGGCACTGGACTCCTACATGGCCAACTGCGGTTTGAGTCCTGGACCTGGGGGTTTGCTTTCTCATTTCCCTCTATCACTCTGTCCCTCTCTGGTCAAATAAAAATAAATAAATAAATAAATAAATAAATAAATAAATAAATAAAGTTCAATAAAATAACTATTTTTTTTTTAAAAAAAAGATAAACTATTTCATAGACTGTAGTCCGTATGATGGTTCTTTTTGTTTTATGTTCCTAAGTATCAAAGTATACCAATTTATTATGAATTACATTTTTTTTTTTTGGAGAGGTTTTTGCTATAGGGCACATGTACTCGCCAGACAGACAGAGAGAGGCAGAGAGATAGAAAGCAAGAAATCACCCCCCGGGGGGATGGCCACATCGCAATCCCTTCTCCTCCATTCTCCTCTTGGGATCTTGGGCACGCACGCACATGCGCCCGGTGTGAGTTTAAGCCACCGGGTCCGGGACTCAAACTGCGGTCGACTACACGGGAGTCCAGCGACATAGCCATTACACTAACTGCTGGTCCCATTATGAATTAAATTTGAAGACCATCGCAGATTTAGAAAAAAGTACAGAAGCTCCCGATTCCTTTTTAATTTCACAAATACCTTGCATCCAAGGTAGCATGTAAACAAGCCTCTAAGCTGCCCAAGAATTCTTCCCAATCTCTGCAACAAAGGAGATTGCGCTGTCTGACATTTGACGTCCATGCAGGTTATGGTTTCATTCATTACTTTGCATGACTGATGTAGCAAAGAAGGAAAAATGTTCAGCTATTGTACTTATTTAAAACAATTTGACAGGTTCAAATGGAGCAATTTGCACTTTTACCCTGTAGAATAGAAACAATGTAAAGCAAATTCAGAACTTTTTAAATGGGCAGCTGTCTTTTTAATGCACTTGGGGCCAGCAGGTGGTGCAGTGGTCATGGCACTGGACTCCCATGTGACCAGTCGTGGTTGAAAGTCACCCCAGGTGCGTGTGTGTATGCCCAAAACACAGGAGGAGAAGGAATTGCGGCACGGCCATCTCCTCTGGGGGCGTGATTTCTCACTTTTCCTCTCACTGTCTCTCTGTCTCTATCTGGTGAGTGCATGCACCCTATGGCAAAACTTTTAAAGACAAACAAATGGGCTGGCAGGTGGCATGGTGATTAAGGGCACTGGACTCCCACATGGGTGACTGTGGTTTGAGTCCTGGTCCTGGTGACTTTCTCTCTCTCTCTCTCTCTTTCTCTCTCTCTTCCTCCATCTCTGGTCAAATTAAAATAAACAAACAAACAAACACATAAAATTAAATACAAAAAAGTCTTTAAATAAATAAATAAAACAAAGATGAACAAACAACAACAATAAAAGACAGAGGCACTATCATATATTGGGTTATCTGAAAAGTCATGACACATTTTTTGCATAGAAAAACATATATTGTAACCTTTCCGATGTATGTTTTTTGCCATAGGGCACGTATGCTTCCCAAAGAGAGAGAGACAGAGGAAAGTGAGAAATTACCCCTTGGGGGGGGAGGTGGCCACACCGTAAGCCCTTTTCCTCCATTCTATTTTGGGGATTATGGGCATGCACACACAGGCGGCCAGCATGACTCTCAAGCTGCTGGGTTCAGGACTTGCACTACAATTGGCCATGCGGGAGTCCAGTGCCATAACCACCGTGCCACTTCCTGGTCCCTATACCTACATTTTTTTAAAATAGAGACTTTTGCTATAGGGCATGTGTGCTTGCCAGAGGGACAAAGAAACAGAAAGCAAGAAATCACTCCCCGGGGTGATGGCCATGCCACAATACCTTCTCCTCCATTCTCCTCTTAGGATCTTGGGCACGCACACACATGCTCAGTGTGAGTTTTAAGTGGCCGGGTCCAGGACTTGAACCGTGGTTGAGTACGTGAGGGTCCAATGACGTAATCATTATGCCATCTACTGGTCCCCCTATACTACTTTAAAAAAAGAAAGATTTATTTATTATCATCATTTTTTCATTTGACAGAGAGAAACAGTGAGAGAGAGAGAGAGGAAGTGAGAAAGCAAGCCGTCAAGTCTGGGACTTGAATTGTGGTTGGCCATGTGGGAGTTTAGCGCTTTTAACCACCAAGTCACCTGCCAGCCACCCCATACAATACATTCTTCTGCTTCAAAATCTAAGGCTGATCTTTTTTTTCTTGGTTGGTCATTTCAAAGAAACAATAAATAAAGTAGAAAAGGGTGAATTGTTTTGCATATTTCTGTGGAAGAACAGAAAACAGACTTTGAGAGGTTCCGAAAATTCACTGGACAGAATGAGTAGCATATATATACACTGTGCAATTTTTTTTGGTTGGGGAATTGAAATGCAAATCAGGACAAGAAGCCACAGCAATTCTTGTCCAAATCCCTCTGTCTCTTCTACTGCAAAAGACACTTTTCCTTTAGTTGTTTATAACTAACTCACTGTGGTAGCTCCAAGTGGTTAAGATGCACCTGCCTCTTGGTACCCAGCTGTCTTCGCCAGCCTTCTCAGTGCAAAGCCTGGCGCTCAGCAAACCTCCTGCAGATAAGCGGCAGCCCCACCGCCACACTGTAACAGTCACATCCTCACTCCACGGTCTGTCGCTTCCACAAACTGCCAACACCAAGCCACTTGCTTGCTGTTTCCGTGTCACGTCCATAAACGGCGTTTCTTTGCCAGTCTGCCAAGTCAGCTTCTTGCATGCCACACAGCACAACCTCTGGTTCTTTATCACCAAAGTACTGTAGGCACTGCAGGGCAACAGGAACCAGAGGTGGTGTGGTGGTTAAGGCGCTGGACTCCCATAAGCTGACCGCTGTTCGAGTCCCGGATCTGGCAGCTTGACTTCTCACTTTTCCTGTGTGTCTCTCTCTCTGGTGAGCACACATGCCATATAGCAAAATTAAGAAAAATAAATAAATAGATAACATTAAATAAATAATTGTTTAAAAATAAAACAACAACAAACCATCAGGGATAATGGAACCTCCTAACTTCAGGTCATGTGAAGTCACTTTTTCTAAAATCTCCATGTGAACAGAAAAGTACATTTCTTTTTTGGAGAGGTTTTTGCTATAGAGCCCGAGCGCTCGCCAGAAAGAGAGACAGAGAGACAGAAAGCGAGAAATCACCCCCCGGGGGAATGGCCACGCCACAATCCCTTCTCCTCCATTCTCCTCTCAGGATCTTGAGCACACATGCACATGCTCCTGGCGTGAGTTTAAGCTACCAGGTCCGGGACTTGAACCACGGTGGACCACATGGGAGTCCAGCGACATAGCCATTACACCAACTGCTGGTCCCTTAAAGAATTATTTTATTTATTTTTAAATTAACCAGAGAGGGACAGAGTGAGGGAGAGAGGGAAAGTGAGAAAGCAAGCCAGCAGGTCCAGGACTTGAACCGTGGTCAGCCATGTGGGAGTCCAGCGCCCTTAACCACCATGCCACCTGCTGGGCCCTGGAAAAGAACATTTCTAAGCCACATTCTTCAATGTTGTTGTCTCTTATCCAGATAAGGGAGTTATGAAATTCAATATCTATAGATTCCAAATCCTTAATAGTAAGTGTTTTACTCAGCACATGCTTGTAGATTGGTAAAGAGAACCAATACCAATAAACTTCCCATGGAATAGTGCCGGGGCAGCACCGCGACCAATGACGCAGAAGTGGGAGGTGGTCCGGATCAATGGCTGTGCTGGGTCTATGTGCGGACAGTGGGTGTTCTTGCCTGCATACTCAAATAGGCGACACGTTGGGTTCAACAAGTCACGTGAGGCGTCGGGAGCCAGAGCATGTCCGAGCAGCGGTACCTGGGCCGCTCCGGAGGGCGGCCTCGTTGCTGCCATTTCAGAGTACCCTGGTACTAGCTGAGGAGCAGATGGACTCCCCAGCACCCATTACTTTAATCCCATCTCTGCAGCCAAAGCTCAGTGTCTGGAACCAAATGTGACAGGCTGGCACAGGAGCTCTGTAAAGGAGCGGGTGTCGGGGAAGACCTGTAGCTCAGCACGACTCGCACAAAGGCCTGCTCCCCGAGGAGCTGACGCCGCTGATTCCGGAGACCCAGAGGCAGTTTCAGCGACACACACATCCACGCAGGGCATCTGCCTTTGCAGAGAACATTCTGCCCAGAATAGCTGCCGAACTTGTTGTCGCCCCACTTTCTGACGTCATGGAGATCAAGTCACCTGACACATGTGTGGAAAATATTTATGCAGGAAATGCACATGTACCGTGACGTGTGATGAGAAACTGAAGGTGTTTTCCGTCTGAGGAACATCTTTTGAAGCTGCGGTGACAAGAGGAGGGAGTGGCAGCTCAGAAAAGGCATCTAGTCCTTCAGCAGTGGGCGCATGCGTGGCTCGACCAGAGCTAACCAAAAGTGAGGGGCCAGAGCTCACTGGTGCCTCGGCGTAGTATCTGGTGGCCGGGGCCTGAGGGCAGTGACAACGTTAAGTTGCTACGTGACTTGACAGACCCTACATGCTGCTGTTGGTGCTTCCCATGCTGCCCCACGCTGGCGTTGTCCCCAGTGACATGCAGGTTGGACAGCCAGGAAAAACAGCAGCCCCGGAACGTTGTGTCACCGTTGGGATACCTGGGGCCATCCAACATTTAGCTGGGATGAAAGACAGCAAGACAACGGTGGCAGTTAACAAAGACCCAGAAGCTCTGATTTTCCAGGTGACAGATTATGGGACGGTCGCAGATTTTTTTTTCTTTTTTTGGAGAGGTTTGTTCTTATTGGGCATGTGCGCTCACCAGAAAGACAGAGAGACAGAGAGACAGAGAGCGAGAAATCACCCCCCAGAGGGGATGGCCACGTCACAATCCCTTCTCCTCCATTCTCCTCTCGGGATCTTGGGCACACACGCACACGCGCCCAGCGTGAGTTTTAAGCCACCGGGTCCGGGACGTGAACCGCGGTCGACGACATGGGAGTCCAGCGACATAGCCATTACGCTAACTGCTGGTCCCCAGTCGCAGATTTATTTAAGGTGTTTCCTGAAAGGACGGTCCTGTTGAAGAAAGGCTGGATTATGATCATGTCTAAAGGAAAAGTATGTTGACGTGTTTAATGAAAAGCCTTGATATTCATGGGTGTTGTAACAGTCACTGCTAAGCACAGAGAGCTATGTTTTATAATGTGAGGGAAAATTCTAACAGATGACGGGATGCTTTCTTATGGGACTGTTATTATGTTCTTCTTAATTACATGTGGCTCCAAATAATTATTTAAAAAATTTTTCTAATTCTGCAATGAAATCTATAAAAAAGCCTTTCCACAGCTTTAACACACACACACACACACACACACACACACACAACAAAACTTCATGTGAAAGCAAGAAAAAACATTTTCTTGCTAGGCCACCAGAATCAATCCTTCTTCTCTAAATATTATATACGGTCGCCTCTTCCAGCCCTAGGGTTTTAATGACATCATCTGTTGGAAGGAAGCTTCGAACATTGTCTGCCGGGAAGCACTGCTCTTTACCTGACGGGGTGGTGCGGTAGACTGGCACAAAAAATGGAAGTGAGCAAGTTCCCACCTGAAGCTGCGTTCATGAGCAATCGTGGGCCTCCCATAGTCCCAGTTGACTTGCCATCGCGAGGATCTTTGGAATATGGTTGTTCTTGTGTCCTGACCGACGGAGGACCGAACACCTCCCCCGTGTGCCTTGTTTCCAGCCCTCTGGCAGGGGTTCTTCATTCTGTAGGCCTTGAGTTCTTGGATCCTCGCAGTGGACTGTTTTCGTGTTATGAGTCACATGGAAACGCTGTTGAGTGCACTTTTGCCCAGTCTGGTGGCAGAGGGCCACATGACTCACGTTCTGCAGCTGACACTGAAGCCAGACTGAGCGCTGCCTGAACTGTTGCGACGCTCCTTGTAATTGGCTCCACTGAGACTGCCACGGCTCAAAATTCCACGCGGATTCCAGGGTCGGCCGCTGCCATGTGGTTGTTCTGGTGTTCCGATCAACATAATCTACTCCATGGGCATCAGCTCCTCTTTCCCCACCTGGGGGTCAAGGCTGTGTGGCCTCTCCCACGTGCTGGTTCAAGGGTGTGGATCCACATAAAAGGTTCTGCCGTGAGGGCCTCTTCCCCGTTCCCACCCTGGGGGTGCACTTTCTGGGTTCGCATTTCCACACCGCTGCTGTCCCGATTCCACACACCCCTCTGGCTGTCTTAGTTTGGCTGCTTCAAAACCAAAAGTATTTCCAGAACTAGAAGTGCTGGAGTCTCACATACTTCTGACTTTGGGGCCCAGTTCTGCACTGGCAGTTCTTTTTTCTTTGTAGTTTGGCACTAGGAACAGTTAGTTGTAACTGTAACCTCCTGCTGTGGTTATTACTAGTATCAGAGCTTAGTGAAGCAGTGGCCATGCCTCCACATTCAGCTTACACTATGTATCAGGAACTGCTAGACACTGGGGATGCAAAGATGAGTAAGACATGAGTCCTTCTTCCTGGCTCATAGTCTGGTAAGAAGACACTCCTGCACAAAGCTGTCAGCTCCCAGCGGCCTCCTCCAGCAGGTGCCCTCACCCTCCCGCACCTAAGATCGCCATCTCTCAGCTGAGAGGGAGGTGGCAGCTACCCAGAGGCTGCTCCTGTCCCGGCCTGGTTCGGGCGCCATGTGTCCCGACCCGGGGGGACAGTCGAACAGGTTTCCTGAGGGAAGGAGTGAGAGCCGGAACAAGCGGCACAGTGTCACAGCTCGGAGACGACACAGTATCGTCTGTTTATTGTGGGCAGCACGGTACAGCACGGAGATGACGCAGTGTTACAACTCTTTAGGGTCGCATCGTCTGTTGTGAGCAGCACGGAGACGACGCGGTGTCACAGCTCAGGGTCGTCTGGAGACGATGTAGTGTTACAACTCTTCAGGGTCGTCTGGAGACTGTGCAGTATTTCAGCTCTTCAGGCTCTCCAGGGTCGTCGTCTTCCTGGTCGTCTGTGTCATCTTCATTGTCTTCCTGGTCGTCTGGCTATTGAGGGCCAGGCATGGTGGTTATATACACGTTGGTGGATCGTAAAGGGTGGTTATGATTGGTTGTAAAGGGTGGGCCGTGATTGGTTGTAAATGGTGGGCCGTGATTGGTTGTAAACGGTGGGTTACGATTGGTTGCTTTTGGACCAATCATGAGGTGCTGGATATGCAAATCTGAGGGATTCTAGTGGCCAATCATGGCAATTGTTTGCTCTCTGAGAAACCTCGGCAGACTCGCTGGTGCGCAGCCTCCCACATGCTCCAGCAGCCCAGAGCCTGCAGCCACTCAGAGCCTGCTCACCATGATCCCGTATGCTGATTCATACATACAAACATTCTTTAAAAACTTCCAGTTGAAACTGTATAGATAGGGACCAGCAGTTGGCATAATGGCTATGTCGTTGGACTCCCATGTAGTCAAAGGCAGTTCGAGTCCGGGAATCGGTGGCTTAAAACTCACACTGGGCGCGCGTGCATGCGTGCCCAAGATCCCGAGAGGAGAATGGAGGAAAAGGGATCGCGGCGTGGCCATCCCCCCTGGGGGGTGATTTCTCACTTTCTGTCTCTCTCTGTCTTTCTGGCGAGTGCACATGCCCTACAGCAAAAAACTCTCAAAAAGAGAAAAAAAAAAAAAAAAAAGGAAAAGAAACTGTATATATATATATATATTTAGTTTTTTGCCAAGGGCATACATGTGCTGTAGGGTGTGTGCACTGGTAAAAGAGAGAAAAACAGAAAAGGAAAGTGAGAAATCTCCCCCCAGGGGGATGGCCACACCATTCTCCATTCCCCTCTTGGAATTTTGGCCATGCATGCACATGTACCCAGCGTGATTTTCAAACTGCTAGGACTCAGACTCTGGCAGACCATGTGGGAATCCAGCTCTTTCACCATCACGCCCCCTGCTGGACCTCCAAACAATACTCTTACTTGCCCTGTTTCTCCACCTTTCACCCAGATACTTCAGTCTCTGTCTATCACCGTCCCTACTGCTTCCTTCCAGGTGTTTTCCCTTTCCCTCTTACACCAGGACATCTTTGGGGGGGTGCCTTGGAAGGGTAACACTTCCACCGTGATTGCTAGGACTCGCCTCGCCTCGCTCTGTGTGAGTCACGTCTTCAGTGAGCTCTCTCTGCAGGTTCCCCAGCACCTTCGGAACTCGGCTCTTTGTGGCACGGCAAGTGCGGCACCCCCTCAGACAGGTTTAACACCCATCGATCTTTGAAACACTCTACCGGTGACAGAGCTTTGCTAAGACTAATGCATCCAAGGCTCTTCATCAGAGCTCGGGAGGCCAAGCAGCGTTTGTCCTTTATCGACAAGCCACACGTGTACGCCTCCCAAAGGGATTTTCTCCACGATGCTTAGACTTCCCTTGTTCCTTGGTGGAATCGCACACTGTGCACCTGCTCATGAGGCCAGGACTTTCCGTCCCAATGATCGTGACAAGCCCTTATTTCATGTGTTCTTCTAGGACCTCTCCTACCCACAATCCCCCTTATTCTTCTCTTCGAAAGAAAGGTACTGCCCTTTGCTGCCATTCATCCCCTGAACCTGTGCCTTGGAGCAGGGAGCAGCAGCAGCGAGGGAGATGGAATGAGGCAGAAAGACCACCTCGGGCCTCTCACTGCCTTTTGGCTGTCCCAAGCATATCCCAGACCAGCCCTCCCCACATCCCTTCCATGCCATAAACCCCCTGAGCCTGTACCTTGGAGCAGTGAGGGAGGCCAAGCAGGGAGACCCAGACCTCCTTCTGCCTTTTAATATTTAATTACTTTACAGACTCCTACTCCCTCCTCCGGTGGAATTTCTCCAGCTCAGCCCCAGTTGCACCTGGTTCTGAGAGAGGAACCAACACCTAAAGCTGGCTATATACACCCTTCTGTGATTGGAAGACGAGGCTTCTATCGAGAACACAACTGAGAAGTAGAACTCTTCTCCCCAACACTACAGAATCAACACCAGAAAAGAAGGAAGAAGTGTATAATTCATCAGATGACTAGAAACCAGCACAGAGGTACAAGAAATATGGGGGGGGGGGGGTGTCAGCAGGTGGCATTGTGGTTAAGGCATTGGATACTCCCATGTGGCCAACCACAGTTTGAGTCTTGGACCTGGTGGTTTGCTTTCTCACTTTCCTTCTCTCTGTGTTTCTGTCTTTCTCTGGTCAAATGAAAATGACTGAATGAATAAATAAAATTAAATAAATAATTCTTTTTAAAAAGAAATATGGGAAAACAAGGAAACATCTCTCCTTCAAGGGAGCAGAACAACTCTTCTTCAACCATAGACAGCACAAACAAATCAGCAAGAATGTCAGAAAAAGAACTGAGAATATTCATGGTGACAGAGATGAGGAAGTCTTTCCAGGATTTGAAGGAGGAAATAGACACCATTAAAAAGAACCAATCAGAGCTTTTAAAGATGAAGACAGTAGCACAGGAAATCAAAACCTCCCTCGAAAGTATTAATAGCAGGCTGGATGACACAGAAGACAGGATCTTTGAGGTGAAAAACAAAACCTCTGACTTAGATAAAATCACCAAAAATAATGAAAAAATAATTTAAAAAAATGAGAACAAGTGGGACCAGCAGATGGCATAATGGCTACGTCAATGGACTCCCATATAGTCGACCGCAGTTCAAGTCCCAGACCCAGTGGCTTAAACTCCCACCAGGCGTATGTGTGTGTGTGCCCAAGATCCCGAGAGGAGAATGGAAGAGAAGGGATTGTGGTGTGGCCATACCCTCTTGGGAGGGGGGTTTATTTCTGACTTTCTGTCTCTCTGTCTTTTGGGCGAGCGCATGTGCCCTATAGCAAAAGCCTCTAAAGAAAAAAAAAAAAGAGGACAACTATTGGAAATACTAGACATTATATTAGACATGCCCAAACATCCAAATGATATGTATATCAGAAGGTGAAGAATCAGACGGGGGCAAAGAAGATCTATTCCATGAAATGTCTGCAGAAAACTTTCCATATCTAGAGAAGCATACAGACATCCAGACCCAATAAATAGAAAGAACTTTAAGTAGAATCAACATAAGAAGAAAGAATGGGAAGACATAGTCAAAATCCTAAAAGAGAAACAGTTTCAACCAAGAATAGTATACCCTGCAAGATTATCCTTCACATGGGAAGAATGAATAAATCATTTTCAGACAAACTAAAACTGAAAGAATTCACTAATACTAGACCAACTCTTCAAGAAGAACTGAAGGAAGTACTTCATCAGGAAAACTAAAGAGAGACAGACAGAAATAAGAGAACAAAATATAACCAAGAAAATGGTTTAACAAAATGGCAGGGACAAGTTCACAAATATCAGTACTAATGCTAATGGATTAAATTCTCCAGTCAAAAGACATAGACTGGCTGAATGGATTTTAATGCCCCCCCCCCCCCCCGAAATCCTCTATTTGCTGCCTACAAGAAATGCACCTCATGGATAAAGACATACATAGACTAAAAGTGAAGGGCTGGAAAAATATATTTCTTGCAAATGGAAACTGAAAAAGACTGGAGTTGTTAAATTGATGTCAGACAGAATAGGCTGAGAAGAGACAAAGCAGGGCATTATATAGTTCTAAAAGGGCTAGTTCACCAAGAAGCTATATCACTTATAAATATCTATGCACCCAACTCAGGAACACCCAAGTGCATGAAAACAGACTGTTAGAAGGACCAGCAGATGGTATAATGATTATGTTACTGAACTCCCATGTAGTTCACTGTGGTTTGAGTCTCAGGCCCAGTGGCTTAAAAAACTCATGCTGGTGGGGCTGCTGGGAGGCATGGTGATAAAGGGCACTGGACTCCAACATGGCCAGTTGTGGTTCGAGTCCTGGACCTGGTGGCTCGCTTTCTCATTTTCTCTCTCTCTCTCTCTCTCACTGTCCCTCTCTGGTCAAATTTAAAGAAAGAAAGAAAGAAAGGGAGAGAGGAAGGAAGAAAGGAATAAAGTTAAATAGAATATTTTTTTTGAGAGGTTTTCGCTATAGGGCGTGTGCGCTCGCCAGACAGACAGAGAGAGACATAGAGACAGAAAGCGAGAAATCACCCCCCAGGGGGGATGGTCACGCCGCAATCCCTTCTCCTCCATTCTCCTCTTGGGATCTTGGGCACGCACGCACACGCGCCCGACATGAGTTTTAAGCCACCGAGTCCAGAACGTGAACCACGGTTGACTACGTGGAAGTCCAGCGACATAGCCATTACGCTAACTGCTGGTTCCCAATAGAATAATTTTTTTAAAAACAAACAAACAAAAACAAAAAGAACTCATGCTGGGTGCATATGTGTGTTTGCCCAAAATCCCGAGAGGAGAAGGGATTGTGGCATGGCCATTCTCTGGGGGAGTGATGTCTTGCTTTCTGCCTCTCTTGCAAGTGCACAAGACCTATAGTAAAAATCTCTCTCTCTCTCTCCCTCTCTCTCTCTCAGGAAAAAAAAAATCCATACATGAAAAGGCCATAGCTAACATCATATGGAATGGGAAAAAGCTGCAAGCTTTTCCACTGAAAACTGGAACAAGACAAGGCTGCCCATTTTCTCCACTCCTTTTCAATATAGTTCTGGAAGTCCTAGCCATGCAACCAGTTGAGAGAATAAAATAAAAGGCATCCAGATAGGAAAAGAAAAGGTGAAATTTTCTCTAAATCTAATAGAATCCACACACCACAAAAACCTCCTGGAAGTGATCAATGAATGAAGTAAAGTGGCAGGGTACAAAATCAACATCCAGAAACCTACAGCGTTCCTGTACACGAACAAGGGGCAGACTGAGGCAGACCTGAAGACAGCAATCCCATTTAGAAAAATCATGCATTAGCTATATACTATCAGACTCACACATAAAATCAATCTCAAGATTCATATCAAGATCTTCCTTTGTCTAGAGATGACAATGTTAAAAGAACCACTAAAAAGTAGATATTATATATTTAATAAATTATGTTGCATGCCCCATGGGGAATGGTCAGGCTGCAGTCCCTTCTCCTTCATTCTTTTCTTGGGGTTTTGGGCATGCTTGCAGGTGTAGCTTACAGGTGTATCCAGTGTGAGTTTTAAGCTGCCGGCTCTGGGATTCGAACCACGGTCGACTATATGGGTTTTGTTTTTTTTTTTCTTGAACCCCCTGAATACTCTTGTTAATACCTAGCTCTCCTTCTCCCCCCAGACTTTCCGTGCCTGCCAGCAGGCAATAGGCTCACCTGCAAGCCTCTGGCCAGCAAGGGATACTGAGGTAGTAATGTGGCTAATATCACAACCTTAAAACGAAATGGTGAAAGCAAGACATGAAATCATATATTTTGATTGATCTCAAAGCCTGCATTACTGCTTTTTCACTTCCTTATGGCGTAATAACCTCAGGCGTTAACAGCATCCGTGCGGGGGAGTTCGGTCAGCACCGGGAATGAGCAGGAAGAGACGCGTACTGACCATATTCTGCTTTTCCTTACAATAGTCACAGAAAGTATAAGATACCTAGGCACAAACGTAACCGAAGAAGTCAAAGACCTCTACAAGGCAAACTGTGAAAAATTAGAAAAAGACATTGAAAATGACACAAAAAAGTGGAAAGACATCCCATGTTCCTGGATTGGAAGAATTAATATAATCAAAATGTCATTCCTACCGAACGATCTACAAATTTTACACAATCTCAGTCTTATTACCAGAGATATTCTTCACAGATTTAGAAAAAACAGTTTTTTGGGTGGAAAGTTCTACAAATGCCTGTCAAGTCCATCTGATTTATGGCATCCTTTAAGTCCTGAATTACTTTGCTCATTTTTTGTCTTGTTGACCTGTCTAAAGGTATAATATGGTGTTGAGCTCTCCAACAATTACTGTGTTACAGTCTCTCTCTCCTTTTAGATCTCGCGGTCTTTCCTTTACATATTTGGGTGCTCCTGAGTTGGGTGCATAGATATTTATAAGCGTTATATCTTCTTGATGAACTAGCCCTTTTACTGCTATATAATGCCCTTCTTTGTCTCTTACGGTTTTTATCTTAAAGCCTATTTTGTCCGAATCAGTATAGTGACTTGGTGGTTTCCTTTTTTTTTTTTTTTTTTTTATTCCCCGCTCCCTTTTTTTTTTGTGTGTGTGTGGTTTACTTTTGAATGCTCTTTACCACCTGCGATTTCCGACCTATATTTGTGGAAACTCAATTCTCTAGACGTTCATGTTAACCCAATCATCAAAAGGTACACTTTTCCTAGTGGTTAAGGGAGCTGGATTCCACATGGTTGTCCTCAGTTCAAATCCTAGCCCCAGTGGCTTGAAAACACATCGACAGGTTGGAGAGATGAAGGAGAAGGGATTGTGGTGTGACCGTGCCTCCCTGGGGGATGGTCCTTCCCTATCACTCCATTTCTCTCTGGCAAGTACAGGAGTCCTCTGGCAGAAAGAGTGCATTTTGAAACTTCTCAAAAAAAAAAAAAAAAAAATCAAAAAGGGACCAGGAGTTAGCATAATGGCTATGTCGCTGGACTCCCACGTAGTCGACTGTGGTTCAATTCCCAGACCCTGTGGCTTAAACTCACGCTGGGCGCGTGTGCGTGCGTGCCCAAGATCCCGAGAGGAGAATGGAGGAGAAGGGATTGCGACGTGGCCATCCCCCCTGGGGGGTGATTTCTCACTTTCTATCTCTCTGTCTCTCTCTGTGTCTGGCGAGTGCACACGCCTATAGCGAAAACCTCTCAAAAAAAAAAAAAAAAAAAAAAAAAAAAAAAAAAAAAAAAAGAGGATCAAAAAAAAACTCCTAAAAGAAAAGAGGATCTAGCCATTTTGCGAGAAAGGAAGATGTCCCACTCCTAACTGGGCCTCCAGCATACTATTTGAACAGAATACTAACCTGTTTCTAGACTTTAAGTTTCAAGGAAATATCATTACCAGTTCAAAACTACTCTTCTTGAAATTACCTGCTGAAAGTAGTTAGATTACTTATGATATTGTGTGGTCAACAAAATGTTGGGGAAAAAGGAATGGAAGACAACTGTATATAGCAGAGATAGTGTAATAAGAGAGTGGGAAAGGGCAGAGGGTCAAACATGGGGTAAAAAACATATATATACGTATACATATGTATGAAAGTAGAAATGGAATATTATTGATGATAACATGCTTGATTAAGCCACTATGCAGTTTAGTCTAGATGGGAAACCACATTTAGTATGTTGTGATGATGCTCAGGGAATGAGTGTTAAGTAATTTGAAAAAAAGTTGCAGGAGAAAAAAAGAACGGTAAAACTGTTCGTATCAATTTTAAAAAATGCATATTTGATGACTGCAGTAAGCTATATAGCCCCAGCTGGGTAGCTACTTTATAATATGTTCATTCTACTCACTGGGGTTTATACCTATAGTCAGACTTGTATATAGGTATATATCAGCTGTGCTAGCTATTGGATATATTTAGACTAGTTAAGTTCATTAACAAATCAATTAAACGGGGGAGGGGGGGGAGGCATAGAAAGCAACCATGGATACCAGAGACAATGTCGGAGGAGGGTGGGACATGGCAGAGGGTGAAGGATAAGGAATCAAGGATGGCAAAACAAAAAACAAAGTATACAAGACATAAGAATTGGAAAATTATTTGCTGATAACATGTATGTTGATGTGCTTGATTGAGCCAATACACAGGGTATTTTGGATGGAAAATTCATTTGTATGCTGTAATGATGTATAGTAAATTAATGTAAAAAAATAAATTTAAAGAGAAAAAAAACAAAGTATACAAGACATAAGAATTGGAAAATTATTTGCTGAAAACATGTATGCTGAAGTGCTTGATTGAGCCAATACACAGTGTATTTTGGATGGAAAATTCATTTGTATGCTGTAGTGATGTATAGTGAATTAATGTAAAAAATAAATAAATTTAAAGAGAAAAAAAAAAAAGTGCATTTTGGGGGGCCAGCTGGTAGCATGGTGGTTGGGCTGTTGGACTCCCATGTGGCCAGCTATAGTTTGAGTCCCAGACCTGGTAGCTTGAAAATCACACTGGGTGTGTGTGAGTGCATGCCCAAGATTCCAAGAGGAGAAAGGAGAAGGGATTGTGGCATGGCCATCCCACCTAAGGAGGTGATTTCTCACTTTCCCTCTTACTGTCTCTCTCTGTCTCTCTCCAGAGAACACACAACAACAAAAATCTAAAAAAAAAAAGAGTACCTGCCTTTCTGTCTCATGAAAGAAAAACTTTAAAAAGAGAGCACATTTTTCATTTTCATAAACATTATTATTTTTTAAAGAGATTTTTGCTATTGGGCACACACACTTGCTGGAGAGACAGAAAGCAAAAAAATCACCCCCTGAGGGGATGGCCATGCCACAGGCTCTTCTCCACTCTCCTGTCGGGATCTTGGGCATGCATGCACATGCATTTTATGTGAGTTTTAAGCCACTGGGTCTGGGACTCGAACGGCAGTCAACTATGTGGGAGTCCAGTGATGCAATCATTACGCCATCCGCTGGTCCCATGTGATTTTTAAAGAGATATTTTTGTGTGTGCTTGCCAGAGACACAGAGGGAGACACAGAGAGAGAGAAAGTGAAATCACGCCCCCAGGGGGGAATGGCTTAACCACAATCCCTTCCTTTCTCCTTTCGGGATTTTGGGCAAGCACGCACACACATCCAGTATGATTTTCAAGCTACCGGGTCCAGGACTTGATCCACAGTTGGCCATGTGGGAGTCTAGCACCTTAACTACTATGCCACCTGCTGGCCCCCATCAACGTGATTTTTTTTTTTATAGGGCGCGTGCGCTCGCCAGACAGACGGAGAGAGACATAGAGACAGAAAGCGAGAAATCACCCCCCAGGGGAGATGGTCACGCCGTAATCCGTTCTCCTCCATTCTCCTCTCGGGATCTTGGGCACACACGCACACGCACCCTGCGTGAGTTTAAGCCACCGGGTCCAGGACGCGAACCGCGGTCGACTACGTGGGAGTCCAGTGACAGCCATTACGCTAACTGCTGGTTCCCTCAACATGATTTTTATATTGCTCAGCAGTGTCCTCAATGCCATCCACAGAACCAGTTTTTCTAGTTTTCCTGAATCTCCGGTTATTAATTCAGGCCTTGAAAGGCCCTGGAAGTCCCAGTGCATCTGGACTGTGAGCATCTGCAGCCCCAGGACCGTTATTTCTGCCGTGACCCCTGGCATCGCTGCTGGCAGTGGCGAGGCCGAACGTCCCAGTCCCGGCGGAGTTCAACTCGGAACAGATCTCTCTAGACCTTTAAAAAGACAAAATGAACGAAATGTGGATGCCTTCATGGCTACTTCTGTTTCTCGGGCTTTGATGCCAGTCGATCTGACTACAGCACTAGCCGGCCTGCCAGCAGCAGGAATTTACTTTTTAAAAAATTTGTTATAAGGGGACCAGCAGATGGCATGCTGGTTAAGGCGCTGGACACTCCCACATAGCCGATCATGGTTCAAGTCCTGGACCCAGTAACTTGCTTTCTCACTTTCTGTCTCTTTGGTCAAATTAAAATAAATGAATGAATTAAAAAAAGATAAAAAATAAACCTTTCACTTAAAAACATGTCATAAGGCCATCTCCTGGGAAGAGAGAAAGCGGGAGAGGAGCCACGACACGACACGTACGGTCCAAGTCCTCCAGCCCAGCCCTGAGGCGTGCACCGTGCCCGCCTGCGCCCTGCTCTGACCCGAGCTGGACCCAGAGTGTGCATCAGTGTTCTCTCAGCACAGGCAAGGCTGGAGTGGGCTCTCTGGCGTCTAATGGGGCCCAGAATGGTGCTTCTCAGCCAGTCCAGAGGGAATGTCAGACCAGCAGGCAGCAGAGACGCTGATACGTCGGCCCCATTTCCTGGTGCCGGCGCTGCGACCGGGCGCGGCCGGTTCTGGTGCTGGTACTGGAACAGCCCTTGGCAGCCTCCGCACTGGTCACGGGGGTCACGGCAGGAACCTGGGCCGGAGAGCAGCTGTCCTATGCGTCTTGGGGTTCGCCTCGCCCGAAGCTGCGGGTCTTTTGCAAGGTGGCTGCAGTCTTGGTCTCGCTTGCTGCGTAACAGAAGTGACTGCTTGAGACATTGGCGTTCATGTTAGGTACGGATGGAATCCTGTGTACCTTACCGTGGTGTCATGGAAATGTATGCTATTTCCAAAGTCATTTCCTTAAAGTTGAAAACCTAAGGGACCGCCCGGGCTGCGGGGCTGCGCTCTGTGCGGCGTCCCCTCTCCTGCGCGACTGCTGCTCGGGCGGTCGGTGCCCAGCGAGACCATGGCTTCGACTGTAGAAGAGCTACAGAAAGATCTAGAAGTAAAGGTGCTATTGGAAAAGGCCACTAGGAAGAGTACGTGATGCCCTTACAGCTGAAAAATCCAAAATTGAGACAGAAATCAAGAACAAGATGCAACAGAAATCACAGAAAAAAACAGAACTTCTTGACAATGAAAAGCCAGCTGCTGTGGTTGCTCCCGTTACAACAGGATATACAGTGGAAATCAGTAATTATGGATGGGATCAGGCAGATCAGTTTGAGAAAATCTACATGACCTTAACTGGAGTTCATCAAGTTCTTATTGAGAACGTGCAGGTGCATTTCACAGGGAGGTCACTTGATCCTTTGGTAAAGAGCCTAAATGGCAAGAGTTACTCCATGATTGTGAACAATCTTTTGAAACCATCTCTGTTGAAGGCAGTTCAAAAAAGGTTAAGACCGATACAGTTCTCATATTATGTAGAAAGAAAACAGAAAACACACGATGGGACTACCTGACCCAGGTTGAAAAAGAGTGCAAAGAGAAAGAAAAGCCTTCATACGACACTGAAACAGATCCTAGTGAGGGACTGATGAATGTTCTAAAGAAAATTTATGAAGATGGAGATGGTGATATGAAGCGAACCATTAATAAAGCCTGGGTGGAATCAAGAGGGAAGCAAGCCAAAGGAGAACCAGAATTTTAAGACTTAAAGTCCTTTCAAGAACTGTGATGTGGAAATTCTGATGTTTTCAATAAGGGAATGTTGGTGAGCAGCACATACAAATTGACAGATAACTATTTACACAGCCTTCTAAGTAAAGGCAGTGAATTCTCCACGTCCTACTGGAGAATTTATTTAAATAAAGTATGCTTATTAAACACTTCCTCCAAAGATGATTTCATTAGCACCCTGACCATTTTGTTAAAAAAAAGGATTATATTGCATTATTTGAAATAATGAAAATGCTATGTATTTTTGTTCAGCTAAAAGATAGAAAACAAAAGTATATGTTTGCCTTTAAGTTAGTGACATCAATTCTAGTGTAAGAATAAGAAAATGTAAAACTTGAATTTTTACATAAAATACAAGTTTGTACTTGTTAAAAAAAAAAAAAAAAAAAAAAAAAAAAACCCTAAGGTACCAGCAGTTAGCATAATCGCTATGTCGCTGGACTCTCATGTAGTCAACCGCAGTTTGAGTCCCGGACCCGGTGGCTTAAACTCATGCTGGACATGTGTGCGTGTGTGTCCAAGATCTCGAGAGGAGAATGGAGGAGAAGGGATTGTGGTGTGGCCATCCCCCCCAGGGGGGTGATTTCTTGCTTTTTGTCTCTCTCTGTCTTTCCCTCGAGAGCACATGCCCTATAGCAAAAACCTCTTAAAAAAAAAAAGGTTGAAAACTTAAAAAAAAGTTTGTTATAGGGCATGTGCATTCTCCAGAGAGAGAGAGCGAGAGAGAGAGAGAGCGAGCGAGAAGTCACCCCTGGGATCAATCCCTTCTTCCTCAGTCTCCTATATTTTGGACGTGCATGTACATGTACCTGGCTTGTCCCTTACACTGTCAGGTTCAGGACCTGAATTGTGCAATCGGCCATATGGAATACAGCCACCTTAACCATCATGCCACCAGCTGGCCCAGGAACTGACTTCGAAGGTGATAGAAATAGTTCACAACTCTTGTGTTAATTAGGGACCACTTACATCTACCTTCCAATCCTTCGTGCTAAAGAAGCAATTTATAGCATTATACCTACAGCTAGGTCAACTTTGGTCTCTGTAAGGACAGCAGCACCTGCTGGTAATTATTGCAATTTTTCCTATTTCTACTAATTTGTTTACTTTGGCCAGAGGGCGTGTGTGCTTGCCACAGAAAGAGAGAAAGGAGAGAGCGCACCCTCAATTAGAAATGGTCAAGCCGTGGTCCCTTCTCCACCTGCTCGGACTGTGGGGATTGAGGGCATGCACACACACACGTGCCTGGCATGTTTCTTAAGCTGCTGGGTCCGGGACTCGGACTGCAGGGTCAGCCACGTGGGACCTGGTTGCCTTAACCACCAGGCCATGGAGGCAGCCCTCTGCTAGCCCTTTTAGACCTGCCTCAGATCCCACTCGAGAACACAGCTGTGCTAGAACCCGCTTTCGTACCTTCATGTTCTGGCTGTGCTGTGGGGACGGCTTTGCTGACTCTGTCCGTATTCTGCAGGTGACAGGAAAACGTTGGAGGCACAATAAAATGTAAAGAGTTCATTAGAATAAGAAGCAATCCATGGATAGGGGAACATCAGACCAAAAGAGGGCTAGTGTTTCTATGACAAAATATGACAGGCAAGTGTTTATATCGGAAAAACACAGAAGCAAAAAAAAATAAAGTCATTTGGCTTGCAGTTAGAAAATTGTCAAGGCACCTCACTGGGAAATCCTGTCGCATAACCACACGTGAGGTGGCCGTCTAACACGAGCACACCGCCTTCACTTATGTTTGCACTGCAGCAATATTAAGGCTGTTTTTCAGACCCATGGCCCATCTTCATTTTATTTTATTTATTTATTTTTTTTGAAAGAGATTTTGGCTATAGGGCACATGCACTCACTGAAGAGACAGAGAGAGAGAGACAGAAAACGAGAAATCGCCCCCCCGGGGGGATGGGCCACACAGCGATCCCTTCTTCTCCATTCTCCTCTCAGGAGTTTGGGTACACACGCATATGTGCTCTGCATGAGTTTTAAGCCACTGGGTCTGGGACTCGAACCATAGTCCACAGTCCATTAAGTGGAGGTCCAGTGACATAACCATTACACCATCTCCTGGTCCCCATCTGCATTATTTTAACGCTGCTCTAACAATTCTTCCCTTTGGGCCCACTGCTCAGCAAGTTCGTAGTGTAGCTGACAGCACTAGTGTGACCCTCCTTTACTCCTGTCCAGTGGTCCAGTGCAAAAGGCCCGGTGGACATTGTCACCGTCAGTCGGTCCGACTGGTTCAGAGTCAGTAGGCAACGCCAGCATTTCCCCGGCTAGCACTGACCCCGGAGAGCCCTGCTGACCCTGATGGCGATCACCTGGTGTCCAAGTGGCTGCTGGAAAGCACCGAGAACCCCTGAGAGACGGCCAGCAGGTGGCGCGGTGGTTCGGGTTCTGGACTGCAGTCTGAGTCCCAGAGCAGGCAGCTTGAAAAACATACTACACATGTGTGCGCACATGCCTAAAACCCCAACAGGAGAATGGAGGAGACGGGATTACGGTGTGACCATCTCTGTGGGATTGGGGAGGGAACGGGGTGACCTCACTTTTCCTCTCTGACTCTGTCTCTCTCTGGTGAATGCACACACTCTATGGCCAAAGAAGAGAGAGCGCGAGAGAATGCAATGTACCAGGGGAGCAGACACGACTGTAGAAGAAAAACAGCCAAGGATTGAAAACTCCCTCTGTGCAAAAATTTTCAGAAGCCAAGGGTTAACCAATTAAACAAGGAAGGACCCAACAACTTTTTTTTTTTTTTTTTTTTTTTTTTTTTTTTTTTTTTTTTTTTTTTTTTTTTTTTTTGCTATAGGGTGTGAGAGCTCACCAGAAAGACAGAGAGAGACAGAGAGACAGAAAATGAGAAATCACCCCCCAGAGGGGATGGCCACGCCGCAATCCCTTCTCCTCCATTCTCCTCTCTGGATCTTGGGCATGCACGCACATGCACCGGGCATGAGTTTAAGCCACCGGGTCCAGGACTTGAACTGTGGTTGACTACATGGGAGTCCAGCGACATAGCCATTACACTTACTGCTGGTCGCCCCCAACACGTCTTTAATGAAAGACTTGAATTTGTTACTTAAGATCCCTTATGTTTTGGGGTATTAATTTATAATTTATGAACACAGAAACAACATCTATCAATAAAGCACAAGCTTCTCCTTAAGTTGTTTAGGCATCAAAAGCTTCTACTTTGGACTACTGTTGATGCTAAATCGGCCATTTCAGATTATATTGCTTGATGGGGCTGGCAGGTGGTATGGTGGTTAAGGGTGCTGGACTTCCACATGGCCAACTGCAGTTTGAGTCCTGGATTCGGTGGCTTGCTTCTTTCTCTGTCTCTCTCTGTTCTTCTTTGGTCAAATTAAAAATAAATAAATAAAGTTCAATAAAGTGTTTCTTTAAAAAAAAAAAAAGAAGAAGAAGAAGAAAAAGAAGGAAAACAATATTTGGAGCAAATTATGATTTTAGTGTTTGAGTCCAGAGGCCAGCTAGTCAAGAAGCATACTCAGGGCTAGCCCGGGTCTGAGTGGTTAAGCGAACTGGGTGCCACCTGGCCTATGGTGCAATTCAAGTTCCAGACCTGGCAGCTTGAAGACACATGACGAGCGTGTGTGCTCTCGCCCAAAACCCTGAAGGCAGGGGGAAATGGAGGAGAAGGATTGCAACATGGCCACACCCAGGGGTTTTCCTCTCTCTCCCTCTCTGGTAAGCATGTGTGCTTTCCGGGAAATTAATTTAAAATAATAATAAAGTATACTTGACTAATCCTGCGCGTCTGAGGCATCGTGGACGGTGGAGTGAAGACAGTAGGCGAGTGTCTTGGTTGTTGCCAGGGGAATCCGGGTAACCGTCCGGTGACCCACACAGCAGCACGTGTGAAGCTGCTCACACGCAGTTCGCTACAGGAAGTTTTCTGAAGTGTAAAGCCGTTCAGTTTCCGTGTTCAGTAGGAAAGGGCAACTTTAGCTTTCAGTGGTGTTAGAAAAATTTAGGATTCAGTCTGTTTTAGAGGGAAATAACAAAACCTCATTAAAAGAAAAAAGTGAGCAAGACTAGTAATTGGTGATTGGTATGCTATAATTTTCTTTCTTTCTTCTTTTTTTCTTTCCTTTCTCTTTCTTTCTCTTCCTTCCTTTCGTTAGTCCTTTTCCCTTCCTTCCTTTCTTCTTTCTCTTTCTCTCTCCTTTTTTTCTTTTTAATGCCAGAGGGCATGGGTTCTTGCCAGAGACAGAGAAAGAGAGAGAGAAAGCATCGCTAAGAGGGTGAGGTCACCAGTAACCTCCTCTCCCGTCTCTCTCTCCTGTTGGGACTTTGGGCACACACGCATGTTTTCCAAGTTGCTGGGTAAGGGGTTTGGATTGCGTAATTGCTGTGTGAGATTTGCCTCCCTCAATCACCAGGCCATGGGCTGGCTTGCACTATAATGTTTCTACTGAAATAGTCTTTTAAAAATAGTGACTCATTTTTATCAACAATAATTATATTACGATTAATTTTTTTAACCAAAAAAGTCTAGTTTCATTAAACTGGATTATTTACATAAGTGTAACAAAAATAGTAACTATGTATGTTTTAAAATGCAATAGTTTTTTAAAGTATATTTATTTTATTTATTCATTCACTTAGTTTTTAATTTGACCAGAGAGAGAGGGAAAGTGAGAAAGCAAGCCATCAGGTCCAGGACTCAAACCATGTTCGGCCATGTAAGAGTGTCCAGCACCTTAATCACCATGCCACCTGCTGGTCCCTAAAATACAATAGTTTAATCAGAGGTTTGGTAATAGCCAAGGGACTTTATTGACTTTGCATCAGTTAACTTTAGTTTTTGAAAACTATCTAGTAATGAGAAATCTCAGATTAGACCTTCAAAAACCTCTTTGGGACCAAGCCAAGAACTGGCCCACTTATGTCCTGTTATTGTTACTGTTGAATCTCAGATGGTCAACCACAGGTTGAAGCCCAGCCCTGGCTACTTTAAAAAACATGCCAAGTGGGACCAGCAGTTAGTGTAATGGCTATGTTGCTGGACTCCCACGTAGTCGATTGCGGTTTGAGTCCTGGACCCGGTGGCTTAAACTCACGCCGGGCGCGTGTGCATGCGTGCCCAAGATCCCGAGAGGAGAAAGGAGGAAAAGGGATTGTGGCGTGGCCATCCCCCCTGGGGGGAGATGGGGTGATTTCTCACTTTCTGTCTCTCTGTCTTCCTGGAGAGCGCATGCACCCTACAGTAAAAACCTCTCAAAAAACCCCCAAAAAACAAAAATCCACGCCAGGCTTGCTTTCTTACTTTCTCACTCTCTCTCTCTGGTCAAATTAAAGTAAATGAACAAATAAAATTAAATAAAGAATTCGTAAAGCACACACACACACACACAAAACATGCCAGGTACTTGTGCATGCATGCCCCAAATTCTTTTTTTTATAATTATTTTTATTATTTTAGCTTTATTTATTTATTTAGCTCAGTGTTCTGTAGAGTTTTATGTACAACCAAGATTTGAACTTAATTGTTGCTTATACTCCTGGTCATTTAGGGATCTAGCATTTTTTTTTTTTTTTTTTTAGGTTTTTGCCATAGGGTGTGTGTGCTCTCTGGAGAGAGACAATGAGAAGGAAAGTGAGAAGTCACCTTGCAGGGGGATGACCACACCTCAGTCCTTCTCTGCCATTCTCCTCTCAGGATTTTGCATGCATGCACACATACCCAGCATCGTTTTTAATCTGCTAAGTCTGGGACTTGAATTGTGGTCAGCCATTTGGAGTCCAGTGCCTTAACCACTATGCCACCTGCTGGCCCTGTGGAGCTAACTTTTATTTATTTACTTATTTTTTGAGAGATTTTTGCTATAGGGTGCATGCACTCGCTGGTGAGACAGAAATAGAAAGCGAGAAATCACCAGGTGGGATTTTGGGCACGAGTGCACACGTGTCCAACAGGAGTTCCAAACTGCTAGATCTAAGACTCAGACCCCTATCAGCCATGTGAGAGTCCAACCCCTTAGCCCCTAGACCACCTGGTGGCACCGGATGGAAGTTTTTTCTAAGGCTTTTGGTTGCTTGGGGAGTGCTTCAGGCCCCATCTCCATTATTCAGATTTTGCTGTAATAGGTGGTGACACCGTTTCTCCTACCAATCGCCCTTCGTGGCTAACTGGTCTCCTTACTCCGCGCACACACCTTGCTCTGTGGGCGCAAAGTTCACTGCGCCTGCTCAGTTCCTGTGCTGGCTCCGTTAGAGACGTTCTTACCCCCTAAACCAACAATAACCCAACCCCAAACCGATCCTTCCCGCGCCCTCCGCCCGCCCTCCCATCCGGCCCCGCAGTAACTTGATCCTCAGGAATCTGACCCGCCCTCCGCTGTCCCCACCCCATTGCCAATTCGCCAAACCCCGGGAAAGGAAACCAAAGGGAAATCGAAACAACTTTTAGAACAGCAACCCCCGGCACCGACCCAACCTCGGACTCTGCGACGGGTGCGGTGGGCGCCATGAACCACACTTCCCAAACCTTCTTCACTCGCGCCAGCGCCGGCTCTCCCCCAAACTATGAGATGCTCAGGGAAGAGCACGAGGTGCGCGTCCCCGGGGCGCCCCCGCCCGCGGCTCCGATGGCGTCCACCGTGATCAACATCCGCAGCGAGACCTCGGTGCCCGACCATGTGGTCTGGTCTCTGTTCAACACGGTCTTCATGAACTTCTTCTGCCTGGGCTTCATCGCGTTCGCCTACTCCGTGAAGGTGCGAGTGCGCCCTGGGTGGAGGGGGCGGGGGGCAGGCCCGGGGCAGCGCCGGGAGCATGCTGGGGTGGCCCCTGGGAGGGGGGACGTGTGCGCACGCGCGTGTGTGTTCCACGCCTGTGTGTGCCCCGTCTGAGTGGCGGTGTGTAATCCGTGTGAGTGCCTTGGAGACTTCCCGGTGAGGTAGGAGGGCATCTCTGGGTAGGTAGCTGGGGTAAGGAGTCCCCCAATGCTACTGGGCAGGGTGGAGTCACTCAATAGGAGTGATTTGCTCCTTCCATTAAAAACCAGTTACTCGCTCTCACCACTTGCTCCCACGGAGCGCTGCTAGTCGGAATTGTCTTCCGGCCGCTGGAGAAGTCGGCATGGCCAGACGAAGGCCCCTTCCTTGTCCCATTATATGTCAAGGGAGAAATATGAGGGCCTGCTCTGCCGAGAGAAGCCAGAACAAGGCAGAAACAACCCCTGTGGAATGCACATCAGAGAGGATGAGCCTCCCGGTTCTGCGGGAGATAAAATATTAACTGCCCAGACCCGATGGAGGGAGTGTAGGCCCTCAACACAACCCATTACCCCCTCGGTTCAGAGAAACCGTGGACTTCCCTGAAAAGCACAGATAACAGTGTCGCTCGCCCCTGCGTTGGGGTTTTCCGCCCAGCTGGAGGTGTTTCCTCTGTCCTGATATACCTTGCTTGCTGTCCTCTCCATTCGAACTGATGCCTCTCGTGGGACGAGAACCAGCACAGGTGCTGGGTCTGACCACGGGCACTCTCACGTCACCTGTGCAGGCACCGGCCAGGGCTGGAGTGCTGGGGGGGTTGGAGTCAGGTTTGTCACCCCGCCCACCGTGAGCCCCGAGGCAGGACCAGAAATCACAGCCTTCCACTCCCGAGTGGCAGCCAGGCTCTGCCAGAGTGCAAGGGGCGTCACCCACGGGGATGAGCGGCCAGCGCTGAGGCCACAGCCCAGGGGAGAGGAGCCCGGAGGCCTGCGAGTGTGAGGACGGGAGAGGGAGGTCCCCAGTCTGTGTGTGGGGGGGGGGGGGCTGAGGAACAGCACCAGGCTCTCACCTGACACACCCAGGTCCCCTGACCACCTTGTCTTCCCCAGTCTAGGGACAGGAAGATGGTGGGCGACACGCTCGGGGCCCAGGCCTATGCCTCCACCGCCAAGTGCCTGAACGTCTGCACCCTGGTCCTCTTCATCCTGATGGTCGTTGTGACCATCACTGTTGTCATCATCAGTGCTGCCGTCTCGAGATGACCCCGAGGGCTCAGACGAGGAAGTACCTGAAGCCCACCGGATGTTGCCCACGCCCGCCATCTCTGCCCCAGTTACCCTGGACTGTTGGCACTCTCCTCTTGCCCTAGCGTTTTACTATTTTTTAAGTCTTTTTCCCCCCTTTAATTTTCAGAAAGTGTGTACTCTAGCTAGAGAGAGAGAGAGAGAGAGAGAGAGAGAGAGAGCGCGCCCCCCGGGTGGCTGTGGTCATGCCGCAGTCCTTTTCCTCCATTTATGCATCCCCTTAAGATTTGGGACCCTAACAGACCTGCACCCAGACTGCTTTTCAAAGCCACAGGGGTTGGGGTTCAGACCGAGGTCAGCCCCGCGGGACTGGCCCTCTGCAGAGCGTTTCACCCATGGCCCCTAGCTGCAGGCTGTGGGCCAACCCCAGCACCCTTGTACTTCCACAACTTTGTGCTCACATGTCTGACTACGGTGGGATTCAATAAAGTGCACGTGTTTGTAGTGGAGCGCTGATACCACCCGGGGAGGGGACCTGCCGAGGGTCCCTCTCTGACCTGGGCCCATCGCCCAGCCACCCGCTGTGCTGCGCTGAGGACCAGGGTCCTGGGTGGGTCTCACCTTTGCAAGATCTGAGCCCTGATCGTAGACCTTCCCTCTGGGGAAACCTGGTCCTGAGTGTAGAACACCCCTCACCCCAATTGTCCGTCGCCCTCAGGAAGGTGCAGAGGGTCCACAGCCCAGAGCCTCTGCCCCTGGACTGATGCTGGGGGCCTTGGGAGACTTGCGGGTTGGAGGGGCAGTGAGCTCATCTGGAAGGCAAGAGGCTGCCACAGGCCCAGCCAGCAGAGGGCACCACAGGCATTGGTAAAGGCTGTGTCCCTGGGGTGGCCAGCAAGGGTTCAGCGCCCACAGCCCTGGAGTCTGGTGGAGGGTAGGGCTGATTCCCCATCCACACTCTCCACTCGGCCCCCCAGCCTGAGCTGGCCCTCAGACGGGCCAGTGATGAACAAGGGTGCTGCCGCGGGACTGCTGTGTGCACGACCACCTGCCCCAGCCCTTCCCAAGGCAGCTGCTGGCCCTGCACTGGGGTCCCGGGCCCTGCGGAGAGCGGTCCTGCTGGCGGATCTCAGGCACTGTGGACACGGCTGGGTCAGGCCCGCTGGGCTTCTCCTGGATCCCGGTCCCTGGGGAGCAGGGGGGCGGAGGACAAGGGTGAGACGGGAGAAAGCCAGCGAATGGAAGCGGGGAAGGGCGGGAGCACCTGCCCATGTGGCTAGATAGAAAAACTGACCAGGGCAGAAAGCCCCCACCCACGGCAGTGTAGACGGGCGACTTCCAATGGGGCTTGTCTAGCCTACCAAGGGCCCTTGAGCCACTCTCTGCTCGGGCCGCTCCTACCTCTTGGGAGCGTATTTTCACTTTTACTTAATAAACTAAACTTTGCTTTCGCCATTGGCCTGTTTCGGTCAGTTCTTTGTCTGAAACACCAAAAACCTGGACAGCACAGAAGCCACCCTGCGACTGGATCCAGGTCCAGCGTCACTGAGGCCATGGGCCCTCCCCGTGGGTGTTGCCCCCCCCCCCCCCCCCCCCAGCTATAAGCCTGCAACAGGAACCAGAGGTTCTGTCACCCACTGGGGCAGCGTCTGCAGGGAACGAGCCACGCAGAGGGCGGCCGGGGCCCGTCTTGGACCCACTCCCACACAGACCCCAGCCGGGAACGGTCCAAAATGGTGCCTCGTCCTGGGAGGACAGCAAGACGGGCCACGCTGCAGGGGTGCCGGGCCACACTGCAGGGGTGCCGGTCCCTGCCCGTCCTCTGCTCCTTCACCTGTGTGGCCCCACAGGCCTGCCTAGGGGACCCTCGACTGCAGCTGGACGACAGGCAGATCGGGCTGGGTGTAGATCAGGCTCGGGCCAGGGGTGTGGACACCCGCCCAGCGAATGCCGTCTTCTCCATCCTGTCTCTAAAGGTGGACGTGGGCACCAGGGACCACGTGGCAGTACTGCCCACCCGAGCAGCGTCGTGTCAGACCCACAGTTAACTTGGGGAAGGATGGCCGAGGCACAGTGGAGAAGTGAAAGCAGCTTGTTGAGGGCTTATGAATTCGCCCGATGACAAAAAGTCTAGGTCCTGGACGGGGCCTGCAGAATGGCTGCTGAGAAAACTGCCTTGTTTTGTTTTTAGCTAGTTACAGGGCACGTACAGAGAGAGTGGGAGGGGAAGTGAGAAATCATTCCTGGGGGGTGGCCATGCCACAATCCCTCCTCCATCTCCTCGGGGATTTTGGGCATGCACGCACACTTGCCCGGAGTGATTTCCAAGCCTCCAGGTCCAGGACTTAACTGCACAGTTGGCCTGTGGTACCCAGCTGCTTTAACCGCCACATCACCTTCGCACAACAACTGGTTTTTACCATCAGAAGGTGGCAAGAAGGCAAGTTAGTCCTTCGGCAACGACGCCCATTGGTTCACTTACAGTAGCACAGACAACTGATGTGATAGCGAGACTTTGGGGAGCAGAGTGAAGGAGAGGGCTGGAGGGTCACGCTGCAAATCTGTTGCCCTTTACAGCTCGGTTTGTTTGCTGTAAATGACCGTATGCTTTCAAGCCATCACCACGTCATGAAGTAAAACCTTACCTTCATTCTGGTCATTAAAATACAAAAGGGGGGGGCCAGCAGGTGGCGAGGTGGTTAAAGGAGCTGGATTCCCACATGGCCGACCATGGTTCAAGTTCCAGATCTCGCAGCTTGCCTTCTCACTTTCCCTTTCTCTCTCCCTTTCTGTCTCTCTCTCTGGTCAAATTAAAAAATAATAATAACACATAGAATTAAATAAATAAATAAATATTAAAAAAAAATACAAAAGGGGGGCCAGCAGGTGGCGAGGTGGCTAAGGCACTAGACTCCCACACGTTTGAGTCCAGGACCCGGTGGTTTCAGACACCACGTGTGTGTGTGCGTGTGTGTGTGTGTGTGTGTGTGTGTGCACATGTCCAAAATCCTGAGAGGAGAATGAAGAAGGGATTGCAGCAGGGCCGTCTGGAGCAATTTCTTGCTTTCTGTTTCTCTGCCTCTCCGGCAAGCACATGCACCCTATAGCAACAATCTCAGCAGGTGGCACAGTGGTTAGGAGCTGGACTCCCACATGGCTGACGGCAGTTCAAGTCCTTGCACTCTTGCACTTGGTGGGTTGATTTCTTACTTTCCCTCCCTCCCTCTCACTCTCTCTATGGCCAAATTAAAATAATAATCATAATAATAATAAATATAAACAAATAAGTATGTACATATAGACCTCGGGCATGATAGTGGAGTGGAGGTTAAGGCAGCTGAAGTCCCACATGGTCGACTGCACAGTTATGGCTTGAGAATCATGCCAGGTGCGTGTGCATGTGTACTCAGGAGTGTGGAGGAGAAGGGGTTGTGGCATGGCCACCCCCCGGGGCATGATTTACTTTCTTTCTCTGTCACTGGACACACCCTATAGCAAAAACTGAAAAGAAATAAATAAGTAGCATATAAAGGGACCTTGAATTCCATAGGTATTTTTCTTCTTCGTTTGATAACGGGCGTGTGCGCTTGCTGGGGAGAGACAGAAAGGGAGCGAAAGGAAAAACAGGTCACGAAGTACACCCTGGGATGACCACACCGCAGTCCGTTCTCCCTCCTTGTCCAGGGCTCCGGGCATGCATGCTCACATGCTCAGTGTGTCTTTCCATCTGCCTGGGTCCAAGATTCAGATAGAGCAGCCGGTCAAGTGCGAGCCGCTGCCTAAGCACGAGTCCACTGGCTGGCCCCAAACATGATTTTTCTAAGTTGCTTTACTTTCTTACCACCAAGTCATAGCCTCAGATGATGCCGCCGATGATGGAGATGGAACATTCCAGATGGAACAGGAAGCTGCCCCGACTTCTGCTTCCTGTGCCTACGTCATCACCCGGGGCTGCAGGGGCCCTCCAGGGCACAGAAGATAAAGAATGAAGAGCTCAGAGCCTGGTTCTAGACGGGTGAGCCAGGGATGAGGGAGCAGGGCAGCGATGGGGCTGCACTCTGGCCCTCCCGGGTGGCTCTAGGACCCCGGTGAGCAGCAGCCGTCCCAGGGGTAGAGCAGGAAGGAGCCCTGGCCATGCTCTGTGTGGGGAGAGGTGCCTGAGAATAGAAGGTATTTGGAGGCCTGGACATGCAAAACCCTAGAGCTCACCAAGGCCAGCAGCAGAGAGGGACTGGGCACCCGGGCCCTGAGGTCAGCCGGGAGCACGCAGCAGCCCTGAGGTAAGAGCAGGGCCTCCGCCCCGTGGCAGAGCTCACCAGGAGTTCCAACCAGACCCGCTCCCACCAGCCCCTGGCACCGAGGAGGGATGCCAGGTCAACATCCTAATTTCCTCTGAGACAACGAATGGACTAGCGGGTGGCATGGTGGCTAAAGACGCTGGACTTCCATGTGGCTGACCGCAGTTCAAGTCTCGGACCTGGTGGCTTGCTTTCTTGCTTTCCCTTTCTCTCTCTCTCTCTGATCAAATTAAAAAATAATAATAACTAATGAAAAATAATTTTTTTGAGAGGTTTTTGCTATAGGGCGCGTGCGCTTGCCGGAAAGACAGAGAGAGACAGAGAGACAGAAAGTGAGAAATCACCCCCCAGGGGGGATGGCCACGTGGCAATCCCTTCTCCCCCATTCTCTTTTCGGGATCTTGGGCACACACGCACACGCACCAAGTGTGAACTTAAGCCACCGGGTCCAGGTCGACTACATGGGAGTCCAGCAACATAGCCATTACGCTAACTGCTGGTCCCACAAATGAAATTTAATAAATAAATAATTCTAAAAAGAAAAAATAGAAGGGCAGATCATCCATATACGGATGCTTGTATCTTTTTTTATAAGAATTATTTAATTTAATTAATTTATTTATTTATTCTAGTTTGACCAGAGAGAGACAGAGAGAGCAAGACAGAGAGAGAGAGAGAGAAGAGAAAGCTAGCTGCCAGGCTCAAGACTTGAACCGAAGTCGACCACGTCGGAGTCCAGCATCCTTAACCACCATGCAACCTGCAGGCCCCAATGTCCATACTTTCTAAGACCACACTGGGCATGCATAATTGGGAAACCAAATTCCCCTGAGAGAAAAGTACATAAGCACAGATAAAATCCCATGAAATCAAACAAAGGAGCCGGACATTATGACAGACTTCCTCTGTTAAATATTCATCACCAAATCCCTCCTTTTTTTCTTTTCTCTTTTTTTTTTTTTTTTTTTTTTTTTGGCTTCAGGGCATGTGCACTTGCCAGATCCCACATTAAAGTAACAGCTAACTGGAACCAGAAGGTGGCATAGTGGTTAAGGCACTGGACTCCCACCTGACTGACCGTGGTCTGAGTCTGGACCTGGTGGCTTGAAATTCATGCTGCATACGTGTGTGTGCTCAAAATCCCGAGAGGACAATGAAGGAGAAGGGATCGTGGCATGGCCATCCCTCTCCCCACTGTGGGGAGGTGATTTCTAGTTTTCTTTCTTCTTTCTTTCTTTTTTTTTTCAAGCCAAACTGTATCCAGCTTTATTAAAGATACTTCTCATAAACAATCATGGTATTCAGGCAGGACGTGGGCAGGCAATCGTTAACAGTATACAATGACTTTCAAACTCCCTTCTTCAATGGACTACAGAACAGAAAGCCACTATAAAACCCAGTGAAGTCTTCATGTGATGCTCTGAACACGGAAAGCTTAGGGTGAGGGTTGACATTTCACATTGAGCATGTTGTTTAACAACTTTTCACGAGCCAACCCTGACTTTCGGGAAATGAAAATGGCAGAATATCAACCTGAAGACCCAACAACACAGAAAAAAAACAGCTGCTCTTTTGAAGGACGCCATTGCAATGTCACTGGAAAGTCTGGATTGCCTGATATCCTGTTATAACCAATTCTCTGTGGTCAGGTCCCACAGGTCTCTGGTGTAAGGGAGTTCAGTCTATGTTGCAGGCAGAGAGGGAGAGGACATAAAAGCAAATGTTAAGTGTTCCACACCACACGGCACCTGTGCCAAGGCGGCTGTGTGTCAGGGAATCCCTCCTCTCGGGAGCCAAGAGGAAGTCTCTCAACACTAGAAGGGGAAGGTGTTGTCCAAATCAATCCAGCTTCAGAGACGTTCTATTAGTGACAAATGCCCCTTCCCCAAAAACAACAATGAAGTGTTCTGTGTGCTAACAACATAGCTTAAAATAAAGGTAAAACAAAATTCTGCATTTTTATAAATGATAAAAAATAGTATTTCAAACTGTGCAGTGACCAGAAGGACACAGTTATCACAAATGCACACGCTTCACTCGGCATCTCCAGCACCTGCAGCTTTCTGTGCCTGGTCTGTGCTGGCATCTCCGCTCTCTGCAGGGTTACCCCATCCTCACCAGCATCAGCGTTTCCCTTTTCCTGTGGGCACCTTCTCTCCCTTCTTTGAGGGGCCTTTTTAGGCTTGGGCTCTGGCTGTGGAGGAGCAGGTTTCGCAGACAACCTTGCACATCTTCCCTGAGGTCCGCCCTTCACCTCGGCTGTATCTCCTTCAGCCTCCCCTTCAGCCTTCCTCTTGGGCATGGTGGCGACCACGGCAGGACGCAGGCGCTGGATGGGGGTGCAGCGGCGCAGGCTTTGGTCGGTCCGGGGGTCGCTCTCGCCTCTTCTTCACACTGTTCCGATTTCTCGTTTTCTGTCTCTCTGGCAAGCACACATGTCCTATAGCAAAAATCTCAACAAAACAAAACAAAACAAAACAAAACAAAACAAAACAAAACAAAACAGACAGTCACACCTGAACCCACGCCCAGTGCGGCTGTCCTTCTCCAGCAGCTGCCCACTCACACACCTTTCTGGTACGAGGGAGCATTTTTTTCTGATAAAAATCTTTTCACGGCCAGCAAATGGTGTAGTGGTTACATTGCTGGACTCCCACATGGCCAGCCGTGGTTTGAGTCCCAGACTGTGTAGCTTGAAAATCATGCCGTGTGTGCATGCCCAAGATCCAAGGAAGAAAGTGGAGGAGAAGGGACTGTGGCTTGGTCATCCCCCCATGGGGTGATTTCTCACTTTCCCTTTCATTGTCTCTGTCTCTCTCTCTCTGGCGAGTGCACGTGCCCTATGGCAAAAACTAAAAACAAAACAAAACAAAAAACAAAACTAAAAATATTTTTCTCTTTAAAACTCCTCACTTTTCTATTAAAAGGTCTCTTTTCCTACTTTACCCGTTTGTGGGTTTTCATTCTGGATCTCAGAGCAGTCTCTAACCTTAGAGACCTGGACCCAAAGAGCCAAAGATTTCACATAGTGCATCAGCTTCCCATCTGATAAGAGAGTCCGAGGTGGGGTGGGAGTTAGGGACCATGAACCGCGAGTCATTGCCATGTTAATTTCAGGACAGAATCTCTGTTTGGGGCCTGGAAAACAGCCATAGCAAAGGAGTCCAACGTCCAGGAATACCGTGAGCCGATCATGCACACCACCATTGTGGGAAATTGGGAAAAGTCTGACTGCTTTTTCCTATTTCTGAATTGTTTCCAAAGGCCTGGGAGAAGCCAGGCCTACAAACATTAACAGACTGCTTTTAATCCATTGATAATAGGACCCTTCCAGGGCCGGCAGGTGGTGTGGTGGTTAAGGTGACTGGACTCCCACACGGCTGTCCATGGCTCGAGACCTGGACCTGGCAGCCTGCTTTCACACTTTCCTTCTCTCTTTCTCTCTGGTCAATTTCAAAATAATAATAATAATAATAATAATGACAATGAATAACATAATTCGTTTTTAAAAAATATTTTTTCTTTTTTTAAAGAATTATTTATTTATCATTATTCTTCAATTTGAAGAGAGAGAGAGACAGAGACAGAGAGAGAGAAAGCAAGCTGCCAGGTCCGGGATTCAAACTGTGGTCAGCCATGTGGGAATACAATGCCTTAACCACCACGCCACCTGATGGCCCCCCAAAAATAAAATAATTCTTTAAAAAAAATAAGACTCTTCTGACATCCTGTTCCTGGCATTGTATATTTATGATGCACAGTAAACCCTTTTATCTCTGTTAAAGTAAAAGAGAAATGTTTTGCTGAATTCTCAGAAAGAAATCTCTCTTTCCATCGCTAACATACAAATTTGTAAACCCACCTATAACCTGCAAGTCTCCACTTGCAGGTGTCCCACCTTCTTTGGGTCAGGCCCCTGGAAAGACTACACTAGGTAGGAACTGTCTCTTACTCTCAGACCAAATAGAAGCAGCCACTGGGACTCGGGAACAGGCTTGTCTGTCTCTGGGCCTGATCGCTCAATCTTGTGCTGAGTAATAAACTGCATTAATTATCATTTCTGCAGAGTTGGTCATTTCTGTCCACAAAATAAATGTTGTGAACTATTGTGGAGGTGCCTGTTAGCCACAAAGAGAGCCCTACGCTGGATGAAGGGTCAGAGAAGAGAGGGCACGGGGACAGCCTGCTCTTTGTAACTTCCTGCTAACCGACGTTCACAGACACTCTCCGGATCGAAGACCTGCAGCCGCCCTTAGGGCCGGCCCCCACCTCCCTGAGTACGGGCCGGCCCCCACCTCCCTGAGTACGGGCCGGCCCCCACCTCCCTGAGTACAGGCCGGCCGTGCCTGCGGCCCATCACCAGGCCAGGTGCCTCCAGCTCCGGGGCTGCATCCAGTCCCGGACCGTGGGGGTGGGGGGTGGGGCTGGCAGGAACCCCGAATGGGAGAGGGAGGTTCTGCCGCTGTGGGCCTCGGAGGGAGACCCCAGGACAGGAAGTCCCAGGGCCCACACACCACCCTACGAGGGGCGGTGGAGGCAGGCTGAAACTAACTGGACTTGGGCTCCAGAGCAGGAAGCTCCGCTCACCCCTCCGCCCGCCCTCCCGTCCTGCCCCGCAGTAATCTGATCCTCAGGAATCTGACCCGCCCTCCGCTGTCCCCACCCCATTGCCAATTCGCCAAACCCCGGGAAAGGAAACCAAAGGGAAATCGAAACTACTGTAGGACCCAGGCCCCGGCACCGACCCAAGTTCGGACCCCGCCACGGGTGCGGTGGGCGCCATGAACCACACTTCCCAAACCTTCTTCACTCGCGCCAGCGCCGGCTCTCCCCCAAACTATGAGATGCTCAGGGAAGAGCACGAGGTGCGCGTCCCCGGGGCGCCCCCGCCCGCGGCTCCGATGGCGCCCACCGTGATCAACATCCGCAGCGAGACCTCGGTGCCCGACCATGTGGTCTGGTCCCTGTTCAACACGGTCTTCATGAACTACTGCTGCCTGGGCTTCATCGCGTTCGCCTACTCCGTGAAGGTGCGTGTGGGCCGGGACGTGAGGGCGGCTGTGCCCAGGGCAGTGCCGGGAGCCTGCTGGGGTGGCCTCTGGGGTGTGCGGGCTGTGTGAGTTTGTGCTGTGTGCGTGTGTCTCACTTGTGTGCGCGTGCCCCGAGCGGCTGTGTGTAATCCGTGTGTCTCACTTGTGTGCGCGTGCCCCGAGCAGCTGTGTGTAATCCGTGTGTCTCACTTGTGTGTGCGTGCCCCGAGCGGCTGTGTGTAATCCGTGTGTCTCACTTGTGTGCGTGTGCCCCGAGCAGCTGTGTGTAATCCGTGTGTCTCACTTGTGTGCGCGTGCCCCGAGCGGCTGTGTGTAATCCGTGTGTCTCACTTGTGTGCGTGTGCCCCGAACGGCTGTGTGTAATCCGTGTCTCACTTGTGTGCGCGTGCCCCGAGTGGCTGTGTGTAATCCGTGTCTCACTTGTGTGTGCGTGCCCCGAGTGGCTGTGTGTAATCCGTGTGTCTCACTTGTGTGCGCGTGCCCTGAGTGGCTGTGTGTAATCCGTGTGTCCGGGGCCTGGGGACCTTTCCCTGTGCAGGCACCGGCCGGGGCTGGAGTGCTGGGGGGGTTGGGGTCAGGTTTGTCACCCCACCCACCGTGAGCCCCGAGGCAGGACCAGAAATCACAGCCTTCCACTCCCGAGTGGCAGTCAGGCTCTGCCAGAGTGCAAGAGGGACGTTCAGGGGTGTCGCCCACGGGGGTGAGGGGCCAGCGCTGAGGCCACAGCCCAGGGGAGAGGAGCCTGGTGACCTGCGAGTGTGAGGACGGGAGAGGGAGGTCCCCAGTCTGGGTGTGTGTGTGGGGGGCTGAGGCACAGCACCAGGCTCTCACCTGACACACCCAGGTCCCCTGACCACCTTGTCTCCCCCAGTCTAGGGACAGGAAGATGGTGGGCGACGTGATCGGGGCACAGGCCTACGCCTCCACCGCCAAGTGCCTGAACATCTGCACCCTGGTCGTCGGCATCTTAATGGTCACTGCTGTCATCATTTGTTTCGTTATCGAACCAGCGATAATCCACCAAATGATTGCAGAGGTGAAAAAATATTTCGAGGGCTTCCAGTAGCTGCTCATGGTCCCTGCCAAGCCCTGCTGGCCTGTCTGGCTGTGGCCATGGCCTCCCCTCCACACCCCTGCACTCTCTGCTGCCCCGCACTCCCGCTCCATTTACATGGTAGTTACACTCCTGTGTTTGTCTACAATGGGATTCAATAAAGTGCATGTGTGGGTGATGGGGCTGTGACATCAGGAGGGGACACAGGAGCAGGGGTGATCAGACCCAGCACCGCAGTGAGCATGGGTTCCTGTTCGCAGCCCATGGAGAGTGAGAGACTCAGCCGGCCGTCGGCCGTGGGAAAGCCAGCAGAGTTTATTCAGTGAGAGAAGGAAGGGAAGCCCTCCACAGTGTGAGCAGCCCCTGAAGGAGCCGGTGTCTGAGTTCTATGAGGCCTTCTTGGGCAAAGGAGTGGGGACCAGTAGGTGGGACGGTGGTTAAGGTGCCGGACTCCCACGTGGTTGACAATGGTTTAAGTCCTGGACCTGGTGGCTTGCTTTCTCACTTTCTGTCTTTCTCTGGTTAAAGAAATAATAATAATAATAATAGTGATGGGCTAAATAATTATTAAAAAAAAAAAGAGTGGGTCCCACGACGCAATGGTTGCCATGTTTGTTTCGCCCGAGCTTCTGGTATGGGTGTCCTATTGTCTTTAACTATGGCCCATATAGATTCCTTTTGATATTCTTTAGATGGGATGGTTTACGCAGAGTGGGCCATTTGGGGGCTGTTATTTTCCGTGCACTTAAGCTTATTGACTTATAATTTCCATTAGGTCCAGACATTTAATCCAAGTGTAGGTGTTGACCAGTCCTGGGTCTCTGGCTCTACTGGTTTTACCTAAGGCTCATAAGGAGAGTTGTGGCTGGTGGACCAAAGGTTAGGGGAGACCGTGACCTCCATTAACTTAAATGCTTGGGCTGGTTCTAAAGGCCCTTTTTCTCTTTGAGTGCTTCATCATGGCCCCCTTAACCTGGCTGCCCAGCCAGAGTCTGCCTCAAGAGCACGCGGAGGAACCCAGCCTGTTCCTGTTCCCGGGCGGAGGAACCCAGCCTGTTCTGTTCCCGAGCGGAGGAACCCAGCCTGTTCCTGTTCCCGGGCGGAGGAACCCAGCCTGTTCCTGTTCCCGGGCGGAGGAACCCAGCCTGTTCCTGTTCCCGGGCGGAGGAACCCAGCCTGTTCTGTTCCCGAGCCTGCGCCCACTCCCAGCCCCTGCTGTGCTGCTCTACGGCTGGGGCAGGGCTGGGGCAGGGCTGGGCAGGTCCTGAGGTTGGGCTGGTTTTTGGCCTTTTGCTGGGGGCAGTGTCTGGACCGGGGTGGGGTCGCTTTGCTCTGACATCTGAGTCCTGATCTTCCCTTCTTTGGGGAAGACACCTCTGTGTACAACATGTACAGCCCCCATCACCCTTCAGAAGGTGCGGGGACCTTGACTCAGAGTTCACGGCCCAGAGCTCTGGAACACCAGCGCTAGGCCTCTCTAGTCTGCAGGGAAGAACCCCTGCCCACACCTGAGCTGGCCCTCCCTGGTTCTGCCAAATGGTATGCGCAAGCAGGGTATTCCATGGCTGGCATGTGCGTGGGTCCAGGTCAGTGATGGACAGCAGGGGGCACCCTTTCTCCATGGAGGGGGCGAGCAGGGGAAGGCCAGACTTGAGGTGAGTCCTGGGTGGGAGCGGCGGGCAGACTGGCGGTGCAGGGCAGGATTCATTGGAGGCAAGGAGGCCCTACCTGTTGGTTCCGTCCCCTCATCCCTAGCTTTTCTGTATACTTTCCCCTCGCCTCGTGGGGAACATCTGTTTTCCACATCTGCAGCCTGGAGCTGCTATCTGTCCCCTGTCCTGCCGCACACACAGAGGGCCCACTTGGAGCCCCGGGATAGAGCACGGATGGCTGGAAACCCACCGGCCGACTCAACTCCGGGGAGCATCAAGGAGGTCCTGTCCCTCTGAGTAGGGTGGCACTGTGTTCGGGGCTCTGCCCTTGGACTGATGCAGGGCCCTTTGGAGACTCGGAGAGCGGAAAGCTCACCTGGGAGACAAGACACCACCACAGGCCCCGGCTGGAGGACCACCGCATCCTGAAGGCTGTGTCTCTGGGGGAGAAGAGGGTGGCCAGCAAGGATGCTCTCTGGGCCCGCAGACTGGAGGTGGGTGGAGGGCAGGGCTGGTATCCCATCTAGGCTCAGGACTCGGCCTTCCAGCCTGAGCTGTCCTCAGGGCACAGTCCAAGGAGGAAGAGTGCTGCCACATGATGGTCACGGTCACATGCCTCGGTCCTTCCCAAGGCAGCTGGTGCCATGCAGTGGGGTCCTGGGCCCTGAAGAGAGGGACCTGTGCTGGGCATCTCAGGCACTGCTGGACACAGGCCGGGTCAGGGCCGACCTGCAGAGCTTCCTCCTGGCCCCCGTCCTTGGGGAGCATGGAGGCCAAGGGCAGCAGAGTTCAGGCCCAGGGTCTGAGACAGGACCGTGGGCCAGATCCTCCCAGCAGGCATTGGCCAAGCCCCAGCTGGGAAGCTGGAACCAACAAACGGTGGTCGGTGCAGGCCATGCTGGGGCAGCAGACTGGGGAAGGGCCGCCACGGAGGGCTGGCCAGGGGCGTGTCCCTGACCCTGCTCGCACACCGACCCCAGCTGGGAAGCATCTAAAATGGTGTCCCGCTGGAAGGACAGCAGATTCAAGGGTGTCTCAGTCCACTGGTGCAGGGACACAGGACAGACATGCCCTTGCAGTGGCGGTGCGGTACTGCAGGCCCACCTTGGCGAGCCCCAGGTGCGGCCGGGTGGCAGCTGGCACGTGGTGTGGGGTGCAGTGCTTCTTGTGCCCATGGTCCACGAGCACTCACAGCCTCTGGAAGAGAGGCCCCACTGCAACTCCTGGTGTGGACACGGAGGGCCTCAGCTCCTGGCTGCAGGGCCACTCAAAGCAGGTCTCCTTCCTGGTGACATCCTGCTCCTCAGTTCTGGTCAACTCGGCTGTTACAGTTTGGACCGTGTCTGCTCTGGATGATCCCAAGGGACCCTTCCATCACCAGAGCACCTGCAGGCCCAGCTTGGGTTTTGTTTGTCATCACAGCTCAGTTTCTCATTTTCCTCTTCCCCTGCCCGGCACTGCACTGGATCGCAAGAGCCTCTGGAATCGACACCCTACCCCACGTGGGTCTGCTGGGAAGGCGAGCGGGAGCAGCTCACAGGCCTGTGGGCCACTGCCTGACTGGCACCCCGGGAGTGTTTGAGCAGAAGGGGGCCAGGCCCTGCCTTGTTTTGAACATGGTCACTCTGGCTGCAGTCCTGAGAGTTTCTGGGGGCTCAAGCATGGAAGCAGCGAGCCCGAGAGGAGGTGGGGCTAATCCAGGAGGGGGTGCCACAGCGTGGCCTCAGGTCACATGGGATGGTGCCAACAGGGGGGACCAGCAGGACCTGCAGTGGGTGACAGCGGGGCAGGCTACGGTTTGGGCCTGTCACTGGCTCTGGGGAGGCCGAGCAGAGGAGGTTTGTGGGAGGACTTGGGGATGTCTGTTTAAGAGAGGTTGAGGTCCCCGTGGGCCTGCTGGGGTACGGGAGTTGCGTCCAGGAGGAGAGTCTGAACTGAAGACGTGAGTGTGAATCCCTGGCGCTTAGGTGCCTGTAGAGCCACGAGCTGCTGAGTCCTCTGGAAGGAGACAAGACCAGACTGCATGGAGCCCTGGGCCCTACACAGGACGATCCCACCCCCTGGCACTTCAGGATCAAGGAAGGCAGGAAGCAACCCAACTCGGGTCCAGCAGGAGAGCAGGCTTTAGGTGGAGCATCAGAAGTCACTGGCAGCCTTGGGCAGCAGCCAGCGCGGGCCTCCCCTGCTGACCCTGGCTGACCTCGAACACGCCTCCTTCTCCTCCCCCTGGGCTTCTCTTAGCCCGGTGGCCCGCCTATGTGCATCTGCCCCTTTCCACCTTGCTTGCTGTGGGTCTCCTGTCAGCGCGCCAGCAGACTCTTCTGCATTCCCAGGGCCCGGCACTGGCCACAGGACGCATGACCAGAGTCTGGCTCTGGGACAGGGCCTGAGATTTCAGCAGCTCTGGTCCTGAGAAGGAAAGCCTAGCCCAAGCCCCCGGGTCTGTCGTCCACCCGCTGCTCAGAGCGGCACCTCCAGCTCCTTTTGCCTCCCGGGAGCAGGCGCTAGTGGTTGGTCCCCGGCCCCGCCCACCAGCTGCTGACCATGGGAATGGGGTGGGGCGCGCCCTGGGGCGGGATGGCAGGGCCTGAAAGGAGTCCCGCGGGGCCGCCGCGGCCGCTGCCAACGTCCCACAGCAGCCTTGGATGGGGGCTCCCAGGCTGCAGGGCGGGGCGGCACACTCCGCAGCTTCGGGCTGTAATTTGTGTTATATTTAGCGGGTGCTGGTGGCCCTCCCCGAGGGCGGCAGCAGGGTATAAGCCGCTTCGGGTGCCCACCCTTCTAGCGTGAGTCTGAGCGAGGAAGAGACGGCGCTGGAACCCATGGACACGTCGTATCCCCGAGAGGACCCCCGGGCCCCGACGCCCCGCAAGGCTGACGGCGCCGCCCACACGGCCCTTACGCTGGGGGCACCCGGACCTCCACCTCGAGACCACTTTATCTGGTCGGTCTTTAGCACCCTCTACCTTAACCTCTGTTGCCTCGGCTTCCTGGCGCTGGCCTACTCCATCAAGGTGGGACTGGGGCTCCCCCCGAGCGGGGTAGGGGTGGGGTGGGGGTGTCGGGGCTTCAGGGTTGCTCCCCAGCAGGCGGGCAGGCAGGAAGCACTCCATCAGCATGACACGATGGGATCCCTCAGCAAGGTGCGGCCAACAGGGCTGCCCGTTAGCTTGGGATGTTGTGCTTACCGAGGAGGGCCTGTTCTTAGGGGGTCTAGTCTACACAGAAGAGCAGGGTTCATGGGGCTCCCCACAGCGGTCTCTTTTTTTTTTGAGAGGTTTTTACTATAGGGCGCGTGCGCTCACCAGACAGACAGAGAGAGACAGAGAGACAGAAAGTGAGAAATCACCCCCCAGGGGGGATGGCCATGCTGCAATCCCTTCTCCTCCATTCTCCTCTTGGGATCTTGGGCACGCACGCACACGCGCCTGGTGTGAGTTTAAGCCACCGGGTCCGGGACACGAACCGCAGTCGACTACGTGGGAGTCCAGCGACATAGCCATTACGCTAACTGCTGGTCCCACAGGGGTCTCTTTCATGGATCCAGGGGATTCGCATATGCCCTGGGGTCCTATGGTCTGGACCCCCTTTGGTTTCGGCACCTGGGTGTGGGGGCGCTCCCAGCACTCCAGGGGACCTGTGGCTATACCAGCCCGAGGCCCCTCCCGTCCCCCTGTAACTCCCCCATGGCTCACGGTACCATCCAGAGCTGAGCTGGTTCAAGTCGGGGGCCATGAAGGCGTGGGCCAAGCCCAGCAGTGTCCCCTCAGGCTGCACCCCTCCATGCGGATTTCCAGTGCCCCGGCGGGGGAGGCAGGGCCCCCAGGTCCAGAGGACGAGTAGACACCTGGCCCTGTGCCTTTCTGCAGGCCCGAGACCAGAAGGTGGCCGGGGACCTGGAGGCAGCCCGGCGTTTGGGCTCCAGAGCCAAGTGCTACAACATTCTGGCTGCTATGTGGACACTGGTGCCACCGCTGCTGCTCCTGGGCCTGGTGGTGACTGGCGCCCTGCACCTGTCCCGGCTGGCCAAGGACTCTGCGGCCTTCTTCAGCACCAAGTTCGACGACGCGGACTATGACTGAGGGGCTGGACCCCACGGTGTAGATGCTGACCTCGATCCCTGTCGCACCGCGACCTTGGGGCTCCTCACCCCCAGCCTGGGCACACGTGTGATGACACCGTCAGACCCTAAGCCCTAACCGCTCCTCACTCACCAGGCTCCGTCCTGATTTCACAATTAAAAGTGCCTGACCCAGAAGGTGCCTCCCTGGCTTGTCTCTGGCTGGGGTCGGGAGGGGAGCTACCCTGGGGGCCACAGCCCACCCCCGGAGTGCACAGTGGGAGTGCACAGTGGGATCGTCCCTGTGGCTCGGCACCCGGCTGTCTGCTGGGCCATGCCCTGGCTGGCCCGTGCTCAGCCGCCAGGCTGCCTGTGGCTTCTGGGGCGGAGAGGGCCGAGCATTTTAGAATCTGGGAGTCCAGGCCTTTGATGACTGCCGCCCTGTGGTTTAGTGGCCTGTGTTCCCGAACATGGGTGGGCGTGCCCCTCATCTGTGTGTGTGTGCACGCACATGTGTGCACACAGCGCTAAGTGGGAGTCCCTGCCTGGGAGTATGGGGGTGGGGGGCGGGGGCTCTGCCTGAGGCCGGGGTGTGTGCTGCGCTCCTTGGTCGCTCTGTCTGTCCCGACCTCTTGTGCTAAATTCTGTGAAATTGCTATCCCTGCAGCGGTTTCCCTCCCTCCAGGGTGACGGGGGCTGGGAAGGTAGGACAGGGCCCCGGGCCCTGGGTGGGGCTAGACACACGCACGACCACCCACATCATCCACACATCACACATCTGCACAGGGCCAGGGCCCCCCACGCACACACCGCCAAGGGGAAATCCGGGGTAACATTTTCGCCCCCCAGTGCTTGTGCTCGGGTCATTTCACCTCCCTTCTACACCACATGACACACTCCCCCCAGCCCTCAGCGCCCACAGTGCCCCAGCAGATGGGGGGATGGTGCTAAACACACACACCCCATGTGGCTGGGAGAGGCCCCTGGTGCTGGCTGTGGCTGGGCCGATTACAGGGCAGGCAGATTGCAGGGACCTAACTGCGAGGCAGCTCAGGATTTCACACACCCCACCCGGGTCCCTCCCCTGCCCAGGAAGCCCCCCTTGCCTGCCTGCTCTGCCTGGATGGAGGTGGAGGGTCTGTGCGGTTGCTCTTCTTGGAACTCCCCCTGTGACATGTCTGCAGCTCACGGGAGCCCCACGCTGGGGACAGTGTGCGCCAGCCACTGGAGACAGGGACAGCACTGCCTATGCTGGGCACATGTGCCAACCCAGAGGCCCAGATTTGGCCCAAGGTAGGACCACCCCGTGCTGGACAGAGGCTAGGAACCAGCCTAAGCGTGGTGGGGCACATGTGCCGGATGGGTGGTTTCTGGGCGCCATACGTAGTAAAGGGGCGAGGACTGTGGCTGTGCCCAGCTGGGGGGATAGTGTGTGTGGTCAAGGCAGCTCAGAAGGGTCATCAGCAGCTGTCCCTGCCTTGGCTCAGTCTCCTGGGCATGCAGCCACCCCAGCACAACCCTGACTGCACACACATGGCATGCACGCGAAGCCGTACCCGCCTCCAGCAGTCCCACAGGCCCAGGGCACTTACCACCGGCCCTGAAGCCTATGCCACATCCTGGCCCTGGGCCTCCTGCTGAGAGTCACGGGCACACAGCAGGGAGCAGTCACCTCTCCTCTCCCCAGCCCGGCTAGCCACTGGCTGCCCGCTGGGCGTTGGTGGAGCACGGCCCAGCGGCTGAGAGCCTATAGACATGGGGTGAGCTCCCTGGAGGCTGTGCAGATGACCCACAGCGCGGCCCTGCCCACGGGTCGCTGCCATCAGCACACACACAGCTCCTAGTGGGGCAGGCGGGACACTTTCCTGCCAGGCCACCGAGTGCCAAGGCCAGCTCTGCTGTGCTCCAGAGCCTGCTTCTGTGCCACGTGCTGCCCCAGGCCGCCTGTGGCTTTCTGTCCCGCATCCCTGACACTGCCTCGCGTGCACCTGCTTCTCAGAGCACGTGGACTGACTCCCCACTGAGGTCGGGAAGTGGCGGCAGTCTGAGAGCGGGGGGCTGGGAGTGCGTATGTGAGGGACCCCCACCTGACCCCGCTGAGCTTCCAGGCTGCCGTGCTTCCTGACCCCCAGTGGAAAGGACCATGGTCCATAACACCATCTGTACTTCGAGAAAAAAAGGAAGCATGCCGGCTCCTCACAGGAGAAAAGCTCTCCTGGCACCGAACTTTAATTCCTCAGCCGCCTTGGGGCAGGGGCCATGGCTGTCATCAGGATGGGGCCGCAGACACCGTCTCACCTCACCGCTGGGAAACCACCAAGGACCTCTCCTAGGAGCTGAGGCTGTGGGCAGGGGCCAGGACAGGTGGGCCCAGGGAGGCGTCCAAGCCCAGCTGTGGCCTTGTAGTCACGTGCATTTGGCTTTGAGCCCTCCAGCTGGTGAGCGGGGAGATTCGGGTCTTGTCTCTCTCTCTACCTGTTCTGTTCTCTGGTCATGGCACCCCGTTTTCCCATTTCACTTCTCATAAGACATATGGTTGAGGACAAGCTGCCCACCACACCTCAATCTATGCAGAGGCAGTCCAACCTGAATAATGGCTAGAGACAAGAGGAGCCGGGGGACTCCCCATTACATCCTGTGGGTTCTTGGACTCCGCTGGCCTGACCCTCAACTGCACTGCAAGTCAAGTTCTTTTACCATCCCCATGGAGGATGGGGGGATGCTGGTCACGGCTCCATCAGGCCTGTGGCCTGTGCCACAGCACCCAGAAGAGTCCACTGACGAGCGGCCAGAGGTGAGCACACAGGCTCAGGCCCAGCTGCAGGTGCTCAGGACGGCGTCCCAGGGGAGGTGGTAAGCGGGGGTACCCAGGGATGGTGGGTGCCTGTGTCAGCCTTCAGGGGCAGATGGACATGGTGTGGGGATGCCGAGGGACAGCCTTGGGGAAGCCACCTGCCCAGGGGGTCGAGGCAGATAGCCTTGATCTTTAGGTCTAGACAGACTTTCCCTGACTCCTGGGAGTCTGGCTACGGCTGGAGGGTGGGTGGGAGGATGGAGGCCAGGATGTCACAGAGCGGGGTACAGAGGGGTGGCCAGAGGCAGGGCCCAATGGACACCTCTGAAGCAACAGCCCTGCCCATCTGGGGGAGGGGCCTAGGGTAAGGCACTCGGTGGGCTGCCCAAGGGTGTCCTGGGGGCGGAGGAGGAGCCCAGTGGGCCCAAGGCAGGCGTCTTGTGTCTTCAAACAACTCTCCCAGGAAGTGCCCAGAGCTGGAATCTCCAGGCGGCTACAGGGGTGACCTTTGTATCCGGCCAGCTGAGTGGGGGAAGGAGGTCTTGTGTTCTGTGGAGACAGGGGGCATACTGTGGTTACTTGTCCCTGGGTTCGTCAGGCAGGTCTGGAGGGGGAGTCGCATACCCAGTGGCAGGGGCAGCCGAGCCTGTGATGGCCACAGCTCGACCTCCAGTGGTGGGGCAGAGGGCCCTGCCCGGGCTGTGACCTCAACTGTCACAGAGTCCTCAGAGAAGGAGAAGTTGAGCTTGTTCCCCTGGTAGCAGACACCAGAGACACACACTCCAGAGAGCCCAGCTGGGCACATGGGGTCAAAGGTTATGCCCGCCTTGGTGATCCTACAGGGGGAGAGTTTTGTGAGGAGGGTAGGGGCAGGAGATGCCCTCCACCGGCCACTGCACTCACCTGAACCCAGTGCACCCGAAGAGCACAGCCTGCAAGAAGCCCCCCATGCCCGTCAGGAAGTTCACAGTCCCTGACCCATCCGCATTCTCCGTCCACACCTGCAGGGGACAGGACAGTCATCGACAGGACGCCAGGCCATCAGCCCTCCTGAGGATGCCAGCCCACAGCCAGGCAGGACGTGCCAGGCCGCGGCCCTGGGGCTTGGCTGGGGTTTACTGCCACCATGCCAAGGCCCAGCAGGAGGCAGGTGTGGTTAGTGTGTGGGTCACGGCCGCCAGGCTGACCTTGAAGGGCTCAGTGGCATTGGCAAAGCTCCTGTCCAGGAGGCTCCGCGCCCTCGCTGGGTCCTTCAGCTCCATCCAGCCCACGGCGAACATGCTCTGGGGTCAGGGTCAGAAGACAAGCTGGTGAGGCTCCCTGTGTGGGGAGGGAAGACCAAGGCCCGAGGGCAGGCTCACCGCCCACCCAGGCTCCTCACCCAAGTCATGGCAGGGCCCTGGGGAGATGTCACAGCCTCGTAAATCTCTAGGTTTCTCCTGCGAACATCAGGGCTCAGGGGGAAGGGGACAGGGTGTCCCAGGAGCACGACATCTGCCTGCTTCACCTCTTCTCCTGGGGGAGGGGACTGCTGATGGGGAGGCCTTGCAGGGAGAGGGCCTGCAGGGGCTCAGAGACCACTCACCAAGCTCATAGCCATCAAACTCGGGGTGGAAGTTCTGTTCCGGGTCAAAGGGCACCTTGATTTTGTCAGCTACCTCCAGCCACTGGTTGGGGACGGGCAGGCCCAGCTCCTGGGCCAGGGCGGCGGCAAAGTGCAGGCTGGGGGTGGGGAAGGAGGCTGCAGCCCAGGGCTCCCACCTGGGCACTGCCTCGTGGGGCGGGGCTGGGGCAGGTCTGTGGCCGGAGTGCGGGTCTGACCTGTTCTGAACCAAGATGTTGGTGTACACAGAGTTGTTGACCCCAGAGTGGTACTCGTCGGGAGGCATGACTCCTGGGAGCATGAGTTCAAGGCGGGGCTCAGTGCAGGGCTCAGGGACCTGCCCTAACACAGAGGGCAGCGTGCAGCTGGAACACGTCAGGTGCCTGCCAGCCCCCCACCCACCCCCCGCACCTGACAACACCCCCTCCCACCTGTCACCACCCACCCTGCCCCAGGGCCACCCAGGCGCCTTACCCCTCAGGTGGTACTTCTCCTCCTCAGGGCTCCACTCCACACGGCTGCACCAGAACTCAGCCACGGCACTGACCACGTCCCAGCCGCCAGCCTCTCGGAAGAGCTGCAGGTCCTGGGGAGCAGGCGGTGGGGGGGGCTCTAGCTCCCACCAGTCTGTGTCTCTGGCCAGTGTCCACCTTCGCTAGCATCCAAGATGCTGTCCTCTCCAGCCTTCCAGGGCTGCTGCAAGCAGGCACTTGCCCCGGGGTTGGGCACCGGTCACTCACCTGGGTGGTGTGGTGGTACAGCTCGAAGGCCAGCACCACTGCCCCGGTGACATGGAGCTCCTGGGCCCCGAAGATGTCCTCAGGGCAGACCTCCAGGCCGGAGCCTGTGCTCTCCCAAGCAAACTTGGCTCCCTGAGTGGGGGACGGGTCAGACCTGACATTGCCCTGCGGGGCAGGGGTAGCCCACAGAGTCCCACGTGCTCTCAGCCTTCACCCTGCGTTGGGCTGATCCCTTGTGCAGGGGTGAGGAAGAGGCGGCAAAGCACCTGCTGTCCCAGATGCCCTGGGGGTGCCACCTCTGTGTGCCCCCACTGCTGGCCCTGTGCTTCCTGCCCAGTTTTCACCGTCTGCTTACTCTGGGGGCAGGGAAAGGCAGGGAAGGGAGCCCAAGGGTCCTGAGCCAGAGCAGGGTCCTGGCCTCTGCTCAGGTGCAGGCTCTGGGATGCTGCGGAGGCCCCTCGGCCTCGGGTGGGGAACCCAGGACGTCCCAACCTGAGGGACAGAGAGGGAGCCTGGAGGGCTGTGGGGACCGAAAGCCTGCAGGGTCCCTACGGGGGTGCCCAGGTCCCTCACCTGGTAGCCCAGAGTCCGGGCATTCTCCCTGGCCCCGCCCAGCGTGCGGATGCGGTACTCCAGGATGGCCCTGGCGGCCTCTGGGTGGAACATCAGGATATTCGGGAACATCCAGAGGTCCTGCGAGCACGGGATCCCGTTTTGGAGCTGGACCGGCCCTCGCCCTTTCTCCCTCCCCTCCTGCCATGTTCTGCTCTGGGGGCCGCAGTGAGCAGCTTCACTGTGGCCTCCCTTGTGGCCCCTCTGCCCGGCCTTCTAGCTCCTCCTCTGCTGCTTCTGGAACTGTCCCAGGCCCCCTCTACCGACCCACCAGGTCCTGTGTCCAGCCTAGACGCGGCTAGCGTCCAGTGTGCCTGGGGGCTCAGGCCAGACTCTGGGCAGGGTCTCCCAGGGCAGGAGCCTACGAGGAAAGATGCGGCCTCTCAGCCTCATCCAAAAATAGGCCACAGCGCGGACCCCACAAGGTACTGGAGGGTGACTGCAGCCTGTCAACATCGGTACCCTCAACACCTCCACGCCCAGTGGCCAAGCTGCGCCGGGCCATCCCCTCAGCTGCCCCCGGTCCTCACTCCTCACTTCCTCCACCCGGCTTCTCTCAGCAGCCTCACGGGTCTTGCCAAGACATACCTCTGTCCATGTTGCTCCCCAATTAAAGTCTCATGGCTCCCGTGGCCCTTGGTAGAGCCAAGCTCTGTGCTGTGCTCTCTCCAGAGTTCTGTATCCTAGGCCACAAGGGCCCCACTCCTCGCCCTGCTGCACACCGCGTGCCTCTCAGCTCTGTTCCCTCGCCTGGCTCACCCCCTCCACCAAATTCCCGCCTACCCTTCTGCTGAGACATCACTTCCTCCCAGAAACCTTTCCTCCTGCCACACACCCCCTGCTTCCCCAACCAGTCCCAGTCCCAGGGAGGAAAGAGGCAGTGGCCTTCAGTGCCCATGTGCCACCATGTGGCTGGTGCTGGGTGGTCGGTCGCACCTGGTCCCAGAAGACGTGGCCCCAGTAGCATTCCTCACGACTCCCATTGGAGAGGCCTCCGGGACTGAGGCCGTGGCAGACGTATCCTGGGGTCCCGGGCTGCGGCAGGGCACTGAGCAGATAGTAGAGGGAGCCGCGCAGGGCCTGGCGCAGGGGCATGGGCCCTGCCACATCCAGGCCACAGCCCGCCCAGAGGTGGGCCCAGGCCTGTTCGTGGCACGCATACAGGGTATGCCTGGCCTGCAGCTCCAGGGCTTTGGCAAGGCAGGCCTGGGCCTCAGCCTGGCTGCCACCCACCACGGTCAGGAAGTCCCAGGTCTCGTCCTCCTTGCCTTCCTCAAGGGTCAGGGCTGGGGGCACTGGTGTCCACAGCATGTGAACCTCCTGCTGCCGTCCGCTGGGCTGCTCAGGGGTAAGCGTGTGGCCATACAAGTACCTGCAAGAGCACAGGCGAGCCTTAGGGATGGGTTTCCTCCTTGGGCCACCCAGCTGGGACCCCAGCCCTTCTCCTTCTTTAATTTGCTTTAGGGTGTGTGCACTCACCAGAGAGAGAGAGAGGGAGAGTGAGAGAGCACCCCCTAGAGATTAGGCCACTTCATAATTCCTTCTCCATTCTCCTCTTGGGATTTTGAGCATGCAAGCACATGTGCCCGGCATGTTTTTTAAGCTGCTAGGTCTGAGGCTCGAAGCGCAGTCGGCCATGTGGGATCTGGTTGCCTTCACCACCGTACCACTGGCTGGCCCCCCAGCCCCCTTCTTACCGGGCTCCCTGGAAGTCAGGACCCAGATGCAGGTCCAGGTCTGGGCTCTCTGGAGAGAAGGCCGACCGCAGGAGCACTGTGATAGGCCAGCTCCCTGAGGCCATGCGGGTGATGGACACACTGCATGCCAGGACGTGGGGCAGCGTGCGGTGGGCATAGATGCACTGGCGGGCCCGGAAGCTGGGGCTCTCCAGGGTGTGCACAAAGGAGCCTGGAGGGGGCGGAGGGGAAGAGAGGCCACGCCAAGAAGGTTACCCAGCTGCCGCCTCCCAGAGCCACGGGCCACACAACAACATGGCCACTCTGTCTGGGAGCAAAGGCCCTCTGACCTCTGGCCACCTCTGCCCCAGCGAGGGAACCCACCCTCCAAGCCTTAGTTGTACTGAGAGCTGCTGTACAGGCTCCCCGGGCTCCCACCAGCCCAGAAGGCCCACCCAGACGGAGGGAAAGTGGTAATGAGAGCAGCTGCGCCCCGGGGCCCCCTTTTCCCTGCCGGACTTCCTGTGTAGTAGGAGGTGCCCAAGTAGGCTGTGCTACTGGGGCTCCCCTTGGCCTGCAATAGTGGCACGGGCAGGCCAGGGGGAGCTACCGGTGTTGGTGTCCAGGGCAAATGTCGTGGTCAGCTGCTCTCCAGTGCCTGCAGGGGCCTCCAGCCGGACGTCCAGGGGGCTGGGCAGCACCGCCCGGTGTGTCTGGGCCCCAGCTCCATTGTACACTCCGCTCACATGCAGCGTGTCGCAGTACACGCGTGTGCCCAGATATGCATTCGTCACGGTGGCAAAGAACCGGGGGTCGTGGGGCAGAGAGTGGGCAGTGAATATGGTGGGGTCCTCGCCAGCGTCCTCCATGGAAAGGCTCGCTCAGCCAGAGAGGCCTGGAGAAGGGGGTCAGGGCCTGGTGACTGGCTGGGCCTGCCTCCTGCCACCCCTGCAGACCCTCCCAACCCTCAGAACCTGGCTGATGTTCACTCCTGCAGAAGAGCAGGGACAGGGCCACTCCGGAAGCCCGGACTTCCCAGCGCCCCGCATCTGAGTCTCCCACGGAAATACCCACACTCTGAGGTGCTCACCCCTACTGTTGCTCTCCCGGGACCAGCTGAGCCCCAAAACTTGTCCCTCCAATGCCCACCCTGGTCCCCGTCCTACCCTTGGCAGGTCTCCCCGCCGGCTCTCCAAGCTGCACCCCCGGCCTTCGTCCCCCACCCAACCCAGTCCTTGACCCCACCTTCTCGGGGTCAGGGATTCGGTCCGTGAGTGGCAAGTGCTGGGAGCAGGGGTCAAACGAAGAAGCCTCAGGAAGGGCGATGGGGGCCAGGTCTGGGTACGCACGCGCGCGGGCTGGGGACACTCGCCGCCACCCCCTGGGTCCCCTGCAGGCCGGGGAGGAAGGGGAGGCCCGCTGCAACGTCACCAGGAAGGCCCCGCGGTCCCGCCCCCAAGGGCCGTGGGCGGGGCCCCTCCCGGGGCGGAGCCTAGGGGCTCCCGGTCCAGCACCCCGACTCCGCCCAGCGCCGCGCCCACCGCACTACCCGGGTCAGGTCGGGCGGAGTCAGTCCGGTGTACCGACCTGGTGGTTTCGTCCCGAATCGGACTCGCAGGGACCCGAGCGAGGGGAAGTGCGAACTGGGTCTGAGAGGGACCAGTGGGGCCTCTGGGCGTGCCGCTTCCTGCGTTGACGACCCTTATCCCTCTCCTGTCCCCGCCCTCTGGCTCTCCAGCCTCGCGTCCCATCTCTGCAGCGGGCCTAGCTCCGGGCTTGTCTTGACCCCAATCTCACGCTAGCCTGACCCAGAGGTCTGTGCCCCGAGCGCTCGGCTCAGCAGGGACACCCAGATTCAATGCGATCCCTGACACCTCATCCCACAGCCTCCCCTGCGCGGGTGACCGCGATGTTCCCGGCTCAGACAAAGCTTCATGTACCCCTGCCCGTCTGTCACCCACACCCACGTTCCATCCATTAATGAGTCCTGTTGGCCTTAAACCATCCCAAACTGCCCTGGCCTCCGCCCAGGGCCCAGGGCTCGCAGGCCTCTGCCTGTCTGCCTGTCGTGCAAGGAGCAGCCGCCATGTAGAGTGTGCATCGACCTCCTCACTGGGAGGGCCCCTGGCAGCACAGCCTGCTTCCCAGACCTCCTCTCCCACCCTCCCCCACCCCTTGGCTTCTTTGCTACTTCTGGAACTTTCCAAGCATGTTCCCCTCCTGGCCTCTGTTTCTGCACTTGCCTTGCCTGGAGCTCGTTTTCTCAAGAACTCCTCAGGGCTTCAAGCTACAAGGCCGCATCCTGTTCACACGTTTCCAGACACCCTCTGAGCCCCAGGAACCCCGGCACCATCCTCTGCAGCCCCAGCTCCGCTGTGCGGGGCATTTCCTGCTCACCTCCGTTGAATCGTGTGGCATATGCGTTTATGTACTATGTATGAAAGGCATTTGGGCGAGCAGGTGGCATGGTGGTTAAGGGTGCTGGACTCCCACGTGGTTCATCGCAGTTGGAGTCCTGGACCTAGCAGCTTGCTTTCTCACTCTTCCTCTCTCTCTGGTCAAATTAAAATAAATAAAATAAATAAAGTTCAATAAAAATTTTTTTTTTTTGAGAGATTTTCGCTATAGGGCGTGTGCGCTCCCCAGAAAGACAGAGAGAGACATAGAGACAGAAAGCGAGAAATCACCCCCAGGGGGGATGGTCACACCACAATCCCTTCTCCTCCATTCTCCTCTCGGGATCTTGGGCATGCACGCACACGCGCCCGGCGTGAGTTTTAAGCCACCGGGTCCGGGACGCAAACCGCGGTCGACTACGTGGGAGTCCAGCGACATAGCCATTACACTAACTGCTGGTTCCCCTACCTACTTTTATTGTAGTTGTGGCTTTCTTTTGTGCCTAGGGACAGGTCTCTAATTTTAGTGATCTGGACCCAAAGGACCAAGTGTAAGGTCTGGGGCGGGGGGTAAGGGAAGAGAAACATGGTGGAAACTTTCCCACCTTCTGCATCTGGCACAGCCACCAATGGGTTTGCCCACCCTCTGCATTTGGCGCACCCGCCACCAGTTGAACAGGAACATCATCTCCCATTGGCCAGGACAGGATGCCATAACGCTGTGACATAGCCATTATGCTAACTGCTGGCCCCAGTTCCCTTTCATACATAGTACATAAACGCATATGCCACACGATTCAACGGAGGTGAGCAGGAAATGCCCCGCACAGTGGAGCTGGGGCTGCAGAGGATGGCGCCGGGGCTCCTGGGGCTCAGAGGGTGTCTGGGAACGTGTGAACAGGATGCGGCCTTGTAGCTTAAAGCCCTGAGGAGTTCTTGAGGAAACAAGCTCCAGGCAAGGCAAGTGCAGAAACAGAGGCCAGGAGGGGAACATGCTTGGAAAGTTCCAGAAGTAGCAAAGAAGCCAAGGGGTGGGGGAGGGTGGGAGAGGTCTAGGAAGCAGGCTGTGCTGCCAGGGGCCCTCCCAGTGAGGAGGTCGATGCACACTCTCCATGGTGGCTGCTCCTTGCATGACAGGCAGACAGGCAGACAAGCAGACAGGCAGACAGGCAGACAGGCAGACAGGCAGACAGGCAGAGGCCCTCGAGCCCTGGGCCCTGGGCGGAGGCCAGGGCGGTTTGGGATGGTTTAAGGCCAACAGGACTCATTTATGGATCGGATGTGACTGTGGGTGACAGATGGGCAGGGTACATGAGGCTTTGCCTGAGCGGGGGACATTGCGGTCACCCGCACAGGGGAGGCTGTGGGATGAAATTTCTCGCTTTCTGTCTCTCTGTCTCTGTCTCTCTGGCAAGCGTACATGCCCTATAGCAAAAAACTCTCAAAAGAAAGAAGCGGTTTACAGAAGGAAGCGAGCAGGTTAACCACTCCTAAGGGTAGTTTGGTCTCCACCTAAACGCAATGGAGTCTTAATGGTCTTCATGGCTCAGGGCAAGGGGTTTGGCGCAACATCTTTTTTTTTTTTTTTTTGGAGAGATTTTCGCTATAGGGCGCGTGCGCTCGCCAGACAGAGAGAGACATAGAGACAGAAAGCGAGAAATCACCCCCCAGGGGGGATGGTCACGCCGCAATCCCTTCTCCTCCATTCTCCTCTCGGGATCTTGGGCACGCACGCACACACGCCCGGCGTGAGTTTTAAGCCACTGGGTCCGGGATGTGAACCGCGGTCGACTACGTGGGAGTCCAGCGACATAGCCATTACGCTAACTGCTGGTTCCGACGCAACATCTTAAGGTAGGGAGTTTCGGGTTCTCTAGCAAAGGTAGTAGGAATGCGAATCATTGTGTTTACTCTGGGCCAAAGGAGGAAGCAAATTTCCAACGCAGACAGGAGTGCGGAATGGAGGTGCTCCTGCCTCACTGTTTCACTCTAACCACGGGGAGTCCAGAGTCCAGAGCACTTCACCACCACACCGCCTGCCGGCATTCAAAGCTCCCCCAAGCCTCAGGCTCTACCTTTACTCTTTCTTTCCTTCTTTCTCTCTTTCCTTCCTGCGTTCTTTTCTCTTTCCTTCCTTCCTTCTTTCTCTCTTTCCCCCTTCCTTCCTTCCTTCCTTCCTTCCTTCCTTCCTTCCTTCCTTCCTTCCTTCCTTCCTTCCTTCCTTCCTTTCTCTTTCCTCCCTCCCTCCTTCCCCCCTTCCTTCCTTCTTTCTCTCTCTCTTTCTTTCTCCCTTCTCTTCTCTTTTTTTAATAGATCGGCTCTTGGATGTTTGCCTTTTGGGCTCTGTTGGCCTTAAATACCCTGGCAGGGCGGGAGAAAGGCCTGAAGGTGGCCTAGTGGGTCTGGTGCGAGGGTGTATACCCTAATGGCAATTCCCTGGGGTCAGAGGCAGATTTGTACTTGAAAGGGGGGAAAGAAGAGGGGCTGCTTAATGTAGCCCACAGATGGCCGGCTCGCTCGGAGGACAAGGAAGCAGCCTGGATGTTGTAGAAGCCCCGCTGCCATCTCAGGGCCACCTACCGTCCCATTCTAAACCCTTGCCTTGCAAAGTCTCTAGCGGCACTCCCCCTTAAGGGCTGATGCAACTCTGCGCCTGCCCCTTTCTTCCCTGGAGAGTGAATAATAGACCTTTTCTACCCACTTACTCTCTGAGATCCTGACTTTTTGCAGCCCCCCACGGATCCTGACAGTACCCATCAGGACTGTATTATGTTGCTCTGACGTGCGCAGTTGCGGTACTGCGTGCTCTGTCTCCTCCCTGCACTCCTGTGTTGTACGTGTCTCGTGTATTAGGCATCATACACCCTTACTGTGTGTATGTACCACGTACGTAATTACTGCTCCGTGTGTTTCTGTATCACACATCTCTAGTACCACGTGCTCCTGTGACTGCCTGAGTGTGCAGGTGAACACCCTGCTGTCAGCTGCATGCCCCTCGCTCTCCCAATGCATTGAGGTGGCCCCTCACCTCAGGGTCAGTCAGACCCCCTAACTGAGCCGGTATGGACCCCAGCCCTGGGGCTCCCAGCCCTGAATACTCGACTGTCCTCCCAGGCTTTCGTTGCCCTCTGTTCAGTCAGTTACTTTTTGATTTTTTTTAAGAATTATTAATTTAATTTGTGATTATTATTACTTTTGAATGATAGGGCATGTGCTATAGGGTACATGTGCTCGCTGGAGAGACAGAGGGAGAGAGAAAAAGTGAGAAATCGTCCCCCAGGGGGATGGCCATTCCACAATCCCTTCTCCATTCTCCTCTTGGGATTTTGGGCACACACACATATGTGCTCGGTGTGAGCTTCAAGTCTTCGGGTCTGGGCTTGAACCGCTGTCAGTCACATGGGAGTCCAGCGCCTTAACCACCACTCTATCTTCTGACCCCTGTTACTATTATTTTTAAATTTGACCAGAGACAGAGAAAAAGTGAGAAAGCAAGCCATCAGGTCTGGGACTTAAACTGTGGTCCAGTATGGGGAGGTCCAGCACCTTAACCCCCATGCCACTTGCTGACCAGTCAGCTCCTTACAGGTTACAGGAACTGGAGCAGCAGCAGCAGAGAGGGGCTGCAGCGGGGGCCAGGGAGGTCTCAGCTCACTGCTGGGGGGTGGGGCAGCAGAGAGGGGCTGCAGCGGGGGCCAGGGAGGTCTCAGCTCACTGCTGGGGGTGGGGCAGCAGAGAGGGGCTGCAGCGGGGGCCAGGGAGGTCTCGGCTCACTGCTGGGGGTGGGGCAGCAGAGAGGGGCTGCAGCGGGGGCAGGGAGGTCTCGGCTCACTGCTGGGGGTGGGGCAGCAGAGAGGGGCTGCAGCGGGGGGGGGGGGGGGGGGGGGGGGGCAGGGAGGTCTCGGCTCACTGCTGGGGGTGGGGCAGCCCCCAGCTGCATGGTGAGGATGAGCTCTGATGAGTACATCTCCCAGTCTGTCAGTGCGCCCTGAGAGCAAGCTTTTATCAATCCTCTACGGAATTGTCTCATATGGGTGTTCACAAGAAAGTACCTAAGGGGCCGCAGATGACATGGTGTGGTAGTTAAGGGTGCTGGACTCCCACATGGCTGAGGGTTCAAGTCCCGGACCTGGCGGCTTGCTTTTTCCCTTTCTCTCTCTCTCTCTGGTCAAATTAAAATAAATAAATAAGTGAATAAATAAAGTTAAATAAAAATATTTAAAAAGTAATTCTTAAAAGAAAATACACAAACCCAGGGCTAGCCAAGAGGACCCAAGATGAGCCTTACCTCAGGAAATAAGTAACCTTGCTCAGGTTAATAAAAGAACCCAGGATTAAAGTCCAAGACATGCTTTCCTTTTCCTTTCTTTTTAAGATGTTTGCTATGGGGCGTGTGTGCTGCAGGAGAGAGGAGAGAGGAGAGAGAGAGAGAGTGAGAGAGACAGACAGACAGAAGGAAGGAGAGGGAGAAAGAGAGAGGAGAGAGGGAGAACGGGGAGGAGAGAGAAAGTGAGAACCACCCCTCAGGGGATTGCTACCGTAAATCCCTTCTCCAGTCTCCTCCTGGGGTTCTGGGCACACATGCACTGCAGAGTGGGATCCCACGCCTTCACCCCCACTCTACCTGCTGGCCTCCAAGATAAGCTTTTACGACAGGGCAACAGACATCCCAGACCCCTCTCTCTGCCTCACATGGAAACTCTAGCAGCCCCCCATCCGATCAGACCCCCGATCTGGACTGAGCTGGCAGACTGTATCCTTACCTTCTCCTTACAACGGAGACCATCAAAAGAAGATCCTCCCTGCCGCAGGCGTGAACCTGCGAACCTGCTCAGCCTCGCTCCTGGTATTCCCTACCCCCCGTCTCACCTGGGCACTCTTGTCCTAGCTCTGATAGACTTAACTTCCGCTCACGCTCAGGTAACACCATCCCTACTGCCCCACCGCCCCGCTGGTAGGTGTCACATACACATTTCCCGCACCGTGTTACAGGCACCAGGTACCATAGACGACAGGTGCTTCTTGAGCGTTTATGTACCACGTATCAGGGCAGGCCTACCACAGTGCGTGATGTGCCACGTACGTATTTTCTGTGCCATGTATCACGTGTGTATTTGTGGCGTGTGTTTATGTGCCATGTACACTTCCTGTGCCGTCTGTCACGTGTACATTTGTGCCGTGTGTTTATGTGCCATGTACACCTCCTGTGCCGTGTGTCACGTGTGCATTTGTGGCGTGTGTTTATGTGCCATGCACACCTCCTGTGCCGTGTGTCACGTGTGCATTTGTGGCATGCGTTTATGTACCACGTACACCCCCTGTGCCGTGTGTCACGTGTGCATGTACCGCGGGGTGTGCTTATTCCACGTAGGTCCTTCTTGCCTCTCTTCCTGCCTAGGATGCCAGCGCTGGGAGGGCAGGAAGGACAGAGTGGACTTAGGAAGTGGGTTATGAGGGAAACGTCCGCTGGGAAGTGGAGGCTCTGACTGCGAGGCCCCGTACTCCATGCAGGCTGGGGTCTCGGGAGCCGGCCACGCCCAGGCCAGCCGAGCAGGGCAGGGAAGGGAAGCCTCGAAGACCGGGAAGTCTGCTTCAGGGGTTTCCATCAGGCCCAAGCTGCACCTCAGAGCTCCCCTGAGCCTCAACTTCGTCCGTGTTGAACTGGGGTCCCCGACCTGCCCTTTACAGGTGGGCTGGCGAGAGGACCGTGAGCATGCGTTAGGATACTGGCCGACAGTGACAGACACCAGCGCAAATGAACGTAGAGAGAATTTATTATCAGTGCACGGGGCTGCCTACCCCCCACAGCTCCCATCCGGAGCTCTGTGTGCCCCTCCCGCATTTTCCCTTTCCAGAGATCTCAGACTGCAAGTGGATACTTCTGGACTCAGGCTACACAGTCTTGGGGTGGCCTCACTTCTAAGGCCAAGAGCCATTCTTGGGGGGGGACAGTGACCTGCTGCAGGGCAGACTGGTGGGGGGCTGCAGGCTGTACTGCAGATGGGGCTGACACACAAAATTAGTAATCAGCGTTGTCAGGGGCATCTGTGGTGGTGGTGGGGTAGCTGGTGGGTCTGAGGGGTGAGGGAGTGGGGCAGTGGGGGGCTGGGAAGGAAGAGTCCTCCCAGGGCGTGGGGGGCTGGGCGTGTCTCAGGTCTGTCCAGGACCAGGCAAGGGCCACGTCTGTCTGGGTCTTCTGCTAGTCTGTCCAGGGATCTCTCAGCTCAGAAGCTGCCCGGAGGCTAAGAGCAGTGTCTTCCCACTCAGATGGGGGAGCTCTGCTCTGTGGAGCTCTAGCTAGGGGTCTCCATCTTGCTCTGGCCTCCAGGGCCTCAGAGGACACTGCTGAATTCCTTGGGCGTCTTGGGGTGGCTGTCCAGTGCTGGGTGTGTGATGACCAGGTCTGGCTTTGCCGCCATCACAGCCCGCAGCTCCTGCAGCTCCTGCTCGCTCAGCTCCATGGAGGCCAGGCTGCAGCCACGTGCCCAGGACAGAGGAGAGGTGGGTCAGGGAAAGAGCCCAGAGCTGGGAGGCAGTGGGGGGCGAAGGCAGTGACGGGCTGTTGGCCTAGGCTATGCCGAAGCCACGCCATGAGAGGCAACAGTTGGGGGGTTGGTAGAGGCTAGGGGAAAGGACATTGGGGTCACTGCCCATATCGTGGCATGTGGGCACCAGACATCGGACGGCCACCTGGCCCAGCAGAGTGGTCCAGGCCCGGGGCTGGGGCTGGGACCCCAGATGATGGGTCTCTCAGGGCTGGACTCCCAGATCTGGGTTTGAACTCAGTCACTTGGAAGGCTCCTGAAAGGGGGTCCTCTTCAGGGTTCAGGGGAAGCCCCCAGGCAGCCACTTTTATGCCTGGGCTCACAGACTGTATCCCCACCCCTGCCCTCACCTGAGGGTCTGCAGGCCACATCCTGGGTGCTGCAGGACTGCACACAAGGAGGTGAGCACGGAGCCGCAGAGCTGGCAGCCACCGAGCTCCAGGGTGGTCAGGGCGGGCCTCTGCTGGAGTAGGCCGCTCACGTACTGCAGCACTCTCTGGAGGCCAGGCAAGTGCACCCTGGGGGGACGGCTGACCTCAAGAGCTGCAGGGTGGGGGGCATGGGGAGACATCCCTCAGTCCCTCCCAGGGTGAGTCTCACCTGAGTGTGTGCACCTGGCACTGGGGCCAGGCCAGGCCCTCGATCAGCAATCGCAGGCCTGCCTCACTGAGCCTGACCTGCAGGAGGCACAGCTCTGTCAGGGCAGGGGCGACCCTCAGGGCCTCGGAGATGTCTCGGCACATGGCGTCAGACAGTTTGCACCGGGACAGCCTGTGGTCAAGAGCAGAAGACCCTTTGCAAGCTGGTTGGTCACCCCCAGAGCCATAGCTACACAAGCTGCTCGGTCACCCCTGGAGCCCCAGCTACACGAGCTGCTTGCTTCCTGGTGGCCCGAGGCTTGGTCAGGAGACATGTTGGCTCCACACCCATGTCCCTGGACCCTACTGAGCCCCTCCCACACTTCGTCCCCACAGCGGTCACTGGGGAGCTGGACCCTAAGCCCATGCCAGCCTGTGCTCCATTCTCCCTTACAACATCACCCCTAGAAGCCTCGGATGGGCTGACACAGACCTCGTTCTCACGTGATTGCCATGTACCTGTCCGTCAGGCTGCGGGTCAGCAGGCCAGCCAGTCCCTAATGGGCAGCTGTGTGGTCTGCTTTCTGGCCACTACGCAACGGTGCGCCGAACATCTCTGCATTTAATTTACTGGTAGAATTGCTGGCCCAAATGGAACCATCCTTCCAGCTTCTTATGTTTATTTCCGGATTGTGGGACAAGGCTAATCTGTCATGTCACCTACTTATCACTGTCCCTACCGTGCCCCTTTGGTGCTAGTTCCTATCATTTTATTTTTGTCTCACTTGGTGATAGCTAAAGGAATGGGAGAGTTATTGCATTCTGAGTACATTACGCGTGTAGCCTCATGGACCTCACATCCACTTTCCCAGTAGAATCTGCCAACTGCATTTCACAGGGGAGTACAGGGACTTGAACCTTTGGGGGTGCAGGGGCTGGCCAGGATTTGTGGGCAACCCGACCTCAGAGCCCGAGCCGGAGTCCACAGGCTCACTAGCAGTTTCCAACAGCTCTGGGCAGCCTTCCTTCAGAAGAAATTCTTGTCTTTTTTGCCCCTTCCCCAGAACGCTGAGCTGCGCTCCACTTTCTCCTCACATCAGGCCAAAGATGTCCCTACTAGCCGCGGCTGTGATGCTGGAATCCTGAGGCCCATCCCCTCTTCTCCCCGCTCCCCTGTGAGGGCAGAGCCCACCCACCCAGCCTGCACTAGACACAGAGGCTGCGGCCTCTCAGCCTGTCCCCTCCCCACCAGGCCACACTCCTGTCTGCCCAGGGCGTCCTGCTCTGCGTGCCCTCCTGGGGGGCGGGGCTGCGCTCACTCACGTCAGGCTGCGTAGACCGCACTGCCGGTCCATCATGGCCTCACAGAGCGGCCGCAGTGGGGAGGCCGGGGGCTGTTTCGTGGCTGCTCGAGAGCTGCTGGGAGAGGGAGCAAGGTGAAGCCCTCCCGCCCCCTTCCAGGCCCTCCTGGGAGGACTCTTTCCCACTGTGGTCCTGGGGGTCTTGAAGCTGCCCCTGACCCTCATGCACAGGCTGAGCCTGCACCAACCTCCCTCCCCAAACCCAGAGTGAAGGTGCGAGTGGGCAGCCAGTGTGCCTGCCCCATCTGTGTCACCCATCTGTGTGAGTCTGGTGGGAGCACGTCACTGGAATCCCCCTGTAGGTCTGCAGATAGCCAGTCCCCACCCTGCCAACATCATGACATGCCAGCATCATGACATTCATTGTCTCAACAGATGCCAAGGACCTGGGTCAGGTGCCGATGGGTGTTCCATTCAAAGAAAGTCTTGCCCTGGGGGAGCTGACGATCTGGAGGAGACAGCCCAGGCAAACAGCAATGGGGAAGGTGGGTTAATAGGGCACTTCTGGGGCCAAGGGGGTGCCAGCCAGCTGGAGAAGCCAGGGCAGGCTTTGAGGGTGGGCAGCAAACAGTGTTCTGTGTGGAGGGAACAGCAGGGGCAAAGGCTTGGGGCACAGCAGGCATGAGGTATTATGGGATGCATATGGGACAGTTCTGAAGCTGGATGGTCAGGCTAGGCCTGCCCTTGTGAGCGGCTGAGGGTGAGTATGATGGAAGAAGCTGGGCACTGGGTGGCTGCCTTGCAAAGAGGTGGACAAAGCAACCCTAAGGTCTTCCAGGCCATCTGGAGGGACAGGCGGCAGGCCTGGACATGCTCCCTATGCCCAGATGGACACTCGAGTGCCCAGGCATGCATCAGTCCCACACCTTTCACACACCACGGACTGCAAGTAGGCAGGCCTGCCCTGGAAACTCACCTGCCACCCAAGCTGCCCTGCAGCCGTTTCACCAGGCTCTTCTTCTTTTTCTCTTGTGCAATGGCCAGTCTGCAGTTGACCAGCCGCAGTGCCTGTCCAGCTGGGCAGCAGCGCACGCAGTAACTCAGAACGGAGAGGTCCATGCTGCTGAAGCACACCCGCTCCAGCACCAGCTCCGGGAGGCCGCTCAGGGCCTGCCGCGCAAATGCGTCCTCCTGCGTCTCATACAGGCAGTACAGCAGCTCCAGAGTGTGGCTGAACTCCTCCTCTTCCTCCTCTGGCTCCTCTGTGTCCTCCAGCTCTGGAGTCCCCTCTGACCCCGCTGATCCCACCTTGAAGCGCATCTGCTCTTGTATCCAGCGCAGGGCTTCCTGTTTCACTTGCTCTGAGACCACACAGTTGAAGTGGCGCTCGACATCACGCATCCGCTCTGCGCTCAGCAGTCCAAAGAGGAAGCGCACCGTGAGTGCCAGGTGGCTGCGCAGCTCTGTGTCGGGGCACAGGAGCGTTCGGACATCTTCCGCGGGTGCCCCGGGAGCCCCCTCGTTCTCCAGCAGGTAAGACAGTGCGGCCAAGAACTCCTGGGAACTCTGGTCCATGAACTGGTAGGTGACCTCGATCTCCAGCACTCCTGGGAGCTCCTTCTCGCTGAGAAACAGTGTCTGGACTTGGGAGCCACGAAGCTCCAGCCGCTCCAGGTCCTTCTGGGCAAACTGCGCCCTGCGCCCGAGGACGCCCTCGCGGGCCAGGCGGCACAGCTTGCGCAGCTCGCACTGCAGGCGGGGCCCGTGGGCTGCAGGAGCCGAGCTCAGCATGCTGGCGACGAAAAGCAGGTACACGGACGTGGTGGTCTTGGAGGTGCGCGACAGGTCCTGGCCCAGCTGGAGCTGCTGGCGCAGCACGGTGCACACGATCCAGCACACGAAAGGCACAAAGCACAGCGCGAACAGCGTCTCGTTCTCCTTCACGAAGCGGTAGGCGCGCTCGGCCCTCCACTCATCCTGGAAGAACTTGTAGAAATACTTCTTCTTGTCCTTGTCGGAGAAGCCGCACACCACGGCGCACTGCGGTGAGCACAGGGAGCCCTGCAGCCTGTCGGGGGCGGTGGCTCTCGTGGTCACCAGCAGGAGGGCCGTGGGCAGCAGCGTCTTGTTCAGCAGTCCGCTCAGCACCCGCGCGCCGCTCGTGGCCTCGAAGGGGTCTGTGCAGGCCGCGGAGTCAGGGGCGCCCGGCGCCTGCAGCTCGTCCGCGCCGTCCAGGATGAAGAGCAGCCGCTGCGGCTGCGCCAGTATCTGCCGCACCGGCGCGCCGGGGTCGGGACACTGGTCCAGGATCAGGTCGGCCAGGCTGCGCGTGCCCGGCCGCTCCAGCAGCTCCTGGCACCGCACGAAGAAGGCGAAGTCCACCTGGCCCTGGTACAGCTTGCCCGCCGCCCAGTCGTACAGGATTTTCTTGGCCGCCATGGTCTTGCCGATGCCCGCCGGGCCCTGCAGCACCACGGTCAGCGGCCGCCGACCCTCCTCGTCGTGGCGGAACAGCCGGTTGAAGGTGTGTGTGTCCGAGCGGCGCGCGCGCTCCGGCTTCGGCTCTCCGGCAGGCTCCAGCGCCTCCTCCTCCAGGGCGGCGCTCCCCGCCGCGATGAGCAGTTTGGTGAAGCGCTTGTTGATCTTCACGGAGCGGGCGTTCCTCTCCTTCACTTTTGCGTGCTGCCGCAGCACGTGCTCGCGGTATTTCTTCTTGTACTCTGAAGCCGGAGAACGGGAGACGCGGGGCGGACAGGAGGACACGGATGGGCCGACTGTCGGTTTCCTTTACTGCACCACACCTCCCTCCCAGGCAGGCCATTCCACACCGGGTGCTCCCTGGGGCCAATTGCTGGGGATCCCCAAGTGGCGTTGGGGACACTCCTGCTCCGGGACCAATGGGCGCGCGCGCCTCCCGCCGAGAGACCTACCTGACACGGAGAGCAGCGCAGAGGAGCTGGGACCAAGCCCTGGAAGGGGGGGACCCGTAGTGAGGCCCTGTCGCGGGCGTGGCACAGGGGGGCGCAACCCCAGGTGGTGTTCACCCTCAGGAGCTCCCGGGATCCCAGCGAAGCGCGTTCAGGCCAGTGCTGGGCCTGGGTTTTTCTGGGAGGTGGGTGGAGAACGGTGGCCTGTGGCCTGGACCGTGCCGGGACGAGAGGGAGAGGAGAAGCAGGACCCCCCGCGAGCCCCCACTCCGAACTTGGGAGGACAACCGGGACCGCAGCAGGTCCTCACTGCGAACTCACGCTGCAGCCGCTGCTCTTTGAGTCGCGCAGCCACGTCGCGCACGTCGGCCCTCTTGAGGGTCTTGCGGGCCACTTCCAGCGCTGGTTCGGGCCCGTAGAAGTGGGTCAGCTGCTCCGCCAGGTCCACCGCGTCCGCGCGTTCCAGCCGTCCCCATGGGATGCTGCGGCTGTCCACCTGCGCGTCCCGCAGCTTGTGACGGAAACGCTTCAGCTGCTCCTGGCTCAGGTCCTCCAGAGCCGCCAGGAGGAGCTCGCGGGCCGCGGCAGCGCGGAGCTCCGTGCTAGGGGTGGGCAGGCGGGCGGGAAGGGCCATTACCCACAGGTGATCCGAGCCCGGCCTCGCCGTGTCCCCCTCCGTCCCTTCCCCCCATTGAGGCGCCCACAGCGAACAGGGGCTCAGATGTGCCCCATTGACACCAGGGGACCCCAGGCCAAGGCCTCGTGGAGATCCACTTGGGGAGGGCAGGAGGGGAAGAGGGTGGGACCCTGGACTCAGTCCTCCCCTCCCCACAGCCAGGGCCATCTTGGCCTTCTACCAGTCTCCCAGTGGTAGTGAAATGTGCTGGGACCATGCAGTTAACACAGGCTGAGTATGAAAGAACTGCCCCTCGTGCCTAGAGCAAGGACTCGGCTGAGGAGAACTGGTTGCAAGGTTAATAGTTTTACCGGTTCTGGATCTCACGTATTGTGTCGCTGTACTGTCCTGCACTCAATTTCTCTGCCATGGGCCTTATTGCCATACCCCAGTACCCCATAAAGGCACCCCCAGTCTTACTATAATTTTTACAATAATCCTGAAAGAATATGGATCCACTAAGGTGGCAGCTGCGTAGGGCGGCGGCTGCAAACAGGAGTTACTCCCATTAGACTCACCCCACCCTCCTGGAAAATGTCAATAAAGAATGCTACATTCACTTCTCCTACTAGGGATTACATAGATAAGCATCAGAAAGGTCTAAGTTAAAGCTACTAATGGGCGGGGGGACCAGCAGGTGGCGTGGTGGTTAAGGTGCTGGACACTCCCACATGGTCGACTGCGGTTCGAGTACCGGACCTGGTGGCTTGCTTTCTCACTTTCCCTCTCTCTCTCTCTGGTCAAATTAGAATAAATGAATGAATAAATAAAATTAAATAAATAATTATTTAAAAAAAAAAAAAACTACTAATGGGCAAAATGACCTCAGTAGCCGGGAGGGGCTCAGGGACTCACCCACGAGTTGCTGTTACCCCAAAGACCATAAGCCACCCTTACTCTCAGGACAAGGGAAGATTGCCATTCCCCAAGCCACAGTCATTAGCAGCATGTAGAGGGTCCCAAGTACACAGCAACCTTCAGCTACTCACAAGACCACATTCCTTTCCTATGTAGACTCACCCTCTTAGCTGTAGACTACCCCAGAGATAACATAAGTATTTCACTTTAGTATATACTAACCTTGTCTTTACTAAAACAGACAGGATTTATTTCTAGGCTCCTGTAACTGCTACCACTCTAGCCTGAAGCTAAAGTTCTCAAAAAGCTGACCTGAGGCCAATCTGGGACTAAAGTGATCAAGCTGGTCTGACTAAGGTTATTAAGATTCCTGGGAGCCCTCTCATCCAAATTTCCTCCCTGGTGATCAAGATCAAAGAAGAGAGTACACCCGAAAAATGGACTTCCTCGCTCTAAAAATGACTGTTTATACCTAAACAAAACAGATGTCATGTTCTATGATTATTGTTCCTATACTTTGAATGCCTTACCTTTTAGAGCAAAATGTTTCACTTACTTCCCTTCACCCATCCCACTACTGTAAAAACTCCTTCTATAATAAATACGCATGACTTCTGGCCATTGGGGCTGCAGTCTGGAGTTTACTCTGGCTGCAGTCGGCTGAGAACATGCTAAAGGGGCGTGAGGTCTCAGTCTGACTCCTGTTCACCAGCGTCACCTTCCTGTGTACCCACCCCGGCTGGGATACAACTCCCAGCAGATTGGCGCCCAACGTGGCTTGACCTGTAAGACTCAACGTACCCCACGTTGTGAAACTCAAGACAGGAAGGTGAGTAGACAAGGGTGAACACCCTTCCTCCTACACGGGTGCCACAGACCCCCCGGTATAAGATAAGGCTGGGTAGAGAGGATTAGGAGGAAGGCCAGAACTAGAGATGCTTTATTGCCTAGGTGCAAGCAGTCAGGGGCATTACTGTACCTAAGAATCAGAACCGTAGAGATGCTTTATTGCCTAGGTACAGGCAGCCAGGGGCATTACTGTACCTAAGAATCAGAACCGTAGAGATGCTTTAAGTGACTAGGTATTAGCAATCTGGTGGGGCAGTGCTGTACCTAAGAATCAAAACCATACAGAATTAATTAAGTGCCTAGGTGTAAGCAATCATGGGTAGTGCTACATCTAAGAATAGGATTTTGTATATAAACATCTTAAAACGTACTTTAAAGCAAAAAGGTGGGAACCAGCAGTAGGCGTAATGGCTATGTCGCTGGACTCCCACGTAGTCGACCGCGGTTCGCGTCTCGGACCTGGTGGCTTACAACTCACGCCGGGCGCGTGTGCGTGCGTGCCCAAGATCCCGAGAGGAGAATGGAGGAGAAGGGATTGCGGCGTGACCATCCCCCCTGGGGGGTGATTTCTCGCTTTCTGTCTCTATGTCTCTCTCTGTCTGTCTGGCGAGCGCACGCGCCCTATAGCGAAAAACCTCTCCAGCAAAAAGGTATTCAGGTCAGTAAAAGTCAGCTCACATCAATTTGGACACCTAAGTCCTTCTGACCAGGAAAAATTAGAAGAGGCTGCTGCTGATTATCATAACAATTGGCCGCCGCAGGAGCTTCCTATCTTTGTCTACCATCCTTAAGTATATAATTAAAAAGTTCAAAAAAGGAAATTATTCAAAAGGTATCAATGTCAAAATAACCCCAGGAAAATTGTCTCTTATAATTCTAATGTGTGTGTGTGTGTGTGTGTGTGTGTGTCTATGCATGTAATATGTCATGTCACGTACTATATGTTATATGTCTGTGTAAAAACAGGCCTTAAAATATTGCATTCAATTTGGTTTATAAAAAAGAGTGCTCATAAAAATTTGTCTAAATGTTTCTCAAGTTCATATAACTTTAATAAATAATGTGGCTTCAAATGAAAAAAAAAAAAGAAAAAAGATAAAAGAAAAAAAAATAGAAAAAACAACCCAAAACCCAAAACTTGCTAAACTGGTTAAGGAAAAAAAAGAAAGAAAAGAAAAAAGAAAAAAAAAAAAACAAAAACAAAACCCAAAGCTTGCTAAACTGGTTAAGAGAAAAATACTTTGTGCCTAGTCTAGATAGCCTTATCAATAGTGTTGTCTCAAAATATGTCGCTTGTACGCAGGTAAATCCTAAACCCTCAGGCAAGACTCCCTTGGAAATCAATAAAAAAAAAAAAAACCTTAAATAAATAGCCTTGTTTCTATTAATAACTCAAAACAATAAACTTTTCTGCTAAATTAAGGCAATTTTTAATGTTAAAGTTGTAAAAAATAAAAAAATAAGATAAAAACTGAAAGAAGGGTTATGGCTGTAAAAAATGTATTTCTAGTGGAAAAGGTTAAAAAGAAAGGTTTTTATATAGAAGGAATTTTGGGTAGTGAGTTTTTGTCTAAGGATAAAATGGCTGTATCAGAACAGGAGAGGAAGAGGACAAAAACTAGAGGATGTAAAGCATGTTGTTGAATGTTTGAGTTATGTTGTAAAAGTCTAAGAAAGAGATACAGAAATTGATCAAGTTAGTGTTCTAGAGCTGGTTTTGCTATCTTTAAATGTTATATACAGTAAAACAATTAAAAGAGAAAAGCCCCTCCAACTAGTCCAGATGGGGCCTCACATAGTTGTAAAGTTAGCCTGCGAGTCTGTCACACCAGAGCCAAGTAAACTGCTCTCACAGGGGCCTTGGTCTGTAAGGATGGGCCAGGAGGGTCCTTTCTCATAGTGCTTCAAAAACCAAAAAGCGACAGCCCTGCTCTAGTCACTCCAGAGGCTGATTACAAGTCAGACTGTTAGGCCGAGCTAGCTTAATCACCGCCATGTTAGGGGATGCTGGGTCGAGTTAGCTTAGTTACCACACTGTTAAGTCTTCAAGGACGGAGCCCACTTTGTTAGGGCCTCAAGGACGGGAACCAGGAGTCTGAGAACTCTCAGATAAGTGGAAAACGGGAGGGCCCAGCACCTCCGAGGCAAGGTCATCCAGACCCTTAGCTGAGAGCCCTTATCTAGACCTGAGCAGGCTGGACCCTCGCTTCTCATACTCCCCTCCTTTGTGTGTGTTACATTCTAGGGAACATCCTGAACTATAAAAGATCCATTTATCTTAGGCTCGGGGTCCTTGTTGAAAGCCCGCTGCGACGGGCAGAAACTTGGACCCCAGCTAGCTGGAAAAATAAAAGCCTCTTTTGCAGTTGCATTGTCGTTGTCTTTTCTGCGTCTCCATCAGTTAGACCGATCTCAGGACCCTTACAAGGCATTGTCAAGAGTATGGCTCAGCGGCTCCATGACCAGATGGTCGGAGAAAGGACAGGCTGCTGCTGAGTCATGCGACGGTTAAAGTGGCCTCTAATACCAGTAGGCTCCTTAGTCCTTACTCCTATTAAGTGCTCTATTCACTGTGCTTCTAATTTTGTTTTTTGCTCTAATTTACTCAGTTTCTTACCCAATTTGTCTCCCACAGAATAAAGGCCTTTAAATATTAAACGTTAATTGCCTCTAGACCTAGAGCCCAAGTACACCAGACATGACCCCATCGTGGAGGAGCACCTCCAAGAGAAGCAGGAATGAAGCAAGAGCGACTCCATCTTAAAAAAGCACCTCCATTATAAACTCCTAGATTCCTGTGACTAGAAACTTGGCTTCTCCTCTGTGCCTAAGAGTAAACAGTAATTAACATTCCTATTGTCTTTATGTTTCTTAGTGATATTATCATGAGCCAGACCCCTTGCCCTGAGCTATAAAGACCATTAAAATTCTATTATGTTTAGGTGGAGACAGAACCTACCCTAAAAAAGAATTAACCTGCTTTTCCTGCTTTAGTACTGTGCTTTTGCTTTTACATCGTTAAAACCCTACCCTTCTCCCCATCTGAACCCACTACACCTTACCCTCGTGAATTTGCTTGGCATAGTGATAAAATAATTATAACCACTAATCATTCTAAACTAATGGGGGGAGATCCTCTTAGATATGAACAGCCTCGGTGTCTCAACTCCCTTTAATTTTTCAGCTTCCACGGAATCACTCCCCTTTTGCTTCTCAGCCTATGGTGTTAAGCCTCTTCCATTTTGTGTTACTCTTTCTCCTATAATTCAAGTTATAGATTCCCCTTTAACCACAGGACAGCCACTTCCCTCCAGTTATGAGGACCACACTCGTGATACGTGGACCCTAACTCTCCTTTCCCTTACAACATATAATAATTCATTTTTTTTTTTTTTTTTGGAGAGGTTTTTGCTATAGGGCGCGTGCGCTTGCCAGACAGAGAGAGAGAGAAGAGACATAGAGACAGAAAGTGAGAAATCACCCCCTGGGGGGATGGTCACGCCGCAATCCCTTCTCCTCCATTCTCGTCTCGGGATCTTGGGCACACACGCACATGCGCCTGGCGTGAGATTTAAGCCACCGTGTCCGGGACGCGAACCGCGGTCGATTACATGGGAGTCCAGCGACATAGCCATTACGCTAACTGCTGGTTCCCAATAATTCATTTTTAAATACTACCCCTTCTATTCACGTACCTAAGTTACTTCCAGCTTGCCCAGCCTCAGCAGAACATTCCTGGGATGGCATTTCTTCATGGTCCAGTTTTCCAAACTGGACCCCCTGTGTTTTCCCTAAGCACGCAGTTCGTTATTTCTTAAATAATTATACCTTCTCTTTGTTTGATTGGTCCATCTCTAGCCCTGGTTATGACTATCGTCTCTATTTCAGAGCTCACCCTCGTAAATTTGCTTGGGATGACTCAGCCGTACCTCCAAAGCTTCCGATTTACAGATGGTCTTCAACCGGATGGATCACCCCTATATATATGTCTTCTAATTTTAAAACTTTTCAAAGCCATATTTACCATTTGTTTGCAGCCCTTGGTCCTGTAACCTTCCATAGGCCTCAAAATACCCAGACATTCTACCTGCGTTCCTGTGTACGAGCTCCCTATGCAATTCTTCGGTATAATAATTCATCTCAACTTTCTTTTAAAGTAGAAAATAATCTTACCCACTTTTATTGTACACAGTGCCAGGTTTCTAACTGCTTGTCTGTAACTGCTCAACAGCCTCATTTCTTCCTTCTAAAGCGCCCGTCTTATATTTTACTTCCAGTTAACTTAACTCAACCTTGGTATGCGGACCCCAGTTTATTTTCCCTCCAGACAGTAAATACAGCCCTTGCTCATGCTCGCCCTAAACGTTTTATTGCTGCTTTAATTTTAGGTATATCAGCCCTCATCGCTATTATAGAATCAGTGGCCGCTTCAGCCACTGCCCTTGTTCAACAGGTGCATACTGCTTCCCACGTTAACGAATTAACTCTCAATGTTTCCACTGCCTTATTTAAACAGGAACAAATTAACCAACAGCTGGCTGACAGAGTCAATGCTTTAGAAGAAGCAGTGTCATATTTAGGTCAAGAAATTCAAAACATTAAAGTCAGGCTAACTACTGCTTGCCATGCCGATTACAAATGGATCTGTATTACCCCTCTCCCTTATAATCACACTCAACTCACTTGGGAACAAATTCAAGCCCACCTTCAGGGCGTGTGGAGCCACTCTCTTACTATGAACAGAAAACAGCTTCATGCCCAGATTACGGCCGTATCCAAAGCCCATTTAGATTCTATTTCACCCAGCGATGTGGCAGATAGCATAAACAAGTCTTTATTCTCTACCTTCACCACTTCCACTGATAATTTCCATACTGTAGCCTACTCTGTGGGGAGTCTTCTCTTATTAATTTTTGTTATTCTCATTTGTTTACTAGCCCTCGCCAGACGTATAAGAACCGCAATTACATTGGTGGAGGCAGAGATTCACTTCTACAAATTACAAAACAAAAAAGGGGGAGATGCTGGGACCATGCAGTTAACACAGGCTGAGTATGAAAGAACTGCCCCTCGGGCCTAGAGCAAGGACTCGGCTGAGGAGAACTGTTTGCAAGGTCAACAGTTTTACGAGTTCTGGACATCATGTATTGTGTCGCTGTATTGTCCTGCACTCAGTTTCTCTGCCATGGGCCTTATAGCCATACCCCAGTACCCCATAAAGGCACCCCCAGCCTTACTATAATTTTTACAATAATCCTGAAGGAAAGCGGATCCACTAAGGTGGCAGCTGCGTAGGGCAGCGGTTGCAAACAGGAGTCATTCCCATTAGACTCACCCCACCTTCCTAGAAAATGTCAATAGAGAATGCTACATGCACTTCTCCTACTAGGGATTATTACATGGATAAGCATTAGAAAGGTCTGAGTTAAAGCTACTAATGGGCAAAATGACCTCAGTAGCCGAGAGGGGCTCAGGGACTCAGCCACGAGTTGCTGTTACCCCAAAGACCATGAGCCACCCTTACTCTCAGGACAAGGGAAGATTGCCATTCCCCAAGCCACAGTCATTAGCAGCATGTAGAGGGTCCCAAGTACACAGCAACCTTCAGCTACTCACAAGACCACATTCCTTTCCTATGTAGACTCACCCTCTTAGCTGTAGACTACCCCAGAGATAACATAAGTATTTCACTTTAGTATATACTAACCTTGTCTTTACTAAACCAGACAGGATTTATTTCTAGGCTCCTGTAACTGCTACCACCCCAGCCTGAAGCTAAAGTTCTCAAAAAGCTGACCTGAGGCCAATCTGGGACTAAAGTGATCAAGCTGGTCTGACTGAGGTTATTAAGATTCCTGGGAGCCCTCTCATCCAAAGACCCTCCCTGGTGATCAAGATCAAAGAAGAGAATGCACCCGAAAAATGGACTTCCTCGTTCTAAAAATTATGACTGTTTATACCTAAACAAAACAGATGTCATGTTTTATGATTATTGTTCCTATACTTTGAATGCCTTACCTTTTAGAGCAAAATGTTTCACTTACTTCCCTTCACCCAACCCACTACTGTAAAACTCCTTCTATAATAAATACGCATGACTTCTGGCCATCGGGGCTGCAGTCTGGAGCTTACTCTGGCTGCAGTCGGCTGAGAACATGCTAAAGGGGCGTGAGGTCTCAGTCTGACTCCTGTTCACCCGTGTCGCCTTCCTGTGCACCCACCCTGGCTGGGGTACGGCTCCCAGCAGAAATGGTCACCCCATGGCAGGCCCTGGTCACTACTGCCTAGGGGACGACTTCTTGTTCGGGCACATTTCCCGCCTTGCTCCCTCCACACATCCGGCCAGGTCAGCTCACCCTCCCATCCTGCCCTCTTTTCCCTGGGGGTCTCAGCAGGGAGCAACCCTGGGCAGCCCACTAAGATCCTGACTTCCCACCCAGGCCAGTGGCCAAGCTGCACTCACTGCGCCTTTGGGTGGGGCCAGCCTGGGTGCCTTGCCCCTGGGGTCCTTGCACTGGGGAACAGACCCCACAAATGCCTTCTGTGGGCAGGGAGTCCTGAGCCTGCCCGGAGATAGGAAGCCCCAGGGAGCCAGCAGGTGGAGGGAGGCCCCAGAGGGCCAAGGCCAGCCCATCTCCGGGTGGCCTTTGTGGGCCAGCACTTACTCACCTGGAGCAGGGGGCCTCTGGCTCCTCCATGGAACCTCCTCCCCGGGTCTAGCACTCAGGCAGAGAGAGGAGTCTGCCCCAGGCTGACCTGGAGCCCGTCCTAGGGGGGTTGCTCAGCCCCGTCCATACCCGTTCTGGGCACTGCAGCTCAGCCAGCACCTAGCTGCCCTCCCGCAGCCACCAAGCTCAGGCACTGTGCCACAGTCACTCTTTAAGGGCCTTGTTTGGTGACCTTTGATTTGCTGCTACTCCTTTGTTCTAACATTCCCTGACAACCCCAGGGTGCGGCATTTGGGCATGAGTATCTGCAAGAAGCTGCAGAGCAAGGTGGGCTGCATGGAGGAGGTGCTGGCTCAGAAGTAGGCCTTTAGCTAAAGCTTCTAGGTAGGTTAAATTCTTAAGGCAGATGTGAGAAAGGGCTCTGGGTGGAGGGAACCCAAAATAAAGGAGAAACATGAGAGGTACCAACAGGGCAAGAAGGAGACTGGGACAGGGCCAGGCTCTGCAGGCTCCCCAACCTGGTCTGAGGCTGAAGTGTGAGATGCACACGTGACCACCTGGGACCAAGTGTGATGGCCCGAATGTGGGGTCTTACTGACCGTGTGCAGGACTGCCCTGGGGCAAGGCCCCAGGCAGGGGTGCAGTGAGCACGGTGTGGCCCCTGGCCTGCCGGGGGAGTCAGGATCTTAGCCGGGCTGCCCAGGGTTGCTCCCTGCTAAGCCTCCAGGGGAGGGAGGGAAGGCGAGAGCAGGTCCCGATCGGGAGTCCAGTTCCTTCCCACCATGCCGTCTGCTGCTCCCCATGATTGTTTTGTCTACTTAAGACAAGTGGGAGGTCAGCCAGAGGCTTGTTAAGGCAGCTGGATCCCACATGGCCGACTGCAGTTCGAGACCTGGCAGCTTGAAAACACGCCAGGCGTGTGTGTGTGCATGCCCGAAATCCTGAGAGAAGAATGGGGGAGGGTGCTGTACGGCACCTTACCTGGGGTGATGTCTCACTTCTCTCTCCATTACTCCCCAGAGCCCGCACAACGACAAATGGCACACAGACCCAGCCCTCCCCGAGGGGGCGCTGGCTGCACAGGCGTGATTCTCGGTCTCAGGAGCTCTGCCCGGCAGGCGTTTTCCCAGAGACCCCACATGATCTGCGCTAGACCCCCAGTTCTCACTGTCCCTCCAGCGACGGCCTGGTGCCTGGGAGGGTCTCCCGTGGGGAGGACACTCACACCTCCCTGGCCACATGAGCTTGGAAAACAACCCGTTTCAGTTCCCTGCTCCCTAAAGAAAGAAAGATCCTGCCCTCCAGGGTGTCTGGTGACTAAGCGGACATGGCCGGGACACTGGGCAGGAAGCTGATGGGCGGGAGGCCTCTGCTCACCTTGCCCTACGCAGGGGGCCCTGCAGCGACAGGCCAGGCTTGGCCACCGGCTGCCCAGTCTCACCACTGGGAAACAAGAACACCCCCTACATTTGAGCAGGGTGCAGGGGGCTCCTTAGAGAGCTGAGAGCACAGAGGAGAAGGGACCGCCCTAAGGGCCAGTATGGGGGGGCTCCCAGGCAGGCCAGGGAGGCAAAGGTGACTAGAGTATGAGGGCAGAGACCTGCTGCTGGGGCAGAGGGTGACGCTGAGGGGCAGGGGGGGCTGCTGTCAGTGTGCACCATGAACACAGACCAGTCCTGCCTGTCAGGGCAGAGCCCTGAGAGCCGGAGGCCCGGGCAGAGGCAGCATGCCAGTCCGTGGGTCGAGGCGGCCTCTGCCTGGGAGGCCCAGAGCAGGATGAGGGCCTCACTTCAGGTACAGGGTGGCAGCAGCCACCAAAGTGGAGAAGGGGACAGGGTCTCCTCAGGGTCAGGGTCCTGTGGACAAGCCCTGGGAGGCCTGTGGCCTTAGTGCTGTGTCCTGGCTTCGCTGTCTAGGGGGTGACTTGAGTGAGCACCCAGCTCAGAGGAAAGGCCAGCACTTGGCCAAGGGGAGGGTCTGGGCCCTGCAAGCTCGGCTGGCATCACTGGGCCCCCATGCCGTGTGGACCCACTCCCAAAGATCCACACGGGCCCTTCCTGCATGGGGCCCTACTTGAATCCCAAGATCCCACACATGCGTGCCTCCAGGTGCCAACACAGCCCTGGTTGTGTCACTCTTAGGTGCACTTTCCTGTCTTTACGGAGAAAAGTCTTTTATTTTTCATTTTGTTTTACTTTTTATTTCCTAGGGGGCATGCGTGCTAGCCAGAGAGAGGAGCGGGAGAAAGCGCCAGCACTCCCGGTGGGTGTGGTATGCTGTCCTTCTCTGGTTCTCCCTCTTTCTGGGATCTGGGGCACGCACATGCTCCTGGTACGTTTCCCCAGCCCCCAGGGCGAGGACTCCAACTGCAGTTGGTTACGTGGGATCCGGCTCCCTTAACCATTCGGCTGTGGGGCTGGCCCCACAGTATAACTTCTTTATTTGTTGTTGCTGTCTATTTATTTATTTTTTTAGGGAGATTTTTGTGCTCCCCTGAGAGAGAGAGCACAGTGAGAGGGAAAGTGAGAAATCATCCCTTGGGGGGATGGCCACATCCCTTCTCCATTCTCCTCCTAGGATCTTGGGCACGCATGCACTTGGGCACACATGCACATGTGCACCGCGTGAGCTTCAAGCCACCAGTTCCGGGACTCAAACCACAGTCAGACATGTGGGAGTCCAGCGATGTAACCACTACACCATCGGCTGGCCCCGAGAAAGCAAGCCCCCAGGTCTGGGACCCAAACCATGGTTGGCCATGTGGGAGTCCAGCGCCTCAACCACCATGCCACCTGCTGGCCCCTAAATTCCTTATTATTATTAAATTTGCTGTGTAATGTGTGTATGCCTGCCAGGAAGGAGAAAGGGAAAGTACTCCCCAGGGCGAATGGCTTCTCCTCCACTCTCCTCTTGGGATTCTGGGCACACATGGACACGTGCCGAGCCTGGCTTCCAAGCTGCCAGGTCTGGGACTTGAATCATGCAGTCGGCCAAATGGCATCCAGCTGCCCTCACCCCATGCTCCCTGCTGGACCGGTGTAAATTCTTGGAGACAAGTTCCCCACTACCGTAGCGTCTCCCTTTCACTGTTTGCTGAGGTAGGAAGTGCAAAGGCCAGGACCCAGACTGGGGTCAAATTCTAGTTCCACCGTCCCATAGCCGTGTGACCTTGGACAGGTCGCTTGGCCTCTCTGGGGCTCCGTTCCCTTGTCTTTAGAGTGGGTAACCACAGCACGGACGTCGTAGGGTGATGAGCAAAGCTGTAATGCACGTGTCTGGCACAGCCTGGGCCTCAGCAGTTTCCCTCTGTGGACAGCTCGTGCCCCACACCGCAGCTCTGCGGACACCCTTCTCTGGACCACCAAGAACGTCCAGGTCTCTAACCCACTGCAGTTCCGGATCTCCTCTACTTTGTGCCAGCACTTAAGACCCTGACTTACATTTTCCTTGATATACTCTTCCTCTTATTGAAAGAAACCGAGGGTCCAGGACAGAGGGTCCTGATGCAGCTCAGAGCCAGTGCTGCATCAGGAGGGGCTGTTCTGCCCCTCCTGGGAGGAGAAGTGTTGCGAGGCTGTGCCTGGGGAGGCCCCATCGCGTTGCCCCCCCCCCCCCCCCGTGCAGCACGGCCCCACCTCGGGTGGACTCTGTGCCCTGTGCATGAGCTCCCTGCACCTGCTGATAACAGGTGGAAAGGGGCTTGATAACAGCAGCCAGTATTTCTGGGAGGCCTTGGCAGTGAGGCGAAGAGGCTGAGGCGCAGGGAGGAGGGGGAGCAGGTCGTAGACCGGGACGGGGGAAGGAGAAGGCCCGGAGAGCTGACACGGGAGGAGGGAGTGAGCAAACAGAAGAGAATACGGAGCCCAGGCTCAGTGGTGCAGGCAGGCCACTGACGATGTGCCGGAGGCCACGGCGAGGCTGAAAACACACGGGTGCCCACCCTCCCGAGGGGGAGGGCTGGAAAGAGGATCTCGGCACGGTGAGAACCCGTCAAGGGGCCCTCTCTCTCACGTGCACATGTGCATGTGCTCCCTGTCATGAATAAAATACATACACTAAGGGGAAAAAATTCAACGGATCAAAAAAGTGGGAAATTATGTTGACGACAATTTGTATAGTCATTTTTTTAACTGGACTAAGATACAGGATATTCATGCTGGGAAAATTCATTTTCAATGTTGTAAGGATATACATGATTGAATGTGAAAAATAAAATAAAATACAAAAGTTAGATGAAAAAAGAAGGCTAACCTTGTAGTGCCAACTACAAGGTTAGCCTTGTAGTTGGCAACTGCTGGTCCCCATGCTCCAGATCTTGAAGGGATAGACAAACGGAACAGAAAGGTCTGCGGTGTGACCATACCCTGCTGGGGAATGGCTTCTCGCTCTCCTCTTCCTCTCTCACTGGGGCACACGCCATCTGGCATTTTAAGAAAAGAGGTGGGTGGGACCAGCAGTTAGCATAATGGCTATGTCGCTGGACTCCCATGTAGTTGACTGTGGTTCGAGTCCCAGACCCGGTGGCTTAAAACTCACGCCGGGCACGTGCGGCGTGGCCAAGGCCCTGGGGGGTGACTTCTGGCGTTCTGTCTCTCTGTCTCTGTGTATCTGGCGAGTGCACACACCCTATAGCAAAAACCTCTCCCCCAAAAAAAGAAAGAAAAAGAAAAGGGGTGGGGTATGGAGAGGGAGGTGGAGTCATTCCAGATACACGTTACCCACCAGGTCTAGCTTCTGAGCCAGGCCATTCTCAACGCCTACCTTTGCAATCTACATATATGTTCTCTAAATTACCAGAGGCTGTGTGTGCTTGCCAGAGAGGGAGGTAGAGAGGGAGCAAGAAAGAGGGGGAGAGCTGCCCAGAGTGGGGCGTGAGCACACTGCAGCCCCTTTTCCTCCTGTCAGGGCTTTGGACATGTATGCTCACCTGGCGTGTTTTTCAAGCTACCAAATCCAGGATTCAAACCAGTAGGCCAGTGGGGTCTGGGTCCCAATACAAAGTGCGTAACCACTGCATTACAAGGCTGACCCACTTGATACCTTCAATGAATAGTTCAGACTTCATTGTGTATTTCCTCAAAGGTCCCCTCCACAGCAGTTTCATCACCCAGCAAACCCCATGGAGATCTTTGGTGACTCCTTCCTCGCCCCGAGTTTGGCCCTCAGCGGCGGCTCACAGGTTTTCCTGGAGCCTCCTCACTGTACCCTCAACACCACCCACTCCTCCTTCGGAGGCTGTCCTTCCCCTCGGTGCTTCTTTCAGACAACCGGGTGTGTTCTGAGCAGCGTCCTGTTTTCCCTGCTCTGAGCATTTCATTTTTATATCTCTACCTCAGAAAAAGGACCATCTGAAGACTTTCCAACTTATTTTTGGAGGAGTGGGCAAGGAGAGGATAAACTGGGCTGACAGCTGACCCATTTCCTGTATGTCAACAAGTTAGGGGACCAGCAGTTGGTGCAGTGCTTCAGGTGCTGGACTCCCATGTGGTTGACTATGGTTTGAGTCCTGGACCTGGTGGCTTGAAACTCATGCTGGGCACGTGAGCACGTGTGTCCCAGATTCCAAGAGGAGAATGGAGGAGAGAGGACTGTGGCGCGGCCATCCACATGACCATGGTCAACCCCCCAGGGGGATGATTTCTCACTTTCTGTCTCTCTGACAAGTGCATGCACCCTATAGCAAAACTCCCCCCCCCCAAAAAAAAAATGAGATGAAATGGATACATGTCTAGTAAGATACAAACTACTGAAATTGACTCAATATTTTTTTTTTAAATCTGAAGAGATCTATAGCAAGTAAAGAGATTGAATTAGCGATCATAAACTTCCCATGAAGAAAGGCCCTGGACCTAATGGCTTCACTAACCATTCTACCAAACATTTAAAGAAGAATCGATGTCAATCTCACACAAGTTCTCCAACAGACAAAAGATATATATGAGGGAGAATGCCTCCTGTCTCATTCTACAAGGCCATATTAACCTGATACTAAAACCAAGCAAATGTTTCACAGGAATTCTAGACACCAATGTCTTTTAGGAATATAGACTTGAGGGGCCAGCAGGTGGTGTGGTGGTTAAGGCTGCTGGACTCCCACTTGGTCAACTGTGGTTCGAGTCCTGCACTAGGCAGTTTGCTTTCTCACTCTCCCTCACTCTCCCTCCGTCTCTCACTCTGTCCCTCTCTGGTCAAATTAAAAAAAAAAGTTAAATAAAATAATTCTTAAAAAAAAAAAAGGAATACAGACTTGAAAAATCCTAAACAAACTTCTCAGTGAACAGAGCCATTATCATTTAAAAATAATTGCAAATGGGACCAGAAGTTGGCAGAATGGCTATGTTGCTGGACTCCCATGTAGTCAACTGTGGTTCCAGTCCCAGACCTGGTGACTTAGAGCAGTCCGATTTGTGGAGACTGAGTGTAGAAGAGTGGGTGCCAGGGCCTGGGGTCGGGGGAGAGTTAGTCTTCGATGGGGATTGTTTCAGTGTGGGAAGAGGAGACATGTCTGGAGATGCTGGTGGTGACAGTCGTGCAACGTGTGAGTGTTCTGAATGCCACCTAGCTCCACACTTTCTTTTATTGCAAGGGGGCACATATGCTTGTCAGAGAGAGAGACAGACAGACAGACAGAGACATAGAGAGAAGGCACCCCCTAATGGGGCTTGTCACGTTGCAACCCTTTTCCCTCCATTTCTCCTTCCTGTCAGGATATGATCACACACACACCCACATGTGCTAGGTGTGTCTTTCAAGCCGCCAGGGCTAGGACTGAACTGTAGCCCACCGTGCAGGATGTGCCTCCTGAAGCACAGGGCTTAATCGTTGCTTCGGGACTATAGACTACACTTAAGAGTGGCTAAGATGGTACATTTTGTTATGTACACTTCACCGTAATTTAAAAAAGACAAAGTCTGTGTGTTCATAATCTGATTAATTATTAGCTCAAGTGTTCTCTTCAGACAGGTTGGCCAGGAGAACAAGTCCTCTTATTATTTCTCTAGGAAGGACCCCTGGCAAGACTTTGAGAACAGAAATCCATCTGCCCCACCTGGGAAACAGTGCTATAAAGTTTTATCAGGACTGTCACTTCCACTGACCTTTGCCACCTTTGGAGAACAGGGGCCTGCTGTCCCACACCAACTTCCTTTCAGAGATTGGGGTGCTCAGAATCCTGCAACCCCTCAAGGCTGCATTAATCAGTATCCCCTGGCAGTTAGGGGAGCACCGCTCCCACCCCGAGGTGGCCTCTTGCCCTTGCCCAGTCCCCAGGCTCTTGGTGGTCTCCTTTAGGAGCAGGGCCTTGCCCCTGGGCTTCCTGAGAGCTGGGCTTGGTGGAAGGCCATGGGTGGGTTCTCCTGAAGGGGCGTTGACTAGCAGTCTCAGGGGACAGAGCCCCCTTGTTTGCCACACTGAGAGGAAGAGAGTGGGTGCAAACCTCCGTAGGAGCCCCAGGGCCCATTCCTCCCCAGGATGAAGAGGCCAGGAGGAGCAACAAGCCAGGGGCACCTGAGGCAGAGCTGTCTTCTGAGCACACTCAGCCCTGCCGCAGGGTGGGGTGGAGGCGAGAACTCCTATCTCCTGCCTGTGAGGCTAGCAGGCAGGGACTGGACCCTCAGGGCCTGGTTCACTCCTCATCGTCACAGAGCAGTGAGGCCCAGCAGCCTTGTCTCCACCCTGAGGATACAGCTGGGTGCTGCGGGCAGGGAAGGACAGCTGGCTCTGCGGGCTGCGCCTCCTCACACAGCCTGACCTCTCCCAGGGTCCCACCTCCCACAGCTGGCTCTGCGGGCTGCTCCTCCTCACACAGCCTGCCCTCTCCCAGGGTCCCACCTCCCACAGCTGGCTCTGCAGCTGGCTGCTCCTCCTCACACAGCCTGCCCTCTCCCAGGGTCCCACCTCCCACAGCTGGGCCTCTGCGGGGCTGCTCCTCCTCACACAGCCTGCCCTCTCCCAGGGTCCCACCTCCCACAGCTGGGCCTCTGCGGGCTGCTCCTCCTCACACAGCCTGCCCTCTCCCAGGGTCCCACCTCCCACAGCTGGGCCTCTGCGGGCTGCTCCTCCTCACACAGCCTGCCCTCTCCCAGGGTCCCACCTCCCACAGCTGGGCCTCTGCGGGCTGCTCCTCCTCACACAGCCTGCCCTCTCCCAGGGTCCCACCTCCCACAGCTGGCCTCTGGCACCTATTCCACAGCAGGTCATCCAGGGCAATGCACTGTCCTTCCTCACCCAAAATGGCACCTCAGAGGCCTCTGACCACCTAAGTCCCTAAGTCCCTCCATATTTGTTCTGTCATGCCTAGGGTCATGCAGCAGTGGGGTCTCATTCCTGCTCCGTCAGCACAGACCACTCTGTGTCCCTGGGTAAGCTCTTGGCCTCCTGAGCTAGGGTTTCTTCACCTGCCTTCTAAGGCCACTTGTGAGCTTGAAGTAGATAATATTAAAGCACTTAGACCCACACCTGAATGACGCCGGCCCCTACCTCACACCACACAAACTACCCCAAAATGGACCAACGGTCTCCACTCACACAGCTAACCGATGAAACTCTTAGGGAAAAAATGGGAAATTCTTTGTGACCTTGCATCTGAGACTGCATTTTTAGATGTGCCCTCCCCGCCCGCCCCCCCACCAAACACAAGCAAGCAAAGGAAAAAAAGATAAATTCTACTTCATCGAAATAGGAAACTATGTGTGTCCAAGGACCCTATCAAGAGAGTGAAAAGGGGGGACCAGCAGTTGGCGTAATGGCTATGTCGCTGGACTCCCACGTAGTCGACTGCGGTTCACGTCCCGGACCCAGTGGCTTAAAACTCACACCGGGTGCGTGTGCGTGTGTGCCCAAAATCCCGAGAGGAGAATGGAGGAGAAGGGATTGTGGCGTGGCCATCCCCCCTGGGGGGTGATTTCTCGCTTTTTGTCTGTCTCTCTGTTTGTCTCTGTCTGTCTGGTGAGCGCATGTGCCCTATGGCAAAAACCTCTCTCAAAAAAAAAAAAAAAAAAAAAAAAGAGAGAGAGAGCGTGAAAAGGCAAAGCAGAGAAGGGGAGAGAATTCTTGCACATCATACATCTAGTAAAGGATTGATATCAAGAATACATAACAAGGGGCCAGCAGACGGCATGATGGTTATGTTGCTGGACTCCTATGTAGCTGACTGTGGTTCAAGTTCCAGACCCAGCGACTTAAAACTCATGTTGGGTGCAAGTGTGTACATGCCCTAGATCCTGAGAGGAGAATGGAGAAGGGATTGCAGCATGGCCATTTCCCCAGGGGATGATTTCTCATTTTCTGTCTCTCTCTGTCTCTCTGGTGAGCCACAGGAGCCCTTTAGCAAAAATATCTCAAAAAAAAGAATACATAACAAATTCCTATAATTCAACAAGTGATTAAGGGAAGCTGGGTCTCATATGGCTGACTACGGCTTGATAACATGCCGGGCACTTGTCCATGTCCCAGCCCCAGTGGCCTGAAAACATGCTGGGCGCCTGTGCGTGTGTGCCCCAAATCTTGGCAGGACGGAGAAACGGAGGAGAAGGGACTGAGGTGTGACCGTGCCCTGATGGGAGTGCTCCCCTCTCTCCCCTCTCTGGTGAACACATGCACCTTGTCACTGAAAACAAACAAACAAATCTAAATTAAAAACATGCAAAAGAGGGAACAGCAGATGGCATAATGGTTACGTTGCTAGACTCTCATGTAGTTGACCATGGTTCAAGTCCCAGACCTGGTGGCTTAAAACTCTCACCAGGTGTGTGTGCATGTGTGCCCAAAATCCCTGTCGCTGTCTGTCTCTGTTTCTCTGGTGAACGCATGTGCCCTATAGCAAAAAATTTCTCTTAAAAAAAAAATGGGCAAACGAGTTGAACACAGGAGACAAACAGGTGGCATGGTGGTTAAGGTGCTGGACACTCCCATATGGCTGACCACGGTTCAAGTCCTGGATCTGGAGGCTTGCTGTCCTACTTTCCCTCTCTCTCTCTGTGTCTCTCTCTCTGGTCAAATTAAAATAAAATGAATGAATAAATTTAAAAAAATAAACAAGTCTTTAAAAAACAGAGTTGAACAGACTTTTTTCCAAAGAAAATATACAAATGAGCGAGGAGCACACGAAAATGAAGACAGTTATAATGAGATGCCATCTCACACCCACTGGGGTTATTACTAAAACAGACACACACCGAGTGACACCGAGTCCTCATGCGCTGACGGCAGGAGTGTGAAATGATGCAGCAGTTTAGAAAAGTTTGCTTACTCCTCAAAAGACCCCAAAAATTGAATCGGGAGCTTAAACCGATTTACGTGGATAGCAGCCTAATTCATAACAGCTGCAATGTGACCGCACAGGTGGAAGGAAGTGGAAGGCATTGAGGAAGTGAGCCATTCCCGGCGACGGCCATTCATTCACTGGCCATCATGGAGCAGTCTTTTAACTGGCAGGCTCTGGAGAAAATGGAGGAATGGGGTGAACAGGACAGAGTCCCTGCTCTCAGGAACTTGCCGTCTGGCACAGAGCCATGATGTTTAATAGTTACATAAATACATTTTATTTGTGAGTGTGGTAAGTATTATTTAACAACATTGTATTTCTTTGTCCTATCACATCTGCCAGTGATTGAAAACCATTTGTAAATAACAGGCCTATAGAACTGTGGTAAATAATTTGTTCCAGGGAAAATCTCTTCTAATACATATATATACATATATACATATATATATATATATATATAATTTTAGATTAAAAAATTTTTAAGAATTACTTAATTTAATTTAATTTATTTATTTGACCAGAGAGGGACAGTGTGTGTGTGTGTGTGTGTGTGTGTGAAAGAGAGAGAGAGAGAGAGAGAGAGAGAGAGAGAGAGAGAGAGAGAGAGAGAGAGAAGAGAGAGGGAAAATGAGAAAGCAAGCCTTCAGGTCCGGTACTGGAACCACGGTCGGCCATGTGGGAGTCCAGCACCTTTAACCACCATGCCACCTGCTGGCCCTGTAATATATATATATTTTTGAAAAATGAAAATAGCCATGCGTGATTCAATGTCTTTTGATATCAGATGTCAGTCCCTGGACAGAGCAAGTGCTTTGCACAAGGGAGGTCAGGCCAAGGCTTTGTGAGGTGTCTCTACTGCCACCTAGTGGTGGGGGGAGCTTCAAAAAACTCTTTTTTTCCTTCTGTTTTCAACATAGGGTGTGTGTGTGTGTTCCCGAGAGAGAGAGAGAGAGAGAGAGAGAGAGAGAGAGAGAGAGAGAGAGAGACGGTGAGAGGGAAACTGAGAAATCACACCCTGCATTGGCCACTCCGCAATCCCTTCTCCTCTTGGGATTTTGGGCATGCACGCACGACTTGGTTTTTGAGCCACTGGGTCCAGGACTCAAACTGCGATCAGCCATGTGGGAATTCATCACCTTAACCACTATGACACTTGCTGGCCCAGAGAAAAAAATATCTTGGTTGTTCTAGACATGAGTTTGCTCACAACTGCTACAGGTTTAATGCAAGGTGAAATGGGCCAGATTATGCAAGACAAACACTGTATGTCTCTGCTCAAATTTGCTCTTTAAGGCAGAAACAGAAAGATTTGAGAAATAAAAGTAGAGAGGGTAACTGTAGATACCAGAGATGATGTGGGAGGGGGCTGGATGGTGACAGGTGGGTGGGAGGGGTCAGGAAGAAAGCATTTAACTGAAACAAAAATATAAGGTTCTTTGTTGTAAACATCATATATGACAATATCCTTGATTTGACTATCACACACTGCACACATGCTTTGAAAAATCAGACTGGGGGTCAGCAGGTGGTGTGGTGGTTAAGGCTCTAGACATCCACATGGCCTACTGCAGTTTGAGTCCCAGACCTGGTGACTTGCTTTCTTACTTTCCCCCTCTCTCTCTAGTCAAGTTAAAAAATAATAAATAAAATTAAATAATTATTTTTAAAAGAAGGTAATCGGACTGTATGTCATAAAGATGTACACCAGTTGGGACAGCAGAGGGTGTGGTGTTAAAGTGGTGGGTTCCTATATGGCCAGCTGTGGTTCAAGTCCCAGACTCAGTGGGTTGAAAAATCACAACAAATAAAATAAATAAAAAAATAAAAGAATAGGGACCAGCAGTTAGCGTAATGGCTATGTCCCTGGACTCCCATGTAGTCAACCGCGGTTCGTGTCCTGGACCCGGTGGCTTAAAACTCACGCCAGGAGCATGTGCGTGCGTGCCCAAGATACTGAGAGGAGAATGGAGGAGAAGGGATTGCAGCGTGGCCATCCCCCCTGGGGGGTGATTTCTCGCTTTCTGTCTCTCTGTCTCTATCTGTCTGGCGAGCGCATGTGCCCTATAGCGAAAACCTCTCCCCCCAAAAAAAAAAAAAAAAAGTACAACAATGAAATGAAACTATGAAATATTAAAAAAACACATTTCTTCAAGATGACCTTCATGTTCTGTATCTTCTTTTTGGTTCGTAACTACACACATCTCTTGTGGAATTCTCTTAATAGTCAATTTAGCACATACAGATCTCACTTGCAGGTCATCTTCCAGAGGTCGGTGGTCCTTCTACAAGTTTGACTTTAGTGTGACAATATTTTAGAGCTCGTTGCAGACACTTAGCTCCAAATTCCAAGTCATAATCACTGCACTGCTGATAAGCTTCATAGATCACATCAAATAAAGACGCCTGAGGTTTCACTTGCTCTGAGTTTGGCAAGCTCTAGTGAGTGGTCCAAGTAACCACAGCAGATGGGCTGATGACAGCGGACACAGGGGTCGCATTGCTTCTGCTTCCCCATCTTCCTTAACAGCAGTGACAACTTTAAAGAAGACATCTTCAGTAAACGGTCTCATAGCATCACGGATAATCACGACTGCTGGTTTAGAGTTTAGAGTGGGACCAACCCTCCGCCAGAGCTTAAGGTCCACTGAAACTTGACCTCAGTGGGTCACTGCAGCTTCAGCGAGTGAGGTGTGTTTGTGCTGGTACTACTAATTCCCCCCATAGCTTCCAAGTTTTCCCCAGCAACTACAACAATGCCCTTTATCCAACATACTGGCTCCACAAGAGAAGACAGAGGGATGCCCGTGAAGCCGGCCGGAGGGCCAGAGGCAGCAAGCAGAGAGCAGAAGACCACGCAGGGGCCTGATGGAGCCCTGCACGCTCTACTAAGGCCCCTGGGCAAGGGCTCATGCAGGTGACCCTTCCGCCTTCGCGGGGTTACGCGTCTTCTAGGTCAGAGGAAACACTCACCAAACGGTGCTTTAGGGCTATTTGTGTCTTCCTTGGAGTTGTTTCTTCAGATTTTTGCCCATTTTCTTAAACTTATTTTTTTCAAAATTTCACCTAAGTGCTCATGTCTGTATTTTTCTATTTTGTCTTTATTTACTTATTTATTTTTGGAAAGGTTTTTGCTATAGGGCGCGTGCACTCGCCAGAAAGACAGAGACAGAGAGACAGAAAGTGCAATCCCTTCTCCTCCATTCTCCTCTCGGGATCCTGGGCACGCACGCACGTGCGCGCAGCGTGAGTTTAAGCCACCGGGTCTGGGACTCGAACTGCGGTTGACTACATGGGAGTTCAGTGACATAGCCATTACACTAACTGCTGGTCCCTTTGTTAAAAAAATTTACGTTTAATCATTGTAAATCTTGACCACATATGATTTGCCTGTCAATCAAGTCGAAGGTATTACCATACGCATCCTAAACAGATAGCTTTCCTTTTTTTCTTTTTCTTTTTTTAGTTTTTGCTATAGTGTATGTATACACCAGAGAGAAAGACAGAGAGAGACAGAGAGAGAGAAAATGAGAAATCACCCCCCCCCCCCACTCCCAGGAGGGATGGCCACGGTGCAATACTTTCTCTTCTATCCTTCTCTTAGGGATGGCCACGGTGCAATACTTTCTCTTCCATCCTTCTCTTAGGGTTTTGGACACACATGCGTCATGCAAACTGCTAGGTCCAGGACTCAGACCACACTGTCAGCCATGTGGGATCCAGCACCTTAACTTCCACACCACCTGCTGGCCTGGGCTTGAACTCTCTTCTCCTATTTCTTATCCAGCTGCCATTGGCCAGGACAGAAAGAACCACATTTTGACCTGGAACAAAATCCTTTGGATATGTAAATCAGCTCCTTGAGTTGGATCGCTGTGTGAAGGGACTTTTAATTATTCCATTTCTAAGTGCATCTTATAAAGGAATGCCTGAGCTGACGGATGGTGTAGTGGTTTAGATGGCTGGATCCCATGTGGCTTGGTACACAGTTCAAGTCCCGGATGCAGCAGTGTGGTATGATGTCGGGCAGGTGTTCGTGTGACTCAAAATATCAAGGGGAAAAAGGAGGAGGGACTGCAGGGTGGCCATTCCTCAAAAAGGCTGCTTTCTCAGTCTGACTCTACTTCTCTCTCTATTTGGCAAGTGCACACACTCTATAGCCAAACATTTAAAAAATGCGCATTACTCACATGTGGCCCTTTCAGCATTTCTGCCGGTCTTATTCAAGCGCCCTAGGCCAAAAGGGCAAAACTGAACATTGACCTAGAACAAAACCCTTTGGATGTTATTTTTCTCCTTGAGTTGTGCGTGAAAGAACTCTTTATTTTTTTTAAATTTGATTTCTAGATGTAGTTTATAATGGAGTGCATACACACTCAGTTTTGATCTTTTCAGCCTTTTTGTCTGTTTTATCCAGGTGCTCCAGGCCAAAAGGTTGAAGAGGTTTACCCGTACATACCCTGGTATCCATACTATGATGTCTTTTTTGCTCATTTTAACATTTTAGGAGTGAACTGGTCATTCCTCTGGAGGTATACTTTGTCTGTGTCCTCAAGTTACTTTTCAGACTTCCCATCCTCACACATATAATGGCATTGACTTTTATTTTAAAAATACTTTAGAAAAATGAGTTGTTTTTGTTTTTCCTGATAGGAAGCATGCACATGCACCCATGAGAGAAGGGGACTGAGAAGCACCTCAGTATGATCTGATCACCCTCAACGGGGTCTGGTTACACCACACGCCCCTCTCGCCAGCCTTCCAGCTCGCCGGGACCTCAGGCTCGCATGCACACTCACGCATGCACACTCACGCACGCACACTCATGCATGCACTTGTGTTGGGGTTGACAGAGCCAGGAATCCAAGCCTGCAGGCGGTCATGTGGCTTCCAGCAGTGCGGTCCAGTAAGACCATGAGATTTCCCTTTCATCTGCTCAAGGCCACCGTCAAACATGTACCAGGTATGGTGACCTTCATGTCTGGCCAAAGGGGCGAGACTGAGTTAGCAACCTTTCATGAGGCACCCGGGGTGGAACTGTGCAGATCCTACATGAAAACCAGACCACGTGGATTCGTGTACAGCAGGCTTAATTTGTGGCACAGAAACTGAGCCTGGCTGATTATCATGTGTCAGGGGCTGAGGAAAGGCCCGTCTGCTCTGAACACTGGTGCAAACCTTCTTGGATGACAGGGCTGGGAAGAAGTGTTTCAGGGCCTGCCTGTTCCCCTTGCTGGCCCCCTCGCGGCTGGATGCCCCCGGTGCTGCCATGTGTCCTCCACACAGCCAGGTGGAGCTGCCGTGCTTTTCTCAGGACGACTGCTCCCGTCAGTGGCATTTGCATTTTGTGATGCTTAGACTTCACTTTTTGTGTCTACATTAGGATACTGTAATTTTTTTTAAAAAAAATATTTTTTATTTAACCTTATTTATTTAAATTTGGCCAGAGAGGGACACAGAGAGAGAGAAAGTGAGAAAGCAAGCCACCAGGTCTGAGACTTGAACCGTGGTCGGCCATGTGGGAGTCCAGCACCCTTAACCACCATACCACCTGCTAGCCTCTAGGATACTATATTTTATGTGATGTGTAATCTAATTTCCTGTGCCTCTGTTCATATAAGGTTCTCACAGCATGTGAACAAATTATAGTGAATTAAATTACAATAACATCCTCAGATAAAATGTTTTTCATTGATGGTGCTTTATTCCGGAGGCTTTTGGCTGACTGGTAATTTAGTTCTCTGCCTTTCCCGAGGTGATTCTACGCTGCATTTCATGTTAAAAGGAGACGTTTACTCACTGCCTTAAGGACAGGACAGAGCACCCCTGGGAAGAGGGATGAAGGTAGAGCAGGACGCTGGCCTCCTGCCTTCCTGGGTAGCCTGGACTCCTCGCTGTCCTGTAGAAATCAAGTCTGCAGCTCTGACCTGCCTCGAGGGTGTCTGAAATGTTATCTGTAATGAAGTAACTTGGGTGGCTGAAAGATGCACAGTCACGCCATCATTGAACTAGCCAGGCCCCTGAACTCCACCCTGTAAACAGGACAACTTCACATCATAAGAACAAATGAGGTCAGGGCTGGCAGGTGTGTGGTGGTTAAAGGCGCTGGATTCCCACACGGCCGAGCATGGTTCAGGTCCTGGACATGGCAGCTTGCTTTCTCACTTTCCCTTTCTCTCTCTCTCTCTCCTAATTAGGAATAATAACGACAAGTGTAGTTAGATAAATAAATCTTTTTTTTTTTTTTTAAAGGACAAATGAGGTCATTCGCTCACCTTGTTCCATCATAAACGAGATACTTGCTATGTGTCCCGATCATCTATCTAGCGGCTTCCCGGAAGATCCTATTTTGTATCTCATGTGACAAATGAGCAGGTCTTCCTGCAGTTGTAAGTGTGGACCTTCTGTAACTGAAAGCTGTAAGCACGTCATAGGATGCACGGTCTTGGCCTGATGAGTAGGACTGAGCTCAGGACACAGGTGGAGAGACGAGGCAGAGCTTCACTGCACTCATGTTCAAGCACCAACCAGCAGGAGAGCTCCCCGAAGGAGCTCTGGGGGTTTACCAGGTAGTGGGAGGGAAGCCGTGAGGTCGAGATGCACAGGAAGGGCTTTGTCAGCACAGTGACATGGCGGTGGCCGTCCCTGTGGCTTTGCACAGCGTGCGTTTTGTTATCTCAAGGCTCCATCCAGGGCCTGATTTTCAGCCTGGAAATGAGGCATAGTTCATCTTTAGGTTAATTACACTTTCCCCCCTGACTGCTACTGGTCCTGGTCCAGCTCTTGGTTGTGCTTGTGGTCAGATTCATAGCTTCAATTCAGGTACATTCTGAAAAAAAAAAACCAAACAAAACCAAAACAAAACCAAGCAAAAACTCAAAAGATACTTGACTTTTGAGCCAGGGAGGGCTCTTGCCTTTCACCTGTCTCGAACACAGATCTGAAAAATGGAGGTCATGCCTCTGCTGCATGTTCCTTCAAAACTTGCTGGGGAGTGTGTGTGTGAAAAAAGCAAAACGATACACAGTTACAATAGATCTTAGTTGATTTCACGTGGAAAGGGCTGCAGTAAAGAATGTTAAGTGCCAAGGGGCAATGACGGTCATCCCTGAGGACGCTGCACACAAAGCTCAGGGAGCTACCCAGGCCCAATGCGATGTGCTTTCTTTTCCTCAGTGTTACTGGCAGTAGATGAGAGTCTCAACATGGACCAGGATTAACTTACTTTTTATTTGTTTTTGAATTGCCTGTTTGTGGAGTCATTGTTAGTTATGTCTGGATTTCATAAGAAATTGTTTTGCAATTAGGCAGCTGAGTGTGATTCTTTTTATAATATAGCTTGATTTAACCAATGCACAAAGTATACATATATAAAAATATTGCCTTGTACACCACACATATACATACACCTTTGTAAAAAATGTGAGGAAGCTTCATAGAAAGTGTAAGAGAATTTCTTATATCATCTTTTCAACTCTTCTTTTAATATGAAATTATTTCAGCATAAAAGGCTAAAAATGGATACATAAAAATACAAAGTTGCATTGTTGCCAAAATTCTGGATCAAAGAAAAATACATTGTGCTTATTGCATATTTAGAAAAAATTTTTGACTATTTGAACAAAGATGTGCTGCAGGAGGTAAAGATATCTTAGGAACAGTCTGGGTTCTGAAGAACATAAGCTTTTAAATCTCACTGGAGACACAGGTAAACACGCATGCACTGCTGTAGTGCAGGGGGACCTTGGGAAACGTGTCTGCACCTGCCTCCTGATGTGGCCACAAACCAACGTGACCCATGTCCATCTTCCCCCAGTGTGCAACCATGTCAGACACTGCCTGTCAGAACTCTCCACTCATCTCAGTACCAGTGCCTGTACAAACAGGGCCTGGATAGCAACACTAGCTATCGGGGCCAGGCAGTGGAAACACAACTGGATCCACATATGAAGTTCCTGGGTTCATGTCCCAGGACCTCCCTGAGCTTGCTGGGCATGCCCCTGACAGGGAACAGCTGAGACTGTGGGTGGCTTGCAGTGTGAAGGTGTTGGGGTGTCCCCTCTTACCCTCACAGAAGAAATAAGTAAATAAATAGAAATAAATAAATAAAAAGCTCTTAATGAGAAGATCTACTGCTATGGTGCCCCCAAAAGTTCATATCTGGAAGCCTGGCCCCCGTATAGCGGTGTTGGGAGGTGGTGAGACCTTTAAGAGGTGGGACCTGATGCAGAGACACCATCCAGTCAGCGGAGGGACTGGGGCAGGCACACAGGAAGTGGGGAGCAGTCTGCTGTCTTTGCACAGCCCGCCTTCTCTCTGCTGCTGTCAGCTCTGCTGTGATGGCACACCAGAGGCAGGCCTGGCTCTGGCCACACCCATACCCACGGCCCTTCCAACCACCAGAATCATGAGTCAAGTAAACCTCTGTTCTTTATAAATCCCCAGCCTCAGATATACCTGTTCAGAAACACAGTAAGACAAAGACACACGTGAGGACCAGCAGTTAGCGTAATGGCTATGTCGCTGGACTCCCACGTAGTCGACCGTGGTTTGCGTCCTGGACCTGGTGGCTTAAAACTCACGCCGGGCGCGTGTGCGTGCGTGCCCAAGATCCCTAGAGGAGAATGGAGGAGAAGGGATTGCGGCGTGACCATCCCCCCTGGGGGGTGATTTCTCGCTTTCTGTCTCTATGTCTCTCTCTGTCTTTCTGGCGAGTGCACGTGCCCTATAGCAAAAACCTCTCCAAAAAAAAATAAATAAATAAAAAATTCACTTACAGCTCATAAAGTGACACGTTCGCTCTCCTCTCTTTAGGGTCATTAGCACTCGGGAGCGGAACTGGTCAGCACCGACTGAGGGGAAACAAGCAATCGCTAGCACTGGGCTGGCTCCGTGGCTGAAGCTTAAAACCCTAGGAGGAGAGTGGTGTGGACATCCTGCTGGGGTGGACTCCTCACTTTCTCTCTCATTGTTTCTCTCTCTCTGACAAGCACATATGCACTATGGTCAAACAAAACTAGTTTTGTTATGTTTGGTATTGTTAACAAGACACTGTTGTTTTCTAGACATGATCGGCAAAATACCAGTAGTTTTTGAACTTATTTCCAAATATTTATAATTATATATAAATTTAAAATCAGAAACTCAACATGTCAAATGTAAATTCAAATACATAACTCATGGGGCCAGCAAGTGGCATAGTGGTTAAGGCACTGGACTCCCATACGGGCAACTGCAGTTCGAGTCCTGGACCTGGCTACTTTGAAACTTGCTGGGTGTGTGTGATTGTGTGCCCCAAATCCCAAGAGAATGGAGAACGGATTGTATCATAGCCATCCCTCCTAAGGGGCGATTTCTTACTTTCTCCCTGTCTCTCTCTGTCTCTCAGGCAAGCATGCATGTGCTGTAGCAAAAATCTCTGTTTAAAAAAATTTTGGGACCAATCAGCGGCATGATGATTATGTCATTGGACTCCCACACAGTCAACCATGGTTTGAGTCCCAGACCTGGTGGCTTGCTTTCTCACTTTCTCTCTCTCTCTGGTCAAATTTAAATAAATAAATAAAGTTAAATAAAATAGTTCTAAAAAAATTGCCTAGCTCATGCTTTTGTTAACTGTAGGAACAAAATACTATTCACAGCCTACAGGCATTTGTAGCTCTTCTGTTTCTACAGGCACTGGGCACAGCAAAGCATAGTAATTTCTGCTCTGCATCTGTTGTCTCGAATGCCCGAGAGACAGAGAGGGGAAATGATAGAGCACTTCCCAGGGAGGTGACAGAGAGAGACAGAGAGACAGAAAGACATTCAGACATTCAGACTGTGTATAATGATGTATATGAAACACAAATCAATCTTGTGTTTAGACTTGGGTCTCATCCCCAAGGTACCTTATTATGTATGTGTAAATACTTGAAATCCAGAAGCCTAAAATCTGAAACATTTCTGCTCTCAAGCACATCAAATAAGAGACACTCAACTTGTATAAGAGGGGGCTTTAAGAAGCTCAGGGAAAAAATGGAGTTTAAGTACATGTTCATTTGGATGCAAAAAATTTTTGTAATTTTGCAGTGTTTTTCATAACAGTCACTTTCCTTGAACTTTTTGAAAACCCTTCAAACATATTCCACAGTGTCTTTATTCATCTGTTGATGGGCTTAGGTTGTTCCCTCCTTCGGCTGTTGTGAATAATGCTTCATTGAACATTGGTGTGCAAATAAGTCTTTCAGAATCTGCTTTGATTCTTTTGGATATATACCCAAAAGTGGGATTGCTGGATCATATAGTAGTTGCATTTTTAATTTTTTGAAAAACTTAATTTAATACTATCGTTTTAGGGGCTGCATCATTTCACATTTCCCCTAATATTGTTAAAAGGCTTCAAATTTGCTGCATTCTCCCCTAATGTGATTCTAGTTGGTTTCTTTACCTATTAAAACACCTTCAAGAGGGCCCAGCAGTTGGCGTAATGGCTTTGTTGCTGACTCCCATGTAGTCGACTGCGGTTCCAGTCCTGGACCCGGTGGCTTAAACTCATGTGGGGCACGTGTGCGTGCGTGCCCAAGATCCTGAGAGGAGAATGGAGGAGAAGGGATTGCAGAGTGGCCATCCCCCCTGGGGGGTGATTTTTCGCTTTCTGTCTCTCTGTCTTTCTGGGAAATGCATGTGCCCTGTAGCAAAAACCTCTCCAAAAAAAAAAAAAAAAAAAAGATACCTTAAAGGTAAGTAGGGATAGGCAGTCTGCCATGGACCCTGAATAATTCTGTATGTTATTGCTGGATCTGCACCCAGGCCAGGTGAGCTGGCAGCAACGATTCTGAAAGAGGAGGTGCCACCCCCTCAGTCCCAGAGCAGCTGGCCTCTGCTGACCGTGGAGCAGTGAAGCCACTGTCAGTGCTCCTGCGCTGCTCCGCTGCCCACCGCACACGCTGCAGCTCTCCGGCACCCTTTTGGACTGTGACCTATTACAGTCTTCACAAAACTATGTATCCTCTCTCTCATGTGGACAGCTTCTAAAGTGGTGCCATTTTCTAGATGCCTTTCTGAGTTACTGTGAACTGCGAAGGCCCAACGTCTCTGGCTCAAACAGAAGGGACATTAAAACTGAGGCAAGGACCATTCCAAGCATCTAAAATTTGACAGACAAGAGGTGGCTGAGAGACTGGGTCTGAACAAGTTGGAACAAAGAAGGTGCATGGAACAAACCCTTCCTCGGTCCAATAGCTACTCTTTTCTATCTCCTCACTTTTGGGCACTGCCTTGTCATTTTCTGATTTTCTTTCTTTCTTTCTTTCTTTCTTTCTTTCTTTCTTTCTTTCTTTCTTTCTTTCTTTCTTTCTTATGATGATGATTATTTATACACTAAATTGCAATAGATCATTTAGATTGTAAAGACACTTTATCCAGCATGATATACACCTCCGTCTAGCCCAGTTGAGAATACTATACACATCATCATCAACAGGGTATTAAACCATATCTGTGTCCCACAAATGTCTTACCTCTCTATTTTTTACCCTAAATTTTCTTTCCTATGCTATTCCCCTCCCACACTCTCCTTCCACTTTGTCTTTAGTATCCATAACGATTTTCAATATTTTTATGTCCTTCAGTCTTTCAGTCTCTATCATGGAGTACAGACAGTCGGTATATGTTAAGTGGAGACATATAATGTCTTTCATTCATAGCCTGACTTCTTCACTCAGCAACAAATCGTCCATATTGGTCCACTTTCTATCAAATGCCAGGCCTTTGTTGTTCTTTATGACTAAATAGTATTCCATATGTGCCACACTTTTTCAATCCATTCATCTGTTTGTGGACATTTGGGTTGGTTCCATATCTTAGCAATCATGAATAATGCCACAGTAAATATAGTTGTGCAAGTGCTTTTCCAACTGAGTGTTCTGTCCTTTGGGTAGATACCCAGGAGTGGAATTGCTGGATCATATGGAGTTCTATTTGAAGGTCTTTGAGGAACCTCCATATTGTTCTCCACAGTGGATGTAACAACTTACACTACCACCAACAATGAAGGAGTGTTCCCCTTTCACTATATCCCCTCCAGCACTTATCACTATATATATATATATTTAATCTTCATCATTCTGATTGGGGTTAGGTGGTATCTCATTGTGTTTTTGATCTGCATCCCTCTTATGATGAGGGATGTTGGGCATTTTTTTCATATGCTTTTTGGCTCTTTGTATGTCTTTCTTAGAGAGTTGTTTATTCAGTTCATTTTCCCATCTTTTAACTGCGTTAATCATTTTCTTCTGGGTAAGCCACTTGAGTTTCCTGTGTATTCTGGTTATCAGTCCCTTATCTGAGACATAGTTAACAAAAATTCTCTCTCATTCGAAGGTTGTCAATTCACACTAACTACTATGTTCTTTGCTGAGCAGAAACTTCTTAATCTGATGTAATCCCACGGGTGTATTTTGGAGATTATTGCCTATGCTTTGGGGGTCTTGCTTAAGAAGTCTTTGCCTACCCCAATGTCTCCCAGAGTTTCCCCAGTGTTTTCCACCAGTAGTTTTATAGTTTGTAGTCTTAGGTTTAGATTTTTCATCCACTTTGAGTTGATTTTTGCTAATGGTGACAGACAGGGGTTCAGATTCATTTTTTTCTGCAGGTGGATACCCAGTTTTTCTAGCACCATTTCCTAAAAAGATTTTCCTTTCCCTCTAGATTGACTGGTCCCCTTTGTCAAAGATCAGTTGACTGTATGCTTTGGGGTTTATTTCTAGGGTCTCTACTCTGTTCCATTTGTCCTTGTGTCTGTTTTTGTGACAATACCATGCTGTTTTGATTATCACAGCTTTGTAATATATTTTGGGGTCAGTAAGTGGGACCACCCACTCCCCTTTTCTTGTGCATGATGGCTTTGGCAATACGGGGTCTTTTATGATTCCAGACAAATTTTTTTTTTTTTTTTTGAGAGGTTTTACTATAGGGCGCGTGCGTTTGCCAGAGAGACAGAGAGATAGAAAGTGAGAAATCATCCCCCAGGGGGATGGCCACGCCTCAATCTCTTCTTCTCCATTCTCTTCTCGGGATCTTGGGCATGCAAGCACACGTGCCTGGTGTGAGTTTAAGCCACTGGGTCTGGGACTCGAACCGCCATCGGCTACATGGGAGTTCAGCGACATAGCCATCACACTAACTGCTGGTCCCAGATTCCAGACAAATTCTATGATTGTCTTTTCTAGATCTGTGAAGAATGTCTCTTGTAATTTTATAGGGATTGTATTAAATATGTAGATAAATTTGGGACCAGCAGTTAGTGTAATGGCTATGTCGATGGACTCCTATGTAGTTGACAGCGGTTTGTGTCCGGGACCGGATGGCTTAAAACTCACGCCGGGTGCGTGTGTGTGTGTGTGCCCAAAATCCCGAGAGGAGAATGGAGGAGAGGGGATTTCGGCGTGGTCATCCCACCGGAGGGTGATTTCTCGCTTTCTGTCTCTCTGTCTCTCCCTGTTTGTCTGGCGAGCGCACGTGCCCTATAGCGAAAACCTCTCAAAAAAAATATGTAGATAAATTTGGGTGGGATTGCCATTTTGATTATATCAATTCTCCCAATCCAGGAACATGGGGTGTCATTCCATTTTTTTTGTGTCCTTTTCCATTTCCTTTTTAAGGTTTTCATAGTTTTCCTTATAGAGGTCTTTGACTTCCTTGGTTAATTTTATTCCTAGGTATCTTATACTTCTTGTGGCTATGGTAAATGGAATTACTTTCTTCAGTTCTGCCTCTGTCTGCTTGTTATTTGTATATAGAAATGCTATAGATTTTTGTAAGTTAAAAGATATATTTTTAAAAAGATATATTTCTCCACCTATAAACCCTGGTGAAAAAATAACCAGCTCGTGGGACCAGCAGTTAGCGTAATGGCTATGTCGCTGGACTCCCACGTAGTCGACCGCGGTTCGAGTCCCGGACCTGGCGGCTTAAACTCACGCCGGGCGTGAGTGCGTGCGTGCCCAAGATCCCGAGAGGAGAATGGAGGAGAAGGGATTGCGGCGTGGCCATCCCCCCTGGGGGGTGATTTCCTGCTTTCTATCTCTCTGTCTCTCTCTGTCTGTCTGGCGAGCGCACGCACCCTATAGCAAAAACCTCTCCAAAAAAAGAAAAAAAAAAAATAACCAGCTCGTATTCCAGCAAAGTAAAATAAAAAATGCCTCAAGAAAAGGTTTTTTTTCCTAAAGAATTATTTTTTATTTAACTTTATTTATTATTATCATCATTGTTATTTTCCAGTTTGATCAGAGAGAGACAAAGAGAGAGAGAGAGGAAGTGAGAAAGCAAGCCACCAGGTCTGAGACTTGAACCATGGTCAGCCATGTGGGAGTCCAGCGCCCTTAACCACTATGCCACTTGCCGACCCCAAGAAAAAGTTATGGGGCCAGCCAATGGCGTGAAAGTTAAGGCAGCTGAATCTTACATGACTGACTCTGTGGTTCAAGCCCCAGACCTGGCAGCTTGAAAATCATGCCAAGTGTATGTGTACATGCATGCCCAGAATCGAAGAGGAGAAATGAAAATGAATGAGAAAGAATTGCAATATGTCCATGCCCCCTCTAGGAGGAAGTGATTTCTAGCTTTCCCTTTCTTTCTCTTTGTCTTTCTCTGGAGGGCACACATACCTGATAGCAAACAAACAAACAAACAAACAAACAAAAAACAAACAAAAAATTAGAAGAAGAAAGAAAGACAGAAAAACAAAAAAGCTATGAATTACTGTATAAGAAAATGAAAGGAGGGACCAGCAGTTAGCGTAATGGCTATGTCGTTGTACTCCCATGTAGACGACCGCGGTTCGAGTCCCGGACCCAGCGGCTTAAACTCACGCCGGGTGCGTGTGCGTGCGTGCCCAAGATCGTGAGAGGAGAATGGAGGAGAAGGGATTGTGGCGTGGCCATTCCCCCTGGGGGGTGATTTCCTGCTTTCTATCTCTCTGTCTCTCTCTGTCTGTCTGGCGAGCGCACGTGCCCTATAGCAAAAACCTCTCCAAAAAAAGAAAAAAAAAAAAAGAAAATGAAAGGGAGAAAGAATTCAAGAAAATTACATTAATTACACTGTGGACATTCTTCTTTCTTTCTTTTTTTCTTTTCTTCCTTTCTTTCTTTCCTTCTTTTTTTTTTTTTTTTTTTTTTTTTTTTTTTTTTTTTTTTTTTTTTTTTAAGGTTTTGGCCTTAGTGCTTGCTGGGGAGAAAGAGAGACAGTGAGAGGAAAAGTGAGAAATCACCTCCCACACCTCCCATGGGGTTGGCCACACTGCAATTTCTTCTCCTCCATTTTTTTCCTGGGGATTTGGGCACACATCCCCAGCATCATTTTTAAGTCACAGACTCGAACTGCAGTCTGCCATGTGGGAGTCCGGTGCCATAACCACTAGGCTACCTGCCGGCCCCTGCTGTGGATATTTCTAAATAATTGTTCATCATTAGCAACAAATATGTATAACTTTCATGTGGAATTAGAAGGAAGTAAAAAGAAGTACAAGGTAACATTCCCTCTTCAATAAGATAATTTGATATTAACTAACTTTATGGTAGGAAAATAAGTTGAACTATTTGTGTATAAGTAAGATGTTTCAATTTCAGACATCTTAATGGGAAAAATTCCAACCAGATTACCTAACATGATATAAATGAGGAAAAGAAGCAAGAAAATGTATTAAATAGAAAAAAATAAGGGGGTTACCATAGTTCCAAAAATACCAATCTTGCCCAGATAGATATACATAGGTTCAATCCCCTACTTCTGAATAGACATGCTGAGTTTGGGTTAAAGAAATCAAGCTCCAGACTGAAAAAATACAAAACTAGAAGGCTGGGAATCAAGTCATAAAGAGAGATATTGAAACATTTGCTTTTCAGTAGAAAGCAGTTAGAGCGAAGTATCAGGCAAAAATGGAAATAAAGGTAAGAAGCATCGGAAGTGACATAATAATTAGATAATTCATTTTTAAAAAATGAATGATGACTCTTTAGAAACCTAGTAATAAAGATTTATGCTACATAAAGCGAACCTGTTTTAAAAGTAAGAAATGGGGCCGAGCAGGTGGCATGGTGGTTAAAGCACTGGGTTCCCATGGCCAACTCTGCAGTTTGAGTCCAGGTCCTGGCAGCCTGAAATAACATCCCGGGTGTGTGTGCATGCATACGCAAAATCCCAGTAGGAGAATGGAGGAGAAGGGATTGCCGTGTAGCCGTCCCCTCGTGAGGTGATCTGTCACTTTCCCTCTCTTTCTGATTCTCCTGTATTTTTCTCTGGCAAGTGCACACATTCTATGGCAAACAGACAAACAAACAAAAACAAACAGACAAACAAACAAAAACAAGTTCATAATCAACGTTGAAGGCAAAAAAAGGATTTCAATGAGAGGGCCAACAGGAGATCAAAAGGTTAATGCAGCTGGGGGCCGGCAGGTGGTGTGGTGGATATGGTGCTGGACTCCCACATGGTTGACCATGGCTCAAGTCCTAGACCTGGCAGCTTGCTTTCTCACTTTCTCTTTCTCTCTCATTAAAAAAAAAAAAAAAAAAAAAAAAAAAAAAAAAAAAAAAAAAAGTAATAATATAAAATAAATAAATAATTTAAAAATAAATAAATAAATAGCTTAAGGCAGCTGAATCCTACGTGGCTGACTGTGTGCTGTGTGACTTGAACCCTGGAACAGGTATGCCCCACATCTCAACTGGAGAATGGAAAAGGGATTGCAGCATGGCCATCCCCTTGAGGGTGGCTTCTCATTTTTCCCTCTCTCTGTCTCCAGGAAGTACATGTGCCCTATAACAAAACCAAACCAAAAAAACTTCCCTCCGAAATTAATAGCTCCAATGGATTAAATGTAGTAGACTATATATTGATATCTACAAAATAGATCTCTTGACTATATATACAAATTTGTGAACTACATGCTTCAGACTCATCTCAGATTTACATGTCACAATAACAGAAAAAAAATCTAAGTTGAAAAGTTATTAATGGGGTAAAAAATCTAAAATGAGAAGGTAATAATGAATTAGATTGAAAATTTTATATAGAAATTTAAAAGTATTTCTAGATAGCTAGAAAAACTCAGTTGAGAGAACAATAAAAGAAATAACATTTTTTAAAAGGAGAAAAAATGTGTAAAGGCAAAAAGTAGCCAAAAATAAAATGTAGACTTTATCAATTGAGATATAAAAACTATTTTTTTTAACTAGAAAATAGAAAAATTCTGGACAAACCTGGTTAGAAATATGACAAACAGCCAAAAGTTTTTAAGAATTTAAAAAAAAAGTAGAATTAATATTTTTGGAAATTTGAAAGAGCAAATGTAGCATTTTAGTACAAAACTAGAAAATCTAGAGGAAATGGATGAATTTCTAAAAAGCAAGCAGTACTGAAATTCACTTAAAAAATAAAATATCTGAATATAGCAATAAGCTTTATAGTGAAAGTACAGTAGAAAATAGATATTTCTCTAATAAAAGATTATCTCTGTTTTTATGGACCAAAAAATATGAAAGAGTAATAGTTATTGAAAAATTAAAAACATAATGAATGTAAAAGGAAGTAAAATATACTCCCCCCCCCCCCCCCCCCCCCCCCCCCCCGTGGCTTTGCTAGAAGTACTTGATGAAACCAAAATAGACCCATTTATAAAAAATTTAAAAAGAAAAAAAGACTCTTTATATGGGTCCAGCAGGTGGCAAAGTGGTTAAGGTATTGGACTCCCCTATGGTTGACCATAGTTCAAGTCCCAGACCCAGCAGTAGAGAAATCATGCTGGGCATGTGTGTGTGCATGCCTAACGTCCCAGATGGAGAGTAGAGGAGAAGGAATTGTTTATCTGAGAATGTTTTTGTCTTTTTTTTTCCCATATGAAAGATAATCTCGCTGGGTATAGTATTCTTGGTTGAAAATGTTTTCACTTAACGCTTTGAATTTATTTTCCCATTCTTTCCTTGCCTGCACTGTTTCCGATGAGAAGTCTGACATTAGCCTGATGGGATAACCTTTGAAAGTAACTTGACGTTTCTCTCTTGACAATTCTAGTATCTTGTCTCTGTGGTTTTGGTCAATCTGGCTATGATGTGTCTTGGAGAAGATCTTCTTGGGTTGATTCTATTTGGGGTCCTTTGTACTTCTAGGGTCTGAACTTTTGAGAGCCTCTCCATGTTTGGAAAGTTTTCTTCCAGGATTTCATGGAATAGATTATCGATGTCCTTATTAATTTCTTCACCTTTTGATATACCAATTATCCAGATATTTTGGCATTTAACAGTATGTAGTATTACTTCTATATTATTCTCATTTTGGAAGGTTATTTTCTCAGTCTTTTTGGTGAATTTTTTTACGTCAGAGGTTCTATCTTCTACATCTGAAATTTTATCTTCTGCATGATCCAATCTGCTTTTAATACTTTCAAGGGAGGTTTTGGTTTCCCATATTACAGGCTTCACCTCTAACTAGTCCACTTGATTGTTTTTTATGGTGAGTATTTCCTCTTTCAGATCGTGTAAGAACTTCCTCGCCTCTTGGAACTCGTTGTCTCTTTTCTCCTGCATCTTCTGGAGTTCGTTGTCTCTTTTCTCTTGCATCTCTGTTAGCTTTGTCACCATGAATGTTTTAAATTCTTTTCTGACATTTCCACGAGTTCTCTGGTATTATCTGTGGAAGATGAGGAGTTATTCTTTTCCCTTAGGAAAGAGCTATTTTCTTGGTTTTTCATATTTCTTGTGCCTCTGCAGTGGGTTTTGGTCGTCTGATGGATTATATGTTTTTCCCTAGTTTTTGGAGTTAATCTGAGCATTCAGAAGCATGCAGGAGGTGATCTGCAATCTCTAAGCAGTACCATTTTTCTCCCTTTGTGCAGCAGATTCCATGGAAATTGAGGCTTAATCTGACTAAAAGTATTCAGCTATTTGGCTACTGTGCACCTAGGCCTGTCTAGAAACTCTGTGTTTCTAGAGGCTGGCTAGATCTGGTGTGCAGGAGGGTGAAGTCTAGGCGGAAGGTCTTCAGTTGTCCTAATCCTGGCCACTCAGAACTCAGGTATAGATGGCTGGTGATTGGCTTGTCCTGGCTAGATCTGGGGGCAAGAGGGTGAAGTCTGGGCAGAAGGTCTTCAGTTGTCTTATCCTACCCTCATTTTTTTTGGTGGGTGCTCTAGTCAGCAGATGATTGTCATCATATTATGCTGGGTTCTCTAGTCGACTAATTGTAAAAGTGATGCTCATTATACCAGCTCTTCATTTTTCTGTTAGTATCTCAAAAAATGGAAATATAGCTCAGGCAGGGGTAGATGTATAAATCTGACTTGCCTGAATTCCCCACAATGATAAAAAACAAGGTGAACAAAAATGCACAGACCCCTTCCTCTCAGCATAACTAGATTCAGAGATTGTCTAAACCTTAGATTAACAGTCAGTGGAAAAGCAGACATTAAATTCCATCATGCTGTCACCCCTGTTCCTGTCTGCAAGCCTTTGAGGACTGCATGAGCAGTTCAGGAAAAAACCCTGCATGGTAGGGAGAAGTGGAGAGACTGTTGTGGGGCTAAAAGCATCCAACAGAAACCACCGATAGAAAGGAAGAGACTCTGTATGGACATACAGAAAAAGCAGAGTTCTAAGTCAGAGGGCCGATTGTAGTGAAGGGGCTTGAAAGTATGTGTAGAACATGAACAACTAGGTAACACCCCGGACAAAGAAGGGTAAGCAGTGGAGAGCTGGTGTCTGGTGGAAGGAAAAAGACGAATGGGGAAATTTAGACAAGGAGAGTAAAAGTATCACACCAAGGACGCACAAACTCATATACATATATATATATATATATATATATATATATATATATATACATATATATATATATATATACACCCTATATATATATATATATATATATACACTATATATATATGTGTGTATATATATATACACACACACACACACACACACACACACATACATACATACATTTGTTTGTTTTTAAATCACTACTTGCTGGGACCAGCAGTTAGCATAATGACTATGTTGCTGAACTCCCATGTAGCCGAACGTAGTTTGAGTCCCGGACCCGGTGGCTTAAACTCACCTGGGCGCATGTGCATGCGTGCCCAAGATCCTGAGAGGAGAAGGGAGGAGAAGGGATTCCCTGGAGGGTGATTTCTGGCTTTCTGTCTCTCTGTGTCTCTGTCTGTCTTTCTGATGAGCTCATGTGCCCTATAGCAGAAACCTCTAAAAAAAAAATCACTACTTGCTACTTGAGAGCAGGTGGGGGACTGGGAGGGAAGGAGTCCTGTGCAGCAGCCTCCAGCTGGCGGCAGTGCGGAACGTCTAAACCACAGAGGACAACCTTGTGCTTGTTGCTAAGCTTGGAAAGCCCCTCCTCGCATGCACATTGCCATCCCCGTTTCCCTTTCAGAATCTGCCAGCCCGTCTTGAGCAAAGATGAGTGTCTCTTGTATTGCATAGTTTCTATTGACATGCATTTAGGCAAAGGAAAATATGAACAAAATTATATATATATATATATATATATATATATATATATATATATATCCTACACACACACACATACACACACACACGCACAGGCATTATCGCTAATGTGAAATGTGGGTTCTTCAAAAAATTGAACCAGGGCAGCTCACCAGAGGTTCAATGGACACATTTTTCTCCAGGCACAGGTCAGGTAGGCATCCTTTGCCTGACAGGTGCCCACATTGTGGACGCCCAGAAGAAAGGCAGGTATTCGGCATGTTAATTGCATACACAGTTGAGGCACAGTCAGCAGGTCTGGAAATGGTGGAAACCATTCTAGTCTAAGCTCCCAGATGCCAGGCCAACTTCATAATGGGCCTTTCTAAGGAGACAAGTCAGGGCCACACTGCAGACTCTCTTTTGCATTGGGCTGGGGGGGGGGATGATGGGAACAGGACACAACAGCCAAATGGCTGGTTTTCGGTAAGGCATCCGCAGATTCCAAAATGCTGCCCTTGTTCATAGCACTCTTAAATTTCCCTTGGGAACCAGCAGTTAGCGTAATGGCTATGTCGCTGGACTCCCACGTAGTCGACCGCGGTTCGCGTCTCGGACCCGGTGGCTTACAACTCACGCCGGGCGCGTGTGCGTGCGTACCCAAGATCCCGAGAGGAGAATGGAGGAGAAGGGATTGCGGTGTGACCATCCCCCCTGGGGGGTGATTTCTCGCTTTCTGTCTCTATCTCTCTCTCTGTCTGTCTGGCGAGCGCACGCGCCCTATAGCGAAAAACCTCTCAAAAAAAAAAAAAAAATTTCCCTTGAGGAATTGCCTTCAGAGCCTCCATCTATCTCAAATGTGGTAAATATCCAACCCTTACAGGAAAATGTTATCTCTAATGGCCAAGATGTATATAAGCCTCTCAGGTTCAAACCAGAAGTTGATGATAAAATAATGAAACTGCATCCTTCTTCCCTCGCCCTCAAGTGCAGAGGGCACGGGCCACTCATGTGTTCATTCCACAAACACGTATCTGGCGCCTTCTGAATACCAGTGTGTGGGTTGCTTGCTCGAGACACCTTTGAATTGAGTTTCTTTCTGTTTCCACAGCCAATGTGTCAGTATTTCCTGATGAAATTATCGTCAAAACACATCCGGATTCCGATGGTCTCCCACCACTTTGCCACTACAGCTCTGGTCCACTCCTGCCTGAATTACTGTCCCAACCTCCCAACACATCTTTCCCTGCTGCTACCCTGTCCTCAGACCCTTCTCAAGTCAGTACCCAGACATCTTTTTGTTTTCCTAATCATTTATTTATTTCTACATTTTTCCACAAGCATGTACTTTACATATAAAAAAAGTTTTGCTCAAACTCCATAGTTCTTGACAGTTAATAAAAAACTTTTAAAATTTCAAAAAACAATTTTAAAGATAATGTTCAAAATATTTGTTATAATTTTGTTTGTGACTCTATAACAGATACAGTATGGTTTTAAATTTTTAATTTTTTTTTTGGAGAGGTTTTTGCTATAGGGCACGTGCGCTTGCCAGAAAGACAGAGAGAGACAGAGAGACAGAAAGCGAGAAATCACCCCCCAGGGGGGATGGTCACACCGTAATCCCGTCTCTTCCATTCTCCTCTCGGGATCTTGGGCATGCATGCACACGTGCCCGGTGTGAGTTTTAAGCCACCAGGTCGCGAACCGCGGTCGACTATGTGGGAGTCCAGCGACATAGCCACTACGCTAACTGCTGGTCCCTGGGACTTCTTGTTCTGGGGAAAGAAAAAGCAAGAAACCCTTTGCAGTCCCATTGATACCTCGGACACTTGAATTTTACCACAGAGGAATTCTACAGCCCTCACAGGCTCTGAGCCCAATTTAGGGAGTGACCAGGATTGTCCACACTGCTGAGTTACCACAGAGGAGAGGTCCAGTCTTTGTTGTACCATCCCCCACACAGGTTGTGGCTGCACAAAGCCATCCTGTGACCATATCCACCCGCATCATGCAGGAGCAGCTGGTTAAGGACCCTCTCCTAACACCACTGGCACCAGGAGCTGTTGAAGCAGTCTTACCTCCCCATATACTTGAGTGTCCCGTGGGAGTGGCAGAGTGAACAACCCTGCTCACAGCTCAGTTTCAGAGAGGGCCTGACCCTCTGCACCGTTAAAGAAGTAGGTTGGCAGAGTGACCATGGACACAACTGTGCTGCTTGAGAAGGCCCACCCTGAAATGTTCCATGAACAGCCAGCTAGGCCCGTGGGTAACTTCGAAGAATCACTGATACTGATTACAGCTGAAGATACTACACTACTGTGCCTAGCCAGAGCCAAAGCCAACATACTCTATACAGCTGGTATCCTAGGACACAACTACTGGGGAAAGTCTTTTTTTTTTTTTTTTTTTTTTTTTTTTTTTTGAGAGGTTTTCGCTATAGGGCATGTGCGCTTGCCAGACAGACAGAGAGAGACAGAGAGACAGAAAGCGAGAAATCACCCCCCAGGGGGGATGGTCACACCACAATCCCTTCTCCTCCATTCTCCTCTTGGGATCTTGGGCACGCACGCACACACGCCCGGCGTGAGTTTTAAGCCACCGGGTCCGGGACGCGAACCGCGGTTGACTACGTGGGAATCCAGCAACATAGCCATTACGCTAACTGCTGGTTCCCCTGGAGAAAGTCTTTTGACCTGGAACGCCATCCTATAAAGCTGGTAGAGGCAACTATTCACCAGATGAATAAATATAAATATAGGGATACAAGATACCTGAAAAAATAAGCTAGCATGACACTCTCAAAGAAATACAATAACACTCCAGTAACAGACCCCACAGAGAAGGAAATCTGTGAAATGTCTAAAAAGGAATTCTACATTTTTATTATAAAGAAACTCAATGAGATACAAGAGAGTAGTGATAGACAATTGAGTGAATTAATGAAAGCAGTACATGATCCAAAAGAGACATTCCACAAAAGGACAGAGGTCATTAAAAAAGGACCAAGAAGAAACCTCGGAGCAGAAGGAGCCAAAGAAAGAAATACCATATAAACCCAAGAGTTTTAACAATAGACTTTTTCAAGCAAAGGAAATAATTTCTAAACTTGAAGACGAGTCACTTGAAATAATTGAGTCATGGGACTAGCAGGTGGCATGGTGGTTAAGGTGCTGGACACTCCTACATGGCTGACCATGGTTCGAGTCCCAGACCTGGTGGCTTGCTTTCTCATTTCCCCTCTTTCTCTCTCTCTCTCTGTGTCTTTCTTTGGCAAATTAAAAATAAATGAATGAATAAATAAAATTAAAAAAAGAAATAATTGAGTCAGAGAGAAAAATAGGAAAAAGAGTAAAAAAGAATGAACACTTCAGGAGCTTTAACAATAGACTTTTTCAAGCAGAGGAAAGAATTTCCAAACCTGAAGACAAGTCATTTGAAATAATCCAGTCAGAGGGAAAACAGAAAAAAGAATATGGGACATAAGGAATAGTATTAAACAAACAAATATTCCTGTTATGGGAGTTCCAGAAGAAGAGACAGGAAAAGACATAGAAAAGCTATTTCATGAAATAATAGCTGAAAACTTCACAAGTCTTGGGAGAGAGATGCACATCCAGATTCAGGAAGTTCAAAGGTCTCCAAAAAGATTGAACCCTAAAAGACCCTCCTCTCCAAGACACATTGTACTGAAACTGTCAAAATGTAAAGACAAGGAGAGAATTCTAAAAGCAGCAAGAGAAAAGGGACAAGTCACATATAAGGGAATCTACATTAGTCTAGCACCAGATTTCTCAGTAGAAATCTTACAAGCAAGAACAGAATGACATGATATATTCAAAGTATTGAAAAAAAAAGAACTGCCAGCCAAGAATACTTTATCCAGCAAAGCTGTCCTTCTGAAGTGAAGGAAAAATAAAGTCAGTCTCAGACAAGCAAAAACTGAGGGAATTTGTCTCCACAAGACCAGCTTTTTAAGAAATGCTTAAGGGAGTGCTACATATAGAAGCAAAAGGATAACTACCATCATGAATGAAGCACATGCAAGTATAAAATTCATTGAGAATATATGCAAGTGAGAAAGAAAATCCTTAATTTTAGAGAAAATCATCAAATCACGAAGATAAACAGGAATAAGTGAAATACAAAATTAGAAAATATGAAATGATAGAAAATCCTCACGTATCAGTTGAATGTAAATAGGTTAAGTATATACTCATGGAATAGATTTGGAAAAAAAAAAAAAAGACCAACTGTATACTTTATAAAAATCTTACTTCAGTCTGCCTCTGTTGTCCCTTCTGGGTTCTGCTTCATGGCTGTGAAGCCTCCCAGGCAGGGCCCTCCCCATTCCCCCTTATAGTCCTCAGTGCTAGTCAAGTAGGCTAAGTCTCTCTCTCTCCCTCTTGTTCTTCTCTGTCCCTCTAACTTTTTTCTCTTTTTAAAAAACAGCTTTCTGTCCCGTTTGTGCCTTTCTCTTGCTAATTTGTCTCTTCTTCTCTCACCTAGTATAGAAAGCATCCAGGCATCTCCATCTCTACTTCTGCTGTCCCTTCTCACAGCACACAGGCATGCTGCATGGTTTTCCATTTTTAACCCAATTTTATTTTCTGTGATGTGATTTCTGTTTTTTCTTCTTCTTTTTTTCTAGTTCTCTCCTTCTTTTTTCTTTGCCTTTTCTTCCTATTTCTGTTTCCTACGTTCATTTTCTTTTACCTTACTTTCTTAGTTTACTACTCAGCCCTTACTCACTGTCTAGAGAAGTCTAAGTGCATAGTAGATAAACATCTGAATATTGTGAGTTTTAGCTAATTCTTTGCACCTCACTGTAGTGGTTGTAAAAAGTGGTTGTGAAATTCTCCTTCATAAATCTGATTGCAAAACTTCTCCTGTGATTCTCGCATTTGAGGACTTAGTAGAAGGGAGAAAATAGCACCGAATTATTTCACAGTGGGGAAACACACAAGTTCACAGTCACAGAATCCCTCTCCAACAAATTGACCAGAAGTGAATACATTACCAAATGACTGAAAATCGAAGAAGAGCCTCAAGGATGAGAGAATCAAGTAGTATATCTCCACCAAGGGAACAATGTAACCTGTCTCCAAGTAGGAAAAATTTAGAGTATATTACCGAAATTTCAGAAAAATAATTTAGAATATTTATGGTAAAAAATTCTATGAGATGCAAGAGAAAAAAGAGACATTGAGCTCCAAGAGATGAGGAAGTCCTTCCACAATATGAAAGAAGAATTGGGCACCATAAAAAAGAATCAAATGAAATTGTTAGATATGAAGGCTGTAATACAGGAAATCAAAACCTCCCTTGAAGTATTAAAAATAGGTTAAACCATGCAGAAGGTCAAATCTCAGAAGTAGAAGACAAAACCTCTACCCTAGAAAAAATTATAAAAAGTACTGATAAAACAATAAAAAAACCTGAGGCTAATATACGAGAAATACTAGATACCATGAAATGCCCAAACATCCAAATAATTGGTATCCCAGAAGTTGAAGAAACTAATAAGGGCATTGATAATCTATTCCACAAAATCCTGGAAGAAAACTTTTCAAGTCTAGAGAGATACTCAAACATTCAGACCCAAGAAATACCAAGAACCCCAAGTAGAATCAATCAAAAAAGATCCTCTCAATGGCACATCCTAGCTAGATTGGCTGAAACCACAGACAAAGACAAGATACTAAGATTGGCAAGAGAGAAATGTCAAATCACTTACAAAGGCTATCCCATCAGGCTAGCACCAGACCTCTCATCGGGTACAATGCAAGCAAGAAAAGAATGGGGAAATATTATTCAAAGCATTACATGAAAAACAATTTCAGCCAAGAATACTATACCTGGCAAGATTATCCTTCATATGGGAAAAGAAGATAACAATGTTCTTAGATAAATAAAACCTGAAAGAATTTACCAACTCCAGACCAGCTCTTTAAGAAATTCTGAAAGGAGTACTATACCAAGAAAACTAAAGACAGACAGCGATAAGAAAACAAATCAACCAAGAATATGGCCAACTTAATGGTAGGGACAAGTCTGGAAATGTCGATAACATTGAATGTTACTGAATTAAATTCTCCAATCAAGAGACACAAACCAGCTGAATGGATTAAAAATCAGAAACCCAGTTTTGACCACTGAAGACCCTCTGCCCAGACTTCACCCTCCTGCCCCTCCCCCCACCAGTCTATCCAGGAGCCAGAATAAACCAATCAGCAGCCATCTATATTTGAGTTACATGTGGCCCCATTCAGGGATTTTGACCACCAAAGATGCTCTGCTCAGACTTCACCTTCCTGCCCCCCAGTCTAGCCAGGAGCCAGACTCCAGGTCACTTCCTTCTGCATTCCTCTTATTGCTCAGATTTAACTACAAAAACTAGGAAAAAAAAAATGTATAATCCATCAGATTACCAGAAACCACCACAGAAGCACAAGAAATATGAAAAATGAAGAAAATGTACCTCCTCTAATAGAAAAGAATAACTCCTTTTTGTCCACAAAGAATACAAGGGAACTCATGGAAATGTCAGATAAATAATTTAAAATATTCATAGTGAGAAAGCTAACAGAGATGCAAGAGAATAGAGACAACAAATTCCAGAAGATGTAGGAGAAAAGAGACAACAAGTTCCAGGAGATGAGGAAGTTCTTGCACAATCTGAAAGAGGAGATACACATCATAAAAAAGAACCAAATGGAATTGTTAGAGATGAAGGCTTTAATACAGGAAATCGAAACTTCCATTGAAAATATCAAAAGCAGATTAGATTATGCAGAAAATGGAATCTCAGATGTAGAAATAAAACCTCTGACCTAAAAAACTTCATCAAAAAGACTGAGAAAGTAACCAAAAAAAGAGAGAGAATAACATATGAGTAATACTAGATACCATTAGATTCCCAAACATCCAGATAATCAGTATCCAAGAAGCTGAAGAAAGTAATAATAATAATAATAACAATAATTAGCATTGATAATGTAGTCCATGAAATCCTGGAAGAAAACTTTCCAAACCTAAAGAGACACTTAAATATCCAGACCCAAGAAATACAAAGGACCCCACATAGAATCAACCCAAGAAGATCTTCCCCGAGGTACATCATAGCCAGATTGACCAAAACCACAGAGATAAGATACTAAGATCAGCAAGAGAGAAACTTTAAGTTACTTTCAAAGAATATCCCACAAGACTAACATCGGACTGTCCCAACCCACAGGACAGTCAAACAGGTTTCCTGAGGGAAGGAGTGAGAGACGGGACGAGCAGGGTGGAGATGACACAGTGTTACAACTCCTCAGGGTCGTCCGTTTATTGTGGGCCAGGCATCGTGGTTATATACATGTTGGTGGGCGGTGATTGGTTGTTAAAAGGTGGGTTATGGTTGGTTGCTTTTGTGGACCAATCATGAGGTACTGGATATGTAAATCTGAGGGATTCTAGTTGCCAATCAGAGTATGGTTTTGAAGGTGAGGTTTTGAAGGGGAGCCAATCATGGCCTTTGTCATTGTGTAATTGTTTGCTCTCCGAGCCTAAGATGGCAATAGTAGGAGACTCATGAAAATGGCCTCAGCAGATGCGCTGGTGGGCAGCCTCCCACATCAGACCTCATAGAAAACAATGCAAGCAAGGAAAGAATGGGAAAATATATTCAAAGTGTTCAATGAAAAACAATTTCAACCAAGAATACTATACCCAGCAAGATTATCTTTCATATGGGGGAAAAAAAAAACTGTTCTCAGATAAACAAAACCTGACAGAATTACCAACACCAGACCAGCTCTCCAAAAAGTGCTGAAGGGAGTACTCTACCAGGAAAACTAAAGCTGGACACACAGAAATAAGAGTTCAAGAAACAATCAAGAGAATGGCCAGCCTAATGGTAGGGACAAGTCCAGAGTTGAGTGTAAACTTCCAGAGTTTAAATGCAAAGATCAGACCACTGATCAATGGCCAATTGATCACTGCCAACTCAATACAAGAGAGATTACATGAGCCTGAACTAGTGAAATATATTTTTTTTACTTTAGACTAAAACATCACTGATTTTCTTTGATGCTTTGATTTCCATATTTAAGGATTTTTGTCTTCTCTTGAACTGTCGAAAGATGCATCTACCTACTATTTGAACTGAATCCTAACCTTTTCCTGGCTTTAAGCTTTAAGCAAATTTTTCTTAACTTTTAAATTTTGATCTATTAAAACTAAAACTTTTTTTGAAATTAAAGAATGCATTAAAATACCTGTTAATACCTATTTAATGACTGCAGTAAGTTATATAGCCCCCACAGGGTACTACTTTTTAGTATGTTCACTTTACTCACTGAGGTTTATGTCTAAAGTCAGACATGTATTCTTAAGTATGTATATATCAGCTATGCTTGATATTGTAAGTCTTTAAATTAATTAAGATCTTTAGTGAATCAATAAAATGTGGGAAAAAAATGGCATGGAAAGTAATCCCAGAGACAATGTGGGAGAAGGGGAGTAATCGGCAGAGGATGAGAGGTAGGGAATTAAGGGGGGGATGCAAAATATATAAGAAACAAGAAATAGAAAATTATTGGTTGATGATAACATGTATAGTAATATCCTTGATCGAGCCAATATACAATATATACTGGATAGAAAATCTCATTTTGTATATTGTATTGATGTATAGTGAATGGCAGTAAATTAATTAATTAACTAAAAAATCAGAAATCCTTCATCTGCTGCCTACAAGAAACCCATCTCATGGATAAAGACATACATAGATTAAAAGCGAAGGGCTGGAAAAAGCTATTCCACACAAATGGAAACCAAAAAAGAGTGGAAGTTGCCATACTGATTTTGGACAAAATAAGCTTTAAGACAAAAACCGTAAGAAGAGACAAAGAAGGGCATTATATAGTAGTAAAAGGACTAATTCATCAAGAAGATATAACGCTTATCAATATCTATGCACCCAACTCAGGAGCACCCAACTCTGTAAAGGAAAGACCGTGAGATCTAAAAGGAGAGAGAGACTGTAACACAGTAACTTTTGGAGATCTCAACACCCCATTATCTCCTTTAGACAGATCAATGAAACAAGAAATAAACAGAGAGGTTCAGGATTTAAATGATACCATAAACCAGATGAACCTGATAGACATGTATAGAATTTTCCACCCCAAACACACACAATATATATTTTTCTCAGCCCTGCATGGTACTTTCTCAATGACTGACCACATTAATAGGGTACAAAACCAGCCTTTACAGATTCAAAGGCATAGAAACTATATCCAGCATCTTCTCCTATCATGATGGAATTAAACTTGATATTAATCTCAGGACAAACCCTTGAAAACACACAAATATATGGAAACTAAACAACCTACTTCTGAATGACTTCATGACTACTGAAGAGATTAAGACTAAATAAAAAGATTCATGGAAAAAATGATAATGAATGCATGAGCTTCCACAATCTATGGGACACTGCAAAAGCAGTCATAAGAGGGGATTTCATAGCAATGGGTGTACACAAGAAAAAGGTGGAAAGGTGGTAAAAGGACAACCTAACATCATGCCTTAGGGAAATGGAAAAACAACAACAACAAAAAAAAAAATGCCAGGAGAAAAGAAATAATAAATATTTGAGCAGAAATAAATGAAATAGAAAAAAAAACTCTACAGAAAACAACTGAAAGCAAAAGTTAATTCTTTGAAAAGATAAACAAGATTGACACAGCATTAGCTAGACTAATTAAAAAGAGAGAAAGGAACCAGATGAATAAAATTCACAACAAACCAGGCAATATTACAACAGACATAATAGAAATACAAAACATCATTAGAGGATACTATGAGCAACTATACGCCAACAAACAAGAAAACCTGGATGAGATGGACAAAGTCCCGGAGACATGCAATCTACCGAGATTGACTCAGGAGGATATAAAAAGCGTGAATAGACCTATAACAAGCAATGAGACTGAATCAAACGTAAATAACCTTCCAGTAAAGAAAAGCCCAGGTCCTGATGCCTTCACTGCTGAATTTTACACAACTTTTAATGAAGAGGTAACCCCCATTCTACTCAAACTGATTCTAGTGATCCAAAAGGGAGGAACCCTTCCAAATTCATTCTATGAAGCCTCCATTACCCTCATTCCCCAAAACAGATAAGAATACAACAAAAAAGAAAAACTACAGATGAATATACATGCAAAAATTCTTAACAAGATACTTGCTAACTATATTCAACATCGTATAAAACATGTTATTCATCACTACCAGGTAGCCTTTTTTCCAGGGATGCAAGGGTGGTTCAATATATGCAAAACCATAAATGTAATACACCATATTGACAGAAAGAAAGATAAAAAACCATATGATCATTTCAATTGATGCATAAAAAGCATTTGACAAAATATAACATTCCTTCATAATTAAGACTCTCAGTAAAATAAGCACAGAAGGATTGTTTCTCAGCATAATAAAAACCATCTATGAAAAACCTAGAGCTAACATTATACTGGATGGGGAAAAGCTGAAAGCTTTTCCACTAAAAATAGGTACAAGACAAGGCTGCTCACTTTCTCTGCTACTATTCACTATAGTACTGGAAGTCCTAGCCAATGCGATCAGACAAGAGCATGAAATAAAAGGCATTCTATTAGGGAAAGAAGAGCTGAAATTATCTCTGTTTGTAGATGACATCACTGTATACATAGAAGACCCAATAGTATCCACGAAAAAATCTTGAAGTAATAAATGCATAAAGTGGCAGGATACAAAGTTAACTTACAAAAATCTCTAGCATTTGTATATACAAACAACAAGCAGACAGACAGAATTGAAGAAGCAATCTCATTTACTATAGCCACAAAAAGTATAAAATACCTAGGATTAAAACTAACCAAGGAAGTCAAATACCTCTATAACGAAAACCATGAAAATCTTAAAAAGGAAATTGAAAAGGACACATAAAAGTGGAAGAACATCTCATGTTCCTGGAATGAGAAAATTAATATAATCAAAATGGCAATCCTATCCAAATTAATCTACATATCTAATGCGATCCCTATAAAATTAAAAGAGATATTCTTCACAGATCTAGAAAAGACAATCATAGAATTTGTCTGGAATAATAAAAGGCTCCATATTGCCAAAGTCATTCTGTACAAGAAGAGTGGAGTGGGTGGCATCTTACTTCCTGACCCCAAAATATATTACAAAGCTGTAATAATCAAAACAGTATGGTACTGGCACAAAAACAGACATGAGGATGAATGGAACAGAATAGAGACTCCAGAAATAACCCCCCAAACATACGGCCAACTGTTCTTTGACAAAGGATACCAGTCAATCCAGTGGGAAAAGGAAAACCTCTTTAGCAAATGGTGCTGGAAAAACTGGGTATCCACCGGCAGAAAAGATGAATCTGAATCCCTATCTGTTACCATTAACAAAAATCAACTCAAAGTGGATCAAAGATCTAAACCTACACTGCAAACTATAAAACTACTGGTTGAAAACACTGGGAAACTCTGGGAGACATTGGGATAGGCAAAGATTTCTTAAGCAAGACCCCCAAAGCACAGGAAATCACCCCCAAAATAGATAGGTGGAATTACGTCAGATTAAGAAGTTTTAGCACAGCAAAGGACACAGTAATTAGTGTGAATCGACAACCCTCAGAATGGGAGAATAGTATTCAGCCATAAAAAACAACAAGGCTGGGACCAGCAGCTGTTGTAATGGCTGTGTTGCTGGACTCCCACGTAGTTGACTGTGGTTCAAGTCCGGACCTGGTGGCTTAAACACACGCTGGGCACATGTGCCTGCGTGCCCAAGATCCCGAGAGGAGAATGGAGAAGAAGGGATTGTGGCATGGCCATCCCCCCAGGGGGTGATTTCTCGCTTTCTATCTCTCTGTCTCTCTCTGTCTTTCTGGCGAGCGCATGCGCCCTATAGCAAAAACCTCTTAAAAAAAAAAGGCCCTGGCATGTGATAGAAAGTGGACGAGTATGAAAGATATTTTGGCTGAGTGAAGCAAGTCAGGGTATGAAAGAGAGACATTGTATGTCTCCATTTAACAGTTACCAACTGTCTGTACTCTATAGTAGAGACTGTAAAACTGGAAGACATAAAAGCATTGAAAAGTGTTGTGGACACTAGAGACAAAATGGAAGAAGAGTGGGAGAGAAGACCATAGGAAAGGTAATTTTGGGAAAAAACAGAGTGGTAAGACATTTGTGGGACACAGATAAGTTCATTACGTGTTGATGATGATGTGTATAGTATTCTCAGCTGGGCTGGATTGATGTGTGTATCATGCTGGGTAAAGTAAAGCTCTTTACTATCTAAATGATATATAGCAATTGAATGTTTAAATAATAATAATAATTTTTAAAAAGATAAATAAAAAATATAAAAAACATCTTTAAAACTTTTAAATTTTGGTCTCATGGATGAATGAGAGTTTAGCTGAACACAGAAATGTGAATGGCTATGGTCTTCCAGGTTCTAATGTTATCACTGAAATGTTTGATGTCAATCCTATTTCCTCTGCAAGTATTTGTTTCTCTCTTTAGTGATACCTATTTGTAATTGGTACTCTAAAAGTTCTCCCTGGTGTGTACAGGGGAAGACCTTTTATCTTCTGCGAGGCCTCAGTGTGCCCAGCCAACAGCAAGTCTCTACTTCTAAGTGGTGAAGAATTATCTTTGACTATTTATTTCCTCTACTGTAGTGTCTTCGTTGGGGGGAGGGGTCCTACTTGATCGATTTTGAAACTTTTCAGTCTTTTTTCTCACCTTTCTTCTTCACTTTTTGCTTCTGTACCTTTTTGTGCTGGTTCTAGAAACTTTTTTCTGCTCAATACTTTTGGTCATTTGGAGGAGTCCGACCCAGCGGGGCTCCAGGACCCGTCTGAGCCCTTTGACCTTTGAGCTCCGCTTCTGGTTGGTTCAGTACGTTGGCAAGGCCACTACTGTGCGCCCCCCGACCTTGGAACAATGCTTGGGTCAATTAGCATGTCGGCAAGGCCGTTTGCTATCCGCTCCGGGAAATGTAGTAGCTTTGCTGGGAAGTGACCCCCCTCTGACTCCCCGATTTACTACTATAAAAGAATTACATAGCTCCCTCATACATCTTGAGTGTGTGGTAAGATTTCCCAAAAGTCCCCCGACCGCTCCCCTTTACCCTGACCACCTACTGTTAATTACAATGCTTCATCCTGCGATTATGATGGAGGGTGTGCTGAAGTTCTATCTAGGCAGAAATCATCTTGACCTTTGGAAGGCCCTTCAAGACACATTTAATATAAATAATCTTTTTACATACAATAGGACTAGGCCAAAACTGGCCCAGGACACTCTCGTCCCATGGTAACTAAAGTTCTAACAAAATACACAACAGTGATGCCATGGGCTACACAAGTGAATACACAACACCATAAACCCATTCTAAAGTTTTTCATTAACTTATTAGTCACTTTACCGCCAGTTGAAAAGGCTGTCCCCGCCCTCACCAAGTGAACAGTAACTTCACCCCTTCAGGATAGGCAAATATATTAGGATTCCTTAAGTTTTAGATCCCTATAGAATTATATAAGTATCATTCTTTATGAAAATCCATAAGAACTAATGTCTATGCTTGAGATTTTCTTTTAGCAATCATAAGAAGGCTGCTGCTGAACATCGGCTGATAATTAACTCTACTTGCTGGAATTGTTTCCTGAAACCGCACCGCTTGAAGTTACCAGAAACCTGCTTTCATCAATCAAACAATTGTTGAACTGTATTGATGATTAATAGACGTGCCCTTAATCAAACCCTGAATGGTCTCTATTGTTAAAACTTTATGAATTGATAATTAGAACACGTAGCCCCTCTCCAATTCACTTACATGTATCACATTTTCAATAAAAAGGCACGATGATTCCTAACAGTTGTCACTCCTCAGAGAGCAATCTCTGGGAAGTGTCCAGCTGAGGACGTGCATGAAAAGGCACCGAGACCTTAGTCTTCCTTTTCTTCACTGCCTCTGTCGAGTCAACCCACCCCCGCCGAGGCTGGTGCCCGGCAGTCATTTTTTTTTTTGCTTCTTTAATTTTGTTCCTTTTGCCATCTAGATTAACAACAGAGCTTTTTGGTTTTTGTTTTTAATTTGGAAAAAATTCTGTTTAATCCCTGAGGTTACTCAGAGCCTTATTGTAACATTAATTGATTGCTCTTCATTTATAAATATGATATCCTCTTATATTTACTGAAGAAAGTAAAATACGTCTTTTAAACTCCTTGTAACCTCACATATGAGGTCTTGAGTTGGTGATAACCATTTTTCAAGTATTTCATGACTGAGGTTGCAAGCTTGTCATTGCACTTGCCTCAACCCCAGCCTGTCGTGCACATTATTTGCACCACAACCTTGCTCCAGTCACTGGGGCAAGTGTGTGAGGTCTACTCATGGCCAGTCTGGGTACGTTGATTCCCTGCTCCTCCCACTGGCCTAGACAGCAGGAGGATGATAGTCCACCTGCTGATATGAAAATCATCTGATGATTCTCTTAGGGCCCCCTCTACATCTGATACCCAAACCTGGTTTTGGAGAACCTTCAAATCTCTCCACACCGCAGCCTTCTTGCCCTGCACCTGTGTTGAGCTTAGTTCCCCTATCAATTTAATTCCATCTGCCTTCTTTCAAGTCTCCACGTCATTCCACTGAGAGTTCCCCTCTGTTGCTTAACGTCGGTGTGTATTTATTCATTTTCTTTTATATATGCCATTCACAACTTGGAAATTTTACAAAATGAAGAAACACCCTTCCCAGAAAAAAAACAACTGCACTGAGGCTTTAGGGGCCCTTTGATTCTCCCCAAGACTTCTGGGAAGCAACATGTGGCAATGTTTCCAAATGACTGTCTCCATTCAGTCCAGCTTTTCCAAGAAAAGCTGATTCAACTTTCAAGATACTTTGCAGACTTTCCATTGGTGACTCATTGCTTAGCTGGTTAAACTGCCAAGATCTCCACGTAGCTATGTCTGACACTACATAAATGTACTCTGCATTTGCCTTGCATTTACACTCACAGGTCCAAACTGCAAAAGATAGGAACATTTTTAAGGAGAAGATCCAAAAGAAGACAGAGATGACCTATGACTGAGAACAAGGAAGCTGGGATGGAAGAGGCCAAGAGCCTCAGCTGCAAACAATCACAGGTAGCTGATTTGTGATGACAAACAGCAACATCATCAAGCTCAGAATGGGGACGGCGCATATGCTGAGGAAGGATAATATAACCTCATCTAAATGGATGGGTGGCATCAGCATTTAGGCTGGATAGGAGGATATGTTGACGTTATTTGTAACTATGATGCAGAGGTATGGCAGAGATCCATCGTAAACAATGCCTTCCCAGGCAGCTGCTCTCCATTAAAACCGGGTAACAGATGAGTTGTAAAGGGCAGCTGAGGATGTCGGCACTAAACAGGGCTGCCATCTGTGTTAAATCTCGGACACACTTTCATTCCTGTTTTTATTTCCAGTCATACATATACATATATATATATATATATATATATATATATATATATATATATATATGCAAGATTTCTAATTGTTTTAACCAGTAGGATTTTTTAAAAGGCACAGTTCTATCAGAGTTCTCATTACTTGAAAATAGGCTAAATTATATACACTTTATCAAATACAAGAAAATTTTGTGTAAGGTAATTTCTCTAAACTCCCCCACACACAAAATTTCTCTTTATACTTTGATACTTCAGTCTATTAAGAATTCCCTTGCCAGAGGAGAAGTCTTATTTTATGTAAAAATAGGTTAAAAGGTCATTAATGGGGACCAGCAGATGGCGTAATGGCTATGTTGCTGGACTCCCATGTAGTCGACCATGGTTCGAGTCCTGGACCCGGTGGCATAAACTCACACCAGACGCGTGTGTGTGCGTGCCCAAGATCCCAAGAGAAGAATGGAGGAGAAGGGATTGCAGCGTGGCCATCCCCACTGGGGGGTGATTTCTCACTTTTTGTCTCTCTGTCTCTCTGGCGAGTGCATGCACCCTATAGCAAAAAAACAAAAACAAAAAACTAAAAAACAACCCCCAAACAAACAAACAAAAAAAAACCTCTCCACAAACAAACAAAACAGAAACAAAAACAAACTCATGCTGAGCACATGTGCATGCATGCCCAAGATCCTCTTTTTTTTTTTTTTTAGAGAGGTTTTTGCTATAGGGCACATGCGCTCGCCAGAAAGACAGAGAGAGACAGAGAGATAGAAAGCAAGAAATCACCCCCCAGAGGGGATGGTCATACTGCAATCCCTTCTCCTCCATTCTCCTCTCGGGATCTTGGGCGCGCATGCGCAGGATCTTGGGCGCGTATGCACATGAGTGTGGCTTGAGTTTAAGCCACTGGGTCTGGGACTTGATCCGTGGTCGACTACATGGGAGTCCAGCGACATAGCCATTATGCTAACTGCTGGTTCCCATGCTCAAGATCCTGAAAGGAGAATGGAGGAGAAGGGATTGCGATGTGGCCATCTTCCCTTGTTTTGTCTCTCTCTCTCTCTCTCTCTCTCTCTCTCTCTCTCTCTCTGTGTGTCTCTGGTGAGTGGATGGTTCCTATAGCAAAAACATTCCTTAAAAAATGAATAGAGTAATTGAAGTAGTTAGAACAAAGTACTTAGGTTAGCTAGAAGAGCTAGAGTGGTTAGAATAGATCAGTTAGAGTGTTTACAATAGATTAGTTAGAGTATTTACAATAAGGTAGGCAGAGCAGTTAGAGTACATAGAGTAAGCAGAGTAGTTAGAGTAGGTAGAAGAGTTAGAGCAGTTAGAGTAGTTATAGCAGGTAGAGTAGTTACAGCAGGTAGACTAGTTAGAGCAGATGGAGTAGTTAGAGCTGGTGGAATAGCTGGAGCAGGTGGAGTAGTTAGAGCAGGTGGAGTAGTTGGAGCAGGTAGAGTAGTTGGAGCAGGTAGAGTAGTTACAGCAGGTGGAGTAGCTAGAGCAGGTGGAGTAGTTGGAGCAGGTGGAGTAGTTGGAGTTGTAAGAGCAGGTGGAGTAGTTAGAGTAGGTGGAGTAGTTAGAGCAGGTGGAGTAGTTGAAGCAGGTGGAGTAGTTAGAGCAGGTGGAGTAGTTAGAGTAGGTGGAGTAGTTGAAGCAGGTGGAGTAGTTAGAGCAGGTGGAGTAGTTACAGCAGGTGGAGTAGTTGGAGCAGGTGGAGTAGTTGGAGTAGTTAGAGCAGGTGGAGTAGTTGGAGCAGGTGGAGTAGTTAGAGCAGGTGGAGTAGTTGGAGCAGGTGGAGTAGTTGGAGTTGTAAGAGCAGGTGGAGTAGTTAGAGTAGGTGGAGTAGTTAGAGCAGGTGGAGTAGTTGAAGCAGGTGGAGTAGTTAGAGCAGGTGGAGTAGTTAGAGTAGGTGGAGTAGTTAGAGCAGGTGGAGTAGTTGAAGCAGGTGGAGTAGTTAGAGCAGGTGGAGTAGTTGGAGTTGTTAGAGCAGCTGGAGTAGTTAGAGTAGGTGGAGTAGTTAGAGCAGGTGGAATAGTTAGAGCAGGTGGAGTAATCAGAGCAGGTAGAGTAGTTGGAGCAGGTGGAGTAGTTGAAGCAGGTGGAGTAGTTGAAGCAGGTGGAATAGTTGGAGTAGTTAAAGCAGGTGGAGTAGTTGGAGCAGGTGGAGTAGCAGGAGCAGGTAGAGTAGTTAGAGCAGGTGGAGTAGTTAGAGCAGGTGGAGTAGTTGAAGCAGGTGGAGTAGTTAGAGCAGGTGGAGTCGTTAGAGCAGGTGGAGTAGTTGAAGCAGGTGGAGTAGTTAGAGCAGGTAGAGTAGTTGGAGTTGTTAGAGCAGGTGGAGTCGTTAGAGTAGGTGGAGTAGTTAGAGCAGGTGGAGTAGTTGGAGCAGGTGGAGTAGTTGGAGCAGGTGGAGTAGTTGGAGCAGGTGGAGTAGTTGGAGCAGGTGGAGTAGTTGGAGCAGGTGGAGTAGCTGGAGCAGGTAGAGTAGTTAGAGCAGGTGGAGTAGTTAGAGCAGGTAGAGTAGTTAGAGCAGGTGGAGTAGTTAGAGCAGGTGGAGTAGTTGGAGCAGGTGGAGTAGTTGGAGTAGTTAGAGCAGGTGGAGTAGTTAGAGCAGGTAGAGTAGTTGGAGCAGGTGGAGTAGTTGGAGTAGTTAGAGCAGGTGGAGTAGTTGGAGCAGGTAGAGTAGTTGGAGCAGGTGGAGTAGCTGGAGCAGGTAGAGTAGTTAGAGCAGGTGGAGTAGTTAGAGCAGGTGGAGTAGTTAGAGCAGGTAGAGTAGTTGGAGCAGGTGGAGTAGTTACAGCTGGTGGAGTAGTTAGAGCAGGTGGAGTAGTTGGAGTTGTTAGAGCAGGTGGAGTAGTTAGAGTAGGTGGAGTAGTTAGAGCAGGTAGAGTAGTTGGAGCAGGTGGTGTAGTTAGAGCAGGTGGAGTAGTTAGAGCAGGTAGAGTAGTTGGAGCAGGTGGAGTAGTTGGAGCAGGTGGAGTTGTTACAACAGGTGGAGTAGTTAGAGCAGGTGGAGTAATTGAAGCAGGTAGAGTAGTTAGAACAGGTGGAGTAGTTGGAGTTGTTACAGCAGGTGGAGTAGTTAGAGCAGGTAGAGTAGTTGGAGCAGGTGGAGTAGTTGGAGTAGTTAGAGCAGGTGGAGTAGTTGGAGCAGGTAGAGTAGTTGGAGCAGGTGGAGTAGCTGGAGCAGGTAGAGTAGTTAGAGCAGGTGGAGTAGTTAGAGCAGGTAGAGTAGTTGGAGCAGGTGGAGTAGTTGGAGCAGGTGGAGTTGTTACAACAGGTGGAGTAGTTAGAGCAGGTGGAGTAATTGAAGCAGGTAGAGTAGTTAGAACAGGTGGAGTAGTTGGAGTTGTTACAGCAGGTGGAGTAGTTAGAGTAGGTAGAGTAGTTGGAGCAGGTGGAGTAGTTGGAGTAGTTAGAGCAGGTGGAGTAGTTGGAGCAGGTAGAGTAGTTGGAGCAGGTGGAGTAGCTGGAGCAGGTAGAGTAGTTAGAGCAGGTGGAGTAGTTAGAGCAGGTGGAGTAGTTAGAGCAGGTAGAGTAGTTGGAGCAGGTGGAGTAGTTACAGCTGGTGGAGTAGTTAGAGCAGGTGGAGTAGTTGGAGTTGTTAGAGCAGGTGGAGTAGTTAGAGTAGGTGGAGTAGTTAGAGCAGGTAGAGTAGTTGGAGCAGGTGGTGTAGTTAGAGCAGGTGGAGTAGTTAGAGCAGGCGGAGTAGTTAGAGCAGGTAGAAGAGTTAGAGCAGTTAGTAGTTAGAAGAGTTAGTGTAGTTAGAGTAGGTGGAGTAGTTAGAGCAGGTAGAGTAGTTAGAGCAGGTGGTGTAGTTAGAGCAGGCGGAGTAGTTAGAGCAGGTAGAAGAGTTAGAGCAGTTAGTAGTTAGAAGAGTTAGTGTAGTTAGAGCAGGTCCGAGGCTAGGGCAGTCAGGCAGCAGGACCTCTCGTCATGGCCGCCAGACCCATTCTGAAGCTCTGTACACCACTCTGAGAACCATCCCAGGCAGTTTCTGCAGGGTGAAGTTGGCCTGGCACACTCTAGTGGAGACTCAACGTGGTGGTTAAAGTCTCCCGACTCCATGGTGGGACTGCGCCAGCCCAACATCAGCTGGGGCTGGAGTCAGTGGACACCCTGCACTTCAGCAGGAGTATGCTGCGGGGGTCCTCCAGGACTCTGTCAAGCAGCAAGGCCCCACGTGGGAGGCATTCCTGCAGCTGCCACACCATGCCTCCCACACCGGTGTGGTCCACAGAGACGTGAAGCCAGCCAACGTCTGCTGCTTGGCCAGGGGACGACGCTGACACACTTGGGTGTCAGCGGCCGGTTCTCTGTGGGCCGGAAGCTGGGTGAGTTCTGTGGCAGCCCTGCGTACCTAGCCCCAGAAACCTTCCTGAGGCTGAAGTACGATGTCTGCCATCGACGTGCGGTCATTCAGAGAGGCCCCCTATGCCATGACGGTTGGCACTGTCCCTTTTGGAGGTGCCACCGTGCAGAAGTGTCGGGGGAGCATCGTACCTGGGGAATTTGCAGTCCCCTCTTGGCCATGGCTTCTCCTATAAGACCTGCTGGCACAAACCCTCGCAAAGGATCCTCGTGAGGCTCACCCTAAGACAGGGTAGGAGCACATCTGGCTCCAGACCGGCACAAGGAAGGTGGTTACCAGGGCAACTCCATCCCAGCGGGGTCCCTACGTGCCTCACGCCGAGGCCTTCTGTCTTCCACCCCCAGAGCAGCCCCTCCGGGCTGCCTCCCTGTCCCACCTGCAGGGGAGGCCCAGCCTGCCTTGCTGGGCCTCACCGCCTGTGTGTGCCTGCACGCCCGGAGGCATAGCCCGCCCTGGCCCCGCCCTGGCGCGCCCAGCCCTGCTGCCTGCTCGGTTCTCCAGCAGCTGGAAGACCTGGACCTTCGCTCCAAGTCCGGGTCCCAGGGCTGGTCCCGGGGCCTCTCCACGCACCCACAGCACCATCAGCCCTGGTGAAGCCAGCGAACGAGCCAAGCGCCTCCAGGGCACAGCCCGAAGGGAGAGCCAGAGCTGGCAGGGCTTGGCCAGGACGGGCCTCGCCTGTTTCCTGACACTGGGCTGCCTTCCCGACCCCCAGGTCAGAGCAAACCAAGGGGTTCCTGCCCAGGCAGAGGCACAAACACAGCAGCGAGACTGCGGGGAGCTCCCCGTGGGAGGGACGCTGCTCGGGTGTGAGCAGTGCCGGAGCCCCCACTGGAGAATGGAGCGGGCCCACTCCGTCGGGCTGCTCTGCACAGGACCCAAGTCAGCTCCCACCCGGTGACAGTGGCCTTCAGAGGCATCCTGTCCACAGCAGGAGTGAGCTGCAAGGGAGCTGGAGCCAGCTAGAGAGGCAAGGGCCCCTCTGCCCCCACCTGGGTGAACCTCAGAGACCGGAGTGTTAGGAACAAGGGAAAATAACAGTAAGCAGAAACATTTTAGAAAGGTTACAGCTGTGACAGTTTTGGTAAAAAAAAAAAAAAAAAAAAAAAAAAAAGTTCAGAAATAGAAGAAATTCTGTGTGGTAATGTTTTTGTCTTAAGGAAAAATGGCTAAGGAAAAGAAAAAAGGGAAAAACCTGAAAGTCTAAAGCCTCTTGTTGAAGGTTTGAGTTATGTTAGAAAAGTCCAGAAAAGAGTTAGGAAAATTGGTAAAATTAAGGTTGTGTTGACGTTCTAAGGCTGATAGCTGAGGTGATGCCGTCAGTCACAATTCCGGTATCTTCAGGTGCCGTAAACGGTAGAAATAGCTCCACTTCTTTGTCTCTGATGTCATTACTGTAATAAACCGCTCTTCTCTTTTAGACTCCATCAGGCTGCAGAGAAGGTCGGGGCGAAGTTTCCAGTGATTGCCCCTCATGACTTCTGTAGGCATCTTGTGGAGGGTCCTTGACTGCTGCCCCCATGGGTGCCCCAGTCAGGAGGACGCAGTCAGAGCAGTTGTCACCCCGTATGTCCTGGGGGCAGTCAGGGGTTCCTCTGCGGAGGGGACAATGAGGTAGGAAACAGCAACCCTAAAATACTGTTAGGCTATGGGCCCCAAGACCACTCACAGAATGGCAAGCTTTAAGATGGAGACACAGCAGCTCAGCAGCAGCTCAGCCCTCCCTGGACTGCTCCTCACAAAGAAGCACCTGTTGTAGTCTACTCAGCGAGAAGTAAGAGGACGTCCAGACATAGCCAAATTTATTGGAGTTTATTGATGAAGCCGGCTGCACACGGAGGGACTTGTGTCTCTCAAAACCCCGCAGCCCCGAGTGAAAGGAGAGAGGAGCTTATACAGGCCAAAAATGCACAGATGGTCTACAAGGACAGGAACAAAGTGAAGGGGCTTCAGGAGAGATAGGGGTAGGGGTAGGGTTTTCTATCTTCAAAGCAAAAAAGCCAGTTACAGAAGCAAAGCAAGCAGGTTAATTAGTCTTGAGGGTAAGCTCTGATTACAATGGAATTTTAGTGGCTTCCCTGGTTCCGGTCAAGGTTCCTGAGGCACCTGGGAGTGGGGCTTCTTCGGGCTTCTTCGCATCTTATCTGCACTGGTGGGGAGGGGGAGAAGGAGGCACAGTTTCTAAGATGGAAGCACCTTTCAAAATGGAGTCACACTTGTTTCATTCCCCACTTCTCTTGAAGGCGCTCCTGCAGGATGGGGTCATGCCTGCTTCATACCCACAGTGATTCCCAAGGTAGCCAGCTAAGGCAGATAGAGCAAAGTGAGGCTTCTTCCATGACCCACCTGGTGTCAGAACACATGTAAGGGCCTTTCTGGCTCAGAACGTCTTACAGGGTCCTGGGCAGTAATGCACTAATTCGCCACTAGAGTCTGATGACCTATAGACCCACGCCAAGCCGGTAGGGAGGAACATCCCAGGACCAGATGAAAGCAAACAAGCCCTCCTGAGAAGCTGAATAAAGCCCCTCCTGACCAAGATAAAACCCCTCCCCTCAGTTCTTCTTGGGCAACCCTTAGGGACCCCTCCCTATTTAATGAGCTCTTACTTTTCTTCCTCCTAATGAACTCCTGCTTTACTGCTCCTCTGTGTGTCTGCATCTCTAATTCTTCGTGAGCGTGAGGCAGGGACCTGAATCCGGTGGTCCTGAATCCAACTGAGCACCGGGCCTGCGCGCCCCAGTGTCCTGCATCGGAACTGCGCTTGTTTATTACAATGATTGCGTTGTCTCTCTTTGCTCTTCCTCTGCTCTGGATTTCTCACCCCTTCCCCATCACCATTCTGACCTATACCCAAGAGCTTTTTTGTCTTCCTAGGTGAGACGATGAACCGGGGATCGCTCTGCAGAGATCGCTTCTACTCTCTCCTGACGGCAGAGTTGATTATATCTAATCAGAGGAGGTTTAATCTACTCTACTCTCCACCCACAGCTCAGTTTTCATTTTTCTTTTTTTTTTTGTCAAATGTCCTTTAATTTCAACAAATGATACATATTGTATAAGGCGTACACAATAGTTTTGCAGTACAGTTGCAATGTGTGTACAAATGAAAATACAGAGGTAAAACATTTGTACTGACAGCATTTTCAAACTTTACTTAAAACTGATATAAACTTACAATTCAAATATTAGCCAATCTAAAACTTTATTTCCCATAATATAAAAATACTTTGAAATGTAAAATTCTTTTTACTAACCAAACTATATAAACATTTAAAATAATTATTAAAAAATTCAACATTAGAGAGGACCAGCAGTTAGCGTAATGGCTATGTCGCTGGACTCCCACGTAGGTGACTGCAGTTCACGTACCGGACCTGGTGGCTTAAAACTCATGCCGGGCGCGTGTGCGTGCGTGCCCAAGATCCCGAGAGGAGAATGGAGGAGAAGGGATTGCGGCGTGACCATCCCCCCTGGGGGGTGATTTCTCGCTTTCTGTCTCTCTGTCTCTCTCTGTCTGTCTGGCGAACGCACATGCCCTATAGCGAAAACCTCTCCAAAAAAAAAAAAATTCAACATTAGAATCTATAAAGATTAGCTATAGAAATATATAGGCAGTCATTTTTCTTATAAAGGTACCATTCACCACCTTACAAAATAGTCTTTAACATAAGGTTGACTTCATAACTATACTATTTTTAGATCTGATAAACCTTACATTTAACTGATTATAAAATCCTCTTGGAAAAACTTTGGCATGCATCTTCAAAAGGTTTTCAAAACCGATTTTAGGGACCAGCAGTTAGCGTAATGGCTATGTCGCTGAACTCCCACGTAGTCGACAGCGGTTTGCGACCCGGACCCGGTGGCTTAAACTCATGCCGCCGGGCGCGTGTGTCCGAGATCCCGAGAGGAGAGTGGAGAAGGGATTGCGGCGTGCCCATCCCCCCTGGGGGGGTGATTTCTCGCTTTCTGTCTCTCCGTCTCTCTCTGTCTGTCTGGCGAGCGCATGCGCCCTATAGCAAAAACCTCTAAAAAACAAAAACAAACAAACAAAAAAAACGATTTTAAGGACCTGTAGGGACCAGCAGTTAGCATAATGACTATGTCGCTGGACTCCCACGTAGTCGACCGCGGTTCGAGTCCTGGACCCAGTGGCTTAAACTCAAGCCGGGCATGTGTGCGTGTGTGCCCAAGATCCCAAGAGGAGAATGGAGGAGAAGGGATTGCGGTGTGGCCATCCCCCCTGGGGGGTGATTTCTCTCTTTCTGTCTCTCTGTCTCTCTCTGTCTTTCTGGTGAGCTCACACACCCTATAGCAAAAACTTCTCAAAAAAAAAAAAAAAAGTAAAAAGGGCCTGCAAACATTCCATTCTATCAAAGCAGAACAGAGTAAGCAATGGATATTTAACTGCATACAAAATAAAGAATCAAAACAGTTTATTATATATTTGTAGAAAGTCGCCATTACTAGAGTAAGCAAGAAAAACTATTTAAAAGTATCAAACTTAAATAGTTCTCTTTTCATTCTCATAAAAATGTTAAAAATCACCACATTCCACTCATGTTCCTTAGGACAAGACTTCAAAAATAGTTAACACGGTCTCAAAATCTTCTCAAGTCTGGGACCAGCAGTTAGCATAATGGCTATGTCTCTGGACTCCCATGTAGTTGACCGCGGTTTACGTCCCGGACCCGGTGGCTTAAACTCACAACTGGGCGTGTGTGTGTGTGCGTGCCCAAGATCCTGAGAGGAGAATGGAGGAGAAGGGATTGCGGCGTGACCATCCCCCCTGGGGGGTGATTTCTCACTTTCTGTCTCTCTCTCTCTCTCTGTCTTGTGAGCACACGCGCCCTATAGCAAAAACCTCTTCAAAAAAAATCTTCTCAAGCCCAACAAATTTCTGAAAACGCATTTAGAAAGTTTGACAATAGACCAAGTATACATAATCGGAATACATAATTTATATATTTAGTATCGTATTAGGTTTTTATATTTGCCATTTTAGAATTTATTGGCAGAAATAAAACACAGACACAACTGAAAAAGGTAAATTCAGGAAATGGAAATGCAAATGTAAGGTTAACTGATTTATTTGAAAACATTCAACTTACCAAATTTCATCTTATCTGCTGTTTTAGTATTGACAGCTCTTTAGAAAATTCAAGTGCTGAAAGTTCACTTCTTGTTTTTTGAATATTTTTGATTTTTACAAAGCTTCTAGTTGTGCAGTAGCTTCTTCAAGGCCATTTGCACTTCATCCTGTCAACAGATCTCCTGCATATTTGTCTGTGAGTTGCAAAAGCCTGAGTAAAAAGCTTCACTTTTGACCTTTTAATTTATAAAATTCCGCTAAAAATAAATGTAATTTTTTAGGCAAGTCCACAAAAATATTTTCTTTCTTAAGAATCACTTTTGGGGCCGGTAGGTGGTGTGGTGGATAAAGGCGCTGGACTCCCACATGGCCGACCATGGTTCAAATCTTGGACCTGGTGGCTTGCTTTCTCACTTTCCCTCTCTCAGTCTCTCTCTCTCTCTGTGTCTTTCTGGTCAAATTAAAAAATAAAAATGAATGAATAAATAAAATTAAATAAATTCTTTAAAAAAAAAAAGAATCAAACACTTTCATGGGGATAAAGGTCCTTCAAAGTTTTTAGTTCTTCTAGTAGAGTTTTATTTTGATTTCCCAGGACTGCAACTTGACATTCCAGGCATTTCGCATATTCTTCTTTCTGCGACATTCTGGAGCAGCTTCTCTGTTTTCCGTCAGTCTTATTTCTCTTTTCACCTGGGGGGCATCTGTCCTAGTTGTCTGAGATGCCATCACCAGTTTGTGGCAGTGACGTAGCTGAAGGGGTGGTGCTGACCTGCTAAGTCTGCATATCTCGCAGCGGGGTCTGCACGACCGGCTGGTTGCTGGGCACAGGTGTTTGCTGCCCCAGCGGTCTGCGTATCGAAGCACTGTACCTGCTGAGTACTGCCCGGGTTGTCCCGGTCAGCGTCTGAAGTCCCTGCCCTGCGTCTGCGCCCTGACTGGCTGATGTAAGGGTCCGTCTGGGGCAGCGGCGGTGCTCCACCCGCGGCCAGTCTGCTAGGTGGGAGCTGGGACACACGTGGAAGTGGCAGCAGAGACGCCAGGGTTTCCTCCGTCTCCTCTTCTGCCCCGTGCATGCTCAGAAGCGAGGTTTTTCCAAATTTTTCTGTAAGACGGTGGCCGCGCCAGGACCCCGTGGGCTTTCTGCGAGGAGCCTGCGCTGTCGGATGGGTCCTGAGATGACTCGCTTTCTGACAGATGGCTCCTGCTGGCAATATGAGAAATACATGCTCCCTGTCCCCCCGCCAGGCTGAGCTACTGTCTCAAAAGTGTTATTCTTGTGGGGGCCCTCCATGATCAGCTGTGCCATCGCCTCACCGCTGTCCAGGCCGGGGACTTCCACTCCCCCTCCCACATGGATCCGAATTCACTACCCACCTCCCTATCCCCTCACTTGGCGGGGACGGGCAGGGCAGGGAGCCTCGTGTGACTTAACAGCCAGCGGTCCTAGGCTACCGTTTCCTCGGCAGTCAGGGCCACCACTGGTGCTGTGATCTACTGCAGGCCGGGGACAGGAGGGGAGGGGGCAAACTCTTTCTTCACTCTTCTTGGAAACAGCCACGGGCCTGGATCGACACCACCTGCCACTTTCCTGTCACAAGGACTTCTTCCCTTTCTGAGCAAGGTCCAGCCAAAGAACTGGCTTTTCCTCACCCCACCTCCTGCTCTAGGTAGCTGGGTGAGCAGTCCCTAAACGTGTGTTCAAATCAGAGGGTGAGGACAGGAAAGCGTGCGGCTTCTAAAGTGAGGTGTGGGCCTCTGTCGCCTCTTGACTATAGACTTGGCAGTAACTGATCTTCTCTGAGCCTGTTTATTGGCCTCTGAGAAGAAGATGAGAGTGTTGCCCACTTTACAGGGACCTTGTGAGAACATTGAGTTAATTCACACAGTGTAGTTAGAGGATAAGTTATCAATAAATGGTAGGGTATTTCTTCCCCTGAATGATTCTCCTTTATGCTTCTTTTTAGAAAAATAATTATTTTATTTATTTATTTATTTTCAATTTGACCAGAGAGGGATGGAGAGAGAGAGAGAGAGAGAGAGAGAGAGAGAGAGAGAGAGAAAGCAAGCTGCCAGGTCCAGGACTCGAACCATGGTCGGCCATGTGGGAGTCCAGCGTCCTTAACCACCACACCACCTGCTGGCTCTGATTTTCCTTTATGCTTAATGTCAAAATGAAACCATTAAGAAACACAGGAAAGATAGTTCTGCCTAGTAACAATGCCAGCCAATTAAGAAACTTCTTAGCTCATGACACAGAGCTTTCTGCGGTGACACGGCCTCTGTTCCTCTCATACAGCGTTTGCAAAGTACGGTCGTCCCCTGGCTGCTCACAGGGTTTCGACTTTCCCTGTCAAGCCAAGGATGGTTGACTGCAGGGCATTGTGACCATTATAAGTGATCGTGGCCATCACGTGGATGCTATTCAACACGGGGCAAGCCAAGAGCCTCTTGGGGCTCATCACAGACAATGGGCCTTGGTTTTGTCGCCAAGCCCTACTCTCTAAACACTCTGCAGAGTTCTCAACAAGACATCCAGTGTCTGATGTTGCTCAGCTAATCCCCGTTACCTCAGGACCTTCTGGAACCAAACCAGCCCCAAATGATGTACCACCATCTACCTGCCTTCGTGCGGAGAAGAAGGATTTGTCTGTCAGGTAGTCCGAACGAATCATTCTCTCAAAGCCTTAAATCATCATCCCTATTTTTGCGTGTGTATCTATGGCTAAGGATGAGGGAAAATAGAACTTTGAGGGAAAAAACACAGTCATCTGAGTGTATCACCCGTGTTAATTTCCCTGACACAGCAGGACCAGGGCAGTCTCCTCCAGGGATCTCAGGACGCACTTGGCAGGGGAGGCCTTTCCATCTGAGAGGGGAAGGGGCTGGGCGGCCCCCAGGACCAGGAGCTGCAGCTGCACGAGAGCCTCCTGGGCCTGGCACTGCCACGTCAGTCCAGGGAGATGGTCGTGGCCTGGTGGGGTCGGGTAACAAGGGCGACCTGAGCATCTGAACCAGGTCACGGGAAACTAAAGGCTCTTGCAGCCACCGCAGCACTGCGAGGCAACGGCTCCATTCTTTTCTTCTCTTGACTTCTTGATGCTTTAAGCTTGCTGTTTGCTGGGTTTCCATAATGTTCATTTTCATAATGAAAATGGCATAATGTAGGGTGACATATGCTCTGGATTAAATCTCCATTCTCAGTTGTGAGTTCCTGACTTTGTTTTTTTGAGAGATTTTTGCTGTAGGACATGTTTGCTAGCTGGAGACAGAGACAGAAAGTGAAAAATCATCCCCCAGGAGGGACGGTCACGCTGCAATCCCTTCTCCTCAACTCCTCTTGGGATTCTGGGCATGCACGCACATGTGCCCGGAGTGTTTTAAGCCACCAGGCCTGGGACTTGAGCCGCGGTCAACTACATGGGAGTCCTGACGTAACAGTTACACCATCTCCTGGTCTCTTCTGACTTTGAACCCACCCTGCAGGTGCTTGAGCAGGATCCCATGAGACTGGGCCACAGGCAAAGCAGGCTTCTGCCAGGCCCCCTGTCAGCCCCTCCTGAAGCTCCCCAGACACGGGACTCAAAGCACGAGAAATGGCAGAAAGGTGTTCTTGACTATTTTTTCTTGGTTGTCTTTTTTTTTTTTTTTTAAGTTTATTTCTCACTTATTCAACTGCCTGATACAAGCATAAGTGAGGGGTTACAAGTAGAAAGTGTTTGGCTATACACAGTGTTTTAGGAACTCAGGGTGTGGCTGGTTTCTCGTGTGTAACACAAGGCTTTCCAAGTTGTGTTTAATGTCGATGTGGAATAGTGCACGTGGGAGGGGTTTTTTTGTTTGTTTGTTTTTGTTTTGATTGTCTTAATTGGCAAGTTAGTGACTACTATGGTAAGCAGGTGACCCAAGGCAGAGGCTTGGGGACAGGATTCTGGAAACCTTTGTCGAGTGAGGGGACCTGGGAGGCTCGTTTCTTGTCCCCCTGTCCCCTGCATTTCAGCTGGTGACAGACCTGTGCTCCAGTCATGAGCTCATGTGACTTTCTTCTTCCTGCCCTGTGACGCTACTGCCTCACCACAGAAGAGCACTTCCTGGCAGGTGGTGGTAGAGCTCCTGTGAGGACCGAGGCTCCACCTGCTGAGGACAGGTTGTGAGTCTGCTGAGTAGATTTTTGCCAACTTTCAGAGCCTGTTTTCTTATGAGTAGCTGAAGGTTATTCAGAGATTTACTTTCTTCAAATGAAACAGCACGCCGAGTGGTGGGGGAGCGGACGATTCCTGGAGCCCAGATGTGCCCGTCTTCCTCATCCTGGGAGGAGCACTGGTCTGCTCTGAGGGGCAGCAGGTAAAACCCTCACGGGGATTTGGGAAGAACTGTGGAAAATGAAGCTCACGACCCTGAGTCCAGCGCAGCCACGTGCACATGGTGGGAACTCAGTGGGCAAGACAAGGGTTACAGGACTCGGCATTTGAACAGTCACATTGAAAGGCCAAAGGGAACATCACTTCTGGGAGCAGAAATGTTGTTAATATTAGCTGAATATATAAATGATGTATAGCACAGTGTTTTTAAAAACCTTTGGAAAGAGGCCAGCAGGCGGCATGGTGGTTAAAGCACTGGACTTCCACATGACTAACCATGGTTCAAGTCCTAGATGTGGTAGCTTGAAACTCATACCAGGCGTGTGTGTGTGCATGCCCAAAATCCCAAAAGGAGAATGGAGGAGAAGTGATTGTGGCATGGCCACCTCCCGGGGGATAATTTTTTTTACTTCCTCTTTGTCTCTCCAGTGTGTGCACACACCCTATAGCAAAAATCTCTCAAAAAAATTGGAAAAATGTCCTATGAGAAATAGACACTTTGGGGGCCAGCAGAGGGTGTAATGGTTATGTCTCTGGACTCCCATGTAGTCGACTGTGGTATGAATCCCGGATCCGGCAGCTAAAAACTCATGCTGAGCATGTGTGCATGCGTGCCCAAGATCCCAAGAGGAGCCACATTGTCCCACACCCATGTGTGACTGAACACAGCACACCTGCAATGATGCCAGGGGAGCGCCAGCCACTGTGAACACAGCACACCTGGGATGACGCCCACCCCACCCACACTGCGCCCTGCAGAGCTGGAGGGGTCTCACTCCGGCCCTCCACACCTTGTGGAACAGCCCCGTGAGCGTCCCCTCCCCCTCACAGCCAGTCCCCCACATCTTCAAGGAGCAGCTGGGAGAATGACCCTTGAGAGGTAAGTCCCTGTTGAGGCCTTGCCTCTCATATCCTGTGAGAGACGTCAGGAGACTCGGCCCACACAGAGTTGAGCATTCCCACCACCCCGGCCTGAGGGAGCTGCTGGAATGACTCCACTCTCTCATCGTCTGGGGAAACACCCAGGCCTCCCACACCCTGCCGCACTCCCCATCAGAAAGCTCTGGAACGATGACAGCTACTCAAGAACACAGCCGCCTTTGAGAAGACCTGAGTCCCACCCAGAGCCAGCCCCATCAGTCCCTGAAGACTAGGCCACTGCGGCACTGCCGTGTGTCACCCTCTGTGATCACCACTGAAGGGACCACCCAGGCCGAGTGACAGCCAGCACACCCTTCCCGCTGACACGCTGAGGCCCACTGGCAGGGAAGTCCTTCCGCAAAAAGCCACCCTATAAAACCGGTACAGCAGCTGTTTTTCTAGACGCACTAATATCGAGAGAGGGAAACAAGAAAACTGGAAAACCATGGCAATATGACTCTCCCAGAGACACAAAATAATTCTCCAGCAGCAGACTCTGGAGTGAGAGGAAAAGGCAGGATGCTGACGGGGGCTGGTGGGAAGGCTGAAGGGGCCTTCTGGGAGAGAGCGGGGGACCTGTCTCTGTGATCCCTGCTCTGTCTCTTCGGTACTGTTTTGGCCTCAACCTGTAATCAGAGCTGAGATCAAACACTCCCTCCTCCAGGCAGTCGCCCTTGATTCCCATCCTGTCTACACTCCCCAGAGGTACAGGCTCTCTTCCTCTGTGTGGCAAGCTCTCTAAATACATCTAAGCTGCAGAAGGGGAGCCAGGAAGTGTCCTGCCCGGGGGCTCTCTGACTTCCACTGCCCACCCTCCCCCACAGTGAGGCCCACAGTGGCTCGCCTTCACCTTCGGGAGGTCGATCATGTCCCCCAGGAAGGCAAACGGCCAAGTCCATGGGACATGCCCCAGCCCCCATCTCTCCCTGCCCCCTGGGCCTCAGGGTCACGGGAGGTGCACAAAAGCAGACTTGGACTTGGGTCAGGCTCCGGAAGTGAGGAGGCCTGTGGGATGAAGCTCAGGGACCGCCGCCCTCTGAGGGTCTGGACAGACTGAGGCCTCAGGTAAGAAGGGAGTGCTTGACTCCTGAGATGCCCGATCTTGAGAGGCCCCACTTGGCTTTGCTCCCCTGGGGACCCCTCAGGGAAAGGGTCTTGTCACAGCCCGGACCTCCCGCAGCTCTGCAGTCAGGCAGCTCAGCAGCTCAGTCCTCGGGGACCTTGGTCCCGGGCCACCTTGGGAGGCTCCCTCAGTGTCAGGCGAGATGGCTCTGGTGGCCCAGCTCTCAGGGGCAGCTCAGATGCTGTCCAAATGCTCAGAGACCTCAGCTCTGCACAGTCCTCTGCTCCCCAGCCTCAGGTTCCTGGTCATCCCGCGCCCCAGGGTCACCCCACCCGTGGAATCGCCCATCGCGGCGCCCAGCATCTCCAGGTCAGAGAGGCGTGTGTCCAGGAAGGGGACGGCGGCCGCGCCCAGGCGAGGCGGTGCTGATGGGCATCTGCTCCCAGCAGCCCACCCTAGGCCTGTCCCTTAAAGTCCCTCACGCTCAGCCTTCTGAGCCCCTAGGCGGGCTCCCCACAGGGAGACCCTTAGCCTCCTCCCCCATTTCTCCTCATCCCGAACACTGGGCTGGTCTCCAAGGAAACTCAGCACCCTCCTGGGGAGCCGTACTGCGTCACAAATGTCAGGTGCTTCACGGCTCCACCTGGCCCTCAGGCCTGTGGCCACAGCAGGGCAGGGCTGGTGCAGGGAGGTCCCTCCTCTCCTGCTTTGCAGGTCGCCAGTGGGGGGCAGGAGCCACTGTTCCACAAGGTGTGGAGGGGGCGGAGTGAGACCCTTCCAGCTCTGCAGAGCGCAGTGTGGATGGGGTGGGCGTCATCCCAGGTGTGCTGTGTTCACAGGGGCTGGCCTCCCCTGGCAGCTCCACAGGATCTGGGTGGCATCACTGCAGGTGTGCTGTGTTCAGTCACACGTGGGTGTGGGGCCATGTAGCTTGGCCCGACCATCCCTTCGTGGAGTTTCAGTGCCATGGAACCCCAGGCCGTGCTCAGGACCAGTGAAGTACAGGAGCCAGCAGACGTATAGGCTGAAAGAAGCCAAGGCATTGCCGCGGGCTGCGCGGGGCCAGTCACCCATGCCCTGTCAGAGGTCTGTTCTGTTTCTCTGACTCCCTGGAGCCCCTGTCATCCCAGGCACTCACCACCTCCCTCTTCCTCTGCCACTGCCTCCGTGGGTCCTCTGGAGGCTCATGCCCATGTGGGCAAGTTGGTGGACCCCACCGTCAGGGTTGGGAACAAGGGCACGGGGATGGCCCCCCACTCCCACTCAGTGACAGCCCAGCCTTGCTGACCGTGGGCCCTGGGTGCCTGACCTGGGTCGGGTGGCTCAGTGCCCCTGGCACCTGCAGCAGGCTCTGGTTCAAGCTCCAGCACGTCTCCAAGACTCACTAGGGTGTCCCCTTGGGCCTGCTGCCTGCCCCCCAAGCCTGTTTCCCATCTGGGAAGGGATGGAGGCTGTCTCCCATCGCAAGGGCTCCTGAGGGCTCCGGTTCACACGTCTGTCACCACGGTTCTCATCCTCACTCCTGGGGGACAGGGCCAGGCACACACGGCCACTTCCCTCTCCTCCCCGGAGCCTCACTGCCCAGCTGGGAAGCCACACAGGATGCTCCTCCTCCCATTTCCACTGGAGAAATCAGTGCGGTGGGGCAGTGACTACCCAGGGCCCGCAGGCAAGCCGGCTCCTCTCCTGGCCACACCCCAGCTGGAGGCCCTGCCCAGGCGCCTCCCCCGCCCTCTGCAGCACCTTCACCGGCCAGGGCCCTGTGTCTGGGCACTGTGTGTCCAGGTGTCCAGCCAGGCCCAGCCATGATGACAGAGGGACGTGGTGTCTCTGGAGGTCTGACTGAGAGACTTTTGTCTTCCTACAACCCTCGAGCTCGGTTTGACGCCTTGCTGAAGGCTTCCGCTCCCCTCTGATCCAGGATGCTCTCTGCACGGCTTTCTCCCTCCCTCCGCTGTGTGTGGCCTCCCGAGGTGCTGTCTGTGACCGACAGAGCAGGGGTTCCCCAGGGTGCTAGGTGGCATCCCTCTGCCGACTCATGACGTGAAAGCTGAGACCTGATCGACAAGGGCCCAAGAGCCATGCAGAGCCCCCGAGACCCTACTCACGAGCTCTCTGGGGTGAGTGTCACTGTTCTCTGGGGCTGTGTGTAAGGACCTGTGACTGTGTGGCTTTGTCTGTGAAGAGGCAGGGCAGGGAGTAGCCGCAAACACACTAGTCTGTGCCAGTGTACCCACTGGGACCCGGCACTGTGCCACCGGCTAGCCCACCTGATTGTGGGATTCCTCTGAGTGCCTGACCCTGCTGTCAGCAGGAGGCCCTGGGACAGAGACAGAAGTCGCAAGTGCCTGGCTTCCAAGGACAGGTGGAGGGTGACGTATGGAAGGCTGCCCCACCTACATAGCCACCAACAGCCTGGAGAAAGCTACTTGCATCTCGCAGAATGGCATGGCTCTGGAGGCCTGCCAACCCGGCAGTGTGTCCACCTCCTGTACAAACCGTTACCAAGGCCTGCAGCCCACACCCCCACCTGCCAGTGAGAAAGCAGGACTCTCCTCCCATGTCTAGACACAGGACAACCGGGACGTTTCCGGTAAATGTCCCCACACATCCGGCCTCTACTCCCTCCGGCATTGCTCCTCTCTGAGCCCGAAACACTAGCCCCATCTCCTGCCTCCCCTCTCCCTTCGTGGCCAAGTCTGGGTACACACGGTGTCCTTGGCACAGACAGTGGAATGTTTTGGAGCATTTTATATCAAGAGGGGTAAAAAGAAAGGAGAAATTTGGAATGAGAGGCATGTGAGTTCAAATTGCCTTTATTCAAGAACCTGAGGACCCAGATTGCCTGTCTGAGTTTCAGCTGTGCTTACCTGACCCTGAGGGTGGTGTGGGGCTGGAAGGGGAGCTCTCACGTCAGCTGGGTGCACTCCCATTGCAACCGAGCAGCCATGTTCGCAGGCCTCAGTGGAGCAGAGGCCCTGCTGTGCAGTCAAGTACTTGGAGGTCTCCAATTTGGCAACAGCCTGTACCTGACCCTTTGGGAGACTGACTCCTAGGGCTCCAAGAAGGCTTAGAGATGACCCACCAGTCCACTCCTGCATCCAGCATTCTGCCTTCTCCCTACTCCCAAGTCAGTTAATCATGCAAGGACCTGGTCTACAAGAAGTACCTGGAGAGACCAGCAGATGGCATAATGGCTATGTCACTGGACTCCCATGTAGTCGACCATGGTTTGAATCCCAGACCTAGTGGCTTAAACTCACACTGGGCGTGTGTACGTGTGTGCCCAAGATCCCAAGAGGAGAATGGAGGAGAAGGGATTGCAGCGTGGCCACCCCCACGGGGGGCGGGGGGGGGGGTCATTTCTTGCTTTCTGTCTCTCTCTCTCTCTTTCTGGCAAGCGCACGTGCCCTATAGCAAAAACCTCTCCAAAAAAAAGTACCTGGGAAACCTAGGTGCTCCCATGGTGGGGAATCTGCCCAACTGTAAACTTCTCCCCGTGTCTCTATGGGTGAACTGGGGTGCTCTGCAGAGCACAGAGGATGGTGTGCCAGGAGGATATGTTGTTTTGGGTGTGGTACTCCTGGGGACTGAAGAGAATGACCTGTGATTTGAAGAATAAATTTCACCTGCCCCAGCTTCAGCTTCTCAGCTGACATCTCTCTCTTGGATGAGACAGATGCCCAGGGAGATGCAGGAGGGCACACCTGGGACCCAGTGAGCAAAATTCCCAGGGGGAGGATTTCATTTTAACCTAGATAGGACCTCAGGAAAGAGTGAGCATCCACCCTGGGTGATGGAGGGCAAAGTCAGCCTGCCTCCAAAGGGAGGGTTGAGGGCTTTGACCAGACACTACCATCCAGAGAACTGAGAAAGGGGAAGAGGCTGTTCCCAAGTGTCCGAAGAGGAAGTTACTTGGGTCCTGCCACAGCTTACCTTGGCCACCTCGACCCAGTACTCCACCACTCTGCCCTGTCCAGGGCCTTCAGGCTGTGGTCTCCAAGGCAAGTGGTGATGACAACATTGACTATGCTGTTAAATTGGAAGATGGTGCCAGGTGCTCCTTGCTTTTCTTATGTCTCTGGGTCAAGATAGAGTCCAGGCAGGCCCAGGGCATTACCACCTTGAATAGCTCCTAGGGAGAAGGAGAGAGTCCTATGGCCACAGCCCACCCCAGCTCAGAATCTGCAGTTGTTCCCAGGCCAAGATACGTGGAGAGTGGACAGTCTGAGCAAACATGGTGACCTTTAGACACATACAGAGACAGTGGTTCCATGAGCTTCATTTGCATAGCTATAAAAGCAATTAACATATGAACACACTACCTGTATACTGTTATCGATACTGCAAAGTAATATCAGGTGAAAAGAAGTCACACGTGTTTACCAGAATCAGCCCAACAAGATCAGAGAAATCATATGGTGCTAGTTGTTCTTGAATCATCTAATCAGTTGAGTGACATCTAAGAACAACTGGCTTTGCATTTCATTTCCTCTTCCCCCACTTTCTGCCCTATAAAATAATAAACCTGAGGCTGGTTCAAGGTCGGGCTTTCTTCATCAGAGAAGTCAGGCCCACCCAATCCTCACATTTTTACATGTGTATGTCTTTGTATGTTTATTTTTATGTTTATTTCTAATCTACAGCCCTCCACTTAGAAAAATACATTCTGCCGAGTGGGTCCTAGCAAAGACAGGGGACAGTGGTCTGAACTGGAACTCAGCATGCTTTGGATGTGGCTCAAGACCTGTGGGAGTCCCTGGGATTGGTTCCATGTTCGCTGAGGGTGCCTCTCCCCACCATGCTACCAGGAACAGCACTGATGGGGACGAGTGACCTTTTTACCCAGGACATCCTCTCCAACTGCAAGCGTGAGAAGGTGGCTCAGCTCTGTGCCTTCCAAGGCGGCCTCCCCCACCTCCCTTCATCAGCCCTCTGGTCCTGCTCCCCATCCACAGGTACTTGCCCTGTGGGAGCTACAACTAGGGGGTCATGTGGGTGTCTACCAGTCGACTGGGTGCATAATAAGTGCTGAAGCTGACAAGGCCTCCTGGCAGGATGGGTGGGTGACTTGTGGACTTGCCTGCACCCCAGTGAGCTGCATTCACCCCCAAATGGGACTGGCCCCACCCTGCTTTCCATCTGTCCCTTCTTACGGACTTTTCAGTCACTCAGTACAGTTGGAACTATTAGTGTCCCATCTCTGCCATCCACATGTAGTTCAGGGAAGACATGGAGGTTGTCTTAGTTACTGCATCGCTCATGGAAATACCCAGGACTAGGGAATTAAGGAGGTCTGAGGTCCAGGGGCCAACTTCTGTAAGCTGCAACTATAAACTCACACACAATGGTAGCGGCTCCACCCTAATGACATCGTACCCAGAGGCCCCACCTGGGACACAATGAAGGGACTCAGTTTCACTTAACATTTAACAACACAATCAAGTCCCAACACAGGAATTTGAGGTGGGTGTTCCAAACTATAGCAGAGGGTAAGAGACTAGTCCAGGTCACATGTCTGGGAAGATGTGGAGCCAGCATTGGACGCAAATCAGCATGCTCTGGGCTGGAACAGCTGGTCTGAGACAGCCAGTGCCAGAAGGTGGCCTGGCCTGCCCACCCTGCACAGCCCAGCTTCTCACCACATCTGTGAGTGTCAGCTGGTCCGCCAGTAGCTTTGGAGAGAATGACAGGATGGTTTGCAGCACAGGTGACTCAGGCTCCAGAGCAGGCCCTGGAGTTGCCAGTGGTGCTGGTCCTGGCTCGAGAAATACCCACTGCTCTGGGGGTGGGGCAGATGTTGGGAAGGAGGAAGATTTACCATTATCGGTCATGGCCCACTGGCCTTTCCAGACAGAGACAATCTCATTGCATTTAAGGGGACTTCAGCCCCAAAACACCAACTGTAGACACACTTTCAGACTGCAGTTCACCTCGCCATTTATTTCTGGGTCAGTGGGTTCTGGATATTGTAGCTGAGCCAGAGTGATTGGCAGGTGGTGATCCACCCCTGCTCCAGGCAAGATGACTGCACTTCAGCCACCTTAAATTTAAATGCGGCAACATGTGGGGAGTCATAGAAATCCACTGAGAAGTTGCTGGGCCCATTGACCATGCAGGAAGTCTTTGCAGTAGGGGTGTGTGGGCAGCAGTCAGAGCCCGGCCCTTCCATTCATGCTGCCTCATGGACTCCAGTGCGGGGTTCTGGGCCCCAGGGCCTGGTTCTGCTTGTGCAGAGAACAATCCCTCCCAACACCCCCAGCCTTCTGTGGCTATCCTGGCAGGGACAGATCTGGCCATTGGGCAGGGCTGGTGCTTACCCCTGTCAGTCCACTCACTATCTCTGGAAGGGCCAGGGAACACCCTGCTGCTCTAGGGGCACTCAGGCCAGGCAGCCTGTGAGTGTTTTTCTCCTCAGAACTCTAGCCCTGGCCCCCGCGGTGCTGAGGTCAGGAGAGGGTGCAGAATACAGGAGTACAGCAGGTCTGAGGTGTGAGTGTGCAGGGGTTGGGCTCGGGAGCTGGTTCTGGGCCCCTGAATCTCGTCTCCTCCCCGGGAGCCTGGGAGCCCCTCCACAGCTGCATTTGGCTCCTTTCCTCTTGCAGAGGAAGCCTGCAGACCTCAGCCCCGTGGGCATCCCAGGAAGGAGGAGACCAGGCTTCTGCTGGCCTCTTCCCCAGTTAGAGTCTACGATGTCCCCCCAGCCCTTCAGGGAGGCGAAAAGCTCTCCTTCTGGGCCCAAGTCCACCCACTCTTGAGGGGATCCTGAGTTCTCCCATTCTAGTCAAAATAGGGGAGGTTGCAAACATACCAGCAAGATGTCATGAAGGCGTCACGTCGGACACTTGGTGGCCACGACCTGCTTTGATGACCACAGCGGGAGTCTGGCTCCCTGACTAGAATTGGACTGTGGTCTCCATCATTCACTGAATCATGCCAAGGGTCTGGAAAAGCAATGCCCAGTCAGAGGGCGTGAGGCAGATGTGTAGAATGAATGGATCCTCACTGGAATCTTCCCAGATAGCCGAGTGGGCCTGAGGCCTCACTTCTAATGCCCAGGGGTCCCTGTGAGGTCTGTACCAGAACAAAGACCGCCCAGAGGAATCTCAGACTACTGTAGAAAAGGAAAAACAAGCTTGGCTTGTATATTCTTTTCCAAACTACAGAAGCACAGGCTGTAGGGACATTAGACAGCTTCTTTAGCAGAAGGGAGAAGGCCGTAACTATGAGCACCCACAGCATCCCCAGTGTCCCTCTCTGCAGGCCAGGCTTTGGGCATCCGGTTGTCATGTCTCTTTTTCTTTTTCCTTTAATTGTCAGAATGCATGTGTGCACACCCGAAAGGCAGAGAGAAAGAGAGAGAGGGAATAAGCAACCCCCAGTGGGCTGTGGGCACGTCCTCTTTGTTCTGTCTCTCCTCCCCATCAGGATTCGGGGCACACAGGTCGGCATGCTTTTCAAGCTGCCCAGGCTGAGATTCTACCACAGTAGGACACGTAGGATCTGGCTTTCAATACACAGCGCTTCGTCACTGCTGCAGGGCTGGCCTGCCGCTTCTGGTGCTGTCCAGCCCCTACAGCAACCCCCTGTGGTCCATTCCCTCACAAGCGCACCTTTTCAGGATCAGACGAGGCCGCATGAACACTCCCAGGCTCAGCGTGTAGGTGGCAGAGTCGGAACCGTGCCCTGAAGGACCTGCAGGCTCAGCTGCTGAAGAGCTGGTCCAGGAACTGGGGGACGGAGGGGTAGTCCAGGAAGCAGCCGAGAACCCTGAACTGTGAGGTGAAGAGGACTGGAAGCCTGGTTCAGGGACTCCACCACAGTCTGCTTCGTGCCTGGCTGGAGGGTCGTCAGAGCGCTGACCTCCCAGAGGCCCAAGTTCCACTTCTTTCCATACCAGGGGAAAGGAGGGACTTAGTGACTAAGCAGGAACTCGTGAAGACTTGGGGGTGCGCTTAGACCAGGATCCCCACCCATGTGGGGATTTGTGCACGTGGAGGGCATGGTGTCCATAGTGAGGAAGGCTCTAGGCCCTCAGAGTAGAACTTGATATGGAGGACAGTGAAGGCCTGAACACTAGCACCTTCAGGGTTTCCTCAAGGTCTTTTGTGGGGAAACAGCACAAGCTGTACTCACACAGCCTGTGTGAGAGCAGCGCCTCACTTCGTGCTCAGGAACAGCCCCCGGAGAGATGAGGAAGTCCATGCTTTGGGACAGGATGATCTGGCACGTTCCCGGCAGCATGGCAGAGATGGAAACCTGTCCTGTCATGTCTCGTCACGTTCCACCAGCACCGAGAGGCTGAGCTGCTGTGGGAAGCAGCCTCTCGGGGGGATGCGAAGACAGGCGAAGGCCCAGCTCTTACCTGGTGGGGGCTGCGCTGTGTTCTCTGGGATGACAGGTTGCATGTAATCGTATGGATAAGCTTAACTTCCTTTTGTGCTCCCCCTTATTCGTGGGAACCTTCCTGGGAAGACTGTTGGTCAGTCAGTCTGGAAGGGATGGGGCCGAGTGCAGCCCTGGAGTCCTTGGGTCAGCAGCTAGCCACAGTGGGGACGTGCAGAGATACTTTTGGCCTAGTGGAACAAGTGTGAAAGATGCAAGTGTTCCCTCTGCTACTCCTATGAGTGTGTGATCGGGGACTTTGCACGTAACCAAGGTGTCCGTGTGGATTTCCTTAGGGGCGGGACTGTATGTGACCCAAGTGGAAAGTCCTAGGACAGAGCCCGGGGTCTCCCCATGGTCTGGATCCAGGGCTGGCCCTGGTCATCTCGGTTTGTGTCTGTGGAGGCCTTTCTGCACCTGCTCTCACCCAGACTACCACCGACCAAGGTTGTAGGCATGGGGCATTTGCCCTTTGCCAGAGAGATGATGCAGTTGGACACATGGAGCACCTCTGTGGGGACCTCCTCCATGGATCTCTAGAGGTAGTGGCTGGCAGCTGGGCCATGAGGGACCAGCAGCCTCCCGGCTTTCCCCTGAGGGGACACTGCCATGAACAGTCCCGATTCCCAGATCAAGCACACGGGAGAGTCCAGGGGGAGCCAGATGGCAGCCTGAGATCTGGACTTGGTCCCCGGCTCTCACCTCTCCTCCTGCAGCCACGACCTCCAATGCACATGACAGACCCCGGTTCCACACCTGACAGTCTGCTTCCACCCAGGAAGTGCCCCCTTTACCTCCTGGCCCTGTGCTCCGGGTAACGGGAAGGGCTGTGGGCCTGCCCAGGTGGGCCTCAGGGCACCTGTTCTGGAACGTCCTGGCCTGGGCGATGTGTGGTGCCCCGTCCCATGGTCCCAGGGTCAGTGGTGAGGGCCGAGCCAAGGCCTGAGTGGCAGATGCTCTCACTTGGGGCAATAGGATGCCAGCAGCCCACCTGGGCTCTCTGATGGTGTTGGCTGCCCTGACAAGCTGGTGCCCAGTGCTGGGAGCTCTCTGGGTCATGCGGAGCTGCTGGGTGCCGTCCTGTCTCCTTCCAGGCCATGCTGGTCATTGCCCCCCGAGGGTCGGTGCAGGGGCAACCAAGCGGGCGTGTCTCTGGCCCTGCCTCCCGGCCGTCAGTGGGTCGGGCAGAGCCTGGGAACGAGTAACGGGGCCAGCAGGACTGGGCTGTGCAGTGGTCCTGGGGTGACCGGGCAGTCACGATGAGGCCCAGGGCCCCTGACTTAACACCTATGGGACAGTTTGGGGGCGAATTGCACTGAAGTGTCCACCAGATGGCCTCTGTCCTGTTCTGGGCTGGGGACTGTCAGGCCGGACTCTGAGCCTTGGAACCTCAAGAATGCCCTGTAGCCCCCGGTTCTGTGGACAGCTTCTCATACCTGCAGCCTCAGCCTTGGTGACAGCACAGACTGTGGAGAGTGGGGAGCCCCGGGCTCAGGATTCGGGGGGCTGCCTAGTGGGCTGCCGAAATTGAGATGGTGGGCAGGGAAATGTCCACCTAGCCTCCATGGGAGGGTCTCCCTGCTGGGGGTGTCATCAGAGGTCTGTTTGCTGGGCACACTCGCTGCAGGCCCAGGGCTGTCCTTGGAACTGTCCCCAGGTCTCTGGAAGGAAGGTGATGTGCTCAGCCTCTCCCTGAGTCTGTCTGGCCCTCCTGTCCAGGGCCTGTGTACCCGACTCCCTGGAGGCCTGGCGGCTCTGCACGTTCTTGAGGCCAGACACCGAGGTCAGGCTGCTGACCCCAGGGGAGGTGTGTGAAGCCTGGTACAGAAGCTACTGGGCACCTCAGGCTGCTCCGGGGACACCCCACAGGGTGCAGGCTGGCTTAGGGCCCCCTCCCCACAAATGGGTTCCTGGGCCTGGCCTTTAACCCTAGTTTAGAACTCAAGTGGGAGGAGCCTTAACTGTCACCATCAACCCACCCCCCAACATGGGGGCCTCGATGCATAATAGGTGAGACCCCCCTGCTATGGGCCCTTTCTGTCCATGCCAGGATTGGATCATCCTCACACTCGGCTGAACCCTTGGGTCTCTCTCTGGGCCAGGGTCCCACTGGCACCCTGAATCCTCTCTGGACCTGCAGGTTCTCCTCTCTCTGATCTGGACTTATCCTGAGACTCTTGGAGGGTGCTCAGCAGTGAGGGGCCCTGACACTCTCTGGGGAGCTATGGTTGCTCTCAGCTCTCACAGATCGGTCTGGAGGCTCCTGTCCTTCAGGGGCCTTTGAGGGGGGCCAGAGGGGAGAGGTGCGGGTAGAAGTTGACCCACACTTCCCTGTCTCCAACATAAACCTGGGGTCAGCACCTGCCCTGAGGCCCAGCCAGTCTGGCTCCCAGAAGCTCTCAGAGTAGAGCAGGAGGAGGAGGGAGGCCCTGGGGCAGGTCTGGGGGTGCCCTGGGCTCTCCCCAATGTTACTACCTCAGAGGATGAATCAGGAGGGAACCTCAGGCTGGAGCCCACCTCATCCTTCAAATCTCTGCTGTGGAGGCCCAGAGTGCCTTGGCACTGTGTCCTCCTCCAGGCCTGGGACAGCGTGTCCTGCAGGATCTCATGCAGGTCACGAGGGCAACCTCAGGAAGGAGCTTCCATGGGAGAGGCCAGCTCTACACCCTGCCCCCAGCTGGCATCTCGCACTGAGCTGCGGCTGAGTCCTGTCCTTGCCATCTCTGGGCCAGCTGTGCACAGGAGGCTACGGCTCCAAGGAAGCCCAGCTGGGTAAGTACCCACTCAACTCCTGCGTTTGTTCTGTACGGTGTGGGGGTGGTGGGCTTGGTGCCTGGGAGGCCCTCGGTGCCCTGCCCAGCCCACTATGCCTGGCCTAGTAGGCCAGTCCTTAGAACTTTGATCCTAAAGACATGTGTGGGTATATCGTGGTGCGTGGTTAAGCTCATTTGTGATTGCGGTAAATCTGCGTATTTAAAGATGATCACTCCACTCTTTATAGTATTATTATTATTATTATTAATTTGCAGAGAGTATAAGCACTCGCCTGAGAGAGATGGGCAGGGAAGGGAGTGAGGATGCATTCTCCATGGAGTGTGGTCATGCCATGCTGCCTTCTCCTGTGTCTCTCCCTCCCTTTGGGATTTTGGGCATACACGCTTATGTGCCCAGTGTCACTGGGTATGGGACTCAAACTATGGGGGACAAGTGGGATCCGGCAACCTAACCATAAGCCACTGGCTGGTCTTACAGTATTTTAGAAGTGTGTTTCTCTCTTCCAGGAGTGACAGAGATAGAGAAAGGGAGGGAAGCACCCAGCGGGTCCTCGTGCCCTGATCTGTCCCCAGCCTCAGCCAGGCCCGGGTTGTGGGCACACGTGCTCTATGCACTCAGGGAGGTCGCTGGACACAAACCTAGAACCTTCCCATGTGGGTCAGCCTCGCAGAGCATCACGTTCTCCCACTCTGCCACCGCCCAGCCCCACTTCTCTTTGAAAATGTCACCTCTCTGGAACAGCAGTTGGCGTAATGGCTATGTCTCTGGACTCCCACGTAGTCGGCCGCGGTTTGAGTCCCAGACCCAGTGGCTTAAACTCACACCGGGCATGTGTGCGTGCATGCTCAAGAGCCCGAGAGGAGAATGGAGGAGAAGGGATTGTGGCATGGCCATCCCCCCGGAGGGAGGTGATTTCTCATTTTCTGTCTCTCTGTCTCTCTATCTTTCTGGCAAGCACACATGCCCTATAGCAAAAAACTCTAAAAAAGAAAAAAAAAAAAAAGAAAATGTCACCTCTCAAAGACAGCCTAGTGGTATACTATTTTTCCTTTTGACATCAACTCTTGGGAGTGGAGAGAAAGTGGAGAAACAAACACGCAGGCACCTTCAGAGACATGCGCAGAACTGAGAAAGGGGCGCCAGTTCTATTCCAAGTAGTCTTTGAAAACGGGCTTTGCATGGGAGAGCCTGTGGGTGGAGGCAAGCTATTAGCTGACAGTTATCCATGGCTAATTTTTCTTTTTAAAAAATCATTATTTGGGGACCAGCAGTTAGCGTAATGGCTATGTCGCTGGACTCCCATGTAGTCGACCGTGGTTCGCGTCCCGGACCTGGTGGCTTAAAACTCATGCCGGGCACGTGTGCGTGCGTGCCCAAGATCCTGAGAGGAGAATGAAGGAGAAGGGATTGCGGCGTGGCCATCCCCCCTGGGGGGTGACTTCTCACTTTCTGTCTCTCTGTCTCTCTCTGTCTGTCTGGCGAGCGCACGTGCCCTATGGCGAAAAACCTCTCAAAAAAATCATTATTTTATTTATTCATTTCCCCCCTTAATTTGCTATAGAACATTTGTGCTCGCCAGAGAGAGGCAGAGGAAGAGAGGGAAAGTGAGAAAGCAAGCTGCCAGGTCCAGGATTTGAACCACAGCTGGCCATGTGGGAGTCCAGAGTGGCTAAGTTGCTGAGGAGACAGGGCTACAAGGTCACTACAGGTTGCATATGTGTACTTAAATTCCAAGTATGCCCAAATGTCTTCCTTTGTTCTGGAAGGCTCCCCCTGACCACAAGTTGGCTGAGGTCTGTGGTCCAGGAGTATGAAGATGTAGAAGAAGGGGAAGATGGCTGGGAGCTCAATACTAGCTTGGGGAAAAAATGGCATTTTAAAAATATTTTATTTTCTTTTAATGTCTTTATACATTCATTTTTTCTTTTCAAAAGATATATTTTATTATCATTTTAATCCAATCACTGTATATCATTAGAACATACAAAATGAATTTTCCTATGAATACACTGTATATTAGTTCAGTCAGAGATATTACCATACACATTATCGTCAACACATAACTTTCCATTTTTGTGTCTCTTAAATGTTTTAGTGGAAACCATGTTTATTTTAATGCTAGGTAGGAAATATACTTTGTATATCTGTTTTTCCAGTTTCCTGAGACCTGTCATTAGGTTGTCTATTTGTCACCTATTTTTTTCTTACGGGCACTAATTGCTATAAACTTCCCTCTTATGACTGGTTTTGTTGTGTCTCATAAGTTAGGAAAAGTTGTGTGTTCACTATTATTGATTTAAATGAATCTTTTCATTTCAGTTTTAATTTCTTCAGTGATTGTGAAGTCATTGAGAAGTAGATTGTTTAGTTTCCATGTATTTGTGTATTTTCATGCTATTTTTTCTCTAGCTGATTTCAAGTTTAAATTCATTGTAAAAAAATTGCTGTATATAGCTTCTATACATTTGAATTTATAAAGGTCTGTTTTGTGCCCTATCACATGGTCAATCTTTGAAAATGTTCCAATCGGCGTGAAGAATGTGTATGTTGTGGTTTTTGGTGCAATATTTATAGATGTCTGTCAAGTCCATTTGATTCATGGTTTTGTTTAAATCCTGCATCTCTTTATTTTTTGTCTAGACGACTTGTCCAGAGTGGACAGTGGGGGTGATCCTCAGTTAGTGTGCTGCAGTCTGTCTTCCCTTTAGACCTAGCAGTCTTTCTTTCACATATTTGGGTGCCCCGTGTTTGGTGCACAGATGTTTACAAGTACCATGTCCTCTTCGTGAATTAGCCCTTTCAGTACTGTATAGTGTCCTTTTTCTCTCAGTTTTGTCCTGAAGTCTGTTTGGTCTGATACCAGTATCACTACTCCAGCCTTTTTTTCTTTTTTCCTGTGTCCACAGGATACCTTCTTACAACCCTTCACTTTGAGTCTTTGTATCCTTTATCGGTGAGATGTTGTTATTGTAAGCAGCATGTAGAGGGCTCCTGGTTTTTATATCCATTCAGTCAATCTGTGTCTTTTAATTAGAAAATTTAATCCATTAACATTAAACATTATGATCAATATTTGTGGATGTATTCCTGCCATTTCATTGGCCCTTTTATTGGTTGTTTTTTATTCTATTATTTCTTGTTGGTCTCTCTTCAGTTTTCCTGATATAGTACTCCCTTCAGGACTTCTTGACGAGGTGGTCTACTATTGGTAAATTCTTTCAGTTTTTGTTTATCTGAGAATGATTTTATTTGTTCTTCCCATTTGAAGAATAATCTTGCTGATTATAGTATTCTTGGTTGAAACTGTTTTTCTTTTACATTTTGAATATGTCTTCCTTGCCTGCATTGTTTCAGTTGAGAGGTCTGAAGTTGGCCTAATAGGATAACCTTTGTAAATAACTTGACTTTTCTCTCTTGGCAATTTTAGAATTTTGTCTTTGTTTTTTATTTTGACTGATCTGGCTATGATGTGCAGTGGAGATGATCTTCCTCTTTTTAGAGAGATTTTTGCTGTAGGGTGTATGCACTTGCCAGAGAGACACAAAGCGAGAAATCGTCCCCCAGGGAGGATGGCCACACTGCAATCCCTTCTCCTCCATTCTCTTCTTGGGATTTTGGGCACACACGTACATGTGCCCAGTGTGAGTTTGAAGCCACCGGGTCTGGGACTTGAACCGTGTGGTCAAGTACATGGGAGTCCTGTTATGTAACCATTATGCCATCTGCTGGAGAGAGGAACTTCTTATGTTAATTCCATATCTCCTGGAGTTGGTCATCTGTTTTCTTCTGTATCTCATTTAGTTTTGTCACTGAATGTCCTGAACTCTTTTCCTGTCACTTCTGTGAATTTTTTTGCGTTGTCTATGGTTAACAAGGAGTTGCTGTATGTCCTTGGGGGAGACATATTTCTTTGTCTTCTCATCTTTTTTGTGCCTCTGTGCTAGTTTTTAATCGTCTGGTGCAGTGCACACTTCTATTTTCTGGAGTAGATTCTGGGTGGTCAGGAGTTACTAGCTGGAAAATCAGGACTTCCATCCCATCCTGGGCAGCTCGCTTCCTTGCTTCCCTGATCCTGCTCCTTTGAGCATCATTAGTGGAACTTAGGAAGCCCATGTATGGACATGGGGTGGGGGAAAATATGAAAGCACACCTGGGTGGTTAGGAGGTGCCAGCCAGAAAAATCAGAAATGTTGTCCCATCCCTCCACAGCTTGTCAATCTACCTATCTATTTATATCTATCTATCTATCTATCTATCTATCTATCATCTATCTATCTATCTCTATATCTATCTATCTATCTATCTATCTATCTATCAATCATCTATCTATATTTTAAAGAGATTTTCGGTATAGGACACGTATGCTCACTGGAGAGATAGAGACATAAAGCAAAAAGTCATCCCCCAGGGGGATGGCCACACCACAATCCCTTCTCCTCCATTCTCCTCTTGGGATTTTGGGCACACATGCACACATACCCAACGTGAGTTTTAAGCTGCCGGGTTTGGGATTTGAACCACATGGGAGTCTAGAAACATAGCTATTATGCCATCTGGTGATCTCCAAATATTTTTATTTGCAGCAGAATGCCAGCAAATGAAGTATATAGGGAAAAGTCACTTAGATAATTTCTACCTTGCAAACACAAATATAATAATAATTGACACAGCAGGGATGGTTCATGATGGGTAGAATTTTTGGGGAAAGAGTATGACAGAATAAAATATTTATCTATTCTCAAGCATGAGTTACAAATTAACTGAAGAGTTATGAAGGAAAGAGCTGGTTTTGCAGTTGGAAGCCTTACAGACATCTCTTGAACTGCATCGGAAGTCCTAGTATCACGATGTTGATAGAGAAACGGGAAATTGTCTCCCTGCAGATGGGAGACAACATTAACTATGTAGTGTACTTTTCTAAGCCTTCAGGACAAACTTAAGTAGGAGAGAATTACCAGACAACTCAGAACGTAGCCCACATAGTGAGACAACTGAGGTCTCCTGTACAATCAAATCAGTGTTATCACAATTAATAATAGCAACAAAATGATGAACGCTTTTGGCTGAAAAGGACTAAAGAAGTGGAGCAACACAATCTTTTTCATCCCCGTGTGCACAAAATGCTTCTTCTTTTGTGGTCTGTTGATGGTGACATTGCCTGTTCGAAGATGCATCATCTGTCCTAGTCAGTGGGCTGTGCTCTGCAGTTGTGTAACCATTGCTTCCTGACTCAGCTCTATCTGAGCATCGTCAGCAAGGACACCATGGTGGCAATACTGCCCACTCCCTGTATGGAGGCAAGGAATGTCCAGGCTGACCTGTTGTTTTCTTCCAGCTGCTCCTGACCTCACCTCTGCACGGGATCAGCATTGCGAGAAACAATACCGTGTGTGCATTTGGGCATCGATCCCCTTCACTGTGGATCACATTGGGGACCAAAGGGCTACTATTTCTCTAATCAAAGCAGTTTCTTGGATAAAACAAGCAAACAAAAAATGAAGAACAGTTTGTGTTGTCAGTGAAATATGCCTGCAGTGTTCTGTTTGGATTTTTAATTTATTTTGCTATTTTAAGTGTTTTCATTAAGTGAAAAAATTTCTCTTTCTGACACAGTTGATTCAAATCATGAGTGTCTTCCCTTAGTTTCAGCCAACTTGGTATCTGAGAGAGGGAGGGGAAAATGGAAAGAGAGTCTTGTCACTTGCCTCTGGTTGCTGAGTCTGGAGAGATTGCCAAGGGGTGATAGAGTCCGGGGGCAAATTCAGCTCTTATGGAGGGAATGAGCTGAAAGGCTGAGCCTCAGACTGGCCGAGGGGAAAGGGATAGCCACAAGCTAAAATAAAACCTTCCCTGATTTCACAATTCAGCTTGAGTACAAAGTACATGGGCCCTACTCTGCCCCTAACGGGAGCTGGACATGTCAGCCATTTTTCTCCTGATCTCCTGGTCTAGAGCAAAATGATCGCTCCTCACACCTCCCAGTGAGGGGTGTGCTTAGCATCGACATTGCACTTTCAGAAAGACAGAGGAACACTGCCTCTGTTATAACTCTATGTCCAGGTCCTTAAGGGAGGAGTGGGTGGGCTACAAGATCCAATACAATAATACAATAATACAAGATCCAAACTACAATATGAGAACAAGCAAGGACGGTAGACAACAACCAAACTCACTTCAAACTTTTACTGATGAACACATGGTGGAATCAGAGAACTAAGATTTAACTTAAGGTGCATGGAGTGTTATTGGTCATCCTGGAAGGAGATCCCCTTGTGACAGGCACGTCTCATAAAGTTTTGGAGGTTGGGAGATATGAAATACATCTATTTCTTAGGAAATCACCTGATCAGCCACAATAGCTCAGAGCAGAGCAGACAATTTAGCACGGTCTTCCCACTGCTGCTACATTGGTTTGTGTGTGTGTGTGTGTGTGTAAGTGTGTATGTGTAGAGATTTTTGCTAAAGGGTGCATGTGCTTGCCAGACAGACAGAAAGCAAGAAGTCACCCCCAGAGGGGAATGGCCACACCGCAATCCCTTGTCCTCTATTCTCCTCTCAGGATCTTGGGCACACACGCACATGTGCCCAGTGTGAGTTTCAAGCCACCGGGTCTGGATGTGAACCACGGTCGGCTACGTGGGAGTCCAGCGATGTAGCTGCTGTCGTCTGCTGGCCCACTACACTGGTCTTAATGTGGACAGTTCAGGCTGTTACAAAGCTGGTGCTGGGTTCAGCACATGGACAATGCAGAAGCTTCCGGAGTTGTGGTGACACAAAGGTCCTGTATCTAATCAGAAGTATGGGACCCTTCCATCACCAGTCTTTGGTAAACTCAAACTTTCAATAATACTGTCTTTTGAAAACAAGCAAAACAACCCTCTCCTGATAAGGGCAGAAGGTAACTGATGCTGGGATGGATACAGACCCAATGTCTTGCCAACATCCCTTCTCATGGGAAAATGAGGCCATCGAGGAGCTGGCAGGTGGCGTGGTAATTAAGGTGCTGGATTCTCACATGGCTGACCACAGTTCGAGTCCCAGACCTTTCAGCTTGCTTTCTCACTTCACTCTCTCTCTGGTCAAATTAAATAATAATAATAATTAATAAATTAAATAAATAATTCTTAAAAAAAAGAAAGAAAGAAAGAAAGAAAATGAGGCCATCTTTGAAATCAACTGACCCTACCTTACCTGGAAAGCTACTTTTTGAGTGGTATGCGTTCGTTGTTCAAATGTAAGACTTTCTTCTGTGTCTCTTGGAGGTTTTTGAAAGTTTATAGAATTGTAACTTGTGATGTTTCACCTCTGTTTCCAGATATAGGAGCTGGTATTACGAGAATAACTTCTTACAAAGTCAAGCCAACTAGGAAGTGAGGGACTAGAGCTCAGAGCAGAGGAACCAAGGAAACAACACATCCAAGAAGCATTGGCAAGACAACCACTCGCTGTAGACAGACATGGATGCTCATAGAAAATTGTGACAATGTGCAAGTCCACTGAGGGGAGATGAGCTCTCCCAACAGAAGAAGGTCTGTGAGATTCTGTTCATGTTCTAAGGTGCAGCAGAGTTTTCCAGGAATTCTTCACTGTCCTCACCCTGGCCTTACTGACTTCAACCCCACGCATCTGTCCACGAGAACTGGGGTGACAGAGGTTTCCAAGGGCCTAGGAAGAGTGCAGTATTAACTTACCCACTTGATTTCTGGGCTGAACATTTGGATGTTCAGTTTGGATCCTGCAGTTTGGATCAAATTATGGACCCTGCCTGCCTAGAGACAGCTCTCTTCTTGGACAGCAGGGTCAACATAAATATCGAGGAGGCTACCTAGAGGACCAATGGGAGCCTTGTTCTGTTTACACTAGGACTACTCATGGTCAGAGGTCAGAGTAAAGGAGACGTCAGGAACTGTGGGGTCACAGGTTGGAGTCAGGCAAATCAGATTGCTAGGAAGGGTCAAATCCAAATGCAATGTGTTCTAGTGGACTTGGTTCATTTCCCCCTTTTTGGACACCTGTCTTTGCAACAGAGAGGAAAAAAGAGAACGAAATTTTCAACGAGAATGGACACCACAATTCTTTTGTGAGTTCTGATGAGATGTTCAAATGAAAAGTCACAGAGGGCAAAGGGAAGATCTTTTAAAAGAAGAACATTGTCTTCTGAGAAGGATACAGTGTGACCGCCACAGGATGTATGCAGAGGACAGAGGCGGGTGTGAGGGAGGCAGGTGCGCAGTGCTCTGGTCGGGTAACATGCCCGTGAGCAAAGAGACTCCGCTCTCCCTTCAAGGTACAGTCACGACAGGCAGCACATGTTGAGACCCACAGCAATTATAGCATACCCAATTCTGTTTTGTTCCACTTTACTTCAAGAAGCTCAGAGCATAAAGGCTCTGGAGGCATTGTCTCACAGAGATCATGTGCCTTCAGCATCTTAGTCTGTCAAGATCATGACATAATATGACATGTCGGTCCAGTTACATTTGTCATGAAATCCCTGCAAATAACCAAGAACTGAGATGAATCTTGAAGCAAATGCATCTCACTCAGGTCTGTCCATTCAGGGGGGAACAGATGGTCTTCTCAAAGGAACAACCCGTGATTCTGGGGCTATAAACTTGACATTTATAGAAGTTCATTCTCTTCTCTTTGGTCTGAAAAAGACATTTTTCAGAAGTCCTTGCTTCAGTTCAGAGTCAGCCATAAATCAGGAATGGCAGAGGACAAACAAGTTTCAAGGGTAAGACATTGGTTGTCTTGCCAATACCCCTTCTATTCATGAGGTTACCTTCCATATCACTGAAGGCTTCCTTACTTGGAAAACGTTTGTCATGGGCTATGCATTTATGCCTGAAATTAGGGACTTTTTTTTCTGTAACTTCTGGAATTATTCTGTTAGCTGCTTCCAGTAAACTGCTTTCTCTCTCTCTCTCTCTCTCTCTCTCTTTTTCCAGTAAATCCACCTTTTGTCAATCCACCTCTTTCATCAGCCATGGAAGCTGAAGCCAAAAGACAGTCTGAGTGTCCATAAAGCAGTAGGTTTCCTGAGTGCTCTCTGTTAGGCAGAACACAGACGCATCTCTATTATGGGGTCTGTCCCAGCCTGCGGGACAGTTGAGCAGGGTGTCTGAGTGAGAGAGCAGAGGTCTGGAACTGGCACAGCGTCACAGCACGGGAGCGACACAGTGTCACAGCTCAAGATGGTATGCAGTCACTTGTTTGTTGAGGGCCAGAGAATATTCTTATATACACAGGGTAGGAAGCTGATTGGTTGTACAATGAGGGATGCAATTCTACAACCACCGATTGGTTGCTGCGTTAAAGGGTAAAGCCAGGAGGCGAGGTAAAAAGGGGGCGAGAATTGTCGCGGACCTGACTGAGGACCTGCCTGAATGAGGAAGTCTCAGTGTGAATTGTCTACTCCTGAGACAAGGATACTTGAAGGTCCTTGTATGAAGGTCATGTCAGCCATTTTGGTGCATGTGGCTTCCTACATATCCCCCTTCTCTGTTTTATAGACTGGGAACCAGGGGGAGCTGTGCCTGTCTTAGGTTGGAATCTTATTAGCTGAATGTCCTCGGTTACCTGTCATGGGAACCACCCACAGCAAGATGGGTGTCCTGTCTTAGGTGGAGGAAGTGGCAAAAGGTTGGCTAGACTCTCTTACCCGTGGGCCAAAGGTGGAGTAGTAATCTTTAAGAGCATCACCTACCCTTTTCCACCTTTTTTCGTCAATGGTTCCTTCTTGAGGAAACCATGGACAAGTCTCCTTCAGGAAATCAAAAAAGGTGAGCAGTTGTTTAACTTTCACTTTCACTCCTCTAGTCTTAAGGGCTTCCTTTAACCCCTGAACAAACAATTCGTGCTGGCTGAGCTCTTGCCCCATTATAGTCTATGCTATAACCCGGATATCGTGAGTGAGTACTCACCGGGACGTCCTCTTCTGCGTCCCCTGAAGTTATGCCACGGACTTCCAACCTGCTTCTCTTTGGAGCTTCTTATTCCTCTCCGGAATCTTCGGGAACCTGTCGCTGCTTCTCGAACTCAGGTCCCTGGCTCCTGGTAAAGCCAGGAGGCGAGAATTGTCGTGGACCTGACTGAGGACCTGCCTGAATGAGAAAGTCTCAGGGTGAATTGTCTACTTCCGGAACGAGGATACTTAAAAGTCCTTGTATAAAGGTCATGTCAGCCATTTTGGTGCATGTGGCTTCCTACAGGGGTAAAAACCCAGCAGGAAGATGAGCCCATGCCCATCCACACCAAGAAACAGAAATACGGCAAAGGGAAGGAAATCCCTCTTTGGTGAGAGAAGTGCGTGTTGGCTCCCCCTACCACACATGTTGGGAATATTGCATCTCTTTCTTTGCAAAGCCTTTCACTCCACTGACTTACGATGGCCAGTCTTGCTCCAAGCACATTCTGGTTTCTCAGGCTCACTATTTATACGCTCACATAGCATTGGTTCAATGATTCATTCTTGCATTTTTCAAATGATCAACCCAGGGTATTTTTGGTGCTTCATAGACCATAAATCTTCGGTCATTTATGGAGATTGGGATAGCTGGGTCAAACCTTGGGTTGAGAAGGTCCAGCACAGGCAATGGTAGTGGTGTTTGAGTTCACACGATGGGATGGCAGCTTTTGAGAATGAGCTACTAGGAGGAGAGGGACTGGAACTCAGAACTGAGCAACCACGGTGACAACATGTCCAAGAGCATATGCAGGACGACCATCCTCCATACATAGCCACAGGTACCGAAAGAACATTGTTTGGATGTGGCAATCTGCAAGACCATTGAAAGACAGATGGGATGTCCTAAAAGAAGTAGTTCTGTCAGATTCTGTTGTAAAAGTCATTAAAGCTGAGCAGAAAGCCACACTCTGCTTACCCTGTTTTGTATGGAATTCAACACTATGAATGTCTAGTAAGTGCCAGGGTGATTGGATTTGGTCAGGGCCTGGCAGAGGCCATCTGGCGATGGTAATTTACTCAACACGTGTCTGTGCTTGAAATTTGATACCAGCTTGTCTCAAACCAGTGGGTACATGGGGCCTGCCTGTTTAGAGGCAGCTCACTGCTAGACAAGGTAGTTAGCATACACAATATGGAGACGACTCAGAAAATCAATGGAAACCTTATCCTTTTTATAGTGTCTGAGGGCAGAGTAGAGGAGACTTCAAGGACCTCCGACAGAAGAATGGATGGAAGCAGGTTGGAGTCAGACAATTCCAGTTCAGTCAGAAGAGTCAAATCCCATTTATCCACTTGTTCTTCAGGACTTCATTCGTTTTCTCCTTGTGAACAGCTCTATCCTGAATCAAGCAGTACATGGAGAAGAGATATTGAAGACAGAAAAACTGAGCACCACTATTTTGCAGTGAGTCCTGTTTGTATAGCTTTGTGAAATGTCACTGGAGGAAGAGGAACTAGCTATTCAAAGAGCCAGAACAGAGCCATCCTCTCACTAGGTCAGAGAGTGGCTGCCTCAAGAGTTACTAGGGCGATGCAGAGGGATGTGGGAATAGCAGGTGATCAGTTTGCTGGCCAAACAACATGGTGATGAGAAAGGAGACAGCAGTCTCTCTGCAAGATACCATCGCCACAAACAGAACATGATGAGAACCTGTTGCAAACTCAATGCCTTTTTTTTTTCCCTACTTTTCTTCTTGGGGCCCTGAATCAAAAGCTTCTGAGGCATTGCTGTGTCATAGAGGTCCTTTTCCCTTGATATTGTGATATTATAGGAATTTGAGGTGTAGTTGCATTTTTTATCATGCATTCCCTGCCAACAAACCAAGGACAATATTGCCGAAAAAGTGCATCTCACTTGGGTTGTCCATTTGGGAGAATGAGTGGTCTCCCAGAGTTAAGAAATTTATGAGATTGACTCTGGGTTCCTAAACATGTAAAATTAACAGAAGAGTTTCACTCTCTCCACTTTGGGGTGAAAAAGACCTTACCAAAGAAGCCCTTCCTTATGCTCACAGTCACCCATAAATTGTGAACAGCAGAGGGGAGACAGGTTCCTGGCAAGGACATTGGCCATCTTGCTAATACTCTTCTCGTGTGACAATGAGGCCACCTTGTATACCAAAGAACACTCTCTTATCTGGAACATTCTCTTTCGTGGGGTTTGCGTTTAACCTTGAACTATGCAATCTTATTCTGCATGATCTGGAGTTTTAATGTGATCTGCTTCTGCTCCACCCTCTGCTGCCCCACCTCTTCGACTGAACCTTGAATGTGGGTTGGAAAGATGACCGAGGTCTTCCTTTGACTTTCTGTTTTCTCAGTGTGCGCTGGTGAGCAGAATAGGAGAAATTCTACCATAAGGTTAATTTAAGGTAAGACCAAGGACATCTGTCCTGACTTACAGAAGTGAGGCAGAGGGAAAGGAGGCCCTGTAGGGTGGACAATGCGAGTGTGTGGGCCGCTCTACCACACATCCTAAAGAATGTTGCCTCTCCGTCTTTACAGTGTTTTTCATTTTATTAAAATAGCCAGCCCTGCTTGCTGTTTTCTACATGCTTATAAATAATTTGTCCAAAAATACAGTCCTAAATTTTGCCAAAGATAAATGCAAGATATCCATAATGCTTCATAGAACACAATTCCTTCCTCGTGTGTGGAGATTGGGGCTGCCATGGCCAAGCCTTGTGTCCAGGGCAGGTAATGATAATGATGTTGAAGTTTTCACACTGAGATGACTGTTTAGGAGGTCAGGGACTAGAGCTCAGAGTGGAGGAACCAAAACTATGACACCTGTAAACAAATAGGCAAGACAACCGCCTACCACGGACACACTGATGCTCGAAGGACATGGATGGCATGAGAAAACGAGCAAGATAACTGAAGAAGAGATGTTCTCACTGAAGAAGATCTGTCAGAGTTTGTTCATGTGCGGAGTTTTCCAGAATACGCCGGCTCTGTTCACGCTGATTTATACGGATTCTAACACCATGCATTTGCCAGTGAGTGCCACAGTGACAGAGGTGTGACCAGGGGCTAGGAAGAGTGTGAGGTCACCTCACCCATTTGAGGTCTACACTTAATACTCACTCCTAGAGTTTGACTGAAATCAGCGTGGGTGTGTAGGGCCAGCCTGCCCAGAGCCCGTTCTCCCGGCCAGAGGGTGAGCACGGAGAGAGGGGAGGCTAGCTGCAAGCCAGTGGGAGCCTCTTCTCCTTTTACGGAAATACCCGCTGGGTGCATCCACAATAGCAGCCTTCAGGCACAGCTGAGCCAGACACGGCCCTCAAAAGGGAGGTCGGAGTCAGACGATTCAACCTGAGGAGAAATGATCTCATTGTGTTAATACGAAGTGCTCCTCCACACTTGATTCACGTCCTCCTCCTCAGACGGCAGATCCTTTTTAAAGGGAAGGTATGTGGAGAACAGACCATTGGACAGAGAAGCACTGGACAGCACGGATTTGCAGTGAGCCCTGCTTAGCTGTCGGACTGAAGGTCATGGAGAGCGGAGTGGCATCTTTTCAAAGAAGCAGAACAAAACCATTGTCCCTGACAAGGGCAGAGGAGGACAGCCACTGTGATGGACAGATGAAAGGGAGAGGGTGTGGGGAGCAGCCGGTGCTTGTGCTGTCCGGACAACGTGCAGTTGCAAAGGAGACTCCCCTCACACTGTATGGAGCAGCCAGCTCAGCTCAGTCTTGTTCCACTTTTCTTGCAGAGGCCCAGGGAGGAAAGGTCCCTGAGGCATTGCCGTGTCACAGAGATCATGTCCCTTCTAGCCCTTCTTCTCTCAGTGTCATGGTCTATGTCTAGTGACATTTTTGGTCATGAAATCCCTGCCAACCAACCAAGGAAAGCTTGTAGAAATATCTCTCATTTGGCTCTGTCCACTCAGAGAAGGTCAGGTGGTTTCCCAAATGTAGAAAATTCATAAAATTGACTGACTTTTTAAACTTAAAATTACTACATGGGCTTTACTCTCACCACTTTGTTGTGAAAAAAATCCCCACGGAAGTACTTCTTTGGGCTCACAGCCACCCAGAAATCAGAAAGAGCAAAGGGGAGGCAGGTTTTTAGGCTAAGACATTGGCTGTCTTGCCAGTACCCCTTGTTCTCATCCCAAAATGAGGCTATCTTGTACACCAACGGACTGTCACTTACCTGGAAAACTCATTCTTGGGGCTATGCCTTATCCTTGAACTGCACAACATTTTTCTGCATCTTCTGGAATTTCACTGTCAGCAGCCTCCACCCCACCTTCTGCCATTCCACCACACACACCCTCTCTCTCTCTTTTAGAGAGAGATCTTTGCTATATGGCATGTACACTCACCAGAGAGATAAAGAAACTGAAAGCAAGAAATCACTCCTGGGGGTGGGGTGGATGGCCACATTGCAGTCCATCCCCTCTGGGTCTGGGACTCAAATCACTGTCGGCCATGTGGGAGTTCAGTGTCTTGACTACTATGTCACCTACTGGCACTCATTCCACCTCTCTTATTGCTGCTTGAAGCTGAGTCTGAGAGTTGATACTGGAGATTTTACAAGGCATTTGGTTTCTTGAATGCGCTCTGTTTTCAGAAAATACAGGAGTATTTTTTACCATGGGGTCAAAACCCAGCAGGAAGATGACCCAAGAGCACCTGTCCTGACAAGCAGAAGCGGTGCGAAGGGAAGGCAGGCCCAGCCCTGGGGGGAGCATGAGTGCTGGCACATCCATCACTCTGGGGAACGGCGCGTCTCTGTCTGTGCCAGGCCTCTCACTGCCATGTTTTAACATGCCAGGCATGCTCTTAGAGAGGACGTTCTGGTTTCTCCTGCTGAACATCTTCTCAAGTTTTGCAAAAGATCAACTCAAGATACCCTTGTTGCTTCATGTAACACAAGATTCTTGGTCATTATGGAGACTGGGATAGACTGGGCCAAGCCTTTTGTCCTAAGGAAGTTCCTTATAGGCATTGGTAGTGGTGTTTATATTCTTCCATTCAAATGTCAGCTCATGAGAACAAACCCAATGAAAGGCAAGAGCCCAGAGATAAGGAACCATGGTTATAATATCTCCCAAAATATAGGCAAGACTACCACCCAATGTGGACAACCACAGGTGCACACAGAATATTGCTTAGATATGAAAATGAGCAAGACCATTGAAGGAGAGATGAGATGCCACAGTGGAAGATCTGTCAGATTCTGTTCACATTCTAAGGCATGGTAGAGTTTTCCAGAAACCCTGACTCTCTTTGCCCGGGACTGTAATGATGTCAACACTGTGTGTTTACCTATGGGTGCCAAGGCAACACAGGTTGGCCAGGGCCGAGAAGGACTGCAAAGTTGCTTCACCTGATTGATGTCTATGCTTAAAATTTGGTCCTAACAGAAATGGATTGTTGTCTGTTGATGATAATGCGAATAACATCCTCAACTGGACTGGTGTGAAGTGTATTATATCGGGTAAATTCACTTTACAAGCTAAAACAAAAAACCATTCCATCCTAGAGTTTGACTCGATCAAAGTGGGTATACGTACTCTGCCTGTGTAGAAACAGCTTTCTTCCCAGATCGAGGGTCCTGCATAAACAGTGCGGAGCTACCTGGAAGACCAGTGGGGCCTTACTCTCTCATAGTGGAGGCCCTCACGGTCCAAGGACAGAGCTGACGAGACTTCAGCTGCTTCTGACAGGGATGCAGATCTGGCAGAGGGTTTGTCGAAGTCAGACAATTCAAACTGATGAGGAAGAGTCCAATTCTGTTCCTCCAGTGTGTTCTGGTGGACTTGATTTATATCCCCCCCTGTGGACACTCTCTGTTGAGTCAAAACGTACATGGAGAACAGTAAACAACACAAAGAATTGGACGTCACCTCAGTCAGGTGAGTCCTGCTGAGCTGTTTGAGTGAAAGGTCGTGGAAGGCAGAGGGACTATCTTTTCTGAGAAGCGGAACAAAACCATCTTCCTCTGAAAAGGGCAGAGTGTGGCTGCCACTGGGATGGATAGAGGGGGTTGAGGTGGGTACGGGGAACACCAGGGGCTCATGTGCTGGTCAGAAAACACACACATGAGAATGGAAAGTCCACTCTGCCTTCAAGGTCCAGTCACAATAGGCAGCACATAAAGAGAGTCGTAATTGCTGTAAACCCAGTTGAATCTTGTCCCACTTTACCTGCAGGGGCCCGGTGCATGAAGGCCCCTAGGAGATTGCTGTCTCCCAGTGACCATGTGCCTTCAGGACCCTGGACTGTTGGTATTGTGACATAATATGACACTTTGGTCCAGTTATATTTTGCCATGAAACTCCTGCAAAGAACCAAGATTAATCTTGGAAAGGAAAACACATTTCATTCAAGTCTGTTCACTCAGGAGAACGATGGTTTATCTAAAGAAGGAAATCTGTATTGTTGATTCTGGGTTACTAAACTTGATAAATTGACACAAGGGTTTATTTTATTATTATTATTAATTTTTATTATTTTTTGAGAGGCTTTTGCTATAGGGTGCATGCGCTCATCAGAAAGAGAGAGACAGAGGCAGAAAGTGAGAAATCACCCCCCACAGGGAGGATGGCCATGCTGCAATCTCTTCTCCTCCATTCTCCTCTTGGGATTTTGGGCATGTACGCACATGCGCCTGGCATGAGTTTAAGCCACCAGGTCTGGGACTCAAACCGCAGTTGACTACATGGAAGTCCAGCGACATGGCCATTATGCCAACTGCTGGTCCTTATTTTTGTTTTTTAATTTTTTAATGTTTTTTATTTGGAGAGGTTTTCGCTATAGGGCGTGTGCACTCACCAGACAGACAGAGAAAGACAGAGAGATAGAAAGCGAGAAATCACCCCCCAGGGGGGATGGTCACGCCGCAATCCCTTCTTCTCCATTCTTCTCTCAGGATCTTGGGCACACACGCACACGCGCCCGGCGTGAGTTTTAAGCCACCGGGTCCGGGACACGAACTGCGGTCGACTACGTGGGAGTCCAGCGACATAGCCATTACGCTAACTGCTGGTTCCCTGTTTTTTAATTTTTTGGAATGAATAAAGACATTTAGCAGAAGTCCTTCTTCTGTCCACAGTCACCCATAAATCAGAAAGAGCAGAGGCGAGCAGGATTCCATGCAAGGACATTGACTGTCTTGCTAACGTCCCTTGTATGTCTGTGAAAATGAGCCATCTCATACAGCAGGCGAGGCCCTCTTACCTGGCAGATTCTTTGCGTGCCATACATTTGTCTCTGAATGGAGCCTTCTTCTGCATCTGCATGAATTTGTTAGTTGTTTTCATTCCACCTGTTGTTGATCCTCCTCTTTTATGGGCCCTGGAGGCTGAGTCCAAGAGGTGGCTTCAGTGTTCACAAGGCATGCAGTTTCCCGTGTTCTCTGTGAAGCAGAATACAGGATTATTTCTATCTTGGGACCACAATCCTGTGTGAAGTTGAGCCCAGGCCCATCTGTACTGAGAAATGTAACTAAGGCACAGGGAAGGACGTCCCTCTTTGGTGAAAAAAGTGAGTGTTAGCTCCCTCTATCACACGTTGGGAGTATTGCATTTCTTTCTTTGCAATGCCTTTCATTCCACTTGATTTAGTATGGCTATCTCTGCTCTTACTGAGCAAGTTCTGGTTTCTCATGCTCGCTATTTTCTACATGCTTAGGCGCCATTGGTTCAATAACTCATTCTCAAATATTGCTTCATAGAACATTGGTCATTAATTGAGATCATTATTGCCAGGGCCAAGCCTTGTCATTAGGAGAGGTTCCACGACAGATGAGAGTGGTATTTATGTTCTCACACTCAGATGACTGCTTACGAAGACAAGTCAACTAGGAGGAGGGGGAGTAGAGCTTGGAGCTGAGGAACCATGGTAATGCCATCTCTGAAAATATCAGTAAGACAAACACCCAGAGTGGACAGCCACAGATGATTGCAAAACATTGTTTAGGTGTGAAAATGAGCAAGATGGTTGAAGGAGCAATGAGAGGTGGCAATGGAAGGTCTGTCCAATCTTGTTCATGTTCTAAGGAGCGACAGAGTTTGTCAGGAAACCCTCACTCTCACCCTGGTCTGTGATGATTTCTACACCATGAGTTTGACTATGCCCAGGTGACCCAGGTGGGCCAGGTACAGACGGAGTGTCAGGTTACCTCCCCCACTCATCTCTGTGCTTCACACTTGGTTCTAGAGCTTGACTCAACCAAGGCAGGTATGCGGACCTTGCCTGACTAGACACAGCTCTCTTTCTGGACAGAGGGGCACCATAAATATGGAGGCCACTCAGAAGACCACTGGGAACCTTCATCTCTTAATGATGGAATGCTCACTGTCCGAGGGTAGAGGAGACTTCAGACACATCCAAGAGGGAAACGGACCTGTCGGATATCATGTCAGAGTTAGACAGCTCGAATCTCCTAGGAGGAAACAAATTCTGTTCATCCAGCGTCTCCTGCTAAGCTTCATTCATTTTCTCCTTTTTGGACAGTTAGCTCCTAAACCTTGAACCGTTCTGTTCCGTATGGAGAACAGAATATTGAACACAGAAAAATGACACCACAGTTCTGCTGCAAGTCCTGATGAGACATCTTAGTGACATGTCATAGAAGGCACTGGGCCTGTCCAAAGAAGCAGAACAAAAACATCTTCCTTTGAGAAGGCAGAGGTGGCTGCTACAGAGGTGGATGCAGGGAAGGGAGAGGAATGTGGGGGCAGCAGGTACTCAGTGCACTCACCAGATAACATGCACAAGACACAAGAGACGCCGCTGTTTTTTATTATTTTTTTTCATGCTATAGAGCATGTGCACTCACAGAGATAGAGAGAGAAAGAGGGAAAGTGAGAAATGACTCCCTGGGGAGGAGGGTCACCCCGTAGTCCCTTCTCCTCCATTCTCTCAGGATTTGGGGCACACATCACACTGGCCAGTGTGATTTTCAAGCCACTGGGTTCATGACTCAAACTGCTCAGTGGGTCCTTTGGGGTCTAGTAACCCCAGTCTCCACACTACCTGCTGGCCCGTCGTTGTCCTTTTAAGGTGCTCTCATGGCTGGCAGCATCCAATGACAGCCATAGCCATTGTTAAAAGCCAATTCCATTTTGTTCTTCCCTTCCAGGGTCCCAGTGCACAAAGGCTGCTAGGACATTATTCTCTTACAGAGATCACATGCCCGCCAGACCTTAGTCTGTCAGTACTGTGGCATAAGAAGTGTTTTTGGTCTATTTATGTTTTTTCTCTTGAAATTTCTGTCAACAAAGGACAGTCTTGCAGAAACAAATGCATCTTATCAAGCCTTCCCCCTTAGGGGAGAGCAGGTGGTCTCCCCGAGTGCAGGAAATCCACGTAGTGGGCTCTGGGTTACTAAACGTGAGAAATCGATGGAAGGGGTTCTTTCGCTCTCCACTTTGTAGTGAATAAGAGTCCCACAGAAGTGTTTTATAGTCACCCATGAATGAGGAATAGCAGAGGAGATACAGGTGTCTAGGCGAGGACTTTGATGGTCTTGACATAGTCTCGTGTGAGATGCTGACATCTGCTACACTAACAGAGTGTGCAGACTTCCTCGTGCAGCACATGCTTATCTCTGGTATTTGAGATCCTCGGCTGTATATCCTGGACTCATTCTGCAAACCGTTTTCATTCTACTCTCTGCTCATCCATTTCTTTCCTCACCTTGTGAAGCAGGATTTGAGAATTTTTCAGGATTTTAGGCATTCATTTTTGTTGGTGTGTTCTGTTGAGGAAAATATAGGAATATTTCTGTCATGCAGTCAAAACCTTTTTGGAAGATGAGCTTAAGCACGTGTTTCCTGACAAACAGAACTAAGGCAAAGGGGAAGAAGACACTGTACTGGTGAGAACAGAGCACTGGCTCCCTCTACCACACGCCTTGGGGAGTGTCGCATCTCTGTCTTTGCAGTATCCTGCATTCCACTGACTTCAGTTGGCTAACCAAGCTCTTAGAGAGTGTGTTCTGGTTTCTCCTGCTCACCGTGCTCAAAATGCTCACACATCGTTTGTTCAATGATCAGCCCTTGAGTTTTGCCTGAGGTAGACACAGGGTTAGATATCCTTGGTGATTCATAGAACACAAGATCCCCAGTCTTTACGGAGAGCGGGATTGCCATTATCAAGCCTTGTTTTCAGGGGAAGTTCCAGCTCCAGGGTTGGTGGTGTGTGTGTCCTCACACTGAGACGACTGCGTATGGGGACAAGCCAATGAGGAGGAGAGGGACTGGAGACTGGAACCAAGGGACCATGGTAACAGCAGCTTCAAAAATATAGGCAAGAGTTCCGGGCACCAGGCGGACTGAGGCTGCAGGCCCGACCCTTCTGAATCTCCACGCATCCCCACCGTTTCTCCTCCTTGGACCCCAGGTTGGTTGTCTGGGACTTTAAGGCAAACTCCCACCCCACCCCACCCGCAATCCGGATCGAGCCGGCCAGCAGTTCTGGGCACTCAGGCTGTAGGCCCAACCAACCTGGTCCTGTCACTCATCTTCTGACCCTTTCCCACTAGCCTTTGGACTCTTTGAATTTTGGTGATTTGAATTTGAAATTGCGCCACACGATTTCCTTTTTTCATTTTGTTTTTCTTTGCTCTTGGGGTGTTGCTTTGTCCCGACCCGGTTTGGGTGCCACGTGTCCTGACCCGGGGGGACAGTCAAACAGGTTTCCTGAGGGAAGCGGCACAGTGTCACAGCCTGGAGATGACACAGTGTGGTCTGTTTATTGTGGGCAGCACGGTACAGCATGGAGACGACGCAGTGCTACAACTCTTTAGGGTCGTGTTGTCTGTTGTGAGCAGCACGGAGACGACGACGTGGTGTCACAGCTCTTCAGGCTCGTCTGGAGACCATGTAATGTTACAACTCTTCAGGGTCGTCTGGAGACTGTGCGGTGTTTCAGCTCTTCAGCCTCTCCAGGGTCGTCGTCTTCCTGGTCTTCTGTGTCATCTTCATTGTCTTCCTGGTTGTCTGTGTCGTCTTTGTTGTCTTCCTGGTCGTCTGGCTATTGTGGGCCAGGCATCGTGGTTATATACACGTTGGTGGATCATAAAAGGTGGGTTATGATTGGTTGTAAATGGTGGGCTGTGATTGGTTGTAAACAGTGGGCCATGATTGGTTGTAAACGGTGGGTTATGATTGGTTGTAAGTGATGGGTTACGATTGGTTGCTTTTGGACCAATCATGAGGTGCCGGATATGCAAATCTGAGGGATTCTAGTGGCAAATCATGGCAATTGTTTGCTCTCTGAGAAACCTCGGCAGACTTGCTGGTGCACAGCCTCCCACATTGCTTATTCGGTCAATTGAAAGCTCACCTCTCCTTAGAGACAGTGAGGACTTTGGGACATCCAGGGTAGTGGCAACAGTTAATGGTAATTGTGAGCAACAGGTAGGCCAAACATAAGGGAAATCATCAATTTTCTAAGCCTGTACAACTTTTAACAATCAGTTAGGAAGAAACATATAGATTACCTTATGACTAGGAACAATCGCAGAGGCTCAAGAAATATGAGCAACCAACAAAAGGCCTCTCCCTCAAGGGAAATCATCAAGCCTACATCACCCACAGTCAATACAATGGACGTCGTGGACATGTCTGATAAGGAATTCAGAATATTTGTAGTGACCAAACTAACTGAGATGAAAGAGAAAAGAGACAAGGAGCTCCAGGAGATGAGGAAGTCCTTCAATGACTTGAAAGAAGAAATGGATACCTTAAACAAGAACCAAATGGAACTCTTAGGATTGAAGAATGTGATACAGGAAATCAAAACCTCCCTTGAAAGTATTAAAAGTAGGTTAGACCAGGCAGAAGATCGAATCTCTAACGTAGAAGACAAAACATCTGACCTAGAAAAAAGTATCAAGAAGATTGAGAAAACAACCATGAAAAATGAGGATAATATACAAGGAATACTGGATACTATCAAGCGCCCCAACATCCGGATAATTGGTATTCCAGAAGAGGAAGAAAATAATAAGGGCCTAGATAATTTATTCCATGAGATCCTGGAAGAAAACTTTCCAAATCTAGAAAGACATTCAAATATCCAGACCCAGGAAATACATAGGTCCCCAGGTAGAATCAACCCAAGAAGATCCTCTCCAAGGCACATCATAGCCAGACTGGCAAAAACAACAGACAAAGACAAGATACTAAAGTTGGCAAGAGGGAAACGCCAGGTTACTTAAACAAAGGTCACCCCATCAGGCTAACATCGGATCTCTCGGCGGAAACAATGCAGGAAAGGAAAGAATGGGAAAGCATAGTAAAAGTGTTGAGTGAAAAACAATTTCAACCAAGAATACTATACCCGGCAAAATTATCTTTCATATGGGAAAAAAGATAAAAACATTCTCGAATAAACAAAATTTGAAGGAATTTACCAACTCCAGACCAGCTCTTCAAGAGGTTCTGAAGGGAGTATTATACCAGGAAAACTAAAAAGTCAGAGACAGTTATACGAGAACAAAAAGCAACCAAGAAAATGGCTCACTTAATGACAGGATCAGGTATGGAAATATCGATAATTACATTGAATGCCAATGGGCTAAATTCTCCAGTTAAGAGACATAGACTGGCTGAATGGATAAGAAAACAGAAACCCTCTATCTGTTGCCTACAAGAAACTCACCTTATGGATAAAGACATACATAGACTAAAAGTCAAGGGCTGGAAAAAGATATTCCATGCAAATGGAAATCAAAAAAAGGCTGGAGTAGCGATATTGATCTCAGACAAAATAGATTTCAAGACAAAGACTGTAAGAAGAGACAAAGAAGGGCATTATATAATAGTAAATGGGGTAATCCAGCAAGAAGACATAACCCTTATAAATATCTACGCACCCAACTCAGGTGCGCCTAAATATGTGAAGGAAAGACTGCTGGAGCTAAAAGGAGAGATAGGGAGAAATATTATAATTGTTGGAGATCTCAACACCCCATTATCTCCTATAGACAGATCTTCTAGACAGAAAATAAATAGAGAGATACAGAACTTAAATGATACTATAAATGGAATGGGCTTGACAGATATCTATAGAACTTTCCACCCTACATCCACAACATATACATTTTTCTCACCCCAACATGGAACCTTTTCAAAGATAGATCATATATTAGGACACAAATCAAGCCTTTATAGATTCAAAGGCATAGAAACTGTACCCAGCATCTTCTCTGACCATGATGGAATTAAACTCAAGATTAATTTCAAGACACAACCCCGAAAATACACGAACACATGGAAACTGAACAACCTACTTCTGAATGACTTCTTCACTACTGAAGAAATTAAGGCTGAAATAAAAAAATTTATGGAAACTAATGATAATGAGTACACAAGTGTCCAGAATCTATGGGACACAGCAAAAGCAGTCTTAAGAGGGAAATTCATAGCAATTAGTGCGCATAAGAAAAGGATAGAAAGATGGCAAGTAGATAACTTATCATCATGCCTCAGAGAATTGGAAAAACAACAACAAACAAGCCCCCAAAATGCCAGGCGAAAAGAAATAATAAAGGTTCGAGCAGAAATAAATGAAAAAGAAAATAAATGAACCATACAGAAAATAAATGAAAGCAAAAGCTGGTTCTTTGAAAAGATTAACAAGATCGACACACCATTGGCTAGACTGATCAAGAAGAAGAAAGAAAGAAACCAGATTAATCAAATATGTGATGAAACAGGCAATATTACCACAGACATAGCAGAAATACAAAATATCATTAGAGGATACTATGAGCGACTTTACGCCAACAAACAAGATAACCTGGAGGAGATGGACAAATTCCTGGATGCATATAATCTACCAAGATTGGATCAGGAAGACATAGAGAACCTGAATAGACCTATAACAAGCCAAGAGATTGAATCAGTAATAAATAACCTCCCAACAAAGAAAAGGCCAGGCCCAGACGGCTTCACCTGTGAATTCTACAAAACTTTTAAGGAAGAGTTAACCCCTATCCTACTAAAATTATTTCCAAAGATTCAAAAGGAAAGAAACCTTCCAAATTCATTTTATGAAGCCTCCATCATCCTTATCCCCAAAACAGATAAAGATATGACAAAAAAGGAAAACTACAGACCAATATCATTGATGAATATAGACGTGAAAATTCGCAACAAGATACTCGCACATCGTATCCAACAACATATAACAAAGATCATTCATCATGATCAGGTAGGCTTTATACCAGGGATGCAAGGGTGGTTCAATATACGCAAGTCCATAAATGTAATACACCACATTAACAGAAAGAAAGATAAAAACCATATGATCATCTCAATTGATGCGGAGAAAGCATTTGATAAAATACAACATCCTTTTATGATTAAGACTCTCAGTAAGATTGGTATAGAAGGGTCATTTCTGAACACAATAAAAGCAATCTATGAAAAACCTACAGCTAACATTATACTGAATGGGGAAAAGCTGAAAGCTTTTCCTCTGAAAACAGGTACTAGGCAAGGCTGCCCACTTTCTCCACTGCTCTTTAATATAGTACTGGAAGTCTTAGCTATTGCAGTCAGAGAAGAGAACAATATTAAAGGCATTCGAATAGGCAAAGAAGAATTGAAAATATCTTTATTTGCAGATGACATGATGGTATACTTAGACGACCCAAAGGTATCCATGAAAAAACTGCTTGAAGTAATAAGTGAATACAGTAAGGTGGCAGGATACAAAATCAATATCCAAAAATCTATAGCATTTCTATTTATGAACAACAAGTTGAACGAAGCAGAACTGAAGAAAGGAATCCCTTTCACCGTAGCCACAAGGTGTATAAGATACCTAAGGATAAACCTAACTAAGAAAGTCAAAGACCTTTATAAAGAAAACTATGAAAATCTTAAAAGAGACATTGAAAATGACATAAAAAAGTGGAAGGACATCCCATGCTCCTGGATTGGAAGAATTAACATAATCAAAATGGCAATTCTACCCAAATTAATCTACATGTTTAATGCAATTCCAGTCAAAATACCAGAGATCTTCTTCAGAGATCTAGAAAAGGCAATCATAGAATTTGTCTGGAACCATAAAAGACCTTGTATTGCAAAAGCAATCTTGCGCAAGAAGAATGGAGTAGGAGGCATATCACTCCCTGATCCCAAGATATACTATAAAGCCGTGGTCATCAAAACAGCATGGTATTGTCATAAAAACAGACATGTGGACCAATGGAAGAGAATAGAGACTCCAGAAATAACTCCCAAAGCTTACAGCCAACTGATCTTTGACAAAGGATATCAGACAATCCATTGGGAAAAGGAAAACCTCTTTAGTAAATGGTGCTGGAAAAACTGGGTATCCACCTGCAGAAAGATGAAACTAAACCCCCATCTTTCACCATTAACAACAGTCAACTCAAAATGGATCAAAGATCTGAACCCAAGACCTCAAACAATAAAACTACTGGTGGAAAATGCTGGGGAAACTCTGGGAGACATTGGAGTAGGCAAAGACTTCTTAAATAAGACTCCCAAAGCACAGGCAATAATCCCTAAAATAGACAAGTGGGACTATATTAGACTAAGAAGTTTCTGCACAGCAAAGGACACAGTAACAAGTGTGAACCGACAACCCTCAGAATGGGAAAATATTTTTATTAAATATGCCTCAGACAAGGGACTGATAACCAGAATACATAGGTAACTCAAGTGCCTTATGTGAAAAAAAAAATGATTAACCCAATTAAAAGATGGGAAAATGAGCTGAACAAAAGTCTCTCTAAGGAAGACATACGAACAGCCAAAAAGCATATGAGGAAATGCTCAACATCCCTCATCATAAGGGTGATGCAGATAAAAACTACAATGAGATACCACCTAACCCCTGTCAGAATGGCAAAGATTAAGAATATAAAAAGTGATAAGTGTTGGCGGGGATGTGGTGAAAAGGGAACCCTCCTACACTGTTGGTGGGAATGTAAACTAGTTCAACCACTGTGGAGAACAATATGGAGGTTCCTCAAAGATCTACAAATAGAACTACCATTCGATCCAGCAATCCCACTTCTGGGTATTTACCCAAAAGACAGGAGAACGCTCAGTCAGAAAAGTGCTTGCACATCAATGTTTATTGCAGCATTATTCAATTGCCAAGACATGGAACCAACCTAAATGTCCACAAACTGATGAATGGATTGGAAAAGTGTGGTATATATACTCTATGGAATACTACTCAGCCATAAAAAATAACAAGACCCTGGAATTTGATAGAAAGTGGTCAGATATTGAGGATCTATTGCTGAGTGAAGTAAGCCAGGCTATGAAAGAAAGATATTGTATGTATCCACTCAATATATACCAACTATCAGCACTCTATGATAGAGAGCAAAAAATTGGAGGACATAAAAGCAGTGAAAGTACTTAATGAGAATAGGACAGTGTGGAATGGGGGAAGTGAAGAGAAGAGGATAAAGATAGCAAGAGAACAATAGAGAGGCAGGACGTTAGTGAGAAACTGTGGGGACACGTTTAAGAGAGAGAGTCTGAGGTGTGGGGACATGCTCTGAGCAAACACCACATGCTCTTTTGGGGTTTGACAGAACCTTGTAACTTGTCTTTCCTTGACCTTGGCTGCAGACAGAGCAAGGGTGGAAATTGCTAGGGGCGTTCCAACAGACACTTGTGATAGACTTCAAGAAGCATTTTGGCAAAATCTAATCCCTGCTCTGCATCTGAAAGGTTCCTTAGCCTACTCTGGGTGTGGTGTTACAAGAAGATCTTTAGCTCCTTCCCCACACCTAACAGCTAGTTCTTTGCATTAGAAAGGAAGATGAGATTTTCTCTTGGTGGGATTATCACCGAGGGATACACCTGTCCTGGTGTGACTAAGCCCTCATAGATTTGTTAACTGCTTCTTATTGTCTGTAACCTGGCAACCAATGTATGAAGTGTCGTAAAACATACATGTGTAATGTCTCCGTGTTCTATAAATAAAGACGTCCAGTTCATCTGGGCGACACAAGTTGCTTGGGCTACCTAGGCTCAGGCTGCCTGTGTCCATTTCTACTCTATCTTTTGTCTCATTTTTTCTGCTTCTTCCATAGTAGCGCCGAGCCCGGGGTCAGGCGCCGAGCCCGGGGGCAGATGCCAACAAGAAACAGATATGGCTTATTACCTGCTGATGATGACATGTATAGTATTCTCAACTGGATTCGTCTGAGAAGTATTTCATGATGGGCAAAGTATTTGTACAAGCAAAATGAGAAATAGCAATTGACTATTTTAAAAAATAATTAGAATAATAATAATAATGATTGGGGAAAACATAGAAAAGATATTGAATGTTGAAGCAGGGAGATTAATGTCTCTGTACTGACTGACATGCATGGCATTCCCTCTTGAAAAAGCAATGTAATATACTGTAAAGTTATATGTAATTCAATGTAATATAAAGAAGATTATGATGATAATAAAAAAGAAATAAAAAAATCAAACTACAATGAGACACCACTTAACCTTTGACAAAATGGCTAAAATTAAAAAAATAAATAATGGTAAGCTGGCAAAAAAAAAAAAAATATATATATATATATATATATATATATATATATAGGCAAGACGGGCCGACATGGTGATTAAGGTGCTGAACTCCCACATGGCCAGGCATGGTTTGAGTCCCGGACCTGGTGGCTTGCTTTCTCACTTTCCCTTTCTCTCTCTCTCTCTGCCACTCTGGTCAAAATTTAAAAAATAATAACAACAAAATTAAATAATTAAAAAAAATAGTACAGGCAAAACATCTGTCAACATGGGGAGTCACAGATGCTTGCAGGACATTGTTTGGACATGGAAATGAGCAAAACCACTGGGGAGAAGAGAATTTCCGAGAAAAACATCTGTCAGAGTTGGTTCACGTGCTAAGGAGCAGCAGAGACTGCCAGGGTACCATTGCCTTCTCTGTACTGGTCTGTATGGATCCCGAGGCCTTGTGTCTGCCAGTGAGTGCCACAGTGACAGAGGTGTGGCCAGGGACCAGGTTACCTCACCCACTTGGTGTCTATGCTTAAAACTTGGCTCTAGAGTTTGACTGAAGCCAACATGGGTACACAGGGCCTGCCTGCGTTGACAGCTCCCTTCCTGGACAGAGCGGTCAGCTCAGCATAAACAGCATGGAGGCTACTCGGGGACCAGTTGGAGCCTTATTCTCTTTATCATACGGATACTCGCTGGCCACATGCAGAGCAGATCAGACTTCTGACTGGGAAGACAAGGAAATGGGACTGGGGAAGCTTCTTGGATTTAGACCTTTCCAACTTACTAGAAATAGTATGTTCTCTTCATCCCATGTGTTCTTTTTTTTTTTTTTTTTTTTTTTTTTTTGGAGAGGTTTTTGCTATAGGGTGTGTGCGCTAGTCAGGGAGACAGAGAGACAGAAAGCGAGAAATCACCCCCTCCAGGGGGGATGGCCATGCCGCAATCCCTTCTCCTCCATTCTCCTCACGCATGCACACGCGCCCGGCGTGAGTTTAAGCCGCCAGGTCCGGGATGCGAACCGCAGTCGACTACATGGGAGTCCAATGACATAGCCATTATGCTAACTGCTGGTCTCTTCATTCCATGTGTTCTGCTGGAGTTGATTCATTTCTTTCATTTCAGACTTCTGCCTCCTGGACCCAGAGAAAGTAATATGAAGCACAGAAGTATCAGAAAGCATAATTTTGGGGGAACCAGCGGTTAGTGTAATGGCTATGTCGCTGGACTCCCACGTAGTCGACCGCGGTTCGCGTCCCGGACCCGGTGGCTCGAATCTCACGCCGGGCGGCGTGACCATCCCCCCTGGGGGGTGATTTCTCGCTTTCTGTCTCTCTGTCCCTCTCTGTCTGTCTGGCGAGCGCACGCGCCCTATAGCAAAAAACCTCTCAAAAAAAAAAAAAAAAAAAAAAAGAAAGCATAATTTTGTATGAGTCCTAATGAGCTGTTTAAGTGAAATGTTTAGAAGGCAGAACCATCTCTCCAAAAAGGCAGAACGAAACCTTCCTCCTCTGACAAGGGGGGATGATGGCTGCCAGGGGTGCATACAAGGGACGGAGGTGGACATGGGGAGCCGTGGGTGCTCAGCGTGCTGCCCAGATAACACGCACGCGAGGGAGGAGAGTCCACGCTCCGTGTGGAGCCAGGACAGGCAGCCATGGGGAGGTCACAGTAGTTGTGAACGTAATACAATTTTACTGTATCCGACCTGCAGGGGTCCAGGTAACGGAGGCTCTTGTGGCATTTTTGTCTCACAGAGATCGAGTGCATTCTAGATCTCATTTTCTCAATATTGGATGAATACGCTTTTCTTATCTAGTTTTTGGCTTTGAAATTTTTGTCAACTAACCAAGGAATATGGTGCAGTAAGAAATGCTTCCGAGTTATCTCGCTCCAGTCTGGGGAGAGCAGTTGGTCTCCCAGAGTGTAGGACATTCGTCAGTTTGGTTCTGGGTCACTAGTTGAGAAGTACTAGAAGGTGAAGTGTTTTCAACATGGAAACATTCCTAACAGGGAATTTCATTCTGTGGTCAATGATGAAATAGTATCATCAGCTCTTTCCAGTTTGAGCCTGTGGTATCCGGATGGCACCAGAGCATTGGCAACTCATGTTTATGTTTTACCTGGAGGCTGTTGGCTCCTTTTCTTCCTTCTTAGGTTCATTTGATTTTATGCAAGTAAATTTAGATAAAGGTAGTCAAATTACAAAGTTTCTTTTTCATATATCCCAGAGAGGTATATACAAGCACAGGGGTGTAGACATGGTATGAAGTACCCAGCGCAGTGTCTCAGTTTCTTATGAAAAGTGGTGGTTTCAGGGACCAGCAGATGGCAGAATAGTTACATTGCTGGACTCCCACATTGTTGACCACAGTTTGAATACTAGTCCCTGCAGCTTGAGACTTGTGCTGGGCATGTGTGCATGCATGCCCAAAATCCCAAGAGGAGAATGGAGGAGGAGAAGGGATTGTGGTGTGGCCATCCCTCTAGGGGGTGATTTCTCACTTTCTGACTCTCTGTCTCTCCAGCAAGCACATATACCCTATAGCAAAACTCTCTCTCTCTCTCTAAAAAAAAAAAAAAAAAAAAAAAAAAAAAAAGGTGGTTTCTGCCTTCCTGAGCAATTAAGAGCATGGATCCACGCCTGCAAGGCTGTCACTGCAGTGTCCTGTGTCCATAGTGGGCACTTGGCCGTATGTTTTTCTTAGAGTTTGTAGGAAACATGATTAGCTCCATTCGAAGTGTTATTACTACAAGATTCACCTTTTTCCAAGAGCTGCTTTGGTTGTTTTGGTATAGATGAAGTCATACATTGATGCTAGACCGACAGATGGACAGACAGAATCTATGCAGTCTTAGGTCTTGGTAGGAAAGAAAATTTGATATCACAGAGGCCAGGATCTTGTTCTATTGAAAAGATTAAAGGGCGTGAGGGCCCGTGCCTTGTTCTCAAGAAAACTCTGAACATGGTATTGACAGAGGAGGTTTTGTTCAGCACTCACAGAACTGCTTAGTGAGAAGTTCATTTAGGAGAGAGAGTAGCTCGAATTTGAGTGACTGAGATAAGAATCTCCAGAGACCTTGACAAGACTCTACCAATCTGCTCAGACAGTCACTGACACTCAAAGGGCACCCTCAGGAACTACAGCTACCGGGAACGTTCCGGGGATGACCGCGAGCCCCACCTTAAATGAAGGAATCCATGCAGACCCGTGCTGTTCTCATGCATTGGTGATGGCTGTGAGTCTGCGACTTCTCGAACTCTGTACTTGCTTTGCTTTTTCCATTGTGGCTCTGGCTGAAAGGCATGTTGCTCAGGAAAACAAAGAGAAGCATACTTCCCCTGAAATTGCATTTACTTAAAACTGGGTCCTTGGGGCCAATTTTCACCAAGATGGCGGAGACATTGCTCAGACAGAGGAACTGAGCACAAAGTGGGAAGATACCTGGGAGACCACGTGGAGAAATCTGCTTTATAGGGGGAGGGCTCACTGGGGCCATTCTGAGCAAAACCGACTTCACACTCATCAACCAGAAGGCAAGATGAATAGAAGGGTGGCTGGAGTCAGACAAGTCATGGTGACACACACACATACACACACACACACACACACACACAAACCGGGACCATCTAATGGGTAATTCGGACTCGATTCATCGGCTCCTCCTACAGCTCCAGGAACTGAACACCATGACCTCCACAGATAGGCTTGAGTACAAGACAGGGGAGAGGTCACAGGAGGCCACCCCTTGAACACGAAGAAATCAATCCTTTAATCCCTGGGGCTGAGAGAGGCTTCCGTGGGGTGGAAGGAATAGCAGCGGGTGCTCAGTGCACCAGCCACTGGGCATGGCTGTGATGTAGTATGGTATAATACACGTTTTTGTTGGCATAGTTACATTTTTATTTTTTTTGAGAGGTTTTTGCTACAGGGCGTGTGTGCTCGCCAGAAAGACAGGGAGAGACAGAGAGACAGAAAGCGAGGAATCACCGCCCAGGGGGGATGGCCACGCCGCAATCCCTTCTCTTCCACTCTCCTCTTGGGATCTTGGGCACGCACGCACACGTGCCTAGCGTGAGTTTAAGCACCGGGTCTGGGACTCGAACTGCAATGGACTACATGGGAGTCCAGCGACATAGCCATTACGCCAGTTGCTGGTCCCCATTTTTTTGCTATTAAATTTCTGCCAGTAAACCAAGGACAACCTTGCAGAGGGAAATGTGTCTCTCCCAGGCCAGGCCACACTGGATGGAGCAGGTCGTCTTTCCCTGAGACTGGCTTTTGCTTATCGAACTTAGGAAATTAAAAGTTGGAAAGCCAGTGGGAGAACCACCAAGAAAACAGACGGCATTCTTGGCTGGCAGAATGCATAAAACAGAGATACTCGGCACTTTCTGCTTATTTCACGTCCTGAGAGGTCCAGACGCCACCATCATAGTCACAGCCCATGGTTACCACACTTACCTGGCACCTCCTGGCTCTTGTCCTTCCTCATCCTGCTGACTGTTTTCTAGTTCTGAAGATAAATCCAGGCAGGGCATATCAGAATTAAACACTTCATCATGATATATTGTCAGTCCAAGGGCCAATTTGAACCCAGGGAAATAAGTGACCAAGTGTGAAAACAGGACATTCTGAGGAGAGTATCCAGGAGGTCTCAGGATGTCTTCTCCTAGGTGGCCAGGTGTCCTTTCCGGGCCAGTGGGTCCAGCGTCCCTGACTTGGTGGATCCAATCACAGTGTGCTCTGCCCTGGGTTCAGGAATGCTGAATGCCTCCTTTTAGAGGCTGAGGAGCTTGCTTACCCGCCTTCTCGATACCGTACTTCAGCTCTTACGGCCTCAGACATTCTGGCTGTTTGGGGTTAGATGCGGTTATGCACAAGACGAGCCTGATGGGTAGAATCTGTATGCCATCAGATAGAAAGAATCTTTGGTGCTACCTGGAGGAAAGGACTCTTGCCATCCGAGGTGATGCAGGGTGCCAGGGGCCATGGTGTGCTTGCAGGCAATGTTCCAGAGACATCTCAGATCATTTCTGCCTTAGCTCTCATAGGACTGTGTGGTGAGAATCAGCCAGGAGGTCAGGAACCATGGCAAAACACTCTGAAGATAGGGGCAAAAGCAACAACCTATATGGACAAATTGATCACCATTCAAAAATAAGAATTAGCAAGAACATTGCAGGAATATTGAGAAGAACCATCATAATAGAATAACTTCTGGGCCAGGAGGTGGTGCGCAGGTTAAGGCGACTGGATCTCACACGGCTGACAGTATGGTTTGAGTCCTGGACCCAGCAGCTTGAAAAAACACACCATGTGCAAGTGTGTATGTGCCCAAAATCCCAAGAGGAGAATGGAGTAGAAAGAATTTGGGCATGGTCTTCCTCTTAGGGGGTGCTTCCTTGCTTTCTCCCATTCTCTCTCTCTCATAAGCACATGTGCCCTATAGCAAAAAAAAAAAAAAAAAGTTAAAAAACAATACTAGCTACATTAGTACAAAAATTAAAATTCTTGGGAACCAGCAGTTAGCGTAATGGCTATGTCGCTGGACTCCCACGTAGTCGACCGCGGTTCACGTTCCGGACCCGGTGGCTTAGAACTCACGCCGGGCACGTGTGCGTACGTGCCCAAGATCCCGAGAGGAGAATGGAGGAGAAGGGATTGCGGCGTGACCATCCCCTCTGGGGGGGTGATTTCTCGCTTTCTGTCTCTATGTCTCTCTCTGTCTGTGTGGCGAGCGCACGCGCCCTATAGCAAAAAAACCTCTCTCAAAAAAAAAAAAAAAAAAAAAAAAAAAAAAGAAAAGAAAAAAAAAGAAAAAAAAATTAAAATTCTTCTGTATAAATACTGTATCATCAGAAAAGTTGTGATGTGTCTTTCTTTGCAAAAATGTGTCATGGCTTTTCCAACCACCCAATATACTAAGATACAAGATGTATGTGAAGAAAACTGTAAAACTGAGGACATATTCAAAGGAGATCTATGTATGTGGAGACATACGTCTCATGTGCATGGATAGGAAGATGTCAGTTCCTCCTGACTCTTACATATACAATGAAATTTCTGTCAATATCCCAGCAAGTTATTTTGTGGATATCTATGAAATAAGTCTAAAGTTACATGCAAAGTCAAAAGACACAACAAGGTATACAAAATATGAAACTCCTAAACAGGACACAAAAGACCAGGTGCTCTTGGGTTTGTACATGACTGTACATCACAGCAGAGCAATCCATCAAAGAGAGTATGAACAAGTTAGAATTCATTAAAATCAATCTCTGTTGGGGCCAGCAGGTGGCGAGGTGGTTATAGGGCTGGACTCCCACGTGGCCAACAGTGGTTTGTGTCCTGGACCTGGGGGCTTGTTTTCTCACTTTCCTGCTCTCTTTCTTTCTCTCTCTGGTGAGGGTATGTGCTCTGTAGAATATTAAAATAATAATAATTAAAAAATGAACAATTCTTTAAAATAGTAATAATAATAAAATTAAATAGTTGTTAAAAAAATAATCTCTGTGAAAGGCCCTGTCAAAATAAGTATAAGATAAGTCACACATTGTGAAAACATCTTTGTGAAACATACTGCTAGTAACTGACAAAAACAGGGTTCTCTGGGATTCGTGGGTAAGGCAGTAGACAGGAGTAGGTGAGTCAGAGGCCGTGAGACCCTTGCCTATGACACTGTCATAGAGGGTGGACGTCGTTAGAGATTCGTGCAACCAACAGAATGTGGAGCGCAGAGAGTCCGTTCTGATGAAAACTGTGGTTCTTGGTTAACACTACTTTATTAAAATCGGAAGATTAATTGTAAGAAATCAGATCTCGCTACTGTAAGAGGAGAAATTCTTTCTGTGAGTGTGTTTCCTACAAACAGAAACATTCCCACCAACTGGTGCTCCCAAAACAGACTCCAGAGACTGAGAACCTTTATCTTTTTCAAGTGCATTCTTGAATATTCCGCCCCTACGTGTGACAACTACAGCCACCACCGTAGCTATGTTTTTTACCGAGGAGGAGATGGAAATGCAGGAAGGGTTGACATCTCACCCGCAGTAAAGACAGTACCCAGCCTGGAGCACAGACACTTTCATCCTTAGTTCAAGGCCATTTTGATTTTTAACTAGCTGCATCTTGCCACATGCTGCTCCTCTTCTGTAACAGTGGGTGGGTGCTGTCCCCTCACCAAAGTCGTACTCTATTACGAAGGGAAAACAAAGCTGGAGTGCGGTGACCTCCACCCCGCGCATTTCTCATTTGTGGTTCCACCTGGCCAGTCATGATCGTGTCATGGCACTAAGTGTAATGTGGAAATCAGAGCAGATGGATTAAACAAACAAACAAACACTGAAAAGCTACCTTTTGAGTGACTCTCTGGTGATCCAGGGCCTTGGGAGTGGTTTGGGGGACTCAGGGCCTGTGGCCACCTCCCCCGGGGCTGAGCTTGTAGACCAGGCACTCTCTGGCCCTTGGTCAGGTGCTCTCAGAAGCCCTGCCCCTGGGCTTGCCATACTTTCCATGGTTGAAGAGGTTCTTGAGATGCTGGACAGATAGTAAGGAGCTATGTCTCCTTTCCTGTAACCGTTCCCTTAACAGGGGCAGCCCTTGGCCTTGGTACTAATTACATTGCTGCATTCCCTAAAGTGGGATAGAGAGAAGATTTAAGACTGCAAAGAGTTAAACAGAAGATTGGGATTTCACAGAAATTTCTGTGAGATTTCTCCAAACTTCCTTGTAAGTCAAATTCTGGCACTTGTTTGGGATTAACCGTGGCAACAGAATTTAAATTGAAGGCCTCTTCTGTTCCAGAAGCTGATTCTGCAAGATTCCTGCACATTCCTTCCAACTTCTCCTTCTGTAATCAGGTCAAGGTGTCTTTCTTACTCTGCTTCGTAAAGATGCACCTTCAGTTTCTCATTTCGATCCCAGACAATTTACGTATAAACCATCCAGTGCAGTATATGCTGACAGACACAAAGGCACACACAGAAAGGAGGCCGGGGACAGCTGGGGTTAGTGACAAAAGTGCAAGAAAAGGATGGCAGGATAGAGTCTGAAGACAACATTGTTTCAGTGTAAGAAAGGTCAGAGGCACGTCAGGATGCAATTGTGATTAAGAGTAAATTAAGGGACCAGAGATGGCATAGTGGTTATGTCACTGGGCTCCCACATGGGCGATGGTGGTTCAAGTCCTGGACCAAGTGGCTTGAAACTTATGCCGGGCACGTGTGCATGTGTGCCTAAGATCCCAGGAGAAGAATGGAGAAGAAGGGATTGTAGCATGGCCATCATGCTGGGGTGGGGATGGGATTTCTTACTTTCCCTCTCACTGTCTCTGTCTTTCTCTCTCTCTCTGGCGAGTGCACATGCTCTAAGGCAAAAACTCTTAAAAAAAAAAAAAAAGAGTAAATTAAGCCAGCAGGTGGCATGGTGGTTAAGGTGCTGGACTCCCACACAGATGACCAAGGTTTGAGTCCCAGACCAGTGGCTAGAAAATCATGCCAGGCCCATATGTGTGCATGCCCAAAATCTCAGGAGGAGAATGGAGAAGAAAAGATTGCAGCCTGACCATCCCGCCTGGGGTGGTGGTAGTGATTTTTCTGTCTCCCTCCCCGGTGGGTGCATGTTCCCTATGGCAAAAACCTTAAAAGATATATCTATGAATATAGATGCAAAAGTTCTCAACAATATACTAGCAAATTGTATCCAACAGCATATAAAAAGATTATACATCACAACCAGGTAGGCTTTATTCCAGAGATGCCAGGTCTGTTTGCATATGTATTTATTATGGAGTTTGTATTTTTATTTTGTATAAAAGACTTCTATAATTTATGACATATATAGGATTATAATGTATATATATAAAAAAAATCATACTGGTACTGGCGAGTGGGGGTTAGTAATTTCGGTGCAGTTAATTAGCCGACCCTATCTCAGGAATGTTTTTATCTGGGGAATATTGTAGATTAAATCAAGCATATTGATTTTTTTGGTGACAAATGGAGTAGATTGTTTTATTATGCTCACCAGTCTCTGAGATGTCTTTTTGACAAGAGAAATGGGTACGGTAAAGCAAAGTCTTAGCGACACTTTGGTCCTGTCGGGTGATGTGAATGTATAGTTCATAGGATAGAGTGGCTGTATTTACAAAGAAGGTTCAGATTAGAAGCACTCTAATGAAATCTTTTACTTACAAAAGAAACAAAAACAGTAGTAGAGTTTGTTTTTTTATTGTTACAACTCCAGCCAACTGGGGCAATTTTGGCCAGTCTTCTGGCTAGGACAGGGGCTAGGGCTACAGCAAATAAACAATGACAAAAAAAATGACAGTTTTTTTTTTTTTTTTTTGAGACGTTTTTGCTATAGGGCATGTGTGCTTGCTAGAAAAACAGAGAGAGACAGAAAGACAGGAAGAGAGAAATCACCCTCCAGGGGGAATGGCCACACTGCAATCCCTTCTCCTCTCGGGATCTTGGGCACGCATGCACATGCGCCCGGTGTGAGTTTAAACCACCAGGTCTGGGACTCGAACTGTGATCGACTACATGGGAGTCCAGCAACATAGCCATTATGCCAAATGCTGGTCCCCAACAGTGTATTTTAATTACAAAACAATGACAAAGACAAAGAAATGTAGGTTACAGATACACTTTGCTAGATGGTTCATTTTTAAGCTTTCCCATGTGCAGATTAGTCGGTTTCGGAGTGACTAAAGCAGGGCTGTGGTCTTTTTAGGTCTCTGGAGTCGTGGCTTATTTTTTCTAGGTGGTCAACTTGTATGGTGTTTTGGGGTCGGAAGTGTAATTTTAGGCTCAAGAAACTGGCTTTACTCTGTTGTGGTGAATCGAGGGGACTACTTTGGCTACTTTTATGTCTGGGCTAAGTAAGAGAGTCTAGGGATGAGGAAATGTTAGTTAAATACAGTCTCGAGAGTCATGGTGGAACTATTTGGTAAAGGTTGTATTATAAAAAATAAAAATACAAACTCAATAATAAACACATAAGTAAACAGACCTGGCCCCAATCTGCATGTTAGAATAACCATTAAGCCTACTGTCCTTCCTAAGACTATGTAAATTCTAAACACTTGTTTAATCTATCATGCCTAACTCCTCTAGTTATAAAGTCTGTCCTCAACCTCGTTAAAGCCACAGTTAAAAAAGACAGCCACAAATTTCATAATAATGTTATAAAAATACAGACCCCCTAAACTAAAATAATACTCTCTAGCCCTAGTAGAGTTCAAACATCAACAAACAATGTAATAAAAAGGCCTTCAAGACAGAAAAATGAAACATACTTAAAATTTAAATACATATGTACAGCCTGTAATGACCTTGTAGCCCTGTCCCCGAAACAACAACTCTTAGTAATCTTATAGCCCCAATAACAACCTAACAATTCTATAACTTCATATGCATCTGCACATCTAACAACCCAGTAAACCAGTATGTACTTACATAATTCTATAAGTCTTTTAACCAATCAAAAGTATATAAAATAGATATAACCATATATAAAACAAAAACAAAACAAAACAAATATAACCCCTTCCAAAAAAAATTGGGACTCAGTCTTTAAATATAAATCTGCTAAGCCAGCGCTAACACACAAATAAATCACTGTTTTCCTACAAAAGCCTCAGTGTCTTTAGTGAGAGAGCTCACTAAATACCCCACTACAGCATGTCGTCATCACATCTTCCCTCTACTATCTCTTTCACTTCTCCTTGGATCTCCACAATCCCAGAAAAGCTTCCCCAAAGACTGAGACACTCACTCTCTTACTCACTTGCCATGGATTTCTGATCACAAATCCCGCTCCAAGCAAGATTTTGCAGAAAGGGAAAAGGTCCATGATCTTTGTTTTATTCTCTCTCTCCTCCACCAGGCGATTTCTCTCTGGTGCCTAACGGGTCACATTACCCACAAGAGCTGCTTTCTCTCATTCTTCTTTGGTTCCTTATGTTTCAATTGCAACACGCCATCATAGAGGTTAGAACATCACGCTCCACTATCCTTCCTAATATTTGTTCAAAAGCACAAACGTGCATGCATGCATACAACACACACACACATTGCAAAAATTGTCTGAGTCAAAATGGAGTCACTTGTGTCAAACTCTGACTGGATTTGGGAAGGTCTTGAAAAGAGGGTTTTCATGCATAATATCCTGTTAACACTTCGCATCACCAAGAGATCTGCCAAAACCACAACCTTGCAGAAAAGGAAATTCTTCAAGGACATCTTCTGAGCAACTGTCTGTCCAGTGGTGGCCTGGGGCTTCCCTTGTTATTGAGACTTGTAGCCAAGGATAATAATTTCAAAACTACTTATGTAACGCTTCTCATTTTTCTATGAAAGATCTTTGTCTCCTTTACCTCACTGAGTGTGGCATACCTGGCTTGGACTGCAGTATTTCATTTCTAAGTAAGGTCTTTATCACTTGGCAATCTGTCATGTCTGTTATTTAGGTCGGCAATGTTCATGTGCATGCACACGGTGTCTGTACATAAATTCATGTCATGTTGTAGCCTTTATTTATGTTCTTGAGCTCAGGTGCCAGCAAGCAGCGGTCATGCCAGTGTCCTGAAGCAGAAGCTCACCTGAACATACTGTTGCTCCTCTGCTGGAGACGAGCATGCAGCTCCCCGGTCTTTCACTTCGGGTGCGGCGGCAATCACATCTGTGCTGCTTACACGCATTTATTGTTCTTTTTCATTGCCAAGAGTGTATGAATGAGAGAGAGAGAAAGAGAGGGGGCAAAGCACCCCTCAATGGGGCATGGTCAATCTCCTCTCCTTCTTTCCTTCTATTTCTCCATTCAGTCAGGTTTTGGTGCATGCATGTACATATGTGTGGCATGTTTCTCAAGCCACTCGGACAGGGATTCGAACCATGATCAGCTCCCTAAGCATAGCACTTAACTGGGGTGTCACAGGGCCAGCCCTAGGAGTGTTTGTTCCTAACTGCTCTCTGTGTAATGCCTTCAGCTTATCTTTCTGCTTTTTCTTCCTTCTTCCTTTGTTCTCTGATACATGGTGGAAATTCTGCCTGGTCCTACCCATGTTTTACGTGAACTACCGCCCGCCCAGCCCTTCTATCTCAGCTGCTCTTGGTACCCCACGTTCTGCTGGGCTCCCCTGCTGTCCTGGTGCTCCCTCTCACAGACACGGAAAAGACCCGCTGGCCTCCTTGTGGAAAAGTAATCTTTTTTTTTTAGAGAGGTTTTTGCTATAGGGTGCGTGTGCTTGCCAGAAAGACAGAGAGAGACATAGAAACAGAAAGTGAGAAATCACCCCCGAGGGGGGATGGCCACGCTGCAATCTCTTCTCCTCCATTCTCCTCTCGGGATCTTGGGCACACACACACGCGCCTGGCGTGAGTTTAAGCCACCAGATCCAGGACCCGAACTCCCCATGGGAGTTCAGCGACATAGCCATTACGCTAACTGCTGGTCCCTGAAAAGTAATTTTTAAGCTACCAAACTCATGTATTATGCCTGAAATCCTATTCTTTCCTGTTTCTTTGCCCTCTCATCTCTGCTTCCTCGGCCCTTTCAGGCACAACTGTTCCCATAAATCACTTGCACATGGAAACTTCTCTTAAAAGATGTCTAAGTAGCAGCATCTGGATGTGCTTCAATTCCATAGACCATGTCCCTTTCCAACATAATTTGCTATTTCCTTCCTTCTGAGGCAAACCCTAAAACAGCCCAAAACTCTTCTCACACCCTACACACCCAGAAAATAGAGGGGCAGCTGCCTGAGAAGAAATGACATCACAGAGTCTGTCATGAGAGCTGAGATCTAGTGATTTCAGAGATAAGAGCAATGAAGATGTTCTGCTGAGAATCTACCCTGGTAGAGCCCCTGGATCCTTCTCTTTGTCTCTTGCCATCTCTTTCTGTCTCTCTCTTTTCATTTAAAAGTTTTTCTTTTTAAAAACTATTTTTAAGGTAAAGTTTTTTCTTGGCTCTGAAATCCCCCTTTATGTTGGTAATAAACCTCCCCCTTTCCTCCTCCCATCTCGGCAAGCAGAAAGAGCAGGCCAGAAGAAGACTGAGTCCGCCATGAGAGCTGAGATCTAGTGATTTTGCATGGTGCGCTTGCATGCTGTGCAATTTTCACTTTTTGATTTTTAAAATTAACAAATAAATAATCTTTTTGTTTGTTTGCCTTTTCCATTTTTCTCTTTTTTGTCTTTCTCTACTTCTCTGTTTTCTTATTCTTTTTTTTTTCCTCATCACTTTGCTGCTCAGCCTCTACCCACTGAGTGTCTAGAAAGTCTAAGGGAAAAGTTGCCAAAACTGAATACTGTTTGGGTCCTCATATTCCTCAACTCCCACTGAAACTGTGACACAAAGGGAGAGAAATGCAACACCAAAGAGTTTGCAGACCACATTCTCCTGTGCATCTCTGATGCCTCAGATTGAGCTAGAAATTAGGAAGAGATGAATAACTCATCAGAAATCACCACAGGGGTACAAGAAATATGTGAAACCAAGAAAATACCTCACCTCCATGGGAAAAGAATAACTCCTCTTCATCCACAGACAGTACAACTGAACTCATGGAAATGTCTAATAAAGAATTTAGAGTATTCATACTGACAAAACTAACAGAGATGGAAGAGAAGAGAGACAATGCACCAGAAGAAAAAATCCAACGAGTTCCAGGAGGTGAGAAAGTTCTTGCAAGAGCTGAAAGAGGAAATACTCACCAAAAAAATAATCAAATGGAACTGTTGGAGATGAAGGCTATAATACAGGAAGTCAAAACCTCCTTTGAAAGTATTAAAAGCAGACTAGATCTCACAGAAAACTGAATCTCATATGTAGAAGACAGAATTGCTGGACTAGTAAAATCCTCCACAAAGACTGAGACAATAGCAAAAAAAAACAAAAACAAAAAAACAAACAAAAAAAAAACAAACAAACAAACAAAAAAAAACCAAAAATGAGAATAACATATGAGAAATACTAGAAACGATTAAATGTCCAAACAACTGGATAATCAGTATCCCAGAAGGGGAGGAGACTAATACAGGCATTGAAAATTTACTCGATGAAATACTGGAAGAAAATTTCCCAAACCTAGAGAGGCATTCAAAGATCCAGTCCCAAGAAATACAAAGGACCTCAAATAGGATTAACCCAAGAAGATCTTCTCCAGGACACATTATAAACAGAATGACCAAAACTACAGACAAAGACAAGATACTCAGGCTGGCAAGAGAGAAACAGCAAGTTACCTACAAAGGCTATCCCATCAGGCTAACAGCAGATCTCTCATCAGAAACAACGCGAGCAAGGAAGGAATGGGAAATATATTCAAAGTGTTGAGTGACAAACAATTTCAACCAAGAATACCCAACTAGATTATCCTTCATATCGGCAGAAAAGACAAGAGCATTCTCAGATAAACAAAACCTGAAAGAATTTACCAACACCAGACCAGATCTCCAAGAAGTTCTCAAGGGAGTCTGTACCAGGAAAATTAAATACAGACACACAGAGATAAGAGTTCTAAAACAACTAAGAAAATGGCCAGCTTAATGGTAGGGACAAGTCCAGAGTTGAACGTTATCTTCCAGAATTTAAACGGAAAGATAGGACCACAACAGAAGATAAAGTACATGAGTTTGAACTGGTGAAATAGAATTTTATGACTTTTGACTAAAACATTACTGACCTTCTATGCTTTGCTTTCCAGTGTTAAGGAGTTTTCTCTTGAGTTGTGGACAGGTCCATGTATCTACTATTTGAACAGAATCCTAACCTGTTTCCTGGCTTTAAGTATTAAGCAAAGTTCTCTTCATATTTAAAAAAAATTTATTATTAAAGCTAATACTGCCTTTCTTGAAATAAAAAAAAATGTGTTTAAAAAATATTATTTAGGGGACCAGCAGTTAGCATAATGGCTGTTGCTGGACTCCCACGTAGTCGACTGTGGTTCCAGTCTTGGACCCAGTGGCTTAAACTCACGCCGGGCGCGTGTGCGTGCGTGCCCAAGATCCAAGAGGAGAAGGGATTGTGGTGTGACCATCCCCCCTGGGGGGTGATTTCTCGCTTTCTGTCTCTCTGTCTCTCTCTGTCTTTCTCACGAGCACACATGCCCTATAGCAAAAAAACCCAAACAAACAAACAACAACAACAAAAAAAACCTCTCCAAAAAAATATTATTTAGTAACCACAGTAAGCTATATAGCCTCATTTATGTGCTATTTTGGAGTACATTAATTCTACCCACAGAGTTTCATGCCTAAATCAACTTTTGTTCACAGATATATTATCAGCTGAACTTACTATTGAGAGTATTTAGATTAATTAAGATATTTTGTGAAGCAATACAATGTGGGAAGGAATAACGGAATGGAAAGCAACTGCAAATACCAGAGAGAGTGGGAGGAGGATGGGAAATGGCAGAGGGTGAGAAATAGGGGGATAAATATATATATACACAAGAAACAAGAAATGAAAAATTATTTGTTGGTGATAACATGTATGATTAAGCCACTTTACAGTGTATTCTGGCTGGAAAATCGCATTTTGTATGCTGTGGTGATGTTCAGTGAAAGTATGTAAAATAAATAAATTAATAAAAATATATATTATTTTAAAAACTCATTTAAAAATTTAAAAAAAGAAATGCCATCACTCACCCTCTCTTTTTTTTTTAATTTTAGAGGTTTTTGCTATAGGGCATGTGTGCTCACCAGAAAGACAGAGAGAGACAGAGAGACAGAAAGTGAGAAATCACCCCCCAGGGGGGATGGCCACACCGCAATCTCTTCTCCTCCATTCTCCTCTCAGGATTTTGGGCATGCACGCACACTCGCCCGGCATGAGTTTAAGCCACTGGCTCCGAGACTCGAACCTCGGTCGACTACATGGGAGTCCAGTGACATAGCCATTGTGCCAACTGCTGGTCCCGACTCATCCTTTCTTATTGAGGAGCTGGTGGAATTGGTGCCCTGCTTTCATATGAGGCTCCTCTCCAGACACCACCTTAAAAATACAACTCTTAGAAAAGAGACATGGGCCAGCTTCATAGTCTAGGGGTTTAGGGAGCCAGATCCCATGTGGCTGACTTAGGTTCAAATCCCAGGCTTGAACAGCATGCTGTGTATGTGCCCCAAATCCTCACAGAATGTGCCCCGCGTGCCATGGTCGGGGCTCTGACCCCGCGTGCCGTGGCCGGGGTATGCCCTGCGTGCCGTGGCCGGGGCTCTGACCCCGCGTGCCGTGGCCGGGGTCTGCCCCGCGTGCCGTGGCCGGGTCTGCCCCGCATGCCGTGGCCGGGGCTCTGTCCCGCGTGCCGTGGCCGGGGCTCTGACCCCGTGTGCCGTGGCCGGGGTCTGCCCCGCGTGCCGTGGCCGGGGTCTGCCCCCACGTGCCGTGGCCGGGGCTCTGCTCCGTGTGCCCTATCCGGAGGTCCGGCCCGACCGGGGCTCTGACCCCGCGTGCCGTGGCCGGGGCTCTGACCCCGCGTGCCGTGGCCGGGGGTCTGCCCCGCGTGCCGTGGCCGGAGCTCTGTCCCACGTGCCGTGGCCAGGGTCTGCCCCGCGTGCCGTGGCCGGGGGTCTGCCCCGCGTGCCGTGGCCGGGGCTCTGCCCCGTGTGCCGTGGTCGGGGCTCTGACCCCGCGTGCCGTGGCCGGGGTCTGCCCCGCGTGCCGTGGCCGGGGCTCTGACCCGCGTGCCGTGGCCGGGGCTCTGACCCCGTGTGCCGTGGCCAGGGTCTGCCCCGCGTGCCGTGGCCGGGGTCTGCCCCCACGTGCCGTGGCCGGGGCTCTGCTCCGTGTGCCCTATCCGGAGGTCCGGCCCGACCGGGGCTCTGACCCCGCGTGCCGTGGCCGGGGTCTCCCCCGCGTGCCGTGGCCGGGGCTCTGCCCCGCGGGTCGTGGCAGGGGTCTGTCCTGCGTGCCGCATCAGCTGATGGCCGTCTCTGCTTTCCTGAGCCGCGTTCCTAAAACTATGTTCCATGGAGATTCACCTACATTTGCGGGGCTGCACGAGACCCACCCTTGGTCCAGCCCTGAGTGGAGTCTACGTTCCCTATTGTTGGGAACTTTATGATCTGATAATTGGAAAAAAAATCACGTTTATCATTAAAAATAATTAGAATAATAATAATAATGATTGGGGGAAACATGGGAAAGATATTGAATGTTGAAGCAGGGAGATTAATGTCTCTGTACTGACTGACATGCATGGCATTCCCTTTTGAAAAAGCAATGTAATACACTGTAAAGTTATATGTAATTCAATGTAATAAAAAAAAGATAAAAAAAAAACAAACAACAACAACAAAAAAACAAAAACAAACCAAAACTTAGAGATTTAGAAACTAGGATAGAGAAGAAAGAGTATAGTTGGATGACCTGAATTTCTGTTAAACACTACTGACTGTAGCTACTGAAAGGACAAAGAACTCTAGATTTCAATGGGAAAAATAGAAGATTAGCTATATGAAGTAATATTACAAGTGACCTTAATTCAAATGAATATGAATTAGTGGCATTGTACTAATTCTTATTTGAAATAACAGTTATATAAAATTACTCATTTATTTAGACTTCGTTTATGCTGTGCTATTCCAAATATTCCAACTATGTTGGAAAAGAAAGTGATTTAGAGAAATTCTGATCGATTGAAGATTTATGACTAGTATTCTGGGTGTTTTGAAGTAGAATACATTAATAAAATTTATTCTTGAAAAGAAAAAAAAAAAAAGTGGAGGAGAAGGGACTGCAGTGTGATCACACCCCATTAGGGGATTCTTTATCTTTCTCTCTTTCTCATACGTTCATGCTCCCTCTGGCAATTTAAAAGGAAATAACAAGGATGTGAAGAAAAAATGGAAACCTCATTCTCTCAGTATCTTTCTTTCATGACAGAGAAAGACAGAAAGCAAAAAAGACAAGTGTGCTAAACAGGGTCTCAGGCTATGACCCCGTCCCGGTATTCCCAGCCTGTCAGGATTACAGGGCACCTGAACCCAGCATGTACAAGGTGACTCAGAAATAGAATCTGATCTTCTATGTGGCTTCCAGCATTGCCGAGCTTTGCACTTCCACTGTGCAATCGTTCTGAATTCTAGAATATGTTCTTATAATGGTCTTGTAAGAACTCAGAACAAAATATAGAAGAGGACAAACTATGGAAGAGGACAAAAAATAAAGATAAACCCAAAAGGTGCATGAAGGAAGCTCCGCCATGAGCAACCAGATTGCACAAGAAAGAGCTGTCATGACAAACCTCAGGATTTCCACTCATGTGGAGGAAGGAGATGGGAGCTGCGCCCGGCAGTTTCCTGGGTGGCAAGGGCAGTGCCCTGTCCCGGGAGGAGGCCACACAGAGCCTACCAAGTCCTCAACACTGTGGCCAAAACCCCCAGAGTCAAAATGGATAGAACAGACTTTGCTGCAAGATCTAGAGAAATGAGTTTTAAATCACTATCCATGCACTTGGATAAAGCTGCCATCTTCGTATTGAACAGTTGCCTGAGGAAGTGTGGCATTTCCTTTGAACATGGGCACCTGAGACTCCTGTGACTTTGTGGCTAACAGAAACCCCGGTGTGATGGTATCACTACGGTGGCTGTAGAAATGTCTATCTGACTCTTGGACCCAGGGTCTTCTGAAGCAGGTGCAGTAGCTAAAGCAGAAGAATTCAGGTACCATTGGTTGGTGTAAGGGAGAACGGGCGTGGAGGGTCAGGTCTGTGTTTTTGTTGGGTATTCACAAGTTCTTCCACGTGTAAACTGGACAGTTCATAATCCAAGACTTGGTACGACAGAATTTTAACTAATGCCAATCCCTTTAAAATGAGTTTGTGCTGCATATTCTCTCTTAAATAGATTCTCTTTTTTAAACTTGAAGAGCAGTACTTTATTAAGTGAAAATATAGTAACACATAAGTCATATTTCTAAATGAATAATAAGCAAATACTCTCCAGAGTTATAAATTAAAATATGCTTTAAAATAGCATTATAGGCAGCGAAGTGGGAAAGCTCAAGGTGGCGTGCTGTGGGAGCCCCAACCCCATGAGCTTCCTCTCATTAAAAAAGGAAGACATCTTTTCCCTTTCACTATATTGCTCTCAGAAACAACCAGGACTCAGAGTGGAAGTTAGTGGGAGATATCGTGGAATGATTTTGCAACAGAATCGAGCTGTCAGGCTCTGAGGATGGAAGGAACAGCTAGCAGTTGCCACTGTGTTGACACGGTTCTGACCCTGATCCCCAGAAATTTCACAAGATGTCATAGACATGTGTCCCGACCCGGTTCGGGCGCCACATGTCCCGACCCGGGGGGAACAGTCGAACAGGTTTCCTGAGGGAAGAAGTGAGAGCCGGAACAAGCGGCACAGTGTCACAGCTCGGAGACGACACAGTGTCGTCTGTTTATTGTGGGCAGCACGGTACAGCACGGAGACGATGCACTGTTACAACTCTTTAGGGTCGCGTCGTCTGTTGTGAGCAGCACGGAGACGACGCGGTGTCACAACTCTTCAGGGTCGTCTGGAGACGATGTAGTGTTACAACTCTTCAGGGTCGTCTGGAGACTGTGCGGTGTTTCAGCTCTGCAGGCTCTCCAGGGTCGTCTGGAGACTGCGGTGTTTCAGCTCTGCAGGCTCTCCAGGGTCGTCGTCTTCCTGGTCTTCTGTGTTGTCTTCGTTGTCTTCCTGGTCGTCTGTGTCGTCTTCGTTGTCTTCCTGGTCGTCTGTATCATCTTCGTTGTCTTCCTGGTCGTCTGGCTATTGTGGGCCAGGCATGGTGGTTATATACACATTGGTGGATTGCAAAGGTGGGTTATGATTGGTTGCAAATGGTGGGCCGTGATTGGTTGTAAACGGTGGGCCATGATTGGTTGTAAATGGTGGGTTATGACTGGTTGCTTTTGGACCAATCATGAGGTGCCAGATATGCAAATCTGAGGGATTCTAGTGGCCAATCATGGCAATTGTTTGCTCTCTGAGAAACCTCGGCAGACTCGCTGGTGCGCAGCCTCCCACATATCCCCCTTCTCTATTTTGAGAGATGAGGTAAAGGCCTGGGGGAATCGTGCCTGTCTTAGGTTGGAGTTGTTTATAGAACCATAAGTCCATTCTTACCCGTCATTGGAGAGTCCCATAGCTATTATGGGCCTCCTGTCTTAGGTGGAAGGACTGAACAGTTATTTGGTTTATCAGACTCTCTTACCCATCTTTGGCTAACCGATTCAGCACCTCAGGCGAGACCAGTATAGGGGTGTTGGTCTTCCATAAGTGAGTCAATTTGTTGTTTGAGGAATGACATGTGCCTATTAAATATAACAGGTTTCAGTGAGCAAACAATCAAAAAACCAATAAATGGGCCAAGGAGGGGGAGCGGGAAAGGGAGGAGACCGTTCCAGGCAGACCGTCGGTGAGTTGTTTTCTACGTTGTTGGAGAGATTGTTGGAGTTGATGTATGTTGTCACGAACGATGCCGGACTTGTTGGCGTAAAAGCAGCGTTCCTGTAAAGCAAGACAGAGACCTCCCTGTTCTGCCAGGAGGAGATTTAAACCTCGTCTATTTTGAAGAACCACCTCAGCCAGGGAATCTAGTTGGTCTGAGATAAGACCCTCAGTGACTTGGCGTAATAACCCAAGCCAGTGGAGCCAGCAGCTGTAGCTGCGGTTAGGGGAACATAAAGGCTGAGAGTTTTGAGATTTAAGAAGGATAGCTCGGGCTAATGTTTGCCAATCACACGGTGTGAGCCAGCCCTCAGTGATAGCTTCAACTATAGCTAAGGTATATGGAGCAGTAGCTCCGTATTGGGCAACTGCCGCCTTAATCTCTTTTACCATAAACCTACTGTGACGGCGCTAAACCTGTCCTTGGGGATCTATAGTTTCCATAACAGGGAATGTCTCAAAGTCTGTCACATGTGATCCCTGAACTAGTTTTGTTTCTTTGTCTGTATTGGTTTTTAGTTTCTCTAATTGTGATATAAAAAGTATCTGCATGGATAATATTAAACCCACAATGTAGAAAATGCTATATGCTATGTAGACTCTTTTGCTATATCTCTGCATCAGTAACAACATAAACACATGCAGTGGAATAAGGTTGATGATAAACACATAACCACCCAAGCAGAGACCATATAGAAATATGATAAACAGCAGCACATTGTCCAAAAAACTGACTCAGTTTTTGACTTGTCTTTCTTTGGCTCTTGTAGAGACTTAAGGTTGTTTTTATTTTTTAGTTTTTTGTATTTTTTGAGTTTTGTCTCACCTTCAGGGCTTTTAACTTCTTCCTCACTATCTAGGGAAATAAGATCCTCTCCCTGTTCTTTTTCAATTTTAGAATCCATGGTTAGATCTGAGGCAGCTATAGCCTCCTCCTGGGGTTGATCATTTTGCATGATCTGCTCTCCCTTAGTGACCATAGCGACAATTTTTGGTTCACTGGTGTGGAGCCTGAGAATTTCGTCTATTAAGTTCCAGTACAAAAAAGTAGTCACGGGGACTTTTTCTGGGCCGAATGTGGTATAATAATCTTTTAAAGCGTCCCGTACTCTTTTCCACATTTTCTCATCTATGGTTCCTTCTTGAGGGAACCATGGACAAACTTCTTTTAAGAAATCAAAAAAGGAGAGCAACTGCTTAATCTTAATCTTAACTCCCCATGTCTTGAGGGCTTCTTTCAAGCCCTGAACAAATAATTTCTGCTGACTAAGCTTTTGTTCGTGCTGACTAAGCTCTTGTTCGTGCTGACTAAGCTCTTGTTCATGCTGACTAAGCTCTTGTTCGTGCTGGCTAAGCTCTTGTCCCACTATTACCCTTATTACTTGTCCCATTATTACCTTTATTACTTATAAGTAAGCAATCTTTGTTACTCACGGGGACGATTCTCTGCCGTTCCCTCTCAGATGATTCTCTGCCGTCCTATCTCGGGACGATTCTCTGCCGTCCTATCTCGGGACGATTCTCTGCCGTCCTATCTCGGGACGATTCTCTGCCATCCTCTCCTCAGACGATTCTCTGCCGTCCTATCTCGGGACGATTCTCTGCCGTCCCCTCCTCGGGTGCTCTTCACTGGATCCTTCGTACTGAGGTCCCTGTTCGGGCGCCACTTGTCCCAACCTGGTTCGGGCGCCATGTGTCCCGACCCGGGGGGAACAGTCGAACAGGTTTCCTGAGGGAAGGAGTGAGAGCCGGAACAAGCGGCACAGTGTCACAGCTCAGAGACGACACAGTGTCGTCTGTTTATTGTGGGCAGCACGGTACAGCACGGAGACGACGCAGTGTTACAACTCTTTAGGGTCGCGTCGTCTGTTGTGAGCAGCACGGAGACGACGCGGTGTCACAACTCTTTAGGCTCGTCTGGAGACGATGTAGTGTTACAGCTCTTCAAGGTCGTCTGGAGACTGTGCGGTGTTTCAGCTCTGCAGGCTCTCCAGGGTCATCTGGAGACTGTGCGGTGTTTCAGCTCTGCAGGCTCTCCAGGGTCATCGTCTTCCTGGTCTCCTGTGTTGTCTTCGTTGTCTTCCTGGTCGTCTGGCTATTGTGGGCCAGGCATGGTGGTTATATACACATTGGTGGATCACAAAGGTGGGTTATGATTGGTTGCAAATGGTGGGCCGTGATTGGTTGTAAATGGTGGGCTGTGATTGGTTGTAAACGGTGGGTTATGATTGGTTGCTTTTGGACCAATCATGAGGTGCCAGATATGCAAATCTGAGGGATTCTAGTGGCCAATCATGGCAATTGTTTGCTCTCTGAGAAACCTCGGCAGACTCGCTTGTGGGCAGCCTCCCACAGACATGAAAACTGTTATAACTGGAAATAACAAGGGAAATGGAACCTCATTGCTTTAGAAGCTGTGCTAGGATTGTTGGGCTGCTTTAGTAAGAAACCTCAAGCCCAGAGCTGAAAACTGAATGCACAGCCATATTGGAAAGTCTTGCTATGGGGATTGAAAACAATGCCTGGGGCCACGGCTGAGACCCCACCTGGCCCCGCCTCTCCAGGAACAGCCTTTGGCACAGAGGGACAGGGCAACAGGGCCTGTGCTCACGAGCGGTGACACTGCCTGAAACGCACGCTAGGCTCGCCTTCCATGCCCACTCGGGGTCTGCAGCGACTACACTCAAGATGCCCTCTGCCACCAGCCTCAGCAGAAGTGACAGTGAGTCGCTGGGACTGCCACCACCATTTTTGGGGTCCTGGGCCAGGGAGGATAAACACTATGCAAAACACAGAAAACCTGAGAGTCCAGAGGTGAGTGGGAGAGGGCTTGAGCCACGGTTCCCAGCACTTAGGCCCTGTAGTCACAGGCAGCCTGGCGTCCGGCAAGGTGGCTCACTTGAATGGTCTCTGGATTCACACTTTTCTTAGAATTAAGCTATTTGTTTAGAAGACGGTTTCCTCTTTTGTTAAGGTTTTGCAAAAAAGTCAGTTTTCTCTTTCCTCTTGCATTCTCATGGTTATTCAAGGTTTAAGCAATGTTTTTCTTATATTGCCTTGAAAACCGATAGACAAAATTATTTCACTTTAGGGAAAAGGGTGTACGGATTAATTTATCACAAGTCATGCCTGAAGACTTTATAGTAAGAATGAGAGGTAGGTAACACAGATATACAGGAAATATTTTATAATTCAATTATCCTTGGGAAAAAGCCAACTCCTACTACGAGTGAAAAAGAAATCTCTGCTCATTCAATTCTTTATTATCTTTCCAATATTCCAGTAACAAAATAAAAAAGCCTTGGGGCTGTTGGTGTTGCATTTATCTTGAATCTTCCCCAGCATATTGCAGATGAAATAGTATGTGTCTACCTCCCTCAAGCACTGTTCATGAGAGCTTTGGGCCGTGGGGTCCATTCCGTCCTGCCTGTTCCAGGAATGGCTAGGACCATGTCAGCCCACGGTGATTAGTGGGCCTCTGTCCTGGGTCTCATGTTTGCTCATGTTTACAAACTTTTTAGAAGCTTCTGGAAGACAAGGATTGCGTCTAGGTAGAAATGGTTACACTACAGTAGAAGGACCAATGGATGGGAATGAAAAGGCTTCATAAGGGGACCAGCAGATAGCGAAATGGTTATGTTGCTGGACTCCCACATAGTTGATCGTGATTTGAGTCCTGGACCCAGTGTCTTAAAACATGCTGGGCGCACCTGTGTGCATGCTCAAGATCCCAAAAGGAGAATGGAAGAGAAGGGATTGTGGCATGGTCGTCCCCTGCCGTGGGGGGTGGGGGTGTGTGATTTCTTACTTTCTCTCTGGTGAGTGCACATACCCAATAGCAAACGTTTCTTTAAAAAAAAAAAGCATCATAAGAAGGAAGGGAAGAGCCGTCTTTCAATTGTGTTCGCAGCCACCGCAGCACCACCGTAGCTCTCCAACGCCAGCGCCGCCTCTAGCTCGCCGATCTTGAGCCAAAGAAGGGGATAAGTGAGGAGGAAGAAGGGGATAAGTGAGGAGGTCTCTTTACCATGGCTCCTACAAAGCAGACAGCCGGCAAATCCACTGGTGGTAAAACACCCAGGAAGCAACTGGCTACAAAAGCCGCTCGCAAGAGTGCGCCCTCTACTGGAGGGGTGAAGAAACCTCATCATTACAGGCCTGATATTGTGGCACTCTGAAATTAGACGTTATCAGAAGTCCACTGAACTTCTGATTCGCAAACTTCCTTTCCAGCGTCTGCTGAGAGAAATTGCTCAGGATTTCAAAACAGATCTGCGCTTCCAGAGAGCAGCTATTGTGCTTTGCAGGAGCCAAGTGAGGCCTACTTGGTTGGCCTTTTTGAAGATACCAACCTGTGTGCTATCCATGCCAAACGTGTAACAATTATGCCAAAAGACATCCAGCTAGCACGCCGCATATGTGGAGAACGTGCTTAAGAATCCACTATGATGGGAAACATTTCATTCTCCGGAAAAAAATTTTTTTTTTTCTCTTCTTCCTGTTATTGGTAGCTCTGAAAGTTAGATTCCCCCCCACCCCCCATGGGGTCAAAAGTTACCTAAGTATATGATTGTGAATGGAAAATAGGGCAGAAATTGGGTATTGGCAGTTTTTCCATTTTCATTTGTGTGTGGATTTTTAATATAAATGTGAGGATGTAAAGCATTAATGCAAGTCAAAATGTTTCGGTGAACAAGTTTCAACAGTTCAACTTTATTATGATTGTAAATAAACCTGTTAAATTTTTCTGGACAATGCCAGCATTTGAATTTTTTAAAAACAAGTAATGTCTTATTGACGGCAACTAAATGGTGCTTGCAGCATTTCTATCATACAGTAGACTCCACCCATTCACTGTGCTTTTCTAACCGAGTTGTCCTACATGCAAGTACATGTTTTTAATGTTGTCTGTCTTCTGCTGCTCCTGTAAGTTTGCTATTAAAATACATTAAACTAAAAAAAAAAAAGGGAATTTTATTGGGAATATTGTTTTCTGTCATACAAAATTTTCCTTTTTAAAAAAATTTTCCATGCCAATTGGATTAAAAAAAGAAAGAAAGAAAAGAAGCCAAAACAGTCAACTGAATGTTTTGAGCAGGAGATGAGCCAATAAATATTTAAATTGAAATTAGAATACCATCCTTACTGTCTGCTGTCCTGCACCTTCTGGGTTCAGCTTCACAGTGGTAAGCTCCCCCAGCTAGGCCAGTAACCCCCTCCCGAGAACCCATAGCTAGCCAGGTTGGGATCCATCAGGCAGGCCCATGTCTGCTGTCCTGCACCTTCTGGGTCCAGCTTCACAGCGGTGAATCTCCCCCAGCTAGATCAGTACCCCCACTCCACCCCAGCCACAGAACCCAGGGCTAGCCAGGTAGGAAAAGAACTGCATTTCCCTCTTTCTCTTTTCTGTCCCTCCAACTTATTTTTCTCTTCTTCAAGGAAAAAAAAATAATAATGCTGCTTTTCTGTCCCCTTCCCTGTGCTTTTAACTTGTTAATTTCTTTCTCTTCCTTTCACCCAGGTCAGTATCCATCAGGCCGGTCCATTGCAGTCCTGCACATTCGCGCAGTTGTGCACTTTGCAGTTTTCAGTTTTTAAACCTTTTTTATTTTCTGTGATGTATTTTTTTGTCCTAGTTCTTTCCTTCTTTATCTTTCTATTTCTTTACTTTTTCTTCCCATGTCTGCTTTCTTTTTCTTCCTCCTTGTATAGTTTCTTCTTCCTATTGCTGTTTTCTACTCTCTTTTTCTTTTTCCTTACTTTCCTATTTTATTACTGAACTCTTATCTACTGCCTAGAGAAGCCTAGGTACATAACTACACATCTGAACATTGGGAGTTTTAGAAAATTCTTTGCACCTCACTGTACTGGTTGTAAAAAGAGGGAAATTCTCCTTCATAAATCCAATTTTAACACTCCTCTTGTGATCCCCACAGTGCAGGACACAGTATAGGGGAGAAAATAGCACTGAATTATTACACAGTTAGAGAAACACACACGCTCACACTTACAGAATCCTTCTCCAGCAAATTAGCCAAAAGTGAATACATTACCAATGACCAAAAATAGGAAAAGAACCTCAAGGATGAGAGAATCAGTCACCCACAATAGACCACTCTAATTTATCCCCATTCAGGGAAATATTAGAGGATATTACCGAAATGTCAGAACAAGAATTTAGAGCATTCATGGTAATGAAATTTTATGAGATGCAAGAGAAAAGAGACACTGAGCTCCAAGAGATGAGGAAGTCTTTCCACGATATGAAAGAAGAGTTGGACACCATAAAAAAAAAATCATTCAGAACTGTTAGCTATGAAGGCTGTAATACAGGAAATCAAAACCTCCCTTGAAAGTATTAAAAACAGGCTAGACAATGCAGAAGATCAAATCTCGGAAGTAGAAGACAAAACCAATGACCTAGGAAAAATTATAAAAATACTGAGAAAACAGCCAAGAAAACTGAGGATAGTATACGAGAAATATTAGATACCGTGAAATGCCCAAACATCCAAATAATTGGTATACCGGAAGGTGAAGAAACTAATAAGGGCATTGATAATCTATTTCATGAAATTCTTGAAGAAAACTTCCAAAGTCTAGAGAGGCATTCAAACATCCAGACCCAAGAAAGACAAAGAACCCCAAGTAGAATCAATCTAAGAAGATCTTCTCCATGGCACATCATAGCTAGACTGTCCAAAATCACAAAGACAAGATACTAAGATTGGCAAGAGAGAAATGACAAATCACTTACAAAGGCTATTCCATTAGGCTAATACAGGACCTCTCATCGGATATGATGCAAGCAAGGAAAGAATGGGGAAAAATATTCAAAGTGTTAAATGAAAAACAATTTCAACCAAGAATACTTTACCCAGAAAGATTATCCTTCATATGGTAAAAGAAATGAAAAATGTTCTTGGATAAACAAAGCCTGAAAAAATTTACCAACTCCAGACCAGCTCTTCAAGAAATTCTGAAAGGAGTACTATACCAAGAAAACTAAAGGTAGACAGACAAAAATTAGAGAACAATAACAACTGAGTATATGGCCCACTTAATGGTAGGGACAAGTCTGGAAATACTGATAATAGCGTTGAATGTAAATGGAATAAATTCTCCAATCAAGAGACACAGACTGGCAGAATGGATTAAAAATCAGAAACCCTCCATCTGCTACCTATAAGAAACCCATCTCATGAATAAAGACATATATAGACTAAAAGTGAAGGGCTGGAAAAAGGTATTTCATGCAAATGGTAACCAAAAAAAGAGTCGCTATACTGATTTTGGGCAAAATAGGCTTAAGACAAAAATGATAAGAAGAGACAAAGAGGGAACCAGCAGTTAGCGTAATGGCTATGTCACTGGACTCCCACGTAGTCGACCGCGGTTCGCGTCTCGGACCCGGTGGCTTACAACTCACGCTGGGCGCGTGTGCGTGCATGCCCAAGATCCCGAGAGGAGACTGGAGGAGAAGGGATTGCGGCGTGACCATCCCCCCTGGGGGGTGATTTCTCGCTTTCTATCTCTCTGTCTCTCTCTGTCTGTCTGGCGAGCGCACGCGCCCTATAGCAAAAAACCTCTCAAAAAAAAAAAAAAAAAAAAAAGAAGAGACAAAGAGAAGGGCATTATATAGTAGTTATATAGTAGTATAGTATATAGTAGTAAAAGGACTAATTCACCAAGAAGATATGATGTTTATAAATATCTACACACACTGAACTCAGAAGCACCCAAATATATAAAGGAAAGACTGCTAGATCTAAAAAGAGAGACAGACTGTAACATAATAATTATTGGAGATCTCAACACCCCTGTCCTTTAGAAAGGTCAATGAGACAAAAAAGTAAGCAAGGAGATTCTGGACCTAAACAACACCATAAATCAGATGGACTTGTTAGATATCTATAGAACTTTCCACCCAAAAAACACAAAATATTTCTCAGCCCCACATGGTACTTTCTCAAAGCCTGACCACATGATAGGGCACAAAACCAGCATTTATAGATTCAAAGGCATGGAAACTATATCCAGCATCTTCTCCAACCATTATGGAATTAAACTTGATATTAATCTCAGGAAAAAGCCTTGAAGATACGCAAATACATGGAAACTAAATAACCTACTTCTGAATGATTTCATGATTACTGGAGAGATCAAGACTGAAATCAAAAGATTCATGGAAACAAATGATAATGAGTATACAAGTTTCCATAATTTATGGGACGCAGCAAAAGCAATCATAAGAAGGAAGTTCATAGCAATTAGTGCACACAAGGAAAAGATGGAAAGGTGGCAAAAGGACAACCTAATATCATGTTTCAGGAGATAAAAGATAAAAACAACAACAGATAAATCCAAAAGACTCCAGGAGAAAAGAAATCATAAAGATTCAAGCAGAAATAAATGAAATAGAAAATAAGCAAACCATACAGAAAATAAATGAAAACAAAAGCTGGTTCTTTGAAAAGATAATCAAGATTGACACACCATTAGCTAGACTAATTAAGAAGAAGAGAGAAAAGAACAAGATACTTCAAGTTAGCAATGAATCAGGCAACATTACAACAAACAATAAAAATACAAAAATACAAAACATCATTAGAGGATACTATGAGTGACTATATACCAACAAAGAAGAAAACCTGAATGACATGGAAAAATTCCTGGACACATAGAATCTATAAATATTGACACAGGAGGACATAGAAAGCCTGAATATACCCATATAACATGCATTGAGATTTAATTATATTTAATAAATAACCTCCCCACAAAGAAAAGTCCAGGTCCTGATGGCTTCACTGCTGAATTTCAAAAAATTTTAAAGAAGTGATAACCCCCATTCTATTCATATTGTTTCTAGAGATCTAAAAGGAAGGAACCCTTCAAATTCATTCTCCATTACCCTCATTCCCAAAATGGACTAAGATACAACAAAAATGGAAAACTACAGACCTATGTCTCTGATTAATATAGATGCAAAAATTCTCAACAAGATACTTGCTAACCATATTCAACAGCATATAAAAAAGTTTATTCATCACGACCAGGTAGGCTTTATTCCAGGGATGCAAGGATGGTTCAACATATGCAAAATGTAATACACCATATTAACAGAAAGAAAGATAAAACCCACATTATCATCTCAATTTATGTAGAAAAAGCATTTGACAAAATACAACATTTCTTTATGATTAAGACTCTCAAGAAAATTAGCATTGAAGAATAGCTTCTCAGCATAATACAGACCATCTATAAAAAACCTATAGCCGATATTATGCTGAATGGAGAAAAGCTGAAAGCTATTCCACTAAAAACTGGTATAAGACAAGGCTGCTCCCTTTTTCTGCTCCTATTCAGTATAGTACTGGAAGTCCTAGCCAATGCGATCAGACAAGAGAAGGAAATAAAAGGCATTCCAATAGGGAAAGAAGAGCTGAAATTATCTCTGCTTGCAGATGACATGATTGTGTACATAGAAGACTTAATAGTATCCACGAGAAAACTTCTCGAAGTAATAAGTGCATACAGTAAAGTGTCAGGATACAAAAGTTACTTACAAAAATCTACGGCATTCCTGTACACAACAAGTAGACAGACACAAAACTGAAGAAAGTAATCCCGTTTAGTATAGCCACAAGAAGTATAAGATACCTAGGAATAAAACTAACCAAGGATGTCAAAGTCCTCTATAAGGAAAATATGAAAACCTTAAAAAGGAAGTCAAAAAGGACACAAAAAAGTGGAAGGACATCCCATGTTCCTGGATTGGCAGAATTAATATAATCAAAATGGCAATCCTACCCAAATTAATCTACATGTTTAATGCAACCCTGATAAAATTAAAAGAGACATTCTTCACAGAATGAGACAATCAAAGAATTTGTCTGGAATCATAAAAGACCCTGTATTGCCAAAGCCATCCTGTGCAAGAAGAGTGGAGTGGGGCGGGGGATCTCACTTTGTGACCCCAAAATATATTACAAAGCTGTGATAATCAAAACAGCATGGTATTGGCATAATAATAGACATGAGAACCAATGGAACAGAGTAGAGACTCCAGAAATAAACCCCCAAACAGAGCCAACTGATCTTTGGCAAAGGGTACCAGTCAATCCAGTGGGAGAAGGAAAACCTCTTAAGCAAATGGTGCTGGAAAAACTGGGTGTCCACCTGCAGGAAGATGAATCTGAACCCTTATCTATCACCATTAACAAAAATCAACTCAAAGTGGGTCAAAGATCTATACCTAAGACTGCAAATTATAAAACTACTAGTGGAAAACTCTGGGGAAACTCTAGGAGACATTGGGGTAGACAAAGACTTCTTAAGCAAGACCCCCAAAGTACAGGCAATAATCCCCCAAGTAGACAGGTGGGATTAAATCAGATTAAGGAGTTTCTGCACAGCAAAGGACACTGTAACTAGTATGAAACGATTACCCTTGGAATGGGAGAGAACTTTTGTGAACCATGCCTCAGATAAGGGACTGATAACCAGAATACACAGAGAACTGAAGCGGCTTACCTGGAGGAAAATGATTAACTCAATTAAAAGATGGGAAAATGAGCTGAATAAACAACTCTCTAAGGAAGATATATGAACAGCCAAAAGGCATATGGAAAAATGCTCAACATCCCTCATTGTAAGGGAGATGCAGACCAAAACCACAATGAGATACCACCTAACCCCAGTTAGAATGACGAAGATTAAAAAAAAAAAAAAAAAAAAAAGATAAGTGCTGGCAGGGATGTGGTTAAAGGGGAACACTCCTACATTGTTGGTGAGAATGTAAATTGTTCCAGCCACTGTGGAGAATATGGAGGTTCCTAAAAGACCTTCAAATAGAACTACCATATGATCCAGAAATTCCACTCCTGGGTATCTACCCATAGGATAGGAGAATGCTTGGTTAGAAAAGCACTTGCACATCTATATTTATTGCAGCAGTACTCACGATTGCTAAGACATGGAACCAACCCAAATGTCCACAAATGGATGAAAGAATTGAAAAAGTGTGGCACATAGACTCCATGGAATATTATTCAGCCATTAAAAAAACAACAAGGCCCTGGAATTTGATAGAAAGTGGATGAATATGGAAGATTTGTTGCTGAGTGAAGCAAGTTAGGCTATGAAAGAAAGACATTGTATGTCTCCACTTAACATATACTGACTGTCCACACTCTACTGTAGAGACTGAATTACTGGAGGACATAAAAGCATTAAAATTGTTGTGGACACTAGAGACAAAGTGGAAGGAGAAGGTGGGAGGGGAAGAGTGCAGGAAAGGAAATTAGGTGAAAAATAAGGAGAGAGAAGATTATTTGTGGGACACAGAGATGGTTTGTTATCTGTTGATGAGGATGTGTATAGTATTCTCAACTGGGCTGAGATATGTATCATGTCGGGTAAAATCTCTTTAAAATTTAAATGATGTATAGCAATTGAATTTATCAATAATAATAATAATAATAATAATAATAAAAAGAATACCATCCTTGGGACTAGCAGTTAGCGTAATGGCTATGTTGCTGGACTCCCATGTAGTCGATCGCAGTTCGAGTCCCAGACCCGGTGGCTTAAACTCACGCCAGGCGCGTGTGCGTGCATGCCCAAGATCCCGAGAGGAGAATGGAGGAGAAGGGATTGCAGCGTGGCCATCCCCCCTGGGGGGTGATTTCTTGCTTTCTGTCTCTCTTTGTCTTTCTGGCGAGCGCACATACCTGATAGCAAAAACAAAACAAAACAGTCTCAAAAAAAATTATTTTAACTTTATTTATTTTTAATTTGACCAGAAAGGGACATAGAGAGAGAGAGAAAGAGAAAGAGAAAGAGAAAGAGAGAGAGAGAAAGAGAGAGAGAGAGAGAGAGAGAGAGAGAGAGAAAGTGAGAAAGCAAGCTGCCAGGTTCAGGACTTGATTGGCCATGTGAGAGTCCAGCACCCTTAACCACCACACCACCTGCTGGTCCCAATAAATCTTTAACATATGCTTACTTTATGTTTGCACAAGAGACTTGGTTTATAGATTTTTGGAAATTATGTTTGACACTTTCGGAGGTTCTATTGAGATTTTCAGTTGGCTTACCTTCTGTAGCTAATTAAACTGTGTTGTCCAAGAAGAGCCTCATTAAGGCCTGGATGTCTTTTCTTAACTTCTGGGATAAAGTGTTACGGACAATAAAAGTCTGTTTTGTTACCTTTACTTTTCTCCTTTTTCTCTCTTTTTCTTTCTCTTTCTTTCTTTCTTTCTTGATTTTTTTTTTTTTGAGAGTTTTTTACTATAGGGCACGTGTGCTTGCGAGAAAGACAGAGAGAGACAGAAAGCAAGAAATCACCCCCCAGGGGGGATGGCCACGCCACAATCCCTTCTCCATTCTCCTCTTGGAATCTTGGGCACACATGCACACATGCCTGGCATGAGTTTAAGCCACCAAGTCCAGGATTCGAACCATGATCGGCTACATGGGAGTCCAGCAACATAGCCATTATGCCAACTGCTGGTCCCTTTCTCTCTTTTTCTTAACTCTACTTTTGTTTTTATATTTGCTTCTAGTCCTTGGCTAAGTTGGGCTCTAGTTCTGATTGGCACACCTCCTCTCAACATTGTCCACAGGGGTGGCAGTGATTGGTGAGTTTATGGACTGACCATAGTAATCTCTATCAGGTGGAGCTAGGGAGGTAGGTTCTCTGGAGTAACAGAACCGTCTTCTTAGATTTTGTTGTTGTTTCAGTATCTGTGCAGGAAAGGTCTTTCATCCTCTGAGAAGGAAAGGAGATCTTTCAGATCTGGACTCTTGTGTTTTAATCTTCTATGTTACTATGTTCTGTGACTGAAGTTATAAAGCACAAGCCACAAGCTTTCTGTATCTGTAACTGAGAAGAGACACAGCCTCTCAGTGTGTGAGTGGGGTGTAGATATCTGTGTCTACACGTATGTATTAACATATACGATATAAAAATACATTAAACTGTTAAGTTTTTTAAATAAAAGAACTCTGTGGTCAGCAGGTGGCATGGTGGTTGGGGTGCTGGATCCCACATGGCCGACTGTGCAGTTTGAGTCCCAGAATTGGTGGCTTTAAAACTCATGCTGGGCACGTGTGCGGTCATGCCCAAAGTCCTAGGAGAATGCAGGAGAAGGGATTGCGTCATGGCCGTCCTCCTGGGGGAGGGGTGACTTCTCGCTCTCTCACTGTCTCTCTCCAGCAAGCACACACCCTATGGCAAAAACCTTAAAACAACAACAGCAGCACTCTGTCTTAATTGATATATGCACATTAGTAAGAACTTACTTAAATCTAATATTTTGGCAACTCCCAGAAAACAAACAACTGAACTTCTGATGCTTTAAATGTGCTAGCCTTTTAAGAAAAAAAAAAAGCTTCTCATTGAAACTGCGGAATCAGAAGCTAAGCACGTAATGAAAAGGAATCCTTGAACCATCAGACCTGTGTGATACATCAGATTTCAAAACAGCTGAGTGTGTTTCTTTGATTTTAGTGATAGAGGGGGTAACACAAATGCGTACTTTATTTCCTTAAAGGAAGATGTACCTTTTTATTTTTATTTTTTTAAATTAAGGGGCTGATTAATATAATCTTCCTGAACTTCTTACACTGGTTTACTTACTCAAAAAGTTTACATTACTCACATATGTCTCAGATTATAAAAAATATAAAATTATGTGTTTATATTGGATTATACTGTGACAAATGATTTATATCAGTAATAATCATATTCTGCAATGTGTCAATTTAAACATAATTACTCAATCCTTTGGTTAATTTTAAGATCTTAGACCATCATTAATTGAGTTGCTTAGTATATAAACTTTGAATACTTAGCTAATTTCTATTTTTATTTATTTAGTTTTTAGAGTTTTGTTTTGTTTTGCTATAAGGAGCGTACACTCCCCAGAGAGACAGAAAGTGAGAAATCACCCCTCAGGGGGATGGCCATGCTGCAGTTCGTTCTCCTCTGGGCTTCTCTTGGGATTTTGGGCATGCACACACATGCATCTGGCATGAATTTTAAGCCACGGGGTCTGGGATGCGAACCACAGTGGACTACATAAGAGTCCAGTGACGTAACCATTACGCCATCTGCTGGTCCCTACTTGGCTAATTTCTAAGTAGGACAGAGTGCTACCAATACAAAAAATGTGTATGTGTGTGTGCATGAGTATTCTTTGCTTCTTAGCATCATACTTTTATGCATTACAGAACAGCTATACCGCTGGGCAATGCTAACAAAAGTGTTCATTTCTGACATTTTAAGAAAGATAGAAGGGGTAAAAGAAGACCTTAGTGCATGCTCTCTGTGCCAGTGAGCTTTGCAGTTTTGTTAGAACACTTGCCTGTGATAACAGCTACTACCTCCTGGTTCTTTCTGTGCAAAGGATATGACCTACTTTGGTAAAAATTATAATGAACAAACATGAATGACCTCTGCTAGGAGCAATAGCATACTAGAGATGAAAATCTGCTTGACTCAACCGATTTTAAAAGTAAATCTCATCCAAACCCTTGTCACATATATACTTTGAAGAAGAATGTTTGCCCAAATATCTGCCACTCTGTGATCCCATCAAATTGACACATAAAATTAACCATCACTCAGGGACCAGCAGTTAATGTAATGGCTATCACTGAACTCCCATGTATCCGAATGCGGTTCGAGTCCTGGACCCGGTGGCTTAAACACACTCCGGGCACGTGTGCGTGCGTGCCCAAGATCCTGAGAGGAGAATGGAGGAGAAGGGATTGCGGCGTGGCCATCCCCCCAGGGGGTGATTTCTCACTTTCTTTTTTTTTTTTTTGGAGAGGTTTTTGCTATAGGGCGCGTGCGCTCGCCAGACAGACAGAGAGAGAGACATAGAGACAGAAAGCGAGAAATCACCCCCCAGGGGGGATGGTCACGCTGCAATCCCTTCTCCTCCATTCTCCTCTCGGGATCTTGGGCACGCACGCACACGCGCCCGGCGTGAGTTGTAAGCCACCGGGTCCGAGACGCGAACCGCGGTCGACTACGTGGGAGTCCAGCGACATAGCCATTACGCTAACTGCTGGTTCCCGATTTCTCACTTTCTGTCTCTCTGTCTCTTTCTGTCTTTCTGGAGAGTGCACACGCCCTATAGCAAAAACCTCTCCAAAAAAATAAATAAAAATTAAAAAAACAAAAGAAAACAAAATTAACCACCACGCAATGTAAGAAATTAATAAAAAGGGAAACAATGTGGGCTACATGGAAACAGTATTTCTTTCTTTCTTTTTTTTTTTTTTTTTTTTTTGCTATAGGGTGCATGAGTTTAAGCCAGTGTGAGTTTAAGCCAGCGGGTCCGAGACTTGAACCGTGGTTGACTACATGGGAGTCCAGTGACATAGCCATTACGCTAACTGCTGGTCCCCATGTATTACTTTCACAATTTTTCTGTAAATCTTAAGCTTTTCTAAAACATAAATTCTTTTTTTTAAAGCCAGAGAAGGCCAGCCCCATGGAAAATGGGATCCCACATGACTGATCACAGCTTGAATTTCAGCCTCGGCGGCCTGAAAACCATGCTGAGCACAGGTATATGTGCCCAGGATCCTGAGACGGAGAAATGCAGGGGAAAGAGATGGTGGTATGACCGGGCCCTGCTGGACTTCTCTCTCTCTCTCATGCATGTGGCCTCTGGCAATACTTTATAAATAAGCCAGAGAGTTGATGCAGGCAAAATTCTCTCGCTTGTTTGAAGTAACAGACAGCACGGCATAAGCGCCCCGTGGAGGAGGTTACGCGGCAAGGGTCTGAGGGCAGCCCAGGCCAACAGCCTGCCAGAAAACGAGGAATTCAGTCCTACAACCGTGCCGATCCCACCAAGAAGCCGTGAGCTCGGAAGGGGACCCCGAGCCTCCGATGACATGCACAGCCTGGCCGACCGACGCCTTGAGGTCGGTCCAGTGAGCCGGGAGCAGAGAATCCAGCTGACCTGTATCTGGGCTCCTGACCCACAGAGGCGCGGAGAAGGTAAGTGTGCCATTTCAGACGACTGCGTGTGCGCTGGTTTGTTACACAGCAACCCCAGGCAGCAAGGGCGAGCCTGTTTTCCCTCTGGCTGCTCTATCCAGCCATGCCTGGGTTACATTAGGCATCATTTAATATGAACTGCCGAGAAAAGAAGGCCTCACCGCTGACTTCTACAGCCAAAGGCCAAAGGCAGAGAAGCTGCTCCTCCCTTACGGCACGGCTTTGCCAGCTATTCGAGATCTCCGGAGTCCGGACGCAGGATTTCTTCTTGCTCGGGGGATCGGTCTTTATTCTATGAAGGCCTTCAGATTATTGGATGAGGCCCATCCACATTAAGGAGAGTCATCTGATTACTCAGAGTTCACCAATTTTAGTGTTAATCTCATTAAAAAAAAAAACAAAAAACACACACCGTCACTGAAACATTCAGAATAAGGTTAGGCCAAATATCTGGGCACAGTGGGCCACAGACACGGACGGGTAATCATCCCACCAGAGACTGACTTGTCAACTGGCACCAGGGAGTGCCTGGGCACGTCCCGCACAGAAGGCCTCGGTCGAAGCTGCCCTGCCAACAGGGGAAAGTCGGGACAAAGTTCAGGGTCAGGAGGCCACACGCCAGCTCTCTTCCCAGGAGCCCAAAGTGTCACCATATTCTACTCAGTGTAAGAAATACCCATTGGTGGGACCAGCAGTTAGCGTAATGGCTAAGTCTCTGGACTCCCACGTAGTCAACTGCTGTTTGAGTCCCGGACCCGGTGGCTTAAACTCACGCCGGCACGTGCGTGCCCAAGATCCTGAGATCCTGAGATCCCGAGAGGAGAATGGAGGAGAAGGGATTGCGGCGTGGCCATTCCCCCCAGGGGGTGATTTCTCGCTTTCTGTCTCCCTGTCTCTCTCTGTCTCTTTGGTGAGCGCATGCGCCCTATAGCAAAAACCTCTCCCAAAAAAAAATACCCAGTGGGAATGTGTTTTGTAGGTAGCGGGAAGAGGCTGAGTCCTGTAACCTAGGTGAGAAGTAAACATTTAGTTTTGAGTGAAATAGTACGAAGCATCTCGTTTGCTTATGTTAGCTTTTGCTATAAAGCTCACGTGCTCACCAGGGAGAGAGAAAGAGGGAAAGTGAGAAATCACCCCCCAGAGGGCTGAAATCCCTGGCTGAGAGCTGAGCTTTTGTCTTCGCCTCTTTTCCTGCGGGAGGAAAAAGGCGAAGACAAAAGCTGTCATTCCCAGTCTGGACACAGGGTGGCGCCATGTGACCATGGTGTCCACAGGGACCTTCCAGGTGATCCTACAGGGGAAGAGGACGGGGTGGCTTCTGAGGGAGGGTGTGCGGGGTGGCTGATTCCCCTCCCACCTCCGGGGGCAGACGGGCTAGGAGTGTGCTTAGTGTGGTTGCATGAGGGAGTAGGGTAGGGATTCTAGCGGCAGGAACGTGGGTGTCCACCAGAGCCCTTGAGAGCACAGCTGATATCCCTGTCCAGGACAAGCAGGACTGGCCGGGCTGGCTCTGAGCCCTGGAGACAGCTCTCTGCAAACCTCCGTTTCCCTGGGCCTTACAAGGACCCTCATCCCCACCCTGCACCTCCACTTGGGCTCCTTCCCTTTCTCTCTGGGTCACAGGTGTTTTTAGTAAAGGCAGCCTGGGTGGAGGAGGAGACTGGACCCCAGGCCGTAGTGGGAGAGGCCGTGCCTTGCTCCCTGCCTCGGGCAGCCTGCGCGTGGGGCGGCAGGGACCTGTGTAGTTCAAACTGGGGGCTAGAAACGGTACCAGGGAGACCCAAAGCTCACTGCGACAGGTGTGAGCCCGGACGCTACGTGAGGGGGAGCGAGGAGGGCAGCTGTGCTTGGGGAGGTGGGGTGGGCGGGCGGCAGTCTTTGGCGTGGCCGTCTTGGCTGGAGGGAGGCCTGTGCAGTTCCTCTCTTCCCCGCGCTCTCGCCATTGGCGCCTCCATCCTGACGCTGCCGGGGCCTCACTCGGCCAAGCTGGGCTGGCCAGGGCCTTGTTTTGAAGCCTGACGTTCTGGGGAACAGGCCTGTCCACGGCTCGCCCCCACCCTGACCTCGCACCCAGGAAGAGGCCCTCGTGGGCCCAAGGGGAGTACCCGGGCTGGGGAGTAATCCTCTGAACAAACAGTCCTCAGCCTTATCGCTAACTGGACCCCAACACTATAATTAAAGGTTCAGGAGGAAGGGATTATGACAGAGGAGGAAGCAGAGCCCCCCACGGCCGGAGGCTGGCACCGGGAGCCCAGCCTGCCGGGGATAACATTCAGGACACCCTCCCCGCCCCAGAAACCGGGTCACAGGAGGCCTTCCGGTCTGGGGCCTGCGAGCCACGTGGAGCCCAGAGGCCTTCCGGTCTGGGGCCTGCGAGCCAGGTGGAGCCCAGAGGGAGCCCACGCCGAGCACAGAAGTGAAACTGTGTTCCTAGTCGGACGCACTTGCTTTATCAACGCGCCGCTCGTAAACAAACTGCTCAGGGCATGGCTGCCCAGTGAGGGCGGAGAGTAGACAACGGCCGGATGAGCCTGGAGCCAACGGACTGGCGTGGTCAGATGCCTAAGCCTCTCCTTGCCACTGGGCTTGGGCTCTTACTGGTCTTGTCTAAGGACACCCTGGGCTGTGTGGCCTTTATGCTGTCTGTGACAACATCTTGGGCCATTCTGAAGGTGGAGTGTGATCTGCAGTTTTCCCTCACACCTGACCCGGCTTGGTGTCTCCCCAATCTGGTACAGGCCTGGCATGTAAGGGAAACTTCATCCGTCCTTACATCCACCCCTCAATCGTCCACCTGTCCACCATCCACCATCCACCCATGACCACACACCCATTCATCCAAGGTTGACTAAACACCCTGCTAGCCAGACACTGCTCTAGGCCCCAGCGATTCAGTGAGGGACATGACAGAGCCCCCCGTCTTCACGACGCATACATTCCAGCTACAAAAGCAGACCACCAGCAAGACATATCTAAGGAGACGATATCTGCACAAGGCCTAAATGTCCTGAGCGAGCACAGGAGAGGCGGTCCAGGCCAAGGCGCAGCCTGGGGGAGCACGTGTCTGGGACCAGCAGAGGCTGGGGTTGGGTTAGGGAGGGCGGGCGTGGGGCGAGAACAGGCTTCAGCAAGACAGTTGGTGGTCAGATCACTCAGGCCTCGGAGGCCGTGGCAGGAGAAGCCTGTTAGAAGATGCCAAGCAGAGGCAGTGAGGAGACTGGATTATTCTAGAAGGGTCGTTCAGCAGCCATGTGGAAGAGCAGTTGTAGAAGTTTGGAATGGGACGTTGGTGGGCTGGAAGCCGAGGGAGCACCAGAGGCAGGAGAAGGCGGATGCTCGGGCCCTGGGCCTGAGCGGCCGAGGCTGCAGAAGGGTCGGGGCAACCCAGGTCCTCGGGCCTTGGCCACAGATGGAGATAATGTTAGTGGTCAGTGGGTTCCAGAGGTCATGACTGATATGGAGCAGCTGGGGGTGAGAGGCTGCCTGGTCAGGGCCACGAGGGCCAGGTAGGTGGGGGAGTGGGCCTTTGCCTCTGGTGGGAGGGACGCCTGAGGCGGGGGGCGCGGGCTGCAGGGTGGGAGTGGGTGGGCAGCGCAGGCAGATGTCGCTCTCCCGGCTTGTGGCTTACACTGCAAGTGTGAGCTAGCCAGTTCCCAGACAGCAGGAAAACAGGAAATGAGCAGCTTGCTCTCTGCAGAAGAGAAGAGGCTGCAGGCTCGGAGCTCTCAGTGGCCTGTGGGCTGGGCCCCGCCAACCCCGCATCCTCGCTGCACCTCCACGTGGGCCCAGCCTGACCTGGGGTGTCTGCTGAGCTCTCCCACCTGGCTCCTCCCCAGCACAATGGCAGGGCCCACACGACACAGAGGGAGTGGCTGCCTGCGCGGGCTCCTGCCCCGTGTGCCTGTTAGGGAGAGAGGGCTGCGCAGCTCGGTCAGGAGCTGGAGCCGAGAGCAGCCCACAGGGCACTGCACGCCGGAACTCCAGATACCGAAGGTTTACGTCCAGGACGTCACTTTTCCCTCTCACACCAAGGCTTTTTCACAAAATGAATGCCCTTCCCAGAGCAGGGTCCTCGCACTGTGGGGTTCTCGAAGACCATGGTGTCACAGCAGGGGGAGGGCGCCAGGGCCGCTTCTCTGCCACTTCCAAGCAAGTGTCCTTTCTGCCAAGCCTTGTGACAGGGGACAGCTGCAGCTCCCCCCTCCAGCTATAGAAAGCTCAAACACCCGGTGGCAGAGGACATTCTACGCCAGGACACTCGGGAAGCTCGAGCCGGGGCCATGCTGAGGTTGCCCACCAGACTGCTCCAAGGCCCCCTGAGGTGTCAGGTGGTGCCCAAGATGCACGTCTCCGCCAAGGCAGCCAGAAACCCCACCTCCCCCACCGTAAGTGGCCTCCCAACGCTGCAGTGGGCAGCCCCGAGAACCCGGCCCATTGACTGCTTGGGGGGACAGACGTCCAGGCTGACCTCAGGGCTATGGCTGCGACATCTGAATGCCCGGGGAGGGATCCTTGTAGCCACTGCCTGCAGGCTGGTCTCCCACGGTGGCCAGCAAGCGGTGGGGACGGGTACTCAGCTCTCAGGCACCTGCTGAGCACTCAGTGGGGGGGAGTGGGCTGAGTGAGGGTCAGACAGTGCAGGGGGACAGTAAGCCCAAGGTAACCCTAGGCTCCAGGACAATGCAGTCTCTTTGAAGCATGAATAAGCCACGGTCTAGAAGGTCACTTACCCAAGGTCAGACAGCAAAGGCCTGAACCGAGACGTAAGGTCATGGTCCTAGGCCAGGTTTGCTCCTAAATCTCCGAGGGTTAGTCAGAAGGGTTAGTCTCTACCCGGCATCTGATTCAGCTTTAGGAAAGGCAGTTTCCTCGGACAGACGTGGGCGCAGGCCTTTTCTGGAGGGAACTGAGTAGGGGTGAAATCAAGCTGGTGTTTTAGCGCCTGGCTCTGTAAGTTCAGCCATGGAGAACGTGAGGCTCCAGGTGGGGTCCTTACACACACACGCAGCCCCAGGAACCTGACCTTTCCCCAGGCTTCGGAACTGCCACTTAAAGAAAGGGCACTGGGGCCGGCAGGTGGCATGGTGCCTAAGGGTGCTGGGCTCCCACCTGGCTGACTGCGGTTTGAGTCCAGGACCTGGCAGCTTGCTTTCTCACTTTCTCTCTCTTGCTGTCCCTCGCTGGTCAAATAAATAATTTAAAAATAAATAACTAAGGGCCCAGTTTGGTCTGAGGCACCTGCTGCACAGTACCCGCTGTGTCCACTGAACCTGGGGCTGTCCCAGGGCACTGACCTCTGGTCTCCCTGAGGTCAGTCCCTGCTCAGGGCTACAGGCTGCCAACCACACGGACGACGCGGATGCTCGCTGCTCGTGGTCTGCCCCTGAGAAGTCTGGCGGCCAAGTCCACGGGGGGCAGGCAGGGCAGTCTGAGCTCTAGGACCGGGCCCCGCTGCCAGACCCCCCTCTCCGGCCAGTGTACTCATGTGTGCCCTTCCTCCCAGGAGCAGGCCGTGGGGCTCTCCCTGCTGTTTGCCAGCTTCCTGACTCCCGCGGGCTGGGTCTTAGCCCACCTGGAGAGCTACAAGAAGAGCTCGGCATGAAGATTGGGCCCTGGGCACACCCCAGACTGCATTAAAGCCCTCCTCCACCAGAGCGCCCGCTGTGCTGTGTCCGTGCTTCCTCCTCCCGGCCTGGGCGCCACACGGTGGGTTCCTCTAGACCTCCAGCACCAACCTGTGCCAGGGCTGAGGCACACCAGCTCGCTGTAGCCATAGGCTACCTGAGGGATGCCTGGAGGCGAAGGTGTGGATGCCGGGTCAGAGAAGGCCCCCGATGGGCTGGGGGGAGAGCGGGACACCTCGTGTCCCTGGGACTGACAATACAGACAGGACTTCTGTTCTCAGCGGCCCTGTGCTGGCCTCTGCCTTCCCCCCTGCATGTGCAGGGAGGAGAGCGGCCCAGGCCGAGTCCCGGCCAGGCCCTCCCTAGTTCCAGGTCATCTTTTTCAATCTTTTTAGGCACAGGCTTGAACTGGAAGCTAAACCCAAGAAAGAAAATCACACAAAGAACAAAGCAAAGGCATTTATTATAGGAACATTCTTGAGCCACACTGGAAAGACGACCATGCGGGTGGATGTGGAGCGGGGTAAGCCCACCAGCTTGAGGGCCACGCCCTCGCTCTCACCTCCAGCTCTCCCTCATCTGAGACCTGGGTCTCTCCCCGCCCCCCACGTACACAATGCAGGCCACCAGAGACACAAAGGGGCGTTCTCCTTGCGGGAGGGCCCCTGTCAATGAGTTCCAGCAGGAACAGCCCCTGCTCCAGACAGGACGCCACCCCCTACCCCAAGTCCACACAGATCTCAGCTGCCGGTTTCATCAGCCACAGAGGCGCTTCCCCAGGCCAGGCAGGGGCAGCGGGGGCCTGGGGACCTAGGTGAGGATGTCGTGGGCCTGGCGCTCCACCAGCATCTCCATGCTCTTCACGTCGGTGCACCAGAGCTCCAGGCGCTCCTTCATGCCCTTGATCTGAAGTGCAAGTGGGACACACGGTGTTAAGACACTCGGGAGCCAGTTCACGTATCTAACCCGCGGCACCCGACGCGGCAGCTCTAAGTCTCCAGCTAATTCTTTAGGGCAGCTCCAATAAAAAGGACATCAGAGCTGGTGGGCTGGGGGTGTGCGATGGTCAGTCTTATCACAAGGATATTTTAAAAATGTCATGAAAGAAAACAGGCAAGATTAGAGGAAATCCATGGGATTAAATTTCTAGCAAATGTGAACGAGATGGATTTGAGCTCAAGTCACAGAACCAGGAACATACCCGATCAGTGTACCAATTTTAGGATTAAAAGGCCTCAGTGCCACCAGCAGTGCTGTCATCATAAGCTTTTAAATGCAGGGTTCAAATCTTAGGCTTACGTTAATTTTGGTTCCTGAAGAACCCTAATTCATTCTCCAAAACCTCTTGTCTAACCACGCTCCCTTCCTAAATGGCTTCCACCCAGTGCAGTCCAGACAGCATCAAACCACCCCCAGAGCCCCCGCGGTGAAGTATGCATTTCAGCCACATCACCTGCTGCAAATCCAGCACGCGGGGCTGCACCCAGGTCATGTGGACGCGCTTGTCCACCTCGTCGATGCTGCCCTTCACCAGTCCCACCGACAGGGCCTTCATCACCAGCAGCTCCACCTGTCACACCGAAGGACTGCGTGAGACAGGACACACCCCGGGACCCAGGTGCCGTCTCGTGACCCTCAGAGGGCACGTGAGAGTGCCCCATGGAGTGTGGTCTCCCCGGAGTTCCTTCTCCATCTCCCCATCCTGTCAGCACTTGGTGCACACAAACACATGTCAGGTGCATTTTTTCAAGCTGCCAGGTCCAGGATTTGAACCCCAGTCAGCCATACGGGAGCCAGTTCCCCATGCATAGGACTTAACTCACTCGACTACAGCGTGGCCCCAGGCAACTCTGGACATACGGCCAGCCCTTCCCACCCCCAGGTTCTACACCTGCAGATTGAACCAAGGACTGGAAATATTCAGGAAAACCCGACTGTGTCCGTGATGCACAGATTTTTCTTCATGTCCTTATTCTCTAACAATATAAGAACCATTTCATAATACATAAACCAGAGTGACTGAGAGTACACAGGAGGGCCCAGCCCCGTGGGAACACTCTGACTGCCGTGTGGAGCCGCACGGCCCACCAAGGTTTGTACCCTCAGCCCGGGTGCGCACATACGTGCTTAGATCTTGAGGCCAGGGGAGGGGACTGTGGCGTGAGCAGCAGCTGTGGGAGGGAGGGGCTCCTCGCTCTCACGTGTGTGCATATGCGTGTGCCCTCTATCATGAATGGACAAAAGTCTGGGGGGAGATGTGTACAGGTTATGTGGAAATGCTATGCTAGTTACATAAGGGACTGAGCATCTGCAGATCTGGGCATCCGTGGTGTCCCTGGAATATCCCACACCCAAGAGCCATACCTCGTTCACTGTGATTTTAGCACTTTTGGCGATTTCTTCAAAAGTGAGTTGTCTGTGATTGGCAGGTCTTGTGAAAGTCATCTGAAAAAACAGTTTATTAACTCTTTAAAACTATTTTTCCAAATAAAAATTGCCAGAGAACTGACTGATAAAATTTGTCAATACTTGCTCTGAAGATAGAGATCATCTTATTAGTATTCCACATACTACAATTTTCTTAATATATCTTACTAAGACAAGCTTTCAACGCCTAGATAAGATTAAAGGCAGAATAAGCTTTATAGGGGTGTTCAGAAGTACCATTACTCATTACTGGAGCGAGTACCTGAGGGCTCCACATGCCATGGGTACCGTGGTGACCCAGAAACACAAGGGCGGTCTCCCCAGGAAGTTTAAACTGTCCTGGGGAAGGAGCAGAGGGGCATGCAGAGACGCAGTGCCCCGAGGAGGTGAGTCCCTTAGTGGCGGGGCAGCTAGTGGGGCTCCGTTAGTCAAGGAAGACCTCTCTGAGGAAGGGCCGTCTGAGCTAAGAAAGCCAGTGGTGGCAAAGGAAAAAGGAAGATGGCGGACAGGGGGCTGGGGTGGAAAGAATACCATGAAAGCCTCAGGGGAGGCTCAGACAGCTTGCAGGAGCCCAGCCGATTCACCGGAACAGCCGACCAAGGCCTTCCCTGGCAAAGGAAGTGGGGCTGGCCACTTGCTTACCTCCATGAGGCACAGCAGCTGAATCTTCCTCAGAAGCTGGGCTTCATTGGCTGCTAAGTCAGGCTGTGAGTGCAAAAACAAACAACGTCTTCCATGCGCGTGCTTACAGCTACCTCGCCTGGGCTCTGGAGGTCTTTGTGTGACAGCAGACTGAGCACCAAGAAACCAGGCAGGCCCAGACTTCTTGCCCTGTGGGCTGCTGCAGCCCACGGACAGCTTCAAGTGATGAGAACTTTACTTTTCCTAAGAAATCTACAGAAGAGCACCTAACTGAAAGGTCGTTTTTAAAGACAAAATGAGATCAGGATGAATGTCACAAACACTGTGAGGCAGAACCAGGGATGCAGGCATTTCAAGAAGACTCGTGGCACAGGGACAAAGCCTACTTAGTCTGCACAGTGCAAGTGAAGTCCCTCTGAGAATGGACTCCTTCAACTCTAGGGCTGTGTTCTGAATCGAAGAACAAGTTATCATTTAAAATGAAAAGTATCATTGTCATGAGAACTGAAGTATACCCTTCTGTAAGAATCTTCTGACAATCTCTCCTGGCTGGTAGATCAAAAGTTATAAATTAAATCAAGAGGAGTCGACTGCTTGATTCAAATGTTTAGTAGCTCATGCCCTGACACAGGCAGCCTGACAGTACTGGAGAGGCCAACCTCTTCAGAAAGGGCTCGCTCACTATCCCCTACACATGCCCGTGTGGCCTGGGGAGATACGACTAGCATGCACCTCTGAATTCTGATTTTTTTCTTTGAACTGCAATGGCTGCCGATCTTTCTCTCTGAGTCGCACACTGTTCCCGCGAGGTAGCCATATACAGTCAGACACAGCTAGGGCCAGCTGGTCATGTGCTCTCCGCTCCCCCACGGTCCCGTCATTTGTACCCACCCTGAGCCACTAGAAATGACTTTCACAAGTGTGTTTACACTTTGAGAACATGGAAAGTTTCAGAAAAGTACAAGAGACAATAACCCTACAGTTCTGTGATACTGTAACATTCCATAATTTTTTAAGCTTTTATTTTAACTTTATTTATTTAAATTTGACCAGAGAAGGACAGAACAAGAGAGAGAGAGAGAGAGACAGAGAGAGAGAGGGAAAGTAAGAAAGCAAGCCGGCAGGTCTGGGACTCAAACCACAGTCGGCCAAGTGGGAGTCTAGCACCCTTAACCACCATGCCACCTGCCAGCCCCCCCCCCCACCATATCTATCTATCTATCTATCTATATATATATATTATTTATATATGTATGTATATATGACTCAAACTGCGGTTGACCATGTGGGAGTCCAGAGCCCTTAACCACCACGCCACCTCGCAGCCCCCCCCCACCATAATACATTTTTAAAAGAGTAAAACTTACTATTGAAGTTCAAGTCCTTATTAAGTAACTCTTCCAACTCCCCCACAGGGGCTCCTCCGCCCTGCGCTGGCTTCCTCCACCTTCACCCCGCACTGCTTCTCCCCCTCCCGTGATCTTGCCCCCTCATCAGCCGTCCGCCCATGCCGGCCCCAAACACCCTCCCGCGGTTCAGTGACCATGCTGGAAGTCCCTTCCTCTGCTGGCTGCTCCTTCGGTACCGCGTCCCTCACCTCCAAGGATGTCCAGAGCACCATCACTTCTTCTGGGACGCCTTCTGTGACAGCCCCTCCCCTGGCATGGATGAAGGGTCTACACTCTAGTCTCAGAACACTCTTTACTTCTCCTTCATGGCACTCAGCATTGGGTTGTAGGAAAGTCATGATGCATTTTTGCATACAAAAGTATGTCATCACTTTTCTCTTTTTCTTTTTTTTTTTAGAGAGATTTTTGCTATAGGGCACATGTACCCACCAGAGACAGAGAGACAGAAAGTGGGAAATCACCCTCGGGAGGATGGTCATGCCGCTATGCCTTCTCCTCCATTCTCCTCAGGATCTTGGGCACGCATGCACACGCGCCTGGCATGAGTTTGAAGCCATCGGGTCTGGGACTTGAACTGCAGCTGACTAGGTGGGAGCCCAGCAAAGTAACCATCATGCCATCTAATGACCCCCGTCATGACTTTTCCGACGACCCAACACTTAACCATCGAACGCCCTGCTCTGTGAGCACCAGCACGGGCCTGTCTTAGTCTCCTCTCTGCCCAGTGCCTCCCTGTGTGCCTGGCATGTATGGTGAAGATGCTCAATGAACGCTTACTGACTAAATAAACAGACACATGGATGAACAAGGGCTAGGGTATCACGGGAGACCGACCTGCTGGCCCCAGGCAGTCTTCAGAGCCTGGAATCTCTCCACGTTACCACTGTTAAAGGCATACAGGGTGTCAATGAGCCACTGGCGGTCAGTGTTCCGCAGCGATTCCAGCACAGGGTGCATGAGCTGTAAGGATGGAGACAATCAGCTGGGAGAATCCCAGCCTCCCCCCACCCCATCAAGGGTCCTGAACCCAGGGTCAACTTACAAGTTCTCCAAAGTTAAAAACTCCCTCGCCAAGAAGCCCTGCCAGTCCCAGTGTGAAGGCTCTCTCCTGCTGCTCAGACACTGTGACGGCAACAACAAACGTCCAGTTACACCCCTGTCGCAGTGACCAGTCCTGCTTGGCTTTAAAAATCTCACACAACAAAAAAGCAAAGGAAACTATTTCTGTAACAGTTATATTACAAAGCCTTGGTACTAGAGGCCACTTCTTTTTTTTTTTTTTTTTTTTTTTTTGGAGAGGTTTTTGCTATAGGGCGCGTGCGCTCGCCAGACAGACAGAGAGAGACAGAGAGATAGAAAGCAGGAAATCACCCCCCAGGGGGGATGGCCATGCCGCAATCCCTTCTCCTCCATTCTCCTCTCGGGATCTTGGGCACGCACGCACACGCGCCCGGCGTGAGTTTAAGCCGCCGGGTCCGGGACTTGAACCGCGGTCGACTACGTGGGAGTCCAGCGACATAGCCATTACGCTAACTGCTGGTCCCATAGAGGCCACTTCTAAAGCACTGGCTGCCTTAGAGTGAGACCAGAGACCACACACGCCTGAGTGTGGGGAGCACACCCAGGCGTCATTCCCTGAGCACAGGTGAACCTATTCATATCTTCAGCCTATACCAGGGGATTGACGAGTTCCTTAAATCCCTGACCTGCTATGGGAAGGAGTACCACCTCTTATTTATCCTTTTTAAAATAAGAATTATTTTATATAACTTTATTTATTTATTTCAATTTGACCAGAGAGGGACAGAGAGAGAGAGAGAGAAAGAGAGGGAAAGTGAGAAAGCAAGCTGACAGGTCCAGGACTTGAACTGTGGTTGGTCATGTGGGAGTCCAGCACCCTTACTGACCATACCACCTGCCGGCCCCCCTCTTATTTATCTTAGTTATTTCACTTAGCCTCTTTTCAGACTAGTGTTAATTTACTTTGCTTCCACAGAACAAGTTCCTTATTTTCCTGACTGACTGCACTAATTAGTCTCAGTCTTTTCCCTGAGATCCGAAATGGAAAGTGCACCAACATCTTTGAAGAGCTAGCCTTCTGAGCTTCTACAGTCTTGTGAAAGCCGTCTAAACCATGCTGCCAAGTTCTTTTCTACCTAAAACTTACTGGCCACTTCTCTTTCCATTGTTGAAATGTTTTGTAATACAGTCCCACAGGTCTGTAACTTCAGTTTTCATACACTAGTCTCAGCTAGAGGAGTTTCACATGCCCTCACCCTGCAGGGGTGGTTACAAAGTATTCACACTGCTGTATTTCCCATAAGTACTTCCGACCTAGGTAACAGTAAGGACTTTGAAAAGTGTGAAGAGGCTAGGAGAAGTAGCCTCATTTTCATTTGAATTAAATGCTAGAGACAATATGATGTAGAAATTAAAGCTTAAATACATTTCCCACCTTTACTTCAGAAAGGGCTGAATGGGTCTGAGTAATTACTGAGACCCACTGCTCTAAAAGCCTCACAGCTGCTATGTCTGAAGAACGTGCTCCTGTGTGACTTGACTTCAATGGCCCCACGTTACCTGGTAGATCCTTGATGTCGACACAGCCCAGAAACCGCAGCGCATCTTTGTAATAAGACGCATGGTTTCCAATTGTTTGATAGTATTTACTGGAGAGATCGTAGAAACGACTATGAACTGATGTCACACCAGGGAGGTTGTTCAGCATTTCCTCAACATCTTCGATGGTTTCCTGCACGCAGGAAGCAAAGTCACCTTTGATATTAACTTAATGGGCTTTGAAAGCAATGTATCACAAGATGAAAAGCATAAACCACAAAAGCAAAAGTTTGCTAAATGTAATTACATTCAAATGAAAAACTTTAGTTTGAGAACAGAGAAAACAGTACAAAGACAAGATACGAATTGGGAGAAGATATTTATAGCATGTGTAACCTGCAAAGGATTATGTCCACGGAAATAAAAAGAACTCTCACGAATCAGTGAGGAGTCAAGCAACACAGTAGAAAAATGAGAAGGTATTAACGGGTGATTTACAGCTGTAGAGCCACAAGTGGAATGGCCAATGAAACACACTAGTCCTTGAGAAGTGAGTATTAAACCCTCAACAACATCCGGTCTGTGAATATCCAGAAACAGAGCTGTGTGGGGTGTCTGGATGGTGCTGCGGGGCATAAGGCACTCGGGAGAAACACCTGACAGTCTCTGGTGAGGGTGGAGATGCATACGCCTTACCCTGTGGTGTCCAGGCATACGCCTGGTGAAACTGCCCATGTAAACAAAGGACCAGGCACAGAATAACAACAGCATTGCATGTGACATAAAAAAAGCAACCTAAGTTCTTTCCGTAGGAGACTGGCTGCATACATGTGCTGTGAAATACCAGGGAGGATTAATAAGAGCTGGTTAGCATGACACGATGACTGTCACACCCAGCGTCAGGCAGTAAGTCAGGCCTTCCTCAGGGCTGCCCGCCCCTATTTGGTGAAGCATAAGAAAACACGTGGGCACGCGAAGGCGGTTTGTTGGGGAGGAGCGTGCTCTGGGGGGCACCACGGCTCCAACTGCTGGGTGCTTCACTCCTGAGCTGGCTGGGGCATGTGGGTACCCGCTGCAGCGCTCTTCCCAGTGGTTTACAGCTGCTGGCACAACTTAAATGTTTCAAAGCAAAATGCAGGAAGTACTCTTGTGGGATCAGATTGAGAAGCGATAACAATAAAGAGTGTTTTCTTGTTGGGCAATGAAAACATGAACCCTTTAAAATCTTATCCCCTCTATTTTAATATCATGGTTACCAAGACAAAGAAATCAAACCAAAACACACAGTCTCTAGTCAAACAAGGTGGACTGATCTCGTATGTTGGTCTCACTGCCATACCCACACCTGTCCTCAAACTGCATTAAATAAAAGCGCAGACACAGATGGGAGACTCTGACACCTCTAGGAGGCAGAGGCGGACAGAGGTGTGGCAGGTGGCCTGTCGGTGGGGGTGCCTGTGCTGTGGAGCTCTGGGTGGCCGGTATGCTGCAGCCACACAAGGGTAATAGTCATGACATTAGCAACTGACTCTTTTTTTTTTGGAGAGGTTTTTTCACTACAGGGCGCGAGCGCTCGCCAGACAGAGAGAGACATAGAGACAGAAAGTGAGAAATCACCCCCCAGGGGGGATGGTCACGCCACAATCCCTTCTCCTCCATTCTCCTCTCGGGATCTTGGGCATGCACGCACACGCGCCTGACGTGAGTTTTAAGCCACCGAGTCTGGGACGCGAACCGCGGTCGACTAAGTGGGAGTCCAGCGACATAGCCATTACGCTAACTGCTGGTTCCCAGAAACTGACTCTTAAATGGTGTTAGGAAAGAGCTGCACATGCATGCACACAGGCACACCCACACAAGGCACACAGGATGATCAGGTGAGAGTGGTAAAATGTGTATAGGGAGGAATGTTGGTTGGGGTATGAGAGTGCTTTGTGCCAGTTTTACAACCTTTCTGTAATTTAAAAATAAACAGTTAAAGTGGAAAGAGCTTTTCTCTTCTACAGCTTTAAATAACCTTTGAAGCAGAACGTTAGTCCGTATTATAGCGACCTCACCTTTGTAACCTGCAGGTCTCCGATGTTTAACTTCAGAGCTCCGATCGCTGTTTTGCACAGGATCACTGCCTCATCACTACTTTTCACCTGAAGACATCGAAAAGCAAGGAGACCTCAGATGCACGGCCAGCCAGCTGACAAACTCAACCTGTGTAAGGACTTAACTTTCATAACAAGACATCTCCAAAGGGTGGACGGTGAGCACAAACACAAACCATACGGCACATACACTCTAAACGATACCGTTCACCCTTCATGTTTACCTTCTCACGCGTCTTTTCCAGAAAAGTAAGAGCTACATTAGGATCTAGAAAAGAAAGAACAAAGTCAAAAGAGCCACCTTTCCTGACTGGTTGCTACCAGCCAAGACCCTGTTGGGTAGGATAATCTTTAGGTTTAGGTCAGAAAGGATAACAAAAGCTTAACTTAGAATCTGGCATTTCCTACGAAAACATAGACGTTTAATTAACTTGTATTTCCAGATCATTTTAACTACTACTTAGGTCTGCTCCTTTGTGAGACAAGGGGAGACTTACCAGTCATCTGTCTCACTACATGGAGAATGATTTCTACCAGCGACAAAGGGTTCACCCTGAAATGAAAACCACCAGCCTTTCACTGTCGATGAATGTCATCAATGCACTCATTTTCAAAGTAAAAACGGACAGAAAGGTTTTACCTGTGCTCAAATTCACTGATGAAGTTTTCATAAAGCTGTGGAACCAAAACAGAGAGTTATTATAGGATGTCTTTCATTATGCAAAATCAAGACTCTCAACACTACTTGTAGTTAGAGAGGTTATGTCAATGTTATCAAGTTGTGACTTTGCAAACCACGATGCTCATCACATAGTAAGTATTGCATAAATGTCTACTAAATGATAGGAAACCATATTAGGGCTTAACTTCACAAAATGATGTCAAATGTATTATTAAAGAAAACTAGGATTCCTTTCTACTATAGCTTTGGGGGATCAGAATACCAATTTAGAATCTCCCAAAGAACTAATTTTCTTTTATTTTTTTGCCATAGGGGTGTGTATGGGAGAAAGACAGAGAACGAGAAAATGAGAAATTACTCCCCAGGGCGGATGGCCACACCACAATCCCTTCTCTTCCATTCTCCTCTCAGGATTTTGGGCATGTACATACATGTACCTTGCATGGTTATCAGGCCACCAGGTCTGGGACTTGAACCGTGGAGTCAGTCATGGGGAATCCAGCACCTTAACCCCACCACCACCAGGTGGCCCCAACCATTCCTATATTCTTCCTCCAAGCTATTCTTAAGCAAAACAGATTATCAGTTTGAAACGTTTACTAACCAAACGGAATGGACTTCCCTTAGAGTTTAGACGATTACAGGCCAATTATGTTGCCTGACCATGCTTCTTAGCCATTCAGCACACACTCGAGCACTTCCTGACTCTCTGCCAGGAACCACAGACAGAATGTGTATGACAAACGGTGGAACACAAGGCACTCCTGGCCGAGTGGGGAAGACGCTGTAACCAAGTCCATGACAATACTGTGAGCGGGAGAGCGAGGGAGACAAAGCACGCAGGTGGGTCAGCCAAAGGGAGAGGCGTCAAGAAGGGGATTCCAGAAGTGGTAATAATGGGGCTTCAAGAAATGAGGGGCAGGTAGGCAGATATCTGTATAGGAGAGGGGCAGCTGAGAGAAGAACATTCCAGACAGCAACAAATACATGCAAAAGCACCGAAGAAAAGACTGCATTATGTTTCCCGAGAATTTCTGACAGACATGGAGAGTGGGAAACACTGAGGACTGGCCTCTGTCCTGAAGGCCAGATGGATCCATGGAGACACATGACCACACTTCTACTTAGACACATGCCGGGGTCAGAGAGGAGAGCACAGGGAGAGACTAGTTAGAGGCTCCATGTAGCAAAGACAGGACAGCGAGGGAACGATCGCGAGGACAGACAAGATGTCTGAGAGGCAGCTGGGAAGATGAACGAGACTTGCTCAGGTGTGGGCTTCACGGGGAAGGGGAACTGACAGCAACCCTGAGCTTATGGCTCGGCAACGGAGCAAAGGGAGGGCCCTGCATGGGCACGGTAGGTAGGACAGGGAGCCGCCAGCTGTCTTCAGCTTTGGATAAGGAGCCCCTGAAGTTCCTCTGCAACACGAAGATAAAAACGTCCCTGTGGCAGTTAGACAGTCAAATCGAGAGCAGAGTAAATAGCCATCTAAATTTAAAAAGGGTCTTTTCATCACAAGAGACTATATCAAAGATATTTTCTTCATTAAAAGAGAATGTTTTAACATTCCTGATACCTATTATAATTTATAGAATTATCTAAAGAAAAGAAGTCCCACTAAATCCAGAAGGTCAGAATTACTTCTGGTGACTACAAATTCATGATACTACCTATCCTGAACTTATGTGGGCTAGGTCTCAATAATAATTTTTTTTTTAAAGAGGTTTTTGCTATAGGGCGCGTGTGCTCGCCAGACAGAGAGAGACAGAGAGACAGCGAGAAATCACCCCCCAGAGGGGATAGCCATGCCACAATCCCTTCTCCTCCATTCTCCTCTTGGGATCTTGGGCACGCACGCACACGTGCCCAGCATGAGTTTTAAGCCACTGGGTCCGGGACATGAACCGTGGTTGACTACGTGGGAGTCCAGCGACATAGCCATTACGCTAACTGCTGGTCCCGATAATTCTTAAGGTTTTATTTTGTCTATGAAAAAAATAAACTCAAATCTGCCAACATGAGTAAGTGTTACATTAACAGGAGGTTAAGGGAATATTTTGTCATGTGTAGGAAAGAGACTTAAAGATAAGAAAACAAGGAACAAATTCTCCATTACTATGAGACAGAATTTCAGGAAACAAGTATTAAGACATGTCTGGTTCATCACTTTCCACACAATCTACAACTCAAAATGTAAAATCGAGACCTCAAGTTCCTTCAGGTAGTAAAATGCCGAATCTATGGGTACAAACGACGAGAAAAACCTCACAAGCCCAGGAGGTGGGGTAGTAGGGTTGGGAAGTTTCACTGAGCACATAACAAGCAATGTCTTCGGGAGAAGTGACCTACAATGAAAAAGCTAGCTATCAGTTACAACGCTGGTATAAATCTGATTCATTCAGAGTCAGAGAAAGGTACCAAAGAGTAAGACTTCAAAGAGGAGTCTACCAGTAAGCAAATTTGTGGAGCTCTGTTAGGGGATCCAGGAAAGTTTGGGAAAGAGACTGAATTTTCTATTGATAAAATTCTGAAAGTACTCTATTACCAAGGGGGCGTGACATCATGGACTTCCCCTCCAGCCCCCCTACCCTCAACTAAAGTACAAAAGGTGTTCTATCTTCCACACTATCCAAGGTAGAAGAGTTTCAGCAAGCACTCAGAGTCAGTGTGGGTGAGGGAAGTGATGGCAGTTATCTAAGAGTCCTAAGGTAATCCTCCTCTATATTCACTTGCACCACCTAACTGGTATAAAACTTTGAAATTTTGAGTAAGTTTTCCAAAAGTGCAATACTAAAAAAAAAAAAAAAAGTCTATAAACAATAAAGTATTGGGACCAGCAGTTGGCATAATGGCTATGTTGCTGGACTCCCATGTAGTCAACTGCAGTTTGAGTCCCAGACCTGGTGGCTTAAACTCACGCTGGATGTGTGTGCATGCGTGCGTGCGTGCCCAAGATCCTAAGAGGAGAATGGAGGAGAAGGGACTACAGTGTGGCTATCCCCCCTGGGGGGTGATTTCTTGCTTTCTGTCTCTCTGGCGAGTGCATGCGCCCTATAGCAAAAACCTTTCCAAATAAACAAACAAAAAACAACAATAAAATATCAATATCAGGGCATGCTATTAGACAGTATTTTAGACACCAGAATGTCTATGTTTGAATCTTCTTTTGTTACTCATTAGCTGTGACCTATGGTCAGTTATTTAACCTTTTAATATCTGCTTCTACATCCAAAAAAAACATAAAATGAAACACAACAAAAAGATAAAAGTGATAATTATCTTTCTGGGACCAGCAGTTGGCATGATGGCTATGTCGCTGGACTCTCATGTAGTTGACCATGGTTCAAATACCGGCCCTGGTGGCTTAAACTCACACCAGGCATGTGTGCGTGTATGCCCAAGATCCCGAGAGGAGAATGAGGGAGAAGGGATTGTGGTGTGGCCATTCCCCTGGGGGGTGATTTCTCGCTTTCTGTCTACCTCTTTCTGTCTTTCTGGCGAGTGCATGCGCCCTATAGCAAAAACCTCTCCAAAAAAAAAAAAAAAAGATAAAAGTGGTATGTATCTCTCAATGCTGTTAAGGAGAATAAAAGGGTAAATTATTTACCTTAATGAGACCATCTCCTTGGGCAAAGCACGGGTCCTGCACAAAATCAAGCACCTGAAGTGTCAATTGATGCCACAACCTGGAAAAGACAATGCCCTTGAGACCTATAAACCAACACCCAGCCAGTCCCCCCACCCCCCATTCTTGATGGTCTGACCATGTAACAAATACTAACCAGTCTCTACTGGGTAGCAGAGAGAATGCTGGCTCTGCTACTGAACGGTTATATATATCTTATATATATCGCTTTGAGATCACTTCGCTTCTCTGAGGCTCCATTTTCCCAGCTGTGAAATGGAGCACATCTGCCTAGGCTACCTCAGAAGGCTGTCGTAAGGTCTGACTGGAGAAAGTTACTTTGGAATTATGTACATCTAAGTTGAATTCCTGGCTCTTCTACTTATTAGCTGAGAATCTCAAGGAAGGTAACTAAAGTGAGCTTCGGTTTCCTTATCTGTGACTGGGATGACTGAAGGAACACACAAGCTAATGCATAAAACTGGTGACACCCAAAAACCGAGGGTTAATATGTAATAACGCAGATGCAATGTTTGAAAACGACCAGGTGCTACTCAGCATAAGCAGTTATTCAGCAATCACTGAGAATTTCCTCTCAAAAAGTGCTAATTGCAGAAGGCTGCTGAGCATCAACGTGTATAATGCACACCATGTGAAAGGCACTAGGCTAAAATGAACAGGACGGTTACTAGAGGAGGTGTATTTTCCTGGCTAACAGCTCTAGCCTGAGGCTAGCGGTGTATTCTATTCATTTTAAATGAGGTTGGTGAGCAGCAACAGACGACTGAATTATTCCGAAATTCATCCTGTTTTAAACAAACCCAAAGTCTGAGATGTCTCTAGGAGCACAGAGCCCAAGGTGAAATACAATGGAAAGTAGGGACAATGGGAGAGGGTGTGAGTGCATGCATCCCACGTAATCAGGCAACTGAATCAAAATGGAAAACGACAAAACTGCACTGGCTTCTGGTCTATCGGCTCCAGACCGTGACACTACGACAAGGCTGGGTACGATGTTTTCCGAAAGGGGTGGCAATCTGGCTCTCAAAGTGTGTTTGCTCGTCTAACCGGGGTCAAGAGCTAACATCGCAGGCCAGCCTGAACCCCTTTAGTAAGGCCAGAAAGGGCGGTCAGACGGCTGAGACAGCCCCTCGGTCAGGGAAGCAGGGAATCCTAGCTCCCCAAACCCTAGCGAACGGTCTACTCCTTAACCCCTCTTCACCCTCGGCCCTGCCTCCTCCGGTACCTCGGCCCACTTCCCGGCCCAGCCAGTGCCGGCTCTCCCCACACGTCCTCGCCTCCTCTCTCTGCTCTCGGGTCTGGGCGTCCTCGGTCCCAGAAGGAAGCCCCCTGTCTCTCCAGCCCCTCGGTCTCGCCCTATTTCCAGGGCCCCTCGGCTTGGCGCTCACTTTTTCGTGTAGAGCTCCTCTAGACGGTGCCACACGGCGGCCTGCCCCGGCCCGGAGCTCTGGCTCTGCTGTAGGAAGCCCGGTACGTCCTTCATGACTGCAGGACGAGCCCAGGACGGAGGCACAACTGAGATGTCAGCGCCGCAGGGATGGCCGGAAGTGCTCACTCACTTCCGGCGCTACGCCGCGCGGAGGACGCCGGGAGCGCCCTGTCCGACGCCCGCGGCCCGCTGGTTGCCAGGGTAACCGCGCCTCTCCTTTCGGACAGTCTCTTCTGGGTTGCGGCCAGACCTTACGCGCTCCTGACCGTACCACTGAGGCATAAGAAGGTGCCAGCGTATGGGGTCGATCGGCCAATGGCAGCGTGACTGCATTTTCGCTTCTCAGAGAAGGCCATAGTACCTTCCTAGTAGTGTGCGACGACTAAGTGTAAATGTCATGCCTGAACCATAGCAAGCGCCTAGGAAGTTTTGATGATCATCACCATTCCGATTGGGAGTGCACGGCAGAGAAATGCAGGATCCCAGTTTGGCGCTGGGAGCGAGAAACCAGATCCAACATTCTAGGGAACGTCCACCTCGCTTCACCTGGGCGGGCCCGGGGCGGGGCAGACTAGACTCTAGAGGGCGGGGCCGAGCGTGGGGGCGGGGCGGGGACGTCGGGGCGGGGCTCGGGCTTCGGGGGCGGGGCGGAAGTGCCGAGGCGGGGCAGAGCGCCGAGGCTGAGCGAGAGCGCGGAAATAAGGGCTCGGGGGCGGGGCGGGGGCGCCGGGGGCGGGGCGGGGGCGCCGGGGGCGGGGCGGGGGCGCCGGGGGCGGGGCGGGGCGGGGGCGCCGGGGGCGGGGCGGGGGCGCCGCGGCGGGGCACCCACGCAGAGCCAGTCGCCTGAACCCGGAGGACGCCCTGCGGGCGGCGGGGACATGGCGCTGTGGGGTCGGCGCGCCATTGCCAGCCTCAGGCTGAAGGGTCTGGGGGACGGTCCGCGCGGCTGTCGGCCTGCGTGGATGGGGACGTCAGGCGTCCGTGCGGGGGCGGGTGGGAACAGTGTGCTGCGGGCCGAGAACCTGCTGGCGGCGCGCGTGTTTAAGATGTCGCTTCCTAGTCCCACAGCTCCAAGGGTATTCCAGAGGCGTCCGAGGGCACCAGTTCCTTGTTTCTTCTTTCGCAGGTATTTTGGGGTTGTACAGACAATTCTTGGGTGTTCATTTTCGACACCTCAGCCCCTTCTCAAGTATAGATTATGTTCTGTACCTTGCCTTTTGTAACGGTATGTTTTGGAGTTATTTCCATTCCTACAAAAATGCGTTCTCAGTCTGTATTCTGGCCCGTAGAAGTCCGTTATCGGGAGGATGTCGCATAATTCATCTCAGCATTCCCTTATTGAAATAGCGTATACTTCAGTTACCACAGATAATGCTATGGTGAATAACCTTGCTTGCATCTGGTTTTTGGGTAAATTCCTGGTATTGGGACTGCTGGATCTAAAGGTGTATATTTAAGGTGTTAATTGCCCCCGGTACAGGTTGTGCTATTAATATCCCCAGATGTATGGTATACATATATACAGCCACCCACACAGTAATTACACTTTTTGGAAATCTTATTCAGCTACTGAGCCTATGTATGCAAAATATTAAGGTCTATAGCTGTTAATTGTAGTTGTTAGGAAAGGAACTTAAAAGCCTGTAATGGGTGGATAGTAAAGTAGATAATGGTACATGCACTCATTGCTGATAGCTACTAAAAATATGGGTAAAGAGTTTAATAAGGAGACCTTGAGGTGTCATTTGTTGTACCAAGAAACCTTTTATTGAACTGTTCTGTGTCAGATTGTTCCAGGAATTGGGGATAGAGTAGGCACCGGGACAGACCCACACTTGCTTCCATGGAACTAATTCTGAAATCAGTGATCAGCTGCAAGACAGATTTAGTACTATTAAACAGATTCTTGCTTCCACTCATCCTAAAACAGGAGGTGGGGGCTGCCTGTGAGGAGTGTTCCACTGTCACAGCTTTCAGCACTTTGGGATTCCTGCTCCTTGACTTTAGATTTTGTGCGAATTCACCCATTGTGTGTCCTTCCACAGTGGTTCCTCCCAGTAGCACTCACACCTGCCTCTCATGGTCCCCTCAGTTTCATACAGTGTAGCATACACAAAGGGGTCTTTGAGAAGTTCACGGAAAAAGTGTATTATGAAAAAACTGCATGGGCTTCATTAAAGACATGTTTTTAAAGAATTATTTATTTATTTTATTTATTCATTTTTTATTATTTTTTCACATGAGTTGAGAAAGCAAGCTGCTAGGTTCAGGACTTGAACCGCGGTTGGCCATGGGGGAATTGTAGCACCTTAACCACCACACCACCCGCTGGCCCAAGGAAAATGTTTTTAATTGTCAGAATGCATGTGCACTTGCCAGAGACAGTGCAGAGAGGAGGAGAAAGCACTCCCCAGTGGGGTACGGTCTCATTGCAGTCCTTTTCCTATTGTTTGTTTGTTTGGGGCATACATACTTGCACTCAATGTGTTCTTCCGGCCACTGGGCTGGAATTAAAACCGTGGTTGGACTTGTGGGGTCCAGCTCACCTTAACCACTAGGCTGTGGAGTTGGCCCTCAAAAATCTTTTGTGCCAAAATAACTTCTAACTTGTTACAACATGCCAGGATATAATCTAATTTGAGGCACTAAACAGGATAAAATATCAGTTTGAAAAGAGCCCTTTTTCACAGCAACATGAATTCTGCTAAAATTGAAGCAAGAACAAACACCCAATTTATGATGAAGTCTAGAGAATGGTGAAACCATTGATACTGTCTGAGAAAATTATGAGAACAGCGCCCAAGAAAATAAGCAATTTATGAATGGATGACTGGTTTTAAGGACAAGCTAATGGGCTGACCCTCTGGCCTAGTGGCTAAGGGAGCTGGATCTTACATGGCCAACCACGTGGTTCAAATCCTGGCCCTTACAGCTTGAGAAACATGCCTGGTCCTGGTGTGTGCTTGCCCCTGGTGCGTACATGCCCAAGACTGAGACAGGATGGAGAAATGGAGGAGAAGGGATTACTCTGTGACTATGCCCCATGGAGAGGGGGAGTTTGTTCACCCTCCTTCTCTCTCTCTCTCTCTCTCTCTCTCTCTCTCTCTTCTCTCTCTCTCTCTCTCTTTGGTGAGCTCACATGCCCTTGAATGGGCAAACAAACAAACAAAAGAAAAAAGGAAGAGATAGGATGATGCCTGCAGAGGCAGATCATCCATATCAATTTGTGAGGAAAAAATTCATCTCATTATGCCGTAATTGCAGACGGCTGATGTTTAACAGCAGAAACAACCGCCAACACCACAGACATCCCATTTGGTTCAGCTGACTCAGTTCTGACTGAAACATTACAGTTGAGCAAACTTCCTGCTCAATGGGTATGGAAACTCCAGATCAGCTGCTGACAAGAGCAGAGCCTTCAATGGAAATATTTAAAAAGTGAGATCAAGATCCCAAAGCATTTATTCAAACAGTTGTACCAAGAGATGGCAGATGGCTTCATCGGTATGATCCTGAAGACAAAGCACAATCAAAGCAATAACTACCAAGAGGTGAATGTGGGACCAGCATTTAGCGTAATGGCTATGTTGCTGGACTCCCACGTAGTCGACTGCGGTTCACGTCCTGGACCCGGCGGCTTAAAACTCACACCGGGCGCGTGTGTGTGCGTGCCCAAGATCCCGAGAGGAGAATGGAGGAGAAGGGATTGCAGCGTGGCCATCCCCCCTGGGGGGTGATTTCTTGCTTTCTGTCTCTATGTCTCTCTCTGTCTGTCTGGTGAGCACACGCGCCCTATAGCAAAAAACCTCTTAAAAAAAAAAAAAAAAAAAAAAAAAAAAAAAGACCAAGAGGTGAATGTGATGTAATCAGAGTAAAGGTAAACTGGTCAAGAGCAAAGTTTGAGCCAGCCTTTGGCATGGTGGTTAAGGCAGCTGGATCCATGGCCACCTGCACGATTCAAGTCCTGGACCTGGAGGCTTAAAAAACACACCAGGCATGTGTACATGTATGCGCAAAATCTCAAAGGGAGGGAGACATGGAAGAGAAGACTGTGGTGTGGTCATCCCTCATGGGGTACTTTCTTTCTCCAGTGTCCTTTCTCTCTAGGTGTGCCCTCTGGCAAATTCAAAACCAAAGAGTGGGTGTCTGTGCCTGTGTGCCCCAAAATTCCAAAAGAAGGGAGAAATGGAGGAGAAGGGACTGTGGTGTGGCCTTCCCCCATGAGCACGGGGGAATGTTTCTCATCACCCTCCCCCACTTCCAGTGAACCCATGATGTTCCCTTGGTAAAGTAAAAAAAAAAAGAAAAATCACAGCAACAGTTTTTTGGTACGCTCAAGCTATTTTGCTTGTTGACTTTTTTATTTAGTTATTTATTTTTAAAGAGGTTTTTGCATTAGGGTGTGTGTGCTCACCAGAGAGAGACAGAGACAGTGAGAAGGAAAGTGAGAAATCATCCCCCAGGGGATGACCATGCCACAATCCCTTCTCCTCCATTCTCCTCCCAGGATCTTGGGCGTGCACGTACACATACAACTGGCGTGATTTTCAAGCCACGGGTCCAGGACTCAAACTGTGGTCAGCCATGTGGGAGTTCATCGACATAATCACTACACCATCTGCTGGCCCCGACTTTTTATTTTTTCTTATTTTTACATTCAGTTGCTGTATATCTTTTTTTTTTTTTTTTTTTTTTGAGAGTTTTTTGCTATAGGGCACGTGCGCTTGCCAGACAGACAGAGAGACAGAGAGACAGAAAGCGAGAAATCACCCCCCAGGGGGGATGGCCACACTGCAGTCCCTTCTCCATTCTCCTCTCGGGATCTTGGGCACACGCACACATGTGCCTGGCATGAGTTTTAAGGCACCAGGTCCAGGATGCGAACCGTGGTCAACTACATGGGAGTCCAGCGACATAGCCGTTACGCTAAGTGCTGGTCCCGCCAGGAGATTATTTTTGAGGATTTTTTTGTTTTTTTCTATATATCATGTCACCTGCAAATAAACATAATTTTACCTTTTCTTTTCCTTTTTGAATGCTTTTAATTTTATTCTCTTGTCTGATTGCATTGGCTAGGACTTCTAGTACTATAATGAAACGAAGTGGAGAAAGTGGGCAGCCTTGTCTTTTCCAGTTTTTAGTGAAAAAGCTTTCCACTAAGCAGTTTGTCCACATTCAGTATGATGTTTACTCTGACCTACCTGGTCATTTTATATAGCCTTTTTTTTTTTTTTTTTTTTTTTTTTTTTTTTTTTGAGAGAGAGATTTTTGCTATAGGGTGTGTGCACTCACCAGAGAGACAGAGAGATGGAAATTAAGAAATCACCCCTCACAGGGGATAGCCATGTCACAATCTCATCTCCACCATTCTCCTTTTGGGATTTAGGGCATGTACGCACATGCGCCTGCTATCAGTGAATCTTTGACTTCACTCTAAGTAAAATATTCAGTGGTTGTGAAATCATTCAGGAGTAGGTTTAGTTTCCATGTGTTTGTGTATTTTTGAGGATTTTTTCTGAAGTTAATTTCAAGTTTAATTCCATTGTGGTTGGAGAAGAGGCTGGATATATTGGATTGTCAAATTCATGTATTTTTCTATGTATTTCTATTGCAAAAATGCATCAGGACTTTTCTGACGACTCAATAGTTTCTGTGCCTTTGAATTTGTAACGATTTCTTTTGTGCCCTATCATTTGGTCAGTCTTGGAAAACATTTCATGCAGGTATGAGAAAAATGTATATTTTGTCTTTGTTGGGTGGAAAGTTCCGTAGATGTCTGTCAAGCCCATTTGATGTGTGGTATTGTTTAGATCCTGCATCTCTTTGCTTATTTTTTGTCTAGATGATCTGTCCAAAGGAGAGAGAGGGGTGTTGAGTTCCCTAATGATTTTTGTGTGGCAGTTCTATCTCACGCTTAGACCTAGTAGTCTTTCTTTCACATCTTTGGGTGCTCCTGTGTTGGATGTGTATTTATATATGTTTTATGTTCTTGGTGAATTAGCCCTTTTCGTACTATGTAATATCCTTCTTTGTTTCTTCTTACAGTCATTGTCTCACAGCCTATTTTATCTGCTATCAGTATTATGATTCCAGCCTTGCTTTGATTTCCATTTGTATCTTGTTCCAGCCATTCACTTTCAGTCTATGTATGTCTTTATCCATGAGGTGTGTTTCTCATAGGCATCAAATAGAGGGTTTCTGGGTTTTATGTTTGTTTGTTTGTTTTTTAATCTATTCATCCAGTCTGTGTCTTTTAACTGGAGAATTTCAACCATTTACATTCTGTCCTGGCCCCACCGGACAGAACAGGTTTCCTGGGGGAGGGAGTGAGAGATGGGACAGACACACAGACACACAGAGTAGAGACAAGACGAGGTGCCGATCAAGTCTCGTTTATTAAGAAAGAACAGCGAGCTTATATACAGGCTAGTGGGCATTAATTGATTGCCCAAAATGCAAATGAGATAAAACTGCATAAACCAATCATTGGTGTGGGTGGATCTCTCCCATTGCCTAGAAACCCAACCACTTCCGGGGAGAACAGGGAGAACGGTTGGTCACATAATTTCTGAAAAACGGTTTGCTCAGTGAGAAAGTAAAGCCTAATGGTTTCTAAGATGGCAGATAGCTCAAGATGGCTTCCGTATGCAGTGCCCTCCACAACATTCAACCACAACATTCAACATTATTATTATATTTGTGGATTTATCCCTGCCATCTTTTTTTTTTTTTTTTTTTTTTTTTTTTTTTTTTTTTTTTTTTTTTTTTTTGGGGAGAGGTTTTTCGCTATAGGGCGCGTGCGCTCGCCAGACAGAGAGAGAGAGAGACATAGAGACAGAAAGTGAGAAATCACCCCCCAGGGAGGATGGTCACGCCGCAATCCCTTCTCCTCCATTTTCCTCTCAGGATCTTGGGCACACACGCACACGCGCCAGGCGTGAGTTGTAAGCCACCGGGTCCGAGACGCGAACCGCGGTCGACTACGTGGGAGTCCAGCAACATAGCCATTACGCTAACTGCTGGTTCCCTCTCTGCCATCTTTTTAGCCATTTTCTTTTTCTTTTTTTTTTTTTTTTTTTTTTTTTTTTGTTCTCTTTTTTCTGTTTGTCTCTTTCATTTTCCTGATATAGTACTCCTTTCAGTACTTCCTGAAGAGCTGGTCTATTGTTGATAAATTTTTTCAGGTTTTGTTTATCTGAGAATGATTTTTATCATCTTTTTTTATTTTCCATTTGAAGGATAATCTTTCCAGTTATAATATTCTTGGTTGAAATTGTTTTTCTTTTAGCATTTTGAATACATCTTCCCATTCTTTCCTTGCTCGCCCATTGTTTCAGTTGAGAAATCTAATAGTAGCCTAATAGAATAATCTTTGTATCACTTGACATTTCTCTCTTGCCACTTTTAGAATCTTGTCTTTGTGTATGCTTTTAACCATTTTGGCTATTGTGTTCTATGGAGAGGATCTTCTTAGGTGGATTCTACTTGGGGTCCTTTGTTTTTCTTGGGTCTGGTTGTTTGAATGTTTCTCTAGTTTTGGAAAGATTTTTGCAAGTATTTTACGGAATAGATTTTCAGTGCCCTTTTTAGATTCGCCACCTGCTGGGATACCAATTATTTGGATGTTTGGTTGTTTAATGGTATCTAGTATTTCCTGTATGTTATACTGATTTTTTTTTATGCTTTTTGGTGGTTTTGTCTAACTCAGAGATTTCTTCTTCTAGATCAGAGTTGATCTTCTGCATGATTTAATCTGCTATTACTTTTGAGAGAGGTTTTGATTTCCTGTATCACAGCCTGCATCTCTAAGAGTTCTGTTCAATTCTTTTTTATGGTGTCTATCTCCTCCTTCAAGTCATGGAAGGACTTCCTCTTCTCCTGGAGTTGGTTGTCTGTTTTCTCTTGCATCTCATTTAGTTTTGTCACTGTGAACGTTCTGAATTCTTTTTCTGACATTTCCATGAGTTCTGTTGTGCCTTCTGTGGATGATGAGTGATGGTTCTGTTTCCTTGAGGGAGAGATTTTTCTTTGGTTTATAATATTTCTTGTGCCTTTGCACTGGGTTTTGGTCATTTGATGGATTATACATTTCTTCCTAATTTCTTGACGTTGATTTTGTTATGTTGGGGGAAGAAGAGCTCTATCTCTCAGCTGTGTTCTTGGGAGAGGGCCTTGTCTTCCGATCAGAGAGGAGTGTGTGGCCAGCTTTAGGTGTTGGTTTCTCTCCCAGTCTCTCATGACCAGAGTCACCTGGACTGAGCTAGGGAGGAAGTAGATGGCACACAGTGTGTTTAGCCTGCCGTGCTGTTCGCAAACTGAAGTCTCAAATACACCTGGGCAGGGCAAGATGCAGACAAGGATTCCAAGGTGCTGTCTTCCCACACCTACTCTCTCCCTTGTTGTTGCTGGTTCAACCTCATAGGGGCTCATGGCAGAAAGACCCTGCTGTGTATATTTCATGTGCTTTCTGCTGGGAGATTTATAGCTATAGATTGTTCAATCCGTGGGAATCTTTTCTAGCTCTTTTTCTTCTAGCTTTGGCAAGTGGGGCTCAGCACATTTGCAGCTTGGACTCCCCCCCCCCCCCACCACCACCCTTGGTCCTGCTCAGGAGCCTTACCTGGTCATGTTTTTTTTTTTTTTTGGAGAGGTTTTTGCTATAGGGCGCGTGTGCTTGCCAGACAGACAGAGAGAGACAGAGAGACAGAAAGTGAGAAATCACCCCCCAGGGGGAATGGTCATACCGCAATCCCTTCTCCTCCATTCTCTTCTCGGGATCTTGGGCACGCACGCACATGCCCGGCGTGAGTTTTAAGCCACCGGGCCTGGGCCGCGAACCGCAGTTGACTACGTGGGAGTCCAGCGACATAGCCATTACGCTAACTGCTGGTCCCCCCCCCCCCGGTCATGTTTTTTGTGTAACAGGAGATACAACCACACAGAAGGGTGAGCATGGACTGCCTACTGGTCTGTAAGACTCAAACAAGTCCCTGCGTTATACAATCACTGACCTAGGATGGGCCTGACGGTCCCAAATGCAGGTGCAGAGGTGGCACAGTGAGGTTAGATGCCTGCCAGGAAGGCCCCTCAGAGCCAGGAGAGGCTCTAGTGCCTCGTACCTGCTTCAGCTACAGGCTTTAGAGGGGCGTTTCCAGGTGCTGCTCCAGGGTTAGGGGCACTTGTCTTCCTTCTGCCTTTCTGTTGCTTTCCTGGGTATTGAATCATGTGCAAATTCCCGAGGTCCTGTGGAGGTCTGAGTTGTTTCTGGCTTTTGTGCCTTTCTCCATCTCCTATGAAAGACCGTCTCCTACTCCTAACAGCTCGTCCTGAGTGTCTCGGCTTCAGCTGCTGGAGATGAATCCTAGAGCTTCAGATAGAGAGCCCCAAGCTGTCTGCCCACTGCCTTGCCTGACTGTAATTTTGGCTGTTGACTGTCATGCCTCCTGAACTGCCTCAGACATTGAAGAAGGACCATCTGCAGCAGTTTGAACCTCTAGCTATCAGGGGATAAGAGTTTCTTTCTGGAATGGTCTCTAACGCCCACTTTTATTTATTTTTTTTGAGAGGTTTTTGCTATAGGACACGTGCGCTCGCCAGACAGACAGAGACAGAGAGACAGAAAGTGAGAAATCACCCCCCCAGGAGGGATGGCCACGCCGCAATCCCTTCTCCTCCATTCTCCTCTCGGGATCTTGGGCACGCACGCGCACACGCCCAGCGTGAGTTTAAGCCACCGGGTCCAGGACTCGAACCACGGTCGACTACGCGGGAGTCCAGCGACATAGCCATTACGCTAACTGCTGGTCCCAAGCCCACTTTTCAGCTTCATAATTTTGATGTAAATTCTGAGAATTTTAAAATTTTCTTAAAAAATTACACTGTAGGGACCAGCAGATGGCATAAGGTTATGTCGCTGGACTCCCACATGGTTGACTGTGGTTCGAGTACTGGACCCGGTGACTTAAAAAACACACCAGGTGCGTGTGCATGCATGCCCAAAATCCCAAGAGGAGAGTGGAGGAGAAGGGATGCCGTGTGGCCATCCCCCCTCGGGGGTGATTTCTCACTGTCTGTCTGTCTTTCTCTCTCTGGCAAGTGCACGTGCCCTATAGTGAAAATACCTAAAAAAAAAAGAAACACTATATACTTTTGACCTCCACATCCGTGTATTCTTCATCCATGGATTCAACTACTGTGAATTGAAAATATTTGAAGAGGGGCCAGCAGGTGAAATGGTGGTTAAGGCACTGAACTCTCACATGGCTGACTGCTGTTCGAGTACTAGACCTGGCAGCTTTCTTTCTCACTTTCCTTCTCTCTCTTTGTCTCTCTCTGGTGAGTGCAAATGCCCTGTAGCAAATTAAAAATAATGATGATAATAAACAAAATTTTAAAAACACAACAATAAAAATGTAAATTTTAAAATATGGTATACCAACTATTTACATAGCATTTACATTGTACTGGGTATGAAAAGTAATTCAGAGAGGACTTACAATGTGTGGGCAGATGTGCACTGGTTGTATGCAAATAGATGCCTTTCTGTATAAGGGACTTGAGCAACGGCAGATTTTCCATGGCGTTCGTAGAACTAGGGACAACTGTGTTCGCCACATTCCAGATATGTCAGGGCATACAGCACCGTGGAATCACCCAGGGCCCCACAGAGAAGCGCTCTTGGCCCTGGGTTGAACCTTTGGTATAGAACCCTGTCCTCTCTCCTCTGTTTCATTGCTGCAGAGAGCATGTGCTTGAGAGAGAGAGAGAGAGTGCACACCCTCCAGTGAGGCTGAGGTCATGCCACAGTCCTCTGTCCTCCCATTCTCCATCCCGTTAGGATCTGAGCATGTGGTGCCTGGTGGGCCTCACATCTGGTCAGCAGTGTGAGACCTTCCTCTGCACAGTGTCCAGCTGCCGCACCCTCGGGCTGCCCGTAGAGCTCTGTTCTCGTGGCACTGACCTTTGATAACAGGGATTATGATACTTTCCTTATTTGCATAGTTCCCATTAACTGGGTTTTTTGCTCCAAGTAAGTGTTGGCTCCTTGGTTGGAACTGCTCTCTGTCTCAGCTCATTGGTCACCTGTGCTGAGGAAGGTAGTTATTTTGGTGGGCGCCTGGAGGGAAGTGCGTGGCCCTTCTCCAGGGTGGGGTGGTAGAAGGGATAGAACTCGCTCGTTCTTGTGAGCATGAGAGTGATGTCTGTACCATTGCTACTCTGCTTTGTCCGTCAGTATTTCAGATGGAAGGAGGCCCCTATCTTTTTCTGCGGGTGTTCGGAGCATCTTTGGAAGAGGAGGCAACGGTGAGAAGGAGCAGCTTTCCCTGCAGGACATAGCTGAGCTGATTCGATCCGGAGCCTGCCAGAGGGTGGTGGTCATGGTAGGGGCCGGCATTAGCACGCCCAGCGGCATTCCGGACTTCAGGTACTGCCTGCAGCCCCCACATGCCTCGCACCCAACCTCGGGGTCATGCCATGTCCATGCTGTGGTCCTCAGGGCCGAGGACTCTTCCTTCTCTTGCCAGATCTCCAGGAAGTGGCCTCTACAGCAACCTCCAGCAGTATGACATTCCGTACCCTGAGGCTATTTTCGAACTCACATTTTTCTTTCACAACCCCAAGCCCTTTTTCACTCTGGCCAAGGAGCTCTACCCTGGGAACTACAGGCCCAATGCCACACACTACTTCCTGCGGCTGCTGCACGACAAGGGGCTGCTGCTCCGACTGTACACACAGAACATCGACGGGCTGGAGAGAGGTGAGCCCTCGCGCCAGCTCCACCTCCGCCCTGCAGAGGGCTCAGCTGTCCGGCTGTGGGTGGGGCTGAGGCCTGCTTCCTACCCCTGGGACTGCTTTTTCTTGTTTTGTAGGTTTTTACCATAGGGTGCATGCACTCACCAGAAAGAGAGACAGAGAGAGAGAGAGAGAGAGAGAAGAGGGAAAGTGAGGAATGACCCCCTGGAGGTACAGGGTATGGCCATGCCATAATTCCCTGTCCTCCATTCTTCTCCAGGGATTCTGGGCATGCATACACATGCACCAAGCATGATTTTCAAGCTATGGGATCTGGAGTTCAAGACACGGTCCGCCATATGGGAATCTAGCACCTTAACCACCACGCTACTTGTGGGCTCCTTGGGACTGTTTTTGAGCCAATCACTATGGCTTTGTTTCCAAAAATAATTGTCCACAGTTGAGACATCAGTGCAGGCTCTTCTCTTGGCATACTGCTGGACTGTGAATTTGGGGCAAAAACATTAACATTAGTTCGCTAATGATGATCTATTTCTTCTTTTTTTAAAAATAATTTATTAGATTTTTTTTTTTTAAGCACACAAAAATAAAGAGAGCGGATGAATGACTGTTCGTGTCCTCATCACCCAGCTTCTATCATCAGCACACGTTTGTCCTCCCTCACCTTCTTCCTCACTCTTGGGTTATTTATTTATTGATTTTTAAAAGTTTGTCTGTTTACCCCGTGAGTGAGAGAGACAGCGAGAGGCCGAGATACAGCACCCTTGAAAGGTCTTGATGGCAGCCCGAGTCATGAGCTGGCATCCCCAGTGAAGTCTCTGGGCTTGAACTGAGGCTCTCCCAGTGTGGGTCTGCCTCGCAGATGGCTGCGTGTTATTACTGGCCCTCCCACCCCACCAGATTATTGTGAAGCAGTTCTCTCACATCATGATTTTAATCTAGAGATAACAATTATTGGGTAGCTCTAGAAGGTAAAAATTTTAAAAAGCATAACTCAGTACCAATTTCACCCCAAAGAATAACTAATAATTGGGACCAGCAGTTGGTGTAATGGCTATGTCACTGGACTCCCACGTAGTTGACCGCAGTTCAGGTCCCGGACCCGGCAGCTTAAACTCACACCAGGTGCGTGTGCGTGCGTACCCAAGATCCCGAGAGGAGAATGGAAGAGAAGGGATTGTGGCGTGGCCATCCCCCCTGGGGGGTGATTTCTCACTTCCTGTCTCTCTGTCTGTCTGGTGAGCACACACGCCCTATAGCAAAAACCTTTCCAAAAAAAGAAAGAAAGAAAAAAAAAAAGAATAACTAATAATTGTTTAATATTGTCAAACTCAGTCTATCATAATTTCTTTCTTTTTTAAAATTTACCTTTTCCTCCTGAGAGAGACAAGGAGAGACAGACATGCACCCCAACAGGATGCCCGTGCCGTAATCCACCCCGAGACCCAGCTGGCCTGGTCATCGGCAGGTACCTGCCTGGCATGCGGAGGAGAGACCCGGTGCGGCCCGGTCACATTACTGCTGCCCTGCTGCCTGGTCCTGAGGTGGCCATAACCAGAGTCACAGGTTGTACCGCCTCTGGCTGTGCATCTTAGAGATGTGTTTGGTAGCACTTTTTTTTTAAACAGGTAGGGAAACAGACACTGGGCTGGTTTGTGTGCTTTGAGGCAGCAGCAGCGCAGCTGGTCTAGCTATGTTGTGATTTAGAAAGAGGAGTAGGTGGGGCCAGCCAATGGTGTTGTGGCTAGGGCCACTGGATCCCGCATGGCCGACCGTGTCGTTTGAGTCCTGGACTGGCAGCCTGGACAGTATGCTTGGCATGTGTGCCCGAGATCCTGAGAGGAGAATGGAGAAGGGGTCGTGCTGTGGCCAGTCCTCCTGGGGGTCTCTCACAGCCACTCAGTGCCCCCACCTCTGCCTGTGATCACACACACCCTATAGCGAATTCAAAAAAAAAAAAAAGGATGAGTAACCTCGACTGCAGAAACGTGTTTCTCTGTGAGAAGAATTCGGTAACAGTAGATACCACGCGTGGAGGGCTGTTCTGCTGTGGAAGCGTCAGGCAGGCCCTGTGGGAAGGCAGGAGCTGCCTAGCTGTGGGCTTCAGTGCTGCAGAATCAGGACACTGAGGTGACGTGGCAGCTCCTGCACCTCGGGCCAGGTCTGCCCACTGCGGCCTCTTAGAGCCGGGCTGTGGTAACAGGTGCCTGTCCTAAGGAGTCACTTTTTGTCTTGTTTTTTCCATTCACCAGTTTTTCTGTGTACTTATATCCTCATTTTACTTGGCATCTGCAGAATAGCAAATGTGCTCGGAGGTATTGGATATCATTTTATCTGAACTCACATCCCATTTTTTTCTGCTGTATTTTGACAGGCTTCCCTTTCACCACACTTTGGCTCCAGTTAGGAGCCCCTGACCCCGTGCCTCATTCTGCGTGGTGGGGCATCATCTATGATGATGTAGGCAGGGACCTCAGGCTTTACCCAGGGCCGCAGCTCTCCCAGAAGGCCTCCCGAGCCTAGAGGTTATGCTGCGGATTTGCACACCCACCGCAGAGGCAGCGACACTTAGCTTTGGTTTGAATTTCAGAATCTGGCATCCCTGACTCAAAATTGGTTGAAGCTCATGGGACCTTTGCCTCTGCCACCTGCACAGTTTGTCGAAGAGCCTTCCCAGGGGAGGACTTTCGGGTGAGTTACCCAGTTGACGGTCTCTCTCCACTGCAGTGCATGGAGGAGCTCATCTGGAAGAGGGGTATTTTATAAGCGGTGTGTTGGGAGAACAAGAGTACATGACAGTATGCAAATATTTTTCTTTGCTTTTAAATTAGAAAAGTAGTATGCACTTCTAAAAAATTAAGGTGAGAGCCAGCAGGTGGCATGGTAGTTAAGTGGCTGGACTCCCACATGACTGACTATAGTTCAAGTCCTGGACCTTGTGGCTTGCTTTCTCACTTTCTCTCTCTCTCTCACTCACTTACTCACCTTGTAGCAAATTTAAAAAATAACAATAATGATATATAAAATGAAATAATTCTTTTAAAAAATTTAAGGTGATATAGAAATATGTAGGAAAATGAATCTCCCTTCAACCAACTCCAATTACCCACTTTTAAAAAGTTTTATTTGTTTATTTTTTCTACTATGGAGAGAGAGAGTGAGGGAGACAGGCAGCGTCCCCAGCAGGGACTTCACTCTGCAGTCCACCCCCAGTCTAGGCAGCCCAGATCACAGGTATGCAAGCGAGTGCCCATGTGCTCAGGGGAGTCCTGGGAGGTGAGCCCAGGGCCTCCTCACACCCACTTCCTGTGCAGATCTAGTTGTGTGACTGCTACGTCACCAACTAGCACCCTCTTGCCCACTTCTTTATTGTTTTGTTTTTAATTTTGCTGTAGAGCACATGCACTTGCCAGACAGACAGAGAAAGAGAGAGGGAAAGCTAGAAAGAACTCCCAAGAGGGGGTTCCTTCTCCTCTATTCTCCTCTTGGGATGTTGACCACACATGCACAATACCAGGCGTTTTTCTCGAGCTGCTGCGTGTGGGATTCAAACCATGCACTTGGCCATGTGGGAACCAGTACCCTAACCTCCATGCCACTGGCTGGTCCTCTACTGCACATTGGTTTTTTGTTTTTTAAGAGTTATTTTTCTTTTCTTTTCTTTCTTTTTTTTTTTTTTTTTTTTTTGGAGAGGCTTTTGCTATAGGGTGCGTGCGCTCGCCAGACAGACAGAGAGACAGAGAGAAAGCGAGAAATCACACCCCACCCCACCCCCCCACCCCCAGAGGATGGCCATGCCGCAATCCCTTCTCCTCCATTCTCCTCTTGGGATCTTGGGCACGCACGCACACGCACCCGGCGTGAGTTTTTAAGGCACCGAGTCCGGGACGCGAACCACGGTCGACTCTCTAAAAAAAGATAGTAATAATATAGTGTGAAACCTGTGGCTAGTGCTCTGTATACTTTTATATTTCTTAGAATAGAATCAAGTAGAAAAATCTTAACAAATAATGATTAAACTCTGAAATATTGACGTGGCATAGGACCCTGTCATTAATTAATTAATAAATGAAATTCACAGCAGAGGTGGCAGTGACACTTAGCTTTTGTGTGAGTTTTGGGGTCTGGCATCTCTGACTCAAAGCTGGTCGAAGCTCACCATTGCCTCTTCCACCTGCCCAACATAGAATGAACCATTTCAGAGTGCACAGTTCATTGGCATTTAGTATATCCACAGTGTTGTGCAACCTCACCTCTAGGTAGTTCCAACACACTTTCACCACCTCAGAGGAACTCTGACCCAGAGAGTCACTCCCCACCTCCCCTCCTCCAGCCCCTGCCAACGCCAGTGTCCTTCCTGTCTCTGCAGAGGTATCTATCCTGGGTATTTCCTACAGGTGGAAATGATTCAGTACACGGCCTTTGTGTCTGCCTCCTTTCACCGAACATAACGTTTTAATGGTTCATTTACATTGTTGCTTGTGTCAGTACTCCATCCCTTTTTATGGTTGATAATATCCCATCAGTGTGTTCACCGCAATTTGTGTATATATTTATACGTTGGGTCATTTCCTGCTTTTCCTATTGTGAATGGTTCTGCCGGGAACGTGCGTGTGAAGTATTCATTTGAGTCCCTGTTTTCTATGTGGTCTGGGTTTGAAAGGCAATTCCTGGCAATGGAGACCTGGAGTGTGGGTGGCTTGTGTCTGTGTTAGAGTGTGAGTTTTATCCTCAAGGTCATTGAAGGATTTATAAGCAGGAAAATGATGTGAACGAATTTTCATTTTAAAGAGATTTTATGGGCCATAGGTTGGATTTTTTTGAGGGTTCAGGGGCCTACTATAGGGAGACAGATAATCTAGGTAAGAGATGTGAGGGCCTGGCCAAGCAGTAGTAGTGAAGACAGAGTGGAGTGGTTTGAAGAGATCTAAGAGGCAGAGCAGGTTGGAGATGGGAGAGAAGAGGGGTTTAGGACAGTGTCCTAAGCACAAGTCCTCTGGGCATGCCTATCCAGGGGGAGCTCAGAAAAGAGATGTGGGCAGAATATATACATCTGAGACTCCTCACAGATAGAGAGTGGAAATTACGATTGTAGATGAAGTCTTTCTTTTTATAAAAAAAATCAAATAAATTGGAAGACCTTTCTTTAATACGAAGCAAGAGTAGGTACTGGTAAACTTGTGAAAACTCGGCATCATGCCATAAGCACCCCAGACTCATGAGTTTCTTTCTGGAATTCCAAAATCGAAAGGATTGTTAGGGTTCCTAATTGAGGCCCCAGTGAGTTGTCCTGGAAAGCTGAGTGTAGGCAGGGCTGGGCAGGAGAGGGGCCCCTTCTGGGAGGCATGCAGGGCTCAGCCCTGTGTCTGGGCTCAGGCCGAGCCAGCACTGAGGGTCACTACCTCCAGCTCATGGCCATCCATTCTTCCTCTGGGACCTCCTGTTCACTGTCCAAGTCCTGCCCTGTGAAGTCTACCTACACTTCTTTTCCGCCCCTAATTACAGGTGTTCTCTATAACAATACATGCATATTTTGGCTGATTGTCAAAAATTACACAAACATGTCTCATAAATCCCCTATTCTGCAACACTAAAAGACGTTTTACTTTACAGAGCAGTTCACATACCCCCTCTCCCGGCATCGAGTTCTCTGCTATCCTTGCTGTTTGATGGTAGTTTCGTGAAGTGAGTTGAGGTTTGCCTTGTGGCCTTAGGTATCCATTTTTGTAATGTTTTGTGTATATGTGAAAAGTAAGTCTGTTCTGTGGTTGTTGAATGTGTTGTTCTGCATATATGGTTATAAAAGTAATTTAATCCTGTTTAAATCTTGTATATCATTACCTTTTTTTTTTATTATTCTTTGCTCTATTAAATTTCAAGAGTGTTGTGTTAAAATGTCCCATGTGATTGGGGGGGTTATTTCTTTTTACTTATATTTCTGTATGTATTTTGAGATAAAGTGATAGAGGTATAAACATGTGTACAATTGTTTTATCCTCCTGTATCTCTTGGTTGGTATTCTTTGTCATGCTTTTACTTTCAGTCTTCCTGAAGACTGAAACCATCACTACCATCTTATTTTTAGATGTGTTCTTCTATAAAATATGTAGCTAGATTTTAGTTTTTAATCCAGTCAGATAATTTTTAAAAATTTGATAGTTAGTCTGCTTAGGTTAATGTGATTACTGAGAGATTTGACTTTAGATGTACCGTCTTATTCTGTGTTTTATATTTTTCCAACTGCTTATTACTGCTTTTGTTTTTCACTGTATGAACTTGGAAGTTATACACTATTTCTACTCTTTTAATGGTAACCCTAAAATTACCACATTCAGACTTTTTGTTTTCACATTTAAAATACTATTTTTATTACAAGAACACACACACACACACACACACACACACACACAACATAAAGTTTACCACTAACCGTTTTTAAGTGTAGTTTAGCTGCACTCCTTATATTTATAATGTTGCACAACCATCACCACCGTCTATCTCTAGAGCTTTCTTTCTCATCCCAAATTGCAATTGCATACCTGTTAAAGACTAACTCCATATTCCCCCCTCCTCCTGGCCTACGGTAACCTCTAGTCTATTTTCTGTTTCTAGGAATATGACTACCCAGGTAGCTCATATGAGTGGAAATATAAAGTGTTTGTATTGTTTTTTCATGTTTATTTATTTATTTCTTCCATGAGTGAGAGAATCAGAGAGAGGGAACTTCCAAAAGAGTCTTAACATCCTGATCCAGTGCAAGCTTTCACCTGGCTCTGGCTCTCGGGTACATGTGTGTGTGACATACTCAGGGAGGTCTCTGGGCTTAAGCCAGGAACCTTCCCATGTGGGATTGCCCAGAGAGCGTTGTATTTACAGATGCACCACCATCTAGGCCCTGCACTTTTGTGACTAGTGTATTTCTTTTTTTAAAAAATTATTTTATTTTAATTTAATTTATTTTAATCTGACTAGAGAGGGACAGAGAGAGAAAGAGAGAGAGAGAGAGAGATAGGAGAGAGAGAGAAGGTGAAAAGGCAAGCCTCCAGTTCCAAGACTTGAACCTTAGTCGGCCATGTGGAAGTCCAGTGTCTTTAACCACCACATTACCTGCCGGCCCCATTGTATTTCACTTAGCATAATGTTGTGAAGGTTTGCCAAAGTTGTACCAGCATTTGTCAGAATTTACTTCTTTTTTAAGTTTGGGTAATATTTCAATGTATATTAATATTTCATTGTGTGTATATACATATATATACATATATATATGTATATACACACACATATACACATACATTATGTGTACGTGTGTGCATATATATTTGTATGTGTGTGTATATATATTTGTATATATATGTGTATATATGTGTGTATATATGTATATGTATGTGTGTGTATATATATATGTATATATTTGTATATGTATATATATATGTGTATATATGTATATATAGTGTGTGTATATATATTTGTGTATATGTGTATATACATATTTATATATATTTGTGTATATTTATATGTGTGTATATATATTTGTGTGTGTATATATATTTGTGTATATATATGTGTTTGTGTACATATACACATATACACACACACACTTTGTTTACCTGTTAATCTGTGGCAGGACACTTGGGTTGTTTCCACCTTTTGGTTATTGTGAATAATATTGCTGGATGTACAAATAACTCTTTGAAACCTGCTTCCAGTTCTTAGGGGATGTGCCTAGAAGTGAAATTTCTCTGTCATATGGTAATAGTTTCTTTTACTTTCTTGAGGAATGGCCATGCATGCTGTTTTTCACAGGTAACTATACCATTTTACATTCTCATTGAAAGTGTCTGGGAGTTCCGATTTCTACACATCTTTTCTTTTTGTTAGAGAGATTTTTGCTATAGGGCTTATGTGGTCACCAGAGAGACAGAGAGACAGAAAGCGAGAAATCACTCCCCAGGGGATGGCCACTCCGCTGTCCCTTCTCCTCTGTTCTCTCAGGTTTTGGGGCGCGCACACACACACACACACACACATACACGCTTGTTACAAGTTTCAGGCTGCCGGATCTCGGACTTGAACCAAAGTCAACTATGTGGGAGTCCAACGATGTAACCATTATGCCATCTGCTGGTCCCTAAAATGTCCTTTTAAAAAAAAATAAATAGACTTTATATTTTTAGAAGAGTTTTGGGTTCACAGAAAAATCAAGTTGAAAGTACAGGCAGTGGGGCCAGTAGTTGGTGTGGTGGTTGAAGTGCTGGACTCCCATGTGGCCAACCACGATTCAAGTCCTGGATCTGGTGGCTCATTTTCTCACTTTCTCGCCCATTGTCTCTCTGTCTATCTGTGTCTCTCTGGTGAGTGCACATACCATCTAGAAAATTAAATAATAATAGTAATAATAATAAAAAAAGTACAGACAGTTCCCATATACCTCTGCCCCTACACATGCAAAGACTGCCCCGTTATCAGCACTCCTCTCTGCACTGATACTCTGGTCACAGTTGATGAACCCACAATGACACACTGTCACTGAAAGTGTTCAGGTTACATCAGGGTTCACGTGGTAGTGTACGTTCTGTGGGCTTGGCAAATGTATGACCACCAGTGTGGTAGTTTACAGAATGGATTCACTGCTCTAAAAGTCCTCTGTGTTCAAACTGTCCATTCCTCCCTCCCCACTAGCCTTTCGCACACATCTTGCTGTTCCCCTAGTTTTGTCTTTCCTGGAATGTTGTATACTTGGAGTCATACAGAATGTAGACCTCTCAGATGGACTCCTTCACTTAGTAATATGCATTTAAGTTTCCTCCATGTCTTTACGCAGTATAATGAGTCAGTGCTTTTTTTGGGGGGATAGGGGAGAGATTGTAGCTATGGGGTGTGTGTGCTCACCTGAGAGATAGAGACAGAGAGACAGAAAGCGAGAAATCACCCTCCAGTGGGGATGGCCACGCTGCAATCCCTTCTCCTCTATTCTCCTCTTGGAATTTTGGGCACACACGCACATGCGCCTGGCGTGAATTTTTAAGCCATGGGGTCTGGGACTTGGACCGCGGTTGACTGTGTGAGAGTCCAGCAGTGTAACCATTTTATCATTTGCTGGTCCCAAGTCATTGCTTTTTAATGAATGATATTTCACAATGGATATACCACAGTTCATTTATCTACTTGCCTACTTAAGGACATTCTGGTTGCTTCTAAATTCTTAAAATTATGAAAAAAGGTGCTACCAAAATTCATGTGCAGTTTTTTATATGGACATACATTTTCAATTTTTTTCGTAACTATCAAGGAGCATAATCGCTGGATCATACAGTGAGGGTATGCTTGGTTTTGTCAGAAGCTACCAAACTGTTCCAAAGCACCAGCACCATTTTGCATTCCCATCAGCAATGGATGAGAGTTCCTGTTGCTCCACGTGTTCACCAGCATTTGGTGGTATCAGTGTTCTGGACTTTGGCTACTCTACTAATACGTGCATTGTGGTATCTTGTTACTTTAACCTGCATTTTCCTGGTGACATGATATTGAACATCTTTTTATATGCTTATTTGCCATCTGTAAATCTTCTTTGGGTTCTGTTAAGGTCTTTTACTCATTTTTTAAAGTCAAGTTGTTACTGTTGACTTTTCAGAGTTCTTTGATATTTTAGATAATAGTCCTTAATCAGATAAGTCTTTTGCAAATATATGTTTTTCTAAACTGTGGCTTGTTTCATTATTCACTTGATTATATCTTTTCCAGTGCAGTTTTTAAGTTTAATGAAGTCCAACCTACCAACTTTTTTCTTTCACGCATGATGCTTTTGATATAAGTAAAAGTCATCACCGTCTAAGTTTTCTCCTACGTTATCTTCTAGGATTTTTATTATTTCACATCTTACATTTAGGTCTTTGATTTATTTAGCATTAATGTGAGACGTGTGTAGTCTGTGTCTAGGTTAACTCTTTTAGCACATGGATATCCAATTCTGGTAGCATTTGTTGAAAAGACTATCCTTTCTCCATTGAGTTATCTTTGTTCTTTTGTCAGAGATCAGTTAGCAATATTCGTGTGCCAATTTTTGGTTCTCTGTTCTGTTCCACTGATCTATGTATCTATTCTTTGACTGCCCTCAGTTCCTGTAGTTTTATAGGAAGCCTTATAGTCAGACAGTTTGAGTTTTCCCATTGTTCTCTTTCAGTATTGTGTTGGCTATTCTGGGTCTTTTGCTTCTTCATGTAAATTTATGATCTGTTTTTTGATATCTGTACTCTGCATATTTTAAATATTTTTCTCTTTCACTATGCTGTGTTTTCAGATGAATTTCCTTTTCCTTATTCTGTTTAAAATTTGTAGGACTTCAATCTGTGGATTGGTATCTTTAATAATTGCTGGATAATCCTCAGCCAGTACCTTTTCAGAGATTGGTTGTCCCTGCCCCACTTCCTCACTCCTCTTTTTATGGCCTGGAGATTCAACAAAGATTAGATCTGCTCTCCTGTAGGGCCCAGGCACTCTCTGTGTGTTCTGTTATTGCTCCTCCTTGCGCTGCTCTCTGGGTAATTTCTTCTTACTGTTTTCAGCTTATCAATATCCCATTGAGATTAAAAAAAATTCTTTTTGGTTCATTTTTGCCATAGGACATTTGCACTTGCCAGAGAGAGAGATACAGAGACAGAGAGATGGAAAGTTAGAAATCAACCCTCACAGGGGATGACCACACCACAGTACCTTCTTCTTTGTTCTCCTCTCAGAGTTTTGGGCATGCATGCATACATGCACAGTATGGTTTTCAAGCCACCTAGTCTGGGACTCAAACCATGGTTGGACATGTGGGAGTCCAGCACCTTAACCACCATGCCACATGCCATCCCCTCCCCTCCCATTGAGTTTTAATTTGGTTCCTTTTATTTATAGAAGTTTTCTTTGGTTCTTTTTCAAATACACTACTGTTTTTTTTTTTAATAGTTTTCTATCTTTGATAGATAATTCAAGCTTGCCTTATTTATTTTTCCTTTTAATTTAAGCATAATACGGTTTTATTTTCTGTACCTAATAATGTCTAAAGTCTTTGGGGGGGGGGGGGGCTTTCTTTTGTCCATTGTTTCTGGTGGTTCTTGTTAGATTCAAACTGATGAACCAGTCCCAGTCGGCATAAAGGCTTATCTTGAAAGCCAGGGGTAGCTCACCCGGTCTCCTCTTCCTCCCTGTGGCCCGGTGCATTAATCCAGGTCCAGCAGGATGTATTAATAACGTGCACCTTTTTCCGCTTGGCAGAAAGGAGGCAGACTTTGGCAGATGTTGTTACTCCTGACAGTGCCAGCGAGTTGAAGCTGACCTCAGTGTCTCCCAGGGCGGTGGCGACACTGCAGTCACTGCAGCTTGAACCAGGGACAGGCTACTTTACCACCTTGCTCACCCAATGCCAGTTGTTGGCCATATGCCTACAGATACCATTGGAGGACTGTGTGGCCAGTCAGTGTTTCCTCAGCACCTTAACATCTCTGAGCACCGGGACCAGCAGTTAGCGTAATGGCTATGTTGCTGGACTCCCACGTAGTCGACCAAGGTTCGAGTCCCGGGCCCGGTGGCTTAAACTCATGCTGGGCGCGTGTGCATACGTGCCCAAGATCCCAAGAGGAGAATGGAGGAGAAGGGATTGCGGCGTGGCCATCCCCCCTCGGGGATGATTTCTCGCTTTCTGTCTCTATGTCTCTCTCTGTCTGGCGAGCGCACGCGCCCTACAGCAAAAACCTCTCCAATAAATAAATAAATAAATAAATAAATAAATAAATAAATAAATAACATCTCTGAGCAGCCCCCCAGGTGCAGGGCACAGGAGTAGACATGCTAGATATCTGCTCAGGTATTGGTTTGCTGGGGAAGGCATGATGCGTTTTTGCAAAAGTGAACACGTGACTTTCCTGACCACCTAACATATATGGTAAGATCATGTGATATCCAGGCTCTCCTGTGCATTGCTTTTTTAAATAAGAGAGAGTGTGCAGAAGGTGGAGAGCTATTTTTATTTAAACATTTTTAAAATAATTATTAAATTTATTATTATTATTATTATTAAATTGGCTATAGGGCACATGCACTCATCATAGAGAGAGAGTGGGGGTGGTGGGTGAGAAAGCAAGCTGCCAGGTCTAGGACTTGAACTGTGGTCAGCCATGTGGGATTCCAGAACCTTAACCACTATGCTACCTGCTGGCCTCCAGTAAAAAGCTTTTTTTTTTAAATAATTATTCTCTTATTTTTTATTTATTATTCTTTTTCAGTTTCACCAGAGAGAGTGAAAGGGATAGTGAGAAAGCAAGCCATCAGGGATAGTGAGAAAGCAAGCCATCAGGTTCGGGACTCAAACCATTGTCAGCCATGTGGGAGTCCAGTTCCCTTAACCACCACCAGCCACCTGTCGGCGCTAGAGAGCTATTTTTAGCAGTGTCTCACCATGTTGTGATCCTCCTGCCCAGTACCCCCCAGCTTGGTGGGGCCACAGGCCTAACCTGTGCAACACTGGACCTGGCCTACTTAGGCTGGGCTGGGAACTAAACCCAGGCATCCCATGTGGCCTCAGCCAACCAGGCAGTGGTACCCTCCTATGTGTGCCCCCACAGCTGGGCCAGGATTTATGTACATGAACCCTCCCTCAAATTTTGGAGAATTGTTAAAATAGTTGGCAAAATGTTGGTAATTGCTGAAGCTGGGTTCATGGAGGTTCATTATACCGCTCTCAGTTTCTGTGAACGCTTGAAATCTTAGTAAGTTGTTGCCTTTTCCTCTAAGGTGTGCTGTGACGTCTTCCTTAGCCGTTTCTCTGCCTCTCCCTAGGCTGATGTGATGGCGGATAGGATCCCCCACTGCCCGGTCTGTTCTGGCCTCGTGAAGCCCGACATCGTGTTCTTTGGGGAGCCGCTGCCCCCCAGGTTCTTGCTGCATGTGGTTGACTTCCCCATGGCAGACTTGCTGCTCATCCTTGGCACTTCCTTGGAGGTTTGTCAACAGGCCTGTGTGGTAGGGAGGCTGGAGAGCAGAGAGGGAGGTGGGGTACCGAGGAGTCCCTGCACTGGGGCTGGCGGAGGTGGCACCGCCTCTGGAAGGTGAGGGGATTCGGCTGGTGTTCCAGGCTGAGGGAGCAGCAGCCTGTGCAGAGCCTGGGGGCGATGGAGGATGAGTGCTCTGGGGTGCTGTCAGTGGAGGTGAGGCAGGGCCGGGGGCAGCCTCCTGCGCCAGATGGGAAAGGTCACCTTGGCTGGAGCAGCAGTACACCTGAAGGGGTTAACCCAAGGGTGAAGCTGCACCTCAGGGTCAGAGCAGACCATTGGGGTGGGCTCTGTAGCCAGCAGGTGCCAGGAGGCCCGTCATGCATACCCTCCATCTGTCTCCTGCACTTCTGGAAGGAATATTAAAGTGTTTGATCACGCAGTGCTACTTCACATCTCCCGTAGGTGTCGTATTATATTAAGCCATGCAATGTTTTCTAAAACCTGAAATATTCTAGTCTCAGACACATTCAGCCGCAAGAGTTAAGATAGGGGATTGAAGATCTGTAACGATATTTATTTAAGTAATTTCTTATTAATGGACAATAAAAATAAATACTGTATAACCTCTTTATTAAAAAATAATGCTGTGGGGCCAGCAGATGGCATGGTGGGTAAGGTGCTGGACTCCCATGTGGCTGACCATGGTTTCAAGTCCTAGACCTAGCAGTTTGAAACTCATGCCAGGTGCATGTGTGTGCATGCCCAGAATCCCTGGAGGAGAGTAGAAGAGACGGGATTGTGGTGTGGCCATAACCCCAGGGGGATAATTTCTCACTTCTGTATCCCTGTGTCTCTCTGTCTCCCTGGCAAGTGAATGTGCCCTGTAGCAAAAATCTCTCTCAAAATAATAATGATAATAATAAAAATATTGCTATACTGAATATCCATGTATATATATTTTTACTCAAGTACTCATGAAAGATAGATGTTGATAAATACTTATAAATATTAATTTGCAAAGTATATATTACTATATGAAAAATAATATATAAAGATAAATGTTGATAAATCTTCTTTCCAGAAGATGTGCCTTTGCACTGCCACCATGAGGGGCTATTTTCTGACATCTTCACAAATCCCAAGCTACGTTTAGGTTTTACTAGCCAGTGTGTGTGAACCAGCCAGTGGCACTGTAGTTAAGGCAGCTGGATCCCACGTGGGGACTGTGCAGTTCAAGTCCCAGACCCAGGGGCTTCAAAAGCACACTGGGCGTGTGTGAGTGCATGCCAAAATCCCAAGAGGAGGATGGAAAAGAGGGGATTGTGGTGTGGCCATTCCCCCTGGAGGGTGCGTTCTCATTTTCCCTCCCTCTCTCTGGTGAGCACATGTGCAAAATTAAAAAAAATAAATAAATAAAAAAGGCATGTGAAAGAAAAATGTTTTGCACTTCTGTAATGAAGAATAAAGTTCAAGGCCAGCCCTGTGGCACAGTGGTAAGTGCAGTTCACAGTAAGCCAGATCCCATGTGACTGAGGGCAGTTTGAATCCTAGCCCTGGAGGCCTGAAAACATGCAGGTGTGTGTGCATGGGTGCCCACACAATCCTGACAGCACGGAGAACTGGGGGAGGAGGAGTAGGGTGTGATCACACCCACAGGGGGTGCTTTCTGCCTCTCTCATGAGCTATGTACCCTCTAGCCTGAAGTTAGGAAATGAGGGGCTAGCAGGTGGTATGGTGGTTAAGGCACTGGACTCCTGCTTGGCTGACCAGGGTTTGAGACCCAGACCTGGTGCTTGAAAATCAAACTGGGCACAAGTATGTACATGGATGCCTAAAATCCCAAGAGGAGAATGGAGGAGGGACTGAAGTGTGGCCACCCTCCCCAGGGGTGATTTCTCGATTTCTTGCTTTCTGTCTGCCTCTCTGGCTGAGCACATGCACCCTATAGCAAAAATCTCTCAAAGAATAAAAAATTGAGGGGCCAGCAGGTGGTGTTGTGATTATAGCACCGGATTCCTACAGGGCCAACTGCAGTTCGAGTCCCCAGCCTGGCAGCTTGAAACTCAGCTATCAGGTGTGTGCCCCAAATCCCAGGAGAATGGATTGCAGTGTGGCCATCCCCCATCAGGGATGGTTTATTTCCCCTCTCACTGTCTCTCTGTCTCCTCTCCAGCGAGCGCACACACCATATAGAATAAGAAAAAGCCTTAAAAACATGAAATTCATCTTTTAATTTATTTGTATTTCTTTTCTTTGGATTGCATACTTCTCTTGACTAATTTTTATTGGGTTATAAGTTAGCAGTACAAATTAGTGAATTACATAAAAATGTTATAAATTAGCTTATAAATTAGCAATATAAACTGTTATCACTTTTGTTGTAAATGTTTTTGCATTTTTTTTAAATGCCAGAGGGAGGGTATGTGTGTATGCACGAGAGAGAAAGCATCCTCCAATGGGTCACACATACGTTTTTTTCTCTAAATCATGCCTTTGGCATGTGTTTCAAGCTGTCAGCGCCGAGACTTGAACCCTGGTTGGCCATGTGAGATCTGGCTTCCTCTGTGCAGTGCCTGACAACTGTGTTACTGGCACTATTTTCTGTATTTTTTGAAAAGCTTAAAATTTTTTCTACGTAGTAGTTTTAGGTAGATACCAATGTAATAGTATTTATGTAATCAAATCTATTATTTTCCTTTGTCTTATCTCACTTAGTTATCATGCCTAAGAAGTTCTTCTAATCCTTAATTATAAGCCCTGAATTTTCTTCAAGAACTGCCTGGTTTACATTTAACTCTTTAAACCATTTGAAAATGTTTCAGTGAAGGCAGTGATTGAGACTTCCTCTCAGATAGCGAGTCAGTCTCAGAAGTGGGGACCAGCAGTTAGCGTAATGGCTATGTTGCTGGACTCCCATGTAGTCGACCGCGGTTTGAGTCCCAGACCCAGTGACTTAAACTCACTCCGGGCGCGTGTGCGTGCGTGCCCAAGATCCCAAGAGGAGAATGGAGGAGAAGGAATTGCAGCATGGCCATCCCCCCCGGGGGGTGATTTCTCGCTGTCTCTCTCTGTCTTTCTGGTGAGCACATGCGCCCTATAGTAAAAACCTCTCCCAAAAAAAAAAAAAAAAAAGTGTGAACCTGAAAGAAATGCCAGGCAAAGTTCACAGAGGAAGGGAGTTATTTGGGCCGTGGTTGAGGACAGTCACTGCGATGTACAAAGTCGAGTTGCCCTACTATTGACACTGTGGTCTTAGAGATTTCAGGGCGACGTAAGTGCAGAGGTCAGATGGGAGGGCGATGCATAGCTGTCTGTCAGAGCTTCGCCTTGGTCAGAAAGCTGTAGCAGGGGCCAGCCCTGCATCGCAGTCAGGGGAGCTGGGTGACCCCATGCCATCTGGGTTCAGCGTGCTTAGTCTCAGAGCACGGAGGCAGCACGACTGGCATGCTGCTGTAACTCTGGAAGCTCACTTTGGCAGTACAGTTTGCATACGTGACTGGGGCTCCATGGTCCGTCCCTTCTCTTGAGCCTGATAAAATCTGCATCCCTCACATTCCTTGGGCTGACTTGTCCCTCTTTCTCAATATCATTGATTATTTAGTTAATTTAGTTAGTTGGTTTTTGCTATGGTTGCATGTGCTTGCCAGAGAGAGAGAGATAGAAAGTGAGAAAGCACCCCAGGAGGTGGCCACATGGCAACCACCTCTGGTCCATTCTCCTCTCGGGATTTTGGGCATGTGTGCACACGGTCCCAGCGTGTTTTTCAAGCCTCTGGGTCTGGGACTTGAACTGTGTAGTCAGTCATGTGGAAGCCAAGTGCCTCACCACCATGCCACTGGCTGGGCCCAATACCATTTACTTTACCCATTTTTTTAAAAAAGAATTATTTTTATTTAATTTTATTATTTATTTATTTTAATTTGACCAGAGAAGGATGAGCAGGAGGGAGAAAGAGAGAGGGAAAGTGAGAAAGCAAGCTGCCAGGTCCGAGACTTGAACTGCGGTCAGCCATGTGGGAATCCAACACCCTTAAGCACCATGCCATTTGCTGGCCCACTTTACTCATTTTTTACATCATTACTCTTGAAATAAATTTTGATCTGAAACTGGTTGAAGAACCCTGATGGCACTGAGTTAGGCCTCTCTGGAGTCTGGATGGTGAGTCTGGAGAGATGGGTCAGTAAGTAACTCAGCCCACACACAGGCGTGTTAGGACAACCTGGTTGGCTCTGGCCCCTCTGTGTGCCGGATACTAGCTGGAGAAGACAGTGTGTGCCATCTGTCTGTGGCAGGCTGGGAGAGGCTTAAAGAGGGTGGAGACGCTATGGTTGCGGAAACCAGGTAGCCGGGAAAGGCAGAGCGCAGGAGTTGGGGACTGTGTGCAGTACCTGGGAGGGGCCGGGAGGGCGGGAGCAGGAGAGGACGTGGGGTGGGCGATGGCTGGGAAGGCTCAGCGGTGAGAGCAGGAGCTGGGGACTGTGTGCAGTACCTGGGAGGGGGCCGGGAGGGCGGGGAGCAGGAGAGGACGTGGGGCGGATGATGGCGTGCTTGTAATCCCAGCTACTGGAGAGGCTGAGGCAAGAGGACCTCAAATTCAGGGCTGGCCTGGACAACAAAGTGAGACTCTGCCTTGGCAGGGTGTGGTGGTGAGGAAGTAGAGGGAGACGGAGAGGGGAGGAAATGGGGATTGAGAAAGACCCAGTGGCAGGAGCTCCCGGAGAAGACAGAGCAGGTAGTGAGTTCCCCTGTACTGAGGGGCCCACCTCAGCCTGCCGTCCCCCTAAGTCCTCAGTAGCTGTGGGGTGTCCTGACGGCCCACGTGGTGGACCTGTGCTCCTTCCACTAGGGCTGTTTTTCAGGTGGAGCCTTTTTTTTTTTTTTTTTTTTTTTTTTTTTTTTTTTTTTTTGAGAGAGGGGGATTTTTGCTATAGGGCTCATATACTCGCCAGAGAGACAGAGAGACAGAAAGCAAGAAGTTTCCCCCAGGGATGGCCACGCCGCAATCCCTTCTCCTCCATTCTCCTCTTGGGATCTTGGGCACGCACGCACACGCGCCCGGCATGGGTTTCAAGCTGTGGGGTCCGGGACTTGAACAGCTGTTGACTATGTGAAGGTACAGCGACTTGACCATTACGCCATCTGCTGGTCCCACAGGTGGAGCCGTTTGCTAGCTTGTCTGAGGCTGTGCGGAGCTCAGTGCCTCGACTGCTCATCAACAGGCACTTAGTGGGGCCGTTGGCCTGGTGTCCTCGTAGCAAGGATGTGACCCAGCTGGGAGATGTGGTTCACAGCGTGGAAAGGCTGGTGGAGCTTCTGGGCTGGACAGAAGAGATGCAGGACCTCATGCAGCGGGAGACTGGGAAGGTACGGACTGCCGAGCGGGGCCTTCTGAGGGCCCTGTCCTTATTGCCTGGGTCTGGCCCACCTGCTATGGGTCCTGTTGGCTAACCTGGCAACAGTAAGAGGCACGCTGACCACGCCAAGGACACGTGACTAACAGGGCTAGGGCTCCAGGCAGCCTGGGCTGCTGAAAGTGTGCACGACTCCAGCACAGACTGCTCCCTGAAATAAAGCACCCCGAGAGCTCACCTCTGAGGCCTGGGAGGCAATTCTGAGAGGACACAGCTAAAGGAACTTGGAGAAGCTCAAGTTCTTGGCCCCTGTGTGGGATGAAGCCAGCACTAGCGATGCTTTTAGAAAGTGGTCCGTGTGACTGAGTTTAGAGAGCTGGAACCACGATGCTTTTTAGATATCAGACTTCCTGTGAACAAGTGAAGTTACGGAAAATGGTTTCCCACGAGTCAGGTAGCAGCAGTAGCTTCAACCTTAAGGGTTATTTCCCAGGGAGGTAGCATGAAGCATTTAAAGTCCAATTTTATGATTACAAGCAGGTGTAACAGCCTAAAGGGGGTCTCACCAGAATATATCAAACTTGATAGCCCGTTGTCCTCAAGGCTCCTTATTCATAGCTGAGCCTGCCTCCTGGCTCAGGGTCACAATTGGCCCTTCCTGTTCCCCTCCACGGGTAAGGGCCCCAGCCGGATTTCTCACCCAGAGACTGTGAGGCTTGATAAGGTTATGATGCAGCATTTACATTTTCCTCCGTATGAGACATCATCACTATTCTTTTTACCGTCATTCCAGAGTTTGGCTTAGGGCTAAGACGTAGGTGGTGCCATTTCTTGTCTCACTGTAGAGGGAAATTAAGACCACCAAATGTCTAAATCATGTTGCTGGGCTGCTTCTTTCTGGAAACAGAATCAGCTAACACTGAAGCTTGAACACACACCAAGAAGCAGGTGCGTCCTGGCTGGCTCCCAGGGCAGTGGGAGCGTGGTTAGACCAACCCAGCGGGGTTGAGGAGACGTCCTGGTTCGACTTCCTGCTTCCATACAAAAGCAGACTAACCCAGGCAGCCCCTGCATATCTTGGCTACATTCTTGCTTCAAAAAATTTTATATAAGGCAGGTTATGATTTTAGTATCTTTATTATTTTAAAAGAATTTCTATCCAAGGGTTTTTTCCTGAATAGTTGGGTCTTGAGCATGTGAACCTAAATACATCTTGACTGGGTACTTAAAAAATCTCAGAATCTAAGAGGATCTTCATTTCATCGGCCTGTCCTGCCTAAGCCCTCTGGGGTCATCTTAAATCATCCCAGCAGCAGCCTCTGCTGCTGCCGTGAGCTAGAGATGGAGAGAGACAGACAGACAGCACCCGAGTTTGACACTGTGGTCCACCTCAGCTCCCGCCAGCCCGGACCACATGAACGTGTATGCTGTGTACTGAGGGGCTCACAGACACTGACTGGAACCTTCCCGGGGGTTAGCCTCACAGAGCTCACGGCTTACCCACACCACTGGCAGCGAGGACTTGCGTATCACCCACTTGCTCGTTTTCAGCTAGCTGTCTGACCCGGGGCCCAGAGCGGGGCTGGCGTACTCGGGTTCACAGATCACTGACACCCGCTTCTTTTGTTCCAGTTCAATGGATCGGACAGCTAAGGGGTAAATGGCCCCGTGGGAGAGGCCCTTCTCTATGAGACTGCACGTGAAGACAGCCTGGGCAGGTTCCCCAATTCCAGGACACGCAGCCCATGGAGGCCTGAGGCTGTCACTGGTACCTGTCCCCAGGCTGTGCTGCCCCCCAGGGGCAGGGGCATGTTTCCACTCAGGGCCACCCAGTCTCTGGCCTGCCTGTCTGTTCAACTATTTACCCCGGAAGCTTTTGCTACGAAGAGCTTTCTTCTGACACTGACCTCTTGAACTGAAGCAAACTGACTAGAATCCCACTGGACTTGCTTTCCCTGTGCCCAGTCTGCCGTCTGGACAGGTTCAGCACCTGTCAGAACCAGCCTCAGGTGAGCAGCCCCTCATGTCCCACAGTCCCGAGGTGCTGGTGATGCACGCGAGCCTTCTAGCACATCGGTCTCTCCAGCACGTTCTCTTTTCTAATGGCCAGGTGGAGCTAGCCATAGAGAAAAAGAGCGAGAAGACCCCCAAGGCGGTACGGCCGTGCCACGATCTTTTCCTCCATTTCTCCTTCCCCTCAGGATTTTGGGCATGCATGCACACACAAGCCACTGAGGCCAGGATTCAGACTACCCTCGGCCATGTGCGGTCCAGCTCCCAGTGCACAGTGCTTAACCTGTGCTATGGGGCCAGCCCGGATGGGTTATTTTTAGAGAAAATCTGTGCTTATTTCTGGCATGAAATAAATTTTAGTATGAAAAATGGCATCTTTTTGTCTCCTCAACAGGACTGCAAGTGTTGATGTGAATGGAGGAAGGGGGTCTTGGTGTATGAGGGTGTCCCCTCCATCAGAGTTGTCTGAGGACATTTGTCCCTGGACTCACTTGATGGCCCAGCACCTCCTCTCCTATCCCAGGCCCTCAAAGCACCCAATCCCTCTCTAGGCCAAACCTGACTGATGCCTTCCCCAGCTTCTCCTTCAGAAACGGTCTGTTCCCGCTCTCCCTAGTTAATCTCAGACCCTCCTCCTCGTGGAGCTGGCCCTCCATGGTCTCACACATGGTGTCCTGCAGTGACGTCAGGTGGCCCCGGGGGCTCATACCCATGGGCCGGATGACTCTGCCTGTGGGAAAGTGTACAGTGGGCCACATGGAAGCCCGCTTGCCCTGGGCTACCACATTCCTCTCCACCAAGCAGGCTGCTCTGGTTTCGGGGGAGGCCTGGGTGGGACCTGTGCTCATTGCTGCCTAATTGCTTAGGGGCAGTAGGCAGTCAGACACTGGTACCTCAGCCGGCCCCCAGCAGCCCACCAGACCTAGGGCACTGTGCTGTGTGGCCAGAACCCACCAGCAACTTCACAATTCTGCACAGGCCGAGGCTGCCTCCTGGGGCTGACCCCTTTGGGCACTGACTACGACCCCCTGGTTCCAACCCAGCATCGTGTTGGCTGAGTTTCCTGGGCAAAAGCAACTTCTGTCCCTGAACTGTGCCTACCCTGGGCTGCAGCAGCTCGGACCAGAGTAAACTGACAGACCCCATGGAAGGGTCTCTGTGGCCTTGCTCTTTCAGTGAGAACAGAAGACGGATGGTGATCTAGAAAAAATGCTGAATTCTGAAAAGGACAAAATCAGCTTCTGTTTCTACTGATGTTCTTTTACTTGGTAATGTACACATACTCACACGTACATTCCTGCCCTAAACTCTTGTTTTAGAGTGATGTTCCCGTGGCTGTTTTGGGTCCATGGTAGAGACCTCCACCTCAGGGCTCACCAGGGCATTCCCTTCCTGTAAGCAGTCTGAGCCTGGGGAAGGACTGGGATGCAGCTGTCACAGCCAGTGAGAGCCTGGGTGCCCTGGACACTACTGTGGCCAGCTGAGCCAGGACCCAGGACAGAGAGGCCACCCATCCTGCGCTCAGTGGGAACAGAAAACAGAACATACACTGGGAGTGGGGGGTTTGATACTAGTGTATAAAGTTCTAGCAGTCCTGTGAGATGCAGCACGCGCCCCCACACACCAGCTCTGGGCCAGGTGTGCTTCGGTGTGCACGCATGCTCAACCCCTGCCCTCACACTCACTCATCCGCAAGTCCAGGTCGACCCTGGCCTTGGGCAGCAGCCTCTGCACACACTCCTCTAAGACACACATGGAAACGAAGGCCGAGTTCCAGAACCACAGGACAGGACCTAGAGATAAGAAAGTGGCCCAGAGCAAATCAAGAACAGAACTCTGGAGCAGAGAAAAAGGGCCCCCAAGCTGGAGATGGGCGTGGAGCCATGTGGCTGGTGGGAGGTGGCCTCCCTGGGTGGCAGCCCCAGGGACGTCTCTGAAAGCAGCACCAGTTCTCAAGTGGGAGCAGAAGAGCTGCCACCCTCAGTCGGGGTCCGAGTCAGGGTCCGAGGACAGCTGGCCCTCCATGGTCTCACACATGGCGTCCTGCAGTGACGTCAGGTGGCCCCGGGGGCTCATACCCATGGGCTGGATGACTCTGTGCCTGTGGGGAAGTGTACAGTGGGCCGCGTGGAAGCCTGCCTGCCCTGGGCTACCACCCTCCTCTCCACCAAGCAGGCTGCTCATTTCCACAGGCGGCCTGGGTGGGGCCTGTGCTCGCTGCTATCTAATCGCTTAGGGGCAGCAGGCAGTCAGTGTCAGTTTCCCTGGCCCTCAGTTCTCACCTTCAGTAAAATGGGTCACATACGGCTCTCACCCTAACCGTCCCCCGGGAGATTTTCTCCAGGGCAGGTGCTTTCAAACATCAGTGCGACAGCATTGCCAAGATCCTAAGCCCTCCCTGGTCCTGTCTCCAGGGGCCCCTAAGGCAGGATGTGCTATGTTCTCCCGTCCTGCTGGCCTGTCCTTACCCACACACATACCTGGAGAGCCTGTCAAACATGTTCACCAGCTTCATGGCCTCGTGCTCCTTCTGCTCCTCCGTCATGCCCTCCATAGGGTTGGGCGGCTTTTCTTCTACCCTCCCGGTCACCGGGTTTATGCTGCTTCCCGGGGGAGGGGCGTAGGGGACACATCAGTGACTTCAGGACAGGAGGGGCTGTATGGGGCAGGCAGGCCCCACATCTTCCTGCTCAGGCCTGGACTGCAGACCCAGTCCCCTGGCTGGGGGAGAGCGGCCTGGCAACTGCAGGAAGAGACCTCCCTCCGGCAGCAGCTCAGCCAGCCAGCTCCTGTGACCTGGACCCCTGAGTCTCTGAGCTGTCGAAAGCAGTCGATTCTGGAAGGTCCGCCTCACTGGGACCCGGGGGGGGGGGGGGGGGCTGGGCTGTGAGGGGAGCACCCGAGTGTATCAGAGGCACACACCTGGCTTTGGCTTCCTTGTACTCGTCAGTGTCTGTGTCCTCATCCTCCGAGTACTGTCCCTCGGGGCGGCCTCCCGCCATGAGGCCCCTGGCAGCCAGAAGGCCGGCGGCATTCCCGTAGCCCGTGTACTTGATGAATCGGGGCACTGAGGGCCAGGGTGGGGGTCAGTGTGCGGGCGTGCCTGGGGCGGGGTGGGGCAGGCCTAGGGCCCAGGACCCCAGCCCCAGCTCACCGCTCTCAGAGCACAGGACGAACAGGAACTCCGCGGCCACCCTCTTCACATCTGTGTCCAGGTGCGTCATGAGGCGGACGAGCTTGTTCCGCAGCAGCTCCCCCACCTCGGGCCGGGTCCTCACGTCCCGCAGTGGGGGCAGCACCTGGGGAGACAGCCATCCCTGAGCCCGGGCTGGGACAGCTGCGAGGCAGGGCCCGGCCACGCTGCCTACCTGGGCCTTCAGGAACTTCCGGGCCGGGCGGTGCAGGCGGGCACACTCCGTCAACACGCTCAGCACGGGAGCCACACCCTCCTTCAGTCTGTGCGTCTGCAGAGGAGCCTGTCAGCGGGCTGTGCCCCCACCCGACTGCGGGCTACGGTGGGCGACACACGCACACCAGCTGATCCCTGCAGCAGGCGCTTGGGAAGCGTCCCTGCTGCCTCAGCCAGCCCGGGGCCAAGATGGGTGGCAGGTCTGTCAGCCTTGAAAGCAACGGGACAGGACCTTACCCAGGAAGCTTCTCGCAGCTGTGACTTGGGGCAATAGGTCAGCTGCTCTAAGCCTCACTTCCTCAGCTACGGGTCAGGGTTGTGAGGAAAACAATGCATTACGTGTTTAAAGCCGTTACCACTGGCACACATGCTTCCCTCAAAAACAGCAAAAAGAGAAAGAGTCCCTGCTTCTGAGGGTTTATGGGCAAACAGCCTGTCCCTCCTGGCCTCCTGTTACCTGGTCCCCAACACCAGGACCGACGGCGCCAGCCAGAGCACCTACTGCTGGCTCCCCGCCCCGACCTGCCCGCGGGCACTGCGCACGCCCCGCTCACACGGCACAGGCTGCGGCACCTCGGCCTGCCCCATTCTGGCCTGTTCAATGTCTGGGAGGTCAGGGAGGGACTGTGTGACATCCGGATGTCCCGTGGTGCAGTGGCAGGAAATGGAACCTGTGTGGGTCTCCTTAGGGTGCCAAGGGACAGGGGAAGCTTGTCATCAAGGGCAGAACAGTGACAGGAGTGTAAGTGTCACAAGTGGGAGCTGAGCGGCTTCTCTGGACCACCCAAGAGACTCCTAGGGACCTAGACAATAACGAGCAGCTCGCTAGACCCCCGAGCAGCTCGCTTCCCCGTGGTAATCAGAAGTGAAACCTCTGTGTGTGGGGATGCCCACAGGTCTCAGGGAGGAGCCACGGAGCAGCGGGAAGAACTGCCCGGAGCACACCGACATGTCTCTGCCCACCAGTGTGGGTGGTGCAGAAGCAGAGCCCCTGGGGAGGCCAGCACTGCCCGCCTACCTGGTGCAAGCGCTTCTCCAGGAAGGCGAGGAGAACACCGATCACATCCATGTTCACGCCCATGAACTCCAGGGAGCCTTTGTGTGGCTCCAGGGTGAAGAGAACGTCCAGACACTTGGCGGGCAAGTTCCCCAGGAGGTTTACTGTATGGCTGGTGACAGACGGGATGGGGGTCCTGAGAGGGCTAATCCCCAGCACAGGTACCCTCCCTGAGGCCTCCTACAGGGGGCCATGAGCTGCAGTCAGGGGCCTGAAGAACAGCACTAGGGCCCGCCAGAGCCAAGGGCAGGGCCTGATCTCAGCGGCACTCCCACTCGGGTGGGTGAGGTCCCCTAAGGACTGAGAACTGCACATGCCTGCCTGTCCCACCCTGTCCGGGATCGAACACCAGATCATCTCAGGAAACCCACACGGCCTAGGTGCAGGTCATCACAACTGAGCCAGGGACCACACTGTGCTGTAAGTACCACGCTGCTCGCCACCACTGCTCAAGGTCCCGGTGACAGTCCTGCCCAGTAATTCGCGGTTCTTAATCTAACCACATCCTGGAAGCACTGGGGCTCTCCAAAAACACTGCTAACTCCTCAGGCCCAGATGAAGTCGACTCCCTGGGGTGGGGCCTGGCTCCTCTGCCCGGCCCGGGGCCCTGCCCACCAGACACCTGGGCACCGGCCCGGCCCAGCCTGCCCTCACCCACGGAACTCTTCTGTGCGCTCTCCAGCAGCGGCGATCATCACGCAGTGCCGTAGGAGCGTGCCCAGGTACCGGTAAAGGGCAGCGTCTTCCTGACCAGAGAGAAAGGGGTTCCTGTGAGGAGCCTCCTCGATGTCACTGCTGCCTGCTGAGGTCCTCCGGGACGGTGTGGCTCCTGACTCCTGCACACCTGCCCTGCGGCCAGTCCGAGGGGACTGTGTAGTCGCTGGGACGACACGCAGCCACTGCTGTTTCCCAAAAACCCCACGAATGTCCTACGAGCACTTTTCCAATGAAGAAGGCCGATGCTCCCCTGGGGAGGCTCCCCTGGGATGGAAGGCACACCCTGTGCCCTGGCTCCATCCTCACAGCCTCAGGGGGGAACCGCCCAGTCTCCCTGGGACTACTCAGCCCTCCTGCCATGCCAGAGGGACAGAAATGCACCTCCCCTCCCTCAGAGACCTCCCCAGGCCCCTGCTGGAAATAAGCATGTCCTGTCTCCTCCCCACAGGCTGAGTGGCCCTCCTGCCCTAGCCTTGTCTGACACACAAACTCCAGCAGGTGGCAGGTCCCAGGGGAGACATCGGGACTGAGCCCCACCCGTGGGCCCAGGCCAGCCCTTACCTCGTCCACCTCCCTCTTGATGGAGTCGAAGGTGATGTTGAAGAGCACCTTGAGGATCTCCATCGCCCTCTCTGTCTCTTCAGGGGGGAGGGCGTCAGGGGGACTCTCCTCAGGAGTCACCCCCAGGGTCAGCTCCAGAGTGTCGGCCAGCAGGCGCACCCCGTGCAGCTCCTGAAAGAGCTGCTGGCGCACGTCTGTGCGGAGTGCAGTGAGCAGGAAGAGGAGACGCAGATCGAAGAACTGGACGTCGTGCGGGAAGCTCCTCTTGCGGTACAGCCCCAGGCGCTCTGCCAGCCTCACTACCAGCCGGGCCTCTGCCGCCAGCATCTGCGCCACCGGGCTGCTGAACACGAGGTTGCACAGGCACTTGAGGGACTCGAGGACAACATCCATGTCGAGGGCCTCCGCAATGGACCCCTCGGAGGCAGCGACGCCAGCGTAACAGGCCAGTGCCTGCAGGCTCTGGCGGCTGGTGAATGGGTCCAGGCAGCGGCGGTCCCGAGTCAGGATGCGCACAGTCTGCAGCCAGGTGACACGGTGGGAAGGTGGCAAGCCCTGCTCGAGGACCGAGACCAGCAGGTCCGCCAGTCTCTGTGGGTAGGGAAAAGAGCGGCTCCACCACGCCCCTCTTCCCGGGGCCACACCCATCCCTGCCCTGTCACCCCTTAGGCCTGCACCCACCTTCCTGTCTTCCTGCTGGGCATCATCAAACGTGAAGCTCTGGGAGTGCTGCGGAGAGAACCAGAACGCTCGAGTGCACGTGGGGTTCTGCGGGGCGGTGGCCCGGCCTTTAACTCGGAGGATGCAGCCACTGCTCTGAGCACTCGCCCTCACCGCTACACGCCTGGCCACCGTGTGCCTCCAGACACTCAGCCCGCCCTCCAGTGGGTGAGGCCCCACCCCTACACGCCTGCCTCCAATGGGTGCGCCCCCAGGCACTCTGGTCGCCCCTCACGGGTGTCCCCATAGGTACTCCTTCCCAGCAGCTCACCCCAAACCTGCCGCGCTCCCTGCGCCCACTCCCCACGCCCCGCTGGGGCCCGTCGTGCACACGCACAGCCACCGGCTGCCGCTCACCTCCCGGTTGTACGTCCTCAGTGCTTCAATAATCACGTCCTCCTCCCCCGTCTCCACGGCATCCACGACCGCCCGGGGCTCCATGGCGCCCGGGAACGTCGGGCCCGGAAGGAAGGAGGAGGCTCGCTCTGCAATCCCTCGAAATCCGAATAAGCCCTCAGTGCCCAGGACCAGGAAGCCCAGCGTCGGCGCGCAGGGGAGGCCGGGACGCGCGTGCGCGGCGCTGCAGGGGTGGGGCAGGGCTGAGACTGGGGACGGGCGGGGGCTGGGCCGGGGCTGCACGCTTTAAGGTGGCGCGGTCTCGCAGCGAGAGCCGGCTGGGCGGTTGGCTGACCTCCGGGCCCAGCCCCCTCGCCCTGGCTTCTGGAGCCGCGATTTCCAACAGGAGAGGATCTCTACCCTTCACCCCACCCGACACACACACTGACGCCCCGCTGCAGCGGCGGGATGGAAGGGGACCCGAAGTGGACAGACAGGACAAGGACCGGCGTTTGTTGGGCGCCTACTACATGCGAGGCGCTGGGGATGCTGCTGAACAGGACCTATGGGTCCCTGCTTTCGTGAAGTTATGTTCCAGAGAAAAAGACAAACTAGGAAAAATAAGACGACTTGAGGCGGTCACAGTGCTATGATTGAAAAAGGAGAGAGAGACCGTAATGGGCTGCAAAGACTCTGAGGAAGCGCCACTTCTGCCGCCCAGGCAAAGATCTGGAGGAAGGCCAGCTCCAGCAAGAGCAGCAGGTGCAGAAGGTGGAATGGCCGTGCGGGCCATGTCACCCGGGCAGTCCGGCCCGGCCCGCGCCCCCTCTTTTAAGAGGCCGAAATCGTGAGGGTGCCCAGCGTGCGTGCGTGCGTGTGTGTCTTCGCACCTGTTGCACGCAGCGCTCAGGCACTTATCTCCACTTTACAGAGGCGGTCATCCCGCCTGGGTCATGCCAGCCTCACCAGATCTCCCGGGCCTTCTGCGCCCTGCTCGTCCCCTGTCGGAGGACGCCAGGCCCCGCGGACCGAGGAGAACCCCGCTCTTCTGTCGCCATCCTGCGAGTGAATTCTGCCCGGCAGGCCCTTCGCAACTAGAACCCCACCCAGCCTCCTGCCCGCCCCCAGCCACAAGTCAGAACAACCTCACTTCCGTCCCGCGTGTCCCCGCCCCCTCACCGCCGTCGCTCACCCCTCCTGCCGGAAGTCGAGAGAGCCCGAGGCGGAAGGGGCGGGGTCTTGGAGGGGTGTGGTCAGCGTGGAGCCGGGACCACAGCTGTCCGGGGGCGGGACCGGAAGTTTTCCCGGGGACTGCGCCACGTCCGTAGCGGCCGCGACAGAGTGGGTGACGGATCCGCGGAACCGGAGCAGGGCACGATGGCGGACTGGACTAGGGGTGAGCCGGGAATGCGGAGCCGATGGAGCCGGGTCTGCCCGAGATGGAAGCCGTGTCTCGCAGGAGCCGTGAGTGCCTGCCCGCTCCGGTCCGCTCTCGGGTGACCTCGGCGGGCAGGACCCTGGCCTTGGAGGCGAAGCCGAGTTTCTCCAGGCCAAGCCGGGACCAGGAGGCTTTGGTCTGCGCTCCCGCTGGGCGGGAGACTGGGTGCGACGGCCCAGCCGTGCCGTGCAGGGGGCCGTTGCGGTCCCCGCCCCGCGCAGCACCAATGCCTCTTCCCGGGACACAGGGTCCCCACTCCCTCCTCCCTACCAGATCCTTCTGCAGGTGATGGGTGAACTAGAGCCTGGCTGTGGCCTCGGCCAGGGGTTAGCCGCTTAGGAGCAGGGGCTACTACTGACCTGGGCCCTGGATGCCCCGTTTCCCGTCTTGGAACCCGCGTTCTCATCTGCTGAGTGGGATGCTAACGTCTGTCTCACTGCGCTGGTTTGATTGCTAAAAGAATTAACTTACAGTGGTTGGCAGGGTGCTGGCACCCTTTCCTCTGGGGTCTGTACATGGCAAAGATTCTTCGTCCCTGCGCCCCAACTTTAGATTGGTCACACGGAGGCTGGTTCTTCCCACACATAGGGCCAGCAATGAAAGCATTTAGGCCGAGGCGGGTCTAACCCACGCGATGTGACAGGAATTTCACATCACCTGGACAAGGCTGTCTCAGGCCAGGTCTCTGTGCTCTGGGTGTCCTGGGAGACTCTGTGTGGGAGGCAGAGGTGAGCAGACCCCACGTTGGGAAGTTTTGCATAGTCATGTCCTCTGTGGTGAAAGGCCTTTCTAATGTCCTGCCCTAGTTACATGTCACCTCTTCGGGACCCAGTTCACAGGTCATCCCAGCAGGAACGTTCCTGCTGCTCTCCCGGGTGACCTTCCCATTCTCTGCCCTCACCAAAGTGTACTGATTTCCTCGGAGGAGGGGTCCCACATTCACAGGTGGTGGCATCCGTGGGGTAGGCATTGCCTCTTACCGACATCCCTGGTCTTGGTCCAAGTTCTGGCCCAGTTGGTGTCAGACAGTACACCTCCAGCTAACCAGTGGTGGGAGCCTCCCATCCGCCTGGTGTGCACGGGTCACCTGTTCATGCAGACTGGCTCCTGTGTGCGAGGTCCACATGCTGGAACCCAGGTTAGGGCTGAACTTGCTCAGCAGACGTCTGAAATGCCAGGTGCAGTTGGAATAAGGCAGGCCAGAGACCATGTTCCAAACCCTCAGCCTCAGTCTCTCCTTGCAGCTCAGAGCCCCGGTGCCGTGGAGGAGATTCTAGACCGGGAGAACAAACGGATGGCTGACAACCTAGCTTCTAAGGTCACCAGGCTCAAATCGGTCAGTGGTGGGCCTCTCCTCACCTCCACCTGATGCCCTTGGAGAGCAGGGACCCAGGGGTGGGTCAAGGGCTCCAGGCAGCTTTCCATTCCCCTCGTCCTTCCTGTGGTTGTGCTCACTCGTGTGAGGCCCCGGTGACCCCTGGGGCTTTCTAGCCCCTGCTTGGTGCAGAGCGGTTGGCAGGGCCTGGCTGATCCCAAGGGGAGGCGAGTGCTGGGTTCCGGCCTGCCCTGGCCCAGCCCTACCTTTCTGTGTTTTGAGCAGCTGGCTCTGGACATCGACAGAGATGCCGAAGACCAAAACCGGTACCTGGATGGCATGGTAAGGGTCGCAGCCACCACCACCTGCGCAGGCCCCTGGCATTTCCCGCCCTTCCGTGGAATGGGTGAGAGGTCAGGGCACTGCTACCAGGTGACTTTGTGATTCTCCCTCAGGACTCCGATTTCACAAGCATGACCAACCTGCTCACAGGGAGTGTGAAGCGTTTTTCTACAATGGCGAGGTCTGGGCGAGACAACCGGAAGCTTCTGTGTGGAATGGCCGTGAGCCTGATTGTGGCCTTCTTCATCCTCTCCTACTTCTTGTCGAGGACAAGGACGTGAGCCAGTGGCCTGAGTGGGTGCCAAGGGCAACCACGGTCTTCCCCGGCCTGGCACCCTTGCCCCAGAGGACTTACCTACAGAATACTTCGAAATTGTGATCGTGGGTTAAGAATCTTCTTCCTGTGTGGCAAGAGGTGAAGGCAGCTTATGGCCCGATGGCTCGTGTTGGCTGGTCTCGTGTGGAAGTCACCCTTTCCTGCGGGGAAACCAGGGCCCAGTTCCTACACCCACTTTCAGGTGCTAAAGACACCGGCAGAGCTGGGGCCACTGTGTGAACAGGATGGCTGTCAGATCTCGGATGTGTCCCCATGACTGGCAGGCCACCTCAGCCCTTGGGGTCTGATGTCTTAAGGCTTCTACGTCCCATCCTCATCTGGTTGAGGTCACCACTGTGGTCTGAGGTGTGGAGCCGGCACAGGATGGGGCCGTGGCTGTGAACCCCAAGTAGGTGTCGTCTCCTCCACCTGAGGATTCCTAGCCTGGAGTCTGCCACGGCTGCTGAGTGAGGCCGGATGGTGACCGGGGGTGCCTGCCTGTGTGCCTACCCCTGGGGCCTGTGGATGCAGACAGACTAGCAGAAAGAGGAGGGGCTGTGGAGGAAGGAGTGGACTGCGGCCTGGGAAGGTGCACTGGGCTGGCATCCTGGCCCCACAGCGTGTGCCCAGGAGCAGGGACACGATCCCAGGATTCAGGATCTACCCAGCACTAGAGAACAGACCTAGAAACAGGCTGGCCTGGCGTTTCAGGCAGGCAGAGTGTACGTGGGGGCTAGTGGGGAGGCGTCCCTGCAGAGGCGCTGCTCACGGGGCCCACGGGCCAGCCGTCAGCTGCTGTAGGGCTCGCCTGTCACTCGCCCCCCGCCAGGCCCTCTCCCTCAGCCGGTCTCCCCTTGCTGTGGTGTCCATCTGGGCCACCCTCCTTGTCCCCAGGCTCTGTAGTCTGTGCCCACCTGCCTCTGCTTGGGCCCTCACTGCCCACTTGACTAACCCTGTGTTCCCAGGTCCGATGACCCCTTCCCACCCCACCCTGCCTGGAGGTCTGGCACCCTGATGTTCTAGAACACCTGAAAGGAGTGAGCCGTGAGGCCTGCTTTTGCCTGTCCTTGTTCCCGGCCTGTCTGCTGGTCACGCCTTCACTCCTGGAGGACTGTTGGCTGTCCCTCCAGAACTGCCTCTGAGCTCCAGGCTGGCTGCAGGTCAGCACAGCTGTGCTTCCGAGCGCCTGCTCCCCCTGTGGCCTGCAGCCCTTCCGTTTTCCCTCCCCATCCCGTCCACCGGCTCGCCTTTCTCCTCACACAGTCGCCACAGCCCCTTTTCTTGTTGCCTGGCTCGTACATGGCACCTGGCTGGGCCCTCGGTGCTCGGAGGAGGAGGGTCCACCCTGACTTACCCAGTGGGGCCTCACTTCTCACCTGACAGGGTCAGTTCACATCTGGGGCTTTGCCATTTCCCTGGAACCCTCCCAGCGTGTCTGTTCCAGTCTGGTGTGCCCTTCCTTGGGTGCCCTGTGCAGGCCCCTGTTGCTTTGGCCTAACCCCCAGCTCATCAGGGACTTCTCCCCTAGTCCTCGAGCATGTAGCAGCTGCCTGTACTGTGTCCCCGTCTGCTCACTGCACACAAGATGTCCTCACCCCGCGCCCCAAGAACGCGCTCAGCTGTGTGCACCGCTGGGCCGGATCATTGGATGCTCACCTCACTGATGCACACTAGGAATTTAGGTTTTGCCCTTCGGAGTGGCCTTCACCTGGAGAAGTGCTCTCACCATCTCAGATCTCCAGTTGTTACCTCTTCCCCCCAGGTCTCTGCCTGGCCTCATCTCCCGTCCTGGGCCTCCACACTCTGCAGCCCCTCCCGCCATTTTGGGTTGTCAGGAAAGTCATGGCATTTTTTGCGTCAGGATTTTCCTGACAACTTAGCAGTTTCCTCCCCACGCCCCACCCTCCTCATTGCATTGAGTCCTCTGTGGAGGAAGATTGGCACCCTGCCGCCGGGTTAGACCAGGTTCCTGGGAGCCCCGTCCTCCCATGGAACCCTGCTCACAGGGCACTGCCCCGACTCCGGAAACCATAGAGGGTCTTGGGGCCCAAGTATACACCGGCAGGCTCTGCCCCGCTACTCAAGGACAGCATTTCGACAATAAAAGTCTGGAACCAACAGCTGCACGAAGTCATCACGGTCTGTTGTCGTTTCCTTGGGCTTCAAGGGAGTTCTGAAGCTGACCCTGATCCGTAGACCTTCCTTACCCGCTCCTGTGTCCCTCTCCCCCACACCCAGGGCTGGCCTCGGGTGACCACAGACTCCTTTCTGCTGCTTTAGTCTCCGCCAGGTGCCTGCCGCTCAGATGCTGGCGAGGATGTTCTTGGAAGGATTACATGAATGAACGGAGGTGTAGGGAGTAGCCTGGCATGGTTGGGGCGGAGGGTGGGCTGCTGGACTGCGCGTGGCTCAGGTGCAGGGGGTGGGCCCGCAGGTGTCTGACAGGGCCACTGCCCAGCTGAGGTGAAATCGGACCTCTTCCTTACCCGACCTGGGCTCCTGGGCAGCCTCTCAGTCCCCGGTTCGGGCCCGGCTGCGTGGCCCTCGCACGACTGTGTCATCTAAACCACGTTACCCGAGCTCCCCAGACGTCCCGTGAGAGCAGGAGGTGACCTCGTGGTACGGAGGTCACGGTTGGAGACCGGCACGGTAGCCGTGGCTGTCCAGCTCAGGCTGCGTCCTCGGCGGAGAGCTGGGCTGGGCTGTGTGAAGGCGGCTCGCAGTTCCCGGGAGGGCTGGAGCGAGCTGAAGGCCTGGCTGGCCGACTGCCTGGGACGCGGCCTTGCCATGCCTTGTGCTTCCTCACCACACGCGCCCGGTGCCGGAGGTGAGCTCCAAGCTGTGGCCTTTGTAGGCTGTGTGCTTGGCCTCAAGTCAGCGTCGCTTCTGTGGTACGCCGACTCCTTGGGGCAATCACAGGCTCCAGACCAGGTTTAAGGGACACACCCTGTCCCAGAAGGAGAAGTCACCTGGGATGGGACAAGCAGGGCTCTGGCTGGCCGGAGTTCAAGGCGGAAAACACTGGGACAGGTGTGGGGTGGGCACCCAAGGCTCTGGGCCTTCCACCTTCCCGTGCAGACCCCAGGTCCTGGAAGCCAGGGCGGGACCCCATGGGGCCAGTGTAGCCAGTCCTTAGAAGCCCCTCCTTCAAAAAGTTTGATCCTTCCCCCAGACAAACCCTTACTAATGGAATCTGTGATTTATTACATAATCTGAGCACAGCAGAGAACAAGATTAGCATATGGGGAGGCAGCATACAAAAAATAACCCGTCACAATTGTCCGAAGGAGCAGTCCCTGCCCCGAGGGCCACGCCAGCCACAGCCTGACAGCCCAGCGATCCCTCAAGGAAACGGTGTGCAGAGGTGGAGGGTAGCCGCGCAGGGTGGGCGGTGTGGCCGGGCTATTCGATGTCCACCACCAGGGGGGTCATGTAGTCAGAGTGCTTGATGCCAAAGGTGACCACGGGAGCGCAGGGCTTGGTCAGTGTCACCTGAAGAGGAGGGGCTGTGAGGAGAGCTGGCGCCCTCACCCTGCAGGCCCTGCCCTGGGTGGCGCCGGGCTGCTCTCCCTGTTGAACCCAGAGCCAGGGTGGACAGGCATAAAGGCCACGAGGGCGGCTTTGAACACAGTGCAGTCAGCAGCAGCGACTGCCGGTGTCGGGCACAGCTGGTTGGCTGCGGACCAGGGCAGACTCTGGCTCCGTGTCCCTGAAGGGTTGCCTTTGGGGCCGAGAGTACATGGCCACAGAGACCCCTGTGGGGTGCAGGCCCTTCTCATGCCCTCCCAGCTATGCCCCCCACCCCCCACTGCCTCTGGGCTGTGCCCTTCTTGCACCTTCTCAGGGCTGTGGGCTCCTGGTCCTGGCTTGAGGGTTTTGTCCCCTGGAGGCTCTACTCGTGCAGCCATGGTGTACTGTGGGGCCTTGAACTTGGTCACCTGCACGTCAGTCTGGCGGTAGGCTGCAGGACCTGGGGTCTGGGAGGCGAAAGAGGCTCAGACAAGCTCGGCCAGCCCAGGGCAGGAGGCCCCAAGGGCAGGGGAGCAGCGCGGGTGGTGGGTGCCAGTCCCCGTCCCCAGGGTCAGCTCCAAGCTGGCCCCTGTGCCTTCCCAGTCCCACTGGAGATAACACCTCATACTGTGGGACGCCAGCTTGGTGTGAGGTGCAGTCCCTGGATTTCGGCCTCTCTGTGGCAGTGACATCCCAGCGTGTGCCAGTCTGCGTGTGTGTGCCAGACCTTGCCCACAGTGTGGGGGCCCATCCTGGTGGACGCAGACGAGCTGCCGGGGCTGCGATGCTGCTCCTGCTCAGGCCCCACCAGCTCCCGCACGCGCTGCCAGGGCCTCTGCACTGGCTGTTTCCGCGGCTGGAAACCCTCTCTCCAGATAGCTCAGGGCTTCTCCGCTCCCCTTCCGTCCATGCCACCCTGTCCTGCCACACTGGACTGTGGCCCCAGCACGTGGCAGGGCAGAGCTGGGCTGGTGGTGCTGGGTCCCAGAGGGAAGGCGTGGCTGACGGGTGGCCGAGCTCTGTCCGCGGCAGGGGCACTTGCCTTGTGCAGGTCATCGCTGAAGCCGCCCAGCTTGCTTCGGCCTTTGATGGAGTAGGAGGGCTGGGAGACCTTGCCCACGGTGTGGGGGCCCATCACCACGGGCAGCATGTACGCAGCAGGGCCTGCAGGGTGGACGCCGGACCTCAGGGGAGAGCAGGGCCCAGCCCGCTTCTGCCCTGCAGCTCCCTGTGTCCTGCAGTAACAGCCCCTGGCTGCCCCACCCCGAGTGCAGTGGGCAGGGGACCGTCAGGGCTGCCACAGACCTGGTGTGCTGTCCACGCGGAAGGCCTTGGTCCGGGCAGAGATGGAGTGGCTGGGCGCCGAGTCGAACACATGCTTGGTAGATCTCTCTGGAAAGTAGTCGCCTGGGAGAGGAGCAGAGGGCGTGGGCACCCAGCCTTACTTGGAGGGCTCAGGCAGGACTTCCGGACATCCCAGGTGCCAGGCCTCTGGGCCCTGACATGAAGGTGACCAGGTTCGGTTGGAGGGTGTCCAGGGTGGATGTAGTCACTGTCTTCGAGGGTGGCAGGACCTTTTTTGGGCAGGGCAGTGAGTTCTGACATGACTGAGAAAGGTCCAGGCCCAAGCTGAACACGAGGCTCTGCCCAGGCCTGGGGGTGTCTCCCCAAGAGCAGAAAAGTATATCAGGAGGGCAAGGATCAGGGATGTGCAGCGGCCACCCCGTGGGGCAGGGCTGAGGCTGGAACGGTCCTGCTGGGGTAAGAGCCTGCGATGGGTCGCTCACCTGGGCCTGGGGTCAGCATGGTCTTAGTGTAGTAGCGCCCCAGGATGGAGTAGGCGGGGCCCAAGTCCTTGCCCGTCCTCAGTATCCTGGGGTTCACGCTGTACCGGGGCCCTGGGGAGCAGTTCTCCGCCAGGAGCATGGGCGCCCCACGGAAGCTGTAGGCCGGTGCACGCAGCTTGGTGGGCGTGTGTTTCATGAAGCCTGTGTGGGCAGTGGGCTCTGAGCAGCCTGCAGCCAGGCCCGCCTTCTCCCAGCTGGGAGTCAGGTACCGGCCCACAAGCCCTCCCCTGCCCTCGCTTTCAAGCTCACCCGTGGTGGGTGGAATCAGGTACTTGGGTCCTGGGCTGCTGTAGAGGGCCATGATGGGCCCCCGGGGGCGATGGGGTCTCCAGCTGCCCACCCACACCTCCTCTGCCATGGCCGGCTCTGTCTGTGAGAAGAGGGTGTGACCACGTGCTGGAGGTCCCCCCTCCCCTCACCCCAGCCGTGACCTTGCTCCTGCGGGCACTGACGGGTCAGAGCAGCTGCAGCTCCTCCGAGGGGCAGCAGGAGCTTTCTGCTTGGAATAGAGGGCTTGCACTTGTGTCACCACTCCCTGGGATGAGGCATGGCAGACCCTGGGGACAGCCAGGAGGCGCTACCACTCTGGCCCTCGACGGACCACCCGCCTGGCTCTGAAGGGAGCCTGGACTGGCTCGCCCTATTCAGAGGGCCGTGGGCTCCGTGGGCTCCGCTCGGCAAACGGGGTGGGCAGAGCTGGGGCCGGCTGGGCTGACGCTCTGCCGTGGGTGGGAAGCACTGCTGGGGAGGGGCCTTTACCTCTTCAGTGCAGGGACAACTCTCAGAACAACCTACAGACCCAGCCTCCTCAGGGGCGGCGGCTCACAGCCTTCGTTCCAAGGAGTTCCTGCAGGAGGAGCATGGAGAGACCGGCCTCTCTCTCCCTGGGTGGGCTGAGAATTGGGAAGACATCCCCGCTCCAGAACTCTAGAATGTGGCTCTGTGGGACGACAGGTTCTAGATCACAGTCTCTGTGATGAAGACAAAGGCCTCGGTGCAGACCCCGCCCCGGCCCGTGTCATCGGCCCTCCCGCCCCAGGCCAGTGGGGCCTGGACAGGACAGTGGTATGAAGGAGGTCACAGGACTCAGCACCAGGTGGCCAAGGAGTGAACGTGGAGATCCCACTCACCTCTGCCACTCCGTCGGGACCACCGAGATGGGGAAACAGCCAGAGGAGGTCAGCCATTGGGGGTCCTAGGACCCGGCGTCAGGGTTAGGGTCTGTGCCGGCTGTGGGCGGGCAGGAGTCGGCAGGGGAGTGCTGCTCTCCCAGCTGACCTTGCTCAGACCCTCCTTGCCTTCCAGCTGCATGGCTGGCCAAGCCTGCCTCTCGGACCCTGGGTGTCCTTGGGAGCAGGTGCACTTTTTCTTGACATTAGTTGTGGTCCCCTTAAAGCTCAGCTTGGGACTGGGTCCCCTCTGAGCAGACTCTTTGGGTGACTTGGGAGCGAGCCCATGCTGAGGTGTACATCCGTGGGGCCCGGCTTTCATTGCAGCAGTGTGCAGGTGCAGAGGCCCCCACCTGGTCTCGGGGCAGGGCAGGCCATGGTCCGGTCTGTCTCTCCTATCCCCATACGCGTCCTCCCTCTTGGGCTCTTTGTCCCTCCCTCCTGGCAGCCTCCGTCTCCCCCACGGCCTCCACTGGCCTCTCTCCCTGTGTCCTCAGACCTGCTGGTCGATCTGCCTGGTCCGAGTGCGTCCACCTGCTTACATGGTGCCTGCCTGCATATCCCCCTGGGACCCGCTCCTGTGTGTCTTGTTTCTGTGAGTCCCTCCGTATGGAATTACTTTCTCATGTGTGTTCCCTGCACATGTGCCTACATGTATGAGTCTGTATGTGTGTCTTCCTTGCGTGGTTGTGTTCTTGACATGACCTTCTGTGCATTCCCGCATGGGGGAAGAGACAGGAGCCAGACCCTGAGCTGCGGAGACTTTATTGATTAAACAGTTCGAGGGGAAATTCCATGTGGGGAAGTGGGAGCTGCGCTTGTCCGTGGCGGCTCATGTAGCAGGTGCTGCGGCTGCTCGGGGCCACGTCGGGGTCCAGTTAGGCCATCCTAGCTGCCCAGCACTTGTACCTGGAAGGCAGACACGCGTGGGCCAACAGAGCGGGGGCTCACAGCAGGGAGTCACAGCTCCATCAGGCAGGCAGGCCAGCCAGCCTCCCACCCCTCCTGGCAGCTGGGAGGTGTGTGTGTGTGACTGTGTGCACACGTGTTGCGTGTATGTAAATAGACGATGCGCAAACATGTGTGCTTGTGTGCATGTTCCAGCATAGGCATTCATGTGTGAGTGTCTGTGTGTACGTGCGTGCAGTGTGCATGGTGTACGTGTGTGTGCACAGGGTAGCCCACAGGCTGGCAGGGGAGCAGGTCCATGGCGTCTGGGACTGCTCTGTGGGCAGGGAGGTCGGGGTATCTGGGGAGGTGGAGGCACGTGGAGTGGGTCGTGGTAGGGCTGCGAGGGAGTGGGGTCCCCCCGGCCCCTGTACCAGCAGCTTGACCAGCTCTGCCTTGTGCATGGGCTGCAGGTTGTCTATGCAGGACTTGAGCTCTGTGAGTGCTGCCTTGGCATCATCGTTGACGTCGTACTTGCCCAGGGGACCCTCATAGAGCTCCTCTGCAGTCCCCACCAGCAGCGTTTGCAGGAACTCCATGAAAAACTCATTGTCTTCCTCCCCTGTGGCCACCAACCCTGTATGGTGCAGGCGAGATGACACCAGGATGGGACCTACCCAGGTTTCTGCCTCCACGGGCTCCTTCCCCCCCAATGGTTGTCTTTCCCCAGATCTTCCTCCACAACACCCCCCAACTCCACCTGCCTGCAGACTCCCCGTTACCCTAATGCCAGCTGTCCAGGTTCCCATCCTGGGTTCCCTGGGCCACCAGGAAAAGAAAGTCCAGCCTGTGTTGCGGGGGAATTTCTGGTGGGAGGCTGGTCAGGTCTGGGGTTTGGAGAGCCAAGGTCAGTCTTGACCAGGCTGGGTTGAGTGATCTGGAGCTGGTCTGTGGTTGGGGCAAGACTGGGTGGAGGCCTGGGGTCCACAGAGGCCATGCCTGCTTCTGTGGGTGGGCCGTGTTGAGGCAGGCCGAGGGGTCACTGCCAGGGCCCTGACGGATCTGGCTTCCCGGACGCCCCTCAGCTTCCCCACCATGGAACGTGCCCAGACTCACCACAGGCGCAGAACAGGGTGAGGGCCACCAGAAGGAGGGCACCGCTCCCCTTCATGGCCACGTCTCAGGAGCTGCCTCTGGCCTGGCTCCCTGGGTTTTATACCTCAGCAGGCGGGCACCTCGCCGGGGCAGGCGGACCTGCCCATCAGCACCTGGTAAGTGAGCACCGGCCCTATCCCCGCCCCCAACACCCCCTTGGCCCCCAGTGGCTGCCCAGCAGCAGCGGGTCTGGAGTGGCTGTATGAGGCGTGGTTGGCAGGCAGTTCTGGGTTGAGGGTGGCCAAGGGAGGGGCAATGGGTAGGCTGCCAAGGGCCTCTGGCCATGCCTGGCCCTGAGGCTGAGGGCGGTGGGCTCTGACGCTGAGCCCAGGCCTTCCTTGGCGGGGAGGGATCCCTTCTCGGCTCCACCTGCCAACTGGCCTGGGTCTGCATTCGGAGGTCTCCAGTAGGGCAGGGCGTGGGCCGCTTCACCGCTGAGCGGTGGCTTGCAGGAGTGGGGCGGCTGCACGGATGACCCCAGCGCACGTTATGAGCAGGAGGCTGGGATAGCTGGGGCCGCAGACCAAGCTGCCCGGAGAGCAGCCATTCCCGGTCTCCACATGCTGGCCCTCCCACCCTGTGGCAGGCCCTGGCCTCCTGTCCCCTGCTGCCACCTAGTGGCTAGTGGTGTCCTGCAAGACTCTGGCCTGTTCAGTGGCAGATTCTGAGGACCTAGGCCCTGGTTCCAGAGCCTGCTCAGCCCTCAGAGGGCTCTGCATTCAACACCCCTGTCACTGCACGTCAGGGCCTCATCTGCCTGGTTATCACGGCCTCTCCCACGTCCTGCCTTCACTTGCCCTGGCCCTACTACCTCCTGGTCTGACCCAGACCCCAGGCCCTGCTCTGTGCCCTTAAGAGCACCACCCCTTAGATTCTTGTTGACAAATCTGTGACCACCTTTGTTGACATGAGATTAAATCCAAAGTTACATATAACCCCCAAAACACAAGAGAAACAGTGTATGATGAAGTCATCTCAACGGTTGTGCAGTGTGGGCCACGGCAAGGAGGCCCCAGGGCCCAGCTCCGCCTCAGGCCTGTAGACCCATGACTGCTTCAACTTCGAGTGCTCTGACTGATACTGAGGTCACCGGCGGGCGCAGGGGAGAGAGAGGTGTAGGGAGCAGCCAGATCTGGACTGGGCACTCGCAGCCCTTAAAGTAGATATGCTCTTTATGCCGACGCTGCAGGGCAGGCACCAAATAAAGACCTAAGCTGCTGTCTACACTGCAGGGCAGTGTGAATTAGAGGAAGACAAGTGTCAGCCAGACAAGGCCAGGGGAAGCTTGTTTAGGACCACGAGACACAAGAACCACAGGATGTAAGATGCTCCACAGCTGTGACGATAGAAAATACCTGGCTTCTTCCTCCTCCCTTGCTGTATCAAAGAATAAACCTGGGGGACCAGCAGGTAGTGTAATGGCTATGTCGCTGGACTCCCATGTAGTCGACCGCAGTTCGAGTCCCGGTTCTGGTGGCTTAAACTTATGCCAGGCGTGTGTGCGTGCGTGCCCAAGATCCCGAGAGGAGAATGGAGGAGAAGGGATTGTGGCGTGGCCCTCCCCCCTGGGGGGTGATTTCTCACTTTCTGTCTCTCTGTCTCTCTCTGTCTTTCTGACGAGCACATGTGCGCTGTAGCAAAAACCTCTCCAAAAAAAGAAAAAAGGAATAAACCTGGGAAGGGCTCAGGACCGCGTGATCTCCATGAGTCGCCCGGCCTGCCCCACCCCCACTTTCTCTGCTTGTGCGTCTGTTCTTTCTCAATTCACTGCTGCTTCCACTCGGGGTTCAAATCCCCTCACCCCGCAGGCCGGGGCATTTGGTGCCCAGCATGGATGAAGAAATGAATAGGGACCTGAGTACGGGAGAACTACAGTCAGGTGAGTGGACACTCCTGAGTCCGGCCGGAACTACGCAGTGAGAAATCGGTAGAGTAAGGTAAGGAGTGAGTAAGGAGATTGTTTCACAGTCCGGTGTGAAACATGGGGCAGTTGTCTAAGGAGAGAGAGATGTCCAAAAGTTATTTCGTATGTAAAAGCTAGGGCGGTAAGTTCGTGTCAGCAGTTAGATCAAGTCCTGACTGTGCGGGTGATGCCCTTGACTCCCGGAACAGGGATCACTAAATGAAGAGACCCGAGACAAGGTTGGAGAGCGAGGTAGGGACAGTATACAGCAGGGAGGCAGGCCGTGCCACAGGAGGGGAGGGCACTGAGCTGCGTGTGAAGCCGTTGGGCCTCTGGGTCCAGATCACTAAGACTAGAGGCCTGTCCCTAAGCACAAAGTAAAGCCACGACCACAATAGAAGTGGGTAGGAAAGAGAATTTAATAGGAAAGGAAGGTTTAGAAAAGAAGTACAGCCAAAAGACCTTCGGGCAGGCAGGTTGCTAAATAGCAACTGCGTTTGGAACTGGCTAGTGTTAGTTTTATCATCAGAGGTGATAATGAACATTTATTTGAATTCACTGGCTTCCTCCTGCACTTGCTGCGGCTCTCTCACAGGTGAAGAATCTGCGGAACTGCTGACCTAACCCCGCATGCCCAGTGTGAGCCATGAACAGGCGCGTCCTTATCAGGATGAGCTGCCCATTAGTTTATTGCCCCGGTGGGAATCAGGATGTCGACCAAAATGCCTGGCGGGGCCTTTCTGTATTTATGAGGATGAGGAGAGGGAAGTGTACCACCATCCCCGTGTGTCTTCCTCAGGTACCGAGGAAGAAAAGTGGTACTTGCCTGGCCTTCCGGGCACCAGGAGCTGGGTGGAAGAAGGCATCTCATGGAGGGTCTGGTTGGAGCTCCTGATAAACTGGGACTGACTGACAGGTGTCCTGCTACTCTCTTAGGCCCGCCCACTCATTGCTAGCTTCCTGCCGACCACAATAGGATTTCTGTTTTTGCTCTCTCATTATGGACTTTAGTTAAGGAATGTTTGAGACGAGTCCCTCTGGAAGAGCCAGGAGGTTGCTTGGAAGCTCGATTAATAGATACCCAGAGAAATGTCCTTCTTGCTGCCTGGAGAGCCAGAGTTGGTCTTGAGATAGGAGAGAGCAAAGCAGCAGCAGATAGTGACAGTGACAGTTTCCCAGATCTAGAGAGACCTGAGACTGTGGGTCCTAACGGAACTAAGTTAAAAAAGGACAAGGGGGGACCAGCAGTTAGCGAAATGGCTATGTTGCTGGACTCGCATGTGATCGACTATGGTTCGAGTCCCGGACCCGGTGGCTTCACACTGGGCGCGTGCATGCGTGCAGCCCACGATCCCGAGAGGAGAATGGAGGAGAAGGGATTGCGGCGTGGCCATTCCCCCGGGAGGTGATTTCTCACTTTCTGTTTCTCTGTCTCTGTTTTTCTGGCCAGCACACACACCCTATAGCAAAAACCTCTCCATTAAAAAAAACAAAAACAAACAAAAAAAAAGAACAAGGACAAGGGAGCTGTAGCCCCTTGGCTGTGTGCTCCCTGGTAGGGCCCACTGCTCCTCTTTTAGAGCCCCCCGGATAGGGAAGAATACACCAGGAAAGGACGGTCTTCTTTGTGCGTGACCCCTCTTCAGAAAGCCTTACAGTGCAGTGGAGAGACAGGAAGACGGTTTGGGATTTAAACTAGCGTGGCCAGTCATGGGGGTTCCAGATCCTAATAACCCAGGACGAACAACAGGCCAACATGAGCCTGTGTCTTGACAGTCCTCGGAGTAGAAGCGGCTGGGAGCAGTGTGGCGCTGTGGCGCTGTACCCACGGCTGTATTAGAGTCAGCTACTCGGGGCTTCTGCCTGGTGACTGGCAGGTGTTAGGCAAGGCAGTTTGGCTGATGGTGATTATCGTTTATGGAAGGTGGCAGGTTGGTCTGAGGAAGCCCGAGATCAGGCAAATGAAACCAACGACATGGGGTGCCTGTCCCGTGTGAAGTATTGTAAGGGACAGGTGCTGTCTCTGATGCTGTCGCTCAGCTCAGACTCCCCCTACGAGCACATCGGCAAATGAATGCAATCTGTTTGAGGCGTTGGAGGGGACCTCCAGGAAAAGGCAGAGGGCCAGGGAACTTGTGGAGCATCCGCCCGGAGCGCAGTGAGCCCTACCGAGACTTTGTATCACATCTGGCATAAGCCACAGGGAGGGTGATTTCTGACCCGGAAGCAGGACAAATTTTGTTAAAACAATTGGCTTTTGAAAGATGCTAATGCTCCCTGTAGGGCCGCTATTAGCCCCCATGGGATGGAGGGCAAGTGACTGATAACGTTAGACTATGTCAGGGTATTGGGGAGTTGTCAGTTCAGGGCATGGCTATGGCCACTGCCTTTACAAAAACAATCCAAAACAACCCAAGAGGTGACTGCTTTAACGGCGACAGGACAACACTTTGCTTAGGACGGTCTCGTGCCTAAACCATCAGGGGTTCCCATTGCCAAAAGACAAAGGAGCCCAGCGCAAGTGCCAGGACTATGCCCCGGTGCCAGAGGCGAACTCTGGGCTAGTGAATGTAGGTCCAAAGCAGATTAGATGGAAAGTCTCTTCCACCCTCCGGAAACGGGGAGAGGGGCCAGCCCTGGCCCTGCCACATAGTAGGGGCAGCGGCCGTGTCTCTTTCGACACCACCCACCAGGGCTCTGGCCGAGGATGCTTAGCGGCCACAGTGCTAGATGGCTCTCGGTCAGCCTCAGGTAGCGCGGGACTGGACCCTGGCCCCACCTCCAGCTGGGCACTGACACCGAGTGTGGGCCCTCAGGTGGCTCCTACTGGAGTTTATGGACCTTTGCCACAGGCACGGTTAGAAGAATCACTAGTGACCCCCGGTGTAATAAGTGGGAATGATCCGAGTGGGATCAAGTTTTCAGCTTCGGCCTCTCGAATGACTCGTCTTCTGGAATCTGACTGTGGCACAGCTCGCCGCTGCCTGTAGTCTGAAAGGGGCTGTGATTAGAGCCTGGAGGACAATGAGGATTTGGATCCTCAGGCCGGGCCTGCCTCCTCCAGGCTATCCAAGACACTCGACCCGTGTACTCTAACCATGCAAGGGTGAATTCAGGGACGTTTAGGTACTGGTGCTGATGTTTCAGTAACAGCCGCAGATACAGGCCTGAGAATTTACTCACTCTGCATCGGCAGGGGTAGGGTATGTTAAGTCACTAACAAAGTATTCTGCTGTTTTTACTAGGACAGACAAGGAAGGTCCCATGGGACAGTGTCAACCCTATGTTTTGCTCAATGCCTTTGAACTTATGGGGGTGAGTTGTACTTCCAAAAATGGGATTTTTTTTTTTTTGGAGAGGTTTTTCGCTATAGGGCGCGTGCGCTCGCCAGACAGACAGAGAGAGACATAGAGACAGAAAGCGAGAAATCACCCCCCAGGGGGCATGGTCACGCCACAATCCCTTCTCCTCCATTCTCCTCTCGGGATCTTGGGCACGCACGCACACGCGCCCGGCGTGAGTTGTAAGCCACCGGGTCCGGGACGCGAACCCCGGTCGACTACATGGGAGTCCAGCGACATAGCCATTACGCTAACTGCTGGTTCCCCAAAAATGGGATTTTTTAATCTAGTCCTTCTTCATTGGTGACAGTTATGTTGGGCCAGGGTCTTCTGCCATTTCGGGGTCTGGGAAAGACGGCCCAAAGCTGACAACCCCATAACACAACATTCCAAGACTTAGACAACAAAGGGGTAAAGTATTCAGATGGGAATTTCAGTTAGGGCCCTTGGTAGATCCCCCATCCTTCGGACTGCTGCTCCAATAACCTGGCTTTCCAAGGAGCCCGTCTGGGCCGACTGATGACTCCTAACCAGGGGAAAGACTGAGGCCGCCAGACAACTTGTTCAAGGACGGCTAAAACTGGGACACGTCGAGCCTTCTCTTAGCCCTTAGAACTCTCCTATTTTTGCCATCCAGAAGAAGAATCTGGAAAATGAAGGTTGTTACGGGATTTAAGAAAAGTCAATGCCCCTACACGAGAAATGGGACCACTCTAACCTGGCTTCCCAGTCCTCCAGCCATTCCTGTCCACTTTCCCTGGATCGTATCGGATGTTATACGACTCCATCCGCCTCTTTCAATCGTGAGGACGGTATTGCCGATGGATCCCGCAGCGGCATGCAGGGGACTGGTCCCAAAAAGAAGCGAGCGCTCTGCGAGACCCATCCTGCTCGGCACAGCGCGCAGAGCTTCGCATGTGAAAGCGGTCTGAACAGACTTCCACATCAGGCTGCACGGATCTATTCGGACAGTTGTTACGTCGTCTCAGTTATTTAAAAAAATGGAAACTGCTATTCTTGGCAATACACAAGTGTAAACTCCCACTCCTCATTGGCATTTAAGGGCTCCTTCTAATCTCGCGAGCTCTTACGTTTGGAAACCACCACGCGGAAGCTCCGCTGTGGCTGTTATCCCAGAAACTCCTGGAGATCAGGCGAAACCCTCACAGGACCTCCTTCACCGAATGCTGCCACCCTGTGCAAACGGTTTGCCGCCACTGGACAACGAGCGTGGGACCTCGTCAAAGGTCGTCCAAATTGTGTCCCTCTCCTTCCCTCTCTTCCCATGGGAGTTAATCCTAGAGGTTTACCCCTAATCACACTCGGCGCGTGGATGCGAGTCCTTATGCCCCCTTTGGGTGACAAAGTTACTTACGTGTCACTGTGGGTACCTGTTCGGGTTTCATTCTCGCTTCTCCACGGACAGGAGAAGCGGCCAAACATCTCGTCGCACATGCCTTGCAGCAAGAGCAGTCACGGGAAAACTGAGATCTGTAAGAATGGACAGCGGCCCAGCTTACTCTAGTCAAGCTTTTTAACAATTTTGTGACACTTGCCTACTACAGTCCTCAAGGTCAAGCCATAGTAGAAAGGGCCAACCAGGGTTTAAAGACACGATTAGAAAAATAAAAAAGGGGAGGTAGGGAAATCCCTGTAACTCCTCACTCTAAACTTTCTCTTGCCTTATATATTTTAAATTGTTTGAATACTACATCAGAGGGCCTCGCAGCTGCAGAAATTCGTTACCAAGGGACAGAAGAAGCTAGATCTCGATACGTGAAATGGGAAGAATGGAAGGGACCCGACCCAGTGTGAGGGTGGGGTCGAGGTTGTGCTTGTATTTTTTTTTTTCTTTTTTTTGGAGAGGTTTTTGCTATAGGGCGCATGCGCTCGCCAGACAGACAAAGAGATAGAAAGCAAGAAATCACCCCACAGGGGGGATGGCCACGGCGCAATCTCTTCTCCTCCATTCTCCTCTCGGGATCTTGGGCACGCGTGCACACGCGCCCGGCGTGAGTTTTAAGCCACAGGGTCCCCGACTCGAACCACGGTCGACTACATGAGAGTCCAGCGACATAGCCATTACGCCAACTGCTGGTCCCTACTTGTATTTTTTCAGAATCATCACCGAACCCAGTGTGGATTCCAGCTCAATTCACGAGACCTTTGGATGATAGAACGACCAGAGGGCAAGCCGATGAAGCAGATGCGGAAGAAGATGCAGGGCCTAGCTTTGGTGCCCAAGAAAGTGAATGAGAAAGTAAGAAAGGCAAAATCGACACAGACACCCCCACCCCCCCGCAACCGGGGACAGATTAAGAAAGCAGAGCAATTGGTGAACGACCAGGGAGTTCTGGTTACAGCTCCTCTGTTGTTTCTGGCCACGCTGAGTATGTTGACCACAGTTTGCAGAATCATTCGGGGGAACTCCACACACCAGCTATCCAGGCCCACAGACTTAAACTAGAAAAAGAAGACCTAGACTAAGCACTAGTGACCTTTAAAGTAGGTATGATCTTTACGCTGACACTGCAGGGCAGGGGGAAGCTTTAAATAAGGACGTAAACTGCTGTCTACACTGCAGGGCAGTGTGAGTTAAAGGAAGTCGAGTATCAGTCAGAGAAGGCCAGGGGACGCTTGTTTAGAACCATGAGACATAAGAAGCACAGGACGTAAGGTGCTCCACAGCCGTGACGATAGCTCCCCTCCCCTACTGCCGTATCAGAGAATACACCTGGGAACGGCTCAGGGCCGTGGTGATCTCCATCAGAGAGGCCGGGCCCCAACCCCCACTTTCTCTGCTTGCGTGTCTGTGTGTTCTTTTTCAGTCCACTGTCGCTTCCACATCCCTGTGCCCTGCAGGCTGGGGCAGGGAAGGAGTTTTATTTCATATATTGATGTATTTAGCGAAAGGCAGAGTGACAGAAATAGGGTCTAACCGTCTCGAGATTCTCCCCAGCCAGCCAGGATCATGGCTCACCTGTGTGTTCTGGTTGACCCAGGATCTGAACTTGTCACACACTGAACTACAGTTTGGTACAGTGGCACCCTGCCACCAGCACCACCATGGCTGGTCTCACCTGGGCAGATTTAAAACCTGTTGGCTTGGGGAACCAGCAACATAGCGTAATGGCTATGTCGCTGGACTCCCACATAGTCGACCGTGGTTCGAGTCCCGGACTCGGCGGCTTAAACTCACGCTGGGCACGTGTGCGTGCGTGCCCGAGATCCCGAGAGGAGAATGGAGGAGAAAGGATTGCGGTGTGGCCATCCCCCCGGGGGGGTGATTTCTTGCTTTCTGTCTCTCTGTCTCTCTCTCTCTGTCTGTCTGGCGAGCGCACACGCCCTATAGCAAAAACCTCTCCAAAAAAAAAAAAAAAAAAAAAAACCTGTTGGCTTGGAGCTTTGCCCTAGCCCAGAACAACGGAAGGTCCTCAGTGGCCCGGTCCGGCTGATGGTGGTTCTGAAACCTTCCAGATTTCGATGTACAGACTGGGTCTCATGGAGACTATCTGCCCAGCATTTATTTGTCCCTTCCTCCCCATTTTTCTCCACTGGGACTGGAGGTGAGCCAGGAAACCCCTTTGCCTCCTTTTCCGGAATCCAGATTTTTTTTTTCTTTTCTTTCTTTCTTTCTTTCTTTCTTTCTTTCTTTCTTTCTTTCTTTCTTTCTTTTTTTAGAGAGAGAGATTTTTGCTATAAGGTGTAAGCACTCACTGGAGAAACGAGAGACAGAGAGAGAGAAGTTGGGAAATCACCTCCTGGTGGGGGGATGGCCACACACAATTCCTTCTCCTCAATTCTCCTCTAGGGAGAACATCCACACATGGACATATACCTGGAGTGAGTTTCAAGTGTCTGGGTCTGGGACTCAAACTGGGGACCAGCAGTTAGCGTAATGGCTATGTCGCTGGACTCCCACGTAGTCGACTGCGGTTCGAGTTCCGGATCCGGTGGCTTAAACTCACACCGGGCGCGTGTACGTGCATGCCCAAGATCCCGAGAGGAGAATGGAGGAGAAGGGATTGCGGCGTGGCCATCCCCCCCTGGGGGGTGATTTCTCGCTTTCTGTCTCTCTGTCTCTGTCTGTCTGTCTGTCTGGTGAGCGCATGTGCCCTATAGCAAAAACCTCTCAAAACAACAACAACAACAACAAACCCAACAACTGCCGTTGGCCATGCGGAAGTCCAGCACCTTCAGCACTACGCCACCTGCTGGCCCCAGGCTGTTCCCTTTCCCTCCCGCCTCCTCACACTGCTCGTGCAGCTGTGCCTGGACACTGCCGGCTACAGCGCCCCACAGTCTGTCACAGTGCCGAGGGTCTGAGCGTCTCTGCTCTGCCTTTCTCGGCTTACTACTCCAGCACCGCTCTCGGTGACTTTGCTGTCCAGAAAGCTAACCCATCTCACGCCCTAGACCCTCATTCCCCAGCCCCTCGTCTGTGGGATCTCGCCCTCCGCCATTTTCCTCCCTGTCCAACAGCTCTCCAGGCAGCACTGAGCCTCCCCGCACAGGCCCTGCTGGGGCTCCGTCATGGCCCGTCCTTGTAACGACTCCCCAGGTCATGTCCCCACCCCTGCCCCTTCTTTCATTTCCCTGACAAAGCCCCAACTGGAGAAAACTCCGCCTCTGCCTCAGAAGGAGGCTGGGAAACCACATGGGCAGACCTCTCTTCCAGACCTCGCCTGGGCCCTCAGGCACTGCAGGCTCACCGCGTTCTTGGGGGGGGCTGCTTGTCACCCTCCTCCTCCTGCCTCACAGTCCATGCTTGGCTCTTACTTCACTGAGATACTGGAGTGATCAGAACAAAAGCCACATACCCTTCCAGCCCGCCTTCAGCCTGGGGCTTCTACCTGGTGTCCCCTCGTGTTGTGAGGATGAGCCGTCTCCAGGCACAGTGCTGGCCGGTCTTCTCGTCACCACACTGGGTCACGGCTCCCTGAGGGACGCTCTGTCTCTTCTTTCTGCAGTGGGGACTTTCCCATCTCTACTGAGGCATCCTTGGCGAATGGGTTATGACGTCACACATCTTCAAGCAAAACGAAAGCTCCTCCCTCAACACAGGTGCTGGGAGTCGCCCCTGGGCCCCTCCGCACCCACCCTCCACTCTGGCCTTGTACGTCAGCAGGCCCTGAGCTTCCTATTTTCAGGGTGGGTTTGGCTAAGGGGCACCTGCTGGAGACCAGAGGGAGGGACAAGTGGATTCTGATTCATTAACTTTCCATTAATGAGTCTTCTTTGCATGGAAAATAAAACTCCAATGTTCTATCAATTTATAAGGTGTTTGGTTATAATTTCATAGACATGCAACACAAATATCATATTTGTTAGATTATAGACTGTGTTCTGATAATCTGCACACTTTCTGTTTTCCACTTCCCTATCATTTACTTGTGTCCTATGATCTCAATAGGTCTAATGAAAAACACATTGCATTCCATCCTTAAATGGAAATAGGAAGGTAATTAAAATACTAAAGATACTGAACAGGGCCTGCAGATGGCATGGAGGTTAAAATGGCTGGATATCACATGGCTGATGCATAGTTCAAGTCCCAGACCTGGAGGCTTGAAAATTATGCCAGGCATATGTGCATATATGCCCAAAATCTCAACAGGAGAATGAGGGGAGAGGGACTGTGGTATGGCTCTCCCTCCTGGGGAGTGATTTCTCACTTTCCCTCTGTCTTCCTCTCATGAGCACACATGCCCGATAACAAAACTAAAAAAGAAGATACTGCACAAATAAGCAAGTCAGACTGTCTAATGTCTAATTCACATTGTTGGTGAGCTAGGACCTAACTAGCTTCTTTTAGAAACACTAAAATTCCATTCTGTAATTAAATTTTTGCTTTTGTTTTGTTGTTTGCTTTGTTTTCTTCTTTCAGAGTCTCACTCTGTCCCTTAGACTCCTGCGTAGTGCACTACAGGTGCATGCCACCATGCCTGGATTTTTAGGATGGGGTGGGAACTGAACCTGGACCTCCCATGTGTTTCCATCCTATCACACAGTAGCACCTACCAGCATGCACTGCTGTGCTGGGCCTAGTCAGCACTCTGAACAGAACTTCTATCTGATAACCATCAGATCTAAAATACAGCTTCAGTTATTTAGAACCAGCTTCCATGTAATCACATAATGAAGACACAATCTCTAATTTAATGCAGGCATTTTTATGCAAGTCACAATTTTACTTACATATAGTGGGTCTCCTGACACTTCTTTCATAGAAACATAAGGTCATCATGACTGAGATTCTGACGCAAGCTCATTATCGGTGCCGGGGGTCAGGGTCAGAGTTTAGGGTTTAGAGTTGGAGAGGTCAAGGTTGGGGTTAGAGGCAGAGTTTAGGGTCTAGGGTTAGGGGTTAGGTAGTAAGGCTTAGGAGTTAGGGATTAAGGGTTATTGATTAGGGTTAAAGGGCTAGGGTTAGGGTTTAGAGTTGGGGTTGGGGATGGGGTGGGGGTTGGGGTTAGGGTTTGAGTTAAGGTTACGGTAGGGCCATTGAGTGCTGGGATTAGTGCTACAGGTAGGCTTAGAGCTAGGTTTATGGTTAGTGTCAGTATTAGAGCAAAGTTAGCACTAGTTTAGGATAGGGTCTGGTTTACATTGTCAGTGTTAGAGTTTGTTTTTAGAGTTAGGGTTAGTATTATGGTTCAGTGTAGGATCAGGCTTAATTCTAGTTTTAGGTTCAGGACTAGGGCTAGGGATAAGACTAGGACTAGGGCAGATCTTGGGTTAATGCTAGGGTTAAAACTATGTCTAGGTTCAGGACTAAGGCTAAGGTTACTATTAGGATTGGGGCTGAGACTAGAGTTTTAGTTAAGTGTAGAGTTAGGCTTAGTTAGGGCTCGGGGTAGGGGTAGGTTAGGGTTAGGGTTAGCATGACAGCTAGGACTTGAGCTATGCTTAGGGTTAGAGCCAGGGCAGGGTAGGGCTATCTATAAGATTTGGGTTAGATTAAGTTTAATATTTGGGATTTAGCATGTTAGGGTTAGGGTTAGAATTAATTGATGGTTTTGGAGGAGTGCTAGGAGAAGGCCTGAATTTAGGGTTAGTGTAGATGGTGTGGGTGTTAGGGCCAAGGTTAGTAGGGTTTGAGTTATTTTTATGGTTAGGGTGAAGTAGGAGTTAGAGTTAGAGTACAATTAAAGCAGGTCTAGTGCTAGGTTAGGGGTTGGGCTAGGGCTAGGGCTGGTGATTAGACTAAGGTAATGGTTTGTGAGGATTAGAGGTACTGCTTGGGTTAGGGATTCATGTTAGGTTGAAGTACAGGTTTAGCGCTAGCTGTGGGTGCTGAGATACTGATTGGCTGCAGGGTCTGGGGGAGGGTCACACCACCAAGACCCTGTTGTGAGTGCTAAGGGTGCACCTTCCTCTCCTCACACTCGGGAATAAATACAATCAAGTCCCAACAGATGAATTTCTGGGGGACATATTCAAACCATACCAACCTGGCTTGCTTGAATTTCTTTAAGAAGGAAGAGTGTTCCATTATGTTTCAATGACACGTGTATGCCAGCCTGTACCTATAAATAGTTAAAAATATCTCCAACATCAGAACACTGTAAAATTTTACAAAATAATTTTGCAATTATTGTCTCATTTTCCCTGAATGCAAGCACTATTATTTTATGAAATTAATTTAACCAAAGCTTAGAAAAATTCAACAGTATGAGAGAGAGAAAAAAAAAATCGCCACCACCTTTATTCAATTTGTGTTGCTAACAGAAATACCTGAGCCCAGGGGCCAGCAGATGGCATGGTAGTTAAGATGCGGGACTCCCACAGGGCCAACTGTGGTTTGAATTCTGGACCTGGTGGCTTGAAAATCATGCCAGGTGTGTGTTCTTGAGTGCCCAAAGTCCTAAGAGGAGAATGGAAGAGAAGGAATTGTGATATGGCCATCCCACCTGGGGGTGATTTCTCACTTTCTCTCTCACTATCTCTCTCTGTCTCTTTCCTGTGAACACAAAAACCTTAAAGGAAAAAAAAAAAAAGAAATACTTGAGCATGGTCCTTTTATAAATACCATAGATTATTTACAACTCACAATTCTGTAGGCCAGAGAGTCCGAATCCTAGGCCTCCAGCCCGGCTGACAGAAGCAGAGAGAATGGCAGGCACGTGCAGAGAGAGAGAGAGAGAGAGAGAGAGAGAGAGAGAGAGAGAGAGAGAGGTCCTGGCTGGGCCTATCTTTTACAACAAGCAGCTCTTGTGAGAACTAACACCATCGCAAGAGAGACAGAACCTAGTAGGTCTGTGAGACACCGTTAATCTTTCCTCGAGTCCTCTGTCTCCATGGCCTTATTCTGGGACACCGTGAAGGGATGACCTTCTCACTGAACGCCGTAACAATACAATCAGGTCCCAACAGATGGATGTCTGGGGACGTATTCAAACCATAGCAACCTGGTTCACTCAGATTGCTGTAATACGGAAGAGTGTTCCATTATGTTTCAAGGACACATGCATGCCAGCCTGTAACTATAAATAAGTCTGGGAATGCAGAAACGTTGTCAGCATTTTTGGCTCATTAGAGATCAATGCCTCAGCTTTGCCCAGTGGCAGTATCACAGCCAATGAGGTTTATCTCAAGTGTGATTATAGCCAGCAGAAATCAACAGCTCAGCTACAAAGTCAGGGCTCATGTGAAACACTGATTTTGAATTCCTCACATGTTTACATTGATAAAGGAGAAATCATACACTTGATTACATGGTTGCCACCCTTCTCTACAAGCTTAAACTAGTGAAATAACACATTTATTTTAACTGCACGAGCTAATTGATTGGCAGTTGCCAACAGCATATATCTGCATCCTCAGTGTATGGAAAATCACAATCCAATAGCAGTAAAATAATATTCAGGCATGGACTATTCATATGTGATAATCATGTATTGACTATGTATCTGAACTATTTTTATTAATATCCTACATGTTATAAGCCATAGGGAAAAGGAGATGATGAAATAATGACATAAAAATAGATACGAATTTTCGTATTTTCTTCTTTTACCCCATGGGATATCTGGTTCTCCCTTCTAATTGCTGCCCCCCACTTTTTAAATGGCTACCACATAGTGAAAAGGAGGGAATCTTCTGGGTCATCACATGATGTTTTTAGGTTTCCCATGGCTTAGTACTGGCAGATCAAGAATAATTACTGTTATTAAGGTTTTTGAAAAGTTATCTCAACACCAGAAACCAGGCAAGAGTTAGTTGATGCTAAGGCAAGAGAAAGCTAGCAAATGGAAGTGAGTAAGGGGGCTGGAGCATCCGCCTATGTGGCTAGACAGAAAAGTTGATCAGGGCATGAGGCCAGAAGACGGAGTAATGGTTGCATCATTGGACTTCCATGTGGTGGACTGGAGTTCGAGTCCTGGACATGGCAGCTTCAAACTCATGCCGGGCATGTGTGTCTGTGTGTGTGTGTGTGTGTGTGTGTGTGCGTCCAAAACCTCGAGAGGAGAATGGAGGGGAAGGAATTGCGTGTGGCCATGCCCCCAGGGGGTGATTTCTTGCTTTCTGTCTCTGTCTCTCCAGTGAGAGCACAAGGCCTATAGTGAAAATCTCTCCAAAAGAAAAAAAAAAAATCAATCAGGGCCAGAGAATTTTTGCTTGAGGTAAAGTAAGTGGGAGATTTCCAGTGGGGGAAGTCTAGCTGATGAAGGCGCATTTGACGTAACCAGTAAGATGAATGGGGGAGGGCGACCACATCTGATACAGTCAGTGGCATGAAAGCAACCAGCAAGCCTCGTCAATGAGCAGCTGACAGGACCCCAGGCAAGGGACTTTAAACCCTTGGAAAGTATAAACCCACAAAGGCCTACCGAGACCCTTGAGCCACTCTCTCTCTCCCTCTGCACTCAGGCAGCTCCTGTCTCTTGGGAGTACTCTTTCATTTTTACTTAGTAAACTACTCTTTGCCTTTGCTATTCGGCAGGTCTCGTTCACTTCTCGGTCTGAAACACCAAGAACCTGGACATCTCCGAAGCCAGCCCGCAACATTCCCAACACATCTCTCCACCCCCAAACGCCATTTGCTGTTTATTTACATTTTAAACTTAGCCAGGTGTCCTGTGTTTTCACTTGTTGACTGTGGAAACCCCATTGTGGAAGACTCGCAGGATTTGTAATAATATGGTGTCAACCTGTGAGAAAAAGAATAGAAGGAAATTCAGAAATGGGTCCTGTAGACAGACCAGAGCAGAAGGGAGCGCAGAGACCTAACTTACACGCCAGAGCACACGTGTCAGCACACACGTCAGCATCAAGAAAATGATGAACAGGCATATGCTGGGGTTGAGGGAGAAGCCCCCGGGGACCTTGGAAGACAGATTGCAAATAGAGTTCATCCTCATTGTACTCATTTTACTTTAAGCTATTCTTTTTTTTTTTTTTTTTTTTTTTGAAAGAGATTTTTGCTATAGGGTGCATGTGTTCGCTGGAGAGACAGAAAGACAGAGAGATAGAAAGTGAGAAATCAGCTGCCAGGTGACGGGCCACACTGTGTTCCCTTCTCCTTCATTTTCCTCTTGGGATCTTGGGCATGCAAGAACACACGCCTGGCGTGAGTTCTAAGCCACTGGGTCTGGGACTTGAACCGTGGTCAACTATGTGTGAGTCCATCAACGTAGCCATTACACCATAACCATTATGCCATGTGCTGGTCCCACTTTAAGCCAATCTTTATAGTGTAGGCTCCAACAGGTATACACAATCATGGATAATGATAGGGGAAACTATAGACCAGCAACAAAAGACTGATCATAAATAGGCTTAGATCAGACGTCTGAAGTAAAGACAATGCGTGTTATGAAAGAAAAAAGATTTTACAATAATCCAAGTATTGTTGCGCATTAGTGGATATGTCCTTTCAAAGAAAGACAAGCTTGGCAAAATCTTTCCTTCATCTTTATAATAATTTGCAATCGCAAAAGTTGTGTTCTTTTATGAATGATGTATTCATTCATTGCAAAGTAGAGAGCTTTGCAATTCACCTGGTGTAGCGCTGAGCCCATCAGATGACAAAAACTCTCGCCTTCCGTTCTAATGTATTGACTGTCATCTTTCCTCAGCAATTTTACCCTAGGCTCTGAAAGGAATGTTAAGACCTATGACTGGACATACATAACATAAAGCAATGATGAGAATGGCAGGACACCAGGTGAGGGGAGTTGGTTCAGTGGCAAAAGCAGGCAACCTGAGAAACATATCTGGCCATTTCAGGAAAGGAAAACATTCTCGCATGATCAGTTTTGTAAAAAGCTCTTTATGAAATACACAAATGGCAGGATACTAAAAATGTAAGCCCCAAATAGCACTGAGTAACTATGCAGCTATGGGGATGCAGCTATGATCCTCCGGCGATTGAGCTTGGCGTGGGTGCAGCCGGAAGCACAGCGCTGCTGACATCGGTACTTATAACCTCAGGACGCTCCCTCGCAGCTCTCCTGGGGAGAAGTACAGGCAGGGGCGAGTCACTGAGATGTGGAGACAGAGACAATGCGCGAGGGTCTTGAGTGCAGAATTTATGCTACAATTTGAGGATAACCTAAAATTCCTACAGCAGTGTGTTTTTCTGACTCACATTGCCTGGAAGATACCAAGAAAAGTATCTTTTTCTAAAAATGTTTTCTTTTTTCCTAGTCTTGCTATTTTCACCCCAGCACTATCACAGTAACATAAAGATGAAAGGCCGACCAGTGGTGTCAAATACTGATTTAGAGAAATTCCCAATTTAGGATTCGGGTTAGAAAAAGGTGATCCCTGTTCTCAGGTGTGCTGATTAGGATTAGTTTTTTCCTCTCCTTTGCCACATAGTTAATGAGCACGTGATACCACCCAAGCACGTATGCCACAGAGGATGCAAAGATAAAGAAAGCAAGAATTTTGAGAACTACATTTAGACAGAGGTGATAAAAATAATTCTTAACATTTTTTGAATGCTTAATCTGAGTCAGGCATAATGTATTTACAACAACCGTAATGCTTACGAAATAATAATACAACAACCCATAAGAAGTAGGTGAAAACAGAAGCTCATAGACTGCAGTAACTTGTCTGAGGTCCCTCAGCTAGCAAATGGCAGAGAGGGTATTTTAACTAAGGTCCTCTGACTCCAAGGTCTTGTTTTGTCTTGTCTCTCTGTCTTTCTCTTTCTTTCTTTCTTCCTTCCTTTCTTCCTTCCTTCCTTCCTTCCTTCCTTCCTTCCTTCCTTCCTCCCTCCCTCCCTCCCTCCCTTCTTTTCTTTTTTCTTTTCTTTTCTTTTCTTTTCTTTTCTTTTCTTTTCTTTTCTTTTCTTTTCTTTTCTTCTTTTCTTTCTTTTCTCTTCTCTTCTCTTTCTTTCTTCTTTCTTTCTTTCTTTCTTTCTTTCTTTCTTTCTTTCTTTCTTTCTTTCTTTCTTTCTCTGTGTGTGTGGTAATAAGTTAGGATTCCTCCTACTGAAACGGTCATGACATTACCCTCCCTAGATACACGAAATGCAGGGGCTATTAAAACAAACTTAAGTTTTATTACTGCAGAGAAATAGAGGTTTTCTGCTATTCAACTTTCTTTTGGGTTTGACGTCTTCATGTGCCACAAATGAGAAAAAGCTATCATTATAGTTTCCTTTTTCTTTGTTCCAACCTATGCCAATTCCATTCTCTCCTCCATATTAAAGAAACAGAAGCCAGGATATGCTCTCCCTACTGAACTCAGACAAGGTTCTCATGAAGGTGCACAACAAAACTGAAATTCGTGGATATACATTTTAATGATCAAATTACAATTTGAAGCTTTCAGAAGAAACAGCAAGGATACAACTTTAGAGGCTATTTTTTTTTTTTTTTAAAGAGAGACTTTTGCCATAGGGTGCGTGTGGTCACCAGAGAGACAGAGAGACAGAAAGTGAGAAATTACCCCCCAGGGTGTTGGTCATGCTGCAATCCCTTCTCCTTTATTCTTCTCTTGGGATTTTGGGCATGCATGCACACGCGCTCAGTGTGAATTTCAAGTCATTGGGTCTGGGACTTGAACTGTGATTAACTATGTGGGAGTCCAGCGACATAATCATTATGCCATCTGCTAGTCCCTAGAGACTGTTTTTAATAATAAGGGGATACTATGTCTCTCGAATTGAAAAATTATTATTCTCCTCCAAACACATTCAGAAAAATGTGAAAAGTGTGTTTTATTCAGAAGACGTAAAATGCCAAAACAGCATTTATTTTATGGACTCTTTGAAAGCATGCTTACTATTATCAATCCCCTTCATGTAAGGTATTTATTTATTTATTTATTTGAGAGGTTTTTGCTATAGGGCGCGTGTGCTTGCCAGAAAGACACGGAGAGACAGAGAGACAGAAAGTGAGAAATCACCCCCCAATGGGGATGGCCACGCCGCAATCCCTTCTCCTCCATTCTCCTCTTGGGATTTTGGGCACGCACGCACACATGGCCGGCGCGAGTTTAAGCCACCGGTTCCAGGACTCGAACCACAGTTGACTACATGGGAGTCCAGTGACACAGCCATTATGCTAACTGCTGGTCCCATGTAAGGTACTTATTAACCCTACAAATAGTTGATGAATAGCAGAAGGTGATATTTCTAGACAGCTTTACGGTAATCACAAAAAACCTATTATGGTAAAATAATCTTTATAGTTATCTGATAGAATCTAATTAATGAAAAACTGTTGAAATCACCTTGCTCTACATAAAAATTTGAAATTATTTTAAATTATTGTACTGTAAATATACCAAATTGTCTTCAGACTTAAAAGAACAAAAAAGTGTGACCAATTCATTTCAAATTAATTCAGATTTCTTGTATTTTAAAACATAAAATTTCACCAAAGTACCTGAAGTAAGTTAAATAGATAATTTAGTTAATAAGAAAAGGTCAAACACAATTCCAGCTGAAGTGCAGCATCACAAAATTTTAAAAGTTTTTTAAAAATAAATCTATGTCTTTTTTTTTTTTTTTGGAGAGGTTTTTTAGTTATAGGGTGTGTGCCCTCTCCAGAAAGACAGAGAGAGTCAGAGAGCAGAAAGCAAGAAATCACCCCCCGGGGGGATGGCCACGCTGCAATCCCTTCTCCTCCATTTTCCTCTTGGGATCTTGGGCACGCACGCACACGTGCCCAGCATGAGTTTAAGCCACCGGGTCCAGGACGTGAACCACGGTCAACTACATGGGAGTCCA